>OY720431.1:12889221-15289221 GCA_963082735.1 Pocota personata | reverse complement strand
TCCAAGGAACAATATAAAAAAAAAATGAAAAAAAAGGAAACCCTTCTTTTTTAGTGGTTGGTTGTGGGCGTAAGGAGTACACCAGTGTACATAGCCTTGGAATTGATTTTATTGCCAATGGAACCACTTAAATGTGAAAGGGGTGAATAACAATGTAGGCACGGCAGAATAATAATCTGTTTGCGTGCTCACACCACTTCCCCAAGGACTCTGTATGCAAATTGGGTATAGAATTTTCGATGGAGCGCTGAGTAAGAATTGCGTGTTCACATGTGATATAGTATTGAAATTAGTTCCACGAAAATTTTTCCAGGGTGGTAACAGCTGCAGGAGAAGAGCAATGGGATTTGTGGAGGTTTCTATACTTATTTATTTTTATACATACATATTTGTATGTTAAGTTACTTTCTTGGAATTATTAAACGGAACATTTTAACAAACCGTGGTGTCAAATTTGACTTTTAAGCGCCCTTACCCGATTGGCTTTTCATCTTCTTTTGAATGTTTTTGTTCCCTTACATAGGAGGCACTATGGTCAAAAACGGACCAATTTCTCAACAATATTGTGATTTCTTTCAACTTCTGTACATACCCTTGGATTGCGTGTCAACTTTTAGCGTACCTAATACCTATCTGCGGTACAACCCTCTAGTTTCCAAGTTGCCTCAATCCGAACCCTATATTAAAATCTTGTCCATAAATAATGGTTGGAGGTTTTGAAGGTCCCAAAGGTCTTATTTATTAGACAGACTCGAGTATGTGTTGTGAGCAAAGCTAGTGGTCGATTTTATCAGGTTTGCTGTTCAAAGTTTATTAAATTCCAATAACTGAAAGTATTTAAATTATTTAATATATTGGCTATGGAAATTTTTCGCCGATTTTTCGAACAAAATTTTCTTTAGCGATGAGACAATTTGGTGCGGGCTGTGGACCGGCGGCGTGATCGGGCCGTATTTTTTTTGAGAACGACGAAGGCCCCACTGTAACGGTGAATTCTCTGCGCTGTGGTCAAATGATAACCAACTTTGTTTGGCTTGAGATTGAAGACATTGATGTGCGCGATATGCGGTTCCAACAAGACGGGGCTACGTGCCACAAAACACAGGCAATTTTGGCTCTATTGCACGCAAGGTTCCCCGCCCGCTTAATTTCGAGATTTGGTGACATCAATAGGCCACAAAGATCGTGGGATCTGACCCTAATAGTTTTCTTTTTGTGAGGCTATTCTGATTGTGTCTATGCAGACAATCCCCAAACTTTGGAGTACTTAAAAATCGGGGCGGATTTCCATTATGCGCACTGAGCAATATTTTTTTTTTTTTCTGGCTTAAAATGGCCTAAAAAACATAAATATAATATTTTTTTTCTTGAGGAAATGAAAAATTTGTTTCGCATGTTTTTCATTTGTTTATAGTTGAGAACAGTGTTGCCAGTTTAAGTGAAAATCACATGGCGCTTTAAACGAAGTTACATAGTTGAATAAGTGTATACCAAAAACTGTCAGGCAGGCGCCTGTAAGAAAGTCTGGTGTATTTAAAGTATGGGGTGGGTGGCTCGCTTCGTTCGCTAACAGGACTTTAACCCTTTTTTTCCGCAGGGTTGAGCCGCTCACGCGACTTCGTTGCTCCGCTAAGGGTATGTCAACAACTGTCAGGCAGGCGCCTGGAGCTAAAGTTTAATTATATTTACTCTGGCGTATTTAGCAGTATAATATTTTCAGTCAATAAAAAAGAAAAGAAAATAGGTATAAAAAAAGACAAAATTAACTTTAAATTATTTTAACTTTGAGACTTATGGCAATACCTATAATATTTTCCAACATTCACTGCATTCACCACTCCACCCATCCCCCTCTTCACCAACAGAAATCACATAGCACAAGCGTTATGCGAAGTGAACGCGTCCATTTGTGCAGTTTGTATACATGCACTTTTCTGTGAAAATTGAAAACTTTAAAAGTAAAAAAAAAATAGAAAAAAAAGTTTCCTCAGAAAAATTATTATACAGTACATCTTAGAATAAGTCAATTTAAACAAAAAAAAATAAATTTGCTTAGTGCGCATAATGGAAACCTCAGGTTAAAAATTAAAATCCGTTAAGTTATGAGCGCAATACAGAAAGAGATGTGCCAAAAAGTCTTCGAAAATTACTTCACAAGAATTGAAGTTTGTGAAAACTCCCATGGCGGCCATTTATCCTATGTTGTATACATTATAAACAAATTTTATTAAAGTCTTTAATGTTTAGTATCAGAAGTTTTTTTTTACTTTTATTCAATTCTTCTATATTTTACACGTTATAAATTAGTAAACCTACTTGAGACTTTTAAAAAAGTCAAAAAAAGTAAAAACCAAAACAAGAATAACCGACTTCAATTTGAAGTTTCTCTCAGATCGGGTCGGGTCTGCCATCAACCTGAAGTTGGTCCTCGTTCTAGTACACTCAGAAAAGAAAAATTAAACTTAAATCATCTTTAAGTACTACAAATGCATTAAAAAATAAATCGTAAAGCACAAAATGAATAGCCTTGCACATGTGGGCGCCGTGGCTCAGTGGTTAAGTCCGCGGTTATTGAGCTGAAGACTTAAGGTTCAAGTTCCAGAAAGAGCATGAAAAAACTGATTCTATCACCTACATATATTATTTTGTTAATTTTGTTTTTTAGTTTTCGATGTACGTAGTTTCATTTTGAAATTGCACTTTAAGTATATATGTATCTGCATTACATAATGCTTAAACGGCAAAAATCCGTATTTATTTATAATGGGTACGTTCAGATAGGTAACAACTATTTTCCACAAAGAAGCGATACCTGGTTATACTTAAACAACGCATGTACATGACATGAGGAAGAATGTCTGTAGCGTAGATGTCAAAGGACTACAATTTACTATATTTTTTTATAGAACTGCTATATACCTCAACATATATCTAAAAGTATCTATTAGTTTGCAAATTCATAGCAAAGTTATCACTACACGGATTTAATGTAACCTCATTATCCGTATTTGCTTTGAACTCAAAGTGGCCACAAATGCAGATGTACGTTTTAATGAATTTCCTAGTGCATCTGCATCTATGTATCAATCAACGACCAGTCGCTAATTTTCTACAAACAGCGAGTGATGATAGCCCTTTATGGAAGCGAGAACAACAAACTCCTGTGCATGAATGATCCTCATGGTCTACTTCTCCTACCCCTTCAACAAACACACCGACTTAGTAGACATAAAAACAAAATTTATTAGATTTAATTTCACACAAATAAATTTGCGCATGCATATTATGCAAATAATTTCATTCATGCATTGATTACATGTCATCAGTTTGCTCGATGTTGTATAAGCTGGAACGAACCTTTCAGAATATAGTTATAGTTTAGTGGTTTAGAGATGGCCAAATGTGCTTTGAAATGAGAGTTAATTATGACCACATTGAGAATGAGTAAACAAATTATGTTCTGTAATAGTCAGCAGAGTGGTTTTAATTAGATTTTCGCATTTGTTTATCATACATATTTTGCGGGCAATTTAGAATGATTTTGTGAAATCAATTATAAATTTAATTTGCCTTTCGAAATACAGATAGTTCTTCAATTTGAGTACAAATTTAGGGGTTGGACACATGAAGCATTTTATAACTCGTTTTCATTGATAAACAAATTGTTTTTGTGGTGAAATAACAAATAAATTCAAAACACGCATTAAAAAACGCTCCATGTGTCCGAGCCCTTAGCCCCGTTTCATTATATCCGGTTAAAAATATGCAGAATGTATGTGGCATAGGAAAGGCGTGACCGCTCTTATTGAGTTTTATATACTTCGAGCCGGATACCCGCCGGCGTATATCTGATGCCGGATGTGTATAACGGAGCTAAGGCTTTGATGAGCGGCGTTTTTCGGGGTACAGCATAATATAGTAAACGAAAGAATATCTGCTACTACCATGTGGTGTTAGTGTTCTATATTGAAGGCCTTATTATTATTTTGATTACACTCACTAACCACTTTAATGCAAAGTGCCATAAATAAGGTACATAAATGACGACATTATTAAGAAAAAAAGAACGGAGATCAAATCAATTTGTTTTTAAATAACTCTAGACCAAAGACTAAGTACCTATACATGTTTTTAAAAATCGCTGATGCTATTAACACCACCATCAACAAGCTTTGAACCCTAGTTCAGGTAAAAACTAAAAGCAATTGCTTCGAAGCAAAAGGGTGTAATAAAAGCATTGACTTCATTTCAAATGAATAATGTTTTGCTTATACTCGTACTACACAAATTTTGGGAATTTTCTGAAGTATTGAGTGAATTGTATTCTACAACATTTTATCGCTTAGGGACTCTTCGTATTCATCCCATCCCATCCTTCAGTAAAGGAAGATCTTACGTAAGTTTGCGTTCACAAGTGGAAATACATAGATTCATCCAATTACAGTAAGTAAGTAATCAAAATTGATTTCAACACTCGCAAACGTCTGGCAAACGTCCGAGAGTAAAACTCTCATAAAAAAGCTTCTCCATTTTGCCCTTCGAGGAAGCCAATAAGCTGTAGGATGCTTCTATTTGTGTGAAAAGAATATAAGACGTACAGCATAAGTGGCTGCGAGAAGCTAGGCCAGGCCCTATATTTTCTGTCAAGTGTAGATTCCGGCACCACTCTTTAGCGATGCCAACTTCAGCCATTTATGGATAATTTAGTAATTTTTCCTTTGGCGTTGCCCTAACAACTTTGTTTTTAGCACTATGATGGCTAAGAGTCGAGGTTTCCGTATTTATCACAAAATATTCTCAAAATATCCTGAAAATTCACAGAATCCATTATAATCAGTCTGAACTGTGTGTTGTGACATTTCTGAGTGTTGGATTTTTTTTTGAGAGCATAGCGATTATGTAGCCATTAATGATAGCCGGGTAACTCAAAGTGACACATACTTATTACAATTGGCATCTCTGCCACCATATTTTTTTTTATCAAAAAGGAAATAAATCCCGGAGCACTCAGACTTACACGAAGTCCATTGTACTACCAAGCAGAACTCCTTTTGGTGTAATGATTGGAGAAACTTGGATTATATTCGTTTCTCTTTTATGCTCGGGTGGCTGCGGTTGCTGTTCCCCGTCCGGGCTTGAAGCTGAACAGTTCGGGTCACAAGCGAACACACTACCCACTACACCATGGCTATCCTCCCAATCTGCCACTCTTACACCAGGAAAATTGTGTCATTCTTGTCAAAACTACTTTGCTCCTCTAAATTCTTCATTGGATATTTTCAACTGTTCGGTTGCACGATGTGATTTGGAAACAAAGTGTAAAGATAGGAAATAATTTTGGTGTACCTACCTTGTGGTTATAGAAACTTAGATTTTATTTGTTTTGCTTAATACATCATGGATGGCTCCAGCTAGGAGGTTGCTTTTAACCAGAGGGAAAAATTGTATTCACCGGTTGTTGTTGAACTAACAAATTTTGACACAACAACCCCACGAGTCGTACTGTACGCATTACAGTACGACTCTTATTTCATTGAACAGTTGAATCACTATTCCGACCATATTTTGCAGGAAAATGCGAACTGTAGCTGCCAAACATTCATTATTTTTAAAATATTGCTCAACAATGAAATCGCGTTATTCTTCGGTATAGCACTCCATTTTTAATAACCCTGAACTGTCAGCTGTTACGCGGTCTTTTTTTTTGTTTTTACCACACAAATGGCGCAAAATTCAAATCTTGCGAGAATTTTGGGACAACATTTAAAAGTATTTGCTACGTTTTATGCATAAGACCCAATGCCACTGACAGATACACAGATTAGGGGAAATTTCGTAGAGAGGCCTCTGGAAATAAAAGTGAGAATGTCTTAAAACGGCACTGACAGTAAGAACACTGCAACATTAAATGGTTATAATTATGATTGGCTTATAATCCGTAGAGTCTTTTTTAGTGCGTTGGATGGTCCGAGTCCAACGACTTAAAACTAACTATAGTTAGGCGCTCGGCCCTAGCTCTCTTAAGAGTTGTCGCGACACTTTTTTTTTCTAAATAGGTACTAGGGTTTTTCAAACGGCATTCCGGGCAAAAAATTAGAGAAATTATTTCAAAGGTACGAGTATAAGATATTAATTTTTGTTTTTTTTAAAAAAAAAAAGGTTTGTGTTTGAGTAATGCGTTCGTAAGACATAGAAAATTCTATCAGTACTGGTGTAAAAAGTATTCTAGGTCAGAAAATTAAAAAATATAATTTCAACTAAAATCTAGCTCTTTCTTGTTTCTACCAAATCTTAATGAAAATCTGAACATTGAACATTGTGTTCCTCGTCAAAGCTTCAAAATAAAAATTTGACATTGTGTTCATGCATGCTATAAAAATCAGAAGCCCTAAATTCAGCGGATAAAAGCGCGGGGAGTTGTGAAGTGGTACAATAATTATCTTTTAACTGTGGACTTGTGACCTATATCTTCCATAAAGTTTCAAAGTTTCAAAGTAATTCCATTATGAACTTACTGACTGTGGACTTATGGCCCTGCGTCAGTAGACAACAATTAAATTTCCGGAAACTATTCCTTACCTACCACTATGCATTTTAAGTAGTAAGTGAGTGAAGTGAACGTGAACGATCGCGTTTGGGACACACATTTTGAATATTACGGTTATGACCTATGAGATATTTGTTTGCCTGTGTAATAAAGACATGCGGAAAAATGAAAATCTATCTGGAATGGATCGTGTGATACCCTATTCTAATAAGAAAAAGGTAATATTTGAATGAAATGTTATACTTCCGCTACTTTTAAAAAGATTTTATGACTTCTTGGAAGAAAGTAGGCGTGGCTGTCGCTATTAGTTACCAAATATGCATGAGTTCTGATGAAATCTTGAAAATAATGCACACTGTAAACAGCTTTAAAAAGGCAAAAAGGCATGGAGGAAATTTTGTTGAAGCAATATATTTCAGTTTCAAATGGTAACAGCCCCAACTATTTTCTTCCAAGAAAACACAACTTAAGAAAATGTCTTGATGATTTTTCAAAAATTGTTCCAATTTCTTTAATTCCACCCTAAAAATCTGCCACTTATCTGCAACACCGATCCTTAATTTCCGACATAACAAGATCAAAATTAACCTCCAGTTTTAGGAATGCCCAAAGGGAAAAACAGAAAATGATTTGGGCCGCAGTACTATTGTTTATTCAATCAAAATGTTATACGCACCATAAGTTGAAAAGCAATACTGTAGAGGACGTTAAGAGAAATCAGCAAAATCGGCGAAAAAAAACTCATAGAACTGCATGTAAAAATGTCGCAAAGCATCATTTTCGAGCAAAATTTTGCCAGGCTGTAGTTAGTTTTTTTTTTTTTATACCAACTACCTTAAAGTGACATGTACTGTGTCTCTGCTAAATGAAATTGTTTGGAAACTGGTCGAAGTTTTGATAACTTGTATCACTTTTATATCTCTTTTACCTCCCCACATCTATACTGAACTGAACCAACATTTTACTACAAGTTCAATGAAAAATGTTCATATTCAGCCACATTATCCACGTTAAACGTCAACATTTACGCCCACCCGACAAGTGAAATTTCTAAAAGCCACATCAAAGTGTACCTACAATCCACTATAGCCAGCTACACCCTTTCAACGTTTGTTGGTCTAATGCAGTTCCGCTTGTGTTGTTCTTGACTGCGATTGCATGGCTGATTGTTTGTTCTGTAACACCATCAGATCCTTCTTATTGTTATTTGTCTGTTGGTTCTTGGTTATTCACTTGCTCGCTCCTCCTCATTTCATTGAAAATTGTGTGCGCAAAACTTTTCCCATTTGATCGAAAAGTTCGACTTGAAGTGTAAATAATGCCAAAAAGTGTACGGGCACTACAGCGAATTCCTACTTTTCTACTCAACTATTGTGGTTGAAATAAACAAAGGTCTTCGTCCTCCACCCCCTTGTGTGTTAAGAAAGTGGGAGAACTTGCATAAGATACCGCCTTTGGGGGAGTTTTGTTTCCCAGTGAACTTCTCCGATATAGACTTTCGAGTTATTTTCTACTTGAGAGGCTACGTGAGCAACAGGAAATAATGCAGAGACTATGGCTACTCTTGGAATGCTTTTCAGAGTTCTACTAGCGACGTTGCACATGGATCAAAGGTACGTACAATCTTTGGCCAGATTCCTGAGTCCAGTGTTCGAGGGGGAAGAGTATAAAATTTATAGTTTTACCTTCTTCGCGTTGTGTAGATTCGAGAGGAGTAACATTCTTTAGCCTGATCCTAATGCACTGTGAATGTAGAAGTTTTTTTTTCACTCGATACTGTTAATCTATTTATTGGACTTTAGCCACTTTTGGGTCAGAGATTTATGTACGGCTGGGTCTATTGAAGACGGTGGTAATGAAGTGGGTAATGCAGTGGCAATTTAAATTGTCAAGATTTAGTGGTTCTTTTTAAATGAAACATTATTTAGGGGGGTTAAGTGGAATAGTGAACTAAGGGAACTCTTTGAAGGAGAATGTATTGTTTAGGATCCAAAAATGTACAAACTTAACATTCTGATAAAACCTTATTTATTTATGTCAGCTCGAAAATCCCCATAAGGATAAAATGGGTTGAAGGAAGGAATTGGTAAGAAATTCTGTAACATCACATAGCATACTCAGAGGCTGTTTCTAAAATATTTTAAATGAAAAGTCAGAAGTAACACCCATTTTTACTTTTAATTAAAATGACAACAAATAGACTTCAAAATTAATACAGTCAAATATAGCAAAGATTGGTGGCGTCTAGCAAAGGAGATAAGAAATCAAGTGCAATATGTGTGTCCTGATATAAGTGCCCCAAGTCAAGAAATGAGTAGCATACGTATATGTACGTATCAAATTTTGTCGAAGACCCGAATTTGGACAGATCTATTTCTCTCGATGAAATTAAAAACATGCTCAGAAAAGTAAAGCTGAACAAAGTCCCAGGAGAAGATAAGATAACATACGAGTTTATTATAAATGCGACTGATGGTTTTCTGGAAGAACTAGGAATCGCATATAGCAGAATATTACATGAATGTAGGAAGCTTCCACGAAATCCATAATATGGCCGATATTCAAAAAGGGTGATGTCAACGTCTCAAGCAACTACAGAGGCATTTCATTTATGAATTGCTTAGCGAAGATCATGATGGGGGTCCTTAACGAGAGGTTATAGGCTTGGGTGGAAAAAAATAACATTGTAACTGAGTACCAGACTGGCGTTAGAAAAAAATACTCTACAGTAAATTGTACACATCAAGTTGCCAGAAAAAAAGAAAGGTTATGTCTTCTTCGTGGACTAAAAGGCGGCTTTTGATAAAGTCTCGAGGAAATTGCTGATCTTTAAGTCACGTGAAATAGAAGTTTCAATCAAATTTGTTAATCTGCTGGAATGCATATGTTCTAATACTCAATCTGCGGTGTGGACGGGAAAGAAGCTATCAGAATACATCGATACACTTTTTGGGGTGAAGCTAGGATGCTTGTTATCGCCGTTACTTTTCGCACTCTACATCAATGATTTACATCCGTGCATAGGATGTGCAACACATGATAGTCCGCTTTGAAGAACCTTTCAAAACAGAAATCATGGTTTTCCAAAATGGTGGCAGGCTATCAAACCAGTAAAAGTGAGTTTTCAAAGGGGAAGAAATTCGAATAGCTTCGCAGTGTACCTATCTTGGTGTACTTCTCACTCCAAAAATGGGTTTTGTAAGGCAAGTAGAGAAAAGAAATACTGCAGCTAGGAGCAGCATGAACGCAACATGGGATTGCTTTTTGAGTAAACAGAATATAACTCTCAGTGCAAAGTGGAAACTATTTCTGGCTGTCTGCAGAGCTGTCCAAACTTATAGTGCTCAAGTCTGGGGCTTTGGAATGTTTGAAGAAGTTGATAAGCTACAAGGCTATTTTTTGAAAAGAATTTTGAAACTACCATCAGGCACTCCAAACTAAACCTTGTCGATTGAGACCGGAGCGGAAGATGGGCATTCCTATACATTGGACCTACATCTAAGATACGTCAAGAAAATAATGTTCGAATACAATGATACCAGACTACCATATAAATTTACTAAAATTCTTTTGGAAAAACAACTTTTTTGGGTGAAAGCGATAAACAATATCGGAAATAGGTTTGGTACTGGGATCAGAACTTGCAACAAGAAAGAGACTGGAACATTAAAAACTTGCAGCTTCTTGATCGACTCAAATCAGATAGTCGCCAAGAAAGTGAACGGTGAGTGAGGGAAAGTAGCACAATTATTTACAAGTTTCTGGACTACTCGAAAGGCCAACTTTATCTTATTGATGAATTTAATATTAGCAAAATCACGTGGATCTTTAAAGCTAAATACGATCTAATCCTTCTTAATGAAAGCAGATTTGGAGGCAACTGTTCAAGTCTATGTAACATGAGTAACTTGAGAGAAGAAGAAAACGTATTAAGCGAATTTAGAGTGAGATACTTTGAAAAGACAATTTTGAATGAAAGCGAACTCATTACTGTACTCAATGGAAAAAACATTAATGATTGGAACAGACTGGTTAACTATATTACTGTGGCCATATCCTAAATAAAAGATTAGTAGCATCTTTTATTCCATAATTTCTCTTTTTTTTACATAATTCTTTGAAATAAAAAATACAAATTCCTAATAAGTAAAATTCATTATTAATTGTAATTTACCCGACATACGACTCCTTATTGTCATTGTCGAAAGTTTTAATTGCATGGATTTCTGCGATATTTTCATTTCTCGTGACAAGATTTTCTCCTTTTGCAGTGGTTTCCGATTAATCCTGGTTTTAAGATCTTTGATCGCCTGGAGACGCCCGGATCTTTGGCGGTCAGTTACTCCATCAATATCCTCAAACAATTTAACAGTTCGATACACAAAATTCCAGATGATTCCAAGCGGTTGCAAGGTCCACAAAATATCGTCTCTTTCCATATTACACTTGTGAAGGCCAGTTACCACAACACGATTTTCAATGTCGCCCCACTCCATATTTACCAACGACTTTTGTCTAAATCTTTTTTCTTCGCCTGTTATCACAGGTATCTTAAAACAAAGATGCTTGCTACACTTAATAGCTTTTTTCATATCGAATCCAAGATCGCTGGTACTGGTAAATTTTTCGCGCTCGGTGACACACCGCTCTGAGTTCGGCTATTTCGGGGGTCCACCAATATACTGGAAGTCGATGTTGACCGTAATACTTGCGATACGAATTTCTCTGCCGTTCTGACTTCAATTATCGCCTTACTAATGACGAAGCTTAGGAGGTCTTTACCTAAAGTATTTACGTTCCATTTAGAACATTTGAATGCTGTCCGGCTTGTGCGGTTTGTTGGTCCGGTGCCGGTGGTAAATAGGATAGCTTTATGATAACTATGTGTATAGTAATCGCTCACGCGCTAGTTAGCATATCGCATCAAGCCGCTGCTTGCAAAATTGATGTCAACGCTCTTGGCTTTGCAGAGCAAGCAATTCGGTCTGTCTTTGCAGTCCTTCAATTGGTGTCCGGTTTCTCCGGACAGAGCCGATCTAATGGACAGAGCCGATCGGTCGCTAGGACTTTTCCATGCTGAAGTGCGTTTTGGCACAATTTTTTCACGTAGCCGACAATAAACCCATCCGATCCGCACTTTTCGCTTGGTGGCGATTTCCGCTGGTAGGCTCATGTAGTCTGTTTGCGTTCCACCATAGGCTTTTCTAATTGTAATTGATCTGTTAGGGCGGCACAGATTGTCTCCTTCGACGTCGCTTAATCGATATCCTTTCATTCTAGCAAGACCTGAACGTGACGTGACTAGGTATTTATTATACATTGTAAGCTAGTTCCACCGCATTATCCAAGCAGCAAGTAAATCAAACGAATTCTTTCATTTAAATGAAATATTGTGGAGTCGGGGGCAATATTTTTGTCCACAGAAGATTTTTTTTTAATTCTATTTACAAGCTGATTTTTCAAGCAAAAAATATTTTTAAGACAACCATATGCAGAGAAAATTAAAAGTCTTTTCGTTGTGAATCCTTAAAAAATTGCTTCAATTTAATAAAAAAAAAAAAATTTAAAAATCATCAGATTCCCTCAGAAAATAACCTTGAATTCAAAATCATCCTTTAACAAAAATTCATATCAATTCGTAATACCTACATACCCGTATGTATGCATGTCTTCAATCCTTCACATAAAATTCCAATTCGCAGTGTATTAAAATTTATATTTTTTTTTTTTGTTGAAAATTTCAATTTAACAACAAACTACGTGACAGTCAAGTTATTCAAAATCATAATCTCTCTCTCGATGGGGCGATGTCACCTACAGTGACAACAACAATAACTGCCTATCTACAGATACCTGCTACTGCAGTTCGCATTTTTTTTTTTTAAGAAATCGTGGCTTTGACTGCTCGAAGTAATTTTACTCTTCCGTCTACCGTAAATCGAAAACCGCATTCCGAGTGGGAGTGTACTCGTATATCCTTTCCCTACAAGGCTCAAAGAGTAAGAAAGTGTGCCTCTTATTTACAGAGAGACTTGAACATATAAGACGACAGCGGCAGTCCTTTCATCCTGGCATTTGAACAGCGGTAATATTTCTTATTTTGTTCGCTGTTATTATTACAATTTTTTTTTTTTTTTGTTCGCCCTTCATCTCTCCACAAATATCGATATGTGGCGCAAAATTGGAGATTACTATGTTGAGTCCTTGACGTTCCCGCTGTTGCTGATTTGTGAAGAATTTCAGCGCTTTGTATGAGTGTTTTCCGTTGGCTAGAATTGATTTTTATCATTTAATCGAGAAAAAAAAAAACAAGTCGACAAGAAAATACTGAAAGGATTTTTTTTTTATTATTTTATTATGAAACCATGAAATGGCGGTGCTCAATGCGGATTTGATGTGTTTTCTATGCTGATGATGGTTTTATGAGTTGTAATTTGAAATATATTGAAGGCAGAGATGAAGTCAACTGGAAATGTTTCCGTTTGTGTTCTTGTGTGTGCTTGGTGAATTACATAATTTTGTTTGTTTTGAGGTTAAGTTTTGATCGTTATCGTTAGGAGTAGCAGCATCGTGAATCAATAGGCATTTTGTTGTGTTGTGTTGTGGTACACTAACAATTCAAAGTAGATTAAAGAGCAACAAATAGGGATGGTAGAACCGAATGTAAGGGTATTGTGGGGGATGCTATGAAAGGGATTTTGAGTGCTGTGAGGACAATTCGAAATATATGTATGTACATTCAGTATGTATTGGTAAAATGATGATTGCTAAGCAAATATTTATTGAAGTCAACAACTGCATGACCTACGATGTTTTCATTTAATTGGAAAATGTGGCACGTTACTGTCGTAGGTGATGAGAAAAGGCTAAGAACTGGATCGAGTTACCAGCTTTCTTTAGGTCTTGTCCGTTAGAAGCTGGTATGGCCGAAATAACTGATGATTAAGTGGATTTTATATGAGAAATTCTTGAAGAATAATAATGATTTGCAAAACAGAGCTCAGGGATAAGGATGAGGTATGTGAACTAAATCGATACCCTCGCACTCTCAAAATGAATATCGCAGTATGTTATTTAATATTCAAGAACTTTTAATGCATACACTGAAACAAAATGCAGATCTAAAGGCTAGATTTTGTGACAAAGAGCAAAATCATACTGTTCAACTTCAACAGAGACCTTGTGAAAGATGTACTCAATCTGTCTGAGATGGTACGATGGAGTCTCCACACAAGACTATAGGCGAGGAACTCCAAAAACAGAAAAAGTTAGAGTTTGAACTTACAAGAAAGTGTAAGTCAGTAGGGTGCTCGAAATTGGAGAATTCAAGACTGAAGAAGTGATGGATATTCGAAGAAGTTAGGCAAATATGAAGTTTCTCCAAAGACAACATGCCACACTCAAAGTTGTTCAAGAGTTGTCCATTTTTCGGCCTTCAACAAGAAATCAACGACTTACAGGAGACGTTACCGGTCAAATGGGCGCCCCGGTTAGCCTTGCAGACTTCCCTTTTGATGAAATTTTCCATTACTTTTCGGTCTAAATTATGCGGAAGTTCATAAATAACGCGTCGAATCTCGTCCTTTAGCTCTGGAATTGTTTGGGAGTCTTTGGTATACACCGTCTGCTTCCAACGTAGTAATATCACACGATCTTGGTGGCCAATTTTGGTCATCGAAGCGTGACGCGGTCGGAAAACTTTGTGTGCAATAACTGCATTGTTTCTCGCGCTGTGTGGCAGGCATTGTTGAAACCACATGTCTTCCACATTAATATTGTCCACGTTACCACATCCCAATAATGTTCATTATTGGCTGTTACAGCAGCACCACGAGAATTTTCGAAAAAGTACGGATGACTTTCTTGTGGATGCACTGGTTGTTCCTAAATGGCCCGTAGATTTTCACGACCCCAATTGCGATAATTTTGTTAGTTTATATAGCCATTCAGTTAAAAGTGAGTCTCATCGCTGAAGATGATTTTGTTGGAATAATCGCCATCAACTTGGTGGTTCTCTGATACCCAATAAAAGCAGTCACGATGCTGTTCATGGCTTACTGGCCACAATTCTGGAGTAAATTGGGTTATTTAGGCAAGCAGATGCAGATCTTTTGTTAAAATGCGCCGCGTGTAGATGTCGAAAAGTTTTAATTACTGAGAACTATGACGAATGGAATTTGACAGATTGTCATGAACACTGTCACATATTGCGGTAACATTTTCGCGTGACCAGCCGGTACGAGGACGCACTAGTCTTTGCTCGTCCAACACTGATCCGGTTCGATCGAATTTTTCCATTAATTTTTTAACTGCGGCACGAGATGGGTGGTTATGTATACCGATATTATTTCGCCATGCTCGTGTTGGTTAAATTTCCCCATTCCTGAGATGGGGTTTCACAATTAAATTGCGTTATTCTCTCGTGTGCCGCTCCATAATTACAAATGTCAATGTTTAGTGTTCACAGATGTCAAATATCAGCTGTTTATGTTTGACAGAACCACAGCAATGCCAGACTTAAATTGTATCCTCCACTCTTTATAAATTACATGTGTACATAGCTAATTATATATGAACTGGTAAACAGTTCACATTGATAAGGCTTCGATTAATCGAAGGATATTGGTATATAGTTATCATGCTTACTCAATATGGTCGAAAATCCTCACAACTTGAATAACAAATGAATAAATATATATTTTGGCTCTAACAGCACCTGACGTAGATTCGATAGAGAGAAGGTTTTCACGACAGTTTTACTATCAGATGTTTGTCAGACGTTCGCGAAGAGGTGGGACCGTTAATCATTTTTTTCATATTTTTTTTTTTTTCTGGGACTCGAACCATGAGTCCCCCGCTCAATGATGACGTACTTAATCACTGAACTGCTTTAGCCACTTCAATTTGAACAACAAAGAGGAATTGTTGCCTATACTGCAACCCAGATATCTTTTTATTAGACGGTGGGAATCAGTGCTGCAGTCACTTCTCTAAAAATCAGCACATTCAGGAACTACGATAGAAATAGACTCCTGTCGCAGTACCGACAATGATTTTGAGAACTGTTTGTACCGCGTTAGGTTTATGTATTATAGATTGGGCTGGAAGGCTCGTGGTTATATCAATTTGCATGTGTACAAGTATCTATTAATACGGTATGTATGTATATATTTAATCTGAAGTACAATCCACTATATGTTTTCTTCAGTTCTGCACATCACATCTGACGCAACAACAATCAATATAAAAATCTTTCGAGTTTTAGGAGAAGGCTAATGCGATTTACTATCACAAGGAGAATGCAAGTATTGCACCCATAATAACATTAACATTTTTATTTACATGCTTACAAACTTGGTTACTGAAATGCTAGTTCTTATTTATTATCCTTATTTTTCTAGTGTTTTAAGTCTTGCCTCAATAAATCCTCAAATCCACCCCACTTTAAGCTGACTTCATCTTTGGCAACTTATAATCGGTGTACAAATCCTCGCACTTACCACATTCTCAGACTCTTTGCAAAGGAAGTTGGAAGGAGTCACCTTGATTCGAGGAGTTTTATCTGTCACAAATAAAAGTACAATGAATCAGTATGTATGCTAATAAATCATTGGGCAGACAGATACATTTTACCTGCGCAAATTGCATTAAAAATGGATAGACTGGCGAACAAATACACACAACCACTGCTTTCATGCGAATGACATTTTGCGGCAATGTATCCCGTCCGTATTAAGTGCTTTTGCTTGCATTCATCCACTTAAAGACAATTGAATTGGTCAACAATGAAGCTAAACTGTGAGCCAATAACTTATAGAGAACAAGTTGAGATTTAATTTACTATATTTGAACGATGTGATATTTGCTATCGACTGGTGGATATTTATTTTCATATACCTAGGTACATATATTACGAGTATATCAAAATAGGCAGCTAACAAAGTTAACTCTCCATATCCTGTTCGCTCAATGCAAAGGAGAAATAGAAAAATCTTTTGACATTAGCTTCAACAAAGCCCCCTTGGCTTATATATGCATCAACACACATCTTGTAGAAATTTGCCAAACGATAAAGTACAAGTTGCAGCTACATCACAACCACCACTACCAGGACAACAAACTTTAAGGATCTACAAAAGAATACGAAATAAATTCTTCATTTCCCAGTTCGTTGTGTATGCTATCCAAACAAAGAAAAAATCGCAGAAACTTCCTTTCCCCAAAGGTAGCGGTATGACTTTGTCACATTTCCGTTCCAGCAAATGCATATATTCATGCGAACACATCCTAGCATCCAAATCTTTTACCCCGAAGCTCACTCGTTTGCTTTCCTCTTTACGAGTATACACTCACCTTGCATCCATTTGGCATGCAGTTTCCTAATTTTCATTCTTAGTTTGTCGTTCAATTCTGTTCGCCTTTTTTTTTAGTTCTTATTCTACCTGCTGCATCCACCTTCACCCAAACACTGTTGCACCTAGTAACTTTTTGAAATAAATTTGTCATGCGGATAGTGTGGGTGGAGGTTGGTTGAATTATGGAGCTCGCCTCGGATTTATTGCATATTCCCTGCTCATCCCACAGCCTGGCACATATGAGGATTTGAACCCATAAATATTTTCGCCGCGCCCGCGAAACTCTCAGGTGAAATTGAGTTTCTTTAGCCGATGGGTGCTAGCGGTTTCGTTCGTGGCGCAGCCAGAAAGGACTCTCTGCTCCTTGAGCACACTGCAAGTGCTACGAGTAGAGTCACTAAAAAACATGGAAATGGAAAATCGGGAAAAAAAAAACAAGAAAACTCAGTGAAAATTCATGAGTTGTAAAATTTTTCTTTGCATTCAAAATGAGCTCTAGTGTTTGAGGAGAAGGTGACGGTAATGCTGGTGTTCCAAGAGCATGCAAGATCGCTTGAAGAAGAGAGCTTTTGTCAATGGTTTGTGAATAAAACATTACCTTGTTACTGTTTCGTTTTTTTTTTTTGTGTTTTCTTATTGTTTGTTTTATTTTAGATTGGAAATTTAAATAGGTTTCACGAAATCGAATTGATAAAGATGAGAAAATTATGTAAAATTGATTGGAAAACCGCGTTTTTTGCAACTTTGAGGAATGAAAGTACCTCGTAAGTATTATAGTTTGCGAAACAGCAGGTGAAGAAAGTTGGAATTATATTCTTCTACATATACACATATAGAGTCATCCAACAAGAGAACATTTTTATGAAAAGTGGTGATAATTTTATTTTAATTTAAAGTACAAGTTCTGAGGTTAGTAATGGAATACAATATCTGCCAAATGTCCACCTCGGCTCTGCCTACAAATAGTCATTCTTTTGATGAAATATGTCATCACGTTTTCGCATAATTGCGGCTGTATTTCACGAATAACAGCTCTGATATTTTCTTTTAGTGCATGAATCTTTAACATAGCCCCAAAGGAAAAAAGTCCAATGGTGTTAAATCGCACGATCTCGGCGGCCAATTGAAGTTTCTATTTCGAGAAATCACAGGTCCAGGAAATTTGTCACGCAATAGAGCCATTGTTTCACCAGCTGTGTGACATGTGGCACCGTTCTGCTGAAAATAAACGTCGTTCACGTCCTTAGCATCAATTGCAGGCAAAAAGAAGTCAGTCAACATCGTTCGGTAATGCAATCCATTCACTGAAACGGTCGCACCAGCATCATTTTCGAAAAAATATGGCGTAATGACGCCGCCAGCCCAAAACCACACTAAACTGTCACTCGTTGTGGATGAAGAGGTTGTTCCACTATTTCTCTTGGGTTTTCGGAGCCTCATCACTCAGAATAATTTTGCGTAAAAAATCATGATCTTGTTCATTCATTTCCAGCACCCAAGCAGCGAAAGTACGGCGTTGTGCCTGGTCTGCTGGCTTCAATTCTTGTGTTAACTGGACCTTATAAGTATGTAGGTCAAGATCTTTATGCAAATTGTGGTGCAAAGTGGTTGCTAATAACTCAAATTCCCGTGATCGTCTCGAAATGGACGCACTTGAGTATACAGTCACACTCTCAGCTACGGCGGCAATATGTACAGCTGACCTTGCCGGACGAACACGAGTTGGAATCTTCACATCACTAACCTGTCCAAAATGTTCAAATTTATTGATTAAATTCACTATAGCTCTGCTAGAAGGGGCTTGATGATGACCAAAAGCGGTGCGAATTTTACGAAACGTTTCCGCGATATTTTCACCGTTTTTGTAGTGAATTTTCTCTATTTGAACATGTTGTGCGAGTGTGTATCGATCCATATTTAATAACCTCCTAGTTTTGACTTATCAAAAGCCATCGCAATGATAGTTGAATCTTGACAGTTCAATAATGACGCGAAATTTAAAATGACACCTCTTGTTGGATGATCCTATATATATGTGCGAGTTATTTTGCGTTTAATTAAAGATACAGACTTTCTTGCGACAGACATTATCCCTAGAGACGTCATCCCAACAGTCGACGATATTTAATTTTTCGGCATTAGTTGTCTGCAGTTGCTTCTTCGTCGGTCTAATATAGGTCGACCTCAGCGTAGTAATTATGGAACACTTCTACTGCATTTATTAATCGACATCCTCAGGTCTTGAGTGGCACAGTGACCTGAAGTAGAGATGAACCGCAAAAATGTTTGATGAAAATGTCGACAAGAGGAACACTACAAGGAGAAGTACTATTGCCACTCCTCTAATAAGAGAAACTGCTGATAAATGCTCGGTCAGCCTCAAAGAGACCAACATGTGAACAACAACAGCTATATGGACACAGCTCAATCCATAAAGCAACAGTAGATGACGGCTTATGAACCGACTACTTGATTCAATCGGGAGTATTCGATTCAGCTACCTAACAGCGAACAGTGCCATCTATTGCTCAGAAATCGCTATATGGAGATGAAGGAACCTTATACCTTGAATGATATGCACTCGACACCGATGCTTGTTTTTCATTTCAAACATATGTAAAATTTTCTAGGTCGGCTGGACCTGGGCCTTAACCAAGCATCCTCCAGCATCATGATCCGATGGCTAATCCGATGGCCTGGGAATTTTTATACAAAAAGTTATCGTCTACATTTTATTTAGAATAACTCCGCATTCCTATAATTATTTTCTAGAAAGTACATACTTAATTTAATTAATGTCCTTCAAACGACAGATTTTCAACTTTTTCATTTTATCTCTCCAGCTTAACGTTCGCAATTTAAAATTTACACACAAAATACTAATTAATACTGAATCAACAAATTAATGTGAGCAACAAAATAAACAAATTTATCTCACATACGCACTTGTGAAGCTCTTTTAAATTAATAAGAGTTCTGGTGATAATAAATGGCACTTAACCTGAGGGTGAAATTTACATATTCCCTCCAACCAGCCTATACGATGGTAAAGCCTAGGAGGTGTAATATCCGTTTAGAAAAATATGAATTCAAATTAATTTGCTCGAAATTAATTCGTATCCTCCAATCCCAAGCTCTAGGTACTTGTATATTGCTTTGCAAAAAAACATTCCAATTACCATGGAAGAGAAAATGTCTCTCTCAGCAGTTTTCCTTTATTTTTTTTTTATATTTTATGAGAGACATTGCATAATGAAGGCAGGGATCGTTGTAAGTTAATTGAAAACTCACGATGCGGGAAGAGAAGCATAACTTGTCATGTCATATGAATTATAATACATTTTCCTGTGGAATCTAAAATCGCATTCATGTCAATTGTAGCATTCTACTGTCTGCGATTGTAAACTGATTTGATTATTGCTGCTCATTGAATTAACAGAACTGAAAGTTATTCGTTGGAAGTTATCCCTATATGCATATTATACATTTTGAACAGTTTAGTTTGACAACTTTTTGGCATTATATTCGACGAATAAATTATGGCATTAATACCTGTACCCTAGAGACTAGAGTACTTTCAATATGCAGTTGGAAGGAATAGAATGACAGCGCATGTAGAAATTTCACGATATTCCACCCCATTTATATATAATTATGTTTGAGAAACTGTGCAGAGAAAATAATTTTTGACAGTCATAGCGTGGAAGTCCGTAATAATATAAAATTAAGTGTTGTGTCGCTAATTTGTATGCGTTGTAGCCCTATAATTCAAGAACGACTAAACCGATTTCGATGTAGTTTGCTGTGTTGGTTACAAAATTAATCATGAAATATTTATGGATAGCTACACAGGACCCCCGACTATGTAAAAGATGACTAATTGTAACGCATTTACGCTGCTCTCAAACATTTGTAAGTTGTACTGTAAAAACGCTCACAATAACTTATCCGTTTGACATAAACAATTAATTTTATGGCGAGTTTTTATGTGATAGAACACGTTTTGACATCCAAGGCGAGAATAATGAAACGCTGCCATCGACTTGGCATGAGTTTACTTTTTAGCTTCTAACTCTGCTGTGTAAGAGCATAAAACTTCAGTGCCGAGCACCTTACTGTCCACCATGTTTAAACGTGTTCACCGTCGGAAGTTGAAATTAAACTCAAAGTTTATTTATTTATCTACTTTTTTTAGAGAAATATCGAACCAAACCACCTTGTTGATCCCTTTCAATCTCCTTTCTACGAATTATCTCACTCATGATTGTTCTCTAAATGTTTGCAGAGTTTTCCCCTTACCTCAATTTCTCATGTTAATGCTAGCATTTGCTTGGAGGATACAAGTCTGTTATATTTCTTCTGCTAGTTGATGCGGGACATTGACACAGTATATGTGTCGTCGTCTCCACATCCTGCAGACATAGCCTGCAGGTGCAGTCTTCCAAAAGCTTCATCTTATTTTACCATATACTTGAGAGTTCCACGCTTGTAATTGACATTTTGACTTCTTCTGACTTGTTTAGCCATTTTTGGCTTATTGCTCGATCATATCCGTCTGCCTAGAGCAGAAAATGGTACAGGACCTAGAAATACCGGCGCTAACGCTAGACTTGTTAGGGAGTTTACCATTTTATTTTCCTTGACCTCTCCTTATCACTGCATTTTGAGTTGCACATTTGTTCAGTATCTGAAGACATTCCATATTTCCATCAGCAGTTATGTGCTACTTTCTGTCCGCTTCATGCTCCTGATCGCTGCTTGATTGTTCAGTGCTATCAAGATATAGATAGAGAAATTATTTTTCTTAGGTCCCAGACTAAGATGACGTTTACGAATGGGGAACTGCAACCATCAGCTACCACAAATAAAAGAGAAATGAACGAAATCTGAGTTTCTCCAACCACTGTACCAAAAAGGACTTTCTGCTGGTAGCACAATGGACCGTACATGGGGATGTGGATTTTTTTTTTAAAGAAAGACGACATTTTATAAATCTAGTTCCTCCTATATCCATCCGTGAAGATAAAACCTGAACTTAACCCTGTACTTGTGCTTGGATTTGAATTGGATTTTAAAATTGAACTGAACGAGTCCATTTCACGAATGAATGTGAAAGATCCACCGAAAAAATTGTCCAAATTTTGGATATGATAGCCGTCAAGCCTTGCTGAGCTTTAGACTTTTTAAAGGTTAAGATGTAACTAAAAATTTTGCAGGTAGAGCCGTAATTCAAAGACCCACTTTTGTTTTAAATTGTCTCTCAGGGAAAGCGAACTTTCAGCTCTGGGATAGCGCTATCATTCGTAGTACCGATGATCTTTAATCAACTTCCTCGTTCGTTTAATTTATCTGAACTAATTTTATAACTGTTTATACTGGTACGCAACCTTCTGCAAACAAGCCTTTAAGTTTTAACAGAAACATAGTGTCTTATTGTTTATTTATTTGTATAGAATTCAGATAACAATATATAATAATATCTTAAAAATGTTAGCCTTACTAACGCCTCACGTGGATTTTCTTTTACCGCTTCAAGGTCCTATCTAGTATTGAAGAGGTAGCTCCGCGGAGGAGCTGGCAAAGGCATTTTATTTTAATTTAATTTATAAATGTTATGCTACCAAATGTATTTGAAATGTAAGAATATAAGAAATGTAAGCATAACTAGCTAACTAACTAAGGAACATATGCCGTAGTAATGTTTATAGAAGGTTTGCTATCAGCCTTCAGCTACCACGTTTCTAAAGATTGTTAAGTTTCTTGTTCCCAACACATCTACGAGTCATATGTATATACACTTCTATGCAAATTTTTATGCAGTTCAAAATTGACAAGGGCAGCATTTCAATCCATGATTACAGTTTAAAAATCCATGCACCTACACCACTACCTATCTGCTTTCCGCAAATTCAATGACTCTTCTGCTTCAATTTTATCTTGCGGATCCTATCAAACTCTACGATGTCATATAAGGTATAATCTCCTTCATGGATCTTTAAAATTGACAATCCTCCATCAAATGATATAATTATAGGAATAATAATTTTTCGCGATTTACAAAATTGAAATTTTCAACATTATAAGCTCGTGTAAGTATACTTCGTATCCTACACAAGAACGTCTCTCCACAAAGTACATAGTTCCTAGGATGTGGATAATGTTTCTGAAAGTATAGTTGGCGAAAATCTCGGTGATAAAGGCGAAAAAAAAAACTGCAAAATTCCATTTTGTTTATTAGATTCGCTTAGTGGCATGGTATTTCACGATATGCTGTACCCAATATGAGATATCCTGCTGGAAAGGATTTCATCCTTTTGTTTCCTCACTAAGTTACAACTACATATGTATGTAGGAAAAAAAAGCATCTCCTTTCTAAGTTGAGTTTTACCAGGAATACCATTAAGCTAATGAAAATCTTTTACGTTAAGCATCCGTGTGTTTGCAGCTTTACTGACACCACGTGTGCATAGTGTTGCAAGAAAAGCAACATAAAGGATATGACGACATAACGTACGCGATTATTACACCAACTTAACGACACCTGATTGTGCAGTTTATATAGGTATGCATCCTTAACCGATGTGCATGATACTGTGTCGTTACTGACAACGATTTCGTGTAGAAATTAATTGAAATTAATTTTATCAAAAAGCACTTTGCTGGATTTTGTAACTCCTCGATTAAAGCGTTGGGATAACAGTATTATTGGTTGCATTCTAAGTCTGACTTATTCTTTATCCGGGTGAAATTAAGCTTGAGAGATGGGGGATGGGTATGTAAGGGAGCAGCAGGTCTTTACTGAAAACCAAATTTTTTTTTGTAAAGTAATTTCAGCATCCTAATTAAGCGTCCAAAGTTAAAAATAGCTACCTAACCAATTAAGGGATTAAAGAAGACTGACCATTTTAGCACCATAACCATGCCAATTTGGAGTTTTTTTCACAAGTTATCCATACAAATCTGGTAAAAAACAATGCAAAATGGTGACCTTTTTCGATTCTTGGTGATCAGCAGAAAAAAATGCTGAATATTTCTCGCTCCAATTTCTTATTTTTAATGTTTAGGGCAGTGCCTACTTTACTGAACTTTAATAGTATTGAAGCAGTCAGTATCACAACGCGTACTAGACCGTATATCTTGCTTATGTTATGTGGCACCGATAGCTCTCAAACTGCTCTACAAGTCCTACTTACGAGGACATTGCAAGCAAATCTTCATGAAAAGCGGAACATTTTGAACTTATTTGAACCTCTGAAATGGAGAATTTTTTCTTTTTTTTTCAAACACGTTTTTTATGAATAACAGATTAAAAACCATTTCCAAAAACTAAAATTCCCATTGTGTTATTATATATAGAATGTCCTGGTTAGGCCCAAATTTGAGTTAAATCAATAAAAGGAATAATCGCTTATATTAGCTAATCGCAAATCCTTGTTTACCCAATTTTTAAACTTCTGAATAATTTTCCTTCACTGGCTACTACGTATGCATGCATATGAGTTTCAGACCAATAATATAAGTGTAATCCCGGGTTTCGGCACCAACTGTTGGCTAAATAATAAACAGAGAACAAACAGTATTTGTTTCACTCCAACCCTTGCATATACGACCATCCTTTCTCAGGATTAATGAGGAAAGCAAAAGAATTCGACTAGCACTTAATTTTTTTTATATCAATCAAAAATGTGTTAAACCAATCCCAGCACTGACTTTCTTTTAATGCTTCTTCACCATACACATAACGTAACTTTTTAGCAGCTTGCACTGTGTTCTTTCCTTTACGGAAATATAAAAGTAAAATATGACGAAAATAAAAAAATATGTCATTGACAGAAGCCATTAAAAAATATGGCTAAAGACATCTATGTGTGAAATCGACAATTATTTAGTTGCCAACCTGATAGTTACTGGTTTGTTTTGAAAACTTTGTTTTTTTTTATATATTGTAGCATAATAATAACTACGCTCCCTAAAAGTATGATGCAACAAATTCCGAAGTGTCTTTTCATTCTGGCAGAATTTTGGTCCGTAGTGTCCTTTCATTCGAGGTTCGTGTCTGCGATGAAGTCTCCACAGTTCATGTCAACGAAAGAGACGGATAATATCACGGATAAGAGGGAATTATAACTGCAAGAATTATTACATCAGAATTTCTCTTGTTCCAGTGGTCGAAGAATTTGCTAGAAGTTTCTGGCTATCAGAAACTTCTGCTATATAAGGACAGATGGCGATTGAGAAGGTACAGTAGTTGGTTTAGAACCGTGGCGAAGAGATTAGAAAAGTGATAATGGGCGAAGTTGTAATTTTGTGATAAATTGAAAGTTGAGAGTTAACGAGAAGAAGTAATTAGTTTAGATTTGTGAATTAAGTAATTGAAAGGAGATAAAGTGATTTGAGAGGACAGAGACCTTGTAAGAAAAGAATTGCGAAGAATAGTATAGTGTGAACCTGAATTGTTCTATAGACTAGAAAATAAAGAAATAATTTCACAGAATATTGTTTTATCTACTCGAGCCGTAGCTCGCATATTACAATATATTCTTTTTGTAATAATTTAGTTTCTGTACATTGAATCCCGTTTATTTTTAAAGATGCCATGTAATTGTCATTTTTCATAGTATCTTCAAATTTAAACTTATTTTCTATTCGTTGTTAGATTTTTGTTTCTCCGGTTAATGGATTTTTACTTGCACCTGTAAAGGGGAAGTATTGGTTTCATAAACTTCCTCTCCTCCAACAGTTTGTTGCCTCTAACATGTTCGTTATTTCAATAGTTTTAGGTCTTTACATTTTGAGCTGAACAATTTCCACCCTCAAACATTGATAGGGGATTCTCAAATAGAAATACGAAAAATTCATACAAACAGACAGATAGATTGCCATACCTACAAAATTGACAGTGCCCGACGTTTCGAAGAACGAAAATATTTCAACAAAGATTTCAGTATCTGCTTGGTCATCATACTCGTAAGTACATAGGTATACCAAAAGTTATAAAACTGAAAAGCATACATTGCAGATACTTCCATTATATCCGAGTGTATTAGCACACATATTAAAACACAGTGGAAGTTTGATAATTAATAATTTATATTAATTGTCGTACCCACTTAAACTAGTTTTTCGGATTCCTCTCTTGTTGAGTTAAGGAAGCCTTGTTTTCTGAAGGTAAATACCATGTTCAAACAATGATAGAGAAAATTGTGTAGAACAGTATCAAGTCCACTGATTTGCATATTTGCTTAGAATTTTATATTTATGAGGAGACTACCGGAGACTTTGTTTGTGAAGTGTTTTGAGTTTCTAATGAGTTTGTTATTAAAAAAAATCACCTTAATCTGTTAAATTAAAATTAATCTTTATTAACACTCAGTTCACATCACTGTCCTACTTATAAACTCCATTTATTCTTATTCTATTTATCACTTATAAATACATGGCACACAAATATAATTCACTCTAGATTCGTATCTTTCTTCAAGCTTAATTCACACATTAGCCTTTGAAAACTGATGGTTACACTCCCTCAATGTCAATTTGTTGGTCTCTGGCAACCAAAATATGACAACAAAACATGCAATACAATTCAAGATTCCAACGACGATGAAAAACGCTGCATAATTTATGGTAACAGTGAAGGCCAAAACGCAAGTCATCACCTGTACCAGGTTCTCCATCACAATAATAGCCGAGATGAAGCACGTCTTCAGCGGTAGAGCGAAGGCCTCCGAAATATAAATCGTTGTAGCTGGAGCAAATCCAAAAGCGTTGACACCTTGATAAATCAAAAGCAGTATTGCCACAACTTCCATTTGAGCTGCCAAATTTATGTTCACTTCGAACTCCAGGAATATCCCACCAACCGCCAGTAATAAAGTCCCACCAACGCATAGCGAAAACGCTGATGTCATTCGACGGCCCTGACAGTCCATAAAGAAAACACTCATCAAACTTCCCGCAAGTCCTGCCAGTCCATAGGCAATGAGGAAAATATTTGAATCAAACGACGTTGTAGTTGATAACACATAAGCCCAGTGAAATGGCAACGACATAGCCAAAGATACCAATGATCTCAAGAAGACGAGCTTCGCAAATGCCAGGCAACCATTGTGAATCTCCTGCTTGAAACTTTGACTGGCATTCTCACTGATCCACAACTTGTTATCGTCGAAAATCTCAAATATCTCATTCGTGGGATGATCACAGCGTTGGAGCCGCATTAGAGAGCTTAACGACTCCGATTCCCGATGGTTGACGTGTAAATAGATGGGAGACTCGATTGGAAAGCCAGCCGTGCAGAGGACAGCCAGAACGCCCAACACAATTGCGATAGCACCATGAATCTGGTCATCGGTAATAGATGAATATGGATCTGCTGTTTTATCGAAGAAAGCCGTGCTGTAGCAGAGTTGGACACAGATTCCAATCCAAAGGAAGACACGTTCGGAAGACATGACAGTACCCCTGAGAAATCGAATTGAGACCTCGCCGCCAGTGACTATGGCCTGGAGAAGGGTTGTTCCAAATGCAATGCCATCTATGTATCGTCCCAGTAGAATAGCTAAACAGTTATCGGGGAAGCAAACGAACAGGATGCCGCCTAGGATGACAAGGCCACCGCTGGTGTACTGAAATGAAGAAGAATTTGTTAGTACTAATGAATGGTAGAATCTTCCTTGTAGTAGTGCTCAAGGAAATGGAAGAACAGATGGTCAGATAAGTGAAACGATCGAGAGGGTAGGGGGTAGGATGGACGAACAGATTAAAAAATGTAAGCATTGCTAGATGGATGAATAGATGGACAGACAAAGGGATGAAACTCACATGTGCCACGTTCTTCGATAATCGATGCACAAACATTGCAGCGAATTTCGTTCCAATTATGGCCCCAACAAACCAGCATATTGTAAGGTGAATTTCTCCGAATATTGAATTGTGAGACTTTACCAGCGGTTGTTCGTAGATGCCCCACGCTATCTTCATGCCTCCAGAAATAAAGATCATCCATGCTGTTGATATATTAAATAAAAAATATTAGATTTTTAATTAATGTTATATGTGAAGTAAAGTTGATTTTAAGAGCTGAATCTAGTAAGCCAGTATTATTATATTCATTTCAAAACGAAGCGTTTTTGATGCCACTTTAATTTTTAAGCAAAGCTTATCGTTCTTTTTAGCAAACATAAAAACCTTTTCGTTATCAAAGACGACCACCGAACTATCTTTTGTATGGACAAATTATTCCACCAGATGTCGCTAAATCGATCGCCATCTTGTGAACAATTAATTGCAATTGCATAGCTCATCTACTCGCTGCTGAGAACGTGTGTAGTTGGTGGCAGCTACATGGATCATAAATGGGAGTTCTGGGCTATTTTAAATTTACGTCATGGTTAGAGTGCGCATTATTCGAGTGTTGAGTTTGGTTCACACTATTTTTATTCCGTAGCTGCAAATTAGTTCATAATTGGGACTTAAACTAACAACTTCCCACTTAGCATATTATAACTATTCCACCTGTTACTTTTTCTGAGACTTTGAGATCAAAGGCTTAACATAAATACGAGTAAATAGCTTTTCAAGAAAACATGAATCTTGTAAGGTTATCGTCTTACAAAATCGACAAATTGAAGTGTGTTTTCTGAACACGAACAATCACAAAACGGGACAATCTACGTATACCTTCTATGGTGCTTTTAGTTTATCCCATCACAATGAAGGGGTACAAGAACTGAATGAATAAAGAGTTTTCTTTCACAGATGTTCACAAATATTGGAACTATTTCAACTTCGGTTCAAGTTCCGGATGGAGACCCTAATGCGGATCCCTTTTGTTGAAGAAATGTATTACAGCCGCCTTTATTAGAGACTAAGAGACACCAATACCTATTGACATTGAATACACTCTACTGTACAAAGTTAGCTGCACAGGATGATGACATTGCACATATCTTTTTTTAGAATTTGTGCTTTTTCTTCGCGAGATCGTTTTTGATACGAGTATGTCCAAGAAGATGCAGATGTCTACTGTTTTACCTCTAATGCTTTCTGTGTAGAATTCATTAGGTGGTAACGGGGATGAAAAGTCAGGCAGACATCACTTTGGATGGGTGACGTCTGCCTTTGCTACTTCAAAAAGATAAAATAAGATAAGTATAATTGCTCTAAGAAAGTGTTTCTTACCTCGACACAAAGAAAAGGCTCCCTTCCTCAAGAATACTATCTAGATTGTAGAATTTAAAATCGATAACCATAAAGAAAACGATAGCAATGTGTCATGATATGTATTCGAATGCATTACTTCTTTACTAGACAGTTTAAACGTTTGACACTGTACCTATATCTAAGAGGATCAACACAGTAAATGCGATTTTATAAAATTTTAAAATGTTAAAAATGTTAAAATGTAAAATTTCTTTCCTAATCTATGAGAAAATTTAACGTGATAGGTTAAAGTCGATTCATTTGGCTCAGTTAAATATTGAATATTTCAAATATTTAAGCCTCTGCAGCAGTGTCTTCTACTCAGTTACTGCAATCCACATTATTTTCTATGACATTTGCAAAGAGCACCACAACTTACCGAGAAAACTAAAATCTAAAATTTGAGCACCTTCAGATCTAGTCGGACAGAAAAGTAGTCTTTAACTTTTTTTCATATGTACTTCACAGGCGTTAAATTTGCGGTGACCACTTTTAAACCAGTTACATGTATATAAGGCCTGGTAGCCTTATTTAGAATTAGCTTTAACCTGAGATACATACCACAGACTTGAAAATAAATCAGTGCGATATTTATCCCCAAACTAGGCAATATGCCAAGCAGGCACCCTAAATCTTATCGTTATGAACAGGCTAACATAATTTTTCTTGTAAACGTGGACGATTACTGGACGCACATACTCGTAGGTACATATCGTATGTAGGTACTTACATACCTCTAAACCTAGGTCCAGAATGCGTACAAAAAAGGCAGATTTATACAGAGCTTATAAAGCTCCAACAAAATGGGGTATAACTTTCTACATATTAAGACTGCTTTTTCAAATACCGGATAAAGAGTCTGTTTCCAGAACATAGATGAATTGATGAATCTATATCAAAATAGGTGGGTTAGAGAGATGTTCGAAAACAGGAGATTAACATCTTCTAGTTATGACGAGATATCTGTAATGCTGGTTAGCAAAACTCAAATTTAAATTTTAAGGAAGGCGAAAATATCGAGGGTAATTAAATTGCCGATGCCAGAATTCTGTTATGAAATTTTAAAATCATCCAGATAACTTTTTAAATGCATCCAAATCAAATAAGTAAAGGCTGAGACTGCCCAGAGTAGGTAGAAAAGCAAAACACATGATATGTGCGTGGCTCTGTGAAGAATCAGATTGATGTACGTAGATGCGGTGTTAAGCATTGTACACTGCTTTCCAAATAGTGCGTTGAAAATCGAAGTGAAATCGTCCTAAAATACTTTTTAATTGTCCAAAATTCAACTCGGGTTTTCATTACCAAAGATTTACTTTGAGTAAAAAATACTGAGCAAAAAAAATAAAAAATTGTATATGCAAGAGGACGAAAAGAAACAACATTTGACACAAGCGAATGATGTAGTTATTATCAAATTACTGTCAAATTTGTTGACATAAAATTGTTGAAAAACTTTTAGCTAAAAAAAAAATGTTTTTTTCTTTTCACACCAATAAATTCCCCCCTAAACAAGGTGTTCTCATATATGTATGTACGTCAATATCTCTTCTTCCCTTACCTTCAAAGCTGTTTGAAGTAACCTAATCCCAAATCCCCAATTTGGGTTTCGAACTAACTAAGCACTCCATAATAGAACAAGTACACAGAATAGCAGCCTAAATTGAAAGTGCATTAGAAAGAAAAAAAGTGTGCTCTACCATCTTCGTGGATTTAGTATAGGCTTTCGACAGGGTATGGCATGAAGACTTACTCAATAAATTAAAAGTATATCTTCTGCAACAGTCTGTTCACCTAATGGAATCTATTTTAACGTCGCGATTTTCCCGTTAAAGTACTAGTACTAAAACTGCAACGTTTGCCGATGACGCAGCGATCTAGCGCTGGGAGAATCAACGTCAGACATGATTCTAAAATTGCAAGCTGCTACAGATCAAATAATCAGGTGGACGCAAAGATGGTGAATAAAACTAATTTCGAACAAATTGACTTCACAAAAAAGTGTTACTATAACGCTACTAGGCATTTCAATACCACTTGTTAATACAGCGAAGTATCTAGGTATGACTCTAGACGACAAGCTTCAGTGGAAAGAGCATATTCAAATCAAAAGAACCGAACTGAACATTAAATGGCAAAAAATTCAACGGCTTATAGGCCGGAAGTCAGTGCTCTCAACACATAATAAAATGCTAGTACATAATCAGGTTCTAAAACTAGTGTGGAACCATGGCAGTTATTCAAGGTTTTCAGAATAAAGTCCTTAGGAGTATTGTGAATGCTCCGTGGTACATCAGGGACAATGACTTACATCGGCAATATGGATTCCTACTGTTCTCCAAGAAATAAATTCAAACGCCATAGCACACGAAAAAACATTCGAGGAGCGTGTTAACGAGGAACCAACAAATCTTCTTAACGTGCCTACGACTCCAACGTACAAAACTATCAGACCTTGCCAGGTAACTGGAACTTAAGAACTACCAACATAAACAACGAGGCAATAAACAATGAGACGATAACAACGAGTGAAAAGAGGCGTTTGGAGTGAATAAAATCTCCAACGCCTTGGTTGGATTAAAACCCATCTATGCTCCTGTTACAGTATATAGGTAGATTAAATTAGTCCAAAACATTAAACAAATATGTTTAAAATCTCCCAATTATTTAATGTTTTGTAATTAAAGTATCTAACCGGAAAAATAGTAAACTCTTAGCGGTTTACTTATTTCCTCTTATTAATTAAAATAACTAGCAGTCTCGTTAGTTATTTAAGTAGTTGTGGTGTTAACAAGTATTTTAATTTATTTGTTGTAATTTATCGTAAGTTATTATATTATGTTTGAAATAAAAAAAACATAAATAAAAAATTCAAAGACAACTATAGAAATTTAGGAATTCTCGACATACGACGAAAATTTAAAAATTTAACTGTGAAGTATAGCCAACATGCTATAAAAAGGAGTAAATCGTCATCTTTCTGACAGCGACGTCATTTTCTATACATAGTTGCAGATTTGTTTCGTGACGTGATTTTTTGTTGAATCTTCTTTTCGCACTAATTTCGATTCTGCAAACGCTTATTTTTCAAGATGACAAATTCGTGGCAATGCAAATTCTAATGCCTAGTTTACATAATCCCAAACTATTCCTTTTTCAGCTTCATACAATATTCTATTCCTATGTCATTTGCTTGTTCTTTTATTATTCGATGGTGAAACGTTGAAATTTTAATGCGACGGACGATTAAATGCCTGTAAAATTTGTGTGAATTGATTGATCGATGCCACAAACCATTTGGTTTTGAACAAAACTATTCCACGGGTGAACTGCGTACCGCCTAGAGAAATTTCAGGAGGAGAATTTCCATTTCACATTTCACGATGTAAATTTTTTCCACGCGAACAGTGTTCTGGCCTTAAGAGTGTAGCTTGATTGGTCTTCTGAAACTTGCATCGATTCCATACATAATAAATTTTATTTGTAATGTATGTACCTACATAAATATTAATAAACCATCGAAATAATTAACTTTACTTAGACTAGCAACACGCCTATAGAGAACCAATTATTCTAAGAAAAGTAACATAATTATACACGCCATATTGCGTAGCATGCGTACCATAAAGATAAACAATTCCAAGAATAAATTGCTCTGTTGTCTTGAAACTTGACAGATTTGTTGTGGGAGGTGTCAATGATAATCGCTAGACCCTGTCACTCCTAATTATCGCATCGTAATTACACACAACACTTAGCAGGCGTTATTTGGGAAATTTTATTTGTTACGCACTACACGAAAATCAATAATATTGTCCTTAACTAAATCGTAGTTACATACAGAATTAGGAATACTATCGATAACTTCCCCCCACTTTCACCGATACGTAATCGACCCTAATCCAAATAACGTGTACTTTGAAACACAATTTTCGACTGTTTTGTTGTTATTTATTTTAAATTCTTTTACAGTACGGACAGATGGTTATAAAATGACACCTTACACTCTTCGATTAATAAATAAGGTCACTAGGACACAATAACAATTTATTTCTTAGAAATTCACTTATGCCACGCGCCCTAAACACTTTTGTTTGACAACACGACACCGATAACTTCTTATCTTTGTTGAATAATACAGAAATATGCTATTTTAAATCCTACCCATCGATCAACACAGAAATATTAAACACTATGACATGCGTTTCACAAAAGCAAACATTACCAGCTGACAAAGAATTGCACTGTGCTTTGTGCTGATAGTGCAATTCGATCCAAGAGCGTTGCACACCTCCATAAGTTGGCATTTTCTTGTTTCAATTAAATAAAAAATAAATAAATATAAAAATTTATTTAAAAATTTCTGCGAAATTTTCTTGTTTATCAACTTCACTGAATGCCAAATATTACTACTACTAAGGCTTGGATCTGTTTTTCGCCAGACCGAAGGTGAATGCTGGGATTGATTGCAAATTGATTCCATCGCGATATGAATATTGTGATATCGATTTTGTCAGTACGGGAGTAGTCTAGAAGAGATAAGATAACAACACCATCTACCGTGGGGGAAACTCGATTTAATTAAAGTAAAGGCGTTACGAGATAACAGACCCAGTTTTATTTAATTTGTTTATAACGAAGTGCGTCCTCTTGGTACTTGCTTTAAGGGCTTAAAGTTAATTGAATCTATTTTAAGTTTAAAGTATTTGCCCCTTTATAGGCGCTTAAAATTATTCTTTAAGATATCTTTCTTTGTAATCTCCCTAGCAATGTCACATATCACATATCTACATGAAACAATCAGTATTAAATAATCAATCTTTCTGTCGTATTGTTAAGGTTTCGTAAGCAGCAATATTTCCAAAGATCAAAGTCTAATACGGCGCTTCAATCCGCGCTGCACTTAGCCTGTTGACATTACTTGCCCACACGCAGACGAAAATTAGATCTGCCCATTGGGCGATCTGCCCTACTGTACTCTACACTCTCCAGTCAGTTAGACATGTTCTTTCTCTTCGGGTTAGGACCATAAATCGCAGTCTTGGTGACATTTTTGCAACAATAAATTTTCGTCGTACTTTAGCGCTTCGGTTTCTAACTTACTCCCAAAGCTCTTCAAACTTCGACTTTTCTGTTGGACTACTTCATCGCATATTTGTTTTTTTTTTTAAGGAGGTTCAGGCTCAAAGTGTTTTAAAAAATTTCAAAACCAATTTCAATGGTAATAACTTTCTTCGCAGGACGAGATATTCACACTTAAAATGATTTTTATCAACTTCGGGATAAAGCGGGATAATTTGCAAAATTCCATAAAATTTTCGAAAATACTATTTACAAATTCAGCAAGCGCATTCTGATATCCAAAGAAATATCAGAACTCATTCCGCTGGTCGAACGTGCCAGCTCTTAAGGCAAAAACAACACAATGGTGGCTGCAAAATAATGTGTCGGACTTCATACTAGCAGACGCTTGGCCATCAGGCAGTCTAGACCTTAACCCTTTGGATCACCAGAAATGCGTGTACTAGGAATTTTGCGACTTGACTAGGTATAGGTATATTACTTCCGAACATTTGTGGTGGAAATACCTCTACAGGAGCATCATGCATCTACCTTTCTGGCAGTGTTCAAGCGAAGTTTGGCGGCATATATTACAGGAACTCTGGATGTTTTTTTTGATCTCGAGATACTTTGTCTTTCTTGAGCTGGGAAACAGTGCAGCTCCACTTTTTTCTATGAAGCATTTTCTTTCCTGTGTTTTTCTGGCTCGGTATTATAGTGTGTTGCTCTTGTTTTGTGCTGCAGCACTTGTAAGTAAGCTTCTTCAGTGCCTTTGTTTGACATGTGAGAACTCTTCATCATACCACAAGTTCTTTTTTGGAGGAAGTTGGAAACCTTTGGTGGTTTCAATTAAGTTTGTAATGATGCCACGGTACTGGTCGTTGCAGAGCTTTTCTCTTAGTCACTCTTTGTGAAAATTGAATTTTTCAGACGTGCTAAGTAATCCATCTTTGAATTTCTTCTTCTGGTCTGCTGGCAACTACTTCTCGTTCGACAGTTGAACTTTGAAATTGGTTTGGTCAGAGTCGACGTCAGCAAGCCTGAATTCACATTCACATTCAGTTTAACTACTTGTGGCGTGTCTTCAATGGATTCGTGCATGGTCGATTTGGTTCTTGATTCAACCGTCTGGAGATACCCAGGTTGCTGTGTGAATTCAAGGTGAAGAAATCCGTTGTTACTTACATGCCGCTGCAAAATCGTGGAGACTGTACCTTAAAAGTTACTCGCCAAAGATATTTTTATTATCGTTTTAGCATTAAAGTCCTCGAATATAATTTTGACATCATATATCGGACTATCTCCGTATACTTTATCCATGCCTAGGTTCGTGAGTTATCCTTAAGAAAAGACCGGATCCTTAACATTTTCGACATATTTTTATTTAAATATTTAGAGCATGTACATGTGTATTCTGTTTTTACTTACTTCTAAAGGATTATTGAAATAAAAAAATGCATGATTGTAAAGTATTTTAAAGGCGATCCTGCACATTGATAACTTTCGTGAATTTCGCCAGAGCCTCGCGCAGAGTGGTTTGCTTGGTCTCTGGTATACCGAAAATGAAAAAGATCGCAAAGGCGATCTGTAAGACACCCAAAGCATATCCATATTCTGACACTGTTCGCATTGTTCCATATAATATACATAGACAGCAAATAGTAACTTGAATGACGTTCTCAAATATAACCGCAACCAGGATGAAGTAAGGCTTCACAGATATCGAAAAGGCTTCTCCCAGGTAACACGTACTAGCAGGTGCTATCAGACCAGCAAATACCTGATAGGCCATCAGCAATATTTTGGCTGTATTCGGTGGTCCCCTATTTACATCGTCCCAACTAATCGCAAATATTGTTGCAACACCAATCAGCAGTCCGCCACCAACAATCAATGAAAATACACTCACCCTCTTGCGTCCGAGGGTATCCAGGGTAAATTTAGCAAGAAGTACTCCAATCAATCGCATCGCTGCAAACATGTAGAGTCTTGACAGGTCATTGGGGTTATTAGATGGCAAAGTCTGAACAAAGGCCCATGTAAGTGGAACTGATAACGACATCGTTACGAAAGCACGGAACAGGCACACCTTGATCATTGGTATCAGACTGGCGGAAGCATTCACATTGCGTCCTCTGGCATTATCCTCTTCCAGCAGATGCTTATGCTCATTTAAAAGGTCGTATGTCTCTGTGGTTACAATTGTAGGCTTCTGTAACAAACACAGTGCATTAATCGCTTTCGCTTCATTGCTTTTGCGTAGATAGGAGATTGGCGATTCCATGGTGTATACAAAGGTGAAGCCCAATGCTAAAGTACCATAGATTAGAGCCAAAATTCCATGTATTCGATTCGAATTGTTTTTTTTAAAGAACAAATAGATTGCCATGCCAGCGATTAGGCTAACTTGTTCAACGCTAAGAACATTGCCCCTGAATCTTTTCACAGATTGCTCAGAGCCTACCACGATAGTTGGAATCACAGCCAAACCAAATGCAATGCCATCGCAATATCGAGCTATGATGGCAGCTGTACTATTCTCTGGCGCCAAAATAAAGAGAATTCCATTAACCAGGACAAGAACTGAAGCTACAACCTGTAAGAAAGAAGAATTTTTGAAGGTGGGTACAATTTTAGGTAAAACTATTTACATTAAATACACGCTTTGTAATCTTTTCAATAAATGTGGCACATATGCTTGCTCCAATGATGATAGCAAGAAACCAACAAATTTGCGTGTGTATTCGAGCAGCTTTACTTAAATATCGGTAGCCAGGTGGGTAGAGAACACTCCAGACCAAACTCATGCCACCAGATGTGAAAATGAAACTTGCTGAAAATAGAAAAGATACTGGATTTGTAATCTTTACCCTTTGTCTATAGATTTTATAAAAATTGAAATTCAATTGTCTGTTTGTGTACTAATAACTGTATGCTACTGAACCGATTTCAATGAAACTTTTATTGCGCATTATACTTTTTTTGTACGGATATTTTGAGCATTAATAGCTTATACGATTTACTCGTATATTGTCTGATCTGCACGACAATTGGAGAATAAATGAGGACCTAAAATAACTTAAAACATTTGCAACATAATTATTGGAATAATCCAAACGGGAAAAGTAGATAGTAGTTTAAAATTTTTGTTATTACTAGTGGTTTCTGGTTAGCCAAACCCAAGTCCGAAGACGGAATTTCAAATGGCAGTCTTTACATAGGGTGTTACTAAAAAGGTTCAACAATTTTTGTTCAGTTGAACAAGAAGTCATTGAAATTGATAGAAACAGTGTCGAGAGAAGAAGATGCAAATGCACTGTGTTTGCATCTTCTTCTCTCGACACTGTTTCTATCAATTTCAATGACTTCTTGTTCAACTGAACATATATATATAATACAGTAACAAGTATCTATAAGAAAGAGGTCCAAAAAGTAAGAAATCGGATCAATGCAAAACTGTTTTGTCTGCTTTGATGAGAGGAATAGTATTATATACAGCTAGCCAACCTTCTTCTTAACACCCTGTAGTTTCTAAGGCCAACAGAGTCTTTGAATTGATAATGACACTATATTTTAACAATTTTGAACGACATTTTGAATTTCTCAATTTTGACTTTACATTTTAATACAACGGAGTACATGTGTTACGATGCTGCCCGACCACATGCTAGTTACACTCTTGCACATTTTGAACTGATTGACATAGAGAGTTGAAATATTCCACAATTGGATAACTGAAAGTTATCAATAGAAACAATTTGGCACAAGCCGATTTTAGCGGAATCTCCTTTCTTTTTTTATGGCGAGATATTAAAATTATTTGACGTTTGCGATGAGTTTTTAAGTCATAGCTATTTAAAAAGTTCTTAAAATACCTTAAAATGCACTTGTAACTCCTCATTTTCGGGCTATGTGAGCTCGTTTCACTCGCGGCAGAGATCTTGAACTTCGACGTTTGCCAATTTCGGGTCGTAAAAGACGAACAAAAAGAAAGTAAAGATTTCGAATCGTTAGCAAAGAAACAAATTACCGGAATAAAAGTGCTACATCACTTTGTAGCTTAAACATGCATACTCGTATGTTATGTGTGTATGCATACCTGTAGCCAATGAACTTGATTGTGGTTCATTCCTTTGGATATCTTTCCACCAACCATATGTTTGAGGTATATGGGGCACCTGTGGCGTCCCATTGACTGTCGCTGGTGTTGATTGTGATTGCTGCGCTGGGTTTGGCAGATTTCCAGACTGGCCTTCACATTCAGCAGGTGGTGAATACTCTGTCGCTGATGTATTAACCTGTGGCGGGGGATATACTCCTTCTGGATAATCTGTCTCTGTTACTGCCGGTGGACTAGGTGTTGTCGGTTGAGATTTATCCATGCTAAGTAGTGGGCAGTTTTTGTTCTTTTATGACTTAAATACTACCTTCCGACCGAAAGTTAATAAAATAAACAAATGCTAACGCTTAGATTCGATTAATAGCTCACTGAATACATTTGGCCAGAAAATCGGCCAGCAAAATAGAATTCAATTTTCTATAAATAAATTTCTGGAAGAGTGCCAAATAAAATGTGCCCCTGCGATGAAAATGCAGCCAGATACAGTTTTTGGAATGTTTTTGATAAACAAAGCAAATCTATTCACATTCCGATACAGATGGCACAATTACTCGTATTATCATTGCTTAATGAAGCACAGAGACAACATAGGTAATTGTAATTGATATAGAGCAGTTCGGGCCATCTAAGGGCCGTCAGTGAAAGGGGTAGATGTGCAATTATAATAGTTGCATCGAATTCTAGCTTAACGGCTATCAAAATCGCTGAACAAGCAGGTGTTAAAACGAATGTAAGAAACGTTCAAACAATATTAAAGATGTCTCCAATAATAAAGCGTGAACAAATTAAGAAAAAACCACCACTCAAGACAAAAAACAAGGCGAATAGATTGAAGATTGACTGGAAAAAAATGATGGCGTCTGGTACTATTTACGGACAATGAGAAGTTTAACCTTGACGGTCCCGATGGTCTGGTATATTATTACCACGATTTAAGAAAATAGGAGCCCAAATTGAGCCGTCGGCAACATGGGGGAGGTACTGCAATGATATGGGCAGGAATAGGATATTATGGTAAAAATGCAGAGCAAGCAATATGTGGATTTAATTGGGAGTGAAATAACACAACCAGCTCGAGAAAATACCAATTTGAAGCTGATTTTTCAGCAACATAACGCTGCGGTGCATACGGCAAAGATTGTGAAAAAGTGTTTTTCAGATAAAAATGTTGATGTTTTGACATAAGACATGAATATTATCGAAAACTGTTGGCGTATCCTTGCCAGATCTGTTTATGTTGAAAACAGGCACTGTAAGAGCTAAAACAAAGCATTATTTTAAATTGGCGCGGATTACCACAAAAATATATTTAAAAAAATTGTTTAAATCGTGCCAAATCGAATGGCAGAGATAATAAAAAAAAGTGGAGGTTCAACCCAGAAAGAAAACAATTTACTAATCAGTACAATGTTTTGAAATTAAATACTAGAATTGTGCTCTCCTTTTTCGCACCTGAAATTGATTTTCTTTTTTTTCGCTCTATTTTATTACTTTAAGAAACAAAATTCCATGCAGAAATTAAAATTACTTTGCATTTTGATAAAAAAAAAAATAAAAATAATCAAAACATTTGAAAAATTAATTGTGCTATAATTTAAACGCGCACTGTACATGCATAATGTATGATACTATGTTTACCCGCAGTTAATGGTTTTTTTTTCTTCGAATATCTTTCCATCAGCCACACACAACGCACCTGAATTGTAATAAAGGTACGCTGTGCTGTTGGTAGTGGTTGTTGTTCTGGTTATGGTTGATAACAAGGCTGAGATGAGTGTCCTGAATGCGGTGGATAGAATGGTAGTGTTGCATACACTGGATATCCTACAGGCGGCAGATAACTCTCCTTTGGTGGATACACTCCCATTGATGTATAACTGCTTTCAGGATATGCACTTTGTGCTTGTGGATATCCTCATTGTGGATAATTCGTCTCTGGATATCATTCACGTGGTGGATACTCTCCCGGAGATGTATAACGGCTCTGAGGATATCCCACTTGTGGATGATCCGTCTCTGCAGCTGAAGGTAAATATGGTGGTGTATAAGATTTGTCCATACTTATAAGGGGAGTTCCACTACAATTTCACTTTTAAATGAACAGACAAATATTTATCAGCATTCAAAGCAATATTTCACTGATAATGCTTGAAGTCGATAGTATTCGACCGATAAGACAGAATTTCCGTCCAGATATACTTTTCAATTAATTCCAAGTAGAACTTGACTAGGCGACAATAATGTGTGTACTGTTTAAAGAACAAAAATACTACCCTCATGGTTTACGATTCATATACTACGACTATATGTATTCGGATATAAAATGTGAAAACTGCTTTCTAAAGCCCTATTTGCTACGTGGTCGACAATAGCGTTGCCGTTTTATTGTGAATGAATCGTTTAGAAAAATATGTTTAAATCTACAGCGCTTCTGGTAAAGGGTGACCAGATAGTAGTGATAGTTTTTCCAATTATTATATTTCAGCAACTGTCAAAGTTACTAATGACATCCAGCTGTCAAAATATTCAGTAAGGTTTGCCATTTCAACGTGCATCATTTGACGCTTCCCGAAAGTGTGGAAATTATTAAAAAATATTATCGAAATTCCGGCTCAGTTGTATGTACGCAACGTGAATTTCGTCGTGAGGTCGGTCGTCATCATGGCTTTAGTGCGCAGGCAATTCGTCGCACCGTGGAAATGTTTGAGCGTGAGTACACTTTTTCGAACCTTAAGCCACCAACCAGACATAAATCGGTGCGAAGTGAAGAAAACATAGCCGCCGTAGCGACCAGTATCGAAGAAGACCCAGAAATGTCAATTCGGCGCCGATCAGCTGAATTGGGCATCGCTAGAGAGTCAGCCAGGCTTATTTTGCGATTGGATTCGGAAATCCATATAAGATTGTGTTAACGCAAAAATTGAAGCCGGACGACCATAGACAACGCCGTGAGTTCGGAGATCCAGATTTTGACCAACAAAACATCTTCTCGAACGAGGCCCATTTTGGCTCAGCGGCTATGTAACAAGCAGAATTGTCGTTATTGAAGCGACCACAATCCACAAGTGTTCGACCAAGCATCAATGCATCCACAAAGATTGACTGTTTGGTGCGGTTTATGGCACGGCGGCATCATCGCACCTTATTTCTTTCAAAATGAGGAAGGAGACACAGTTACCGTCAATGGGCATTGGTATAGAGCGATGTTAACCGGCTTTCTGTGGCCAGAGCTCGACAACATCGATATAACCGACCTGTGGTTCCAACAAGCCAACCACTGTGGGCGAGCTCGAGGCCAACATTCGAGACGCTATTGCCGGAATAACGCCGCACATATTGGACCGACCGCTTGAAGCATTGCCAGCGAAGCCGAGGCGATCATTTAAATAATGTGCTATTCCGTACATAATGCCATGAATGTAGCTTCAAAATAAAGCTAGAATCAATTTGATACTTTACACCGTTGTTGTTCTATTTAAATTTCTTTTCCTATCGTTCTTATCTGGTCACCCTATACTTTCAATATGTAACTCAATGCACTTGGTTTTTGTCAAACGTCCCTTCACTCCGGATTTGGTCGGGTTCATTGTGAATACAATTTAGTGAAATTCACATTTGCTTATGTATTTTGGAATTTTGAATGCAGGTACAATACATTTCTCTGAATAAATTTTTTTTTTATATACAATCTTCACTCAGGAGAGACGAATCTATAACGTTTAGCCGTGCCAAGAGATGTTTATAGATGTCAGTTGCTTCTGCTCTTAAATTGTTGAAGATTAAAGGTTTCTGGAAATATTTCTCCTGGGAATAAATTCCTAAGTTTACTTGTTCTGTGCAAAAGGAGTTTTGATAAAGGGATATCCGCGCCGTTGCTATGTAGGTGGACATACAGCTACGAGTATTGGGCTCTGGTTGCTTGTCTTGCAATGCTTCATTTACTTGGATTAAAGGCTATAACTGTAATATAATCATATAGTATTTGCTTATACTTAGAAGCAATATACTTCTGTGCCTTTATTTAACAATCGGGGAATTGCTTCTGAAATGGCAACACTAGTAACTACTATGGGCTAGAGAAGCAATTTTGCGCAAATCTGTACGGCGTAGATACAGAGATGGTATGTGTATACAAACAAATTCTCATCACTGGCGTCATCGAGGCTGGGAATTTTTCGCTTTGTATTGGATGCTGCGTTGATTCACTGCAATTTATTTGCGAATATTTATGTAGTATACAAAAATGTGTTTACACTATCTTACGGAAAGAATTCTCTTCACGATATGCAAGTTAGTATGACCCGGCAAAATTTTAAAAAATTAGAGACATTTAAATCAGGTTGGAAATTTCCATTCAATTATTTAAAATATTTTAAAATCCGCCCACAGACACGCCTACTTTTAAATAATTCAATTTCTTTAATATTTTTACTAGACACTGAAAAATATCGCCTTAACGAAATATATATCAGCACACATTCTCTACAATTCGTTCATACATTGCAAAATGCCACGCCTACTTTTTCGGGGCGTTTTCTTCAAACAATCTGATATTGCTTTTTTAAAACTACTTACGGTAATGGATCAAAAGTTTTATTTATTATATCTCTGAGTCTGAACGGTTAAGCTACATATATAAAAGTATATAGAGATTATACCCTTTTAAAATGTTACAAAGTTCGACTCATTTGCGAGTAGAAAAATGTTTACAGAGACATTCGGACAGGGAAATTTTCAGCAGATTTATTTATATGATTATGGGACTAATTTTTAAACCAAATACTATTTGGCTATGATTTTCCACAGTCAACACCGCTATTGCATGCATGATAGTAAACAATAATAATACAAAAAAAAAAAAAAAAGAATACTTCAACAAAAAGAACGTGGTAAATGGTGGTTTATCGAATTCGCTAATGGACTTAATACCGAGTTATTTAAGGATCGGTGAAGATATTATCTAAGTACGTGGATCACTGCAACAAGTTTAACCTAGAAACAACAACAAGTTTCTGCACATTCTCATCTCTAGCGAACGTCTGACAAACATCCGGGAGACTGGCATAAACAAATTCTCGATGTCCTTTGGAAACGGCAATAGATTAATGACCTTTTATCCCTGTATGGATTGTTAACTCCAAAATATTTCTAACACTTAAATTAAATCACGTCTTTCAGGAAAATTCATTGAAATTAATTCAAGATGGTGGCCATGGTGTAGTGGTAACATCATCGCTTGTCACGCTACCGGTTCACGGTTCAAATACTGACGTCAAGAATCATCTATTTATTTCGCATGAAATAAATAAGAAAGTCGATCAATTGTGAAAGTTTATGTAAAACAGTAGGGTGGTCATATGGCTGAAAATGCAACTTGATTGTGATGATGACATTAGGAGGACGGACAAAAAGACAGTGAATGAGTGAATAAGCAACGACAATAACAGCAAAAGGAAAATGTACCCCAGTTATCCGGACGCCATCCTTGGAGTTTACTGAAATTTGATACCACCTGAGTTTCAAACCACTACAACAACATTTCTTTCTCTCTGTCTCTTCCCCCTTTCCCCAAAAAACAAACGCACGTGTCCTGAAATAGTATAAGGGTATTGATAACCCCTTTGGTGCGCTCAAATTATATAAAAAAAAAATTGGTTAAGTTACATTATTTATCAGAAGCTTTGTAGAATTGAGGAACGGCTTGAAAATAAATTCACACATTCGTCCTTAACTCCGATAGATTTCTGTCTAGCCAAGTCTTAGGACTTGCATGTAAGTGTGTATGCAGCATAGAGCTTCGCACTTGCCTGCGCGCTTGCACGTATACTCTCTCCTGAACGTCGCATTAAAAAAATAAATATTTGGCGCAACAGCTCTTTAAGTGCCAGGGCCTAGCTTCTCGCAACCACTCGTGTTGTGTGCGTTATATTTTTCACACGATTGGAAGGGACCTACAGTTTAGTGCCGTATCCGAACGGCAATTTGTTTTGAGAAGCTTTCTCGTAACAGCAATACTTTCGGATGTGTGTCAGACGTTCGCGAGAGGTGGGATCGTGAAAAACTTTTTTGTGTTTTCTGGGATTCGAACTTGTAGTGATCCGACACACTAACCACTACGCCACGATGCCCACTATTTGCTATTAATTTTCAAAATTGTCTTACCGCAGTTATTCATATCTGTGAAGTACATAAATGTTTGAGTAAATACTTACACCTGAGCATTCTTGGCCATTAGGAATATTTTTTTTAGCAACACAAAATAATTAAAACAAAGACACAGATTTCAGTTCGATATTTAATATACAGATAACCAATATTTATTTAGTTTAATAATAAGGCTGATTATGTTTGTTGTTAGCATATAAGATACATATGCAACGTAACTAGTCTAATTTCCGCGACACAAGGGTCTTCTAGTAATATAAATATAAATTTGCCAACTGTTAAAGCATGAGACAACAAAAAACATATATTCATAATATTCTAATTAATCTAAACGCGATTTCCTGTATTCTCCACCTTTGTGAATTTCGCCAGAGCCTCACGCAGAGTGGTCTGTTTGGTCTCAGGCATTCCGAAAAAGAAAAAGATAGCAAAGGCAATCTGTAAGACACCCAAAGTATATCCATAGCCGGCAACTGATTCTAAAGTTCCACTAAATGCACAGCAAATAATTATTTGTATGATGTTCTCAAATATAACTGCAATCAGAATGAAGCATGCCTTCACAGATATCGAAAAGGCTTCTCCCAAATAACATGTACTAGCGGATGCTACCAATCCAGCAAGTGCCTGATAGGCCAACAGCAATCCTAGGGCTGTATTTAGTGTTCTCAAATCTGCTAGATTCAAATAACTAGAAAAAAGTGATCCAATACCAATCAGCAGTCCACCTCCAATAAACAAAGAAATTGCACTAACACTCTTCCGTCCCAGAATATCCAGAGTGAAGACGGCAATACTTACTCCAATCAATCGAATTGTTGAAAATGTGTAGATCATCCAGATGTCACCATCGGGGTTAGTTAAAACTGAAGTCACAATGGATCCCCGAACAAGTGGAAGTGACAACGACATCGATACGAATGCACGGAACAGACACATTTTGACCATTGGTATCATACCTGTCGAAAAATTCACAATACGTCCCCTGGCAATATCCTCTTCCAGCAGACGCTTGTTCTCATTCAACAGATCGTAGGTCTCGGTGGTTAAAATTGTAAGTCCTTGTAGCTGACGTAGCGCATTAATTGCTTCCGTTTCATTACCTCTACGTAGATAAGAGACTGGAGATTCAATTGTGTAGATAAAGTTAAAAACCAAGGCGAAGGCAGCACAGATTAGAGCTAAAATTCCATGCGTCCAACTGTTTCTTGGAAATATCAAATAAATATTCACGCCAGCGACTAAGCCGAGTTGTTCAATGCTAAGAATGTAGCCTCTGAATCTTTTTACAGATATCTCAGAACCTACCACGATAGCTGGAATCAGAGTCAAACCGAATGCAATTCCATCGCAGTATCGAGCTATGATGATATCTGTAACATTTTCTCCCGCCGAAATGATGGCTATTCCATTAACTACGACAAGGGTAGAAGCTATGCACTATATGGAAACATAAGGCTTATGATTGGAAACGTATTTCAACGTTGAAGTACTTACATTAATTACACGTAGCTTTATTTTTTCAATAAAGACTGTGGCTATGATAGCTCCGAGGATGACACCAAGAAACCAAGAGATTTGTAGGTGAGTAGGAGTTGCTTTGTTGGATAAGAAACCGAAAGCCAAACTCATGCCACCAGATGCGAAAATAAAAGTTGCTGGAAGTAGAAAAGATGTACCAGTTTGCCTTGAATGTTAACAATCAAACCTCAATTTCCCGTAGTCAGTACAAAGCACAGATAAAATACGATATAACACTTTACCTGCAGTTAATGATTTCGATTGTGGCCTATTCCTTCGAATATCCTCCCACCAGCCATATCTATGCGGTACACAGGGTACCTGTACTGTAATATAGGTCAGCTGTGCTGTTGATAGTGGTTGGTTTTCTGGTTATGGTTGATAACCCGGCTGAAATGAGTATCCTAACTGAGGTGGATAGAATGGTTGTGTTTCATAGCCTGGATATTCTCCAATTGGTGGATAACTCTCCTGTAGTGGATACCCTCTCTGTGATGTATAACTGCTCTGAGGATATCCACTCTGTGCTGGTGGATATCCCCCTCGCGGATGATCCGACTCTGGAGCTGAAGGTGGATACGCTGTCGGATAAGATTTTTCCATAGTTATGAGGGGAACTTTTATTCACTACTTTTTGGGTTTTTTAATCAATTAGGAAATTAGCTTCCACCCAACGAACACCTCTTTAAAAGAATTTACGTTCACTGACCGCGATAATTACTTCAATTAGAATCGACCGATAAGAAGAATCGTATTGTAGATATATTTCAAATGAACGCCGAGTAGAACTTGCCTCACTGATGACAATGTCTATACTGTTCGTTTCCTTAACCCTCATCTGCTGTGTTTGGGTCGACACCAGCATTGCCACTCTATTGCGAAGGTATCTTTTAGCAAGATATGTACCTATATTCAATTCCTACAGTGCACTCAGTTTTTGTCAAACGCTCTTGGTTAGAGATGGTGATGTAAGGCTCTTCACTTCGAATTCCGTTGAGCCCACAATTTAGAAAAAATCACTTTTGTTTATGTATTTTCAAATTTTGAAAACCTCTACATTAATATATTACAATGCTTTGTTTGCTTGAACTTATGTTGGAAGTAATATGCCACTGCGCATTTTTTTTAATAACCAGAGAATTGCTGCTGAGATGGCAACACTAGTCACCACTATGGGTTAGAGAAGCGATTTTGCGCAAATCTGTTGTATGGCGTAGATACAAAGAGGTGTATATGTAAACAAACAATTTCTCATCACTGGCGTCATCGAGGCTGGGAATTTGCGTTTTGTATTGAATGCTGCGTTGATTCACTGGAGCCCAATAAGAAATGTTAACTTTTCTCACAAATGGTGTTTATGTCAATTTGGTTAGACATTATGAAATTATTTTAATTGGTTTTGTCTATTGCTTAGATACACGGTCTTTGTTATTGCATGTCTGTATGACTTTTGACATCGCCAGACTAACATCACCCTAGCAGAGGTGGCTAAGACGCTGTAGCAATTTTTCTCACTCTCGGGGTGGTTGTTGATAATTATTTTTGTATTAATTCAACATATCAGCCATACTAACCACTCTCAAATGAGTAAAGCCCGAATATGAAGAATTCCTTAGATATCTACTTCACATTCTGTGACGTGTGACTTTCAACCATAGGCGTATCTTCGGGGGCCCTACGCAACAAATTAATTTGGGACTGAGGCTGAAGGATGGGCAGGTGATGTTAAATGCTGACATAGCCGTATCAGGCCGGTATACACGTATTCGATACTCCGACATGGTCACACCTAATAATAAACCCCGAAGCGTTTCCCAAAATAAATATAAAAAAAATGGAAAACTATTAAATTGTAGTTTAAAACTCATAAATAAAACCGCAATAAAATCGGACAACCACTGTTTTATGCCAGTTTTCAGCAAGTATCTATAATTTAGGTCCAACAGCTACCCCTATTTTGCTGCAGGATGAAAATGAAATCGCGTTACGTGGTTAACTGATTCTTCCTTGGAACCCTGAAAAATAAAAAAAAGCGATGTAAAAAATAATAGAAAAATGAAAAACAAACTACCTTCAACCGTTTCTAATTTATCTCTGAACTTTTTCAAAAATTCAAACCTTCTTCCTCATAATATCTGCAAAACACTTAAGCAAAAGTACATATTCTCATTAAAAAAAAAAGAATTTTGCTTTTATCCTCGTAATCAAGGACATTCACGATCATTCACACTCACTAAGAAACATAGCGGCGACAGAGTGAGCTAGAAACCCCAAGTTATTGTTCGAGGTTATATTCGTCAGCTTGCATTGCCATAAGGAAAAAAACACGAGCTGCTAGCCGCTCGCTCGCCTCAAACACAACAGAGGGTGACGTGATATTTTAGAGGACCTACAGGATGTGGTTGAACCTTTTAACGACGCATGAGTGGAAATGGAGAGTGTGTTGGGCGGAAGATGTTTTCTCCATTTCCGCCCACACATCATAGAACAAACGCCAACGGATTACGCCTCTAATAATTCAACCTGCAACTTCATGGAAATCGAATAAATAGGTATTAGCAAAATTAAATCAAAGGACCCTACTATAGTAAATTGATTACGAAAACAATAGTAATCAAAGTAAATAAATACTGATTACCTGTAATCAACAGTGCAATTATTGAGTAATTGCGATTACAATGTAATCAAAAATACTGATTACTTGTAATCTAGATTACCAAGTAATTCGATTGCTTTGTAATGTTGATTAATGTAATTGTTTGCGTAACCGATTACTTTCGTAATTGAATATGCCCAACTTTGTTTACTAACTATGTAGTATAAATATATCACAATCTGGTTACGGAATAAAATGCCATTACTATGGCAAAAAATTCATATAAAAAGAGCCTAAGTATCTATCTTTGTTTAAGGTGAAAAGTTTTTAAAACACATTGTGACTGGAAAGTTATGTGACAAAGTTCTAAATGCAATATTTAGAACCTTGTGCTTGCGTCTGGGAGTTCAAAGTTATGTGTACATATATGTATATTGTTAGATAAAACCTTGTTCTAATAATAATAAGAATAACGGTTTAAATTGACTTAAAATGATAAAGGTGAGTTTTAACTGATAGCCCAACCATTTGGTTGGTTGGTTGGTTTTAGAGCGAGAGCTTATGCTCTTCACTTAAGCCTCCACTGGGTCCGTTGTGTTCCCCTCATCTGTCAACTGTAGGAATAGTACTGCGATGTGGGAATTATATGTTGAGAGGCGATGTAAGTATTGGGATCATGAGGAGTATCAAAAAGAAACTATGTCATGTAGTGATCGGGAAATCGTCTTGATCGTCTACCGAACTCCAATATATCACCTGAGGTGTGTTAGATTCAGTATCCTTGGGGATCCCAGTATCTTCAGTCTTAACCTCGCTGTTGCAGGGCAGTGGCAGAGGAAGTGTTTTATATCTTCCTCCTTCTCCTCACAGTTGGCGCAGATTGTTGTATTAGCTAGTCCGAGTCGGAACGAATGTTTATTGAGATTGATGTGCCCTGTTAAAAGTCCCACCATCACTCTTAACTGTGTTCTGCTTGAGTTGAAAGCTCTTTTTGCTGTGTTGTTACTCACTTCTGTTACTACGGATCTGGCTGCTTTACACGTGTCTAGATTCGTCCAGTAGTTATTGAACTCCTGTCGTATATTCTCATTAATTATCGTTTTAATAGTTGTCACAGGGTTACTCGCTCCTTTCCTTGCCAATTCATCTGCCTTTTCGTTACCCGGTAATGGGTACCGGCAAGACTCTATTGCGCCTGGCAAGTAAGTTCAATTTAATTTTGAACACCGTAACTAATCATTTACAAGGTGTTACCATTTTTCCATTTTTCAATACGATTTTTGTTTTTAATTAATTAGAAGTAGGGATACTGATATAAGGTATCCCAGAATTCAAGACAAGTATTACAATAGCTAAGGCCTAAATCAGATGATTTTCTTTACAGTCGACTAGACTGTTTCATGTTCTATGTTGACTATGCTATAAATAAATACAAAAACATTTTTCACTTTAATTTTTCATATATTTTCTTGGCACTTTTTATCACAAGTGCAAATGTTTTGCATATAAGTTTTAAACTGGATAAAATATTGGATATACTTGACAAATCTTATCATAATACTTAATACTATATTATGGCTGTCAACGTTTGTGGTTAAACCTTAAGACACATATCATAGAACATCGTAGTCGACTGGCTAGCCTTACATACTTTAAGTAAGTATGTTTATAAACATTTGTAATTTCTAAATTTCACTCGAATTCATAAAATAAAAAGCTCTGTTTATATACTTTAAACACGAATTCCTAAATTTAATACAGCAGTGAACTTCGACAGAGCCTCACGCAGAGTAGTCTGCATGGTTTCCGGCATCCCGAAGGAGAAAAAGATCGCAAAGATGATCTGTAAGGCACCCAAAGTGTATCCATAGCCTGACACTGATTCTGGTGTTCCACTAAATGTACAGCAAATAATAATTTGTATGGTGTTCTCAAATATAACTGCAATCAGAATGAAATATGGCTTCACAGATATCGAAAAGGCTTCTCCCAAATAACATGTACTAGCGGGTGCTATCAGGCCAGAAATCACCTGATAGGCCAATAGCAAGCTTTTAGCTTTATTCATTGTTCTAAAGTCCAGTGGGCTCGAATAATTGGAAAATTGCAACGCAACACCAATTAACAGTCCACCGCCAATCAGCAATGAAATTGCACTAACTCCCTTGCGTCCCAGAGTATCCAGAGTATAGGCGGCCAAAATTACACCAATCACTCGCATCGTTGTAAATATGTAAACCCTCCACATTTTATCATCGGGGTTACTCAAAATCGACGCCATAACGAATCCAACAACCAGTGGAAGTGACAACGACATCGATACGAAAGCACGGAACAGGCACATCTTGACCATTGGTATCATACCTGTCGAAACATTCACAGTACGTCCCCTGGCAGTATCTTCTTCCACCAGACGCTTGTTCTCATTCAGCAGATCGTAGGTCTCGGCGGTTAAAATTGTAGGTTTTTGTAACTGGCGTAGCACATTAATTGCTTCCGTTTCATTGCCTTTGCGCAGATAAGGGATTGGCGAATCAATCGTGTAGATAAAGGTGAAAATTAAGGCAAACGCACCATATAATATAGCCAGAATTCCTTGTATTAAATTGTCTGTCGAAAAGGCCAAATAGATATTCATGCCAGCGATTAGGCCGAATTGTTCAATGTTAAGAACGTAACCTCTGAGTCTTTTTACAGATATCTCAGAACCTACCACGATAGCTGGAATCAATGTCAGACCGAATGCAATTCCATCGCAGTATCGAGCTATGACGACACCTGTGATATTTTCTCCCACCGAAATGATGATTATTCCATTAACGATGACAAGAGCAGAAGATATACGCTGCAAGAAGCAAATATAAGAATTATGAGTGGAGACATATTTTATGGTAAAAGTGCTTACATTGAATATACGCAGCGTTATTTTTTCAATAAAGATGGTGGCTATAATAGCGCCAAGGATGACACCAATAAACCAACAGATTTGTACGTGAGTAATATCTCCTTTACTGAAATGTTTATAGTAGAGTGAGTCAATATATAAATTGTTTCCAATACGGATACATAGTAATTAAAATGTATGTAGTAGGCACTTTCAATAAGATTGCAGTAAAATCGAAAAAATTACATAAAATATCAACGCTTTGCACATCTAAAAAGCATCCTAAAATTAGGCCATGAGACATAAAGCTCATAAAACACAAATTAACATACTACACAGCAGACTATACCATTTCTTAGGGATTCATTAGCGTTTTTAAAAATAATAGTTAAAGGTTTAATGTGAATTAATTCACTTATTTTCCATTTTTCTACAATTTTTCTTTTTCAGTTCTATTGCCTCTTTTTCCACGGTACTCATTCCGTAATTTTTAGGACGATCATCGTCCGAACGATACCAGTGAACGCTATCGTCATTAATTTGCTTCACATAACTCTATCACTATCGTGTCGTCTATCGTCCAAAGTTTGAGAGCTTTTAGTAGATTTCACTGACTGCCAAACTTTAGTTGAAACGTCATGTTGATTGCCATCAATTACATTTGTGCCAAAAATATTGTTGTTTTTTTTGTTGTGTGTTTACTTTCGGCACAGAAAAAAAAAAGCAAATCGCAAATTGTAATTCCACTGAACTGCCCCAGTAAAGTCTTTTAGCTTGGAGGAAGGTAATTCCAGCCAACCACTGGTAGCCTCCTCCACCCAGAATCTCTAGTGTAGCCGCAAGTCTTATTGTTGCAGGAATATACATTGAACGGCAACCATCTGACAAATTTATTGTTTGTAATACCAATACAAATCCTTCTTTTGAAAGACGAAAGCGTTGAACAAAATTATGCTGATTTTAAATATTAGAATCAAATTAAATTGACTTTATTATTTAATGTACAAGCATGTGCGTTAAAAGAGACAAGGAATCTGTTATGTCTCTTGATTGCTTCCGTCTTCGTATTGGTTGTAATTTGTTATCATTTTTATCTTCAGAGAGTAAAATAGTTCAACGTCGAAACATATTGTAAGCACTGATTCTGAAACTATTCACTTTAAAATTCCAAAAGAAAGCTTAATTTATTTGCAAAATATACAAACAAATGCAAGACGATACCTCTTTAGCTATCGTGCAAACGATGTCGTTTTGACGACAGTTTTTGTGGTTACGTGAAGCAAAAGTTGAATCGTCAAAATGATATCGTCCGACGATAATCGTCTTACGGAATGAGTGCCCAGTTTTAGAAACAATTTACTTGATAATTCACAAATGTCACGGTCATTGTTTAGGCAAAATGTTTTAATAAATATTATTCACTAAGCCCAATTATTATTTAAATAAAAACACAAATTTTACCCACCTTAGTATATAGCCGGGTAAGAAACCAACACTCCAGGCCAAACTCATGCCACCGGATGCAAAAATAAAAAATGCTGAAAGTTGAAAAAGATGTTAGATTTGATAAAACTTTACACTTGTAAAATAAATTTGACTATTATTCTAAAACTAATAAACATATTTTAATAGGACTTTTAACAATTTTCTTTATTTTAGGCATAAAAAGCTTACGAGTACACCCTTTGTCTTCGATTAAAAAAAAAGTTATCTCTTATTTTTACTATTAGGTGCGCAACAAAGTTTTCGCTGTTTTTTGATGAAAATGAAACTTTATTGTGAAAAAATGGTTACAAATGAATCATTCAAAGTATTGCACATCGCTAGCTACAGATTTTTCCCATCTTTCTGGCAGAGCTTGAATACCGTTACGGTAAAAGTGTGCATCTTTTGAGGCTATCCACAAATCAAGCCATTTTTTGATGTCTTCATATGAGCGGAACTGCTGATCAGCCAGACCATGTGCCATCGAACGGAACAAGTAATAATCGGATGGCACAATATCTGGGGAATATGGCGGGTGGGGTAGGACTTCCTATTTGAGCGTTTCCAGGTAGGTTTTAACAGGTTTGACAACGTGAGGCCGAGCGTTGTCATGCTGTAGAATCACTTTTTCGTGCCTCTGCTCGTATTGTGGCCGTTTTATGCGCAGTGCTCAGCTCAATCGCATCAATTGAAGTCGATACTTTGGACAGTAAAGCAGCAATTAGAGCGATCACAAACCCCATGTTGAAATCACGACTAGTAAGAGACTAAATTGAAGACTTACTAGAGTCCGTCTTACATGGGTACCGGGGCATGAAGGTGTACCGGGTAACGAAAAGGCAGATGAACTGGCAAGGAAAGGAGCGGGCAACACAGAACTGAATCCTGATAATTCAATAGGGGTTCCTCTGACAACTATTAAAACAATAATCAATGAGAAAATACGACAGGACGAATCTAGACACTTGCAAAGTGGCTAGATCTGTAATAACAAAACCGAGTAACAACACAGCAAAAAGAGCTCTAAACTCAAGCAGAACACAATTCAGATTTATGGTGAGACTTTTAACATTGTACAACAATCTCAACAAACATTCGATCAGACTCGGGATAGCTGATACAACAATCTGTGCCAATTATGAGGAGGGGGAGGAAGATATAGAACACTTCCTCTGTCTCCCCAAGGATCCCCAAGGATTCTGGATATTATACACCTCAGTAAGAAATGAATCGGGGATATATTGGAGTTCGCCAGACGAACAGTACGATTCCCCGATCACTATACGATATAGTTCTCCGTTGATACTCCCCATGATTCCAATACCTAAATCCCCTCTCAACGCATAATTCCCAAAACACAGCACTATTCCTTACAGTTCGAAAGATGAGGGGAAGACAACGGGCCCAATGGAGGCCTAAGTGAAGAGCATAAGCTCACCCTCTTAAACCAACCAACCAACGAAGCTTAATAAAATGGATCTACTCTACCAAGGGCTTAAGAGAGAGGTAGGTATACTAAGAGAGAAAAACACAATTTTCAAGATAACACGTGAAATCTTATCAGCCGGCTGCTGGGAATTTGTAAAGTGCCAAAACAGTGTGAATTTTAAAAAGAAATATCAGTCGAAATAATACACTAATCGTGCCTGCTGTACGCAAGATTGTGAAAAAAGACCATAAGAATGGCATGCTAATTGATAACACAAGTTATTATTATAGATTACTGAGGAAATTAACTTGGATGACCTCTGGTTGCCGCAAAACGGTACTACATGACTTACTTATTTGTAAGTCCAGTAAAATAAAAAAACAAGTTCTCTTCAGAGACTTAGATAAATATTTTTATTATTTATTTTGTGTCGACTCTTCAGAGCGACGACCGAACTTTATTTAAAACTAAAATTACAATTTTTCTATCTGAACCCCATGACGAGCATGAACAATGTTTCGTCATCAATAAATTTCCAACTTGAAACGTTCGGATCCACACCGACGGTGTATTTTTGCTTTACACGCTCAAAGTCGGGATTGAGTTTCAGTTTGATATCTGAGTTAGCGTCTGGAGCATTTCCGTTGCAAACTGGGATATCAGCGTTTAGCCGTGGAACAGTGTGGGAATTGATTGATAACGTAACTCATGCGATACAAGTAATCCAACAATAGATCTATTGCGCACTAAGTTCATTAACCGTGTAATCAGCCTTTTAGGTGATGTTGCTTGGGATCCGCTCCGATTTGACACTGTTGGACTTTCTTTATGTGGAGTGCCAAAATCCAAAAAAGTGTACTCTCTTCAATAAAGCAAAAAAAAAAAAACTTTGGCTGTTTTTCATAGTAATTCCAAAAAGAAACCAACAAATGGCCCACCTTAATATATGTAATATTAGCTGGATGTACCCGCTTTGCTGGGTCCTTTAATACATACATACTCGTATGTATATATATTTTCAGAATCCATATGTGAATATGGAATTAAGTGATGAAATTATATTTCAGTTTTGTTTTATTTTTTTTATATATTTTATACAAACAGAGAATAAAGAAAAACAAAAAAAGATTCGTTAATGTGGGAGACAGACTGCTGGTATTGATACCATGGTATAGCAATACTACGTTCTATACCACATGTCTGTCACTGCAATACTACGTAATAAGCTAGTATACCATAAAATATGCCTAGTATTGAGATTCGCTATTTTTTGCTGGTATACCACCATCTTACTGATTGCAGCGCCAATTTCTCTCTATTGGCTAGTCTCCGTAGCTTCTTTGACAATTCTTAGGTATGCACTTTCGCTTTTAAGTATTTGAATTTTCTTTATTTTCATCATTTGGCACAAAAGTGAATCATTTTTATTCATCCTGTCTCGAATTTTCTATTTTTATTTGTTATTACATACAACACAAACGTCAAAGTATACTACTTAACACCAAAGTCACCGAATACTACGAAATGCAGTCTGTCAGGGGTAGTAGTATTCACTATACCATCGTATTCGTACCATGGTATCAATACCAGCAGTCTGTCTCCACTATAAGTGCAAGTATACATGTACTCAATTCCCTCATTCACGTTGAATTATTGACAGCGAAAACTCGCGAATGAATGTTTTTTTGGTTGTGCATAATTTGTACTTGCTACTCCAGTTATGTTCCATTGAAACAATTATATAAGACAAATAAATAATTTTGACAAGAATTTATTTGGTTGTTTAAGGTTTAAAATATGCGCGCTACCGCTCACGGTGTACGTCTTCTTCGTCGTCCAATCTATACTATCTTAATGCCCGATTCACAATGCAGCGTGAGAGCGAGACTAGAGCGAGGCGAAAAATCCTCGTCCTCATAAAATCGTTTCCCAGTTCACAATGAAGGCGATACAGCGAGCATGTATTATCTGTGTTAAAGTGAAAAAGCAACAACGGCAACAAACCATCTTTCTCTTTCTGGCTACATAACAAAGTCGCATCAGCCTGCTGACAGGCAATCTCATCGCGAGAGTTTTTCAATTTTCTAAAAAGAATGCGTTGCGATAGAACGAGTCTCGTATCATTGTGTATTGTTTCATATATTTGCATAGATCGAAACCTTTTTTGACAACTCGCGCTAGACTCGTCTCGCTATCACGCTGCATTGTGAATCGGGCATAATCACCCAACGATCTCTTTATCAGAGCCGTGTGTTGTTGTCCCCCTCTTTTGCGTTGTCTCTTTCATGCGGCAGTCCTGCCAAGTCTTCTTTTGTTACATAATTACATAAGAAACCTACAATGCTCGTAGTCCAAAGAAAGAAGAGAGAAGAAAAAAAGTTTGTTTTAAAACATGGATGTGCCCGCACTGTTGATTGCAATGAACTACGCATATGTGCGAAATATGTAAATCTCAAATAATTACATTTTTGCTTATTACTTCCGTTATAAGAATCACAGAATAATGATTGATACATCAATCTCTTCACCAGGAAATGTACTAATCGAAGAATAAAGTTATATTCAAATCTGTTTAGCCATTTTGTAGTAATATGTGTGTAAAGCATAAAAAAGTGGGTTTTCCAGTTAAAAAATCATATAAAATGGGTTTAAAAGCCCAATAACGGACTTAGGATACTAAAAACCATCCTATGTAATTCCGCAACTCACGACAAATCGATTGATATATATATTGTTGAGGTGTCGTTACGTACCTACTCCCTACTCGCGTACAAGCAGGAAAATGTGTTCGCTTTTATAGATGTAGAGATTACATGGTAGAGATTACTTTGCAACTGTGCACCGGTTTATACATTCAACACCTATCAACACTACGCTAAAAAAGAACGCTATTTTAAACTGGAGCGACTACAGCACCACTACTCCAAAATCAACACCGATCGATCCTCTCCTGTCTACCCAATCAACACCACGAAAGCGATGGACACCAACTTCATAAGATTGCGTTTGGGCCACACTGCTCTTACTCACCAACATATTTTAAAGAGAGAAAACCCACCAATTTGCCCAATTTGTAACAACAGTATAAACTTGTCGCATATTCTTGGACAAATAGCATGCCCAGTCTCTACAGTCTTTAATACTATTCTACCAGGAAACATCACAGTCACCTCCGATAACATATTTTTTTTTTTTTTTATAATTTGCGCGCGCCAAATGGGATGTGAATACAATTAAATTATTTCAGGGCACGGGCGTTTGTATAAATTGGGAGAGAGAGAAAGAAAGATTGGTGTAGTGGGTTTGAAACTTAGGTGGTATTAAGTTTCAGTAAACTCCAAGGGTGGCGTCCAGATAACTGGGAGCTTGTTTGTTTTGCTTTTTGTCGTTGCTCTTGATTCACAGTATTTTTTTCCCTCCACCTGATGTCATCATCAGGATCAAGTTGCATTTAAGCCATATGACTACCCTACTGCCAGTGTTATGTCTTCGCAGTAGAGTTGACTAAGCTTTTGCAATTGATCGACTTTTTTATTTATTTCAGACGAAATAAATAGATGATTGTTGGGATCACCACTACACCACGGCCACCCTAAAGTCCACGGCCACTTTAAAGTCTACAAATATCTTAGCAGCCATAAACATAGAACCTTAAGCTTCCGCAGCTAGTGCTCAACTTTGTTAGCGCTTTGATTTGTAATTATTGTGTTAATAAATATTAATAATAATAATAATACATAGTAGCCTAATCATATTGTAGAGTCATTTAATTTTGTCATATACACTGCATGCCAAAAGTTTGAGTCCTACCTAGTGAACTGAATTCATTCATGATTGAATTTTATTAATTACATTGGATTTTTTTTTACCTAATTTTATGCCTAGACAATACGAGTAATAATAAAAGTTGGATTTTACACTCACGTTTTTGAACAGTGCGCGTTTTGTTTACAAATGTTGGAAAAACCGCTTTTGTGGTTTATTACGAAGTGTTTAGGTTTTTCATAATTATTAAATTTTATGACTTTTAGTTGTTGATCTAGCAGTTGTTTATGACTCCTTACATCAAAAGTTTTCTTAAATCCCAAAATTTGTTGACCTGGATTGCAAAGGTCTTACATAAAAACCACACTTTATTTGAGATTCTTTATGTCTTGAGTAAACGCCTCATTAAAAGTCGTGGAAACTACAATCGAGAAACGATATGCCTTCTTAAAGAAGGCAAATCGCAACGGAAGCTGCTTCGCAGTTGAAGCCATCAAGGTGCTGCGTTTAACGTACTATTGAACGACACGCTTAAAACGGAAGTCTTGAGGATATACCACCATCAGGAGGGCTTAGGCTAAACACGAGGATCGGCTAATAGTTACAACAAGCAAACGGACTAGACGAAATACGCGCCGAAATAAATGAAATACGGAATAAACCACTGTCCTTGACATCGGTCAAACGAAGATTAAGACATACTGGACTATTTGGGCGAGTTGCTGTTCGAAAACACCTGCGGCGACCACTAAACAAGCAGAAAAGATTAGAATGGATCAAAAAGCATAAAGACTGGACAAGTTCGAGGTATTTGCCACAAAACGGAGAGTTTGACGTTTGACGAAGCGCTGAACAAAAGATACTACCAGACTGTGTGGTTCCTACCGTCAAGTACGGGGGCCATCCTGTTATGGTCTCGGGATGTTTCTCTTCAAGTTGAGTGGGAGATCTGACTCGAGTGATTGGACAAATGAATAAGGAGGCATACACAATTGGAAGAAAACGCTGTGACCTCTGGACTAAGATTAATTGGCGAAGGATTCGTATTTCAACAGGACACTGACCCTAAATACATTTCAAGACTTTATCAAGACTTACAATCTTACAAATCATGATATGGCCGCCGCAATCATCAGATTTAAACCCTATAGAGCGGTTGTGAGACGTACTGGATAAAAGTGTCAGGGATCAATGCCTATCAGTTGCGTGGCGTCCATACAAGCCGATTCCTTCAGGCTTCCCTTTTCAAACATCAAACATTTTTATTTTGCCACTTGCCAACCATCACATTCAATTATTTGTTCATCAAACCATTTTTCATTCATAAATTATAACTTTATACACGCTCGAAGATGAAATACTGCGACCACTTCGGTTGATTATTCATTTTTACTCATACACAATCTCGCACACATAGGCGAGACAAGTATGATCTCCTCTAGCGAGAGAGCGTGCAATGAATTTTTTTGAAAAGTCGTTCATTTTCCGGCTTATGCATTCATTTCTTCACAGTGCGAACTTTCAACTCTATTCCTTTCTGGCATATAGTAGAAGTTTATTTGCGATTTCTTTGTCTAACATACATTCGCTTATGAGGAAAATAAGCCGGGATTTCTCGGCTTTCGTGGATGTACATTGGTGGAGGAGAAAGGTTTTAGTTCGAAGGAGTTTTTTTTTTTTTTATTGTAGGCAACAAAATAAGCCGGCGAAAATCGGGTTATTGGGTGATGTAGTGGTTCGAACGGCGTTTGAGGTTTTTCTTACTTGTTGGGTATTTTTTTTTGCAAATTTTAAATGACGGTTGCAAATCGGTTGTGTAATTGTGCGTGATTTATTGAAAATTTGGATGCAAATTTTTGTGATTTTTGTGACTGCTAATTATTAGAAAATTTTAAAAATTTAGCAATTACATATTGGTAGTTAAGTTAGTGTTTTAAATTATTAAATTATTATAAAATAGTGAGTGAGCTAAGTGAATAGTTATTAGCTATATTCCAAGTAAGTAATTATAAATCTACTTAAGAGGTGCCCCATTCAACATTCTTATTATCCTTAGACAAGATGTCTGTAGTTAATTTTGAGTGTTGTTTAACATTTCTTCTAAAAAAAAAGAGTTATAGAACTAGGTCGCTCGACACCATCAATGAAAATTGATTATACGCGAAAGGATGGGTATCAGAAACATTTTCATGAGTCTTTTTACAAAAAGAATCCATAGCTGACTGGCAGTTGCAAATTAAATAGAATGTTTTGTTTTCCTTGTCTTCTTTTTTCTAATTCTCCTAGTGCTTGGAGTCACACAGGTTTCTTTGATATAAACAATTTTATTAATTCTTCTAAGAAACATATTCAAACGGAAAAGCATATACGCATCTGCTTGCATTTGCATGAATTTGGCGAATATAGCATAGAGACTTCTTTAGGGAATTCTTAAGAGGCTCAAAATAGAAAAGTTGATCGCAATCGCAATTTAATGAAGTGTTTCATAGACACTGTAGTTCTTCTAGGAAAACAAGAGCTGGCATTCCGGGGTATCAGAGACTCGATGGCAATATCATTCGCGTATAGTGAACGTCTTATTCAATTGCAGAGAAGACATAGAGCTTGCGAAGCAAGAGATAGAGGGTTTTGAGTCATGGATTCATTCTGAATTTGTAAACTCATTTGACTCAATCTATGAGAGCGTACGTAGCTGCTCAGAACCTCCACGCAAACGCCGACTACTTAATATTGATTCAAATACAAATTATAGCCGAATTTTTGTAGCAATTATAGATAATGTTACAAGTCAGATTAAGAATAGGTATAGTTCATTTAGTTCATATATTTTCTTTATTAAACAAATCAAAATATGAATATTTTTCTAATTCAATGCCGGATTACAAAATATCTTCTTTAATTACCCTATTTCATGTAATTTTTAATTTTACTACTTCAAAAAAAGGAACTCAAAGTTTTATACACTACCCCTTCACTTAAAAAGCTTGAGGTTTTTCAACTTTATAAGCATTTTAATACGGAAATGCTTGGAGATACTTTTTCTCAAACTCTAACATTGTGTGAAATCTTTTTAACCCTGCCTTTGACTGTGGCCTCTGTCGAAAGATCTTTTTCGACTTTAAAAATAGTCCATACTTAAGAAATTCCCTCAAAGAAGGAAGACTCTCAGACCTGGCACTTTTATCTATCGAAAAGCACCTTCTTTTAGAAATTAAAAATAACTCAAATCTTTATGAAAGAGTTTTGGCAGAATTCGTAAAAAAGAATAGTAGGATAGCTTTAGAGTACAAATAGGTAGTACATAATTGTAATTGCTAAATTTTTTATATTTATCAACACTCCGAGTTATCAATAACTTATATAGATTATTCTGCCCAGAACGGCTTCTTTCGAAGCCACTTTTTTTATATGATGAGCTCATTGTCTACGTAAATTCCAATGACTTAAAGTATAACAAAGATGGCTTAGATTGCATATCTTAAGTCTGTGTTTCGAATAAGCACCAAAATGGTAAGTCTTGAATAAAACATTTTACTTAAAATTTTTTCGACTTCCCTCTCTTGAAATTTCACCCCACGCCACTGATGCCTAACATCAGAATCTGCGTTGTGGAATATGCTATTGAATTGCTGAAGCAACATACCACACCCAACAGCTCAAAAATTAAAAGCTATAATGCCAAGAATTGTTTAAAAAAAAATCTAATGTATAGGTGGCTTTTTCGACGAAAAATCGGTTTGTCATTTTTTCGTACTTTTAATAAATTCCTTTATGTTAAGAACAGAACGAAAATATTTCCCTTCTTATTTTGGTTTCATATATATGTACCTATAGTATGATTCTCGTTCATTTTACATAATTATTTTTTTACTAAAAATTTTTTTTCGATGATAGATTTTGTTTTTCCTTAGAGCACTGAGGGAGGGTTCAAACTTTTGGCCTGCAGTGTAGCTCTCTGGTATCAGCGTTGTGCTAAAGTTCGTATTTGGTGGGTCCAAAAAAAAATATATGCACGGAACAATGCTGTTTGTTAGTCGGGGTTAGTTTTGTTTCACCACAATCTATTCAGTATTTAGCAAACATTTATGAACTTATATATAATATTTATTTATTTATATGTGTTCGCCTAAGACCACTCCCGTTACGAGAGTTGAAAGAATATAAAGGGTGGTTAAATTTTAAGGGCCGATGTTGAATGTGAACCACACCTAAACGTCAAGTTTTTTTCTGCATTTCATTTGACATTTCTCAATTTCAGACTAACTCAATTTGAACCATGGAAAGATACACAATCGAGCTATGCGTTAAAGTTATTCAGGCTTATTATGAAAATGGGCGTTCAAATCAAAATGCATATCGTGCATTTCGTGATTCTTTCGGTCAATTTAATCGTCCAAATGTGCGTACAATCGGAAAAATCGTGCAAAAATTTGTGCAAACCAGGTCTGTAGGAAATGTGAAAACACCAGTGCATGTTCGTACAGCTCATACTGCAGAAAATATTGCTGCTGTTCGCGATAGTGTGACTGAAGAGCCGTCCACCTCAACTCGTCGTCGTGCCCAACAATTGCACCTCTCACGCTCGTCGTTGATGAACATTATGCATAAAGACTTGCATTTACGCGCTTACAAGGTGCAACTGACTCAAGAACTAAAGCCTCTTGACCATTTCAAGTGTCGTCAATGGTCACAATGGTGGCAAGAAATGGCAACAGTGGATGATCAATTTTCGAAGAAAATCATCTTCAGTGATGAGGCACATTTTTACCTCAGTGGATTCGTCAATAAGCAGAATTGCCGCATTTGGGCGAATGATAATCCAAGAGTGATTGTCGAAAAACCAATGCACCTACAAAGAGTGACTGTTTGGTGCGGTTTATGGGCTGGTGGCATCATCGGGCCGTATTTTTTCCAAAATGAGGCCGGTCAGGCAGTTACTGTGAATGGTGTTCGCTATCGTGAGATGATAACGAACTTTTTATGGCCCGAATTGGAAGATATGGATGTGGACGATATGTGGTTTTAACAGGATGGTGCCACTTGCCACACAGCTAACGAAACAATGGCTCTTTTGCGCGACAAATTCAATGGCCGTGTTATCTCACGTGGTGGCGATGTTAATTGGCCGCCAAGATCATGTGATTTGACACCGTTAGACTTCTTTCTTTGGGGTTATTTGAAAGAAAAGGTGTACGTCGATAAGCCAGCAACAATTCAAGAGCTAAAGGATGAGACAATTCGGCACATTAACGGCATAGAACCTCAATTATGCCTCAGCGTCATCGAAAATTTGGACCATCGGATGGAGGTGTGCCGCCGAGGTCGCGGCGGCCATTTGGCCGATATTTTGTTCCATACATAATTGAACCATACCAATATTATCATAATAAAAAGAAATGACAGTAATTTCCTAAATAATTTGTGTTTTATTCAAAATCAACATCGGCCCTTAAAACTTAACCACCCTTTACTTAGGTATGTACTTGTGTTGCAAGTACATATCAGTATCAGTATAAATTTGGTGGTGATAAACAAATAAATGACTGTCTCGGCCGTATTTGAAAGCACGAATAGATTATAATTATAACACTTTACAGATTTTGTGTATACTGTGTTGTACACATGCATACCTGATGTTAATGATTTCAATTGTGGTCTATTCCTTCGAATATCCTCCCACCAGCCATATCTCGGCGGTACATAGGGTACCTGTACTGCTCCATAAGACGTCTGTGCTGTTGACAGTGGTTGTTGTTCTGGTTGAGATGAGTATCCCGACTGTGGTTGATAGCCTGGCGGATAACTCTCCTGTGGTGAATATACACCCTGGGCCCCTTGTGAATAATTTGTTTCTGGATATCCTTCACGTGGTTGATATTCTCCCGGTGATGTATAAGCGCTCTGAGAATACCCCCCTTGTGGATGATCCACCTCTGGAGCTGACGGTGGATACGATGCCGGATGAGATTTTTCCATACTTAATGATTTTTTTTTTACTACAATTTCGCTATTAAATGACTTAAAAATTCAATTCATTCATTCATTCACTGAACGGACAATTGTTTATTAATTTTTAGAGAAATATATCACTGATAATGATTAGAACTTTGTTATTGCATGTCTGTAGAGTCGATTAATAATTCACTGATAGTTGACTGATAATATCGAAATTCAAATAATTGCCAAGTAGAACTTGCCGCGTTGATGTTAATGTATGCACTGTTCGTCGAACAACAAGCATGGTTTTCAATCGACACATTATTCCGATATAAAAAGCAAAAAACAGCTCGGTAAGCCATATCTTCTCCCAATCGGGTGGTCGGTCGACGCCAGTGTTGCCACCCTACTGTGTTTGTGGTAGATATACTGCACTTTTAGCTAAATAGGAAAACGCTGTACAGTAAAAGAAATACCCTAAATTTTTTTTTATATCTTTATACTATATTTTAAAATTTCACTGTTATTTATGTAGTTATGTTGAAACATTTCTCTGAATGTACATACATTGCAATGCTTTGTTAAATTGGATTTATAAGCAATGTTGTAGAATACTTTGCAGATAATCGCTTCTGTTGTATAACTTCGCATAAGTCATGGATAATAAAAAATAGCAAGTGTTAAGCACACTGGCCAAGTTGTAAGAGTTGAGTTTGAATAAAGGTTTTTTGTCGAGTACATCAAAGACAAGTTAGTTTTCCTCACGACAGCTTCTGCGATGGCAACACTAATCGTCACTGTTTGTTAGAGAAGCGATTTTGCGCAAATCTGCACGGTTTGCAAAAAATCTCATCACTGACATCATCGAGGCTGTGAAATTCCGTTTTGTATTTGATGCAGAGATGATTCACTTGAACTGATTACGAGCTATTACAGTTTTGTTCCCTTGATTGAAATACATATGATTTTATCTTCAATTTGATTAGATTTTAGTGTACTCGTACATAGTTTAATTGTTTGTTTACGAACAATTAGTTTTGGCAATTCATACTGACTTTTAGCCAGATGCGTACTATTGTCTTCAGGGAACCCCTATGCTAAATCAATTTTGAGGGCACTTTGAAGATTATTTTGTTCATATACCCCGTCCGACAGGGTGTATTATTTTTGATACGTTTTTTTTAAAAATCCGACCAAAAACACGCACACTTTGCTACGCGAACGAAACTTAAATTGTCAACTTTTCCCATATAACGGGTGTAACCAAAATTAGTTCCCCGATTTATTTTTTTAATAGATTTTTATTGAATGAATAAATTTTATTTTGTAACATCGCAAGAGAAGATAAACCAAATTTAATCAAAAGAAAAAAAGAAAAAAAAAACCTCTTTCTCTGCGAACAAATTCTTTATTTTTCACTCCCGTACTCCGGTGTTACTCACATGTGACCTTGCTGATAACTGCCCCCCTTTCTTATGCGATATTGGCTTTTATATTAGATCATCTTGTTATGTTGCTGTCGCCATGAGCGGCTTCAAAACACAGAGGACCGTAGGCGCCTACATAGATTTTATTTGACGATTATGGTATGTGGTAGAAAAGGGTGTTCCAGTTTTTTTTTATAAATTTTTTATTCGAACGAATATATTTAATTTTTTTATTTTATGTTAGTATACAAGCTATAATATTTTTCTTAAAAATCTGGGAAATAGATAAAATTCAATCAAATATGCCACGTCCACTTTTTAGGGCTGGGCTGAGGGATAGGGTATCGTGCTATCCATTTCAGGCGGGATGTAACTCTTCGATTTGATTTTTTTTTTTTCATTGGTAAAGTTATGTTTTTTTTTAAACCACGTACATAATTAGGTATATTTATGCAATTAACAATATTACTCTTAATATTTTTTTAAAGAATTAAAGGTAAATTAAAATTTATTACAAAAATATAAAGTTATGGATAAAAATGTATCTGTTGCAGCTGTAGGCGAAGGATCTAAGGGCGTTCTCCCACAGGAGGCGACATGACTGCGACATGAACAGACAAAATTCGTTTGACAGTCATTCACTTGCTTTTAAATAGTTCGCCCACTGCATGCGACTGCGATTTGATTCGTTGGCGACTGGTTGGTGATTTCCCGGTGGCGATCAACAATGTCAGTTGTTGGATGATTACCGTGACGATTGTTTCATTTTCGAGTAGTGAAACATAAAATCGTTAATTGAAGGTCAGGCTAGTGTTTCGTACCATTATTTTAACTGTATTTTAAAAGCTATGGTCATACTTGAAAGGCTCAACGAAACTTTTTATTTCATATCTGCCCATATGATTTAGACATTTTTATGAGATTTAATTTGCATGTACATATATACGTATATATCATGATACGTAGGTCATTTGAGTAGAGGGCGGGGTTTCAAAAACCTTTTAAATCATGTTTGTTAGGGTAGCTTAAAAAATCCTTAACAGATTTGGATGATATTTGGCTCGCAGACTAAGACTGACTGGTTGGTGATTTCTATTTAAATTAATTGAAATCGAAAGGAGTGGGAAATAAGATATGAGGGGGAGAAGAACAAGAACTACTCAACGGATTTTGAATAAATATGGGTTTTGAGTTACACATGTCAGATGTGTAGATACAGGTGAAGCCGAGGTAGGATATTTTGGGGTGACTTTTCATCCCAGGTTTTTGAGTTTTTTTTTTTTGTTTAGCAATTCGACACTCAAAATATGCTAGGTCTGGAATAGACGACATAGAACTACACATGTCAAAAAGTGTACCTAGTTCCTGGAGAAGAGTAAACTTTAAGGTACAATGGGCTATACGTCTTCACTCATAGAAAACTGGTTGCTTGTCATTTAGGGACTTTTCATTCTCCTTCGTTACATCATTGAAGGCTGCCGTGTCATAGTTGGTCTCTCTTAGAGAGTTCCTCTACTTCAACACTTTCAAAACATATTGGCCGAGGCAGATCTAATGCTAATGGGTTGAGTACTCGCTATAAACAATCAAAAAGAGCTTTTAGTTTAATATATATTATATATAGAGGTATATTTTTTATTTATTTTTTTTTTATCACAAGCGCACAATATTATGCAAAGCTATCCACTTTTGGACATATCTAGAGATAAATATTGTTTACCTTTGTTGTGTAATAATAAGGCTGGTTATGTTTGTGCTAACATTTAAGATATTAATCTTAAGCAGTATAATTCTCTAGCCCCAAATATAGCCGGGTGAGTCTGCTAGTATTATTAACCGAGTAAAATTAGACTTATTACTAATCAATCTCGAGACTTTACATAGAAATGTGTAGATTGGTGTTAAGAGGCATAAGTATTCAAAAAATTAAAAACCTGGATATCCTTCACGTGGTTGATATTCTCCCGGTGATGTATAAGCGCTCTGAGAATACCCCCCTTGTGGATGATCCACCTCTGGAGCTGACGGTGGATACGATGCCGGATGAGATTTTTCCATACTTAATGATTTTTTTTTTACTACAATTTCGCTATTAAATGACTTAAAAATTCAATTCATTCATTCATTCACTGAACGGACAATTGTTTATTAATTTTTAGAGAAATATATCACTGATAATGATTAGAACTTTGTTATTGCATGTCTGTAGAGTCGATTAATAATTCACTGATAGTTGACTGATAATATCGAAATTCAAATAATTGCCAAGTAGAACTTGCCGCGTTGATGTTAATGTATGCACTGTTCGTCGAACAACAAGCATGGTTTTCAATCGACACATTATTCCGATATAAAAAGCAAAAAACAGCTCGGTAAGCCATATCTTCTCCCAATCGGGTGGTCGGTCGACGCCAGTGTTGCCACCCTACTGTGTTTGTGGTAGATATACTGCACTTTTAGCTAAATAGGAAAACGCTGTACAGTAAAAGAAATACCCTAAATTTTTTTTTATATCTTTATACTATATTTTAAAATTTCACTGTTATTTATGTAGTTATGTTGAAACATTTCTCTGAATGTACATACATTGCAATGCTTTGTTAAATTGGATTTATAAGCAATGTTGTAGAATACTTTGCAGATAATCGCTTCTGTTGTATAACTTCGCATAAGTCATGGATAATAAAAAATAGCAAGTGTTAAGCACACTGGCCAAGTTGTAAGAGTTGAGTTTGAATAAAGGTTTTTTGTCGAGTACATCAAAGACAAGTTAGTTTTCCTCACGACAGCTTCTGCGATGGCAACACTAATCGTCACTGTTTGTTAGAGAAGCGATTTTGCGCAAATCTGCACGGTTTGCAAAAAATCTCATCACTGACATCATCGAGGCTGTGAAATTCCGTTTTGTATTTGATGCAGAGATGATTCACTTGAACTGATTACGAGCTATTACAGTTTTGTTCCCTTGATTGAAATACATATGATTTTATCTTCAATTTGATTAGATTTTAGTGTACTCGTACATAGTTTAATTGTTTGTTTACGAACAATTAGTTTTGGCAATTCATACTGACTTTTAGCCAGATGCGTACTATTGTCTTCAGGGAACCCCTATGCTAAATCAATTTTGAGGGCACTTTGAAGATTATTTTGTTCATATACCCCGTCCGACAGGGTGTATTATTTTTGATACGTTTTTTTTAAAAATCCGACCAAAAACACGCACACTTTGCTACGCGAACGAAACTTAAATTGTCAACTTTTCCCATATAACGGGTGTAACCAAAATTAGTTCCCCGATTTATTTTTTTAATAGATTTTTATTGAATGAATAAATTTTATTTTGTAACATCGCAAGAGAAGATAAACCAAATTTAATCAAAAGAAAAAAAGAAAAAAAAAACCTCTTTCTCTGCGAACAAATTCTTTATTTTTCACTCCCGTACTCCGGTGTTACTCACATGTGACCTTGCTGATAACTGCCCCCCTTTCTTATGCGATATTGGCTTTTATATTAGATCATCTTGTTATGTTGCTGTCGCCATGAGCGGCTTCAAAACACAGAGGACCGTAGGCGCCTACATAGATTTTATTTGACGATTATGGTATGTGGTAGAAAAGGGTGTTCCAGTTTTTTTTTATAAATTTTTTATTCGAACGAATATATTTAATTTTTTTATTTTATGTTAGTATACAAGCTATAATATTTTTCTTAAAAATCTGGGAAATAGATAAAATTCAATCAAATATGCCACGTCCACTTTTTAGGGCTGGGCTGAGGGATAGGGTATCGTGCTATCCATTTCAGGCGGGATGTAACTCTTCGATTTGATTTTTTTTTTTTCATTGGTAAAGTTATGTTTTTTTTTAAACCACGTACATAATTAGGTATATTTATGCAATTAACAATATTACTCTTAATATTTTTTTAAAGAATTAAAGGTAAATTAAAATTTATTACAAAAATATAAAGTTATGGATAAAAATGTATCTGTTGCAGCTGTAGGCGAAGGATCTAAGGGCGTTCTCCCACAGGAGGCGACATGACTGCGACATGAACAGACAAAATTCGTTTGACAGTCATTCACTTGCTTTTAAATAGTTCGCCCACTGCATGCGACTGCGATTTGATTCGTTGGCGACTGGTTGGTGATTTCCCGGTGGCGATCAACAATGTCAGTTGTTGGATGATTACCGTGACGATTGTTTCATTTTCGAGTAGTGAAACATAAAATCGTTAATTGAAGGTCAGGCTAGTGTTTCGTACCATTATTTTAACTGTATTTTAAAAGCTATGGTCATACTTGAAAGGCTCAACGAAACTTTTTATTTCATATCTGCCCATATGATTTAGACATTTTTATGAGATTTAATTTGCATGTACATATATACGTATATATCATGATACGTAGGTCATTTGAGTAGAGGGCGGGGTTTCAAAAACCTTTTAAATCATGTTTGTTAGGGTAGCTTAAAAAATCCTTAACAGATTTGGATGATATTTGGCTCGCAGACTAAGACTGACTGGTTGGTGATTTCTATTTAAATTAATTGAAATCGAAAGGAGTGGGAAATAAGATATGAGGGGGAGAAGAACAAGAACTACTCAACGGATTTTGAATAAATATGGGTTTTGAGTTACACATGTCAGATGTGTAGATACAGGTGAAGCCGAGGTAGGATATTTTGGGGTGACTTTTCATCCCAGGTTTTTGAGTTTTTTTTTTTTGTTTAGCAATTCGACACTCAAAATATGCTAGGTCTGGAATAGACGACATAGAACTACACATGTCAAAAAGTGTACCTAGTTCCTGGAGAAGAGTAAACTTTAAGGTACAATGGGCTATACGTCTTCACTCATAGAAAACTGGTTGCTTGTCATTTAGGGACTTTTCATTCTCCTTCGTTACATCATTGAAGGCTGCCGTGTCATAGTTGGTCTCTCTTAGAGAGTTCCTCTACTTCAACACTTTCAAAACATATTGGCCGAGGCAGATCTAATGCTAATGGGTTGAGTACTCGCTATAAACAATCAAAAAGAGCTTTTAGTTTAATATATATTATATATAGAGGTATATTTTTTATTTATTTTTTTTTTATCACAAGCGCACAATATTATGCAAAGCTATCCACTTTTGGACATATCTAGAGATAAATATTGTTTACCTTTGTTGTGTAATAATAAGGCTGGTTATGTTTGTGCTAACATTTAAGATATTAATCTTAAGCAGTATAATTCTCTAGCCCCAAATATAGCCGGGTGAGTCTGCTAGTATTATTAACCGAGTAAAATTAGACTTATTACTAATCAATCTCGAGACTTTACATAGAAATGTGTAGATTGGTGTTAAGAGGCATAAGTATTCAAAAAATTAAAAACCACTTTAAAACGACAGCATTTGTTTGAACATATAATTTTTGTTTCGCATCCTAATGAAATAGAAATCTGAAATTTTGCGCTCTTATAGCTCGGGAATGGGGTAAGAATTTTTGCAATACAGGGTGTTGTAATGAAAAAGATGTTTCTTGAGACCAATTTACACATTTCAATGTTTAGCCTCGATCTCCACACATTTTTCCAAGTAAACGTTATTTTCGTGTCTCTTACAAACACTTACTGCTAAAGTATGAGGTCACTTGAATTCTTGAATAAAAAAAAAAAAACAACAACAAGTATAAAGCATACTCTAATTATTTTAAATGGCATCGTCTGTATTCTCTATCTTTGTAAACTTCGCGTGAGCCTCACGCAGAGTGGTCTGCTTGGTTTCCGGCATCAAGAAAAGGAAAAAGATAGAAAAGGCTATCTGTAATGCACCTAAAATATATACGTAGTCTGAAACTGCTTCGAATGTTCCTGCAAATGCACAGCAAATAATAATTTGTACGATATTCTCAAATATAACCGCAATCAGAATGAAATATGGCTTCACAGATATCGAAAATGCTTCTCCCAAGTAACACGTACTAGCAGGTGCTGCCAGACCAGCAAGTAACTGATAGTTCAACAGCAAATCCTTGGTTGTTTTCATTACATTTGAATCTATTAGGTTCAAAATACTGGAAAGTTTTGCCCCAACACTAATCAGCAGTAAACCGCCAATAAGCAGTGCAATGGCACTCACTCTCTTCCGTCCTAGGCTATCCAGAATGAAGACGGAAATAATTACTCCAATTAATCGCATCGTTGAGAATGAGTAGATTCTCCATGCGTCATCGTCGGGGAAAGTCATAATCGAAGCCAGAACAAATGCCCAAACAAGTGGAAGTGCTAATGACATCGATACGAAAACGCGGAACGTGCAAGTTTTTAACATAGGTATCAAACCGGTCGAAAAATTGACAGTACGTCCCCTCGCAATATCCTCTTCCAGTAGATGCTTGTTCTCATTGAATAGCTCGTAGGTCTCGGCGGTTACAACTTTAGGTTTTTGTAACTGGCGTAGCACATTAATTGCTTCCGTTTCATTGCCTTTGCGTAGATAAGAGATTGGCGATTCAATCGTATAGATGAGGGTGAGGACTAAGGCAAAAGTACCATATATTAGAGCCAAAATTCCCTGCATCAAGTGGTTTCTGGAAAATGTTAAATAGATATCCATGCCAGCCATTAGACCGAGTTGTTCATTGCTAAGAACGTTAGCTCTGAATCTTTTTACGGATAGCTCAGAACCTGTCACAATGGTTGGGATTACTGTCAAACCAAATGCAATTCCATCGCAATATCGGGCTATTAAGACAACTGTCCCATTTTCTGCCGCCGAAACGAAGAGTATCCCATTAACGATGACAAGAGCAGAAGATATACACTATAAAGAAACATAGGAATTCTGAGTGGATTCATATTTTAAGGTAAAACTACTTACAATAAATATGCGCAGAGTTATTTTCTCAATAAGGCTGGTAGCTATGCAAGCTCCAAAGATGACAGCAACAAACCAACAAATTAGCATGTGAGTATGACTTGGTCCACTGAAATGTTCAAAAAATGGCGCAAAACCAACACTCCAGGACAAGCTCATGCCACCAGAAGCGAAAATAAAGGTTGCTGAAAATAGAAGAGATATTTTATTTTATTAATTTTTTAGTCTTTTATTGAAACTTATAATCATTCGTTTGTTCGAATAATTTTGATGAAACTTGTGCTGCTTGTTATAGTCCAGTCAAGTTTTACTTTTTTAGGTGGCATATATATTTAAGCAATAAAATGTCCGTCTAGTCGCCCGGGGAAAGTTTTAGCTTCACTCTTTGAATGGACCCAAAAACATCCCATAGATCAGGATCATCTTGTCGCAGTCACCTTTTTGAAGGTACATCAATCAGAAACTATCACTTAGTATTGTAGGAAACTAATTTCTGAATGAAAAAAAGTATTGCGGATTTTTGTTTTAAAGCAATTAATGACTTTTGGTTTTCGGAATACGTATGGACTAACAAAACTTCGCTTAGTTGATTGAATAATAAAACACAAAAATAATTTCAACTTTACATATTTAATCTTCATCTTCTTTCAATTTCTCTACTTAATTCCCATTTATTTCAATACATTTCTTCAGCCGAAAGATCCATCTTTTAAAGCAGTTTTTAAAATCCTCTTTTTGGAGCTTTTCAATTTTGACATTGACTGCATTAATAATCTCGTCATTAGATGTGAAGATTTTTCCCCTCAAATCTTTTTTTTATTTTCGGAAACAGCCAAAAGTCACACTGCGCTAGATCCGGAGAATAAGGTGCTGGGCGAATTTCATGGATGCCCGAGAGCGCAAGAAAGTTGTTGGTTTTTTCAGCAGTGTGCGCAGGCGCATTGTCGTGGTGCAAAAAGTAGCTCTTTTTGTCGGTGTCCTAGTAAATTTTGGAAAACTTGTGGTAAGCAAGTTTCAGTATATCAATTAGCAGTGACTGTCTGACCAGTTTTAAGCGGGATGACGGCGACCATTTTCGCCCTGGTGAAGTACAGCGACATCATAACTTTTGTCTCTGACTTTACTGGAGGATTTACACCTTCTGGGCTCCATACCATGGACTGCTGTTTGGTTTCCGGGTCGTACTTGTAAAACCAATATTCATCACCTGTAATGATCTTATTGAAGCAGCTTGACTCTCCATTTTCAAACCTATCCAGGAAATATTGAACAAAACGAACACGAGCCTCTTTTTGCTTTCGTGACACAGCCATGGCATTTAAGCCCAGTTCAACTGCTATCATCTCCTGTGTCATCCTGGCATCTTCGTCAATTTTAGCCTTCACCAGAACCACATTTGTATCGTCGGTCGAGGATTTGGGCCGACCTTCACGAGATTCGTCCTCCACAGAAAAATAGCCAGTCTGGAATCTTCGAAACCACTTTGAAATAGTAACAACAGATGGTGCATTTATTCCATATGAATTTTGACATTTGGGCAGAATTTTGACTGTTGTGAGTTGACGTCGAAATCCGAAGAGAATGGCAATGGCGTCCTGTGTTGGCGGTGGAACTTCAACCGAGCTTACGTCACTAATTTTTCTCTTTCTCGTCTCCATTTTTACCTATTGTTCTGAAATTTGGAAATAAATATTGTTAGATTATAAGCTACAGAAATGCGTTATTTTTTTTTTCAAAAACTACTAAATTGACACCAACTAAGCGAACTTTTGTTAGTCCCTACGTATTTGCACTGAAAAACGATTTCCCCTAATTTCTCGGTAAAGTCGGACATTTTGAATGATTTTGTACAATTTTCGAAAATTTTGTTAATTATTTTAATCATGTTGTAGAAAATTTGAAAATTTAAATTTTCAATCATAAAAATTTATTTTCGTAGCATGCACCCTTTTCGAAATATTGATACTAACTTCAATAACTGCAATCCAAGAAGTCTGGAAAGATACCCCAGTATTGTATTTTGCCCCGGTCTCACAGAAATATGCATGGCATTGTGAAATTATTAATTGAAATGCCATGACTTCTCTAAAAAAACTGGATGTGGCTGTCGTATTTTTTTTAATTTGAATAGAAATTTAGATTTTAAATCATACACTACGTATTTTCCAGCCCTTTAACCACACTTTTAGAATATGAAGTGGGAAAGCCGATAGCAGCATATCATAAAAAAGGATGTGAATAATGGTAACATTTATTGTTAACTGTTGTTTTAGAAAAGACCGATATTAGTCGTTTAAGCGCAGTATTTAAGCTATCTACTCGTACATAGCAATCGCACTCGTACATTCCCCAAACAGCTATTTACCACAATCGCTATTTTGTACAGTTACTCCTCTATTTTTATTTCTAATAAATAGCAAGAGTGGCTATTTGTCATAGCTAATGCTGTTACCTACGCCAGGTTATTGTAGTGTAGTGCAAATTCTAGTAGCTCTTACCAGATTACTGTAACATAATAAATAGCACATACGTCTATTATCGTTCAATATTACTATTTCGGTTACTTACGATATATAGCACAATACTTGAAAGATAAAATAGCTTGTGGAGCTATTCTTAGTTTTTGTCAATAAAATACAACTGTTCTTTTTGCTTTCTATGGGCGCTAGCCCAACTATGGGCTGTTCCATTTGTTTCTTTCATTTAAATAGATTTCGTGGTCGGGTTTTTGCTTCGCTTCATCAAAATTGGTTCAGTGATTTTTGTTTTCTGTTAAGAAACATGTATGCATTTATTTGGACTAGAAATACACATATTTTGTCTTCATCGATATCTGTATGTTATTAATTTGACGGTAATAAACGGTAACAGAAATACATAAATATGTAGAGTCATCTATGATAGTAAAACAATTACCCTCCCATTGTCGGTTGAAGTCTCGAATTAATTATAATAGCATTTTACCACTTATGCATGTATTGTTTACATACCTGCAGATAATGAGGTTGATTGTGGCCTATTCCTTCGAATATCTTCCCACCAACCATATTTCTGTGGTAAGGACGGTACCTGTAGTACTGTCCCATAGGCCGTCTGTGCCGTTGATAGTGGTTGTTGTTCCGGTTTTGGTTGAAGTTCTGGTTTTGGTTGAAGTTCTGGTTTTGGTTGATAACCCGGCAGAGATGAGTGTTCCGGCTGTAGTGGATGGCCTTGTTGTTTTGCATATACTGAATATTAGAGTGGGTCAAAAAAAATCATTTTTTGAATTTAACGTTCTAACAGCGACCAAAAGATACATTCTAGTGTAGACAAGTTGCAAATTTACAGGTTTCCCCTGTCAAACTATGAAGGAGTGCTGTTAAAATGTTCAAAGGAATCAGACTTAAATTAACTTGCATACAATGCTACTTTAGTTAGCTATTAGAATTTTGTACGAAAAAAACAACAAAAAAGTACCATCTTCGGCCCATCCTACTGGTGGTAGATTACTCTCTTGTGGTGGAAATATAACTCCCGGTGATGTATAACTGCTCAAAGGATGCTCACCATCCTGTGTCGGTGGATAATTCGGCTCCGGATATCCTGCAGATAGTGGATTACTCTCCTGTGGTGGATTCTCTCCCGACGATGTATAACTGCTTAGAGGATGCCCATCATCCTGTGCTGGTGGATAAATTCCTTGTGGTGGATAAGTCGTCTCTGGATGTCTTTCACGTGGTGGATACTCTCCCGATGATGTATAATCGCTTTGTGGATGATCCGCCTCTGGAGCTGACGGAGTATGAGATTTTTCCATACTTAGGAAGGGGAAGTTTTTTCTTCACTACTATTTTTCGTTTTTAAATGACTTTTGAAATTCACTTGCACCGAACTTAGAACTTTTTATGAATTTTTGAAGCAATATTTCAGTCACAATGCTTGAATAATAATAATTAATTACCGGCAGCCAGTCGATAAGAGAGAATTTAAATTTAGATACATATATTCTTAAGGATTACGAAGTAGAACTTGCCGCGGTGATGAGAGTGTATGTACTGTTCGTTGAACAAAAGTATTAACCCTCATCGTTAACAATTAGAACATACTTCGATATGAAAAGCGAAAACTACCACTTGGATGGTTGGTCAATAACAGCGTTGCCACTCTATTGCGAATACAGTAGATCTACGGTACTTTTAAATCTACTGCGCTTTTGATTGGTTAGAGGTGGTGATCTAAAGCTCTTCACTTTTCTTTATGTACATATGTCGAAACTCTGAATGCATTTACAGAATACTTTGTGATGCTTTGTCTACTTAGATTTATAAGCAATATGGTACTTTGCTGTTTTTTAAACCTACTGTGAAGAATTGCTGCTGGGATGGCAACACTAGTAGCCACAATTGGTAAGAGAAGAGATTTTGCGTAAACCTGTATGGCATAGACATAGCAAGGATATGTGTATACAAAAATCACATCACTGGCGTCATCGAGTCTAGGAATTTGCATTTTGTATTGGATGCTGTGATGATTCGCTGAAACCAATGAAGATGGACAGTTTCTCGAGTTTAAATCAAACAAACCAGAGGCATACTAAGGCCTTCAAGGGCCCTAAGAAAAATTAATTTTGTTGCTCTATCGAAAGGAATTTCTTTCTTCTCTATTAGGAGAATAATAGGAAGCTATGTAATAATTACAGAAAGCCAACATATTTTTGAATTTTGCAATTGATTACATTTTATGTTAAAACTAAATTATTTCAGGTTAAAACTTAAATTTTTTGTTGGTTATCTGTCTGTCAAGAACCACTAAACTGATTTCAATGAAAATTGGTTACTAGGTGTGGTGTAATACAATGGGGTTGAGTGCAAATAGTCATGAATTATTGTGATTGTCATTTAATTCTTTCTCACACAACTATCTCAAGAACCATTTAGAACCAAGAAGTAATTTTGATAGAAAACACAGGTTTTTATACAAAAATTGTAAATGTTTTATTGATTCATAAAGTATAAAGTATAGAGTTATGTATGGAATAGCATATCGGGTAAATGGCTTCCACGACTTTACTGGCACATACGCACTCTTTTGTCGACATTTTCCATGACCGTTTTGCATAAATGTGGCTGAATTTCGTTGGTACAGTGCTCAATTTAGTAGTCGTTGGCTTGTTGGCATAAAGCTTAGACTTCAAAAAACTCCAAAAGAAAAAAGTCGAAAAGCGTTAAATTGCATGATTTGGGCGGCCAATTCTGATCACCAAAATTGTAATTTAGGCACAAAAAACCGGTTTATTATGTCGCGATAGGAAGCACCATTAACTGTTATTGCCTGACCAGCCGCATTTTTAAAGAAGAATGGTCCGATGGTTCCAGATCAAAATCCGCACCAAATAGTGCCACGTTGTGGATGCATTTATTTCTCAACAATCACTCGTGGATTTTCTGAACCCCAAATTTGACAATTTTGACGATTATTAAAGCCAAGAAGATGAAAATTGGTATCATCGCTGAAGATGATTTTGTTTGAAAAGTCAGCATCCACTTCTTGTCGTTCCATAATCCTTTTAACGAACTGTTGAACAATGAAAACGCGTTGTTCTTTCGTGTAGCACTCCATTTTTAATAACCCTGAACTGTCACCTGTCAAGCTGTCTTTTTTTCCGTTGGCAACACTTTACCTCACAAATGGCGCAAAATTTAAATCTTACATGAATTTTGGTACACCCTTTATTTAGATTGTTAGTTTGATCTACATAAGTATGTATACAGATAGTTCTGTCTGAAAATCATCAACATTTAATAATATGGCGAGAAGATATTGATGGTCGAAATACTGGAATGGCTTTTATGAAATTTGGTTGCACTGACATTTAGAAATTTAACATGAAGTGCACACATACGAGCAACATGGAGTTGCCCAATGCCTTTATGTTCGAATGGGCTAAGAGTTCGATCTATATCTGCTCCCGTAGGCTTGGATTATTGTAGGCTTGCTATGGTTGAGCTCGCTGCAAGAGCGTAGGGTTTGGTGTTTTTGATAAAAGCAAGCAATCTGTGATCGATTGATCTTTAAAATGGAGGCTTACTGTCACTCTCTTGTAATTTTTAAATCGTTTGACTTAGAGAGTGATAGCGCTATACTTCACGGGAGATTAAAACGCAGCATATAGCCACTCCTATTTATAAACAATGATTCTGCACTCGTTTTTCTAGCGTTTAAAACATGGCATACCAGCACTGTGCTGAAGTCGCCAACATTATCGTCGCTCGACCTTGCCTTGGATTTCTAGGAGTCTTTTTTTTCTTTGTGAGTATGAACTTGTCGTTAGCTCCCTTTTTGACTTAATTAGTGGAGGGGTTGGTCCCTTTTTACATTCCGGACTTTAGTTTTACAGTAAATACACATAATATATGGTAAAAACAGTTTTAAATTTAATTGTTTGGCAGTTCTATCGAAGTTATAAACATTTTAACACTTTTTAGTAATTTTTTAATAATAAAACTTTTAATGTTTATGGTTAAGGCTTATCATATGGACGAACGTAGAAAATTACAACATACAGAGAGTGGTCAGTTTTATTTTAACTTACAAAGTTAGCCTGACTATAAATACATAAATACTTTAAGCGCGATCTCTTACATTCACTGATTTTGTAAACTTCGCCAGAGCCTCACGCAGGGTTGTATTCTTAGTTTCCGGCATACCAAAAAAGAAAAAGATAGCAAAAGCAATCTGTAAGGCACCCAAGGTAAATGTATAGCTCGAAAGTGATCCTGTTGTTTCATTAAATGCACAGCAAATAATAATTTTTATAATATTCTCAAATATAACCGCAGCCAGAATGAAGTATGGCTTCACAGATATCGAAAAGGCTTCTCCCAAGTAGCACGTACTAGCAGGTGCTGTCAGACCAGCAAGTACCTGATAGGCCATCAGCAATCCCTTAGCTATATTCATTGTTTCTAAATTCATTAGGTCCGATTAATTCGGGAATAGAAATCCAACATATATCAGTAGTCCACCGCCAACAAGCAATGAAATTGCACTCACTCTCTTCCGTCCAAGTGTATCTAGAGTGTAGCTGCCAATAGTTACTCCAATTAATCGCATCAATGCAAATATGTAAATCCTATTCAGTTCATTATCGGGGTTAGTCACTGTCGGAGCATAAACAATGGCCCAGTTGAGTGAAATGAAGAATGACATCGTTACTAAAGCACGGAACACGCACAACTTGAGCATTGGCATCAGCCCGTTCGAAACATTCACAGTGCGTCCTCTGGCAATATCCTCTTCGATCAGGAGCTTATGCTCATTCAGCAAGGCGTGTGTCTCGTTCGTTACAATTCTAGGTTTTTGTAACCAGCATAGAGTGTGAATCGCTTCCGCTTCATTGCCTTTGCGTAAATAGGCGATTGGTGATTCTGTTGTGTAAATAAAGGTCAAGACCAAGGCGGAAGCACCATAGATTATAGCCGAAATGCTATGTATTTGATACAAATAGCTTTTCTTACTTAGGTACAAGTTGACTGTCATGCCAATCATTAAGTAGGCTTGTTCAACACTCAAAATGTAGCCTCTGAATCTTTTTACGGATTGTTCTGACGCTACCACAATAAATGGAATCAGTGTCAATCCGAATGCAATTCCATTGCAATATCGGGCTATGACAGCAACTGTTACTTTATCTGGCGCCCAAATGAAGAGAATTCCATTAACGAGGATGAGAATGGAAGCTAAAATCTGTAGAATAAAGAAGGGTGACTGGAGATGGATTTATTTTGAGGTAAAAATGTCATACTTACATTAAACACACGCATCGTTATTTTTTCAATGAAAATGGTGGCTAAGACAGCTCCAAGAATGGTAGCAATAAACCAACAAATTGTCGTATGTATTCGAGCAGCTTCACTGAAATATAAGTGGCCGGAAAAGTTAAAACTCCAGGCGAAGCTCATACCGCCAGATATGAAAACTAAGATTGCTGAAAGAGGAAAGGAAAAGATGTTAGAATTACAGTAGAACTGTGAAACTGAATTTTATGAAACTTGTGCCGCTCGACGGTAAGGATATGTGCCAAAGTGGTTGAGAAATCGAACATAAATGCCTTCACTTAGAACATCTTTGAAGTTAAGCCAGAAGCCAGAGATTTATTTTCCAATTGATTACGAATCTGATTAAATAAATCTGGCCGCAGAGAGTCGAACATTTTTCCCGACTTATAAGTCCTAAAATCAGAAGAGAATTAAGGATTTGTTTTTAATCAGTCTGGGATGAGGGGTGGTAGCGTTAAGACCTGCAGATTCATAGTTCCCAATTCGTCGTGAAGATGGATAAATATTGGAACGTTGTTAAGAAGAACACGCAAGAGATTGCTACAGAGAATATAAAATCGCTAAGAAGGTGCTTGGTGCTTGCAACTGCGTTAGAAAAACAAATTTCAAATAGACTTTCAAAATATCAAAGACCATAAATGATTTCCTTTTGTCTGAAAAGCTGTCGGGGGAATCCTGACCTCTGCATTAAAAACTGCGTGAATATAAACCGACTATCAAAATCGTAACCTTGTTAGAAGTATAAGTAATATTTAGAGCATCCTTCATAGTCAATTTTTGTCTAAACCAAAGAATACCAATAGCAATAGAGACCTTTCTTGATATCGAGAGAGCTTTCAACTACCCTCATAGAACTTAGCTCTGAGAAAACTTGAAATAACAGTGAAGGGTTCTCAGGGTGCAATATATATGCAGACAGCCATATACTATACCATGGGTAAATAAGACAATTGGCTCGAGCAGTTGAGTACAGAAAGTTAGCATTGTTAGTAAAGTAAAGACGAAACTGATAGCTACAACTCAGATCAATCTAATTCGTTTTTGCTATATAGGCAACGTTTGTCTGTAAAATAAACAATAGGTGACTAGCCATCTAGTGTACTTCTGTCCTTTTTTCAGACAAATTTTGAATGAATGGAGGAATATAAGATTACGCTTTTCGCATGTGTCACTCATAAATGGGACACCAATGACGTGGAAGTGAAGTAGTTGGCGTATTACTGCACTTGGACAGTATTACCTTGTTTTGGTCACAATTATCTTAGATTGACGGGAAAAAATTAATTTGAAAATGCTTGAAGGGAAATCTTATATCAATTCGTTTAAAAACTGTCAAAATCGGATCAATTGTGGTGGGATGTGGCGGTCGTAATTTTTGAACTTTTTTATTCAAGAAACTTTATACAAAATTCAAAGTTCCAGTGTTGTCAGATTGTTGCTTTGAAAAATCCCATATTCATTAGGAAAAAACCCAAAAATACACATGTAAATAAATAAATAAATAACTTGCACGACACACGAATGGTAGGGCCCTACATTTTTATTGCGATTCCTAAGGGCAATTTTTTCGATTGAGAATGGTAGGGCCCTACATTTTTATTGCGATTCCTAAGGGCAATTTTTCCGATTGAGAAAAGTTTCGCATAACAATTTTACTCTCCGATGTTTGCAAGAAACAATTGAGACAAGTTCCTTGTTGATTGATTATTTTTCTCCTTTCAACAGTTTTCGAATTCTTCTACTTCACTTGTTTTTTATTTTATCAAAACCAATTCGTGTCCTAGTAACCCAAGGATTCCCTTGAGTTTGAAAGGAATACGCGCCAGTTTTTACTACATCAATATGGGTTTGGCATCAACAGATACACACATCGCGTTTTCGTAGTCAAGTGAAACTGACAGAAATTGTCAATGCATACCTGCAGATATTGCATTCGATTGTGGTTTATTCCTTTTCATATCCTTCCACCAGCTATATTTTTGGGGTACATATGGCTCCTGTGGTTCTCCATTGATTGATTGTGCTTGATGATTTGGATTTGGTTGATTGTTGGACTGTGATGCATACTCTGGAAATCCTCCAGCTGGTGGATAATCTGCCGATGATGTATAAATACCCCTGTATACGCCCTGTGCTGGTGGGAAATAGTCCTTCTCTGTATCTAATGGTGGACTAGCCGATAATGGTTTGGATTTCCCCATGACAAGCTTTTGATTTATTCGTTACAGTTTCGTTTTGAAATTAAACTTAAGAAATTCGTTTTCACCGAAAGTTCGAATAAAGCAGTAATTAAATATTAACGCCTCGAGTTTGTTAACAATTTACTTTATGATATAGTCGGCAAATAAAATAGAGTTTTTCTATGAATAAATATCTGAAAGACTGCCAAGTAGAACTTGTCGCGTTGATGAATATATATAGACTGTTCATTGCCAAAAATCCCTTCACTGAATTGAAAACTATGCTAATTACACAACACATGTACCCATTCCAAGCAAAAATCTTAAACAAGTTTGTGAAATGGTACCTTCAACTAGCTATGTTTACATAAACACACATCACTGACAATATTTGGAATTCACATCCGGTAATAGATGATGCCAGATTTACTGGAACTGACGCCGTACTTACTCTTAATTCATGCACGAGCGGTAGTGTCTGTATTCATATACTATAGGGTATGTTACGACTTATCGTACTACGATTTTATGCCGAATTTCGAATTATATAAATAAAATGTCAAAAATCCATAGTTTTGCAACGTCTGTTTTAAAATTGGGGTTTAAAGGTTCTAAAAAATAATTTTTCAAAAATATCTCTTTATTAACTGTCCCATGATATTTGAACGCGGGAGAATTGAGAACGAGGGAACCTTCTACAAAAATGTTTTTACTATTTTTTTTGTATAGTGGGACATCTTGGAAACTAACGGAAGGTATCGAACTTAGTTGAAGGTCGTAGATCGTAGAATATCGCGGAAGAGGATAGAATGTCGTAGTAGACCTTAGAATGTCATGGAAAAATCTCGTAAAAATTCGTAGAATGTCGCGGGAGATCGTGTGAGGTCGCAAGACATCGTGGTAGGTTCATAGAATGTCGTAAAAATTTATAAAACATAGTTTCCACTATGTTTTATAAATTTTTACGACATTCTATGAACCTACCACTAGTAGAACATTACAATAGGAGGTCGTAGAACGTCGTGCAAGGTCGTGGTGGGATATGAAATTCGTAGAATGTCGTAACAGCTCAAAGAATAAAACGATGCAAGAGATCGTCGTAAAACTTCGAGAGAGGTCGTGAAACCTTGTGGAGTCCCGGAAAAATAAGTAGTGTTTCTTTAAACTTCTTGTATCCTCGTAGAAGATTATGAAACCTTGAAGAATCTCGAAAAGCCTCTTGGAATGCCATGGCACCTCATAGACCTACGTGGAATCTCGTGGGTAATGTTTTGAAAAAATATCGTTTGTGCACTTGTCTGAGGTAGTATTTGGTTATGAACTTGTAACACAGGGCAAGAACAAAATAAATTTTTCTTGCATACGTTTAAATATAAAGTGGAAATATTGTTATCTTGAAAATTTGCTGTCTCCAGTTTTTTTTCAAATTCGATATCTGGGGTCATAACTCGAGGTGAAATAGTAATTTTTATTCTAACCCCAAAATGATAAGTACTTTACTAATTGCTGATTTTTTTTTTTTAAAAAAAAAGAAGAATTATTCACAATAATTGTTTCAAGGATTTTGTTCAAATTCAATATTTCAGTTAAGTTACACATATTTATGTACGAAAGGCGGCTGATAAGTTCACGCCTTGATATACTCAACAACGAGTCATCTTCTCAATAGTGATAGCACTAACTGCGGCACTCTTTAGTAGTATAAATATCACCTCGTTTCAATAATAATCTCATGCATGTCAGATGAAAACGAAAGTTCTCGCAATTTTGAGCACCGCGCCGTGATAAAGTACCCCGTGAAAAAAGGAAAATCGCCTAAAGGAATTTTCGAAGCTATGTCATCGACTCTTCAGGATTCTGGGCTTTCGTATACCATGGTCAAAAAATGGACTCGCTTAATTCAATAAGGGCGAGAGAGCTGTGAAGACGATGCCCGCCCATGGCATTCTGTGTCACTAAAGAATCGTCGGAAAAGTTGAAAAAATAGTTCTGGCCGACCGAAGAATAAAAATGTGGCAGATTGCGGATGAGTTGTAAATCAGCAAAGAATGAATTGGAGAAGTTGTGCACGAGCATTTACATACACATGAAACAATTTGTGCCCACTGGGTAACGAAAATGCGACTCGAGTGCTGCAAAGATTTTTTGCAGTTAGCCGGGGACAATCTTGACGAAATTTGCAACCGAATTGTAACTGTAGATGAGACTTGGTTTCTCCAATACGATCCTGAGTCCAAACAAGAGTCTATATATAGGTAGTGGATTGGAAAAGGGGAGAGGCCGCCGAAGAAATTCAAATTGGAAAATTTAGCTTCGAAGCTTATGGCGACTGTTTTTTGGGACAGCAGAGGTGTTTTGCTGATTAATTACCTGCCGAAGAGGGCTACGGTGAACGGTCAATATTTCGCAAATTTATTGACTCAAGCATGTGAAGCAGTTGTACAGAAGCGACGTGGTAAACTCAGGCACGGAGTGTTATTTTCACAGGATAATGGACCTGTTCACACAGCGCGGGTTTCCAGACAGGCCTTAAAAGACACAGGTTTTTGAACGATAGACCACCCACCCTACGCCCAGAATTGGCCCCGAGCGACTTTGTCTTTTCTTCCAACTTGAAAAAGGAGTTACGAGGCCGGAAATTTGCAGATGAGAAGGCGGCCGTAGAAAGTCGTTTTGAAGGTAAAATGACATTACTTATTGACTGGTTCTTGAAAATTCCCTATTTCGTGACTATGACTCAGACGACTTAGTCTTAAATTAATATCATAACAATATTCTTCGGTTCTATTTTAATTCCAAATTTGTTTGAAGTATGCGGATTTTTGACATTTTATTGTAATAACTTTGAATACAATTTGTTTGTAACAAAATCAGCTCTTCAGCCTTCATCTGATGTGAATCTTCTTCCTCTCATTATAGTTGGTTAGATGGATATATTGTTTGACAACGGAGTTTTGACCAGCATTGACGTTTAAAAGTCCGCCAAGGAGCTCTTTCAAAATTCTCTACATTTTGATTCTATCTTCATCATCCCTGGAGGCTTCCACGGGGGTCTTTATAGGCTTGGCACGTTCTGGTAAAACTTTCGATCACTCCTACTACTACAGATGCCTAAATATTTCAGAGAAGTTAATGTTCTTTTTGTTTGTGTTCGTAAAGTTCGCCAGTGTCTCTTGTTCTTCAATGCACCGCCCCCTGTGTTCTTGTTTGTTGGCAATGTTGTCACCGGCTGCGTTAGTTCTACAGGTGACAGACGGCGAAAGTTAAAACCAAGGAACTCATAGAAACAAACACATCACAATAGCACTTTGTCATACTTTACGACTTACTCTGGAGACGTAAGGAGTACGGATTGCCGCAAAGGTTGGGAAGCGCTCAACTTTTGCGTGCCCACAGGAATTATTCGTTCAAATTACAATTTATTTGCGGATCCTTGACTCTTTTGTGAATTGCAAATAGAAATAATTGTTGGAGAAAACATTAAAAATTTGTATTGTTAAATCACAAATAAAAAGCGATCTATAGATGTGAAATAAAATAAAATTAAATATTTGCGTCTTTTGCAACTGCATTCGTCTTCACAATACCCCTGCAGCAACAAGATTGCGTGATCAATCACTGACGGTTTATGAATTAGGACACCACCAAGTCCTCTTACGATAATAAATATTTAGCTGCCGCAATCGTGTGCTAGCTACGGTGACGTTTTGCGACGAAATAACAATTTATTGTTAAATCTCTTTTAATACTTAGTCTCATAAGGATTTGATAAAAATAAAAAAATGAGAGTTCTTGATGCGATATTTTATAGTTTATTTACATTTGTTAATATATAAAATCACTTTTATTGTAAATAGAAACAAATCTACATAAAAAATACTTTCAATCCTCCTTAGGAACTTCCAATATTTATTGTCTTCTTGAACTTCGCCAGCGCTTGACGCAGCGTAGTTTTCTTAGTTTCTGGCATAACAATAAAGAAGAAAATCGCAAAAGCAATTTGTAAGGCACCCAAAGCATATCCATAGGCGGACATTGATTGTATTGTTGCATTAAATGTACAGCAGATAATAATTTGAATTATATTCTCAAATATAACTGCAATCAGAATAAAGAATGGCTTCACAGACACCGAAAAGGCTTCGCCCAAATAACACGTACTAGCAGGTGCTGCCAGACCAGCAAACACCTGATAGCCCATCAACAATCCCATAACTGTTTCCATTTTTCCTGAAAGTACCAGGTTCCAATAAGTCGAGAATAGTGATCCCACACCAATCATTAGTCCACCGCCGACTAGCAATGAAAAAGCACTCAATACCTTGCGTCCCAAGGTATCCAGGGTGAAAATGGCAAAAAATGCACCAAGCATTCGCATCACTACGTAGATATAGAGACTCCATAGGTTATCATTGCGGATGCTCAAAGCTGAGGCTAAAACAAATCCCCATGTAAGGGGAAGTGAGAACGACATCGAAACGAAAGCACGGAACAGGCATAACTTGACCATTGGCATTAGACCGGTCGAAACATTTACAGCACGTCCCCTGGAAGTATCCTCTTCAAGTAGATGCTTGTTCTCACTGAGCAGGGCATAGGTCTCGTTGGTCACAGTTTGAGGTCTCTGTAGCCGGCGTAGGGAATTAATTGCTTCAGCTTCTTTGTCTTTGCGTAAATAGAAAATTGGCGATTCAATTGTAAAGATGAATGTAAAGATCAAGGCTATAGCACCATAGATTATAGCCAAGATGCCTTGCATTTGATTTGAGTCAAGCACCCAATTGTTGCCCCAAAAGTTCGTGTAGATTACCTTCAGCATGATGCCAGTTATAATGCCGGTTTGCTCAACGCTAAGAACCAGACCTCTGAACCTTTTCACTGATTGCTCAGATCCAGCCACGATAGCTGGAATCACAGTCAAACCGAATGCAATTCCATCGCAATACCTGGCTATGACAATTGCTGTCACGCTGTCTGGCGCTGAAACGTAGAGAATTCCATTAACGATGACGAGAGCTGAAGCTAAAAGCTGTAAAGAATAGGGGCGGTTAATAAGCGTATAGATTTTAACATTGTAGTCGTAGGTACTTACATTGAATACGCGCTTCGTAAGTTTGTCAATCAAGATTGTAGATATGATGGCTCCAATGATGACCGCAACAAACCAACAAATTTGCATGTGTGTTCGAGCAGCTTCACTCAAATATGGGTACGAAGGTGCAAAGCCGACACTCCAGGCAAAACTCATGCCACCGGATATGAAAATGAATGTTGCTAAAAGAATAAAATATGTTAGTTTTGATTTGATCTGAACACTATCTATATATTAGGTCGAAACTAGAAGTCCCCAGTTTGTGTGTTTTTTTTTTTTATTTTAAGTTACAAGATTTTTTGGAGAACGTTTTAGTTACCTGTTCTCAAGGTAACGGATCAGATGATCCGTTCCACTGTCATATAAACGAGTCCCATGCACCTTCAGAAACTCGAAATGGCACAGATAGGAGATTCACGCGGTCCCAGAGGAACGACTCGATAAAGAAGACCTTACCTAAGGTGGCTCACACAAGTGAAATGGAACCTCAACCAACTTCGTGTGGCAGGCACGATTGAGCTGGCTGAAGACGCTAGTTGATTGAGGCCCAGGTTCACTCGGGACTTTTACGCCATCTAATGTAAGTAAAGTAAGTAATTTATCTAAAGCTCTTGAACAAAACGTCTTTGAATGCGAGTTGATTTTCAATGAAAATAATCAAATTTTAGTTCTAGTCAACATTTACTTGCAAGTTACTGCTTGTACTTGAGACAGCCTCGTCTTATTTGGGTAAACAGAAATGTCAAAACTTTCAAGAAACCAGACACTACAAAAGAAACATTTAAAAAAAAATTGTTGGGTTTAGATAGGACCTACAAAAAGCACACGCATTTATAGTTCTGGTAAAAAAAAAATTCAAGTTTTTTTTGCTAAATAAGGTATTTTTCTGTTAAAATTTTCCACTAAATTTGTTTCAATAAGTTCCATCTCTTTTTGATGGTTCGATGGATTGTAGATACAGTGTTCCTTTCGGGCACTTGTACGCAAATGTAATATTATGTACATCTGAAAACACCAGAAAACTATTCGCGTGGAACAATTTTTAGATTAAAAAAGGCTATGAAGTTGATTTGATTTGTGAAATCTGTCACCTAAAATTGACGTTTCTCAAGTTATCATATTTTTTTTTTTTTTATAATTTGCACGTGTGAAAGGGGTTATGAATACCCTTATACTAATTTGAGGACACGGGGGTTTTTTTGAGGAAAGGGGAAGAGACAGAGAGAAAGACAGATTGGTGTAGTTGGTTTGAAACTCAGCTGGTATTAAGTTTTCAGTGAACTCCAAGGGTGGCTGTCCAGATAACTGGGGAGCTTGTTTGTTTTTGCTTTTGTCGTTGCTCATGATTCACAGTATTTTTTTCCATCCTCCTGATGTCATCATCACGATCAAGTTGCATTTAAGCCATATGACCACCCTACTGCCAGTGTTATGCCTTCGCAGTAGAGTTGACTAAGCTTTTGCAATTGATCGACTTTTTTATTTATTTCAGACGAAATGAATAGATGATACAGGATTCGAACCGTGAACCTGTAGCGTGTCAAGCGATGATGTTACCACTACACCACGGCCTTCAGGTACTCTCTCGATTTCTGAAATTGTACGTTCTTCAGTTTTCTCCTAGAAAAGTACACGAAGTATCACTGAATACAAATGTCAAAAAAGGACGCCGCAGTCGGTTGGGAAACTTATAATGTTCCGTGACTATAATTGAGATATCGGACTGAAATTTATTGCAGGTGTACTATATATTTTAAATTTAAGTACGAAATTCGATCTCGTTCATATGACCACCGCGAGCACGTTTGCAGCGATCTATTCATTGGAGCCAATTTTCCACCACTCTTCCACACATATCGGCCGCAACGTTGGCAATTTCGCGTTCGATATTGTTCCTGAGATCCTCTAACTTTGCTGCCTTGTTGGTGTAAACCAACGACTTAACGTAACCCCATAAAAATAAATCCATCGGCGTTAAATCACATAAGCGAACTGGAGATTACAGGATTACCGAACTTCCCCTTCAATAGATCAATTGTTTGACTAGCTGTGTGGCATGTTGCACCATCTTGTTGGAACCAACATATTACTGATGTCAAGTCCATCCAATTCTGGCCAAAAATAGTCTTCCAACATGGCACGATAGCGAACTTCATTGACCGTAACATGGCGACAGAAAGTATTCGTCCTTTCTATTCAAGAAAGTTACTATAGCCCAGCACATAATTTTAGTACAACACATTTGTGAAAAATGTCAAAATTAGCTATTTTGTGACCCAAATCACTTTTTGTGATTTCAAATTAGTCGGCCCTAAAAAATATTGCCCTAAGTATATCTTGGCCTTGGATAAGTTTTCATCAATAACATTTTAGTGATATGTATGTACCTTTCCATTATAATTAAAATCAGATTTATTAGTTCTGAGTTTAGCGATTTTAATAGTTGAAAGAGAACAATAATTTGGAACAGGGTTCTATCTCATTAAACACAAGGCTGTATTTGTTGTTCTGTTTTGTTTTGTGCTGTTTTTTTGATCATTTAACATAGCTCGTTGTGAAACAAAAATTTTGTGGAATAATCGAATTAAGACTTTTGTATTTTGTTTTACTTCATGATTTTTTTTACTTTGATTTATAATAACATGCCACATAGTTGAACAGCGTGAAACAATCTTTTCGAAAGATTTGTTTTGGCCTGTAGCTAACCAACTACTGTCACTTCACTGCCATCGCATTTCGAAGAACCTTAACCTATTTGTCAATTTCTAAAATTAAATGATTGTGATTCAAGTTTCAGTTAAAAGTTTACATTTATAAATAAGCCAAACCGGAACTATCTAATCTATGGTCATGTGTCATTGACTACCTTCTATCAAAAAGATACTTTAGATAAATTATTTTTCGCCATAAATTATGAAAGTTATTGTAGCTAGGTGGGAAACTACTCTCAATCAGATATCTGGATAAATATATCGAAAATATAAATGAATCACTTTTAGAGTATCACATTGCACATATGAATCATGAGAAGATTATTGGGGAGAATTTATTATAAATAAATGAAAACTAATAAGGCTTCAGTGTCGCCTTTGGGTTAAACCACACTCAAATTAAATGAATGTTTTGTGTTAGGTAAACCCTAAGAAATGTTTTCAGATGCCAATAATTTAAAGTCAACTGTTTTGCTGAGAAATCCCTCAAACAATCAAGATCGTCAGTAGGTCTTGACGCCATTTCTGATGATTTTCTGCAAGTGGCGGCAGCAACACCGGCAGATATTCTGTTATTGAAAGAAATTTTAACAGCTCAATAGTTGCAAAAAGTTCATACAAACTATTCCCGAAGATTCCAAAAAATGTCTTAATCAAAATGGCCGCCACTTAGTACATCTATGCAATAAGAATACTGTCGGAGTTTTTCCGTCTTCGATATTCTATACACGGTTGAGTTTTCGAAAAGTTCTTTAGCACAAAATATTAATGTTTAATTTCTACTGACAATTTGAAAGGTGTCCTTAAAACCAAGGACACTCAATGGCTCTCCATCCAATATGCCCTTAAGCTTCCTATAAATTTGCTCATGAGTATTTTTCTCCTATATTCAACAGTTTGTGAAATAGATCAGATGAACATTTTAAAAAACTCAAATTTTCTTCCTTGGATATCTTCGAAACTGTTAAGCTTACGAAAAATGTATCCATGTGAAAGATTATTATTTATCCATATAATTTCGATTTGCTGTCTCAAAAGTATACATTCTCATTTTAAAAAAATTGTCAATTTGGTTTATATTTTCGAAATGCAGAATATTTAACGTCATTTAAAGTCACCAAATAACGTTCCTCATACGATCTTACTAGTATCTCTTATCTTTAAACGTTTCTGAATAAAATTATGGGACTTTTTTTTTTAAAGTCACCCTGTTTAGAGCGAAGTGTACGAGTACATATTATTCTTCTTCTTTTTCTTATGGCGAGGTTATGAACCCTCCCACTTTACTGCATCCCTACTGGTCCGCCTGTGGGGTTTGCCGAGTACATATACCTTCACCAATATTGTTCTTATTCCTGATTAGTGATTTGCGTACGACTTTTAGCTTCGTCACTTCAAGTGTAGAGAGGAAGGCAAAACTTATGGGGCTGAAGATAAACCTTATGAAATTAACGTTTGGAATTCTGTGCTGTTCAAGATATGGTAAAGCCATCCGAATAGTTTAAACACCAAGTTAAGACTGATCCGGACTATGATTGAGGTTGTGCCATGCACCCATAAGCAGCACTTGTAAAGTGACATCCCCTATTATAGTGTCTATGTAATATTTTAAGGTATTTCAATTGAAGAGTCAGGTGCCAAGAAGAGACACATTTCAATGATTAGATTTAGCACCACTTTGTTTCCACCGATAAGGCAGGTAATAGTTTTTTCTTTTGATCAAACTTGACAATTGTCTGTTTGTCTGTACGCACGACTGCAGCCTAAACTGCTCTACGGATTTTTTTCAAACTTCATATCTGCGATCAGCAGGGTCCCAATTCGAGGCGAAATCGGAATTTTCATTCTAATTAATGGTACTTCACTAATAACCGATTTTGAAAAAAATCGATTTCTCGAAAACGGTGTTTAACACTACTTTGCTGATTAACTGGTTTGATTCAATCGATTTTGTTTGAAATCAATATTTTAACAATATTTGAAGTATACAAGATTATGGCATACCAAGTTTTGGAAACCTTCAAAAAAATTGTTTTTATTTGAACGATTTTGTTTAAATTTGAAATCTTAGTGATTTGCAATTGAACAGCATTTAAATATTTAGGTGCTAGTACATGCGACCCAATCGTGCACCTTATTTTTTAAAGTGCGATAGATACATATAGTCCTCAAAAATTGGACCAAAAAAAAGCCAAATAGAAACAAAAAATATAAATAGCTTAAGTGGATGGGTGCTTCATCGTTTTTCGGAGTGGAAATCTATCTATCCACAGCAGTTGCTAGCTGAACAACACTTCTTATTAAGATAAAATTGTGGTAGACGATTGGCTATTAAATTTTCCCTAAAAAAAAATATGAAGAATTGTCACGAATTCCTTACTATTATAGTTCTCATGTAGATGTAACTAACGGTGGTTTAAACGCACCAAGATAACTGTGTAATTTAAATCCGCGCAGGTTTTTTGCTTTTAAAACGCTTCTTCCTATCATAAAATCGTAAGAGTTTTCAAATTTAATATTTGTTTACAATTTTTTTTTATCTTCGCTCAAAAATCCCAAATAGGATATCTCAGGGCATTTTAAACCAATAGTACTACATGTATGCCTAATTCCATCTCGTTTCAATTTCATATCCAATAGGGTTTCGCATTAATACAAATACACGGCTCATTAATTCTATTTGGTATGGTCAAAAACGGGATGATAAATACTTAAGCGATGTTTTGCCTAATAAAATGCAACAGGTTATCTATCTTTTTCTTTTTAGAAATATTTTCGTTACAACAACAGGTGTTTGCCGAGATAAAGCCCCGAATAAATTACGTTATACCTCACTTTACGTCACAATGATCATACATACCTGCAGCCAATGAATTTGATTGTGGTTTATTTCTCTGGGTATCTTCACACCAGCCATACTCCCGTTGTACATATGGCGCTTGTGGTGCTATATAGACTGGCTGTGCAAGGGGTGGTGGATGATGTTCCGGTTTTGCTTCATATCCCGACTGTGGAGGATATCCCGACTGTGAAGGATATCCCGACTGTGGAGGATATCCCGACTGTGGAGGATATCCAGACTGTGGAGGATAACCGGGATATCCGCCTGGTGGTGGATAATTTCCTTGTGGTGGATAACTTCCTTGTGGTGGATATCCTCCTTGTGGTGGATATCCCCCCTGAGGATAATTCGTTTCCGGAGCAGTCGGTGGACCGTAATATGAAGCCGGTTGAGATTTTTCCATATTGAGTTGCGCGTTCGCGATGAATCTTTCTCAATTGAAGTTCGTTTATAAAATGACTAAAAAAAAACTTGTTTCTCCCGAAAGTTAACAAAACGGGCAAACGTTTATCATACTTGTTTCACTGATAACAATTAATAATTCACCGATTGTATTTAATCAGATAGTCGACCGATAAAATACAATTTTCCTATAAATAAATTGTCGGTTGATGATTGTTAAATAGCACTTGCCGCAGTAATGAACTTGTGTTTACTGTTTCTTTTAGTAAGTTCACCTTTGCCATACATTTTGATACGAAAACGAAAACAACTTCCCATCATTTGCCAGGCATTTGGTTAAATTTCAATCGTCATTTGTTTAGAGAACCGATTCTGCGCAGACCGCAGAGAGCGAGTATATTTGTTTATAAAAAAAAACTACGTTACTGACTTTTGTATTGAATTATGCGATGATTCACTGGAACTTACACATCCATTAGGCGTTTTAATGAGGAATGTTTTTGCACTTTAGTTAATCGAAATGCGAATGTAGGTACCAATAAGTATGTAAATAATTGTTTGCCTTGATAATCACAGTTTTTCGACGAAAAACCAAACCTGATAAGTCTTACACTGAATATACGTAATCTATTCATGTTACCAAGGGTAAAATAATTTGACATACGACTTTGATGTGATTTGTACTAATTTATTTTACGTTTTGATTAGGAACTCATTATGGGCTTAGGTGGGATTTTTTTTGTTGGTAATTAGTGTAGCAACAAAGCGTCAATGCGTAGGAGCTTGTGTACTTTGTTCAGTAAAAGCCGTGATTTCATTGAACCATCGCTGAAATAAATAAAAAAAGTCGATCAATTGCGAAAGCAATCTATTGCAAAGGCACAAAACTGGCAGTAGAGTGATCATATGGCTGAAAATGCAACTTGATCGTGTTGATGACATCAGGAGAACTCCCGGTTATCTGAACGCTACCCTCGGAATTTACAGAAACTTGATACTACCTGAGTTTCAAACCCACTACACCATTCTTACTTTCTTTCTCTCTCTCTCTCTGTGTATCTACAAACGTCTGCGCACAGAAATAATATGAGTGTATTCAGATAGCATTCCCCTTTGTTGCGCGCAAATTATAAAAAAAAAAATCAAGTCTCCCCAGCCAGTTGATATTTTTTTCATTTTCGTTCATTTATTCATTCAGATAGCGGAGATACTCAGATATATATATATTATAAATCAAAGCTAAGCTCGTGACGTATATCCCTTTCGGGATATTCGCACTCAAGAACAAAGTACTCATAATGGATTTCCATAAACTTCTGGATAAAATCGGCCATTTTGGGGGATTGCGGCATCCATCTTGTAGAGAATTTCAAAGCCTAAAATTTCTGTCGTAACAAACATTTTTGAAATATTTGAACTCAAGAGCGATTTCCACCTTTGGGTTCAGGGTAAAAAAGGAATATCTTGGAAGGTTTTTTCGCAAATATTGAAAAATTTGGCATCCACCTTGTAGAAAAGTCTAAAACCTTAAATTTTGTTTGTCAAAACTTTTTTCGTAGAACATTCGCAGGTGTATATTGAAGTGCACTGAACACTTATATAATATTTTGAAGACATACATCACAAATAGACGCTTCCGTGTCAAATTAATTAAAGAAATTACGACTGTGGTACTACAAAGAAGCCCCCTTGGTCCGCTTTTGTATCTATTACATACTCGTGCACCACTTGAAGACTCTACTGCCATCTTGGCAATAGGTAAAACGATCGAAGAGATTCCTGAAAATTACAAGAAGCATTGTACCAAAAAAAATAATATCAATATTTTTGAAAATAAAGTGGTCTACAGAGGATCAAACCATTCGACTTAGCACGATAACAGAGTAACCGCGTCTAAATTGCGGAACAAGCATGAACTTTCAATGAAAATTTACCTGCCAAACGTTTTCCTTTCGTGAAAGAAAAGCTGCTCGATATGTCAGAACTTAGTTGTGTTGAAGAGAGGTGTTTTCTAGCTAATAAAAAACTCACTACTATGAGCACCGTCCTCATAGTATTTTAACAAGATTTTCACCAATCCTCGAGAAGGAAAAAAATTGCAGATATTCGAAATATTCTCACTCGTAAAGTCGAATATTTTGGAAGATTGCGTACCCACTCAGGGCATTCAGCAAACTATAAATTGAAACCAACTGAAAGAAATTTGTCGATTAGTTTTTCGTTCATTACTATTTTTTCTTTATTACCAGTTTCGTTCACTACTCCATAATGTTCATTATGATTTCCATTCATTCAGTCGAATGACTATCGAATTTTCGTTCGTTACTATTTTCATCCAATCTTCCTTCCTAAGGAGGTACGCAACGCAAACTTTCAAAGTGTCCATCCCGAAGTTATGCTGGAAATCATTTTTGAGCACGAATATATCGAAAATAAAATTTTAGGTTTTAAAATTCTCTAGAAAATCTAAGCCAAGATTTTTTTTTTAATTTTGCAAATAGTAAGAATGCAGTCTTTCAAAATATATGACTTTACCCCTAAATTAATTTTTGGGAAAGTTATGAAAACGATGCATCTGATGTCTTGAGGCTTGATCAGCCCTTGGTGAATATTATTCTTTTAAATATATGTTTAGCACTTAAGACCAGGTCCTTTAAAGTTTATGAAACCCAGTTATGTAAAGAATGGAAAGGCAAAGGTTATAGGGAAGGATAAACGAGATCAATAGTGAGGTGTCGGTTAGTGTTAATTTTGAAACCCTGCAAGTGTTAACTCTCTGGAAGTGTTGAAGAAGGCAAGCTATTTCACATCTCTTTCAAGTTGAATGATCTTCAGAACGTCACCACCTTTTATTTCTTGCTAATACCACTAAAATGTTACACAAAAAGATAATTATCATAGTTTGCTTTGTTCCTATGATATTCGTAAGTTTTGAATATAGTAAAATGGCTACCTTCTGCCCATTTAAACCGGAAGTAGTCTGATTTTCGGAGTGTATGGATGGTGAATAATTTGCCCTTTAGTCATTCAGACCTCAGGATAGTTGTTCAAGTTTCGATTTTATGGATTGATAAAGAGGGAGGTGAGTAAGGCACCGATGGAGATCGATGAAAGTGAAGCTGTTGCTATTCGGGCTTTCAGCTATATCGGGACAGCAATTCAATGGAAGCAGGTCCACCCCGTACTGTAGCGCCATCTAACGTATAAGTGATGGTCATACAGAAGGGCAGAAGCTGGAATCTGATAGCTATATAAACATTTTCCCCACATTTTCAATTACAATATTCATACATATGTATGTAAATTAAGTTTCCTATTTAATATCTGCGCTGATATCTAAATTCTGATAAAATGGATAACATTAAAATGCTCGTAAATTTCTAATCAGAACCCCCATCAATCGATCCCAATCAAATCACAGTCATAAGGTCTACCACCCTAAGTAACGTGACCTTTGGATAAGATTTTAAAAATCAAACCCAGCGCCAAACAAATTTCACCACAAAAGATTTGATTATCTTGCTTATAAGTATTTATTTCCGAGAGATCTGTGGGGAAACCCAACCACGAGAGTACCATGAATCATTTAGGCTTCGATAAAAAAAAAAAAAATTGACATAAAAATAGTCAGTAATATCATTAATCTGACTTTGAAGTACATACATACACTATGTTCAGATAATGCTTGAAGTAAAAATATACTCTGCAATTGTATGGCTATATTCGAGAGGAGAATTTTTCCACTTCATTCCAAAAAGTACAAAATTAAGTAGATTATACGAGGGGCGGCTGATAAGTTCGCGGTTGAAGGCATTAAGTGAAAAAAGAGATCCGATAAAAAAAATTTAATTCACATCGGGCATACAGTGCCTTAATACCACTGAAAAAATATTATTTTTCTTTGTCTTCAAAATGACTTTCTACAACCGCCTTCATCTAGTTCTCATCTGTAAATCTCCGGCTTCGTAACTTATGTTTCAAATTGGAAAAGGGAAAGTTTCGGCCAAGTTTGGGCTGTAGGGTGGGTGGTCTATCTTTGAAAAACCTGTGTCCTTTGAGGCCTGCCTCGAAACCCGCGACGTGTGAACAGATGCGTTATCTTGTGAAAACAACACTCTGTGGCCTGAGTTTCCCATGTTGCTTCCGTACAACCGCTTCACGTGCTTGAGTCAATAAATTTGCGTAATATTGACCATTTATCGTAGTCCCCTTTGGTAGGTAATCAATCAGCAAAACACCTTCTTTGTCCCAAAAAACAGTTTCCACCTTGAATTCGGCGGCCTCTCTCCTTTTTCAATCCACTGCATAGACTTTTGTTTGGACTCAGGATCATATTGACGAACCCAAGTCTCATCTACAGTTGCGATTCGGTTGCAAATTTTGTCGAGATTGTCCCCAGCTAACTCCTAAAAATCTTTGCAGCACTCGAGCTTGATTCCCTCATCTTCTGACCTATGTACTTGCGTTCGTAATATGACGTAACGCAGGTATGTACTATTGTTCTGGCGCCATAATATAATCGCTTATCGCATAAAAAATATGCAATCCAATCAAAGTAAATATACAGACAAGATTACCTAGGTTAGGTAGGTACGAGGAGCGGCTGATAAGTTCGCGGCCTGAGATACTCAACAACGAGTCATTTTCTTATTACTGATAGCACTTACTGCGGCACTCTTTAGTAGTATATAGGTAAATATCACCTCGTTTAAATAATAATCTCATTTTGTTATTACCTGTGGTAGAATAAACATCACCATGTCAGACGAAATGGGAAATTCTCGCAATGTTGAGCACCGCGACGTGATAAAGTACCTCGTGAAAAAAGGAAAATCGCCTAAGAAATTTTCGAAGACATGCCATTGACTCTTCAGGATTCTGGGTTTTCGTATTCCATGGTCAAAAAATGTCAGTATTCCATGGTCAAAAAGTGTCAGTGGCACTAAATTCTGGTCGACCGAAGAATAAAAATGTGGCAGATAGCGGACGAGTTGCACATCAGCAAAGAATGGTTTGGAGAAATTTTGCAAGAGCATTTAAACATGGAAAAATTTGTTCCCGCTGGATACCGAAAATGCTCACGCCGATCGACAGGTTGGTTTAGTCACACCCTGAGGAAGGATTATAACCTCATAGCTCGCCATGCCATACAAAGCAACCCACTTAACCAAAAGGGAAAAAGAGCTGATGGTCCTCGAAAATCTTGGCGCAGGATAGTCGAAGAGGAATCTCAGCAATTTAGTACTGGTTGAAGCTAATATACACCACCACCAAGAACAGTACACGATGGTGTGTGGACATGGTAGATACCCTAAAACCCGTAAGGGTGGAAAAGACATATGTACATTCAAATATGTATGCAATAAGTATTTCCAAAAAGTTGGTGGCACATAAAAAAAAAACCTGCATAGTTTAAGAACCGAAAGATATTATGGGAGCATAGTTGTAACTGGTGGGATTTTTGCATCAACTATCACACGTTATAGTATGGGGTATTTTATTTTAAAAAGTTCACCTCAGGAAAGGAGAAAAACATGGACGACCAAAGTTATAGGAAACTTTATTTTGTGATTTTGTATAATATGTCCATGAATGTCTTTGGTTTTAAGAATGTACGAATTCCATTGAAATCCATTCGTATTAGGCATATAAGAAATACCAAGGAAATGGACCGAACAAATCTAAATTTTGAAAGTTTAGATCAAAATCATCGGCTTGCTTTAAAGTTTGCCAATATCATTGAACTTCTGTTCGATAACATTTAAGAATTTAAGACCCACACTAAACTGTAGCACTGCTTTAGTAAGTAAGTAGCCGAAAGAAGAAAACAAATATAGATAGGTACTAGAATTAGGGGCAATCTCAATCGTTCAAGTTAACGTTAACTAACACAACTTCAATTTTATTCTCTCTCTATCTGAAACGGAATCAAAACAATTATTTATCAGTCATATAATAACAATAATTAAAAAAAAGAACAAAATTTAAAACCTGATAATGGATTCTTCGCAATATTGCTTGATATTGATAAAAATCTTTTATTGAACAATCGGACAGTGAGTGAGAAACATTGCGAGCTAATACTATTTGAAATGGATAAAGACCAGCCACCACCCTATTTTATTGGGGTTTTACCAGGACTTCAATCGCAGCCATCACAACAAGGATCTCAGCCCCCACCCATACCATCACGTCCAATATCAGAACAACCACCGTATAGAGGATATCAGCCACCAAAACTTGGTTGGTGTGAGGATTCGCAAAAGAATAAGCCACAATCTAATTCCTTGGCAGCAGGTAGGTTCTTGTGCAAAGGCAATAATATTCTTTAGATCTAAAGATTGAGTATCTAAAGGTACTTAGCGTGCTTAGTGCTGGTCTCTCAATTATTTGTGATGATATTTCAATTAACGTTCTTAATTATTTTAATAAAGTTTGTAGAAATTGAGCCTAGCAGCAAAAAATTCGATTAACGATTACAAGCCTTGAGTAAATGTAAAAAAATATTAATTTTAAATCTTATCATCTTTTCGACTAAAAGGTGATAAGCAGTTGAAAGTCAATTAGACATTTGTTATAAGCCATAAGCTTTTGTACTTTTTTGCGTTAATGGAATTGAAATTCGGCAGAATTTTGTTATCTTGGCATAGCACATCTAATATTTATCGCAGACGTTATTCTGAAAGCTGGGCGGAATTGATTTATGTATTGAGTTGAGGGTTCGGATCAGTTTGTCAAAATTTTATCATATTCACCGAAAGCATGTTTTAGGTTAAGTAAGATTTAATAGTGGTTTCGGCGGGTAAATCTTAATATTTGGGACAGATCGAGATCCAATCACTTAATATTTAAAATTGTATCGCTTTCGTCGCTAAATAGTCGCTTTGTAAATATGTTTCTGAATACTAGTCAGAATTTTGAGATTGTTTTTGAAGTTTCAAGGTGGGTTTCCCCTGTGAGAATTAGTGGAATAATTGCTGGGACAGGATTGCTCTAGTTAGGCCAGATTTCGTCAGATTTATTTTGGCTTGGGGTTTCCGAAGTACAAGTTGGAGTGTCAACTTCTCATTTCCACTGTAATTGCTGTTAAGGATGATTTAATTTCTCTTTAAAGGCTAGGAGAACTCCTTTCTAGAACGAGCTTATAACTAAATTTCTAGATGTAAGTCTTATGCCAAAAACTATCCATAGTAACCTCTACGTACGAAAGGTGCAGTTGAAGAATTCAGAGCTGCAACTGAATGTTTCAGAAGCCGACGTCATTACGGATGAAAGTATGCACGATGAATGAACCCTCAACATCGTTCGCCCGGTCCTCAAGAAAGGAGACTCTCTGATCTGCACCAGCTATACAGGCTTATGTTTCCTTATCATTGCACACACGATCTTGTCTACCACATTGTGTGTGAATGCTTTACAATTTGTGGCAACAATCTAATTTGTCAGAAAAGTCAGCCATAGACACATTCACATAACAATAGATCTATTAGAGAACCCAAGAGCTCTTAATTGAACTAAAATTCGCGTATGATAGCGTCGTGGCTCAGTGGTTAAGGGCGCTGAGCGGGACATTCGAGGTTCAAATCCCAGAACCTGTATGGGCTCGGACGCTTCACTTAAGGAAAGTGAATTTAACTTCATTTAAGAAACTACAGGTAAGCAGATAAGGCTGCAGATAAGCTGGCTGAAGAGGCTTGTGGGTTACTGCTTAGGTTCACTTTGGACTGTAGCGCCATCTAAAATGAAGCACAGTAAGTGTGTGGACAGTCTTTTTAAGCAAGCCCGGTTTTTATTAATTAATTTTGTCCCGAAACTATGCAGCAAAAAAAACTTCTTAATTTTAACAATTTCTCCTCCAGCATGATACCTATAAATAACTCCCCTCTCTCTCGGGGGTATCGCTATCTTATAGGAAGTGGTGACATTAAACTGTCAACTGCTTGCTCCTAAAATTTTTTAACTACAAACACTTTGTTTATTTTTTAACCCCCCCAACCTATGTAACATTCTTTCTTTTTGCAGCCGTGATAGTTTTCACATCTGGTGGCATGAGCTTTGCTTGGAGTCTTGGATTCTCGCCTCTGTACTCCGATTTGAGTGAATCAGTCCGACAGTATGAGCAACATATGCAAATTTGTTGGTTTCTCGCTGTCATCATTGGAGCATTGCTGGGAGCCGTACTAATTGATATTCTACAGAAGCGCATTTTAAACGTTAGCATATTGAATCAGAAATATTTGTCTAAGACTCTTATCAAAAATGCATCTCTTTTGTTACAGCTTTGGGCCTCTGGTTTGATTCTTATTAATGGCATTCTCTTCCTTTCAGCACCTGAAAGCCCTGTATCTATAGTCTTTGCTCGTTACTGCGATGGAATAGCAGTCGGTCTGACCACCATTGCAGCCATTGTAGCCGGTTCAGAGCAGGCGGTTAAAAGATTTCGAGGAATTGTTCTGATCGCTGAATCTGTTGGCATTATGACTGGCATTATGTTGAAGACGATTTTTACAAGTATCTGGAAATCTGATTGGGAGGTCAGTTCCAATCGAATGCAGGGTATAGTGGCCCTTGTGCTTGGTGTATTTGCATTGCTGTCTACATCGTTTTTGACAATCGAATCACCTGTTTTTTTCCTACGTCAAGATAAGGATGATGATGCAATTGAGGCTTTGAAAAGACTTCAAACGCCCAGTAAAGTGACGCATGAAACCTATAGCTTGTTGTATGAGAATAAAGATTTGCTAAAGGAAGACATCGACAGAGGACACTTGGAGAATATGCATCGTAGTTACATGCCAATGATGAAGTTATGTCTCTATCGAGCGTTTGTGTCTATGTCATTTTCGTTGCCACTTAATTGGGGTCTTCTACTGGCATCACATTTTATGAACGACAATGATGAATGGTGGAGTTCGTATGTTTATGGAATCATGCGATTGATGGGAGTTGTGGTTACTATTTTCACTCTGGACACAGTCGGTCGGAGGGGACTCACAGCAATTGCAATGCTTGTCGGTGGTGGACTACTTATGGGTGTTGGATCAGTATACTCAAATACTGACAATCTAGAGGATCAGAGTAAAATGCTGACGATCGTTGCACTACTTATGGTCTACCAATTCGTGTCCGGAGTTGCAGCACCCGCAAGCACAATATACTTGGGAGAAGCCTTCTCGATTTCATTGAAGCCAGTTTTCATCCTGATAGCAGTTACTTTCGAGAATGTAATTCAAATAATCATCTGCTGTTCCTTTGGATACACCGCTAAGTCAGTATCAGATTATAGTTTTGTATTGGGTGCATTGCAGATGGTGTTTGCCATTTGTTTCATCTTTATCATGCCAGAGACTAAGCAAACCACCCTGCGTGAGGCATTGAAGAAGTTCAAACGGAACATAAATATTGATTACAAAATAAGATTAGTTAGAGTAGGTAAATAAGAGATAACTAATATACAAAGCAATTAAGTAAAAAGAAAAACGATTGAAACTATTTGTTTTTATAAAGGAATAATAGGTAAGCAAAATTAGTGAGTGGACCTGACGAAATAACTTCAAAACAAAGAAGAATGACGAAGTTTGGCCAAGTTCGGGTCGGATAGTGTGACTTTTTCAGTCCAGAATTCACATAAGATTTGTTTGCATTAAGAATTCGTAAAATGTTTGCTCCTTAAAACAGTTCATAATTCTTGCAAATATCAGTAAATCCGTATTCTCCAATAACTTGAATCTTAGTTTAGTACATAGGCGTTGTTTTTTTAAGCCGATTTAATGTAAGGGGGCCTGGGCTCACAGTGGCATCATTTTAGGGGCTGCAAAATGACACATACTGTCGACTTACTAACTAACATTTAAAAGGATTTACATATGTATGTTTATATGGATACTTCATTTTAAAATCTCCAGAGGAAATCATATAACAAGAGACAAAGTTCTTCTCTGCAAGAGTCTGTTATGAAGACGGATGCGAATAGGTTCAGGGTATAACATGTTACCTGAACCTTGCTTTGGCGGAGACAGGAGATTGAGACTGACATTAGCAATAGTTTTTCATCTCAAACACCTAACGAGAATACAATTTCCAGACCAACAGTAATTGGAAACGACACGATTTCCCGGATTCCAAAAACCCGGGGAAAAAAAAATTGGTAAATTTCAGAAATCCCGGAAAGCTAGCATCCCGAAAATTGAACATTGAAAAAATGTTTTTTATATTTTGTTGATAGCCAGAAATTATTGAAAATTGATAATAAAATCTCTTAGATAAGCATTTAGCGTTCTTAAAAGAATATTTGCGTAGTTCGCTTTATTACTCTAAATCCTTACCACCACTTACCTACCCCAGTTACCACTACGAGCGTAACCACACTGAAAAATTAAAATACTCAATTTGTTAAGTTCACTATATGAGAATCATCAAGAGTACCCCCATCATTTAAATTCATGAGAATCTGAAAGCGTATACTTTACATTCTCATAGGTTGTTCTTAAGGAATGTGTTCGTTCTATTGACAGTGATTTATTATTTGCAGTTGAGGGTTATTTTGAGAACTATTATTTGGTTCTGTTAAGAGGTATTTACAACGAATTTTGATGACTGTGTCTTTAAAAATACCGAATGCTTTTGCAACTGGTATTTAAAATCATTATATTTTCCGTAGAGAATAGGGTGTATGTCGCTTCGTGCTACGAGAGTGTTGTGGAACATGTGTTCCACTCGCGGCGACGCAGCTTTTTTTGTTCAAAGTAATATTTTTTCCATCAGCAAAACATTTCTTTCAGAATGATGAATGGATCTCTCCGTAATCGGCTCCCAGAAATTACGCCATCATAAAATATCCCCGATTTTTTGGAATTCTCTTTTCAGAAACTAAATTTTCAGGCTTGTGTTTTGGAAAAGTACACATTTGGTTACGTAGCGGTGACCTGAGCAGCTGCATGTGAGGCCGAAGGCAGTCCGGTGTATGATTCGAAGAGATGTCCCATAGTGTGAATTCCTTTTAACCCGCGAACACCATACATTCACTTGAACAACGTCGAAATGTCCCGTGTCTTTCCCTATTTTATCGCGAAATAGCCAGTTGCATTCCTCCCCTTCAAAATTTCACCCGCCCGTACTGTCAACCGGTCGTACTGTCAAATATAGGGAGTCGTTTATAAGCCGAACGACACAAATGTGGAATGATCTATTATACTAAGGGTATTCATATTCCCTTTGGCGCGCGCAAATTATAAAAAAAGGTTTCCACCCAAGTACTGTTAAAATATATTAGGCTGCCAGACATAACTCCAAATTAAAAGTGAAACTAATTTCCCCCAAAAAATTGCTCAAATTTCCAAAAAAAAAATATCAGGGCATTTTTTATACGCTTTAATTACTTATTACTTGATGTCATAAAATAATTAGGGTAATTCGAGGTTCACTTCCATGAAAAGGAAATGTGTCCGCCGGAGTTAATTAAATCTTTTCAGAATGGATACTGCAATACAGTTTTTCTAAAATTGTGTTGAACCTCATATTTTGCATGCTTAACATGCAAAGTGATATAACTAAAATAAAACAATAAAAGAATTCACAGCATTTATTAAATACGATATTAAATCCAATTTATTTTCGGCTAATCAGGAGCATTTCACTCTTTGCACACAGTTTTACGAACACATTCCTACGGAAGCGAACAATTTCGCAGTCGTACCAACATCTAAATAACAAAATTGCTTTCAGCACCGCCTAATTCCTAGCCAATCGCATTTGACTGCGGAGAAAATCAAGATTGTAGGCAGTCGGTTGTTGTATTTGTTTTACATGTGAAATTCGACTTTACTGCCAACTACTGCCAAGCTAGCTTTAAAAAAACGCAGCTTTTATTAACCCTAAATCTTTTGATAAATCTGAAAAATAAAACTATTATTTACGTTTTAATTCGCGTTTGCTTATACATACTTACGCAGCATTTGACAATGAGAATGGATTGCTCCTATCCCTTAAGCGCCGGCGCTCAACGCGTTCGCGATATTCATATTCGGAATCCGAGGACAAATAAAAAATATTTCCATTATTGACTTTCATTTCACTGCAAATAATATTTTTCTCTTTTATATAAACCGGAGAAACGGAGAAACGGTACATTGTAAGTTGTATAATTTCTCTATTACAATTTTATTTTCATTCGACACGTGAGCTTTCGAGTGCTATCATCCCAATGAGGTTAATCGATCATTCGACCACGAGTCCTACTCACTCACTCGATATCGATTGTGGTAATTTGGCCTCTGTTCTACATGGCACGAAGTTTGATGTCACAATGCACTCATTTACCTGCTTATTATGGAATTACCAACGCTACTCTAGAAATATAGGCAACCTGTTTAAAAAAAATAGATCTTTGGCACAAAATTGAGCAACGTTCTGTGGCTGATTGGTACAGAGCGGGAGACCACCCTCAAAACCGTTTTTCAAATGCAGAACTTCAACTACATGTAACCAATTTGTGGAATTAAAAGTATCAGAAAGCCAACATCTCTTCGTAAATCTTTATTCGTTTTTATTTAAATCTAAGTCATAAATATGCTATAAACTAAACAGCCAGCGCATCATTCTGGGTCTCATGACTCAGCTGCGTCTGCAAGTTCGATAATTTGTTCTTCAGCACCTGAACACCCATTATGACGATGTTCTCTGGCTTAAGAGCACCCGCCGATTCAACATTGTAGAAGAATTTATTCGGTTTTATCTGCCAATTGTATGGCGCCTCATACTGATCATCATCCAATTCGGTGTGCTCACTCTTAGGCCATTCATCTGGCTTCGGGTACAAAGTGTGCCTCATCGAGTTGTCCGGATCATATTCGAAGCAAACACCAGCGGTGGGGTTCCATTTGGCGTGCTCCTTGCCAAATCCTTTCTTAGCATATGCTCTCAACTTGAGTTCTTGTCCCTTACGCAGTTTTATAATCAAAATTTCGTCCGTGTTCTCGCAATACTCGTTGTCCTCGTCGCTTTGCAGCCGAGACGTGACCGGCAGCACTTTTGGATTACTTGATTTCAAATCAGCGGTGGTAACGTGACGTGTTTGTTCCTCTGCACACTTGACATCCAACGTGAATTCGACACTGCATTCTGGACAGAAATCCAAGCAAACACACTCCCGAGTGTACTGCAGCCTCTCGACAACTTCGTCAGAAATCAGTGGAATCAATCCGATGCGATGAGCTAGGAATTCATCGGATAAAACGGTTGAGTTCGCCTCCAGTTGTACCCAGTCAATAGCCAGTGTGGGGGTCTCGGCAATGAAAACACGTCGCAAGCTGTTTGCCACGCTCAAATCGGTGTCTTCGACGATAAATTTCACATTGTCGTCGGTCAATTCGGCAATGGTCACCGATGGTGTGTTGGCATAAGGCATGTTTGCGCTTCAGAATCCTCCTTGTGAACAGTTACGTTGCTTGGATTGTCACGAGTTTTCTACGAATATGATTTAATACTATGTATAAAAACGATAAAACGCAATCTTAACTCCGCTGATTTTATAAATGCACTTCGAACGGTTATATGTCAAAATTATCACAAGCAAGCGTCAAGCTAAATGGGTGTGCACAGTGAAGCACAATACAATGAACAAGTTCAGGGATGGATGAAAAAGTCTGAACAATTTTTTTTATTTGGATGTGTACTTCTTTGTTCGTTCATAGTAGGTACTCCGAATACAAATTGCAGTTTACTTAAAAAAAAGCAATACCAGAAGCGAATAATTTTTGCTATTCGAGAGTGAATGAAATTATCGAAGATGTTGCGCGTTGAAAAATTGAACTTAACACAAAAAGTTTGTGAAAGGAATTAAGTACCGAACAGAATTCCGTCCGATTGGTTGGTGACGACAAAAGCGCTGCACACAATGGCTGAATTTCTTTATTCACTTTCATACTTCTTTACGTGGTATCAGAATATTCGGAATAGAATGAATAAAAAACAGCACGAAAAACATTTCACTTGATATTAGCGTTTAATTTTAGTTCAAAACTGTTGTTCTATTTGTTTAATTTAAATTTATTCGAATTTAACTCAAAAGGAAAAAGTATATAATATAAGTTGGTTTCATTTGACAGCGCATTTATTCCGAATTAATACCACCTCGCCTGGTAAGTTTAAACTGAAAAATTTCTGAATATTCCGAATGAATAAAGAACTATGGAATGTTTACGAATAAATAAAAAACTATAGTTTTATTTCATCCAATAAGCTATTCAACCCTCATTACTAAAATAGGACAAATGTTTTTGCACATCTATGGCACTGTACAATTGCGTACATATGCACCTTACGGGAAACAGACACCGCGGGAAACTCTTTATCATTGATATCAGTTTTGTTCAGCGCCGCCGAGTCAGCAGCAGTTCCCACGTATTTTAAGTTTTATGTAATAAGAGATCAGGTAATATTAGTATGCGTGCCAGCATAATTTATACTATAAAAATGTGTGAAATAAATTTTTACGGGGGATTTGAATACAACAACTCCAACAGAAAGGTGTATTAATTTTAAACTATAACCACCCCCCATCAGTGGTAAGGTGGTCTTAGTTAGACATAATAATATATCAACAGGCACGTATTTTGTGAATAACCAAAGGTACGTTTGTTTTGTTTGGACATAATCTCAGATTCTTTGTTGAAAATTGCGAAATTCAATTTAATTTTCTTAACAAACTCCTCCACTGCTGAAATTATTCTCAGAAAACACTCTGCAATATTTAATTGTTATGCCTTATGTTATGTTATTATTTTATTATGCAGCGAAGTTGATTAAATCTGTTCATTGTGACATTTCTTCAAACCGTTTCGGAACGGCGGGGCCGAATCGGATCGAAAGCATTTTGTTCGTCGCTTTTATTATACGTCATTTCGATTGCATTTTATTTTTTCGATTTCTAAAATCAAAACAGAACATATGAGAAGATTGCAATCCATAGTAACAGATCGATTGATAACCTGTCTTTCTTTGCTATCAAAGCAAACAATGAAAAGTATTTGAATTTTTTTTTATAAAGAAAACCTCTAAAAAGTGAGTGTGGATATAAAAGTTGTATGGGATTATTGCAGAGCACACTGACATATGTATATATACGTATAATTCTGATTTATATTCATTAAAAATACGTGCATTTTTTTAAAGCAATAATCTGTTTATATATATGTACAAATATTATACGGAAGGTTTTAAGGGCATACTGATTTTTATATTATTTTCTTTAAGTAACTCTTTTTTCCATTTTAAATAATTTGATCTAAAATAAGTCATTTTAAGTGTCCGTCCCGTGGCAAAGTAGGAGTGGCAGATGATCTAAATAATCGATATTCTCACAAAATGAAGAGATGCTAGCACTAAATATGAATGTCCTGCTATTTAAACTAGTCGAAAAGTGCTTTCAAAAAAAAACGGCCGTAGAACAAATGTTGACCTACAGCTATCACTGTATGTTACATTAAACGTCGAAAGCTAAAACGCAGGTTGAAACGTTAAGGTAAAATTCAGTAGATAGGAGAGAGATGAAAAAAGAAAATTTTTAGAGATTGATTTTGTTCGATATTTGATCTGACGGTGAGTTAGCTTTCACCCATTTTCAATTTCTGGCAAACGAAAATCATAAGGCTCAAAGACATAGGACCTAAGTTATAAAATTAAAAAAATAGTGAATGAGTCATGTGATGTAACAAGGAGAAACGCAACATATTCAAATGGGTCATGCACTTAACGGAAAGTTGTTTACGTGGGAAGGATGGATGCAAAATTTCACAGAACTCTTCAATGGTAATGGAAATCAAATGAATGGAGCTCAAGCAAAAAGTTTTCATAGCCAAGTTTTGATTTAATCGACTGTAATTATGTATACTCATACACTACAATGGAACTCAAGAGGGCCAACATTTCTACAACGAATGTGATAGTTTATGGAAAACATACACAAATCGAAGCCAAATAAAGATTCTTCAATTAAAAAAAAAAAAAAAACTGATAAATATTTAAGTACAAAGTTTATTTTATTTAATTTGTAAACATATTATTACCAAGGGAAACCAACATTTAGCAAGTGTTTCACTTCTGACTACCACTCTCCGTTAATGATTCTTCCAGGTAAGATTCTTCTAATCTCCAAGATTAACATTCAGAACCTTCTTAAATTTTGCCAAAGCTTCACGTAGAGTGGTGTTCTTGGTCTCTGGCATCGCGATAAATATAAACAAAGCAAATACTATTTGCAATGAACCCAGTGCAAAGACGTAGTCCGAAAACGAATCTGAATTCGTTTCAAATGTGCAACCGATGATAATTTGAACTAGATTCTCGCAAAAGACTGCCGCTAAAATAAAGAACGGCTTGACCGAAATTGAAAATGCCTCTCCCAAATAAGTTGTACTTGCTGGAGCAACCAACCCAGCCAGTAACTGATAAACCAGTATTAGTGCCATCACTGCTGCCATTTTACCAGATCCATGTAAGGAATGATTACTCGAGACCACCGATCCGATTCCTATCAGTAGTCCACCACCAAAGAGCATTACAATTCCTGTAGGTATTCTTCGGCCAAGTGAGTCCAATGAAAAAATGGCAAAAACAGTTCCCAACATTCGCATGGTTCCATAGAAATATACGGGCCAATAGGAGTCCGTAGTAGTTTGGTATACCGTAGTTGATGCGATAATAAATCCCCATGTAAGAGGTAAGGATAGTGACATCGATACAAGTACCCGGAAGACGCACAACTTAGCCATAGGCACTAGGCCGAGTGCAATGTTTTGATGTGTTCCTCTGGCATCATCCTCTTCCAGTAAACGTTTATTCTCATAGAGCAGTGCATAGGTTTCAGTTGTAACCGTGTGTGGTGTCTGCAATCTTCGTAAAGAGTTGAGAGCTTCGGATTCTTGACCACGACGCAAGTAGAATGTCGGCGATTCGATTGTGAAGATAAAAGTGAAGAGTAAAGCCAGTGCACCGTATATGATAGCTAAAGTTCCATGCATTTGATTGATATTGAAACCCCAATCGTTCTCCCAGAAGGAACTGTAGATCGTCTTCATTATGATGCCCAGAGTGAGTCCAACTGATTCAATGGTAAGGACGAGACCTCTAAATCGTTTTACTGACTGCTCCGACCCAGCCATGATGGCTGGAATGATAGTTAAACCAAATGCAATTCCATCACAGTAGCGAGCGACAGTAATTGCTGGGACGCTCTCAGAAGCTGAGATATAGAGGATGCCATTTATTAAAACTAGGACTGTTGCCAAGAGCTGTAAGAAAAAAAAAATCAGAGATTGGTACATCATAAGACTAAACTATGATACTCACATTAAAGATCCGTTTGTGCAGCTTTTGAGCGAAGATGGCGGCCGCGAAAGCACCAATGATGACAGCAACAAACCAACAAATTTGCAAATGAGTTCGAGTTCCTTTGGTCATGGGTTTAAAGTAGGGAGCAAAACCAATACTCCAGGCCAAGCTCATGCCACCAGATGCAAATATAAATGTCGCTAGAAAAAAAGTAAATGGTTTTATTTTCCAAAATAATGTCACATATGTAAATATGATATATAAGCGCATAATAAAATGTGCACCTCTTTTGTTAAGGCTTGGAAATCTGTTAGAATAGGACCATTATGATAATTATAAGTTACATATGTTGTTACATATGTCTTAAGTAACATATGTTGATAAAGTGATCTCAAAGGATGCTTATGACTTTAAGTAGACATTTACACACACAAAAAAAGTTAAACCTAACTTTATCGTAGACCAGAAACATTTCTAACAAAACATCATTGTTAGATACCGCTTATAAGGCGTACAATGATTGAAGAGTGCGCATTATTTGACATCTAACAAATATTGCTTATCAAAGAAATGCAGGAACACCTTTTGTACCTTTTGTTTACAAGATAATAATGAACTGTTTACAATAACATCAACAATTTTGTAATCTAGAACTCAAGGCTCTTCAAAGTGACCATAAATTCATAACAATTTTCTTGTATTTCACACTTAACACCAAATGCTTATGATAACAAGATTCCCGCGAAATTTGGCAGGATCTTATCTTAAATTTAGCACGTGACATATCGAAACAAATATCAATAAATTTATTTTGCTCTCAGATGTATTTATCGATTCAATTGATCGTTATCGACAATTTCTTAAATGAATTTCACCAGAGTTCCTACGGATACCTGACAAAATAAACGCATTAATCTCAACTGGATCACAGCAGATTAGAGTGGTTAGAAAGCGACAAATTGTTCAATATAAGCAGAGGAAGTAAGAGTCACAAGAGCCATTACTAATCTCAGTGAGCTTTGAGCCCATAAACCATAAATTACATAGCAAGGTTACCGGTTCCACAAGTACGTTCGGTTGGACAAACTTACATCCATAGTGTTAAATAAGCGATAGAAATTTTAGGTCTTTAATTTTGATTGACTTTTAGAAGATACCAGTGGACCCGCCCGACTTCGGCCGAATCAAAAAAAAAATTACTGTGAGATACCTATCGATCTAGGGCATGTGCGCTTGCGGATTTTTTTGTAGAGCTATACAGTGTATAATTTTATTCATCCGAACATTTCCCTATCATATAAAATAGTGAAAACCGTATTAAAATCCATTCAGTGGCGTTCATACACAGAAAACAGAAAGAAGAGCTTTGTTCCCGCTTTGACAGTTGGTGTAGTTTCGTACTATTTTGGTACGGAAACAGGCCTAAAATAAAGTAAGGTAGAGTAAGGATAATCTGTCACTACGCCGTATAATTCTCAACGAACTTAAAACATAAAATCGGGCTTATACAGTCGATCGAGAGGATACAACCGTACGATATCAGTTCGGCCGTCGGTACAACCGTTGTATAGTGTATTTCCCACTTTAGCACAATCAACACCGCAAGATAATCTATAAATTTGCAGGCAATTAAATCAATTTTATTACCATTTGTTTGTTCGAGTTATGAACTTTAGCTTTTTACATTATTGAAGTTCTGAACAAAATTGCGCATAAAAAATGGTTAAGAAAACTAGTTTTTAAGCAAATTCAACTTTCTAAACTAAAACGGAGCCACACACTTTCTTTACGTTTGCCACTATATCACCTCACATTTATAACACAATCTTGTTATAACCACTATTTCCCGTAAAAAAAAAAACAGGACATAATATATATCCTTCTGTTACCTGCTGCCAAAGTGTTTGACTGTGGCTTGTTTCGTTGAGCATCCTCGCACCAGCCATATCTTGGAGGGTTATATATCGGCTCTGATGACACATACGCCGGCAGTGTCGAAGATTTTTCTGGTCCTGGTTTCGAATATGGATAAGTCTCTGCCGGCTGTGGAGGATATCCTCCATATGATGGTTGTACTTTTTCCATACTTCTTGCAACGTTTGCAATGTTTATTACTCGAAGTTCGATTATACAGTGAAAAAACAATTTCAATCTCTATTTATATCAAGAACAATATGTTTATCTTGGTTTTTTCGTTTATAAAATTTATCTGATAACCCACACTGTGAGCCGCATTAATGCACGTGATGAGCGTTTATTGAAGGGAATCATATTTTTAGATCAACGTTTCTTTTTGGGAAATGATTCATCGAAATTTGATATTTAGTAGTAGATAGTTAGCCGAGGCTTTGTATATTACTTTTCTACCCCAAATAGTTTATTCAACTCGAGTAGACATTTAGTCAGTGGCAGCAATTGGTGTGAAAGTATTTACATTATGTAGAATAATTTAAAACTTTGGTGAGAGACGGTTGTCTGCTTGGCCGTTTTTCTCTCTTAAGTTTGGAAACCTTTAGTCAGAAAACACCCCAAATGAAAAGTTTTCTCACTGTTACACCTCTCGCGAACGTCTGATAAATATTCGAGAGTAAAATTGTCATGAGAAGCTTTTCTCTATTGGAACAAAATTGCGCTCCGGAAACAGCATAAAATTGTAAGTCCCAACCATTCGTGCAACGCACAGCATGAATGGCTGCGAGAATTATGTTAATTAATTAATTAATTTTAAGAGAAATGATTTTATCTAACCCGCAGATATATTATCGAGTTTTGAAGTAAAATTTGGGAAAATTGGTTATTTCTATTTCATTACCTACATTTCGAGAAAAACTCAAAGCAGCACCAAAAAAGGTATCCTACATCTCCTACATTTTTGTTCCCCAAAATTGCTGAATAACAAAATTTACAGAATTCATGAGTATGCACAGTTATAATATAATAATATTTTGGCGCTAACAGTCCAATGCAGGGCCTGACCTAGCTTATCGCAGCCACTCATGCTGAACGACTCACGAATGGTTGGGACCTACAGTTTTACGGCGTTTCCGAAGGGCAATTTTTTGTCGATTAAGAAAAGTTTTTCATGACAGTTTTACTCTCGTATGTTTTTATTTTTTTATTTTTGTGTTTTCTTGGATTCGAACCTTGAACCTCTCACTCAGTGATCGCGCAATTAACCACTGAGCCACAGGTATTCACAGTACCTAATGCATATTACAAGAAAAACATTTTGACTTTGATGCAGAAGTTGATTTTCGAAAAGCTTACAGTCCGCCATATTGTTTTTTTAGAACAGCTGTATAGCATATATCCATTAATGCTTGCGGGGCTAACGAATAATTTTAAATGTTCTTAATGAAAATAGTCTCGATCGATTAGACTCTACAATGTAAACCTTCACATACAATTGTAAATGAATAAGTATGTATTTACATCAAATAATAAATAAATTAAAAAATAAAAAGAAATCAAATATTCGGCGCATACAGTTCCAATAGGACTTAGCTTCTCCAAGTCATTGGTGCTGTTTCTTACTCTCGGAGCTTTGCCAGAAATTAATGAAAAGTGAGATCTAAGAAAAGCTTTTTGGTGTTGTCTTATTTTTTGTGCGATTTGAACTTTGAACCTTCCGCTCAGTTGTCCAGTGCACTATGCACTGAGCATTATTATATAAATAACAATAGATAATAAATAAATAAAAATATCTCTATCTTTATATTTTTTTTTGAAAAATGACATTCTACTGTCATTATACGAATAAACTATGCGTAGAGCAAAGGTAATTCATTGATAAAATATCGATGAATCACTTCCTAGAATTTTATTATAGAACTTCAGTGGTGTAGTGAAAAACGTGGAAACAGTACCTAAATATGTTTATTCTGTGCTTAAAAGTACATACGCTGCGAGTCGAGATATTCTAAAGATTGTTTTTTTAAGGCAATACTAGCACAACCATCATAAATGCTTGATTTTGTTTGTTGATAACACAAACAAAGAAAAATGTGATAAATTTGACTTTATTGGTAATTCATTAATACGTTATATTGTAGGATTGATTGTACTAAAGAATGGTTGAATCGTACAAAAAAGTTCTTTTGATTACTCTAATTTATGAAAACGCATAGTTAGGCATACCTATACATATCTATGATAGAACCGAAAGATAAACTCAACTTTATATGGTTGTTTAGATAGAACAACCCTGGTCTTGAAAAGTGAGTCTCACAACTACGTCCATACTTCTGGCTGCAGCCTAAATGGATTGACGGTATTACTCTATCTTCATAGCATATGAGGGCTGTTGGTATATAACCAAGTGCCTTATTATGTTTGACAATTCTCTTTATCTACCTATCGTTAATACGAAACTGCAATTCTGTATTACGATTTCAGTCGCCATATCACCCTGGCAACGAGAATGGTTTGGTTATACCACACCTCCACATTGGTTAAGGTAACATTAGAGCTTTTTTTTATGAAAAATAAAAACATGTAAACTTCTGTATGCATTACAAAACAAAAAACTAAAAACTCAACAATAAAATGTTGTCTGGTAGAGTTGTCACATGAAATTCAACATAATACAATGTTTCATATAATATTTATAACTTTGTCAAAGAATATTAGCTATTTCCAAACATTTTTCTGCATTTAAGAACAATTTCCTTTTATTTTTGACATAATACCAATAGAAGAGAAGATAGGTGCGATGCAAAATATGTAGCATGGATTTTTGTCTTTCATCAACATGTTTTCAGCAATATTTTTTGTAACCAATCTTGTCACACATAATCATTACAAATCATGGGTATCGTTAACTGGAAATCGTTGGTCATGCCTCTCATCTGGTAACACTTAATAAGGCACCAGTATTGATTGGATATGTTGTCAAAAATATCGGTACATTGTATATCGATAAAACATCTGTTTTTCTACATCTGTCATATATAGGTTTGTGCGGGTACTTTTCTGAAAGAGAAATTAAAAATTACATAAATCGGGAGAATTCACTCAAAATATGTCAAATCAACTTTATAAGCATTTTTTAATTCAAAATCTATTCCACAAATTTGTTTCTTTTGAATTTCAAATTACAAAAGAAAAAATTATATCTCTTAATTTCAATATCTTTCAGTATAACATTACGCTTTCCTGAAATTTACAGACGTTATTTTGTTCGCATATAATTACCCGAACGAATCTAATATTAACCTTTTGTTGAAAATCTCTTTGTTCCAATAAATTGTAAGTCAGAGGACACATGATCTTTGAAATATATATATATTTTTAATCTAGAATGAAATATACATGCATAGTTGAAGAATTTGAAGAATTTCACAAGAAGGTCTTAATTGTAACTTAAGAAATAAGAACCTCTCAAAAATATAGAATAAAGAATTCCATTTATAAATTCAGATTGGTATTTTCTCAATTGATCCCCTGCGAGCTGACTGTGCCTTGACAAATTTGACAATCTCTTTTACACGATTAATAAGGTTTTTATGTTTACATCAGGAAAATCGAACATCGACGCTTGTCCAACCAAATTCAGTGTATAAGCAAAGTACGCCAAATGCTTATCTCGACCAAAATTATTGCAAACTGGCTGCTTTCATTTTTCTTTAGTATATTTTTGGTGTACATACATACATACATATTTTTTTAAGTATTCAATTCGTGAAAATTTTTGGCTGTAACGAATTTGTTTAAATTTTACATTTAGGTTAAATTAGAGATACAAATGTCACTAGATGGCGTAGAAAGTTTTTGAAAAAATGTCGTATAATGTTGCTTTATGTTATTCGCTTGTGTTTCAAATCTGAATAATTTCCAAAAGAACATCACATATGTGTAAGTACGTGCGACCCACTTGTGAGCTTTATTTTTTTTCGATATTTTTGTAGCGAATTTTTTAAGGCGAAAATATCGATGTTTCCAAAATCCATTTTATATCGCCCATCCCTAATACCCAGAGACGGAATTGTAATTTTTTTCTAATCTTATCTACTAATGGTACTTTACCAAGGGCTAATTTTGAAAAAAATGCAATTTCCTTAAAACTGCTGTACCGATTTTTATATCGACTGTTTATTTATGACATTTTTATTTCACGTAAAATTCGATTACCGGTAGGTATGTTACTTATTAGCGATATTACGGAAATTGGCTCATACGACATTTTTTTTTTAAATAAGTAAATGATAGTCAAATTTTGGACTCATGGTCAACAGAGCCTTAGCTGGTTAACGCATTTTGCGAACATTTCCATTCCTTCGGCTCTTATTTTTGAAATCTGACAAATATACGAACGAAAAGCACATATTCTATGGCCACAAGGAAAAACAACATAAGTACATTTTTGTCATTTTCAGAAGAGGCATTTAGTTTTCCTTTCTGTCCAAATTGTATGAATTTTTTGATTTGTGCTTTTATTCATCTGCCCATCACTCGGTAGCCGTTGCAGATACTGAACTGAATAATTGAGAGAAACAATTTTATATATATAATTTAAGAACCTTTTCGTATCGTTATTAGACAACCTTGACATAGATCGACTTATGCTATTTTTCCTTGTAGCCACAGATATGAGCAACTACGAGCGGTGAAATCAAAGTAATTGTACATACAGGGTGGCGCAAAATAACCTTTATGGTTTAAATTCGTTATAACTTTTTTATTTCAAAAAATTTAAATTTTTTTTTTTTTTCAGAATTTTGAAAACAAGGCTATGGAGCAATAAACAACAGAACAACGAATAAAAATTATCGAATTTTATTTTGAAAACCAATGCTCATGTCAATTGTTTTGCTGCAGCATGCGATATTTCAATCTGCGGATCGCACCCACAGTGCCAACAATAAATCGTATGGTTGCACGCTTTCGGCAAAAGGGGTCAGTAAGGAACCTCCCTGGTAGTCAACGTGTACTGGAGACTGTGCAGGATAGTCCAGAAACATCAATAAGGGATACGTTCGGCTCAACTCGGGAAATCGCGGAGGTCCGTTTAGAAGATTTTGGCTACATTGTACAAGAATTGAAGCCAACAGACTACCAGCAACAGATTAATTATGCCATTTCGTTGCGGCAAAAAGCAGAGCAAATTGTATCCTCCATTTGATGAGCGATAACGCCCATTTCCAATTAAATGGCTTCTTTGAAATGAAGCCGATGCCAGTTACTATCAATGCTGTTCACTATCGGTCGATATTGGACATTTTTTTTAGATCAGCTGTGCAGAATTATTCACAACTACTATTCCAACAGGATGGAGCCACAGCGCATACTGCAAGGGATACAATGACTCTGTTATGGGACATCTTCGCCTAGCGTATTATTTCGCGCAGTAGCGACTTCAATTGACCGCCTCGTTCACCGGATTTAACCGCTCCCGACTGATTACTTTGGGCCTATTTGAAAGAACCAACTGAAAACCAATATTCGCAATGAAATCCGAGACGTAATCTTTCAGGTTTAGGTCAATAAAATTCTACTTAAAAATAATATATAATTTACTCTGAAATAAAAAGTTATAACGAATCCAAACCATAAAGGTAATTTTGATTTCTGTGAAATCAATGTTCATTTTCGCAGAATTTAACAACCTTTCTTGAAGAACATTTTTTAAAGGCAAGAGTCAGACGTAACAGATTTCGAGAACGTAACAGGATATTGATCACATTTTCTATGATTCTATCATATTTGAGGTATGAGCTTCACCTGAAGTATTGACTTTGCTCCTGTTAGATTTATAGAAATTATAAGCTAATGTACCCAGACAATGAAAATTTGTTGGATTCTTGCTATCATAATTGGAGCTATCGCGGCCGCCATCTGAAGCTATCAACTCTCTACAAAGATTGTAGATAGTACAAATTGTTACTTATGGATGTAAAACATATTCAGCTTTCTATGAGAATAAGCGCTTACTGGAAGAGGACGACGCTAGTGGATCAGCCAAAAATATTGCCAGAGCTTAGTGCCTACGGCGAACCTGTGTGTCTAGTTGTATCGATGGCACTGTCTTTATTTTCGCATCAAATACATGTTTCAAACGGATTCCTATTGGCGCGTATGTTATTATGGAATCATGCGAATATTCGGGACTATTATTGCCATTTTTTCATTGGACGCACTTGGCCGAAGAATACCGACAAAAATTTCAATGCTCATTGTGTGCGGACTACTGATAAGAATCGGCTACGTATTTTCGAGTAATCATTCCTTGTTTGACTCTGGGTAAATGGGAACAGTATGGGATTAATACTAACCTATCAGTAACTAAGTGTATTAGTTGATCCTGCAAGTAAGACTTATCTGAGTCATTTTCGATTTCGGTCAAGTCATTCTTTACCTTGGCGACAGTCTTTTGCGAGAATCTGGTTTTCATTTCAGGCTACGTTTGGTACTGGGCTCTTTGGATTTGTATCTACCTCACCACGTAGGCAAATTCCACTTGTAGACCACGAAATTGAAACTAGGAAAAAACCTCGAATAAAAGAATGAAGCACAGTTGATGACACTAGCAAATAACCTGAGGCTGCAGGCTGTCTGTTCAGGCAGTTTTTCTCCAACGATGTTAAACGCATCACTTAATTTTACTTTTTTTCCGTCTTTTTTTTACCGAGGCATCAGAATATGTTTTGTTTTGACTTTTCCATTATTTTTTCCTTAATTATATCATACATACATGTAATTTCTCATCTAGTGACTTATTTGTCCTCATCTTATCACTCTGCGGGCCCTACCGAGGTCCTCCGGCGGCCCGATCTAGGGACTCCACCCAGGGACTTTACTAGCCTCATCTAGTAACTCTACTAGGTTCATCTAGGTACTCATTGACACCACTTAGAAACTCTACTGGACTCGTCTAGAGACTCCGTACAGTCCTCTTCTAGACTGTACTGGCTCCGCCAAGGGGCTCTATCATGAACTCATCTACTGACCTCATTCAGGGATTCTACTTATGGTAGCATTTCTCACTCTACCGAGTGACAGTTAGTGAAACTTTCTGGCAGGATTCGTCTCGTACATCCACAGCGCATTTCCAACTACAACCTAAATAATTCCAAATTGTTGATGTCTGCCTTTAATCCACTAACGCTAATGATTAATTATATGTAAGATCAAAGAAAAAAATATTCTCTTAAGACTGCGATACTCTAATGTTGAATGCTGATCCACCACCTATGTCGGCTTCTGGACGCTGCTGCCGGTCTGCTTGGTGCTGCTAATAAACTTATCAATGCCCATTGGATCTAAGCTGCCGTACTCCTTGCGACGTTTCTTGTCAATCGCCGACAGCTGTGGAATAATCTGTTTAGTCTTCAGCTGAATGCTTTCGTGGAGATCTTTGGTGTCTTCATCGCCTTCTGTTGTGTTTGCCATGTTTACTAGATTCTGCAAAAGAGACACAAAGGCACTCAAGCTGACGTCTACTTAAAAAGGGCTCACCTCAAACTCTTGGCCCAAGAAATCCTTTGACTCGGGATTCAACTCGGTTGCTGGGTTTCCCAGCATCACATCGCCTAGGAATCTGTAGATTTTCCTAAACCACACACAAATCCACATCAATACCAAGGTCTGCCAGCCATTTTCGCTGAATACTTACTGAAAGTCAACTCCGCCAGTTTCCTTCGGATCGGGATGATGTTCCATATCGGCAATGGCAATCATTATCAGAGCACTCTCATAGTTCGATTCGTTGTGGTAGTTCTTTTCCTTGTAATACTCGAGCCAGTTGTTGATGTTTTTGTAACACATCGAATCGCATTCCTCGTGGACGTGATCCTGAGCTGCCTTCGCTTTTTCATTGACGAATCCTACAAGGAATCGCGCTGTTACAATGGAATCACTTGCTGCCAGAGTACACTTACTTTCTGCCTCCTCAGGATCAACCTTAAATTTACGTACGGCATTGGCGCAACTCTTTGCGTCGCATCCTTCCTCCATTAGGTGGCTCATAATCTTCAGGCGATTGTATTGATTGAGTTTGTGTACAGCCGAATTGGATTTTTTAGATGAACCAGCCTTTGCAGCTGGTTCTACGGGGGCCAAGGGTTCTTGGGAGTCGTGGGAGCTCCCAGCTACACTTTTTTCAGACATTCTCGGGGATTTCAAGTAGAAATTTGATTGAAGATGAAAGCTCCCGCAACCGCACCAAAGAAATTTGTTTTTTGTTGTGGCTGTTTTTTTTTATGTATTGAGTGCACCAACAAAAACATCTGTGGTCGAGAGCGACATCTACGTGAGAGTTGTGAAAAGAAAATGCTTAGGGCGGCGCTGCACTTAAGGTTATTACAAAGATTCTTTTTCCACCATGCACTTCTTAGTTAACATTTTTCTTTCAAAAATATTCAAGTGTGTTTAACGATTTTTGATTATGTGCGGCTTTTTAGACCGATTTATTTCGATCGAATTCGGAACGTTTCTTCTCGACAAGTCGAAAAAAACGTACAAAATCGAGCTTCTCTTCATTTGGTTGTCAACGAACCAGATGGAACCTTTTCCTATTACTTTTGACACTTTTATTTTTGTATTCTAAAACAACGTTTTCATTCCATTCATTATCTTATGCAAATTTTTTTTTTAAGGGCAAGTGTTGGTAGAATCTCGAAAAAGTGAGTCTGCAATTATGTCTGTCTGTCTGTATTATGGCCGACTGCAGCCTAAAAGGTTGTATTTTCTTTTGTAGGGTCACAGTTCCAGGCTAAATCGGAATTGTCACTCTAATCTCAAAATTAATAACACTTTATAAATGGCGGATTTTGAAAAAAAAAAAATGATTTTCTCAAAAATGACTACAACGGTTTTGGTAAAATTTCATATTTGAGTTTGGGTGGGCATGTGATATAGAATTGCGTACCAGGTTTTTGCCAGAAAATACTTATAACGGCATTTTTTTTTTTTGTTGACCGGTTTTCGAAAATTGGCTTATTCTAGGATACAACTCTGGTGATTCTACTCAAATTTGATATCTAAACAATATTTAACATATACAAGTTTTTCTAGATTGTACAAATATTTTTTGGTTATTTTATTTTGTTTAAATTTTTAACTGATAGTCTTGCAAATAAACAACAAGTACAAGTACATGCGACCCAGTCGTGCACTTTAAGAGTTACTAGGTATTTAGTTACAGAATTTCTAAAAACGCTCAAGAACCAGTATCCACGAAACCCACGCTAATATGAAATTACATAGAAATAGACAAACTCGACGACTTTGCGACGAAAAATAAAACCTATGTCGGTAATGTGGATCAATCACACTATTCCTGCGAATTGAAAATTTACATACAAAGTGCTATGGATTCCATCTGAAATGAATTTGTTGCGGATTTGAAATATTTTGCAGTTTTGTGATGTAAAATTAAAGAGTCAGAATTGTATATGAATATGACGCATTACATTAAAATCACTATTTGAACATACAAAAAATGCAATCGAAAATGCAAATGCAAATCGAAAAAAAGTCTTTCATTTAACTTAAAAATTACAAAGAACTGGCAATAACAGAACGAACTGCAATTTCCATATTATATCAAATAATCGAAAAGTATAAATTAAAAAAAAAAAAACACCTATTCACTTTATCGTCGTATTCCACGATTTCCTTTCTTATTTCAACTTTATGCGTGACTTCAGTACACAATTTGAAAGCTGATCAAATGGGCTTATAGAAGGTGTGTTAAAAGTGTGTACTTAATAATAATGTCAAATCCCCAAAAAGGAATGCGGTCAGATAAAAGATGTTGACTTCAATTTCAAATATTTCTACAAGTATAGAACCTGGGATAATAATCTGTATATCTTCTCTTAAGTCTATTATTATTATTATTCATTTATCAGACTTCCAAAAACAAACTAAGAAAACCGCCTCAGAGCACCTCAAAATCTGAAAACTAGCAAACCATAAATCATATTAAAATTGTCCATATTCATCACTGACATTTTGACATACATAACGCCAACACTCTGTATACTCTTCGCATTGTAAGAAAGATAACAAACCAAAAAAAAAAAAAAAATTACTTAGTAAATTCATAATGACCTAAAATTCTTACGTTGAAAGTAGAAAGTCCTCCTAAGGAATGCGGTGTACAGATACAAATCCGGTTTGCTAAATAACATTAGGCTAAATAACATTATTTTCCCAAAATTTATTTTTCCTATTATCAATTTCCATAAAAATTATTTTCCTTTCGCATAGAATCTACCCATTTTTCTCTCTCCCTCATTTGAAACTAATTTTCCTAACATCTCATTTTCTTTAAATAAGTTGATTTATATTTTATTTGGAATTTTCTAGATTTTTTTATGCAAATTTATTTTAGCACGGCTGATTTTGACATTTCCAACTCCTGCGATTATGCAATTTTGATAAGGCAGTTTTGAGGTTCACGTACATGCATATTGAATATGGCATTGAATTGAGTTGGTGGATTGAATCTTGGTAGGCCGGGAATAGTGGAAAAGGCATGTGCACATCTGTGAACCAGATAATTGTTTTTGAATTAAATTTGAAAAAAAAAATTAGAAATTTTGTCTGAATTGAATAAAATTTTGTCTTTGCTATGTATGTCAGATGTTAATTTTTTTTAAATAAAATTGAAAAAAAAACTGTTTTTTTTTTCGATGTAAGACTTAAACAAGGTTCGACCACAGATAAAAAACTATAACTGGTTCGACTGTATATTTCAATTGCTGTTTTTATTTTAACCAAAACTTATTATTATTATTATTATTACTTTTGTGCCTCAGAAATTATGTTCTAGGCATAAAGATATAGTCGACTTTAGGAAGAAATGCGCATGGCAAAGGTATCGATGTAAAGGTTCAGTTTAAAAAGCAATGGGACGCTTTTTAGGAGCGAATATATTTTCACTGTTGTTGGCTACAAAATAATGATAAAAAAATGGACGACGTATTAACCCTAAGGCCACGTGGCTAGAGTGTAGTGGGTACATAGTGTGTTTGTTTTGCTACCTATCAGTTGCTGGTTCGGGGCCTAGCGGGGGAAAGAAACCAACAAAAACACGAACATAAAAAAGGAAAGAATACATTTTAAGTATAAGATTCCATTAGCACGGAGTCAAAAATAGGTTTCTGTCTGGTACAATGAATCAACTTGAGTTTGAGAGTACCCGGATTTAGTTTCCTTTAATAAAAAAAAATATTTATGTACATGACTTCCATGTTAGAAAATCATCTTTTAAAAAAAAATTAGCATATGCAAAATGTCAGTAGAATTTAGCAGAAAGTCACTGGTTAAGTGATATGGATATTGTTTAGGTTCCAAATAATGTGCACAATTTAAAATACCAATATTATAAAATTAAGAATATTTTCAACCCTCCGGATTTGATTTTAACGAGTTTTGACATGCTTTTTGTGTTCGCGAATGATCGCAAGGCATGATTAAAAACCTATACTAAGTGTAATACAAATTCGTTTATTTTTTCAAAACTAGGTATTTCCGATTAACACCAAAATCAACACATTTTGGTTTCCGGTTTAGGTTAATAGTCAATTTACTGCATTTTTGCACAAGTTATTTTAAACGAAAAATAACATGGGGAATTTCCGCAACATTAACTGTATTTTCAAAACCGCTAACGCGATCGACGCCGGGTTTCAACAGGTTTGCTGCGGTTTTTGAGTTTATCGCGTACTTTCCCACATCCCCAAAACATAATATTATTTTAATAGCAAAGAATCAACAACAGGTGTCTATCGGCATTGCATTGGGGGTAAGATGAGGATTTCCAGGCACTCCCAGATTTCTCCCAGTTAAATTAGAAGAAGAGCAAGACTATTCCCTTACTTTCTGCACTAAAATTAGTAAAATTATAAATTTCAAGGAACGGGGGAAAAATTAAAAAAAAAAAAGTTATGGAACGCGTTGAACTACAAAAGCTGTGCATGTGGGAAGTGTTAGGAACTTATGTGATGAACTACCAATGCAAATACACGGGAATGTCTTCGGATAATATTTTATGCTCACTTGTATATAGTATACTGTCCCCATTAATTTTCTTTTTTCCAAATTTGTTTGGCAAAATGTACATGTTTTACTTTCTCGTTCTCTCTATCTTTTATGAATTTGGCTTAGGGAACGCAGTTAGACTAGAATTCGTAAAAATGCGTAAAAATTTTCTAGTATGGGAATGGACTTAATATTTAGGGAATAAGGCGACACGACAGCAAACAGTTTTGGGATCCTTTTTCATGTGTTTTTTTGTTCTCTCTACCCTTCGAAGCTGACCAGGCAGTTGCTTTCGAATAGTTGAAACTCTTAAAAAAGGTTATAGTAATATATGCACACGCAACATTATGGATCCTAATATTACAGCGGTGTAGTGCTCATCAAAACCTTACTTTGGCAATCAGAAGACAGTGAAGAAAGATTCAAAATAAATACAAGGTATTTCTATTTTAGAACTGTAATTGTTGTATAATTTAATTGAGATGAATATATTAATTTAATGTAAGTAAACAAAAATCCCAAATTTTCCATTCTGACATCTACATATTGTAATATTCCCTCTCTCCACAACTAAAGGTAATCTACCCCAAGATCTTAATTATTCAATATTAATTCCAAATGAATAGAAAGCCAAAAATAGTGTTTTAATAATGAATTTCGGTGGCTTTTTCACGATTATAGCGCCTGACTGTGGAGATCCCACCTGCAATTTTAATACAACAAAAACTGACCAATTCGCATATTTGACGTCCATGACGTCAGTCAACCATTTTTAATTTACTTACGTCTGTCACATGTCACAATTAACCCACACAAACAAAATAAGCTGTGTGAGAAGCATATCTCAACCCGATCAGCCCTTTGCTTTTGCACAAATTCAAATGCGAAATTCGTAAGAACGATCCCCATTTCTTTGTATCTACTCTTTTCGCTGTCCTAACAGACTGCGTGAATTCTCATGCTCTTCAGAAAAATATCTTAAGTACCCAGCGGCTAAAGCTTTCTATCACTCTTATTCAAACAAGAAAACGAGCAAAAAATTACGCGCGAGAAAAAAAAATCCAGTTGGTTTGGAAATCCCGATAAAGTGTTGATCGCATTGGTTGTTCATAAAACTTCTCAGTTTGTATCTAAATCGGTACCGAGTCAGACGATACGTCGTCCCGGGGCGTAGTCTTCTCTAAAACTGTGTGAAGTTAGGGCGCGTTATTTAAATACAGACTTCACTTGAAGAAGTGTTAAATTCAAAACAATGTACGAACAAAATACTATGAATCCACTGTCATCAGCAGCCAGTAATGCTTTAATGAGCCTACAAGGTCGCGGGGCTACCAACTCAGCAGGTTTACCCGGAGCAGCAGCAGCAACTGTCCCGCAAAATACCTACACAAATCCCTCCGTTCAGCCATCCAGTGTTATCAATTTATCCAATTCGAGTGATGTTGTGATTGGGCCGATGACCCAATATCAAGGACCTGTTACCATCTACCAGTACATGGACGCAACAGTTGAGGCTAGATCCATGCAGGCTAATGGCGGTGGTAGGTACATACAAATATACGTAGATATTAGTGTTAATTGATCGTGATGTGAATTTTGATATAGAAAGCCGGTCATATGAGTAGTGGTCAGTGGAAAAGATTGACTTGTTTACATTCATATAATGATCACTAATTGCGCACGCTGTGTAGGTAATTTAGAAGTCCACCGCTTAAAAGCCACTACGTTGAAACTTGTCCAACCTTGGGTTTTAGTGGAATTGTTTTTGGTTTTTGGTGTAATATATTGAGAACACAATGATTCATGATGGAAGTTCCTGTCTGGATGATATAATATCATTTAATACACCTGTGTTGATTAATCTATTTCAAATATTATCCGAGGTATTAATAGATTTTTCTTTGTTTATCCATTTAAATTGCCACACCTCATAAATTATCACTACAATGTATTCTGCGAATTGACATGAATGCAATAAAACGCAAATGTGCTTCCTCTTTGTAGGAAAGTACTCATAGTATCTTATACAGGTACAAGCTAATTGCATCCAACTGATAATTTCAAGCGAAAGAGAGCTTTAAGCCTAGTCTTGTAAAAGCTTTATGTAATTTAATTTACGTTTGAGGTGCAATTAGCGTCAGGCAGATAAGTACTATGTATTTCGCATGAAATACTTCGCACTATAATTTAGATTTTAATTAAGGTTTTACTCTGTATTCTTTTGGAAATGTTGTGTTTATTCGAGAGGGTTCATTGATTTTCATCTGAACATAAAAAGATATGCAAATGTGAACAGTGAGAACAAATTTCATACATCGAACTTTATATTTTTTTTAAAAAAACCCTAAGCTTCCTAAGTTAGCTTAAGATAATTGAAATTATTTTTAATAATGCTGAGTTTTACAATTAAATTTTTGGGGTATATTGAAGGTTAAAAAGAAGAATAATAATTATTCTTTGATTTTTATTTTTATAAATCAGTTATATTTTTTTTTTATTCTAAAAATCTGAATTAAAAATCAAATGATGACTTTTATTTTTAAAAAAAGGTGAAAATCAATAATGTCGTAAAAAATCAAATCATGATTTTTACTTCTAAGTATTTAAGGAAAAAAACAGTTCATGATTTCTATTATTAGGAATGAATGATAAAAGGCAAATTATAATTTTTATTTTTTGGATCAAAAAGACATAACGGGTGGGCCATCTGCTGATTAGATCTTGACAGTGACAGCTCTTTCGCGCTCAAAAATTTAACAGAAATACAGTATCATATCTCAGCGATACGATGTGAATCGTTTTAAGCTTGAACAGCGATGGGGAATATTGAAAACTTATTTCCAAAGTGAGTGCTGAGTTGCTAAAACATTACGAATTTTGATAAGAAATTTCGGTCGAAATAATACACCAACCGTGCCTGCTGTACGCAAGTTTATGAAGAAAGTTCTTAAGATTGGAATGCTAATTGATAACAGAAGTTATTAAGAAACGTATGCATCCTCAGCGTGTGACTGTTTAATGTGGTCTGTGGAATGGTGGCATTATTCGACCATTTTTCTTCGAGGATGAAGATAGTAACAACGTTACGGTGAACGGAGAGCGCTGCAGAGGCATGATAACTGATTCTTTTTCTCAGTAAAACTGAGAAAATGAACTTGCAAGATCTCTGATTCCAGCAAGATAGCTATACGTGCCATACAAGCCGTCCAACAACCAATCATTTACGCACTTAATTCAATAATCGTGTAATCAGTCGTTTTAGTGATGCTGCTTGGACTCCGTTGGAACTTTTTTGGGTGTGGTGCGGTTAAAGATCGATGTTATAATGACAATCCAGAAACGATTTAGATACTTAAGCACAATATTGATGAACTATTCGTGAAATATAGAACCTGAACTATCGAAAATATACTGCGATGTATGAGCTACTGAGCTAGTAAATTAAATTATTTTACATAAATAATCGGAAAGTGTACTTCCTCCAATAAAGCAAACAATATTGGAAAATATTGAATGTATTTTTTAAAGCAATTTTAAACGAGCAGATGGTCCACCCTTTATGTGCGATGGTGTGATGTTTTTTATAATAAATTTTTATTTATTATTAAAAGAAAATATAAATGATGATCTGTTTTTTATTTTAAAACAAAATTAAAATTATGATCTGATATTTACTTCTTTTTCTTCTTAAATTTTTATTCACAAATAAAAATTCATAATTTAACATTTTTAGAAATTGAGACTAGAAAGCAATAGCTATGATCTTTTTTTTTAAATATATATATGTACCTATAAGTATATGTAAATTGAAAGTATCTAATAATAATATAATATTTATTTTACAAAATCTTAAAAGCAGAAATGAAAGCCACGACTGAGTCGAATGCAAGAACTTACACAGTACCTACAGAATATATTTTGTGTTACTTTTGTTTTTAAATAGTGTTTAACAAATCAATGTAACGGTTGAATTTATTGCCAATTTTTATTAAGGAATGCAAAAGGCTATTTTAAATATAGTTATTTCGGGAAACATTAATATAGAATAGGACAACATACCTTAGATTTATTAGATTAACGGTAACTTGAAATATCTAGCTATGTAATTACCAAGATTCTATGTTCAAGAGAAGTATCCTACAGGTTTTGAAAGAAGATAGTATTATAATGGCACACTATTTTTCCGCCCATTTTTTAGAAGCCATGTTAAAAGGTGCAACTATCTCACTTTTTCCTTTATCTACACATCAAGTACTACTTCTGTACCAAATTCAGGTTTCGATAGAAGATATTATAATGGCACACTATTTTTCCGCCAATTTTTTAGAAGCCATGTTGAAAAGTCCAACTATCTCACTTTTTCAACTACCAAATTTGACTTGTCGGCAACTGCATAAATTAGAAATTTAATTTGGTGGAGTTGCTTATACGACTCATCTCAACACAATGTACAATTTTTGCATTCAAATCATTATTGGAAGCCGAGTTAGAGGGGGATAAGAATGCTCTAAGTTGCTTCGTTTAAATAAGGTGCACAAATTGCTCGAGAATTTGGCGGTGCACTACCGTGTATCTTGACATTTACAGGATATCCATGTAGGTACATTCTCGTGTGTATATAAGACTTAAAAAAATTCAATATTCCATTGCATTCGTTTAAAATGTTGGTATAGCGATAAGTATATAGGGTGCCTATCAGTATATATGAACATGACTTTTCAGAGTCCTTGAGATTAGCTCATCCATTTTTTTTCAAGAAGAACATCTGTAACGACTCATTAATTTAAAATACCTTGTATTTTCTGTTCCAAGTTTTACTGATTCAGATACCTATGATATTTGTACTCGTACATATGTATGTTGCCATTTTAAACTTCATGGCCCAAATTTATGGTCACATAAAACACACTTTGAGAAATATTTAATCACCTAGTTAAGTTAAAATCTTTTTTTTTTGGTATTCATAGTTGTCATAAAGTCTTTACTAAACATGAAGCGCCATTTTTAAACTTAATATGAGTCAAACGTCATTTTAAACAAATTAAATAGACTCCAATTGTTTGTCAGCTCTCATAAGGAATTATTGGAGGAAGACTTTTAAAATGTTTCCGAAGTTGGTGATTTCCGAATTTTTGGGAGATTTTTAGTTGTACATACATATATAATCCGGTCCTCTTTTACCGTTAAGGTGTCGAGGTTCTGTTCCTGATTTCTGTCTTCCTCTTCTTTTAGAACACTTTCCAGTGGTTTCTATCTCTTGCCGTTTCTTTTTCCGAGTTTTATCTTCAGCTTCCTTTATAATCGTTTTAACTGCTCCGTTCCAAATTTTTCTGGGTCTTCCTCTATTATTTTTTGCTTCAGTTATAAACAGAGTCAAAAGTGTGTGGGATCCGTTCGAGAAATTGGTAGACCTAAATCCTCTCAATACATAATTCCCAAAACACATCACTATTCCTTACAGTTACGCAGATGAGGGGAACACAACGGGCCCAATGGAGGCCTAAGTGAAGAGCATAAGCTCACCCTCTCAAACCAACCCACCATAGGGTGAGCAGATAAGAACGATAAGAAAAGAAATTTGAATAAAACAACAACGGTATGAGATATCAAATTGATCCTAGCTTTATTTTCAAGCTACATTCATGCCATTATGTATGGAATAGCACATCATTTGAATGGCCGCCTCGGCTTTGCTTGCAGTGCTTCAAACGGTCGGTCCAATTTTTGATGACTCGGTCCAATATGTGCGGCTTTATGCCGTCAATAGCGTCTCGAATGTTAGCGAGTTAGCGTAGACTAAGGACTTGTCGTAGCCCCAGAGAAAATAATCGAGGGGTGTCAAGTCGATAATCGTGGCGGCCAATTGATGAACGCTCGCCGTGAGATGACCCAGTCGCCAAATTTCTCCTTCATCACTTCGAGCGTTGCGTCGCTTGTATGGCATGTAGCGCCGTCTTGTTGGAACCACAGCTCAGATATATCGATGTTGTCGAGCTCTGGTTACAGAAAGTCGGTTAACATCGTTTTATGCCGAGGACCATTGACAGTAACGGTGTCTCCTTCCTCATTTCGAAAGAAATAAGTGCCGATGATGCCGCTGTGCCATACTCGTAAACCGCACCAAACAATCAATCTCTGTGGATGCATTGATGCTTGGTCGAACACTTGTGGATTGTGGTCGCTCCAATAATGGCAATTTTGCTTGTTGACATAGCCGCTGAGCCAAAAATGGGCCTCGTCCGAGAAAATGATTTTTTGGCCAAAATCCTGATCTCCGACCAACATTTCCAGCGCCCAATTACCGAACTCACGGTGTTGTCTGTAGTCGTCCGGCTTCAATTCTTGCGTCAGCACAATCGTATATGGATGCAGACCCAATCTAACCGCAAAATAAGCCTGGTTGATGCCCAATTCAGTTGATCGGCGCCGAATCGACATTTCTGGATCTTCTTCGATACTGGCCGCTGTTGCGGCTATGTTTTTTTCACTTCACACCGATCTCTGTCTGATTGGTGGCTTAAGGTCGAAAAGTGTGTACTCATGCTCAAACTTTTCCACGGTGCGATGAATTGCCTGCGCACTGAAGCCATGATGACGATCGACCTCACGACGAAATTCTTGCGTATTTACAACTGAGCCGGAATTTCGATAATATTTTTTAATAATTTCCAAACGTTCGGGAAGCGTCAAACGATGCATGATGAAATGGTAAACCTTACTGAATATTTTGACAGCTGGATGTCATTGGTAACTTTGGCAGCTGGTGAAACATAATAATTGGAAAAACTAACATCGCTATCGTATCACCCTTTAGCTGGAATGTCGCAACCAACAGTATGCAAAATCATAAAGGCAATGTCGAAACGTATTGCCTAAGTACTGCCCCACTTCTTAAAATGTTCATCCATTTTTAAGTATCTGACTTTTGGGTTTGTTTGACTAAAAAATGTTTCAAAGTCGGAAATCGTTAGAGAAAGGGAAAAATGTATCTGTGAATAACAAAATTTGAAATAGGCTTTTAAATTAAATACCTGTTTTGAATAGAGTAGATCTTATCAACTATTCATAGCTTGACTATAAAAAAAACAAAAAAAAATTTGTTACCGAACAATCTGCATTAGATTTAATATTCTAATCAACGACTTTCAGGCATTTCTGCGTCAATCGCAAATATGAGAAAGTTTGTGACAAATTCGTATTTCCCGATTTTATAAACTCACTAAATAAACACCCTGTATTATTTTTAGATTTTTTTTTATTAGTTAAATGATGTTTTTGCGTTCTTTTACTGCCATATTAATATTAATATTAAAAAAAAATAAAATATCATATGTTGTGGCCCTGAGTATCCACAACAAATTCCAAGCATCAATTGACAATCTGACTGTTAACAGGGCTACATGTTTTTTGGCCAACTCTAGAGCAAGAGCGAACAGATATGGTAGAACCCCGATTCATCTCATCGACCGATCATACGTGGCCCATTAAAAGAGTATGCCTAGGCCTAGGTTCTCCCTTGTTGCATCAGACTAGTCTTCCTACGGTGAATAAGAGAACTAATTTATCTCGTGTTCATGGTTTACCGAGTGGAAGTGACGATATATTTTGCTCTATTTCCAACCAGTTAGTCCTCAATCATAGTTCTCATTGTTATATGCAGAATCCCTTAGAATCCAAACAAACAATCCTTGGTACCTATTTACAAACAAATTCCTATAACTAACTATAGGTACATTAATAATAAGTAATCAAATGTACACACAAAGTACATACTCGTACATAGTCTTTTATTTTACAAAGAACACTCTCCAATGCACATCTATAATCAAAAGTTCAGTAACCTTTGTATACTGCAAGTTTTCTTTATGATTCGAGTATCTCACCCCTCATTGAATAAATCTTCTTCGTCAGCATTTTGTTTTGTTTAATTGAACTTAAGTACATACGTCCGGGAACGTATTGTTTGCTTTTCTACAAATGAGTGTACAAGTGGGGCACTGCTTCCTATTTCTATCTATTATAATTCGCGTTGCTATTCAGAAAACGTAGATGCATCTACATTTATGTTGTACGTACATATATATGTAGAAGTGTTTCTTTAATCAAAATTCAGTTGATCATAAATACATACATATAGTATACATATGACTAACTTAATTGAGTAATTCGATAGATCTACCAATCGATTTGACCCAAGTATTGACTTATGACAATAAACCGATTAAAAGCGCAGTCTCCGTATTGATTCCAATTAAAATCGCATTGTAATTGTTAATAAATATTGGAAACTGTATAAGGCAATTAAAATGACAAACAATTTCGTGGCATAATTTGTACTGGTGCTGTAATGTGTCGCAAGTTCAATCGGTAGGTTAGATCAATTCAGTCCGTGATTCCTCTGCCATGCTTAAGTAATACTTCTTACTTGTTATCCCGTCTTATTGCCATTTTTATGATTGTCCACGTCCTGTACTGAAGTGATTTGAGGCGGAGAGCCCTGCCAATTGTTTCCTCTTTAGACGCAATGATGAGATATTTATTTCTACCTCTATGCTTGCGTTCCTGTGACTCCGAAGCAGGTCATTCGTTATATTCGTATGTATTCGTATGCCTATATCAAATGAACTTGCTTGGCCTTAAACTCCAGGATTTTATAAAGACAATTCTGAATATCGAATAAGCCTTCTTGGCTTTGTTGAGCACAGTTTTGTTTTGTTTGAATTTAAGAGCAGTCCACATTCCTTCGTTCATTACTATTTTAATTTGATTGCTCAGTGAGGCTGTAATTGTGGATTTTGAAGCAAATGACATATTGATGTTGATGAAGGCTCCTCCTTATACTCCTAAGCATTCCACATTCGACCTGCAGTATGCTTATTTCGGATTTATCTTTTCGTTCTCACAGAACCTCTTATGTCTCTTATGACTTCATAAATCTTCGCAGTGAATAAATCTCTCCTATATTTAGTTGAAATACGACCATAATATCGTGCAACTGCACAGGGAGTATTCTAGGTATACATAGGAATGCCCGGTAATTTGAAAGGTGCAACGATATCTCTTAGTCAGCTCCTATTTAGGGTTTTTCTATTTCAGTGTAGGAAGTTCGGGTGTCCACTGTTCCAGTACAGTACAAATTTGTGTCCATATGTAGATATGCCCCCTACCAAGAAAGTGCCATACAGGTTCCTGATTAGACCACACATATTTTAATAGCAAATGAGTATCACTTTAAAGAGCACGGTATCCTAATTCCAAATATATATTTTTTTTATATATGTAGCTCAACCCATTAGATTCAAAGATATTCTTAAAAAACTTAGTAGTAGTTTGGTAAAGCTATTGAATATTGATCTGTTTATTTGTTTATTTGTTTTCTCCATAACAGATTGTGACTCTTCATGGCCAATTCCCCCCAGTTTAAAGGTATAACTCCTATGCAGATCCCAGCGAAGCCTACCATTATTTTGCCCGCAACTTGGTTGAGTTGAATATCGTTTTAAAGTTCATGATTTTCTGATTCCGGATACAAACTCAATTCTCTAGATTCAATGATACTTTTACACTTTAAATAATTTCTTTAAAAGCAAAATCCACGAGAGCAAGACCACGGACAACAGCTCGTTACTGAATAAGATGGTGGCTCTGTAGTTTCATAACTCTTTCTTAATGGTTGTAGGGAACTCCGTAATTCTTTATTGAGGTAGTACTTAGTGGGCTTTTCCTGTTCACTAAGTTTACCAACACACAGTCGTTGTTTGGCTAATCTTGGATATCGGTCCTGTAGCTTTGTGCGCTTTGACGACTTCATTGTTTATGACATTAGGAGCAACTAGTGCATGATGCTTCTTTTTCTTTGGTTTTCCTTGGATCTGTGCTCAGAAAAGCACACAAACCAAAAATTCGTCAAACATATACCATTTATCAGAAAGAGGTATATATGTACATATATGTATGCATCATATGTTTAGCGCTAATATTTTTAGTGAACAGCTAAATATTAAAAGACCAGCATATACTCGTGTACAAAATAAGTAAAAAAATAATTCGTTCGCAAAAAAATCATTTTCTAATCAGCAAAAGGTAATTTTTTGAACAGTGGAAAATAAAATAAAAAAAATCAACAGACAAAGTAAATGATTAGCAAAAATACATAAAGTGCACGACACGGTCACACGTACATACTTGCGCCTATATGTTTCTTATTTGCAAATTATTTAGATTTAAAATTCAAAACTTGGTATACAATAATCTTGTATATGCCAAATAGTGTTCAAATACTGATTTCGATCAAAATCGATTGAGTCATAGCCGAGAAACCAAATTTTCAAAAACCAGCTAATAAGTAATGTACTGCTATGCGCATTTTGTGGCAAAAACCATCTATTGGCATACATTCGCGGTAACTTAAATATTAAATTTGAATAAAATTGTTAAAGCCGTTTTCAAGAAAATCGATTTTTTACCGTTAATTTTGTGGTTAGAATAAAAATTCAGATTCTGCCTCAAATTGTGAACCCATAAATCAGCGATCCAGCCGTTTAGGCTGCAGGCGGCCATGCATACAGACAGACAGACGCACGTAATTGAGGGACCCACTTATTTGAGATTCTCCATTACTGTAATACGAATTTTTTCACGAAACCAATACTTGCCCTTATACGAGTAGGTGCAAGTAAAAAAGCAAAAGGAAACAATGCTTCAAGAAAAAAAAAATCTAAACGAAAAGAAGGAAGCAATCATTTTTCCTTCAAGTTCTTCAGTCAAGTGTTTCTTTCAAGCTAAATTTTGAGCGATTGCGTATTTCAGAAAATAAAATCAAGTAAAAAATTCGCACGAATTTTATACTGCGAGTATGCATATCACTTCTGGGAAATTGCTGGTGACAGAATTGGGAAAGTTTGAGTGCACTCACAATTATGCATTAGCAACTGCTTGCAATTCCATTACAAGGTTAATCGACGCGTTCCAAGTAATCTGCTAGAATCTAGCAAAACGACTTTTTGTACCAGCATGACAGGGCCGTCAAAATTAGCGATGGTGGTCTCCGAATGAAAGCCGAAAACAGACGATATTAAAAAAAAAAACGAAACTCGGTAATTATGAAAATACTCAGTAAATGCTCGAAATTATTTGCTTCTCAATTAAAATCTTTTAGGATTAGTCTACCACTTACTAATCCTTTTATTACAGATCAATGGAATTTGATTTAATTTCATTTTAGACTGCTCTTTGATATTTTCAATGAGTGAAAAATCGAAAATCGATGGTCGGAAAGTGTTATCGATAGAATCATTCCATAATTAAAACAAGTAGATGTTCTGAATTGAACAAATTTGACTAACACTTTACACAATCTAACATTGTTTTTTGTTAGTTTAACTGGATTTTATTAAAAGGTTCAATTAAAACAATCGAATAGTATCGGGAATTATCGAAAGTGATGACTACCGATAGTTACTTACCTCTAGTAAATATAGTGAGTTTCTAGATATCAGCTGTTGTAAGGCCAAAAGGGTGTGCTTTTAACGCACCGGTTGTGAGCGTACAGCATTTTTGAAATGTAAACTGTTTCCGTCGAATTTTGTTCTTTCTTCAGCATTTTTCTACCTTTTGTACTTTTAGTATTTTTTGGTTTGGAGATTGATTGCAATATTTCCTTATCACTTTTTAATGCTTACACAACGTTCCAAAATCTATGAACTATAAAGTTGGAAAGCTTTGTGTTCTCCGTTCTACCTTCAACTTTTTCGGCCAAAAAAAGCAAATGTGTTTATTTGTGTTTACTCAGCCATTTTTGGTTTAAAAAAAAACAACAATGCCAAGTAAATAGAATCTAGGTACAAAAGCCTGAGAAATTAAAGTGTACATCTCCACCAACCCGCCCATTTCCATTGAAGTCGATTTTCTTTTCAAAAATCTCCCCTCCCAAGTACATACGTATGTATACTCCTCGTACATGTATTAAAAAAAAAAAAAACAAATCAGCAAACATTAAGGCTAAATATTGCAATAAACGTCTCGAACAAAATTCGACAATCTGGTCACGTAACAGATGTCGTCACTGTCACGATCCGTGGATCATCAAACTCGTCAAATCGATCGTACTGTGTGCGGGTGAGTTCTACTACTCCTCCTCCCCCAGCGCGAGTGTATATTGTACTCCGCGAAGATTTACCTCACTTGCGATTTCACAGTATGACTACGAATCAGGTTTACGGCACACATCATTGCGCTGCGCGCATATGTACATCGTTTTTATCATCGGGAATACCACGTTTTAGTAGACAATTTCACTCGTTGACATGACTAACTGATTTCGAACAGTGTTCCCTAATAGTCTTCGAGTTGTCGTCATAGCTCGGATAGCTTACGTAGATATTCCAAGAAAGTCCAAGATCCGCAGAGAACTCACGTCCAAAATGTTGGGGAAAGACTTCCTGCCTTTTACGTTGTCCAACCTCAATTTATCATGCGGATAGTGCGCCCAACTGTAAAGTGACTCAAAAATAAACTACCAGATACTTTCTTTTTGAATTATCTGCGCCGTGGCAGTGTATCGCTAATGTCGCTCAAAACGACGACTCGAGTGTGCATGTGTACTCGTATCTTTTGCGAGGGTATTACGCGCTAAGTTAGTTTGTTAGTCAGTCCGTCCGGTTTCATGTTCTCGCTGTGTAATCAAATCGATATAAAAACCGAAAGAATGACCAACGGAGTGTGGACGGGAAAAGGTGTTTTTGTTTGATCGCGCTAGAACTTTTATTTTCCCATAGCGCGGATGTGTTATATTCTAAGCTAGCTAATCAAATAAACATAGTTCCATGTGTTAAAACGATTTTAATAACAAACTGTGATCTTCTATATTCTAAGATGAAACTTTTGCTCAAAGTGAATTCGGAGAAAACGCGAAAACGTCATCGCAACTGGAATCTACAGCCACCACCAACTGAACGTGTGTATTAACAATTTTTTTTAACTTAACAGCTAAAAATATCTGAATTAGTCATAAACTTGAAGAGTATCTAGATTGGGAAGCACAAGAAGGATTTTCACAACAAGATCGATTGAGGTGGATTCCTTGTAGATAGTGTGTTTTATGCAAAGATAAACGTAACTGTGCGATTAATAAATTTATCATGAGTTCCACAAAGATAAGAATTGAAACCGCACTTACTCATTAAGGTTCCTGATTATTTATTTATTTAGAAAAAAATAATTGCAAATATTTTCTCATTACAAATAATGTTTATTGCATTCCATTGTAAATGGAAAAGTTTATGATGGAATACAGAGAAACTTATAGATGTAGTTATAGATAGTCTGCCAGACTGAAAGGGTGCTGAAATTTCAGCGCAATGATAAAGCGGTCAAGTAGATTATTTATTTGAATCATACACACCCCATACACGATTTTTGTACACAAGGGGGGCATGTATGGTCCGATAAGTCTTTGTGTTTACTTGAAGTCGTATCTTAAATGAAGGACTCTGTTTGTTGTTGATAGCTGATAGTCTCGAAGTTGCTTTTTGTTTGTTTTGTAAACACTTACCTACATAATGGCTACAGAAAGAGGGGGAATTATTTGAATTTGGCTTTAAATTGAATTTAACCGTAAAACTGACTCTTAGGGGACCTAGGATTTTTTTTTACTTCTATCAGGTTGAACTTTTCATGCTGATTAAAAATATACAATCAATATCGGACCAGCAGTCGTTAAATCCTTATATAGGTGAACCTTTGATCAAGAAATCAACGCATCATATAATCGATGCCTTTAATTTATATGGAAGTACGGTCTTACGTACACTGCAGGCCAAAAGTTTGAGGCCGCCAGTGCTCGAAGAAAAAACAAAATCTAACATCGAACAAAAAACTCTTTCGTGGAATAATAATCGTGTAAAATGAACATGGAACGTACGAGTATATGAAACCAAATTAAGAAGAAAATATTTTCATTTTGTTCTTAACATAAAGGTCCTTCCTTTTGATTAAAAAAAAAAGACTTAAACCGATCAAACCTTCGAATTCGATTACTTTTTCTACAATGCTTAACATTCTAGCTATCAGTTTTTGAAATGTTGCCTGTGGTATATTTCTCCAGCTCTCCAATAGTATATTCCACAACGCATTGATCCCGGACCTTCCATCCAGTTCCTCCCGCAACAGCTCTATGGGGCTTAAATCTGTTGATTGAGGCGGCCATATCATGATTTGTAAGAAAACTCTCCGTTTAGTGCTAAATACTTCAAACTTGGATTCATCGCTCCATAAAACTGTTGAATTCTTCTTTCGTCCAGTCTTTATGTTTTTTGGACCATTCTAACCTTTTCATGGGTTTTCGAACAGCAACTCGCCCAAAATAGTCCAGCATGTTTCGTTTGACCGTTGTCAAGGTTTATTCCGTGTTTCATTTATTTCGAGTGCTGTTTTTTGTCTTCTTCGTTTGCTTGTTGTGACGATCCTTGTGTTTAGTTGTAGCTCTAGAACGCCATGACGGTCGAATATCCAAGACTTGCAGTTTGAGCGTGTCGTTTAATGGTACGTTGAACGTAGTACCTTAATACCTTCAACTGCGAAGCAATTTCCCGCTGCGATTTGCCTTCTTTAAGAAGGGTGATGATCGCATATCGAATCTCGATTGTGGTTTTGCGACTTTTAGTGAGTTGCTTACTCAAGACGTGAAGAATCTCAAATAAATTCTTATGACCCTTGCAATCCAGGTCGACAAATTTTGGGATTTGAGAACTCTTTTGATGTAAGGAGTCATAAAAAAGTGCTGAATCAGCATCCAAGATACAGCCATTTCTTGCAAGTCCTCTAATAAATAAATAACAGTACGGTTATTGGATTTTTAAGTGCAAAACTGAGCAGTCAGTCTTATCGCAAACGTCCATTGTACTACAGATATGAATTTCAGTCAAAATCGTTAGAGCTGTTTTCGAGACTGTCAGTCCGAGGTACTGTACAATTCGCCACCCACACTCTCAAGTTTCTCTACTATAGTAATGCCAAGATTGGTAAAAGTATTGAGATCAAGCATTTTTAAGAAAACACTACGAACATGTAAGAAAAGCGAATTTAAAAAAAAAAAGATTAATCGCACCTCTATGACTTTCATGCTTCAGAATTAAGAAAGAACAGCAGCCATACATTTTGGTATCGACATTAAGTACTTCGAAACCAGCAATATTTGCTACAGTAGATCTATTTCTATTCGCGGAAAGTATACATAATCCCTGAATACGAAATCCCGCCACATCGAAATCCCGGAAAAAGAAACACAACATCTCAGAAAAAAATTGCCTGGCTTACAAAGTTACAAAGTCCCAAGAATTGAAAATTGGGGACATTCCGGTATTTCTTTATAATTTGTTTAAGAAAAAAACATTTTAAATTGAATTATATTTCATTCTTAACCCTCAACCGTCCACGAGTGGTTTAGAGACACGTTTCCTTCTAGAAGTGAAAATAATAAAAGGATTTTTATGAAAATTATTGTATTTTATTATGTCCGCTAGTAATTCATGTGAAAAAATCCCGAAGAACTGTTTTTGATACCAATAATTACATTGCAGCCCGTTCTATTTATCATTGGATTTGTATCTTGTCTTTCGTTCTCAAAATCACGTGGATTTTTTTTTTCCAAGCAGCCTTTAATCCGCCTTCTACTCGCCGTAGAGTAGGGTTTTAGAGAAGGTTTTGTTCCTCAATGCTAACCCTTAGGAAACAGTATTTGGTAAAAAATAAGATTAGCGCTAAAGGCGGTGCTCGGTCATTGGATGCCTCAAACGCCTTCGTCAGTTAGGTTTTAAGAATGATGTTACACACATCACATGACAGCGCATCGACTTACCTAAGATAATTTTAGATATAAGTGGACCAGGCAGGTCATCAGCAGCAAGAGTTCGCTTTCATCTACCCTGCACATACGAAGGAGTTTTATAGAGGGGCAAAAATAAGGCATAGCCCCGAACAGCTTATTTTGCAAAAGTTGATATCGGCGACGTGGACTAACATAACTACGTTCTTCCTTCCTCCTTTTCTTGATTACCCTACTTAATGCGACTCTTATCCATGGAGGATGTCCGCCAGAGGTAACGTAACCTTTCAATCTCGTCAAGCCTGTCACATTACATAGCTTTTGCTAGGCCATTCCTCTTGTCATCCGCAATCCATTGATCTCTAAAATTGAAGTTTGACCAGCCTTCATGGGTCGAATATGGTATGTCATTCATTCACAAGTTAAAATGCCCGCTCAAGAACGATCTTATCATCTGCTCTACTTTCGTTCTTATCTTTCTTACTGGCGGGACTACTGGGCTGTAAAACATAAATTTTATCATTTGAGTTAGATGTTTTGAGTCCCTTTTTTCATGCAACCCAGCAGTTGAAGAGGCTTGCAGATACTGTCTTCCATTTGGCACCTCCCCCGCTGCCTGTGTACCATCTGTGGCAGCATGAGATTAAAGAAATTGCATGACAGTGTAATATTTGAAATTACATAATTATTCTGAAATTACTAAAATTGTTCTGCTGTAAAGTTGATATGAGGCGGGTTGAGTTAGATAAAGTCGTTAAGCATTCGAAGAATGCATCTGTTGGCTAAAGTAATACTCTCCAGAACGTTAGTTTTTTGATTACGCTGTTGTTATTCAATGTGGTCACCTCCAGAGTCTGGGATGCTTTGGCGATGATGTCAGCAGTTGAGTGATTTAATGGTGACATTGTATTGCCTGACTGATTCATAATTCGGTTAATTGGACCAGCAAATCATGGAAATGGATCAATTGTGGTTTCAAATGAACATTTCTCAGATATTCATTTTTAACATTTTTTTCTTATCGGAGACCTTCGGAACTACGTATGCGTTGTATTTACTCATTGTTGGAGACGGGCTTTGAAATGCGACTGCTGATTTGTAGGTAAGCATATCCCCAATAACTACAAGTCATCCGCTTCAATAAAAATTTGTCGAGAGAGTTCTGCGATCAGTAGACCACCCTTAAGCATTAGTTGATTTGCCTATTAGAAGTGGTATCCATTTTGACCAATCCAACCCTGCTGGATAGCAAGCAAGCAGCATGTATCAATTCTTCTAGGTAGTTTAGCAAGATGTATACTTCTAACGAGATGTAAATTTGTATGTATCCGCACTATTAATTATTCGTCCACAAATAAAATAAATTGACTCGGAAACCCAATGAAAGCATTCAGCAATTAAAAACCAAACACATTATAGCAACAAATTGTTATTCATGAGTTAATATTAAAATTTTTAAGTAATGTAACATTTACTGTATCATTTCTGAATATTCCAGTAATATGAATCATAAATCCATTCGCAGACCCTATTTCATATAAACTCGAAATAGAACCTGTTTTATATTCTAATTAAAATTCAATATAAATGCTAATATCGTGTGTAAAGTTCCTTCTTTTTGATTCTCATTATTTCGAATGACATTCATTTCTTTAAATTCCTATCGTATCGAATGGTCTTCTTAAGAAATAGTATCTATAGATAAGCTAGAACCAGTTACAATTTTGTAACGTAAATAAATGTATATACGTAGGGACAAAAAAATAATTTTAACTTTACATATTTAATCTTCATCTTTTTCTAATTTCTCCACATAATTCCGATTTATTTTAATATATTTCTTCAGCCGATATATCCATCTTTCAAAACAGTTTTCAAAATCCTCTTTTTGAAGCTTTTCGATTTCGAAATTTACTGCATTAATAATCTCCTCATTAGATGTGAAGATTTTTCACCTCAAATCTTTTTTTTATTTTCGGAAACAGCCAAAAGTCACACGGCGCTAGATCCGGGAATAAGGTGCTGGGCGAATTTCATTGATGCCCGAGAGCGCAAGAAAGTTGTTGCTTTTTTCAGCAGTGTGCGCAGGCGCAAAAAGTAGCAGCTCCTCTTTTTGTCGGTGTCTTAGTAAATTTTGGAAAACTTGTGGTAAGCAAGTTTCAGTATACCAATTAGTAGTGACGACCAGTTTAAAGCGGGATAACGGCGACCATTTTCGCCCTGGTGAAGTACATCGACATCGTAACTTTTGTCTCTGACTTTAATGTAGGATTTGCACCTTCTGGGCTCCATACTATGGACTGCTGTTTGGTTTCCGGGTCGTACTTGTAAAACCAATATTCATCTCCTGTAACGATCTTATTGAAGCAGCTTGACTCTCCATTTTCAAACTTATCCAGGAAATATTGAGCAAAACGAACACGAGCCTCTTTTTGCTTTCGTGACACAGCCATGGCATTTAAGCCCAGTTCAACTGCTATCATCTCCTGTGTCATCCTGGCATCTTCGTCAATTTTAGCCTTCACCAGAACCACATTTGTATCGTCGGTCGAGGATTTGGGCCGACCTTCACGAGATTCGTCCTCCACAGAAAAATAGCCAGTCTGGAATATTCGAAACCACTTTGAAATAGTAACAACAGATGGTGCATTTATTCCATATGAATTTTGACATTTGGGCAGAATTTTAACTGTTGTGAGTTGACGTCGAAATCCGAAGAGAATGGCAATGGCGTCCTGTGTTGGCGGTGGAACTTCAACCGAGCTTACGTCACTAATTTTTGTCTTTCTCGTCTCCATTTTTACCTATTGTTCTGAAATTTGGAAATCAATATTGTTAGATTATAAGCTACAGAAATGCATCTATTTTTTTCAAAAACTGCTAAATTGACACAGACTAAGTGAACTTCTGTTAGTCCCTACGTACTCGTTAGTATGCATGTAGCGAAGAATTGCTCTGAATGCGTCTGTTCAAAGTGCCTCCACTTTCACTGGGATCTATCAACTTACACCAGAACTAACGCTCGCCCGAATCTGCGCTATATTATCACAGAGTGTTAGAATCAATTCAATCTCAAAAACTCTCTCATTGTCAAGAAAGGCATATTGCTGTTGGAAAAATGTTCGACTCAACTCGAACATCTCTGTTGTGGGTTGGTGTGAAAACCAGCACTCAATGCTTTTGCTGAATTCGTATGTCATTAGTTTTCTTCTCGAAATCTTTTAACATTAATATTGAAAGGCTAATAGTCCTAAGGCAGTTTTGATAGACCGTTTCACGTGATTTTCTCACAAGTTCTCGCGGTTTTTTTCTTTTTTCGAAATATTCATTTATTTGACTGTTACTCAAAATCTTTCATTACTACATACATACATAGCTGTTTTCATTTATTCAATTTATTTCATTCTATTGTTAGCTGAATGAACAACCTTCCAAAATATCCCCATAGATAATGGTGGAAATTCTTTTCGAGTACGAATATCTCGAAAACGCTGTTCTCTACCGGAAAAATGACGGGATGAAATTTTCTATAAGGTGAATGCCGAATTTTTCAAAATGTCCCAAAATTTTATTCTCTAAAATGTTCGACTGCATCCAGAAGTAAATGGCGAAAAACGTTCTTTAGTGCTAATATTTAGAAAACGGTGCGTCCTAGGGACAAATTATTACGAACAAAAAGGTTTTGAAAAATATCAAAAATAGTGTTACAAAACTTTTTTTTACATTTTTTCCTGAACCTACTCGTATTTGCTTTGACACATACTCGTATTTCATTTCAAAAATCGTTGTTTTTTTTTCACTTTTGGAATGCTGTCTCTGTCAGAGTTCAACTCTAGAGAAGTGAATGGGAGTCATACTATATGCAAGTCACATACTCTTATTCTCTATCTCTCTCCTTTTATTACGTAATTTCTCGTCCCCTCTGAGACGTGTTTAGAATACATATATGATTGCTTGTTGCAATAGGTGTAAAAGATATATCCAGAAATACCAGAAATTATAAAACCACAATTAGACCTTGGAAATGGGAAGTAATCTCTTAGACTTGCAAATGACTTAGTTAAGAGAAATGGCTGTGCTTCGTGTTTCAAATTAAACTTTCACATATAAGCAATAAACATAAAACGATATTTAATAAAGTTTTCAAACATTTTATGAATGTTGTTTCTATACCTAGCAACATTAAAAAAAAAACAACTCTAAACCAAAATTCAATTTGCAGCAAAGAAATGCAAATGTTCCTCCTATTTGATTCTCATTATTTTGAGTGGTCTGGTTATTGAACGGCTTCGAAGCGCTTCTTGATAGCTCTAAATTTTATTAATATATTTTTATAGTTATAAAACAGGATGTTTACGAGTTCTATATATATGATATATGTTTTCCATATTTTTGACAATATTTTAGAATATCATGTATCTAACTTAAATTACAAATCTGATCTTAAAACACTTTAAATACATCTTGACGTAAATAATTTTTCTTTCAGGTATCACCCAGAATCGCCATACTGCCACTGCGACCACATTTCAAAGATTAACAACGTCTTCGAAGATTGCCATAGCCTTGATGTTTGTTCTCCTAATTATTGTCGCATTAATAGTTTATCTAGAGCTACGGCCAAACAATAGAAACGATTTCAAGCGTGAAATCCTCTTTGGGAATAATTACGAGACCGGAACATGTAAGTACCATCAGCAAACTAAACGTGCTAAAGAACAAAAAAAAAATCTTCCTAAAACCTGTGGACCACTGTTGAATGCGTTTATATTAATATTTATCAATTGAAAAATTATTTCAAGTATCTCAGTTCCGAATTTAGGAAATGGTCATCTAATAGTCGATCGAGAGCAGTGGGGTACATCGGAACAAGCTAAAAATCTAACAATTCCTCTAAAGCATCCAATACCTTATGTGATTATTACACACGTTGGCGTGCAGTCAAATCCATGCTTTAACATCTACAAGTGTTCAATTAAAATGCGAACTCTACAGGATTCTTCAATTGCCGAGAAAGGATTGCCCGACATCTCTTCTAACTTTTATGTAAGTTAAACAAGTTTTTATCTAAGCAACATGTGTATACCACTTATTGGCTTCTATCCAGGTTGGTAACGATGGTAACGTTTATGTGGGACGTGGTTGGGATTTTGCCAATACCTATGCGAACAATACTCTGGCAGTAACGTTCATGGGCGATTATATACGTCATACTCCAGATGATAAACAGCTCGAGGCTGTACAATTTCTACTTGCCTATGGAATAACAAATAAGCACCTGGCAATCGATTATAAATTGGTATCACAAAATCAGGTAGGAAATATAGAAAGCTGATTGTTGACGTTCATTGATATTAATAATAATTATTGCTAATTTATTCAGACAAAACCGACACGAAGTCCGGGTTCCAGTGTATATAAAGAGATCATCAAATGGCCACATTGGTATCCCTGTGGAATGGACAATAATCCAAAATGTGGCAGTGAACTGGGAATGCCAGAGAAATGGGATGGCAATATGTAGACGAAGACCTTCTGCGAATGAGTTTATTCGTTTTTGCATATAGTGATTATAATTTAAGTAATTTAGATAGTTAATAGATTTTGCAAATTATAGTTATACAGTATACATACATATATCTATACATACTTACACTATGTCTTAAAATGCCTTAAATAACAGCTAAATAAAATATTAAATATTTGGTATCATTTTATGTAAATTTTGTAAGAATATTATTAATATTATTAAGTGACTGATTCTAATATACGTATAAAATATGCGCATGCGTAAGATTTATGTATTTGGAATAAAATGGTTTTTTAAATTCATATTGAAAAATAAAAAAAAAAAATACAAATTTTTCTTGAAAAACAACTAGATACGAGTATCTCTGTCTTTTTTATAAATCCTGTTCTTGTTGTACTGCGATACCAAACTATCTTAGCCAGTTGGTTGAGATCATCTTCCTCCTGCGCACAACAGCGAAGATCTCTGTCTGTCTCTTTAACGATAGGATGGATTAGAAGACACTTAGGGCCGGGCGTCGTTGCTCATCCGATCTATATAACCTAACCAACTTAAGCCTTGAATGCATTTTTCATCAGCAAGCCGATGTTGCTCTTCAGTTTCTACTACTCAATTGCTTTCTTAGTCCCAAGCAAACAGCGATTGACAAGAATAATTCTTTGATTGATCTGGGTAATGATGCCATTGGAGGAGTTAAAAGCGGAGGCTAGGTAAGCGTATATAGTTTTCTCGATCTTATAAAATATCTTCTGGCTTTCTTAATAGACTACACTTCCTTACTTGACTTCACGTTTTGTAAACCTTACCTCCTCGATTAACTCAAGTCTGAGCCCCCGATAGCAAGGAGCTATGCATAAAACCTACAAACGTTCTTTTATTAAATAGTCGTGTAGGTAAATTTTCAAGCCCTTAAACCGCATTGATAGTGACCAAATTGGTAGTCGCCAAAATATTTCATGCTCGTGTTCGTTCGATTTAATGCTCACATATATTCAGGATGCCTGTCCCTTTGTAATTAGATATTTTGTTTATGAATATGTACATACCTATGTTCTATGCAATTTAAAAACAGTGCAACCTTTCAGCCTTGACCGAGCTGCTTTTCAGAGTCCTTATGTAGACCACGTCTATCCATCCGTCTGTCACCAACTACGACCTCTTAAACTATAAGAGATAAGACCTGCAAGATTTTTAAACAAGTTATGCAGACCCAAATACAATGCCTGTGACACTTTTGAAAACAAAAAAAGAAATATTTTGGAGGTAGTACAAGCAAAAGTCGCAATTTTGTTCGTACATTGACATGTGACACATCGATGAAAGGGCCTTTTGAGTAGAAACCAAACATTTCGAATAAAATTTGTGGAAGAAATTATAAGAGAACAGGCAAACAACACAGTACTCACTACACTGTGGCCACCTTGCCATCTAGCGCTTTTCCTAGCGTTGAACTTTTAGAAAGGTGTAGAAGCACTCGAGTGTCAATTGTTCTGGCAGCACCTGATCGCCTGTCACATTTCTTAGTCCATTTCTAACCAAAAGTATCTCCTCGATTTTATGGGACCTGCCAGAGATATTGATAAATCAAATTAAATACTAGTTCAAATATTAGAGCGGCTGTGGGAACTTTGGCACTGCAATCATGTAGAAAGTACAGAGATTTTTTTGGTGTGCTCAGAACCACTGCCAACTAGATCCTGTCCAGTTATTGCTTTAAAGAAAATTCATCACTTTCAGACAAGCACTGGAAGAAGACGTAGAGATTCGTGTATATTCTATAGGGACGACGTCGTCTCACAGATGTGTAGCATATTACAGGCGGAGATAATAGCGATCAAGGAAACCTTGTTTCAGCTAAGCTGATGTTAAAATTTTTCCTGATAGCCAAGCTGCAATAAATATCCTGGAGTCAGTCTCGTTCACATCACTGATGCTATGTGCCGGGACATATATTCTAGCCAACTATAGGGACCGGGCATAATACAACAACTTTAGGGATTCTACCGGAGAAAGAGTACACTGGTTCAAGTTAAGAGCTTTGATATCTTCTTAAATGGCGTTTGCAGAAGTTGTCAAAACGACGAGGAGGATGAGACAATCGACAACCTGTCACTGCCAAATAAAATCGCTTAATTAGCTTCAACTAGTTCTAAGACTGGGGAATCCCAAGTTGTTTGTGGTATTATAATGGACCTATATTCCGTTCAAGTATGTCTGTACTCATTGTTATTTGAACTTACTTTCTTTTTTTAAAAAAAAAAAACCTACTCGTATGTTACGAAGAGCTGATGAATTAAAACAGACTCTACACCAATGAAAAAAAGAAGAAGATCGCTGAGTTGTCCAAAACACAAGACTTTTAATTGTTTTGAGTTTAAAGTTTATAACGGTGAATCAACGTTTAGAGTCTTATCTGCAGATGATAGCGCAAATTTTTAAGCGCGATGTGTAGGTAGGTATAGAGGGTGGGAATTTTTTTTTTTTGAAATATCGCATCGTTTGTCGGAAACTGTTTGAGTTAGGAGAAAAATGTTTACATAAGTACGATCAAAGTACAATAATTCTAGTGTAATCGAGACAAATTTACCTCCTCTATCTCGAAGTGGCTGTTTTCCAGGGTTAATATCAGCTACAAGTCTCGCATTGGTGCATTGTAGCGATGATATTTATTATCATCACGGGATACTGGCGTTATTGGTTAGGAATTTACGTAAGTTAAAGATAACATTAGACTCGTATTGTAAATCTTGTGAGAATAAATATTAGGAGTCAGTAAAAAATTATTGCTTTGCTAGTCATCAAGTCTAAGGAAAAACCCAAAATGCGATGAGTCCTTTCCAACTGCCTAATAAAACATTGCTACCTATTTGTTTGGAAATAGCATATAATGTATCTATGCACATGTGTGTTTATTTCAATTCCATGAATTTAGGAAAATAGCCTCAAGTGAACGAAATAAAAATTCTTTTTCTTTAATTGAAAGACAATTAGTATTCTGAGAAGTTTAGTGACACTCCGTTGTGCCTTCAACTTTCATTTCCAATCGAAATTTTAACCACAGATGGACAAAAATAGATTTAACAAATTCTAACATTAAAATTCGCCACAAAAACACAATAAATTACTATTTTGCACAATTGGTTAACCTTACCGCAATCTTTTTTACCACATGCATACAAAATGAATGCCATCGCTTTACAATTTTTCGTATTCAAAACATTTTTTGTTTTTTTTGAAGACATACATCCATACTTAGTGTATTGTATTTGGCAAGAAACAAAAAAACACTTTCCTACAATTTATTTATTCTGCGGTTTTACGATGTGAAGCGTGACTTTTTGCGCGGTCATTGTAAAAATAGAGTCAATATAAATATCAGGTAGGCGGCTACCTAACCTCGTCACGAAGCTCGTACATAAATGATTCGCACCAATGTATCATAGTTAACTTCCAGCACAATATGCTTTTCTTCCTTTTTTTTTTTTTGGTTTTATTGAAACAAGTTTTTTTTTTGTTAAAAAACGTTAATTGTTTATCCGCGTCTATAATTTTCATTATTACAACAATACAATTAATTAACTTTGCACAGAATTGATTACAAGGTGTACATTCTATAGAAATTATCAACAAGCTAAAATCGCTGAACAACATTTGTGAATAAATTGAGGTCGGTCGTATAAGGCTGATCTGCACAGGTGTCTGGGGATGAGAAGTTAATAAATAATCTGTAAAAGTTTCATACGAAAAAAACCGAAACAATAAAAAATTTAATTCAACGAAGGTATATTTCCACATTCAGTAAAGCTAGTACAATAGTTAAGTTCCTAACTACTTTGCTTCAACGTGTCTCTGTTATGACAGATGCGACTTATGTAAATATTTTGGCAATCTTCAGGTATAGCTACATGCTACATCTTTCAAAAGGGTTGGCGAAATTCTTACGCGCAAGCTTTTTTACTTGTTAACTCTCCGAAGCTGTCGAAGAAACGACATCGAGTCCTTACGAAAACTATTTTCTTTCCCCAGCATTTGGAAGCAACCAGGCATTACGCTTATCGTTTATTTCCCCCGACATTTGGTTAACCAGTTTGCACAATGATTAGCGAACGAAAGCACAGATGCCATAATACTTAAGCAGATGTGAGAGTTATTGAAATCAGCTTGCGATTTTCCTTTAAGTCTTTCTCAGAAATTCTGAAATTTTTTGATCATACTGTGAGATAACTCATCAATAATTTCCCTTGCTTTAAATTTTCCTCACATTATTTATATTGAACTTTAAGAAATAACGAACAGCTACTAACTATTAAAAAAATTACAGAAATTTGTTTGGCAATTCTCGAATCAGGTCATCACTACCTTTTATTTCATGCCCGCATCGTATTATATCTGTTTGCGGGTTAATAAAACTCAACAATGGTCCAAATTTAAACATTATTCGATATATCTAAGAGCTCATAAGTTATGAAGCTGTGACATATAGATGGACAGACTGATAGACGGACCGATAAGCAACTGACTCTCACTAACTATGAAATTTCCACGATATGAAGACCTACGAAAATAATTCCTGAAACTTTTAAGAGCATTGTATTAATCTAAAATGAAATAAAATAAAAAAAATACTACATTATTAAGTATTTTAGCTCTAAGAATAGTTTTTGTCATATGAATACTTTATTTAATATAACCCGAGCAATAATCCTATCTAAGATCGACCATTACCTAAGCATCTATGGAAAGTGTTGGAGATCATCGGTGAGCCTTATTCAACCACTTTATCATGCTGCAATACAGACTAGTCTAAAAGCCTTCAGATCCACCCCATCAGGAGAATGCTTGCCGAATCTGGTCTTCCTTCGATCCATCAAAGGGTGGATATGACCCAAAATAAGACAATCTTTAAGGCTACAAATTTTTTCGGAAGCTCGAAATCATTCAAACTATCCTCGACTATTCAAAAGGCTATTGTATCGGCAAATATTATGAGAATACTAATATAATACTCGAAAACCTCTCCACCCAAGTCTTTATGCATAATGTTCATCAACGACGAGCGTGAGAGATGCAATTGTTGGGCACGACGACGAGTTGAGGTGGACGGCTCTTCAGCCACACTATCGCGAACAGCAGCAATATTTTCTGCAGTACGAGCTGTACGAGCATGCACTGGTGTTTTCGCATCTCCTACAGACCCGGTTTGCACAAATTTTTGCACGAATTTTCCGATTGTACGCACATTTGGACGATTAAATTGACCGAAAGAATCACGAAATGCACGATATGCATTTTGATTTGAACGCCCATTTTCATAATAAGCCTGAATAACTTTAGCGCGTTGCTCGATTGTGTATCTTTCCATGGTTCAAATTGAGTTAGTCTGAAATTGAGAAGTGTCAAATGAAATGCAGAAAAAAACTTGACGTTTAGGTGTGGTTCACATTCAACATCGGCCCTTAAAATTTAACCACCATTTATAAAATATTTAAGAAAGGTGGGTGACATGTGATTCTACGGATACTTTTCAACATAATATTTAGCAGTATCAATTGCAAACTTCCTGAACCTCTCTATATCAATTTCATAGCCACTAGATACAATATAGCATACATAATAGTATCTTTTTTTTAAGTTCCACATCATTTTTTGTAATTTCTGCGGAAATTTCAGGATTTTGAAAGCAACGTCTGGTCCTGTTGCCATCATTTGAATTACCAAATCCAGGATTTGGATTGTCTACTACGAGTATCAGACCACAACAATCTTTAAATTCTTTTTGTATCCTCTTTTTGTTTTCCGCAACAATATACTTATCATTAGCACCTCGAGCTTGCCACTTCCTTAGTGGTAATTTGTAGGACAAGTGAAGTAAGTTTTCGAAAAAACGTATCCATCCATGAAGAACGGGTAGACCGAACTGGAAGTTCTCGGTTTTAACTTCCCTTGTTATCATACCTTCGATATCGTTGAAGTTTTTAGAAGATGCACCACATATAAAACACGTTTCGTGGATGACGTCTCCGTTTTAGCGTTGCACATTTTCCCGTCAACCATGATAAAAGGTATGACAAACTTGTGCCTGTCTTTTATAATTCATTTATTTCCTCGTCTACTCTAGCATAACTCAACATGGAAACTGATGCGGACTCTCTCAATTTTGCAGTTTTCATTCTTTTTGTTCGTTCAGTACTTTCAACAAAAGAAATACTTGGTCGACCATGCTGTTGTTCAGGGCAGCAGACATCGAGTTGTCTATAAGCTTTTTCCCACCGAGACTTAAAATGCGATAATGTTTTATTCAAGTCTTTATTGTCGTAGTTTCGAGTTCGTTTTTTTAACTCCTCTGCTAGAAAATCAAGCTGTTTTTCTAAACTATTGTTTTCTGTTGACCGCATAATATTAACAAGCTTCCTTCGGGTCATAAACATCACATTTGAACTTGTTCCTAAAGGTTAAACATATATTTAAAAAGTTTACCACCAAAATTTTTTGTCAGAAAGCATTTTTTTTTTAAAAAAAAAATTACCATCGAATTCGCAAATATTCGCAATTTGTTTTACAGTTCTTCAAAAACGATAAAACGAGCTACAAACAAAAAATAGTTTTAAGCTTTGGACGGCTTTATAACACAATTTTACCTACCAACATGTGCACGCAAAACCAAAGAAATAAGCATTTAAAAGGGTTTTGATGATTATTACCGTTTTATAAAAATAGTAGCATTCTCTCACAAAAAAAAAAATAAAAACATAAAAATAAATAGCTTCACACACACATATCAGAACTTGAGGACTCCATCCGAAAATTAAAATTTTGTATAACCGTAATACTTTTTGATGCAGCCAAAAAAAACTTCTAGCTGCTTCATAGGAAACTCTAGCTTAGGACTCTTACATTATCGACATTGGGGTATTTCACCATTAATAAAAAATGAAAACGGACCAATACGAGCATTTTAATTTTTTTGATTTATTGCGAACAATTGGGCCATTCTGCCCCAGTGTGCGGCGTGAAGTGGCATTGGGATTAGGTCAAATGCCACGTGGAAGTCTACAAAGAAAGTGTATTCATATTATTTGATTCCTTTTTTAGATTTAGGCAATGAAGATCAAGGAGCTAAAAAACTTAATATAGTATATATATATACTCTAATAATAATAGAATATCCTGTTAAATTGTGATGCAAGCGGCGATGCCAGTTCTATGAAACAGTTTTTGTAAAATTCAAAAGGCTTGCCTTATGCTGCTTTCTTCACCTTAGCGTCGTGAGTTTGGTATATCTGGTTGTGTGGAAAATAAAGTAGTGTATGAATTTAGGCAACGTTTACAATAATTATTTCGAGAACGCTAAATATTTGCATTTGTAGCCCAGTAACACTAGTCCTGAAAATAGAGTTTACTACAAAAAAAAAAAAAAAATGCTCCACAATTCCGCGTAAAGTTCCGACTTCCACATATTGGTGCTAAGAAATTTATACTAAAAGACTCCACTCCTAAGACCGTGGCGTACCTCTCCACCCTATGTTTAATATTCGGCACATAATTTTTTCATTAATAACACCTTTTTTCGGTACAAGAAAAACTTTTTTTTAAGTAATTAGTTTTTCTTGAATGCCACCATACTTGTAGCACGAATAACAAATATACAGGGTGTTCCAGAAAATATTTCCATACATATGCAATGCTTTGAAGAATTAACCCTAATTCATACTATAAGTGTGCAAAATTTCTTTGATCAGGAAGTTACACATGTATCTGAAATTTTCTTAAGAATTTCTGTTAGGTGATGAAATCAAATCTTGGGGGTGCGAACCAAAATTCTCAGTTGGCAAAAGATTTCCAATATCTTGGAAGTATCGGCCGACCGAGCATGCATAGTAGTTCTGAATTGTGTACAGTCGCATCGGAAAACAAAGGATGCGTTCTGTACATGTACAGTAAGAGATTTGGAGAAACAGAGTGTCCCAAAATTCACGCAAACCTGTTTGGTAGAAAACACAGGTTTTTAATTAAAAATTGTAAATGTTTATTGATTCATAAAGTATACAGTATAATGGCCTCAAGGGCTTTGCCGGTATATCACTATTTTGTCAACATTTTCCATGACTGTTTTGCATTAATTTGACTGACTTTTGTTGATACAGCGATCAGGAAATTTTTTTTGATTTTTTTCTCGGGATGAATGGCATGTGGCACCTCTTGTTGAAACCATATTTCGTCCACATCCATATCTTGCAATTTAGGCACAAAAACTGGATTACTATGTCGTGATAGCGAGCACCAATAACTGTTATTGCATGACCAGCCGCATTTTCAAAGAAGAATGGTCCTCCAATCCAAAATTCGCACCAAACAGTCACATGTTGTGGATGCATTTGTTTCTTAACAATCACTCGTGGATTTTCGGAACCGTCAATTTTGACGATTAACAAAGCCATTAAGATAAAAATGAGCCTCCTCGGTGAAGATGATTTCGTTTGAAAAATCAGCATCCACTTGTTGTTGTTCCATAATCCATTCAACGAACTGTTGAACATTGAAAACGCTTTGTTCTTTCGTGTAGCACTCCATTTTTAATAACCCTGAACTGTCAGCTGTCATGCTGGCTTTTTTTTTTTTTTTGTTGACACCCTTTATAAAGAAGCTGCAACTATCAGTACCAGGAAAGTAACCGCCCATGTCACAAGAAAGCTGCAGATTTGTGATGAATAATTTTCTAAGAAATATGTATAAGATACTGCCGGTGGTATAAAAAACAGTCCTACTTAGATTAAAGTGCAACAACATTGTTTAATTTCCTAGCTGCTTTAGTGAATGTGGTTTAGGCGTGAATCAGAATTTATGAGTAAAGTAGCTATTTATGTACTCAATATGCTCTAAAAAATTCCACTGATTAATAATGTTATGGTTGTATTGTTTTAAACAATAATTTGTTAAATTTTAAATACCGACTGCCTAATGACTAAGTTACCCAACCAGAATATCTACAATAAAAACATAAACGGAAATAATTATGCATGTTTGATTGATCTGATAACTTCATAACTACGAGTATGCAGATGAGTATTCACTCAAAAAATGTATGACAAACAATTAATTATTCACCTCGCGTCAACAGCAATTACATTATTCTACAACTAATTTTGTTTGTAAAATTTCTAAGCGTTTTTTTTTTTATTTATTTGCGTCGAATGCTAGAAACTGTACTTTTAATTATATTCTTTAAAAATCGATGAAATGGAAAAAATCATTTTGCATTTTAATTATTATTTTCTGACGAATAAAACTAAAATTAGTTTACTGCCAAACAATTCTCACCTGTCGACAACACGCCCATGCCCAAAACACAGTCTCATCCATGAGATACAATCTTTTTTTCTCTCTTTAGATACCTGTTAGCTGTTAGCCTGTTTCATGTCATTTTGCAGATAGAACGAACTTTTTTATGTATCTTTTCCGCTGTAAGTTTTATTGCGAAGTGAAAGCTTAGAGAAAAAACGTGTTTTTCTCGGATTGCGGTAAGCTTACAAGTTTTTTTTTTTTCCTGTTTACACTGACCGGCTGAAGAATTTGCTATTATCATTCAGTCACTTGAATTAGTTGATCGCGGGAATCCGTTGAATAACGCAAACGGTGCATGTACTCCATAGAGGTACGAAACAATCAAATAAAAAGCTTCCCAGCTCGAGATATAGTTAAAGCTTTTCAGCCTACAGACGTTGTGACTAGTTTGTGAATAACTAATTTATTATTCACTGACAGTACGGGTAAACGGTTTCTACTTTTTATAACTCGATTGGTAAATTATTGAGTTTTTCCAGGGTGGAAAAAGTGGAAAGACTGGGGAAATTCCTTTCACCGCGAGAAAGGAAAAATTCGCAAAGAAGTGTTAAAAAGCTGAGCAAACAAGTATACACGGCAGTCACAGTTGTTTGTTTATTTATTTTAGCCTTGATGTAGCGCGAATTTGATTTAGTTCTGCGCGTGTAGATATTTGACGAGAAGGTTTGCGATTTTTATTTGCCACGGTCTTATCAGTTCGTCGAAGACTGTGTACCAGTGCATCGCATTTTATTTTTTAAAAGGAAGTTGCCATTTATTCGCTTTAAGTTATACATTTTTTTGTTTATCTGTGTGTGTATAAAATGTGACAGATCTTTTATAAAATACAAACAGTGCCTAAGAACTTGTTCCTTAAAATGTTCGTAAATGAGGTGACAATACAACCTCACCTAGTAACTGACAGTTCATCACCACAACAGATGTCAAAATCTGACAACCCAACAAAAATCAATATAGAAAATGTCATAAAAATCACTCGTGACGAGTCTTCAACATCAGAAAAAACAAAGAATGTCGGACAAACACTTCCACCCGCATCACCAACGCCTTCCCTACGCAGTGAAAGTATATCGATAGCATCGATCGAATCAGATGCAGCATCAAGTGTTATCGAATCAGATATCGAGGAGTTCGAAGACGCTAAAACCGGTTGCATGGTGAAAAAACTCGGCCAGCAAACCGCTCATTCTCTTGAAAACAATCCAATCTCGAATATAAGTCCTGAAATTGGTGTACTATTGGGTCAACAGATTGAACGGGATGTTTCATCGTCGAATGGACCACAAATCGCTAGTTTGTCATTGACAAATTCTACCGATGTGACGTTTGGTCATAAAAAATACCACCGAGGTCCTGTCACTATACAACAGATACTCGTCGAAAAACCAACACATCGCGGGCATTGCAATCCAGCTTTTGAGAACTCAAACGATTGCCCAAGTAGTGTTACACGAACAAAGGAACCCGAACATGGTGAGTGGTGTAAGCTATATTTAGATTTTCAGTTGAGTAAGTGAGCCCTCCTTATCGCTCAAGTCGTCTGACACACAGAGAGTTCGATCGCCTTGACGTACAATAAAATGATGTAAATGCACTGCAATTGGACTTCTGAAAAATGTGATTTCAATTCAAGTGTCATACGGTAGGTCATGATATCGATAGCTTGTTTAAAGTGTTTGGTAATTATATACCCTTTATGATTGCAAACTTGTTGCATCTTTTCTTTTTTATCAGTCACGCTTGCACGTGCCGCCATTTTGCATTTTAATCACTTCGATTCATACTGTCATTTGTCAGTGTATGTTAATGAACTTAAATTGTTTTATGTCCATCGTGAGGTTATTTTTAAAACGCCCTGCGTCCTTATTTGTTTTTAAAGGAAACCAGTTTTTTTTGTATAGGTACACACCTTTCAAATCCGCATATACAACACGATACCATCCATAAATACGTGAAAGAAAGTCAAGATAATTATTAATAATTAATTTGTGTCGAAGAAAACAAAATTCCATGAAAAATTAGCGAAACAATGCTAAGAGAAATTGTCGTGTATCGTGTGCCAATATCAAATTTTATCGTTTCTCCAAAATTAGTTCCAGCGAAATAGACTTCAAGCAATATCGTCATTTCTTGTGAATTATATCATTTATCTTAAAGCGCATTTATCTCAAAACGAACTTCTTTTTTTTACAATTAGACGGTTCTGCCTTGACAAGGGAGATATCTTATACAATGCCTGACTGACAGATGTAAATATTTTTCTGAGCATTACAGTTTATGATTTACTGAACTGTCACATTCAACATTGAATTTTATTGCTGTTCGAAAATTACTCGTAGTTCTTCGAAATTAATGTCACAGCGTTAGCAACACTGTACATAAATTCAATAATTGTGCAAAAGTAGATGACATCTTGCAATGCAAGGTTGATGTACATATGTACAAATGTGATTCATAGTAAGTATGCCTAACATATTTTTCTTAGCAAATTGATGGAACAACCTCGGGTTATGATGATTGAATCGAGTGCCAAAGAGGTATTGGAGCATCACAGTTGATGTTTTATCGAACTGTCACATTTTGACGTGATTTGTATTTTGGGCTTATCATCTAAAAATAAAAGTTCACGAATTCTGTCTTTTTAGAAAAATTGACCCGCTGTCATGCTATGCATTTCCTTCGATATTGTTCTAGAAATGTTCACTATCTTCTTCTGTCAAGCACTTTGTACATTGACTGCCTACAACTTCAATTGTAATTTGGTTTATACAACATTTTGAAATTTGTATTTCTGAAGAGTCGGCTACCTTTTTTGAATACTAGTTAGTTGATGATTGGATTGTTGGAAAAGATAAACAGCTTTGCTTTGGTTTCTTTGTTGCCGTAACAAACACATTGAATACTATTTTCATAAGTCAGTGAAACAACTATGGTACTCGTATGACAAAGACATTTACATCATCGGTGGAACAAAACGAGGGTGGCCGTGGTGTAGTGGTAACATCATCGCTTGTCACGCTGTTGATTCACGGTTCGAATCCTGATGTCAAGAATCATCTATTTATTTCACATGAAATAAATAAAAAAGTCGATCACTTGCGAAAGCTAAGTCAACTCTACTGTGAAGGCATAACACTGGCAGTAGGGTGGTCATATGGCTAAAATGCAACTTGATCGTTATGATGACATCAAGGGGACGGAAAAAAATACTGTGAATCATAAGCATCGACAATAATAGCGAAACAAACAAAATACTCCCCAGTTATCTGGACAGCCATCCTTGTAGTTACAGAAACTTAATACCACCCGAGTTTCAAACTACACCACTCTGTCTTTCTCTCTGTCTCTTCCCATTTCCACAAAACGCACGTGTTCTAAAAATTAGTATAAGGGTATTCATATCCCCTTTAACACGTGCAAATTATATAAAAAAAAGCAGTCGCTAGTTGCTAGTATCACTATCGGTCTGGTTATAAACGATTATAAGACGCAATATAAACTGTAAAACAAAAATTGTTTTCACTGCTGATGCTTAAGCTAAATTTTGTTCGATGGTTAGACTTAACTACGTGTTAGTCAAAGAACAAATGCCTAGGCTCGAACAAAGAATTACTTTTGACTATCGCCGTATCTTTGGACTGATATCACAGTTGAGCTTATTGAAAGGAGTTAAGGACAGGGTGTATACCTATAATACTTCATCATTCCAGAACTGCTGAAAGGTGCAGAAGTGAGGGCTTTGTCAAAGCCGGATGAAGGTTGGGTTAGCTTCGATTCTTCGAGTACATGTTAACTTAATCAGAAGTAGGTCCATTATGTGTGATACTAGAAGGACTTTGGAATTTCTCAGTTATATTTGCAGCTGGAGCTTAATAACATCCATATTTGACATGCGGCTGAGGTCATCGAAGAGAAAAGCTCCCAAATATAGGTTTGCTGGACTGAACATGTACCAAAATGATGAAAGGGAGGTATCTTGACAACTTTTTTTATTTTGGGTTTCCAGTCAAGTTTCATCACTTGTGATAATAAAGATTGTACCATACATTTTATTAGGGGCAATATGATATGAATATAAGCTATCAGTCCATTTTGAAAGCTTAGACTACATTGAGTTTCAGCCTTCAAAAATAACTTATTTTCATTAGAGGAGGACCATAATCCTTCCGATATTAAATAGCTATAGTTGGATAAATAAAGATGATTTGCTAAAATCTAACGTAGACGCTTCTGAAATGTTTTTTATTCTGTCTCCCTGCAACGAGCACTTGATGTATGGGTGGATGTTTTGGAGGGAAATGGGTACCATATTAGTTCAAAAAAGACAGAGAATCTGTGCTGCCCGTTCTCTGATCCACACCGGCCTATTCCAGACATTTATTTAAATTATTCTCAAGTGCGAAAAGTTCAAATATCTGGTATCTATGATCAATAGCGAAGCAACTTGTGTTGATGACATCAATCATCGCGTAAGCGTAGGGTGGATGAAGTGGCGGGAAAACTCAGTAATCTTCTGTGAGCGAAAAATGTCTCCTAAGCTGAAAGGAAGGCTCTACACCGTAGTTGTTCGTCCGGCGCTCACATACTGTTCACAATGCACAAAAAGTATGAGGGCAAATTAATGGCAATTGAGATGAAGATGCTTCGCATGACAGCAAGTTCGATAGAATAAGAAGTTCGAAGATTCAAGGAAGCCTTCATGTAAAAGAAACCATCATAAGCAAGATAGAGCACGACCGGCTGAGATGGTATTATCATGTTCAAAGGAGAGATCCTTTGAATCCCGTCAAAAAGGCAATATCAATCAACGTTCCTACATAATCGCTCAAAAAAGGCAGATCAAAAATCAAATGGATCACACAAATTCAAAAACACCAGCATTTGATTGGCCTCAGTGACGAAGTGATCCGAAACCGGGAGGTTCTGAGGTCAAACCGGCAAACCCCACAGGCGGACTAGTAGGGATACAGTAAAGTGAGAGGGTTGTGATCCTTCTACTCCGGATAATAACTTAGCCGTAAAGAAAAGAAGAAGAAGCAATGCTCACTCAACTGGCACTACAAATATGCTCTAATCTTGGCCTTAGGTCTACCTTCTGGGCAAAAGATCGGGATAGCTTTGTTGAAGACTTGGTGTAGAGCGCATGCATCTTTTAAGGTTGTTCTTAAATATGGACTAATCGATTTTTCTGGGATTTCTAAAGACTGGTTGGTTTAAAATATCATCCAGACTAAATTTAATTCAAAATGTTTTCAGAGATTAATGTTCGTCTCACTCGTATTGGATGTCAGAAAAACGACTTCAATGGAAAGAGGGCTATCCAAACTGGATTGTACTTCTTAAGAGATATAATAGAGGCCGGGACAGTTCCAATCCAACTACTGCAGGGATTCAGTTAAATTGGATATCCTCTTGTCCTTGAGAAAAGTAATCATTTCGACTAATGCATCAACGACTTGTTATTGCTCATAATAACTGTCCCTTAACTATTTCCCATATGTACGCCTGAGGTAGGAGATTGCTAAGCCTGGATTATATTGAGGTATAAGGATTCCCTTTAATCTTGAAGCGTGCCCTGAGTCTGTTCGGGACCTGATCCCTTGGTAAGACTAGTTGGCATGTCCGTTATTCTCCACACTTCATAACACAATTATGTCATAACATATATTCATTACGTCACCTATCAGGCGAGATTCTGTCTACACTTTGATGTTATTGATGAACGCTATCACAAGATGGCCGCTGAGGATCTCGCTGAAGGGTGTTGGTTTCGATGTAGACAAGTCGTTGGTAGTGTGCACACTAGTCCTCTTTGGATTCTTGGGGGACTCATCCAGACATCTTTGCCATTTGGAATGGAGTCTCTAGCAGATGGCAAGACGTTGGGTTAACTATTTCGATCAATCTGGGTTCGAATCTTTAGTGCGCACAATTTGTTCGTTGATATTTTTTTTTTTTTTTTTAATTTGATGATAAAATTCCCGGAAAAGAGCATTGTAGGATAGTTGTCTGCCCTTGGATAAAATAAATTAAATTTTGTTTACCTCGGAATTGTAATAAAAACAAAAAGTTTTTATTACACTATCACAACAAGGCAGGTCATGACCGTACTTCTAATAGAATTAAAAGCCATTCAAGGTAAATCCCATATAATCCCCAGGTATTTGTAAACAATATGTCAGATAGCACACTTTGTATATTCTTATCAGAACAGATATCTACTCTAATTAATAAATCAATAGAGTGCGATAAATCCCTCCAGTTGATAAATCGTTTTATTTCTCTTTTGGCTAAACGAAAACATACTCGTACATATTTACAGTCATTTGCATGAATTTAGATATAGATTTTGTGTTCGTAGATACCTGCGAATATTTATGAAAAATTCTTTTCGATTCATCTTGTTTGTTAGGATGATATGCTGATTTCTTAAGTTTATTTGTTCAACATTGACGATGGTTGATGATGTGTTCGAGTACGTAAAGAAGAGAGCTCTATAGATGAATGTATGTATACGAGGTGTCACGAAGAAAGAATGTGCTTGACAACTAATGGTTTCAAATTCGTGTGCAATCAAAGATGTCGAACGCGCCACCATCATTGAAATACATTTTGAATCAAAGTCAAAATTTTATATTGCTATTAAACTAATCCATGGATATATAGGTACGAGTACATTAGATATGAATAAAAAGCTGGTGAAACAGGTATTTTGCTCAACGCACCACTGATTCGGCGTCAATTAACATGTTTTTTTTTTTTTACAATTATTATGAGACAACATTGGCGAGTATAATGAACAGGTACCATTTAAAGCAGATTGCTATTTTTTTTTTTAACCAGTTTTGAGGAATGGAGTTTGTGGATTTAAAACAAAATACATTAACATAGAAAAATAAACAAATGTGGGTCATGCCTGACTAGAATGAAACGTATTGCGGCAGAAGTGTTTCGACCTGGTAAAGTTCTTTGTTTGAAATAAAAATTGCTTTTGTCAGTTGGTATCGCACTAACTTCATGATGATAGGTTTCCCGCCTTTCATTACCTTGGTAATGACTTCAATTAAAGTTCAACAGGCGATTGGTTAAATTTAGATCCACCTGTGAGTTGAGATTCGAAGTAAAGTTCGGCACCAGTTACTATAAATATTGTCTCTTTTTCGATCTATGAAGTTCTTTCGAGACGCAAAAAACTCCGATGTAATCGATCGGCGAAGCCGTTTACCTATACTATCGTACGAATATTGTGAGGTCACCTGAATGTGACTTGAAAACTTACCTATAGTTACCAACTCAAAGGTTATGGATCAAATAGTCCATGAATAGGCGAATAAGCCAGAGTCAAAGGATAGTGAACCTCTAATTGGGTCCACTTAGAATTAATTCACTCTCCTATTGGAAGCTTGTTGTGTAGACTTACGTAAGGAGATCTCTGCTTCACATATATCACCCCAACTCGTGGGAACAAAAATTAGTTCTTTCATAAAAAATAAAGAGATTACAAATACAACTTTGTTGAGGTCGGACAGAAACAAAAAATCCCTGAAATGATGAAGCTCGAGAGGCTAATGGAATCCAGGTGGGTAACGATTCAATTGACGACGATGACAGACAATGCGGTGCAGCAATGTTAGGTTAGTAGGCGCTGCTAAGGAATAGAAAGCTCCTTAAAAACCACTGGTTTCATGGTACAAATATATTCCCAAACCGAATATAACGAGGTGGGGAAATAATTTCACCCAGTCGTAGTCACATATGTACACAAAATCGGAGTCCTTCAGAATGGTCGATCCAATATTATTTCTGATAAATACGAAGGCAAGGACTGTGGTGATAGCAGGCTTATAGAGCGGATATGCCTACGAAAACCGCACTACACGTTTCGGAGAAAAGGAGTTAAGTACCGAAAGTACAGCTTTGGTTATAAATGAAAAGCACCCTACGCAAATGTATAAAATATCGTTGCATCTTAAAAATTCTATGCGTATAAATAAAAAAACATTTAGTATATCAGGAAAATTTTGTTTTCTTTTATAATTTAATATTTAGTTGGCCCTCCATTTGCCTTAATTACTGCCAGATATCTACGAGACATACTAGCAACTAAATTAAAACATTCTCGACATATAGCGCTCTTCATGCCTACTAAAGATGTCAGATTATTGTTCTTTATCCTCTTTTTTAGAGTTGCCCACAGGTGTTCTTTCGGGTTCAGGTATGGCGATTCAGTTGGCCACTCCAAGACCTGTATGTTTTGATTTGAACACCATTCCATCGTTTTTCGGGATTTATGGCATGGAGCACTATCTTGCTGAAAATTATCCTTTCGGTGAGACCTGTTCTCAAATATTTTACGATAGCATGCCTTTAAGCAGGTCCTTAAATCATCAATATAGCTGTGCACTATTCATTCTTCGTAGCACGTGAATAGCTCTCCTATGTGTCTTGCCGCCAGGCAGTCCCAAACCATGCAACTACCACCACCGAACTTGACTATGGGTACCACACAATCGGGATGGTTCTCTTCTTCCTTCCTCTTGCACTCCCTTCCTCGACACATTCTTATTTAGTTTTCAGTTCAAACACTCATTTATTAAAAAATGTATGTATGCAATTTACTTACCTCAAAATATGCCTCGTCTGACCACACGACATTGCTTCAATCTCCACGTCGTTTCTTGTTCTCCTCAGAAAGCCAGGGTTTTCTTTCTGGCCTTGCAACCTCTAAGGCCGGTTTCTGTTAGTCTTCTTCTAACCGTTCTCGCAGATAGCATGACATTTTGGTGTTCGCTGGTAACGAATGTGTAACCCAAAATGCAGTGACAGCAGCTTAAGTGAAGGGACACGTACGGATTGAAGGAAATAAAATGACGCACGCCCCAATAAAGCGGGTGTTAGCCTACGAATTTCTTTCAAAATTAGGCAGAGAAACGGTGAAGTCCCTGATCAAGAAATTAGCCACCAATGAACACCGGAAACAATTATCAGACGTGGAGAAATGGCTTTTAAAATGTCGTTAGGCTCTACCAAGAGTATAAAGCGATATCAATAGGACATAATAAATTCAGGAATGGAACTTATGAAAGGCGATATATTCAGGTTATGCTTGGAGGGCGTGAAGACATATTGATTGTGTTAATGTCCAGCAGTAGTTACTAAAAGAAGATATATAACAGGTTACTAGTAGTTAGAAACAAAAAGATTAGGCAAATAGCCTTTAAACAAATGCCAGCGTTAACACGGGGAATCAAGGCCAGGGAGGACCTTGGACTAGTCCAATTAGTAAATCCTACTTAGATGGCTCGTGAAAAGGAGACAAAAGGGGACTTAACAAGATGATCGGATTCGATATCTTCCTAAAAATTAGATTAGGTTAAGATAGAAAATGTCATTCGAAGTTTTTAACGAAAATGTATTTTGCGAGCATAATCATCTCTGGGGATTTGCTACTCTGGAAAGAGAGTACTGGTCTTTGAGCCTGATGCATTTTCCTTTTCCTATTCTCACTTTTGTGATCTTCTCGATAATTTTTTTTTTTGCTGCTCTCTTAATTATGAAGTGTGCAGGTTAAAGGTCCTGTCGGGTCATACCTCATTGCTCCAGGCATGTAAATGAAAGTCAATGTTCAGCTTCGTTCTCTTGGCCCAAGCCCTTTACATCTTAATCAACAAAAAAAATACACGTATGTTTCCATGGAAGGAAAGCGCATTGCTCTCCCTGGTACGTTACGTTTGATTAAAATTCACAAAAATCTTACGAATTCAGGAACAGACGTAATAATTTTCAATATTTCACGATCATAACACACACGTTTAGATGAGTTATGTGACAGTTGTCACTTGATTTAAAGTTCAGTTTTTGCGCATTCATCATTTCTGAAATTCATTAGAATGTACTTCTACTTCGTCACACCCTGAATTCAGTCATATTCCGGAAATGCCATTCAATGGGAACAACTCATTATTAAACATTTTAAACTGATTTTACGCTTTACCTTGAAATGTTTAATCAGAATCTTCCTTACTCGTTATTAAAATGCAAATTTGAATTCAATTCTAATTGTATAACCCACGATTCTGATTGTGCATATATATGTATGGTTTTTTAAGAAATAAATTTATCACTTTCTTGAAATATTAACGATCGAGAATATGTAATTAGTATGTACCATTTCATCTTAATTACCAACTCATTAGCATTGTTAAATGATCATAAATAACTTAGCATCCAACGGATGAATTCTTATTTATCATTTCAGATATCCATGGTGACAATCCACCTCCGTGGCAGACATATAAGAATATTCTGAATCATAAGGCAGCCATTATAACTGCAATAATTGTCATAACAACTCTTTTAATTGGAATAGTCGTCATCATAAGCTTACACTTGCTTCAGGATGGTGTGCTGCAGAGTAAGTTTATTAGATTCATATATCCCTTTCATTCTACAATAGGTTCCTTCCAGGTGTTGGCGGCACTGATGACGAAAGATCGCTCCTATTGATCTCAAGAGATGAATGGGTAGCACAACCACCCAATGTGCCATTAAGCGATCTAGATACTCCAGTGTCGCGGGTCATTATAACGCACACAACAACTCAGAATTGTACCACAAAGGTGAGACCTACCTTCATGTAATTAAAATACTTTTATACCTCATGTAATAAATTCACCTTATAGCCAATGTGCATCTTTCGAACAAGATTCATACAAACTTTTGATGTGGAATCGAGGTCCTACGATGATATTCGATATAACTTCCTTGTCGGTGGCGATGGTAATGCATATGTAGGACGAGGTTGGGATAAAGTTGGTGCCCATACAAAAGGATACAACGATAATAGTGTGGGTATAGCATTTATTGGAACCTTCAATAAGTGGGCACCCCCAGAGCAACAGTTGAATGCCACCAAATGGCTACTTAGTGAAGGTGTCAGACTGAATAAGCTTGATCCAAATTTCAAGCTCTATGGTAGCAGTCAATTGGATCTATCCGATGGGCCTGGTGCTGTGCTCTTTGAAATAATAAAAACATGGCCAAATTGGTCGAATGAACTGTAAAATAATGTCAAGTATTTTTTTGTTTTTTTTTGGAAATTAAATATTAAGTGAAATTTTTTATGTAAGTAGGTTAAGCTAGCGATTATGCGAACAACAACAGCTTAGGTAGTACACAGACATTGGAAACTATTTATTTGTGATACGTATGTAAATAAGTTATTTTAAATTCAAGCTTAAACATATATTCGAATAATGCTAATGATAAATATAATAAAATAAACATTAATAAATATGTATTTTCTTCTGTTTTGACGGATACAAGCTAGTAATTCAGGACCCAACAAAAGTAATATGTACCTAAGTGGTCAGTGTTAAAAGTCAAAGAAACCGGATAAAACAGGAAGGTAACTTGTTTTGCTGCTATTTGTGTGTAGTTATTTAAACTCGGTTGGTAAAAAACATTTAGAAAATTATTAAATAATGAAAACAAACGGTGAGCACTCGGACTCAATTTGGTCCACCATTGTAGATACTATCTGTCTATTACCATTCAGGAACTTCATTTTGATGTAGTGAGGAGATGGAGAAGCGTAAAAACTATTGGGCTGACGTCCCCTCTAGGGTTTGAACGTGTACCGTTTGGGTCACTAACAGATACTCTACTCACTACATTATGTTCGGACCTCTGCACTGCGTTTCCAACTCATTCCCAGTGTATTTGATTCCACCTGTTTTGCACCATTATTGCTTTTACAACCAATTCTTTTTTTTAATTTGTGGACGGATTAGGTAAGTGAAACGTTTCCTTCGTAAAGTGTTTTTTCAGTTCCTTCGTTAATTTGTGGTGTCTATAAGTTTCTGATTCGTTCGAGATACGATTCGGTCAGAAAGTACTAAGATAATACAAATACATCTGCGGCTTGATTTTGTTGGTTTTTTCAATTTAAACTATTCATCCATCAGAGAAGTTAAACAAAAAAACCTACAAAATCTTACGAGTGACAACTGCATTCACTTTACAAGTAAAGCGGTTGCGAGGTTGGTATTTCACATCCCTGCCATATGGGATCTGTCATCCATAGTGACTGGTAGTGAGTTCTTGCCTTGCTATGGATCGCTTAACCACCTCCCAACGCATTCAAATTTTCGCCTCTTACTACAAAAACAAGAGTTCTGTAATATATGGAAAATCAACAAGTTGATGACGATCGTCAGCGATGAGGCATTTCTCGCTCGGCGGCTACGTAAACAAACAAAATTGCAGAATTTGGAGTTCTGAGAATCCAAATGTCATCGATAAGAGGCCATTGCATCCACCACGGGTGACTGTTTGGTGCGCGCTGAGGAGCGGTGACGCGATCAGGACGTATTTGTTTGAAAACGACGAAGGCACCACTGTCACGGTGAATTCTCTGCACTATGGTCAAATGATAACCAACTTTTTTTGACCTGTGATTGAAGATACTGATGTGAGCGACATGTAATTCCAACAGAACGGGGCGACGACAAGTTCCATTCCATTATTTTATGAAAATGCAGACAAATGCCGTCAGCGTATTCTTGATATTTTAGAGAAGATGTCATGGCGCTTTCGATCGTCAGGGTTGTATGCAGAATATCACTGAATGAATTTATTCGATTGATTCGGAAGCTACACGCAAATTGTACTAAGATGGAGCCAATTGTATTTTTGTTGTGTTTGTCTTATTGCCAATGGCCATTTGACTATCAAGCCTATAGCCTATAGAAAGATGTGGTGGTATCTCACCGGGTGACAATGGGGTGTACACCACTGTATGTTAATTTCAAATAAAATTTATATATTTGCCATTTAAGCAGTCAACTGGGCACTCTTGTGTGAGAGCTCATGAGAGCTAGGCATTTATGTAAATGAGGGTAATTTTTTTTTTGTGCCGAACTAATGGAACTAATTTTTGAAATGAAGTTTTTTTAAGCTCTTTGAAGACATATTATATTTTACTAGATTATCCCTCCTGATATTTGCAAGGAAAGGACATGTGCAGAGGAAGTGAATTAAAGTCTTCTCCTCCTTGTCGTCTCTGTAGAAGTGTCCGATAATGGCGTGAGTTTGGAGGTGTTGTCTTTACGGTGTCTTAGAAGTACCTTTGACCTGTTAAGGTTCAGTTTTGCAGCTACTAAAATGTGCCCATCTATGGTCGACACAAGAAGTAAATTATAATTATGTAATAGAAGAAACTTCAGAATTCATATCACGAAACTACTACAATTGTGGATGCGTTCGTAAATAAAGCACACAAATTCAAAATACACTTGACACTGCGTTGAAAGTATTAAAATGGGGTGGATTATTTTTGTATTTGTATATTTTTGCTTATTAAAATAAAATTGACTTTTCGTTCATTCGGGAAGTCAATTGTATCAAGAAAAAAAGTACTGTTTTATTGCAAAATTCATGCCTGGTCTATAGTATGCAATCTTTTGCTACCCAGCTTTAAACTTCAAAGTTTTCCCACAACTTACCATTACGCAATACATAACACTTAGCAGCTTCGTATGTAGCATTTATGCATGATAGGTATAAGTTTCTCCTGCGCAAGGAATGACAGATACTATAAAGTTAAACAGAATCGTTAAAATGCTTTTAAGATTCCGTACAAAATAAAAAAAAAAAAATATAATATTTGAACAAATTGCATTATTATGTCAAATATCGTGAAGATATCGACTGTGTATAATTAACCAGTTTTCAACAACCGTTCGATAAGTAAAGTACCGTTATACGAATTTTTTACTAAAATTTGTTTGCTAAAAACTTACCTTATGTATCAAATTTGTTCAAAACCGTTGTAGACGTTTTCGAGCAAATCGATCAAAATCCGTCAAAGTGGGGTTAATTTTGGGGTTAGAATGAAAATGCAGATTTTATCTCGAATTATGAACCCATCAATCGCAGATATCAAGTTTGAAGAGAATCCGACCAGCCGTTTAAGTCGGTCATCATGCACACAGACGGATAGACGGACAGACCGAGAGATAAAATTTTGATGTGACTTGAAGAAGCTCGGAAGGTATACCATCAAGCCCCACTGAGAGGTTCGGGTATACACGACTTCGATTGTCATATTTGAGTTTGAGGCCTTGAGGCCGTAGCTTAAACAGTTTAGTACTGCGACGAAATACTTGATACTTGCCCATTCAGCAAGGAACTCTCGATTCTCTTTATTGGATATTGTTTGGTGTTCTGATCATCTACTGCCACACTTATTCGCTGCTCCTTCAGCTTCTGAAGCAAATGAGTTGATGCAGTATTGTTTATCACGTCTTGGGCTACACTATACGTCCTTCCTCCTCGTATGGCACTGGACTTCGAAGTCGACTCTCACTGCCAGAACACAATAGCAAGTCTTTTTCTTTCTATTTCTATATCCCCTTTGGCTCGCGCAAATTATAAAAAAAAGCGACGCTGAAGGGTGAAGCGTCTTGTGAATTGAATTACACACAAATTCAATGACGCAAGCAGAATGATGAAGCTGAAGCGGGTGCTAGAGTATATAGAAGTTAAGTCAGCTTAAGCTTCACAGGCCGCTTCACACTTCAGCTCTACTGCGGAGGCAGTTGCAATTCGAGTTTTGACTGAAATACGCTCCTCTACATACGAGTATGTATGTGCTTAGGTGTTGCCATAATCCCCACACTCACTTCAACGTTATGATCCTTAAATTGCGAACGCACTAGGGCTTCGCGATTCTGAAGCCTGTTGGTGTTGTACCAGAAACTGCAATTCATATTAGTTCGATGCATATGTAAGTGTATAAGTGCTATCATAAGATAGTGAACTCGTGCCACTGCACGCTAGTTTCGGACGTGGAAGTATTACTTCACAAAATTTTCTAGAGGTCTATCTTTTAGCTTTTCTGATTCACATATCTCATTGTAAGTAGAAAATCTAGTTCATCTTCAACTTCCTCATTTATGGAAAAAAACTGAAGCCCATCAGTAATGTAATGCTTTTCTTGCCAACAAAAACTCGTTCCAAAATGACTGGCATTGAGTCATCCCATCATATGAGTAGATGGGCGACAGTCACTACTATCACTCGGTCTAGCGATAAAATACTTTATACTCGTAGATTGCCTACGCTCTACATAGTTTTATATTTTATGCGCTTTGCAGAACCAGTATTGCGTATGAGTTAAATACTTTGTCTAAAAAAATGCAAAGCTATACAAACAAACGACGCCCTCTCATAGTGAACTACTAAATACTCGTACCGACGCAAAGTAACGTATCACCATAGCAGCTCTGTCTGACGTGGTTAAGATCATGTGCCGGTACGACTATAATATGAACCGAGCTTTCATTAGCAATTATTTATTTTTTAAATACCTATTTTGTAGGGTGCATTGACTTTAAGTCATTGTTTCGAACAAAGAGAATAGTACACGATAAGATATCCACACGAAGTTGTAATTTTTACTAAAGACTCTGTCTAGTACCTAATGGAACAAAGAAGGGAAACAAATATAGATTGTTAAGCCGAGTCTAGATACAGCCGGCGAATTGATAAGCTCCTTGAATTGTAAGTATTTTGGTTTTGGAATCCTTTAAGCAAATACGAATTTAGAGGATAGGTATCTCGATTTAACAAATCTAAGAAGTGTAGTCGCATTCACAGGCAATTGGCTAGACTGACGTACTCGTATACTAAACGACCTCCTATAAACAATAATTATGCAATAGTAGCTCTCTGTATGTTTTTTTTATTTGTTTAGTTTCTTCCGCAAGCTGTGCTTGATTTAGTATTTTTGCCTTTGTAGTGGTGACGTACTTATAAGCCTTTGCTTCTTGTTATCTGTTTGACAACTTATTTCGAAGCTCGGAATTTCCAATTCGTTTGCAACAAAAGCTTATCCTGCATAATTATCTCGCAAAACAAGAAAAGAAAACAAAATAGCTATGTAAATAAAAAAATAAAGTGCACGACTGGGTCGCACGTACTTGCAACTATAAAAATAGATCAAAATCGTTGAAGCCGTTTTCGAGTAAATCAATGTTTCCAAAATCGACCATTGGTAAAGTATCGTTAATTTTGAGGTTAAAATGAAAACTCCAATTCGAATTGTGAAAATCCGTCAGTCATACATACAGACAGACAAACTGACAGACAGACGGGAAGAATTGAGAGACCCACTTTTTTGAGTTTCTTTATTATAGTGATGTCAAGTTTGATCAAAATCTCCAGATCGAAAATTTGCAAGAAACCAATACTTGCCCTTATAGGTGGAAGTAAAATGCGATACGAGTATTATAATTATAATCAATGATTGATTCAATGGGAGCTAGTATCTATCAAAAGGGGACTTGGGATTTCTCTTAAAATCATTGTCAATTTCGGGGGAAGTTTTTCGCGTCTGTTGTATTATAAAATTTCCGTTGTCTTTTCAGGAGAATAATGAAAAATTCCACCTGAAAGGGGCGAACAAAAACGTTTCGCATTACGCCCCTTTAATTCAAAAAATCGCACATCATTAAATCAATGTGTTGTGGTTTGATTTAGTATTGAGTCGTGTTGGATAGATAACCATTCACTGTTTATTTTATATTTTTTTTTTTTATGAGAAATAGGTACTGAAATATTATTCCTTATCAGTATGGATGGTTTTGAAAATAATTAAATGCAATAGCGGATGGGAATGATTGGAATTGTTTTTTTTTTTTTTTTATTTGTACTAGTAAGCCAGACTTTATAATGTAAACCACATTTAAGATATTAAATGAAACTGGTTTTCAATCGCAAATGGGACGTAGAACTTAAGAATAACTGTGATGAGGTTTTGGAAATTTGCATATGAATATATTTGGGTAATATTCTAAATCGCACGAAATTTCTTGATTTGATTTTATTTGCTATATTCTAACCAAAACAGGGCGCACTTCAGAGTGAATTCGGTTTGACGTAATTAAAAAATTAGAAAACACCGTTGTGACTCAAAATTAAAGGTAACACAGTTTGTTTACGTAAAGGCTGGGTGAGAGTAAAAATAAACCCCCGCTAGGTCAGGGTTAAGAGCAGCAGTTAAGCAAGGTATGTCGTACGAGGTGACTAAAGTAAATCCAGAGGAAGTAAGCTTAATGATTCTATGAGCAATACTGTCCGGGAGCCTGATCCCTGGCAGAGCCTTACTAGGCAGTAAGGTCACAGTTAAAAGGTGAAACTGATGGTAAAATCGAAGTGTGTCCGCCGACAATGTGCGGCTCCGTTAAATAGCAGTGATGCCGTTTCGGAGCTTGGCAGATGGGCAAGTACTACTGGCATCTAGGGGTTCTGTCATAGCGTTATAGGTTCGCCTTTCCTGAGAGAAGTTTATAAAAAAAAAAAATTTGCGACGATACAAGATACACATTGTAGATGCATTTTGAGTCATTTTGCTTTAGCTTTAAGAAAAATGCGTAAAAGAATTTTTATCTTATTCGTCCTCGTATGGCTGTTCTCTTCGAAAATTCTTCATACCCGTTCGGAGTGATTAAGCGACTGATTCAGAACTTCCAATCTTCACATACAATCTGAACACTTTCTAACAGCAACTTTCCCAATAGTGTTAGAAATTATGTGATTTGTGCTGGTTAATCACGCTTAGACCACGATCGTTTTCGATTGATGTTGTTGTAGATGAGCCATTTTTCATGACCAGTGATGATTCGCTTCAAAAAAGGAACAATTTCATTGCGTTTGAGATGCGTATCGGAAATATTGATTCGTTGTATTAAGTGAATCTCTTTCAATTCATGTGGAACCCAAATATCGAGCTTTTTTATGAGTCCAAGACGTTTTAAGGGATTTTCAATCGTTGTGTGTGATGCCTCTTTAACCTCTTTGAGTCTCTGCAATCTCTCGCACAATCATATGACGATCTGATTCAATTATGACTTTGATTTGGACATCATCAGCTTCAGTAGGTCTACCAGAACGTTGGTTACTTTTGACTGAAAAATCTCCAGAACGGAATTTCGTAAACCAATTCTGACACGTGCGTTCTATTAAGCAGTCAACACAGCTGACTTCACATTACTCTTTGTGAACCTCAGCAGCTTTCTTGCCTTTACGGAAATAAGAAAGCAAAATATGTCGAAAATGTTCGCTTTTGCACCCCATGGTAAGTGTCAATTTTACTAACAGGTGTAAATAAAAATAAAATTGAAGTGCTTCTAAAGTAAGCTTTAAGTGACAGCTATCAAATGCCAAAAGAAAACAAATCATAACATTAACAAAAGAGAGAATCAACAAACATTTGCCATCTACGAGTAGTAATATCAAGATTGATCGGATTGATTCGAGACCGAAAATTTTCAAGAAACCAGTATTTTCACTTATGTATATGTAGGTGTAAATAAAAATTCATTATTCATCTTGTAGAAAATTTCAAAACCTAAAATGTCGATCATACGATTTTTTTTTCGCACTGTGCGTCGTTATATAGATATTCACATTCAAAAACGATTTCCATTAACTTCGGGTAATGTGGAACATTTTGGAAGATTGTGTACCTACTCAGGAGCCATTTCCACTTCTTGCATATAAATCTCAGTTCTTTTTGACAAATGTCAGTGAAAGCGAAGTTAGGTGCGATTCATATTAGCATTAATTTCTCCCTTTCATCAAAGTGGTACCAGCAACATTTTTTGTCACCATTTCCGTTTGACATAATCATTGCAAGTCGTGGGTATCTTTACTTCGAAATCATTTATCATGTCTCTCAAATCGTAGTACATAACGCTCATTTTGTGAAATTTCTGATGAAAGAAACTGAATAAAACGAAGATTTAATGAACGAAAATAGCATAGAACAAGTTTTAAAAACTATAGAATGAACCTTGGGTCTCCTGGAAAAATTATTTAGTACAAGACCTTCACAATCCCGCTCGTGCTGGAGCCTCGACGCTCACATAATGCTGACGTCGAGTAAATTTTGTAATGCGAATTTAAGGACGTTGGTCAACATTCTATACATGAATTCAGCGCTGAGTTATTTGGTGCGGTGAAATTTGCGTAGCACATAACAAATTAAATACGATTTAGCTAAACCCAAATTCATAGCTAATATATTAAACAAATTGTTGATTTTGTGTTGCGAATTATTAAATATATACCTGCAGTGAAATTCACAAATATTCTTTTATTTTATTGGCTCTTTGGGTTCAGTCTTAATTGGCTTACAGAAGAAAGTACAAATCTTTTCAACGGTTGTCCGAATTTCCATTCAACTCCAAATTCAAAGTTAATATCTGCATCTTACTATTTTGTTTAGAGTAAATATTTGGGTTGAGTTACATGTGATGATAATAGATGGCATACCAAGTTTTTTGTAAAAATCAGTATCGTATAATGGTACTTTACTTATTAAAAAATTCTCGAAAAATGGCCTCAGATATGAGACAAATAGCTGTCATATGCAAGGACCTGTTACATAAAATTTTTGAAAAGGGACTAAATAAGATTTTTGTCTCTAAAACAAATATATAATATATATACAAATATATAATATATATACATATATATATTGTACTATAACAATTTTGCTTAACTTACAACAAATGAAGTTGTAGCGCCAATCCTTAAATATATTTTAATCTCATAATTAGAATTGTAATTAGATTCTATTGCCAGAAGAAAATCACAGGTCTAACAGCCTGCCAGAAATATATGACTGTTTCCTAATATTTCGTCCCGAAATCGTACAAATCTGAAGTTTATAGGTCGACACCCACTTTCGGGGGCATTTTCTTTAAAATCTAATTGTATCACTACATCAATGATTTAGCCCATACTTCCTTTTTTCCAAATCAAAGACATGAAAAATACTTAAAAAATTATTTCAACTAATAAACATCGACGGAACAATTAGTATCTAGCGAAATATCAAGGTTCCGAATGCTAAATTTTCTAAGACGGTCAAAAACCGCTACCACACCCGAAACCATCGAAAACGTGCATGATATCGTGTTGGACAATAGGCGAGTAATCTCCATTGCAAGCAATACATATATTCCAACATTTCCTCTAATCTTCAAAAGACTTTCCATAGGCCGATTTTGGAATCGTCTTCAGCTCCTTCTGCGAATTCTCCTCTATCGCCCCAATCGTCACAAAAAGCTTTCCCCGAAGTGATACTTGAGTCGTGGAAAGAGGAAAAAGTCACAAGCTTGCAGAACGGTAAGAACGTTGTTTTTGATCATATAGTTGCGTACAAGATTAGATGTGTGAGCCGGTGCGTTGTCATGGTGAAAAAACCACGAGTTGTTTCTCCACAATTCTCCCAAAACATCGTGCATAACGCTCTGCACCGATCCGAACGAGACACCAAGATCGGCTTCTATCTCCCTGATGCTCACACTACAATCTGCGAGGACAATTTTCTTTACTTTTTCGGTGTTTTCGTCATTCATACTGGTGGATGGGCGACCGGAACGAGGCAAATTATCAACCACAGTACGGTCCGCTTTAAACTCTTTGTACCACTCGTGCGCTTGTGTTTTCGACATTGTCGAGTCCCTGTAGGCTACCGTTAACATTTTCAACGCTTCCGCACATGATATTTTGTTAGAAACACAAAATTTCAGGCAACTCTTTGCTCAACTAAATTTGACATTGCGAAATTCGCAGAACACAAAAAACACTGACTTGTTTACAAAGCTATCATGCACAAACTGCCGACAAATGACAGATGTACCAACCTAAAAAAAAGCTTTTGACAGTATCTCAAGCCCGGTTTGTTTGAACGGGAAATTTTGGCTACTTTCAGTACTCAGAACTTCAATAAATTAAAAAAATTGCCAATACAACGGACGTATTTCCATGTAAGTAGAGTCAAGTAAAAATCCACCTGCAACAAAGTGCATTTGAGTTCATTATTTCCCAATGAAACGTGTTACAAGTATGCTGATTATTTGTTACCTCGTGCCAATAGAAATATCTACGACGAGACGACGACAATCCGTGAATAATTCAAACATGGCATCACAAGACCTTTGCAACTTTCTACGTGATTCAAAAATATGCAATGAATTTATGTTAAATCACTTGAGCTGAGCAAATGGTTTGATTATGCTAATTACTTGTACTAATTAATCATATTTGAAAATTAATATAAAATGCAAGACAAAGTTGTAAAACATGAACAATATCAGGTGCTCACCCATTAGAATATTCTTTAGAAACTTATTACGTTGTAAACCCACGTAGGATTCTTTAATAGTTTTGTTTAATAAAGATATTCATTAGAAAATATTCATTATCAAAACACATATCGAAACAGGTTCATCTGAATAAAATCGAAAAGTGTATGTATGCGCGAATAAACATTCGCATATTATTTGCTCAAGTGGTAGTCTCATTCAACAAGTATTGGTTCAAAACAAAAAAAAAACGTATCCATCAGCTCCACCACCATCAACGAACGACAAACAAATTCAAATCAGTTGATCGTGACCATTCGTTAGGTTCTGTTAAATCTGTGGCGCGGCTTAAGTTCGTACCAACAATTTCGAATCTTTCACGTCTATATTTTGAGATTGTATGCTAATTACCCAAACCACTTTGTTGCTTGTTTTTTTAAAGCAAGTAAACAAACGTCAGTTGGAAAAGCTTGCGACGGGTTTTATAGGCGGTAAAAGCTTTCGCTACTGGAATTTTACTTCGAGTACGCAATGAGTGTCAAGTAATTAATTAGCTGTCAAAAAAAGAAGTGTTTTGTTTACTTTTCCGGTTTTTTTGGTTGAATTTTCCACACCTCTGCGGGGGAAAATTGCGCAGTAAATATCTAAATTTAAAAAAAAAAAAAAATTGATCTTCCCTCCTGCGTTTATTACCTGCCAATTTGTTCACACTGTATTCGTGTGCATGAGTATTGTATCTGTGTGTGTGTCTGTGTAACTGCATTCGTGGCCTTATCAGTTCCAGGAATAGTTCGCGCCACTGTATGGCAAGTCTTTCCTGTTTGTAACTTGAATTGAACCTTGACTAGCACTTAACTCCCACAGAAATGTCATTTAGAAAGCCATAATAGTATCTGTGTGCATCTACAATAGCGGTATGTGTTTGCATGAAAATCCATATCGGTGAAAATGCATACAGATGATAAAATTGATAATCAATCGAATGACAGTGCCGCCTCATCGGATTCGGGAGTGATTACAGATGAGAAATTTATGTCAGATACAAATCAGTGTAATATCGATATAGGTACGTGTATAGATTGTGATAATTCTGCCATCACGGATACGTCCATCAATATAGAGAACATCATAAACCTTGCGAAAAATGTTAGTCCAACGAAAAAGACAACCACGACCACGCAAAAGTCGTCGCCAACATTCTCCATCCGCAGTACAAACATATCGATAACATCGATACATTCGGATGCATTGTCGAGTGTTATCGACTCGGATAGTGATGATTTCGAGGACTCAAATAGTAAATACACCATCAAGAAGCTGGGCCAGCAAACCTCATGCCAGTCTGGCAGTGTAGATATACCGAATATAGGTGGCAGTGATGGAGTGGTTCTACTCCAACAGAGGGTCGATGGGGAGCATATGGGTGCTTTGGCAACAGCGTCCACGTCAATGGGAACGGGTGGACCACAAGTTGCCAATATGGCGTTCACAAATTCCACAGATATTACAATTGGCCAGAAGAATTATTACCAGGGACCGGTTACGATACAACAGTTTCTGATCGAGGCCCGAAAAAGGGAAGGCGTGACCGACGCTGGTAGAGGCAATGATAATCATGCCTTTGAGAATGGCAGTCCAGCGGGAGTGCGGAGAAAGCCAGGCGATCATGGTAAGTAGTTGACATTAATATCGGTGGCTATTTTTAGGTTGAAGAATTGGTTAAGTTGGGACCGCAATGGACAGTGATGGACTTTCTTTTAAGATGAAAACGAGTTGTTTCTTATTTATTACAGATTATGGCAATGACTATAAACTTTTACCCATAACAAGGCAGCAAGAGATCTGCTTATGGACATTAATATTTTTTTACTGTTACTAAAATTTCAGAAACACTTACTGTTTTTTTTTTTAGATTGGATTCAGTTCAAAAATATTATTATGCAGAAATTTGTTTAGAAAATCAAATTCTTTATGAAGGCGACCATATCTATAAAATAGTATTGGATCGTTCGCAGAATTTCGAAACAATTTAAATGTTTTGTTTTTCTTAATTTATAATCAGAGTGGGAAGCGTTTTGTAGAATTTAAAGTCATCTTTGGAAACCGGACACGCTTACGCATAAGTTGTGGTTAGCACCTTGTCACATTTCATAAGGTGATTATTGGTATTAGCACGCATCATAGTGGGCGAAACCCCTACATTTTACAGAACATCCAAAGATTGCCTTTAGTGTGTAGAGTCATTTTTGTTTAACAAGGAAGAGGCGGTATGTATCCTTCTAGTTGCTGATTGAAGTTTTAAAATTTCCCGGGTTTGGGCACCACTTATTGTTTTGTTTCGATCTTTATTTAATGAACATTTTCAATGGGAATCTGAAAAGAAATTCACTAAACAACAACAACGCATTATATGACATTTTGCCTTAGAGAATAAAAGTCCTCGTTCCAGTGCAGTGAAACGTCATAAGTGTAAATGATGTAACTTGAGGAACTCTGCTGAAGGTTAGCCAAGCATACCAAATTCAGTTATCGCCCGATCTAGTGCTTCTGTCGATTTTTTATAATCGAACCGTGTTGTAGGTAGTCGAGGTATTGATGTACTCTACTCCTAACAAAATTCAGGAAGTTGTAATGATTTTTTAACATTATTGTCTTTTGGTTGCAATAAACCAAAGTCTCCTACCAATTGACCAATAACTTACCAGCAATCAGGAAGTTGATATTCAGTTCCATTATTTTGTTATATATGTTATCTACGTAAACGAATAAAGATAAAAAAATACTTTGTTTGTTAAAGTTTATCAGTTTCCGTTCTGTGCACAGAGCATTTCAGAACTCATCGTATAAATCAAACGAAATTATTATTTGTTTTGTTTTTGGTTGCGGTACTGGTGCAATTGGGTCAATTACTGCAAAATTGAATAAATTTTTTTATGGAGATTTAACCATTTTCTACGATTAGATAAGGAGGTGCATTCGTAATGTATAAATAGATTACTAAGGTAACTGTAGTTATTATTAACTGAGAGCTTCACATTATCTACAACCGTAAAGAGGATATGGCTGAGATCTCGTTCACTTTGCTCCCAGTTCACAACACCAAGCTTTCTAGCTTCCAATATGTCTTGCTGCTTAAGAGAGAAGTTGATTTGATTTTGTTTGTATCGCCTCGAACCAGGCGCTGTTGCTCGTACGAGTATCTCAATTTGTTGTCAAAAATAAGATAATACTTTCTCCATCAATCAATGGAAAAGGTCGTGAAGGGGTCAAATGGCTCAGCGGTTGCGCACTGAGCTCGGGTCGGGTTCCAATCCGCTGTTCGAGTTCCAATCCATCATGCGCAATCACATTTTTTTTTTTCGAAATCAGTACTACTTTGAATTAATAAATCCTATCAGTGAAGGCTCTACTAAACACAGAATACTGGTGGATGCAAGATTGATGCTTAATGCTTATTCATTTGAGTACAACATTAAAATAGTAGCTCAGAGTTGCATATATGCAGATCATGAAAAAATATTTTAAGGCTGGCCTAGTCCGCAAAAGAGTAGTCGATTTTTTTTATTAGATAAAAGGTAATACATGCTATTCGATCCGTTGTTCTTTTCAGTCTCGAGGATAGTTCTCAAATACTTAGCACTAGTCTTCTTAAAAGAATATTTGTGTTGAACTACAATTGCCACCACCAATTTTCAGAATAATGATTGCGCTAAACATACCTTTCCTAACCTACAAATCACTACCAGTATCACGCAATAATCAATTGATTAACTCCATCAACTGAAAAAGACCGAAAAGGAGTATTGGAATATTTTGTAGCATTCACATAAGTTTGAGAATCAAAAAGAGGGAGTGTTTACTTTTCTCTTGTTCTTAATTGGTGGACCAAATATTTGGATTTATTTTCTGCAGAACTTCACTATTTCAGATGCAAAATTTGAAAGCGACTACAAATTACGCTTTATTGCGGGGTGTTACAGTCATGAGAGCCAACTAAACAAGCTAATATTCGGGAATATTCGTTTAAAAACCTTCAAAATTGAGTGGAGACGGAATGGGGAAATGGTGTGGTGACTTTTCCCCAATATATTTATATTTTGTTTAAATAATGTCGTACAAAACGCTCTTTTCTAACCAGTGCTGAGGCAATGATAAAACTTAGCCTCAATATTATTCTTCTCGTTAATACGTTTTCGTTTTTTAGCAAACACAAAATTCTGTTCGTATTCTTTTAGCAAAGATATTTACCGGTTTATCCTTCTTAAGCAAAATCAGCCCAATAGATGATTCTGAATCGATCGGTGCCTCCTAAAAAACTAACCACAACTGCACAGTTCATCTACCCGCTGAAGAGAGCACGTCTAAGTACCTACTGCTGGTGGCAGCTACATGTTTATACGAGTTCTTGTCCAGGATAGAATGGAACACGGGTATATATAGTTCATCTCTGTTATGGCAGTCAGTCTAGCCCTTAAGTTTTGACACTGACGAATTCTTTTTGACAACATAATTTATCGTATTCATTAAGCATACTTTTAAAATATGTTTATGTATGTATATGCATAATAAAATGTGATTGACACTAAAAGCGCACACAAAATCTGGACTATAACGAATCTTTTTCATGACATTCTTAAGGCTCAACCATAATCAACATTGGGAAACATAAGCTAATGTCATAACTGAACGAAATTCTTCCCTATGCTCTGTCAATTCCAACCGATGACCATAATACTTTTGCCTGCATTGGAAAATTTTCATAACAAACTGTCAGATTTACATATGCAATGAGCGACCGAAACCACTCCCTCTTATGTTCGCTCATGTTTGCCAAAGTGAACGAACATTTAACGAATCGACGCTGGGTTTATTATGTGTTGGATGATAAGATTGTGAGTATTTGTGGGTTTGCATATGCGTGCATATGCAGGCGAATGTTGATTATATTTCTCACTTTAATCTCGGAAATTTGTCCGACGTTCGCAAGTGGTGGAACTTTTTTTTTTATTTATTCATGTATTTGATCCTGAACTTCAGGACATGGCCCCGAAATCTTTTGGTTTTTTTTTCATTTCCACTGAAGATTAGTAGAATTGTATTTCCACTGAAAATTAGTAGAATCCTCCTTAAATTTGTTGAATTGCCGTGAATTGCAAAATTATGTAGCAAATTTGCAAGTCACGGTCAATTTCCTTCGTTCTAGTAAAATCTGGATTTTTGCATTGTTTGCTCATTATATGTATTAACACCAGAATGCGAAATTAGCATTTAAAAGAAAAGTGATAGAACTTTGGTCAATTATTTTGACGTCACGCTGTGACAAATGCGAAACGGATTGGCTTAACTATCTGTCATACTTCGTGTAACCATGACTTTTTATTAGACACTTATAGGACAGATGAAGACAGATTAAATACAAAGAACAACAAAAAATATATACATGTATATACATATATAAGTGGGTGCAATGGCCACAGATAATTGAGCCCTTACCTTCATAACAAGTATTCAATACATTTCTTACTAATTACAGTAATTTAGATAATGTCAAGAGAGCTATCATCATGTCAAAACCAACTCGTTCTTTGCACTAGAAAACTCCCTCCTTAGCAATATTTTGTTCCTACTTATGTTAATGAATTTGTCTTCTAGACGATGAATATTCTTTTAGATTTTTATAAATACTATAAAAATAAAGAGAACAATAAAAACGAAAAGCTTTCAAAAACTCGTTTTAATACACTTGAACTTAAGTACCTCTGCTCGATTTATATAGTATTTTCACTGCAAGGTCTCGTCACGATTCTTTACTTTAAAAAACATTAATAATGTTTGTATATGTTACAAAATCGTTATCGTTAAGTTCGTTTTACGATTACGATTTCCAGGAAAGCGAATTTTAAAGGCAAACACATTAAATAGGTTTTTAAGTTGCATACAAGTCGTGGTTGTGTATTATTTTAGAAGCTTATGTAATGCATTGTTAATTGGTATTACATTATAAGACAATACGAAAATAAGGTGCAGCAAAAATCTCAAAACATATTAGATGAAACTTGATTTAAACTCATGATAATATTCGAACTTTGATTGTCGTTAATTATATGTCATTTGAATTTTTTGCGCTCGTTTTCATGTTTGGAATCATTAATATTTTATAGTTTTCTTCTTTTTTTTTTTTTCTTAAAATTGGCGCTAATGAATTCCAGCAAAAAGGTAATAATTAATTTAATTTTAAAGAAAAGAACACGAGTGTATTTACTCGTAAGTGCATGAAGAAATAGATGAACATACGCCAGTTCTAAGTTAGGCAGACTTTAGACTCATCTTATTTTGAAATATATTTGATACAATAATTCTTAGAATTGTTTTCGAATTGAGATTTATATTTGGTTAAATATATACATATGTGTCAATTGATTAATGTATACTTGTAGTTCAGTATAGTTTATTAACACATAAAACAGTAAACCACTCTTCAGCTATTGTTTTTGTATTATTGTTCGGCTATCGAATAAGACCAGGTTTGGTGTTAGCTTTCAATCTATGATGTACAACCTATACTTGTCACTTATAGGTAACCAGCCTATACTTATACAGTCCGTTTTAATATCTAGCAATGACTGTTGAACGATTCAAAGTCTGGTGCTTAAGTGGAGGATAGTATAAGTACTTAGTTTTTGTTTTACTTCAGATCGCGCTACAGCGCGCGGTTAACATGTGCCTCAACGAAAATGACTCTCTATCCACCAACCTTCACCAACTATTCTGTCTGTCTTTTTCGCATAATCCCTTGAAGACTTCCCGGGGCAGAGTATAGCTGTTCATCTGTTGTACATAACCCTGAACTGAAAGCTCAATGTCATATACCAGATAGGGCCATAGATCTTTGACATAGCCAAAAAATTCATCTACTTATACTGTACTGTCAACTGTTCCAATGACTATCAGTGTGTAGATTAAACAAAATAACTTACACATACAATCTTAGAAAAAAATATATGGGAAGGTTGCCATCCGTCCATAATGGATTGTGTGATACACTATCCTTTTTTTTATCAAAGCATATTTTATTATTTTTATTTTCTTCCCGTCGTGTGGTTTTATTTCACGGTACATCATTTTATTTTACGGAACGTTATTTTATGTTTCCATTCCGTAGAAGAAATAAGACTTTAATTATCGATATTCGGACATAGGTATATGTCAAACTTGCCAAAAACTGGTGTAAAAAGCAGGTTTTCCGGCATTATTGTGAGCGTTTTTCAAAAAGTCAAATAATATTAAATTTTAAAACTAGCTGAAAATTTGAGTTCCCAAAAAGTGTTACATGTGGACGAAAGGACGGACATGACTCTAACAATTTTGCTACTAATACTGACCTTATTTTTATGTATGTATGTATATACAGGGAAAAAATATTACTTTGACAGTCCGCCATTTTAGTGTAGGTTAGTATAGATAGTTTTTATTTGACATTCTTGAAGTGTAGACGTGGCAAATTTATCATGGAATGATACTGGATAAATCAAAGTGTTTTAGTGATTAAAACTATTTATCAAAATCAGTCGTGAATCAGACCCTGATTTTCATGAAAATATCGTAATGAGTGATGAACCCGGATTGTTATTTAAATGGTTATGTACATAAATAAAAAAAAACAGTCGATTTTATCACCTTTACATCCTGAAAAGAAAGACTATTTGGTCTAAAGGAGTCATTGGACCGTACTTTTTCGAAGATCGATATGGCGTTATTGTAACTGTTACTGGAGAACAATACCGCGACACGATTGAAAATTTGTTGAAACCTGAATTAGATGCGTTGGGCTTGCTCAACATATAAACGATTCCAAGGGAATAAGTAGAATATCGGCCGATGAGTGTATGTTATGAGACATGTTATTAAAACAGTTTGCATTTGAGAGGCTAAAAGAGGTAATATCTGTCCGACCATTACATTTCATACATAATTCCCGACTCTCAACTAAACAAGTGTATCAAAAAAATTAATGTTTATTTTTTACAAAAGCTATTAAAAAAAAAACGTCGTCCAACTTCCCGTAGAAGACCCTGTACTTTGTAGGGTGTATCTTTGTTATTTGTCTATGTTACTAACTATGCTTTAAAATTAATATAGCGCATCTGAATAGGATATAAATGATCTATTAATTGTAACAATTAATTGTTACAAAATTGCACCTTTCAAATAAGGGTACAATTTAGAAAATTAAAAATCTACTCCATTCCATTTTGAGAGGACCCATTTTGGCATAAGTAAACTTTAAAGATACCAATTATTTGTAGAAAAATAAATTCTACGTACCGAAGAAAACGATTTTTAACTTTAAATTATTAAATAATAATTCGGGAAAAGGAAATGAAGTGAAGTCGTTTCTTCAATTTCGATTATTTTTCGTTACAATTTCTACTTTCTTCGGAACAATTTATTTGCAATTATTCACACTTACACATTTGGCAAGGTCGAAGCTTCTTTTTTTTAACTTTGTTTATAATCAGAGCCGTCTTATCCACTTCTAATTCGCTACTAGTAACTTAACTGCTAACTATTTGCTGTCGAAGAAATCGATATCGTTTTCAAAATTAGGTAATTGACTTGCAAATATAGTACTCGCATTCGTGTTTCGTATTATACAAATTCAGACGATCAGGCTGTCTTATTTCCATTAATTTTCTTTCATTTGTATTCTCAAATATTTAAATTTAACGCAAACTCTCAAAGATACACTAAGAAAACTTAATCAGCGTACCTTAAAACTCATGTGTCTTCCAATCGGTTATATCTCCGATACTAAGCCCCTTCTCTGCCTTTATTGAATTTCACCCATTCCTACCTTTTGATAAAGTTTACGAGGAGTTTTGCCCGAACCCAAAGGGATAAAAAAATGGCTTTGATATTAGTCTAGAGAGTCAACGTTTTACACAAAGCATTTAGGCAAAAGTTGGTGATTACGAAAGTCGACATCGAACAGCTTTCTGTTGATGCTTACCGTATAATATTTATATCCACGCTCAATTTGTGTTCGCGTTTACTTAAACAAACAACATTTGTTTGCTTTTAAAGAGCTAAGAACAGCGGTGGTAAATGGTTTACTCATCTTTCTTAATAGATTTCATTTTACCCTATGAATTTAGCACATATATGGCGTCAACCATACCTAATTTTGTTAATCAAAGTAGTTTTTCGAGATATGTTGACTTAAAAATGTTGCTTGAAAATATGTATAATGAATGACACTGTTTTAAATGGTTTTAGACCTAAACTATATGGATAATTTATAGAGTGAACTTAATGCCTACTCATCTTATTATTATTTTTCTTTCTATTTCGAGCAAAAACATCAAGGTAAGTAGGCTTGGCTGGCACTAAATATGCACCAAATTCGTAGATTAAAATTAAATCTATTAAGAAAGCTGGGTACCACCACACTTCTTAACTATTTAAAAGTAAAAAAAAATTGTTTTAGAGGAAACACTCGCAAAAAGTGGGCGTCTATATAAACATTGTATAGGAGAATTGTAGAGCCCACTAATATTTACACATTCCTTTAAGACATTTTTTTTTTTCGATTTCAAACAAATATGTTAAGAATATGTCATTTTAAGTTTCTGTCCCGTAGTAAAGTAGGTGTGGCAGCTAACCTAAATAATCGATACTTGTGCATAAAAAAGACGTTTATCTAAAAATACTGAACACTTACAGAAATGTACATTTCAAAACTGGTATTTTGCTGCATTTAGGGGCAGATAATAAACGCTTTTTTCAAAAATGTTCACCATTTCTCCGACTATGTACGAGTATTTAAGTATTTAATTTAAAATTGTTATCCTTGAATATTATTTGTCCTTGAAAATCACATTATGAGTCTACGAGGGTGGGTCAATAAGTCTCTGAAAATTAACACAAATTGTGTCGTCACCTTAAATTTATTTATTTTTTTTTTGTCAAGAATCATCTTTCAAAAGAACGCACCCAAATTTTCAGACAGATCTGTCAAATAGTTTTGTTGTGGCAGCCATTTTATATAAACACCTACTAGCATTTTCTTTAAAATGGAAAAAAGTGAATTTCGAGTGCTCATTAAACACTATTTTTTGAGAGAAAAAACTATCACGCAAACTAAACAAAAGCTTGACAAATATTATGGGGCCAACATCAACATCAACATCGATTGAAACCATTCACCACTGGTTTACTCAATTTCGGTGCAGTCGGTCAATTACAAGTGACGCCGAACATTCTGGTTGCCTAATTGAGGTCACCACAACAGAAATGGTCGACAAAATCCGTGGTTTGATAATGGACGATCGGCGAGTGAAAGTGCGCGAGCTTGAAGAGGCCACAGGCTTATCACATGGCTCAGTGATTTCGATTTTACATAAATATTTGGACATGAAAAAGCTTTCCGCAAGATGGGTGCCGCGTTTGCTCACAATCGACAACACACGCAGTCGTTTGACAACTTCAAAGGTGTGTTTGGCGGTGTTCCAGAAAAATTTGGCTGCATTTTTGCGCCGTTTCGTAACCGTGGATGAAACCTGGATTCACCACAACACACCAGAAACCAAGGAACAGTCAAAACAATGGACTTCTCCTGGAATCGAAGCCGAAGAAGGCTAAGGCGGGTTTGTCAGCAAACAAGGTCATGGCGACAGTTTTTTGGGACGCGCGCGGTGTTATTCATATCGATTACCTTGAAAAGGGTAAAACGATCACCGGCGCATATTACGCAGAGCTACTAGATCGATTCCAAGCCGATTTGTTCTTTTTCACCAGGACAACGCACCGGCACACAATTCCGCAGTCGCAATGGCAAAATTACATGAGTTAGGCTACGAACTTCTCCCTCATCCAGCATATTCCCCAGATTTAGCCCCCTGTTCTTTTTGTTTTCAAACATGAAGAAATGGCTCGGAGGTAAGAGATTTGGGTCGAATGAAGAGGTCATCAAAAAATTGGAGAAACGTTGGATGAAGTGTATAGAGCTAAAAGGAGACCATGTTGAAAAAAAAAATGTTTTTATACCGAAAAGAGTTCCTTATTTCATTTTTCAGGGAAATATTGACCCACTCTCGTGGCTTAACTATTTCTCAGTTTAACAAAGTTTTATTTAACTATACCACGACTAGTAGTAACAAAGTTATAATTTATTAAAACCAAGGGAAAATGTTTAAATTTATTATAGATTTCCTTCGTAATTTATTATCCGTTTATCGTATGCCAATCAGAGTCCTGTTAAACTTATTTTGCTCATAGGGGGCGTTCAAAACCTTGGGCTGTCTTTTCTGCCTTATCAAACCACTACGCTGCAACTTTTATATTTGTTGATACCTATCATTGCACTGCACTAAGTAGTGTAGTTCCAAAAGCCTGACTAAAATAATTTAGGGATAGATAACAATTTAAAGAAATTTCCCGCTTACAGTCATAGTACCTAATCTCAAATAAAAATAAACTCAACTCGAGATCCAAATACCAAGATAAACATGCAGCACGTAAACCCAGTTTTTTCAAAGTCATTCAGGTCTTTCTAACTTCACTTATCTGCGAATTCTTCAAATTCTAATAATGTAATCATGCTAATATTCCTAAAAATAAGCTCCAATGAATCACTGCCTTTTCAGTTGTATGTTGTTTGTTCTTGTTTGTTCAGAGTGAATTCCTAGAACACATCCCCCCCATCTATCCAAGGCGGAGCAATTTACACGTGTTTTTAAATTTTTTTTTTTTGCAGACAAAAAAAAATATTTGCACAAAGCTTTTCCAGAACAATCTACATCCGAGAAAAAATTATATCATTCAGTGATATCGCCAATAACAGTCACTGAATCTATGTATCTTTCCTGGTCAACTATGGGGCGGCAACGTAAACTGAATGCTAAATTTAAATTAAATGAAGCCACCTGATGTGACCGCTAATATGAGGGTTACCACAAAACATAATTTACTTAATTGAACGTGTAATTTGTTTAGTGGAAGATGAACGAAAAAATAAACTTATATTTTTAAAATGGCAATCAACACTGAGGTCATAACAATATATGTACACGTAAAAAAAAAATAAGTTTATACAAACACATATAGCATTCAATAATGGAATTGTGTAGGTTTAAGTGTTTGTTGGTTAAAATATTGGATATATAAACACAAAAGAGCTTTCAAACTTGAGGAGGTAGAAATTGTAAACAACGACTACTTACAATCCGGTTTTGTTAAGTTTTTTTTTTATAGATATTCAAAATGAGAAATGGATTTTATTTAAGTGTAAAGTTTTTCTGTTTTTAATGACATGCATTTACGTGGACTCGAAATGATTTAAATTAATGACTTGAACAGTACTTAAAATACGTAGGTACCTAAGTACGTTAGTCTTAATGATGTATTAGCTGAAACCTACCTCCTTCAGGTACAAGCACTTTGACCAAATTTATAAGAAAGCTCAACATTTTTTTAGCTGATTATGTAATTTTGAGAATGACTATATTTTATTTGGCAGCTTGATGATGATTTGTGACTATCTAAGTGTAAATTTATGGAATATTTCCATTTAGAATGATCAATCCCGGATTTGTTAAACAATGCATCTTGTCACTAGAATATCATGAGAAGTTCTTGGCTAATTTCGCTCCGATTCTCATTGTATTAGTTACCATTTGTATTGAAAAGGACTTGTAAAATTGTTCCGTACAAGTTTGTCTACAGAAAAATGTACGAATATGTGCTTGAAAGTTGGGAATGAATATCTTCCCTATGTAGGGCAAAAGGTTTGATCTGAAGCATAAAGTTAATTTTTTTAGTCGAAAGAATTGTTTGTTGTACAAGTGGACCACGGATTTTCCTTAAACGAAACGCAATATTTAGCCTATCAATGAGTAATTATGTATTGTTTATTACTCAGAGTTCACTAAATTCAATGGGCTGACCCCGGAGTATACTTTCATTCAATGAGTGTCAGGATGCCCTGACACTTGAATCGGTATTTTTTGAAAACAGGGTAAACCACAGGGACATCTTGGATTCATACTGATCTATATCAATAATAAACCTCAATGTTTAATTAAGAATTTACCCAGATCGTTAAAGAAGTCTCTTCCAAGAGGTACCATTTTGGTTTTGCTGGGGTTTGGGCATTTGCTGAGGAAGTCCTGCATCCCCTGCAGAGGTCCATTATGACTAAGTATACTTTTTATGTGGGCCCATAACAGGTTGAGTCCTAAGTTTTTTTGAAACCTAGCTAGCCAGTGAATCCCAGAAACGTAAAATTCTTCATGTAATACATATAGAGTGTAAGTGCGCGATCACTGAGCGAGAGATTCAAGGTTCGAATCCAAGAAAACACAAAAATAAAAAATAAGTTTTTTCACGGCCCCACCTCTCGCGAACGTCTGACAAACATCCGAGAGTAAAACTGTCATGAGAAGTTTCTCTTAATAGAAAAAATTGCCCTTCCGAAACGGCATAAAACTGTAGGTCCCAACCATTCGTGAAACGCACAGCACGAGTAGCTGCGAGAAGCTAGGCCAGGCCCTGCTAAATATTATTATTATTATTATTAACATGTGGCCTGATTTAAAAAAAAAGTAAAAAAAAGGTTTGAAAATGTTTGAGAAAAATAAATTTTAAAAAAATCGTTTAAATAAATTTTCTTATTGAAATCCTGGTAGTCCATCTAGTGGAGACAGACTGCTGGTATTGATACCATGGTACGAATACCATGGTATAGTGAATACTACAACCCCTGACAGACTGCATTTCGTAGTATTCGATGACTTTGGCGTTAAGTAGTATACTTTGACGTTTGTGTTGTCTGTAATAACAAATAAAAATAGCAAATTCAAGACGGGATGAATAAAAATGATTTACTTTTGTGCCAAATGATGAATATAAAGAAAACTGAAATACTTGAAAGCGAATGTGCATACCTAAGAATTGTCAAAGAAGTTACGAAGACTAGCCAATAGAGAGAAATTGGCGCTGCAATCAGTAAGATGGTGGTGTACCAGCAAAAAATTGGGAATCTCAATACCAGGTATATTTCATGGTATACTAGCTTTTTACGTAGTATTGCAGTGACAGACATGTGGTATAGAACGTAGTATTGCTATACCACGGTATCAATACCAGCAGTCTGTCTCCCACATAATAGGGTCTAACCTAAAATTTTTTTATAAAACCAAAACAAAAAAATACATTTTCTAAATTTATTTTTAATTACTTTACATGGGCAAAATTGTTCAACCAATTTTTGAGAAAAATTAACTTTTCAAAATTAAATAATACAAACATTCAAACATCATCCTTCATTTTTTTTTTTTTTTTGCTTAATGACTTCTCGACGTTTGACGCTAGTAGAATTGTAAAGCCTAGTACATTGTTCATGCGAAGGAAAAATTTCCACATAAAATTAAGAACAAATACGAGTATATCCTTTTTCGATTGATCAATGACATTTGTTCATATGTTATAAATTATTTTTCTGCACTACTGGGCCATTTTCAAAAAATTCACGTACATATGTAAGTACTCAAAATACCAGCTAGCACTTTAATGGGCATTATACTTCACGAACATAGCCACTTCCTGGGGGCAAATATTTTGACAGTTAGGCAGAATATGTTAAAATATTTTTAGACAGAAGTACGAGTACCAATCTTCAAATACAAAAGATATTAAAAATGTAGCTGGCTAGGAATCGTTTTAATGAACCACTGGCTAGCTATTCGTAGATAAAAAAAAAAACATAACTAATGTGTCTTTAAATTCCATGATTAGCGACATGATTAAACGCACTAACTCTCATCAGCAAGTTTTTCGAAAACCATGCCTGCTCGATTTTATAAGTTCCATTGGGAGTTAGGACTAAATGATAGATCAGGAAAATACAGTGGAACTATGTATTTTGAGCTGAGAAGATTTAAGACATCACAAAGAGAGACGGCTTTTATCGTAGTTTGGCTATCTGTGTAAATGTTGGTAGCCAAACTGCGATCAAAGTCCCAAATATGTAAATGTCGATATCTAGCGGAAATGTTAGTGAGACCAGTCTTAGGAAGCTTTGATTATGGCTAGAGCCTCTGCTAGGAAAGCGTTGCAGTAGTTTAAAAGTTTTATCCAAATTTTATATTGCGACGATTTTTATTCGTAAGTTTAGATCGAAATCAGGGTATAGTATTTTTGCCTTCCTATCGATGTTACAGTGAGCAATGTACTTGGTCCATTTTGCAGAAGTTGGACTGCTGGAGATGTAGACTTAATTTTGCCATCGTTTCTGTCATACGAAGGTCAAACGGAGTTTATGAAAGGAACGCTTCGAGGGTTGCTGTTGGTTTAGTTTTAAATGCTTATGGTATTACAGTACAATTTATACCTTTGGAGATTTGTTAAGCCGGAGGGCATCTGCACAGCTCAGATGCTATGATGACTTACAGATGTATATTGTGTCAGGTTGACAGTTAAGCATTTTCTTGCCCGTTTGTTTAGTGATGAAGGTAATGTTCCAGTTCTGGCGGATCCGCGTGAAAGTTTATGCTGGAAGGAGTCTCTGGGCATCAAGCGTCATGTAAGTTAATAAGGCCATAGCTCTTGCCTTGTAGTACCATAACGTAGATACGATCGTTACTGTTGTTCTTGCATGGTGTGGTATATGCATACACATATAACAATTTTTTTTTATAATTTTACGTCATTGGTTTCTACCTGAGAAGAAGTTTGGAGCCAATATATCGGCATCTTTTTCAACGGCTCGTTACTTGCTCGCTACTAATGGGTATTAGACTAAAAAAATACATACAGCGAAGATACAATGCATCTAGAACGCATCGTACGGTACTCTATCCTCCATCTTTTAACTCATCCCTAATAAAGTGAGCGTGGCGTTGCGAAATTTGTAAAACAGAGGTTATTTCTGTGATTTCCATTACCGTAAATAGTTTTGAAAAAAGAAGTACACGTTTTTTTTTTTAAGACAACGACCCTAAAAATGGGCGTGACCATGTATAATGTATGAACGAAATATAGACAAAGTCAACGTCTACATATTTTCCAGTTTCTACTAAAAATATTGAGAAATTAATTATATAATATACGAGTATTAAGTTTGATACCATATATGTATGTAGGTAGTTTGTAACATAGATAAATAATAACGATAGAAGAATATATATTTGTGATCAGCAATAGTTACGTCGATCTAGCCATCTGTCACCACTTTTTGCACCTGAAACGTGAAATTTCGTATTAAATATAAGTTTTCTAGATTCCGAAGCGGTTCTAAAAATGTCCCAACGCCACGTTCACTTTATCAGGGGTGGGTTAGAAGATGCTGTATAGGGTACCATGTGATCCGTTCCAGACGGATTGTAACTTTCTTGTATGTTTTTTTTTTTTTTTTTTCTTTTTGTGTTCATATATATACATATATGTGTATTATAATTAAATTTGCTCGCTTAAATATAAGAATGAATAGCATCTGAGAAAAATGCATTTGTCATCTTTTGGTTGCAATGAAACAAATTTTTATAAAACTTTTGAATATATCAGTCATCAAATAGATACGAGTACATCCATATTTGAGAAATATAAATTTATTCACCTTCATTACAATATATTTATTTTAATACCGTTCTAACAAATTTAAACTACAGTTGTACTTCCCCCTATTGTTTCTAATTAATACTGCGGTATAGTTATTTATCTAAGCTAATACGGGTTTTGTACAACCGCTTGTTGTAAATTTGTTTACTTTAAAAAGTAAACAAGCTTTAATACAGTATTCGAAATCCAAAAAGAGATACTCGCGATATACCATAACTTAATAAAAGACTCAGAGAAAAACAAAACACTATATCGCTCAAATTGGGGACTTACCTGGACCATCATAGTCAACAATACAATCTGAGGTTTTGTTTTCTAAAACTCTCATTGAGAGTTATCTACCGCTCCTATTTATTCTTCTTTAATTAAATGTCAACTCTGAAACAGACTTTTGTTAGTAGACTCTAAGTCGCCTCTGGCATTTTCGTAGAAATGAAACGAACCTAATAAAATTAAACTCTTCACCACCATTGCAATTTTTCTGTTGTCAACTTAGTTTGATTGTTTATCTAATTCTGTTACTTTACTTGTTTCATGTTATCATTTTAGATTCAACTTAAATATAGATTACTGGCCTATAACTATTTTCTAGATTAGAGTCGAAATGTATGAAATTTTATAGTTTATTTCTACAAAATTAGAGTTAAAGTTAAGTTTTAGTTAAAAACCGCTTCTAAATTCAGGATAAATTCAGCATAGAGGTAAATAGATTTAAATCTTGTCCTTTGCGAACGATAAATAAAGTCCTGAATGAAACTAACTTTCCGATCTGACCAATTTTTCGGAAAATATTCAGATAAATATTTCACAATGCTTGTTTCCCTTAAAAGCTTTAAAACTACATATTTTCCATTTCTCTTTCCAGATAATTCCAAAGCAAATGACACATCCTCGCAGCCATATAAATTTATTTTTAATCGTAAAGCCGCAATCATCACAGCTGTCATCATTATCCTTACCATAGTCCTTGCAGTTGTTTTTGTGACTACAAGTTCTGTGCTTAAACACAAAAGTAAGCTAAATTGGGATGACGAAGATTCAAGAAAGAATATTCCAGCTAATACAACCATAGGTATTTTCCAAATTCGATCCTTCCAATCAACCTGACAATTCTAAAGTCCTTCCTTTTAATTTGGTTTATTTCAAAAAAAATTGTTTTCCAAGACGGGTATCATTATAAACTAACAATACATTCAGCGACCAATATGGTTTTCATTTCTCATTAGTCTGCTTCCTTTCGGCAACCGACTAGCTTTACAGTTTTTCTTTTTAAATTCCAGGATCAGACAACATTGGAGGTGGAAAAATTCTACGGCTAGTGCCCAGAGATGAGTGGCTGGCAGAGCCCGCAAATGCACCACTGGATAAACTTGTGTTGCCAGTTCATCGGGTGGTAATTGCCCATACAGCAACGGATAATTGCACAAGCCAAGTAAGCTTTAAACATGCAGTTTCCCAAGGTGTATCTAACTTTCCTCCTCTATTTTAGGCAACCTGCACCTACCGTACTCGAGTCATTCAAAACTTCCACATGAAATCAAGGGACTTTAGTGACATAGGCTATAACTTCCTGGTTGGCGGAGATGGTTGTGTATATGAAGGCCGGGGATGGGATCAACAAGGCGCTCATACAAAAGGTTACAATGTGGACAGCATAGGGCTAGCATTCATTGGAACGTTTATGACAATAACGCCGCCTGAAAAACAATTAAACGCGGCTAAATTAATTATAGAAGAAGGTATTAGACTGAATAAGATTGTGAAGGATTATCGGCTTTATGGTGCTAGGCAATTAGTTGGATCCGAGAGTCCCGGCAGTGCACTGTATGAAATAATAAAAAGCTGGCCAAATTGGTCAGCGAGTCTTTAAGATCAAGCCGACGACGATTCATCTGTGCTGATTGATGGCATTATGTAAAATAGAAATAGATTCATTTTATTTATGTACGTTTATTGTAAGTTTTATAATTATTATTCATCTAGTGACTAGTTAGTGTGTAGATTTAAGAATAAGATAACGAAACGTACATTTTGTTTGTGATACATTATTGTAAATAAGTCATTAGATATAGAAAATTGTAAATAAAAGTTAAATATTAATGAAAGAAACAAACATTTTAAAGTAACATTCGATTGATTGAAGAGCCTTTAAATTTATTAATATTTTTTTTAAAAAATACTATTCTACAAAGCCTTTGTTAAAATTGATATTAACATCGCTTCACACAAGAAGTTGTAAAATATTGGCGCAAAAACAAAGAAAAATATTCGTGCAACTGCCGTTAGATTTATTTCACTTTTAAAATCAAAATCAGAACATGAACTTTATATCCAACGACATTTTTAAATTGCTGTTTTCCGTCAATCCATCTATTTATCCATAGTACTTTGATTGTGAAACGCCAATTTGCCGGTCGTTGTAAACCTGCCTGTGCCTTGTTGGATGATGATTCGGGTGAACAACAGTAGCCTTCCTCGAAGCATATCTAACATAGGCTTGTGCTTTTGAATCCAACGGATTTCTGATGCTGGTTTAAAAGATTGAGGCCCGTGAATAAACTTCTTCTTAAGTAAGAGGAATCTAGTACTACTCGCTTTGGGGTGTCTACTAACATTTTCATCTTCTGACATATGCTAAGCTCACGCCAGTAATTTGTAGTATTGTAGTCAAGGGTGTACTCGTATCTACCACCGTGGCCAAAAAAGCAGACCAATGTCATTTAGTGGAATAAATTTTTCCACTCGACTTTTCTCTGAATACATTTTTTTTATTTTTTTTTTATAATCTGCGCACGTCGAAGGGGATATGAATACCCTTAAACTGTTACAGGAACAGAGGAAGAGTCTTTGCACGTTGGCTTTAAATGTTTGAAGGTTGTAGTGATGGGAAAAATCAGAGCCTGGTACTAGTAGATCATTCCACATTCGTGTCGTTCGGCTTATAAACGAATCCCTGTATTTCACAGTAAAACCGTAGTTGGGCTTAAGGGTGAATTGATGTGCATTCGAAGCATGGCGCGTATTGCGGGTGAAATTTTGAAAGGAAGGAATGCAACTGGCTATTTCGCTGCAACATTTTTTTATAAAAAAAAGCGATAAAAAAGGGAGAGACACGAGACATTCCGTCTATGTTCAAGTGAATGGAGTTCACAATGTCTCTATCACCTATAAGTTTTAACGTGCGATACCCTCTCTAATATGTGCAAAACAGTGCACAAGACCAGATATTGGCGTTGTATTCCAGCTTTGGGCGGATGAATGCCTTATAGATTGAGGCCAGATCAGACGGGGTAAAATATTTTTTGCACCGTTTAAGGAATCCTAGACAGTTTGTAGCATTTTTGGCGACTTCGAATGTGTGATCATTCCATCGAAGATGGAATACACATATTGAGAATAGCAAGACTTTCGGTTTCGACGATGCAAGTACCATTCATGGATAATGGCAGAGGGTTATGGTTTCGTTTGAGAGACAGAAGACAGCATTGTGTTTTGGAAGCATTAAATTCCACTCCAGGTCGGAATTTAATGTGTTTAACATACGTTGCCGTTCCTCTTCTAAGGCCGAAGAGCAAGGACGTGTGTTAGGGAACGAATATGTAAAACTGAGGGTGCTGTCATCAGCGAAGGAATGGATTGGATTAGATAAGAGATCATTTATAAAAATAAGAAAGAGAGTCGGAGACAAAAGAGAGCCTTGGGGAATATCAGCATTTATTTGGTGAACTGCAGACTTGAAGCCGTCTAAGACAACTTGTATTGAACGCCCCGAAAGGTAATTTCTAATCCATTGAAGAAGAGACTCATCGACGCCATATACACGCATTTTCAACAAAAGAGCCTGATGCCAAACTCTGTCAAATGCCTTTGAAATATCAAGCGCAACCATATTAGTTTCCCCGAAGTGATGGAGAGATTGGTTCCACTTCTCGGTGAAATATGCCATCAAATCACCAGTGAACCTGTTGCTACGAAAACCATACTGCCGATCATTAAGGAGTTTTCGTGAATCGAGATATTTCATAAGCTGACGATTTATCAGCGTTTCCTTGGAAAGAAGGGCCGTAAGTGCAATGGGCCGGTAATTGGACAGGGAGGAAGATTCGCCTTTTTTAGGGACGGGCTGGATAAATGCTGTTTTCCATCTGCTCGGAAAGAGCCCTGAAAAGTAGGATAGACGGAAAAGCTTACGCAGAAGTTTTGGCAGCGTAGAAGATCACCTCTTCAGAACTATGGGGGGGATGCCATTTGGACCAGCGGATTTGTGTATGTTAAGACCTTTGAATACTCCTGCAACAGTACGAGTGCGAAAGTGGACTTGTGCGAAAGTGGACTTGAAAATTTGACGCTTTAAATACAGGTGGCGAAAAAGCATTATCTGGCAGCGTGGAGTTCGCTGCAAAGTGAGCAGCAAGCAGATTGGCTTTGTCTAAGGAGCTGACAGCTGGAATGTCATTGTAAATGAGTGTACGGATGACAGACGAGGCAGAATTTTAAATATTTTTGACGAATGACCAACACTTTTGACTACCTTTGGGACATTGTAGGATTTGTTGCCTCAATTTTTGGTCCTGAAAAAATTTTACAAGTCGAATATGGGCATTGCAGTCTTTTCTGGCTTGTTTAAACTTCTTTCGGTTTTCCTCAGATTTGTTGGCTTTATGATATTACATTATTGTGGGCGCCGTGGTTCTGTGGTTAAGTGCGCGATGACTGAGCGGGAGATTCAAGGTTCAGAAAACATAAAAAAAGGTTTCCCATGGTCCCGCGTCCCGCGAACGTCTGTTAGATTAAATTCTGTCAAATTTAGGGTTGTCAAAAGCTCCTTCAATGACCTAAAAGATAGCAATAGATAGCTTTCGGTCAACTGCTCGATTTATACTACCCACCTGCTAATGCCTTCTCCGTTGGCTTGACTGGTATGGAAGCATATCCAGCTTCAATTGCAAATCCATCTAAACTTCAGTCTGAAAGAATCATGTGATGGAAATGAAAGGATGATTGCCTTTACCCTCTCTCTTGTTATAACTCTAAACGCTGGACTTACATTGCTTCCTGGTGGGGCTGCTGCCATACAGATTTTCATGTAAATAAATCACAGGCATTCGTAGAAATAGCCACCAACCGCAATTCCAGCAGAGCCGAGTGTGGTAATCGTTTTTTTCGAATGGTGAAGCCTTCGCCAGTGTCACTGATTCCAGCTCTCTCTAAGTTGTCTCTTTCCAAGTGAAGCTATTCCAGTTATACCTTCAGGTAGCCATATGCTATACCACCTCAGTAGAGTGGATGTACATAGATGGAGTTTTTTTTAATTATTGTTACCAATTCGATCTTCAGCTCGCTTCTTCTTTACATGGTGTCCTCTTCGAGTTTTTCTTTTTCTGATTGCCTTAGTGAACTTAAAGTTTTGCTTCGAACTTCGCGCATCGTCGGTAAAAACATCCATGTCGCAGGCCCCTTCAACGCGATAAGATGGGCAATCGACAAACTAGTGTATGTATTTGCAAATCTCTGAACAAGCAAAGACAACGAGGTTATAATAAAACAGAACTCAAAATAGTCGAGAAACTGAGGAAAAAAACGAGATTATTTAATCTATAAATGGAAACCAAACAAATATTAATAAATTTACGTATAGAAAACCTACAATCTGTCTAAAATGGATCGTATGGCACCCTATTGTTACCGTTGAACACAGCTCTAATGAAATAGGTGTAGCGTTTGGACATTATTATTTCAAATACAATTTATTTAATACTTTTCTGTACATACATATGTGGGAATGAAAGCTACCAAATATTAACGAACGCACCCCAATATTAGTGTCAAACATTGATGGTTACCAACGATCAAGAAACAAATGATTTCTTATAAATGTCATGACTGTAACAAGACGTACCAACCTTGAAATATATATTTAAAAGGAATAAACAGTAAGTATAGGATATTTTATTCAGCTTTGCAATTTAAGCTTGATATAATACTCAAGAAATAAGAATTGTGTTTTGCTTGTTATATTTTTCACACGAATGGAAGGGGCCTACCGTTTTATTGCCAGATCCACACTGCGTAACTGCGACAAGTTTCTTTATGACAATTTCGCTCTCAGAGGTTAGGTTTGTCAGACATTTGGGAGTGGTGGGGTCATAACAAAAACGTTTTGGCATTTTTACTAACCACTAACCACTGAGCCACATATGGTTCTAAAAATTTGTTTTCTTAGCTCAAAAGTTGAATCCCAAAAGCTACTGACAGGACAAAAAAACGCAGGCTCAATCAACACCGCTATACCACCATTGCTTTCAGGGGATATATCTTCATTATTTCTCTGTCACAAATTATGCGAGAAAAATTTATATACCCTATAGGACAGAGTATAAATAGGAAATAATAAAGAAACCCGCGCGTCATAGGTTTTCCCAAAAACAAAAAAACAAAAAAAAAGTATGTATAGGTACATACGAATATTTCGTGCAGAACTTGCTTCATTTGCTGGCAAATTCAATAAACATAACGATAAAGTTGTAACTATATCATCGCATATAAAGCAAATTGATTAACATTGTACCCCTACTTCGGCCCAGACTTCCGAATAAAATTCTGCCATTGAAGTAAAGAAAGGATCTGATGACCATCTTGAACGCACGATATCAATTGTTCCAAGCTATTACTTCTGATTAATGATTTCAACGCATAAGCAGGTAGGAAAGTCTGTATAGGTAGACATAGCGTACATAAACTCATCAACGACAACTGCAGCCGAGTGATTGGTTTTGCAGCCTCCAACAACAACCTTCGCATCAGAGGAACTCTGTTTAAGCATGAAAATATTCGCAAAGCCACCTGGAAGATACCAGGACGTAACGCAAGAAGCTTCCGAGGACACAGGACAAGCCAGATTGATCATGTGCTGATAGACTCGCAACAGATATCCAAATTGCTTGTTATGTCGATGCCGATCAATTCCTTGTGAAAGCAAAATTCTGACAGAAGAACTAAATGGAGAATAACTTGAATTAAAGAATCAAACGTAAGGCAACAATATGAAAAGGAGATGAGCAACAGCACGACACATATTCAGAATACCGCGAGTGCAATACGGAATGATATTCGGAATTGTATGCAGGATGTAGCTAACGTTGAAGACGAGACAAATGGTTCGATGAAGCTGTGGAATCGGCAAGGCTTAAATTGTTACAACGATGCACAAGAACTAACCAGCAGGATTATATTGAGAAAAGGAGAATACAAAATAAACTGTACCGTATAAAGAAACGAATTTATGAGAAGGCAGAGATACAGAGAGTGGTAGAGATATCTTGGCGGAAATATGCTTAAAAAGAAAATGAGCTGCAACCTGAGTATAAGCCTGTATCAACATACTGATGAGATCGAGACGGAAATATGCTTTGTGACCGAGATGCTGTAGTCAAAAGATGGGTTGAACACTTCGACGAGCGACCAGCAATTTCAAACAGGTCAACCACTTGTCACTCCACCAACATATGATGACGATATAACCTGCCGGTCGAGCTGTTTAAAACCGGTGGACATAGTTTGTGGAACGAAATTTACAAACTAGTTTCACACATCTGGATTCAAGAGGACTTACAGAAGACTGGACTTCACAAAAAAAGGTGATAAATTACCTGCAGCAACTATAGAGTAATCGAACTGCTCTTTGCTACCTACAAAATACTTGCACATATTCCGTTTTCTCGTCTCTTATTTTAATTCTGAAGAAAACATCGGAGAATACCAATGCGGGTTCCGTAGCAATAGATCAAAAGCAGACCATCTCTTTTTGATGAAGCAAATTCTTAAATAATGCTGCGAATTCTATATTAACACATTGACACGTTGACTTTAGAAATAGAATTGAAGCTGTAAAGCTCATCGGTTTGGCCAAATTAACACTAGTAGATGGTAAATGTAAAGTGAGAATCAGATCTGACTTGTCTGGTGTTTTCGAAACCAAAGAAGGTCTAAGATAAGGTATCGGATTAGCACAGCTATTTTTGAACGCAGTTCGGAACTCTAGAATAGAGACAAATGGAAAGATATTTAAAAAAAATCCAGCCAGATACTTGCATACTAGGTGGGGTGAAAAGTAACCTCCTTGGGAATGAAAAAAAAGAATTTTTTTTAATGTTTTTTATTTTATTCAATATAGTCCCCTTTTAGCTTGATACAATTATTCCAGCGATTTTCCAACTTCTTGATCCCGTCCGAAAAGTAATTTTCCGGAAGGTCTGCAAAATACTCCTCCGTGGCGTCGATGATTTCCTCGCGTGAGCTGAATTTTTTATTGATGAGCCATCTTTTGAGGTTTTGGGATGCGACAGCAATTGGAGCCGTAAGTCATTGATTTTAGCCGTGGTTGCGATGCTCTTGTGCGTCGGCGCGTTGTCTTGCAAAAACAATTTTTTGTTTCGCTTCATGTGAGGCCGTTTTGCAGCGATTTCGGCCTTCAATCGCTCCAATAATGCACAGTAATACTCGCTGTTGATGGTTTTTCCTTTTTCGAGGTAGTCCACGACAATCCCAGAAAACCGACGCCATAACCTTTCCGACCCATTGAGCCTCCCTCGGCCGCTTCGGAGCATTCGTGCCGACTTCAGTCCACTGCCGGGCACTCATTCAGTTCTCTGGTGTGTAATAGTTGATCCAGGTTTCATCAACAGTTACCAATCGACACCAAAAGTCCGCCCGATTCCGCATCAGCAAGTCCAAACACTCTTTCGAAGTGTTCTCGCGTTCGTGTTTTTGGTCAGGAGTGAGCATGCGCGGCACCCAGCGGCAAGATAACTTTTTCATATGCAGAATAATGCCCAAAATATGGCGTGTGCGCTCAGTACTAATCTTTGTGGTATCTGCTAGCTCGCGTACCTTCACTCTCCGGTCAGCCAACACCATTTCATGTATTTTTTTGACATTGTTCTCTGTAACCGCATCGGAGGGCCTGCCGCTGCGGACTTGATCGGTAGCCACCACGAAACTCTCGAAACCAATATTTGACGGTGTAATCTGACGGAGCATTAGCCTCATAATATTTATCCAACTTTTGTTTTGTTTCCTTCGCCGTTTTGCCTCTCAAAAAATAATGTTTTATGAGAGAACGAAAATCGTTTTTGTCCATACTCAACATGATGCCAAACACATCAACAACAATCAACTGTCAAAACAAAACTAAGACAGTATCGCACTGAAATTTGGCATGTCTGCCTAAATATGAATGGACTTCAAGGCACCATAACCTTTTTGCAGTAGCAGCGCATTCTGGCGGTCAGGGGGGTTACTTTTCACCCCACCTAGTATATTGATGACTTGATTGCTAGAAGCGAAGGACAACTAAAAAATAACTTTCTACCAATCGAACAGACGGCAAGAGGCATAGAACTCCAAATTAAAGTGCAGAAGATAAAGTAAAGAGCTTCCAGGAACCACTAGCCACAACAATCTAACATTACGATCGGGAACAGATGTGAATGAAACCAATGACATCTCATCCGAGATAAAAAGGCGCATTCAACTAGGAAGCATAACCTTTATCGGCCTAAGTAAATTAATAAGAGGTCTATAATACACTGATTCGACCTGTGGTCACTTGGGCGGCCACTGAAAGAGACGGCTACACAGTGTAACCAGGGATGTTCGGGCTCTAGAGGGAGTCGACAGGAGAACAACCATCTTCAACCTTACAAGATTCAGCCAGAATTCGGATGATACCAGGCTCCACAACGGTACTTAGTGCGGAAAATAAGAAAACATGTTGTACGATTATTTCTACAAAGGCGGTCGCTATCAATATTCAATATTCAGTCTTTTTCAAAAAAAAAACCCCAACAATAAAATAAACAATATAAAAACATCTTATCACCTCACAGATTAAAACAAAAATTAGTATATCTTGAATGTACGACGAAGTCTGGAACCAATCTCTTTGCGACTAGAGTGTTTAACACATCATCCAGCGAGTGGTGTTGAGTGTCACAACACCACGCTAAAATATCTTCTACCGAAATTGTACTGTGAAGAGCTAAATTAAAATTAAAAATTATTCAAAACTGTTTCGTAACAGAGTGCCAATAATACTTAAATATCCCGGAAAATGATTGCCTTTAAATTGGTTATCCTTACAATGACGATTGTAGCCCTTGTTGCTTGTGATCAGTGAGTGTTTTTTTAAATATTTTTTGCTAGCAACATTGTTATCTTATTTTAGCCCTAATGCTAACCTTGTTAAGAATTAAGTTAATAGAATAATATAATAACTATTCTTAGCTTGATTCCGTTTCTAAAGTATCATAAGCGATATTTAAGCAAACACATTTTGCTTCAACAAATTCTTGTGTTTAGGTACTTAATCCAGCCGTTGTAGGTGAAAAAATAACAAATTTGTGGTACCAAATATTCTTTAATTTGGTCACTATAAGGCAATAATGTCAAAAGTCCCCAGTGTTATTCAAACTTGGTGATTGTAAGTACGAGATTGAGAAGTTCATCTATAGCCTCTAGAGCGAAAATCCGCTATTTTAAATATGAACTTCATTTTTTTTTTGTGATTATCTTGATCCCCCTATTGTCGTTGTAAAAATGGAAAAAGTTGTGAAAAAGACGAACATTTAAGCTTGAAATCTTAATATCTTAATTTTGTTAAATTTTACAGACCACTACCAACCTGGAGCTATGATTGTCGTGATAGTAAGTGCATAAAGGTGAAACTGAATGCGGAGAATTTAACAAGTACTACCAGCTTACCGGCTTGCAGACTATACTGTGGCGGCACCCTGACAACAGTATGGCCAAAACCTACTGGCACCGTCAAGATTGAGCAATACGTTGTTGACATCGAAACCAAGATAAAATTTACTATGCCATCGAATTCGAAGGTCGATCCGCTTTGGCTGGAGAATATAAGACGGTTTAATTCACAAATTAATTTGAAGATTCCAGACTCAACACTGGTATGTGATGAAGGCCGGACACTTAAAGTCAAGATCACTACTGATGAAGTAGAAAAGCTCCCATCGCTCCGGTATGACACAGACGAGAGCTATTCGCTGAATATTAGCAACTCTAATAATGAAGTCCTGGCTGAAATTAAGGCACAGAGCTTTTTTGGTGCCAGGCATGGCTTGGAGACACTGTCTCAGTTGATCGTTTACGATGAGATTCGTCACCAAATTGTAGTACTCGGTCGTGCTGAGATTAGTGATGCACCAGTTTATAAACATCGTGGAGTGTTGCTGGATACGGGTAGAAACTACATAAGTGTGAAGTCCATTAAGAGAACTATAGGTAAGAAAGAAATAGGGTTTTCCTTGGGTCAAACGCTAATGTTAATATTTTTATTTTGCAGATGCCATGGCAATGAATAAATTGAACAGATTACATTGGCATATAGTTGATTCGACTAGCTTCCCGTTGGTGATCAAGTCTCAACCCGATATGCATACAAATGGAGCGTATTCTCCCCGAAAGATCTACACTCATGAAGACGTCACCGATCTAGTTAAGTATGCACGCGCTAGAGGTGTTCGCATTTATCCTGGTCTCGATCTGCCCAATCACGTTGGCAGGGAATGGGAAATGAAGAACATGACGGTTTTCTTTAGTGGCCGACCGTGGCCACATGGTCAACTCGATCCCACAAATGATGATGTATACTCCGTTTTGGAAGACATTTATCGTGAAATCTTAGAAATATTCGATCCTGACGTATTCCACATGGGTGGGTCGAATGTTGATTTAAAGTACTGGCGTGAGAGTGAAAAAGTTAGCAATTGGATGGTAGAGAAAGGTTTGAGCGTTCAGACGAAAGACTTGGCAAAATTATGGGGTTATTTCCAGGACAAGGCGCTGAACAAACTCGATAAGGTCTCTCCTAATAAAAAGCTTCCAATAGTTCTATGGTCAAATGAGTTATTTAACCAATACATCGACAATTCTCGGTATATCATTCAGGCGAACACAAAGGATGAAGTAAGAAGTGCTCTAGAGAATGGCCGTAAAGTAATCTTATCGAATTATGATGCGCTCTATTTAGACTGCGGTTTTGGTGACTTATATAACTCTGGTAATAACTGGTGCTCACCATACAAAGGATGGAAAGAGATCTATGAGAATCGGCCCAAGCAGATCGCAGGCGATAACAGTGATTTAATTTTGGGCGCGGAGGCAGCTAATTGGTCGGAACAAATGGACGATCATACAGTGGATGCGAGATTCTGGCCTAGGTCTAGTGCGTTGGCCGAGCGAATGTGGTCTGATCCAGTGGAAAGTTGGCGAGCAGCTGAAACACGAATTTTAGTGCATCGGGAACGTTTGGTAGAGAATGGTATAGCAGCGGAGGCTCTTCGACCGGAATTTTGTTTGCAGAATCAAAATGAGTGCCCTTAACTGAAATGCAATGAAACCCATCACTCTGATATTATTAACATATTTGTACAGAGTAAAGAGAAATATAACTTTTTAAAATTGTCAAATTTCGGTATTTCCTTGTATTTTGCAGTATTTCCGAGTCATTCATTGTGTATGTGTTTCTCCAGCTTATTGAGCTTTAAGTGTGTTCAATTCAAAAGGTTGACTAATTTGTTCTGCAAATCGTAAGTAATAAATTTGCTGTGCTGTGTACAGTACTAAATCCAGGTTAGGGGAAAAGGTAATTGAATACATTCGAGTCATCGTCTTTTTAAGCTGTTTCGTTCTACTAGTTTCTCCAGCTTTCATTTGATATGTCGTAGGATGCGGTTTAATGACAAGTATGCCCCCAAAATGCCCCAATAATATGTTTTTTCTTTTCCTGATTTTGTTGGGGTTCACCGCATTCTATTTTTGTGGACAATTTCACCTCTCTAGGTTAAACTGTTCAAAAGTTACAAGCGTGTAACAGACACGGACACACCGACACCGTGGTGATTTACCAATTTGGTACGGCATCCTGAAACAAAGGTGACTTAGTTATTCAGAACCCAAAATACTAATTTTTAGTGCTAATTCTACTTGTTCGTAAACTAATATCTGAAATAAAAAATCCACTCAACCCTGCTGTTTTCCCTATTCCTGTTCGCCCTTTTCTCCTACTTCCCTCATCATTCAGTGAGGCTGTAATAATGCGCTTTAAGATATTTAATAGCATCTTGTTATAGTGGACTACTAACTACTATATTTGAACAATTTATTTATAAATGAATCAGATTCACTTGCAGATAAGGAAGAGTTAGAAATTAGTACGACCTTGATTTCAAATCATGAATACATACTCATAATAGAGTTGTGCAGAAAATGAACAGACTTATCGCTAGTTAGCTGGTGTTTTGCATAGTAGTGTACGTTAGAAACTTAAAAGCTACATAAATACTTCTATGCATCAATCGATTTGGTTGGAAAAAATATTTGACAACATGCTCCTTTCCCCGACGGGACAAAAAATGTATTCGTATCGTTGGCGCAGCCATCTCGGCCACAGAGGCATTATCGCTGGTCAGGTCAAAGGCAATACTTATTCTTCGCGATAATTCACCAATATTTGATATATGCAAACTCCTGGCATACATTGTCAAAATAATTTTAAAAAAATATTAAAATTTAAAATCTGGATCTTTGCAGATAAATAACATAAATATACATATGTAGGTGCAAGTACGTGCAACCCAGTCGTGCATTTTACTTTATCACATTTTAACTTCCTGTTAAAAGTATCAAGAAATTTGTCTTAATGTCGCGAGCAAGGACAAATATTCTGCTATTCGAAAAAAACAAAATAAAGTGTACCACTGGGTCGTAAAGTGTACAACATACTTGCACCTACATATAAAGGGTGTCCCAAAATTCAAATAAGCTTTTAATTTTGCGCCAATTGTGAGGTAGTGTTGCCAACGAAAAAAAAAGACAGCGTTATTACAAATGTAGTGTTACACGAAAGAAAAAGGCGTTTTCATTGTTCAGCAATATTTTAAAAATAATGAAGGCTTGACAGCTACAATTCGCAATTTTTGTGCAAAATATGGTCGGAGTAGTGATTCAACTTCATCAACTGTGAAGAGATTAATTCCAAAATTCAAGGAGACTGGATCAATTAGTGATCTTAGACACTCTAGCCATCCTTCAACAAGTCGTTCAACACAAAACATCGAAGCAGTTCGTAAGAGTGTTGTTGAGAGTCCAGGAACACCAATTTGGTACCGTGGTCAAGAATTGGACATTTCGAAAAGTTCTCTATAGCGTATTCTCACGAAAGATTTGCATCTTCAAGCATACATAGTGCAATTTACTTAAGAACTGAAGCCTACTGACCACGCACAGAAAGCCAAAGTTGAATGGATTATGGAACAGCAAGTGGATGCTGATTTTTTAAACGAAATCGTCTTCGGCGATGAAGTTTATTTTCATCTTGATGGCTTTGTTAATCGTCAAAATCGTCGAATTTGGGGTTCAGAAAATTCACAGGTGATTGTTGAGAAACAAATGCATTCACAATGTGTCACTGTTTGGTGCGGATTTTGTGCTGAAAATGCTATCGCGCCTAAATTGCAAGACATGGATATGGACGACATGTGATTTCAACAAGATGGTGCCACATGCCATACAGCCCGAGAAACAAATCAACTGCTGCATGAATCATTTCCTGGTCGTATAATTTCCCGTTTTAGTGATCAGAATTGGCCGCCCAGATCATGTGATTTAACGCCGTTGTACTTTTTTCTTTGGGGTTTTTTGAAGTTTAAGGTGGCCAACAAACCCACGATATTTAATCCGAAACTAAAGCTTTGGCAACAACCTGGTACGTCATCTGTTGGCATATGTTCGCTGTAACTGAAACATTAAATTTGAAGACTTACGCTATGGGCTTCCCACACTTTTACCCCAATTAAAATGAGAACCTTACTCGCTAAACTCTGGCTAGGCCTATAGATACTTACAGTTGTGAAATATTTCACAATTGCAGCTACATCTGCAAAAGAAAACTTAATGTTACATTTAACGTTACGTCTTCGGATTGCGACGACAAGCCCGAATTGCAAATTAATTACACTAAGTATCTGTACAACATGGCTTTCGATAATTTTCTCCAGTTTCGCACGCTAAGTCCTCTTTCAGATATTCTACTTACTTATCACTCTGCCTATCTTTATGAAAAAATTAGATTTTCTTCCTCCAACAGATCCGGCCAATCAATTCTTCTTCGGCATTCTTGTTTGACATTTAAACGTAAATTTTTTATTAACTCCATTCGGTTGTGGAATACTTTGCCTCGCAATTATTCGAAGGATAGACAACACTTCAAGATTATAAGTGAACTAAGTTAAGCGTGTGGTTTCTCCCTTTAGTTATTTCTTGTCAATATTTCTTATTATCTTTTTCTTTTAGCGTTTTCAAATCAAATGAAACGTAGCTTTATTAAATTATAATAAAATGCTCTTCACTAAATATAAGATATTGTATCTTATTGTGTATTACGAGTAGCAAATCATTGAACTTTAAATAAAAAAAAATAACAATAATTGGCCTTTTTCGAAGACCGGCATACGTTTATGTACATACATATGTATGTACATACGTCCAAATAGTTTCCCTGTAATGTTTGAAACGTGATACATAAAAAAAAAAGAAGATATTTTGGAGCTTACATCCCTTGCCTAGCTTAGTTTCTCGCAGCCAATCGTTCTGTGCGCCGCACAAATTTTGCGAACTACAGTTTTATGTCATTTTAGAAGGGCATTTTTTTTTCGATTGAGAGAAGCTTCGCATGACAAATTTACTCTCGAGTGATTTTCAGAAGTCCCCGAAAGGTGAGACCTTGAGAAACCTTGAATCTCCCGCTTAGGGATCCACTTTGTCTAAATTTGACTGAGTGTTCCGTTGAGTTTCCTTTCCTTGGAAGTATTGGTCTTTCAAAAAAAAATTTTTTTTTTTTTATTATTTGAACGAACAATTTCATAAAGTCTTCTTTAATCGGGCTTCATACAAAAATATAAAGTTACAAGTACGACTACATATACGTATTACTGAGATAATGCCACCAAGATGAATTTCTGTTGACATTTTTCAGCACTTAAAGATTCGGTGACCAATTTGACCATTTATTGATTATTTCATACAGTGCACTGCCCGTATTGTCCGAGGCAACCAATTGGCTAGCACCGTAAAGCCGATAGTTTTTCACAAGCTTATTGAGTTTAACACCTTCTGCTATAATTAATTTGGCCGCATTTAATTGTTTTTCAGGTGGCGTTATTTTAGCAAATGTTCCTATGAATGCTATCCCAATGCTGTCCACATTGTAACCTTTTGTATGGGCTCCTTGTCGATCCCAGCCGCGGCCTTCATATACACTACCATCTCCACCGACCAGAAAGTTATAGGCAATGTCACTAAAGTGCCGTGACCTCATGTGAAAGTTTTGAATGGTTCGAATTTGGTATGTGCAGTCGAACTAAAATAAAGGACGAAAGTCAAGGGCCGAATTGTCTTATACGTGAAGGGATAACTCGTCACGTAAATTTGTGTTATACAAATTTTTCCTTAATAAGTTATCCTTTCACAAATAAGACTATTTATTACTTACCTGACTTACGCAATTATACGTTGCAGTATGGGCAATTATCACCCGATGAACAGGCAGTTCAAGTTTGTCCAGCGGTTCATTAGCTGGCTCTGCCAGCCACTCAACTCTGGGCACTAGTCGTAGAATTCTCTCACCAATAATGTCCGATCCTGGAATTGAAAAGCAATGAGACTGTGAAGGTACGCTTGGTCTTGGAGTGAAATAAGTTTCAGCCGATAGGTATTCATCGTCTAGCATTACCTCAACGGTTCATTTCACCATCTTGGCGTATCTTTTATATATATATATTTTTTTTTTCATTAATAGCATTACACACGAATCTAGATTCATATACACATATATGTATATGTACAATGGTAGTAGGTACTTGAACATAAGAGAGCTTCCTTTCCTTTATTTTCAAGGAAGTACTGCTAAAAAAAATACTTTTAAAAAGATAAGCAAAGAATTGGAATATTAATTATTAAGTAAATAATAAATTATACCTATGGTTATATTAGCTGTAATATTCCTTCTTGAATCTTCTTTATCCAAATCTAGCTTACTTTCGCATTTATGCACGAAGCTTGTATTCAGGAAAATGACTCCAAGAAACATGGTAAGGATAATGGCGATTGCGACTTTATAGTAACAAATAGATTTATTTTCTTTGAAATCATCTGAAAAGAGAGATTGAAAATATTTTTTTTTTAAATAACATTTCTGTGGATTTGTGTTACACCAAAAAACAGAGAATTATACCATTTAGTTTTATATTATTAGAGATGCCAACATTTCAGAGAATAGGGTGGCTATTAGCTATGAACGATTGACACCTATTTGTACCCTATCCGATAAGGTACATAAATTTTGATATGTCGTTTGTAACATAGACAAATAATAATGTTAGACTCCTAAGGAATATATTCGCATTTTCAATTTATGGACATTCAATTTTATATATAAGGAATTCAGAATTCGAAGCAGTTAAACTTTTCGAAATCAGCCAACAGACACATCCACTTTTCTCAAAAAATTGTTCTCAATATTTTTGCTAGTAACTGGAAAATATTGTCTGCATAAACATGTGCAGAATTCTGTAGGCAGAGAAATTAGAATACACATGTTTTAATTCGCGAAGATACATATAAATGCTGCATGCAGTGCTGTTCTGCAAGGCATCTCTATTTCTAAATTCACTGCAATCAACAGTGTTGGCAAAACACAAAAAAAAAAAAAAGTTTGAGGTATTTTGTATCACCAACTTTTGAAGTTTATTGCAAAACTATGAAAATATATTTTTGAACTTAGTACTTTAACTACAAATGATACATTAATTACTTAAGACTAATTTACAATAATTGGTTCAACAACAAGTTTGTGCATGTCGCAAATCAAATTGTTCTTCTTTGGGTATTTCATTTGTGTGACAGTAGCTTTAAAATGACAGCATCCGTCAAAAAATTTCTGCACGTCTGTTTCACGTGCTGCACACGTGATTTTCTGCACATGTGTTTTGGGCATAAAATGTGTAGGCGTTGACATTCTCTACATTTCGTCCATGGCCACACCTTTTTCTTGGTGTTTTCCTTTAAATAAAACATATATTGCTTAAGTCTTATTATGAATATTTCATCAGAATCCATGCGCATATTTTAGATCCCCTTTCTGTTTTACAACCTACAAAAAGATTCTTTCAAATCGGTTAATCCCGATAGAAGTGATCGTAAACGCAAGGAATAATTGCATAAATAAAAGTGTAATACAAAATCGCTTGTATGTTGTTCCAGCTTAGCTTAATAGTTTGCAAAAATAATCACTGAAATCGATGCATTTTTCAGTAGTTATCGTGCGCCAAAAAAATTATCGTTAAGATTAACACTAAAATCAACCGATTTTAAACACTAAATTATTTAATTTTTCTAAAAAAAAAAAACCATACAAATCGACACATGGTAAAATTTCGCAAGTTTAATTGTATTTTCAAAACCTTGCAGTTACTTGACACTAAAATCAATACGCGTCGAGTCTTACTTTAGGTATATGTTTTGCAGAATGACACATTTCAATTGGTGACATTTTTGCAGAAGTTACCAAGCCCCAGAGAAATTTAGAAATTTAACAAAATTCACTGTACTTTCAAAACCGCCAGCCCTACTTTGCGTTAATAGTTTCCAAAAAGAATCATTCAAATCGGTGTAGTTTTGTAGAAGCTATAGTAAACGAAAAGCGGGCTTCACATTGAACGACCAAATAATGCTTGACGACCAAATAATGCTTAGCGTTCGAATTGTACTACTTGCTTGACAGACTTCATTTGTGGTAGAGATTTCGAACTGTGAACATGGATATTTTAGTTGCGGCTCTTGTCATCGATGAAATATTGGAAAATGAGCAAAAAAAAAAGAAAAAAAAAGAATGTAAACCTGCTGACAGAATTAGAAGAAAATTCGCCTGACAATTTTCGAAATTACTTAAGGATGGACGCAGTGTCGTATGCGTCCACTACACTTCAGGAAATTGACTGTACAGTTCAAAAAATTGCTGTCAAAACTCTTAGTCCGCGCTTAACATCTTTTTTTTTATTTCCCTTCCATGTATACTTCGAGAGGAACCCAAAGGGCCCAATGGAGGCCTAAGTGAAGAGCATAAGCTCACCCTCTTAAACCAACCAACCACACTCATCGAAATCTCAGACAAAAATAAAAAATGCTCTGAAGTTGGACGACAAGCGTTTAAATTGAACGACATGTCAGTCAAGCAAGCAAAAAGTTGAAAAATTTTAAAAACCATTCTATTGTACAAATTGGATGACTTATTTGACGAGCGTTCAAATTGAACGATTTGGTCGGTCGTCAAAGAAAATCTGTCAAACAAATCGTTCAATGTGAACCCCCCACACAGGCGAACAGACAGACTCATGCACAATCGCCATAAAGAAAACCTTTTTTCTCGCACATTGTGAGTGTAGTACCGTTAGAATCCGAGCTTATCTTGGATACTTTTTTTTTGCCACGATCACCATACTTCAATTTTCCTAGAACATGGAACACATTTCTCTTAAAAATTAGAATTACTTTATACCCATAAATTAAATAAAAATCGGATCCAAATTAAGAGAGAGAAACACGTCATTTTAAGTAAACAACATTTTTAAACATACTTTCCATCATCGCAGAGCACAAAAACCCCCTCAATATTAAAAAATTCTGGGAAATTTTAAAATTGGTTTCGCACAAAAAAAAAAAAAGACAATAATCTAACAACAACTTGCACTGGTAAAAGACAAATGTTATTCTGAAATTATTCAATGATGATTTAGTCTGTTTTTATTAGGCACTATTTCTATTTTTTGTTTTATTTTTCACAAAAGACCACTTTTTTATTGACGTATTGCGACTTAAGGGTTATTGCAATCCGCGCCAGCTTTCAGCGATTAATAACACTGACGAGATTTGCACGATATGGTGAGATTCGAATTTCTGTATGCCGTCTCACGTAGAGAGTATTGCTGGTCTCCTAGCAGCGTTGCCGCATCACAAAAGCCGCATTTTTTTACAATATATTTAATAAATTTGAATTGAAATTTGATTAAAATAATGCCATGTCCTTGCATATGTCAAATATTGCTTAGATGTCGATTTTCAACAAAATCATACCCGAAAAATTCCCAATTTTGAAAAATTCGATAATAATTAACTAATTTTTTTAAAAAACTTGGTACGCCTCTAGTGAAATAATTCTAACTGAATCCAAATATAAAATTTAAACAATATAGTTAGAGCTGTTTTGGATAAAATCGTAAAATTGACTACTAGTAAGGTACCGTTGATTTTGGGGCCAGAACCACAGACCCCGGACATAAAGTTTGAAGTAAATCCGTCCAGCTGTCCAAACTACAGTTCAGCGCACATAAGAAAGGCAAACAAACAGACAGGCATATGTACATACAGACAGAATTGAGATACACAATATTTGAGTTTCTCTATTATAGCAATGTCAAGTTGCAAGTAAAGAAAGAACAGTCTCTGCACATTGTGCGACGTATGTGAGGGGACATTTTTCAATATTCAGAGTTTTAACATTTTTTTTTTTTTACTTTTGAAAAGGCAAAAAGAAGTAAAAGAAACTGACGCAGATAAGAAGAAAATATATTGAGAATATTCAGTCTTAATAGATTGTGAATCCGCGAGACGAGAAGTTGTAACTTTTCCACCTGAGTTTTGCTTTTAGCCAGTAATGACAAACAGCATTTGTTTATTGCGGCAACTCTGCTAGTAGACCCGCATTCCGCATGTATTTCCACAAGAGATGGCTTGACTTGCAAATCTCGTCATCGTTATCAATATTTGCCATTGCAGCACCAGCACTCTAGTAGAGTAGTCACATCATAACTTAGTCAACGGAATACCCCAGCATACCTATAGATTCTGGCTGTTTTTTTCTTTGTGTAAAATAAGATAACAAATTGGAAATTCTCCGCTATAAATTCTAAAATCGGAATCAGTTTTAAAATTTCCGAGGAGATTTTTGTGCTCTACCAAGATGAAAAGTATGTTGATTTTATTTTTGTTCAAATAACTTGTTTCGATGTAGGTTTCATTTTGAATTTCGCGGTTGATCAGTATTAGACATTATTTAAAACTATTTAATCTACCAACACTGATTTTCAATTTCTATTATATAGGTAATTTCAAAGAAAATAAATATGGGGTAATAGTCATCATTATCACTACCTTGTTTCTTGGAGTCATTTTCGTGAAGGCAAATTTCATACGTAAATGCGAGAGTAAGCTGGATTTGGATAAAGAAGATTCAAGAAGGAATATTACAGCTGATACCACCATAGGTATTTCCCAATTCAATCTATTATTTATGTAATAAGCCTCTCACACCACTGCCACTTCAAATCACCGCCAAACAATTGCAAAAGGATTAGAAAATGTGAGAGAACAATGCCGTTTTATAAATCAAAATGAAACCCCAGTTTAAAGTAACATGGTCTTTTATTATTACACATAAACACATAAATGTAATAGACTACATACTACATAATTTATGTTGTATAATAAATAAAAAATATTGTGAAAAAGATACGCCAAGATAGTGAAATAAACCTGCGGCATTGTGTTAGGTGACTAAGAAATTGAACTATGCGGCGCGATCGTCTTGGGACATACTTCATCACTGTTTTTTTCAATTCCAGGATCAGAAAATACTGCGGAAAATATTCTACGAATAGTATCAAGAGCTGAGTGGCTGGCAGAGCCTGCAACCGAACCGCTGGATAAACTTGTGTTGCCAGTTCATCGGGTGGTAATTGCCCATACAGCAACGGGTAATTGCACAAGCCAGGTAGGCCTTAAACATGCCATTTTCCAAGGTCTATTTGACTTTACTCCTCTATTCTAGGCAACCTGCACCTACCGTACTCGAGTTTTTCAAAACTTCCACATGATGTCACTGCAATTAATAGACATAGGCTACAACTTCCTGGTTGGTGGAGATGGTTGTGTATATGAAGGCAGGGGATGGGATCAACGAGGCACTCATACAGGAGGTTTCAATATGGAGAGCATTGGGATAGCATTCATAGGAACGTTTGTGACAATAACGCCGCCTGAAAAACAATTAAATGCGGCTAAATTACTTATAGAAGAAGGTATTAGACTGAATAAGCTTGTGAAGGATTATCGGCTTTATGGTACTAGGCAATTAGTTGGATCCAAGAGTCCGGGCAGCGCACTGAATGAAATAATCAAAAAATGGCCAAATTGGTCAGGCAATCTTTAAGTGTAAAGCGTGTAGTGAAATGACATATTTGTTCATAACTTTGTAGTTTTTTATAATAAAGGAACGGCGGCATTATGCAATTTTTCGTTCAAATACAATAGGCATAGAGTTTAGATGCTACGATAATACTTAATTTCATCGATAAACAGATTACTTTTAAAAAGGTAATGTTCGAAAACAAATTATATGTATTTACATATATATTCTAAAATTTAGACCGAAATCATCTTTTGTTCGTAGGGAGTTTTCCAAAAAGTTAAAATCTATTTAATTCAAGACATATGTACCAAGTTTGATTCGTCGAACTAAAAGTGTAAGGTTACAAAACCTATTATATTCGAATGTATGGACGGCCAAATATGGTTTAAACAATTTTAAGTTTCTCTGTTATAGTGATACCAAGATTGAACAAAATCTCGAGATCGAAAATTGTTACGAATCCAATAACTTTATTTTAAATGTGAAAGTTAGCAAGGACGCAACCCCAAAGCAGTTTATGGTAGGTAGTGAAACATAATTTCTAACTATTTAAGGGCTGCTTCTGAACTACGTATATGAACACATTTCCAAGGTGACACTTGTTCGGGATTTGATCTGTCAAAAATAGTAATTAGAGGAGCAATAGATCTAATTTTTACGAGTTCAAAAAATTCGTAAAAAATGATGCTAAGAAAGAGTAAAAGTTATTCCTCTCAATGGAATAATTTACGAATTTTTGCGCAATAAATTTCTATGGGTAAATTGTCAAACCTATGTCAAATCACTCATACAAAAATTTCAAATTGTTTATTATAAAATTCGTGTGTTTCTTGTGCGGTAATGAATAGAAAAGGAAAATAAATAAAACAAATAGCTATACAAATTGTAAATTTTAACTTAAATAGCCGACTAGATGTTTTTCAATAAAATGCCCCTCTCGATATACAGTACTGGCTACCATTGTTAAAAAATATTTTCGAATGCACAAAACTAAAAAAAAAAAATGGCAATGTTTACAGGATGTTTCAATATTTGTAGATAAGGAATACGAAATTAGTACTGAAGGTTTTAGAGTGTAGGTTCAAGTCATAAAGAGGTAGTTCCATAAAAAAACAAGCAGACAAATCGCTCTTCGGAACTATTTACGATTGGTAGCAGATTATCGTAAGCAGTAAGCCTCTTGCACAAGATAAAGCTAAGTATATATTCTAAAAAAGTATACAAACACTATTCACTTCGTTTCTGAGCTTGGCAGATGGGTCGGTACTACAGGCATCTGGGGGCACCGTCACAGCGTTATAAATTTGGCTTCTTACGGGCCAATGAAAATCACCAAAACGGAAGATAACACGGCTTGGAAAAGTGTCCTTCACTAAGTCCATTATGCTGCCCGCTGTGTAAGCAATGACACCGTCTTATTGTAACATAGTTCTACAGCACTCGTCAATTACAGTTACTGTTTTACCAGCAGCGTTTTTGAAAAAGTAGGACTCTTCAACACAAACAACGCCGCATCATACTTTAAGCGGATGTAAAGGAGATTATTAAATAATACTCGGGTTTTCAGTTCCTCACAAGCGAGTATTCTGCTTGTTGACTTGTCCGAAGAGATGGAAATGTGCTCGCCACTCACGATTTATTTTGAAGAAAAATCGTCTTCTTCATGGTTGAGGCCTATGATGTACTGTCTGTATTCCAGACGGGCTGATGCACTATTTGAGTTTTATACGGAAACATCTTCAAGTCATTCACCAAAATAGGTTGCAGAAATGCACAATTGCGTGGCCCGTCATCTCGTTGATGTTTCTTGACACTTTTCCACATCCTCGCATAGCATCAATATTCTCGGTCTGTTCTTGGTCTGCCAGTCCTTTCCCTATCTCATATTGAGGCAGTCTCGAGGCGTGTGGCTTTGTGTCAAATTCGAGAGACTTATTCCACATTCTTAAAGAGTATAACGTTCCATTGTTCATCTTCATATTTTTAGCGTCTGTTTACTACACAGCTGTCAATTTAACGATGACAGGAGACGCCATTTGCAAATATCATTGTGACGGTACTGCTAGATGATACGAAGGTGCTTTCTGCCTACTGCTTCTGGACCAACATTTCCTTCGAAATTAGCTTAACCATAGAGAGATTGTATAAATCATTGAAGTCGTTGGAATTGTATCCCTGTAAAAATCAGAGGCTTATGTTTGAAGTTTTATTTCAAACGGGCCCAAACAAAAGCAAAACTATCAGGATATAAAACACTTAAGAGCAATTTAAAATATGCCCGCAAAAGTCGGTGGACAATTCGTTTAAAACCCGGTTCTAAAGAAATGGAGATAGTACATCTCACAGTGGAGTACCTCAGTGTACTGATATTCTTGTATTTATCATACTGTCTTTCAGAGCCTTACCACGTTGTAGAAGCCCATCAGCTTTAACTACAGAAAAAACATTGACAAAAAAGATAGCTAAAATTATCGGCATCTCATATGAATATACCCAAAACATCATTTAAAATTAACTACTTTTAGTTGAACAAAAACGCAATCGATTGACAATGTCTCGCGAGTGTTTGGAGCCGTTGCAAACCGATCCAGACGGTCTTTTTTGCCAGATTTAGGACGGCAGATAAGACCTGAGTTTACCACTATACCCCGGCTGCGAGAAGAAATAAAGAAAAAGCGTTCAGGAATGTTGAGGGAAAAGGTTTGTTTCACCAGGACAATGCAGGCTAAAACACGTCGCATCAAACCATGGCTGAAATCCATAACTGGGAGTTTGAAATACTGCCGCATCCTCCTTATTCACCTGATTTGGCTCCATGCAACTTTTATCTGTTCCCCAGCAGGATAAAGATTTTTTCAAGATTTTTAAAAATAAATGAGACCAATCAATAATCGTTCTGAGGAAAAACAGATCTTGATGAAAATGTTCAGTTGTCTTTCTGTTTGTTTAAAAATCGCCATTGGAGTCTGAATTCGTTAGATTGATGATGAAATCTTCAATCTGGCATCGTCTCATTCTCATTGTATTGTACGTGAATAAATGCAATTCAATAAGTTATTATTTTTCGCGGTCTTTCAAAAATCCAAATGTAGACCCCATTGCTGGTGTGAGAAATTTACGGATAAATATAATCGTAAATGCTTGGGTTAATCAAGTCAAAAATAATCAAAAATAAAACTCCAACATCAACAGTGTAGAACCTGAAATACCCCACCACTAAACAATTTTAGTGATAACAATGGAACAAGACAAAAAACTGAACTGGTCGTCATTCAGACAAAAACAGAGATTGGTATGTCTTAAGCTAGTCTGTTTTATTGACTAGATGGTTTAGCACCTCTCACCAGTGCGGATAGAAATTTTCGTTTTGGGAGTCCAGCAGCACGCTGCCCTTATAAATACCATAAAAAACATTCAACTTGTGTTATACGTTCTAATAAAACCAAATTAAAATTTATTCAAAATCGCCGCGCAAATAAAGTTCAGAAACTCGTCGTCGTTTAGTTGATATCTTTCATGGCTGTTAATTTCCGTACAAAGAGCCAGTACGAGTAGTGCGCAAAAACTCCGAAAGATGTTTACCTTGAAATTGATAATCCTTACAATAGCAATTGTAACACCGGCAATATGTAATGAGTAAGTGTGTTTGTATTGGTTTCGTAAACTCTGAATTTGAAATTGAATATTTCAAACTCCTATCCGTTAAATAAAGTGACTGTCTGAGCTTACCAATACTACACGGGAAAAAAATCGTAAAATTTTGTTATTAAGCTTTTGAAAATTTGTTTCAATTTCGGTTATATATATTTTCAACAAGAAAGGAATTTCATTCATCTTATTTAGAAGATAAGTAGCGCTAGAAACAAATTTCTTACGCGTCGCCAAATTTCGCTCTCTTATTTTTTGTGTGATCACTGTGCGAGATAACCCACCATTTTCTGACGTCATAAAACGTTTGGTTTAATACCTGCGAGCGAGAAAATTTAAATACCATAAATTTTTGATTCTTATATATTCACGTATGACACTACTTTTTCGGACTAAAGCAACTCGTGCAATTTGGTGCTAGTCAATACCTCACAGCTTCTAAGGATGTGATCCGAGATCTCTACGCATACCCTTCCAATGTTGACTCCTCGCCTGTATCTATATATTCGAGAGAGAACTACGAGTATGCAGCATAAAAGACATTAGTAGTGTAAAGTGCAGATTCTGGAAGCATAATGCTAAGTATCTTTTCAATATGATAGAAGTGCGATCAATAGATTTTCAAACGAAAGCCCGAAATAGCAAGCAAACTTCAGAGGTAAAACCTGATAATCAAGTTCCATCTTCCACGGAATGGCAATTTGTTAGTTAATTTCTTTGGAAATTCGCATTTAATGGCAATCGGAGTGGAATTTGTCAATAATTTATTCATACAAGATAAAACCTTTATTACTTCATAATTTATTTTCCCCCATTTGCAGGGCATTACTCTTCTGGAGCTATGATTGCCGTGATAGCAAATGTATAAAGGTAAAGCTCAAAGCGGAGAATTTACTTAGTGCTCTTAGCCTACCCGCTTGCAGGCTATACTGTGGTGGTACGCTAGGAACAGTGTGGCCAAAACCTACGGGCACTGTTAAGATTGAACAACGCGTCATACCAATTCGAAGTAAAATCAAATATAATATTCAAGCGCATTCAAAGGTGGAACCTCTTTGGCGGGAAAATAAAAGGCGGTTCAAAGCTCAAATTGGTTCAAAGATTCCAGACCCAACACTAGTACGTAATGACGGCCGAACGCTTACAATCAAGATCACTACTAATCAGACTGCTGCTGAGGCAGCAAAGCTTCCATCGCTCCGGTATGACACAGATGAAAGTTATTCGCTGGACATTAGCAATTCTAACAATGAGGTCCTGGCTGAAATTAAGGCGCAAAGCTTCTTTGGAGCCAGGCATGGCTTGGAGACACTGTCACAGTTGATCGTTTACGATGAGATTCGTCAGGATATCTTAATACTCGCACAGGCTGAGATTACGGATGCACCGGTTTACAAACATCGTGGGGTACTGTTGGATACAGGCAGGAACTACTTCAGTGTGAAGTCGATCAAGAGAACTATTGGTAAGAATGGAACGTGGTTTTCTTTGATGCAAATTACTAATATTATCAATTATTTCTCTATAGATGCCATGGCAATGACTAAATTGAACACATTCCATTGGCACATTGTCGATGCGACTAGCTTCCCATTGGTAATAAAGTCTCAACCCGACTTTCATACGCTTGGAGCGTATTCCCCCCGAAAGATCTACACTCATGAAGACATCGCCGACCTGGTTGAGTATGCACGCGCTAGAGGTGTTCGCATATATCCTGATTTTGATTCACCCGGTCACGCTGGTGAGGGATGGCAAATCAAAAACTTGACAGTTTGCTTCAATATCCAACCGTGGAAATATTATTGTCCACTACCACCATGTGGTCAACTCAATCCCACAATCGACGATTTGTACACTGTCTTGGAGGACATCTATCGTGAAATCTTCGAAGTATTCGATTTAGATATATTCCACATGGGTGGATCGCAAGTGATACTAAAATGTTGGCAGGAAAGCGAAACAATTCGCAATTGGATGCTGGAGAAAGGTTGGACTCTTGAGAAAAAGGACTTTATAAAGTTGTGGGGTTACTTCCAAGCCAATGCATTGGCTAAAATCGATAAGGTCTCACATAATAAAAAGGTTCCGATAGTTCTATGGTCAAATGAATTGTCACAGGCACCTTATATTAACGAATACATAGATAATTCTCGGTATATCATACAAGCGACAACTATAAAGGGATCCGGTGAAATAAGGGATGTTCTACAAAATGGCTACAAGGTAATCCTATCGAATTATGATGCGCTCTTTTTGGACTGTGGTTTTGGTAGTACAGTCGACTCTGGTAATAATTGGTGTTCACCATACATCGGATGGCAGAAGATCTATGAGAATCGACCGAAGGAGATTGCGGGCGTTAATGTCCATTTGATTTTGGGTGCGGAAGCTACTAATTGGGGCGAACAATTGGACGAGTATACGGTGGACGCGAGATTTTGGCCAAGGGCAAGTGCGTTGGCCGAGCGAATGTGGTCGGACCCGGTGGAATTTTGGCGAGCAGCTGAGGCAAGAATGTTAGTGCATCGAGAACGTTTGGTAGAGAATGGTATAGGGGCAGAGGCTATTCAACCAGAATGGTGTTTACAGAATCAAGATGAGTGTCCTAAACTGTAGTGGTACAATTTTTGTTGTTATGTCAAGTAGGTAATAAAATAAAGCAAAATGCTTAGAATTGTTCAAATCCTATATTTGTTTTTTAATGTTTTGAATTAAAACAACAGCTTACGGATCATCATTGACGAATACTTGGATTAAAGATCGCCACACTCGACAGTGTAAACCGAGTTCATATGGGTTGCCTTACGCTGAAGAGGCATTCCAGACAAACTGTTCTTTGAAGTTTGTAAATCTCAATTATGGAGTAAAAGGAAAGATAAACAGTGGACAGATAAAGAGCGTGAGGTAACAATGTACGTTAATTTTCTAGAAATACTGAGGAAAATAAGTGACTCATTGTAACATCTTATTTCCGCACTCCACCCCAACTAGAGAAATTGGGGAGGAAGAACTTAAACAATCTACTCTAAACAAGAAAACAAAACATATATAACCCACAACCAGGAATATCGACAGAAATGCAAGGTAGCGCAAAAATCATCACCCTATCGTAAGATGCTCTAATTTTTGCAAATTGCATCTCATGTCATCACGACTTTAACATTTGTGAAGTAAACAGAAGCAGAATATGTACACATAGAAAAACCATGGATTGCTATACTTTCAAGAAGAATAATTGTGTCAATATTTTCGATAAATAATTGGTCAATGATTTTCGGCTCAACGTGAATTTCGTCATTGATTCCGTGGTCGTATGGAACCAAACGGGCAGGTATGGAGCCGTTCGGTTGAGAATATCACTGCTGTGTCTGCAGATGTCCAAAAGGGCCCTCAAATATCAAGCAGAAGTCATGGCACGCAATGGGGCATCAATAGACGGTATTTGCAGCGAATTTTGGTGAAAAACTTGAAGATGTAGACCGCCAATCGCGTGCAAATTACAGCCAAGCCCTTCTAAACTTCGATCGTGATGAGAATGATTTTTCATTGAAAATCATCATGAGCGACGAGGAGCTTTCCACCTATGGAGATGCGTGAATAAGCAAAATTATAACTGTGAGGCATTTTCGGAGGAAATCCGATTGGTTTATGTTTTTTCTAGGATGGCGTCAGCAACACTGGTACTGTGACTGGTGAGCGCTATACACCCATGATCAACGACTTCTTGTTGCCGCAAATTGACGAAATGGGCTTGGAGAATACGTGATTACGGGACGGTGCAACAGCCTACACAGCACGTGCGACAGTGAACATTTTGCAGCAAGAGTTTCCAGGCCGCTTAATCTCTCGTTTTGGCGATTTGCACTGACCCGCAAGATCGCCCGATTTAACCGTTCCAGAGTTCTTCTTTGGAGTTTTTTTGTAAACTAAGCAAAATAAAAATTCCAAAATAAAGCCGGATTTTCATCAATGATTCTCCCGGTTGTGTATTTTTGGTCAATGAAACTAACCGAGAATTACTGTATCTCAAAATCCTGTGTTAACAAAAGCCAGTACATTCTATTAAGCTTGTAAATACAAAAGCTTTTATATGTGAAGCGTGTACTACTTATTACCTACATTAGGGATGTCTGTATTTCAGATGACTGTATTTGAAATGCAGGCTTAGAGAAGCATGTATGCCTAAAGTACACGATCAATCATTTCTTCAAAACGATTGAACAACGTCATAGCTGAGCACAAATTTATGCCCATTTTGACGTACGTGAACCGAAATTGATGGAATTCAAACGGAGATTTATGGGATTCGTTTGAAGAAAAGATTGAAAGAAAGATCGAAGATTGATTTTTTTTTTTCATTCAATCTGATTGATGTATAATGGAAAATTTAGATCTTACTCTTTAACTATGGGGTTTTTCTTTATCTTTTTCTTTATATGATACATTAACCCATCGATTTGTAACTTATATTTTTGGCTTTATTTGTTTTTCCAATGCATATTCTTGACTTTTATACAACGTCGTCTCCCACATCTGATATCAGAGTACTGTGACAATATTGTAGGACTAGGTTTGAACTTTACATAACCGCTTCGTTCGTAAAAACATTCCATTTTTCTTTGGGTATTGTGGCCAATGATGGGAGGGAGGAGTGACTGAAATTGTTGCTTATCACTTTTGTCGCTGACCAGAAAAAAAGGACAAGCTGTTAGTGACTCTCTCATTGTATTTCTTCTCTGCGGATACGATCTTTACATTAAACTTGTTTCGAAGACTTACGAAGCTATATCTTGGTTAAAGAGTCATTTTCTACAGACTCTGTTCTTAGCAGCAGTGTTTTGTTCATAATTTTGGTTGAACAAGACTGATTTTTTTTTTTTTTTGTGTTGTAGAAAATGTGTACATAGCTTCATTCCGAGTTAAATAACCTCGGTGACAGCTTTTGTACAAACGTTGACATCAGTACACTTAAAACGTACATATCTCAGCCAATGGAAAAGTTGCTACAAAAACCCGCAGATTCTCCTAATTAATATAATTCAAAATATCATTGGTGTTAGTAGCAAGTGTACTGCACATATTAGGGCATGCTCGTACTTGCCTAAAGGGCCAAACATTTCCGAAATTATCTAGGCTGTCTGTTCTATTGGAGTGTCGTATCATATTCGAGTTGTGGACGCAAATATCAATATTTTCGGTTAGAGCGTAAACATTTTGACAGAGCTGAAGAATAGCTTCAAGCGTAGTAAATGAAAATGCGGATATAATGTTTGAATTCTCTCATCAGATACCTACTTCCCCAGATTTAACTGTAAAAAGGTCCACTATTTAGGCGCTCTCAGATAAATATTATATAATACTGTAATGGTAGTGGAATAATTTTGTCTTAAAGATTAATGAAAATGCAAATGTTTTGCAAAATACTATTGTTTATTGTATAAAAATAAGTTTTTTTTTGCGATCCAAAGGCAAAGTCCTCTTTGTATGTATCGCACAAAAGCGTACCACCTATCTTATGCATTCCTGGGACACTGATTTTGATTCTGTAAACACCATTCTGGTTGTACAGCCTCCGCGGCAATACCGTTTTGTATTAAAAGTTCCCGATGTAATAATAGCCGCGCTTCAGCTTTTCGCCAATTTTCTTTCGGATTTGACCATAACCTCTCGGCCAACGCACTAGCCTTTGGCCAGAGTAAACTATCCACAGTATGTTCGTCAATTTGTTCTGACCAAACTGCAGCTTCAGAACCCAAAATCTGTTCACTCTGTCGGCCAAATATACTATCAGGCCTATTTTCATAGAACTTTTGCCAACCGGCAATATTTCCATCTCCATTCCAATTTGCAGTACTACTGTCGATGAATAAATCATAGCCTGTTGCGATCATTCTAAAGCCACGATCTAGGATTTCTTTTGTATTCCACTCGGCCTCCTTCCAAACTGTCTGTATAATGTATCGAGATTTGTCGAGGTATTCATCAACGAAGAAAGTTGTTGCCAAATCATTTGTCCATAAAATAATCGGAAAGCTCTTATCCCTCGATACCTTATCGACTCTAGCCAATGCTTTGGTTTGAAAGTATCCCCACAATTTTATGAAGTCTGGGTATTGCACACCCCAACCTTTGTCGCTCATCCAATCTTGAATGGTTTCACTAGAATTCCAACACGCAGTGGATATTGAATCGCCTCCCATGTGAAAAATGTTAGGATCAAAGGATTCAAATATTTCACGATATATGTCCTCCAAAATATTGTACATTGTATCAATAGTGGGATCGAGTTGACCACATGGTGGTTGATTACAGAAATTTCTCCATGGCTGGTCGTTGAAGCATACGGTTACATTCTCCTTCTGCCAGCCTTCACCCGTGTGTGCTGGCCCATCGAATTCGGGAATGACACGTATACCTCTGACAAGCGCATATGCCACCAGTTCACGTATGTCCTCGCGAGTGTAGACTTTTCCCTTTGCATAGGCTCCTAGCCTGTGAAAATCAGGATGGGACTGCAGTACAAGAGGAAAACTATTCGAATCGACAATGTGCCAGTGGAAGTTGTTCAGCTTACTCATTGCCATGCCATCTACAAAAAGAAATCGGGGTCAAGTTAGAATGAAATACAGCTTCGACACTTACCAAGAGTCCTCTTGATCGACTGCACACTGAAATAGTGCCGGCCAGTATCTAGTAAGACTCCACGATGTTTATAAGCCGGAGCATCGCTAATATCTGTATCAGCCAATATTTTGACAACTTCCGCAATATCATCGTAGACGATCAACTGCGACAAGGTCTCTAAACCATGCCTCACGCCGAAAAATGTCTGAGCTTTAATATGCGCGAAAACTTCTTTCGCACCCTGGGTAACCTTCAGCGAGTAACTCTCATCGGTTTCATAAGTAAATTTCGGTATTTCGTATCCATCCAATCCATCCAACAAAATCCTGATCACTAACGCTCTTCCCTCATTCGCCGTATCCAAATCCGATTCGGGGATTTTTGCAAAGATTTGTTCTCTAAACCTGTCCTTGACTTTTTCCCAGAGAGTGTCACTAATCGACTTCGACGTAATTTCGAATCTGATCTTGCTGTGGTCGATCTGAATGACATATTCGCCGCGTTGAACGGTTCCCGTTGGTTTAGGCCATAAAGTCCCAATTTCACGCCCACAAAGTATTCTGCATACCGAAAAGCTTTGACTACTGTACTCTTTGTGGAAGGGCACTTTAACACATTTTCCCTCACGGCAATCGTAACTCCAAGCTGACCTTGAGACACTATGAATTTATAAATACTCGTACGTCATAATAAATCGACAACAAAGATTCAACTAAAAGTAGAACTTACTCATGACAACCAGCTGATGTTGTTATTGCGGTTAAAGTCAAAATTAAGCTGAGAAATTTGTTGGTGATCATTCTGCTGATGCGAAAGATGACCGCTGTCGCGTACGACAACGTTACTTTATCGTCTGGTTTTCCCTATCAGGGATTCCTGGTATTAAATTAAACGTGCCAGACAACAAGTGTTTGGTGATCAAAATAAAGTTATATGAAGAATTTGAAAGCACAACTGAAATCCACCATAGATGAACGTTGAATGAGTGAAATTTAAAATTGCTGTTACCCTTAAACGTACATACTTATTTATGCAGTGATGCCAAACTGATGTTGGATTTCCCCCAGTGTTGTATGCATTATTCGATCATCTGGGAAAAACTGTTTGACTACTAGTTCAAGATTTCCCTTATGCATACGTAGTCTCATAATCTATTATTTTCTCAATTAACACATGTTTTTTTTTTAATCACATTTATATTCATTATCTTGTCTACGGGGTTTACATACACACAGCTTCAGATCATAATTTGATTGCAAGGTGACATTGTGGGCAATGCAGGGTTGCGAGTGTGCCCGAGTTCACAATGGCACAATTTGAGGGGCAGCAAAATAAGACAAAAATATGGACGTGCCTTAATCAGTAGAAATATACGTATGTATATACTACAATCTATAATCGTATGCCGCCAGTATAAATCATTCACTTAAACGCCCCCAGCTTCTTAGGTAGGTACCAAACAGATGTGGCGCTTAATACTTCTGTCACCTGTTCTAGAGCTGTATTTGTATAGATCATCGATATAATGTATCTTACGGCTAAGGTGAAAAATGCTGCGTATTCATGACGCTACTTAACGTAAAAAAAAAAACAGAAGAAGGGGACTATAAAAAAAAACCATATTAACCACGAATACATTTGTCACTTAATTACATAGTGGCACTATTTAAATGTAAATAGAGGTATTCTTTTACGATAAAGAAATATACAGGGTGTTCCAAGTTCTTCCGATCGAAATTTCAGAAAAAATTGCATGCTTCAATAGTCCCAAAATTGACGGTGCGGTAGCAATGACTGATTTTGAAATGTTTGGAAAAAATACTTACACTGCCGTCCATAAGTTGTCTGTCAGAGAAATTGATACAAAACCTTTGTCTTTTTCATTCTAATAATCAAAATTTATTGCAATAGCTTTGTCAATATTATATTTATCGATGAACAAATTGATTAAAACTAATAAATAAAAAGGATTTGGGTAATACAATAGAGTTGGACCTCTTTTTCGCCGAAAAATCTACTTCGTACTTGCACCACTTTGGTCGTCAATCTGGGTATTATAGCTTCTTAATAGTTTGCAATGTTCTGCTCGGCCTGCTTGAAGGATCTACCAAAGCTTGTCTATCGATATTGGACACTGTCTTCGAACCTCAATGTCAAGTTCATTCCAAAGCAGCTCTATTGGGTTGAGTTCGCGTGATTGGACAGGGCATTTAATATTTTTCAGTGTTCATTCCTATTTTTCTTGGTCAACGTATCCCCGGCAAAACTTGGAAGGATGTTTTGGATCATTATCTTGCATTAATGTGAATCAAGGACCTATTAATCGTAAACCCGATGGTAAGTTGTGTTCTTCTAATATTTGCTTGTATTTCTCCTTATTCTTGCTTCCATCGTTACGTACGAGGTCTCCAACACCGGCGAAAGAGAAACGTGCCCCAAACCATTATTGAACCACCGCGGATGAACTCTACACAGATTTCTGGAGCTGTAAGCCAAATTGTTTATGAATTTTATAGTCTGGTCCTATTTCCTGGTATCTTCTCATTTGAGGTTTTTGTTTGCTCTTTGTCCATTAAATTTGACTATTAAGTTTCAAGACTAACTGGCGTCGGAAGAATGCGCAACCTGCTTATAGTTAAAAAACACGCCTAATTTTCCCCAAAACTACCTGAATTGCAATTTTGTAGAAAAAAAGAAAAGAAATTATTTCCGTTTTATGGTGCCTTAATTCCGGTCCTTTATTTAACACACTTTATCTGTTTTGAGATGTAATAATATCTACTATTGACCCTAACAGGATTTGAAAGAATTGGGACAAAAAAAATTTTGACTTTGAAAATTGCTTATTTTTTAGATATAATGCAAACGATTTTGTGCAAAATTGAAATCTAAGTAATATTTGACACATGTAAGGACATGGCATTCCAAGATTTGGAAAATAGTTTTTGTGATTTTTAGAGAATTTAAAAAAAAGAAGTGCTTTTTCACTTGTAAATTTTTCATATTTTTCCGTTAAAAGTCTAACTAAATTTTTGATCACATGTCCAAAATACCATGCCCGTATGTTGAAAGTGACTTAGATTGATATTTGGAAAATTTAGGCTGCAGTCTAAGGTACAGACAGACAGACAAGACAGATGGATAGAATTGGGAGGCCCACTTTTTGGAGTTTACCTACGAAAACAATATCTATTTACATTTAATAGTAATAAATAATTAAAAAAATTATAAAAAAAATTTGCTCAGTTATCGTTTACTATCTACTATGGATTAAAAGATAGTATAGTCTAGTTTTGATTCTCGAAATACAGGGAGCTGCACAGAACATGTTTCTTTTGATTTATGCGTAATGCTCAAGATTAGAAGTTTTGACTTTCTTCTTCTGACACGTAAGTGCGTCTTCAAGCACCCGTTCATAAGCTCCTGGATGATCTACGAAACTTGAAACACCTATGGCTTGAATTTAAAGAGGTAGATAAACGTGGGAAGATTTCTGAATATTAAAATACAAGGTGTAAAAAAATGTTTCTTCGAACTAACATACGTATAATTTTCCAACGTAGGTGTGTCTGTCCGCGTCTCTCAAGAATCACTCGGATGATCTAGAAAGCTGAAACTTTGCACACGTCATAGAGCAGAATCTTTCGGTTTTTGATTTTCATAGTTATCCTAAGTTGCAGGTTGTTGACCACAGAACCTTGTTGCACTCGCTATTCTACGGCGACACACCTTCGAATATATGTATGGTTCGGTTTGTGCTCGTTGGATACGACAGAACGAGCATGCTCGATTCTGATGCGGTTCGTTGAACCCACAGACGATCGGACAGGACTGCCGAAACATTCTCACGAACATGTTTGCTGAGTATGTCTGAGTGTGTGTGTATGAAATTTCAACTTTAGGACTTGTGACCTCAACCGTATCGGAGTAGTAGATGTCATTATGCGACTCCCCATATTGAGAACTCGTCCTCTAGTGCAGATATGTTTTCTGCTCAGTTTGTCGGCTATTATCAGAGCAAAGTCTATCTCTCACTGTTGTCATTGCGGTTGTCGAGATTATTTCGTGCTTGAGATCAGCATTTTTTTTATGGCAACCTCTTGACATTAGAAACTCCCTCTATTATGACGATAACACATAGCTCGGGGATGTGTCTACTAAACAAATACCATAAAGTATGACTAATGATGGCTTAGCCACTCCACTACTTTGTTTGACCTGCGAAATTACTTATCATCATCAACTGGAAAATCACATAATGAGGATCTATTAGAACATAAGAAATGATTTATTGAACACATAAAATGTATTTAACTCTAACATATACAATAATCACACACACACACCCTTCCGTGCCGTTCTACCTATAGTCATACGCATCCTTGGGACACTCATTCTGATTTAGAAAACACCACTCTGGTTGAAGAGCTTCCGCCCTTATTCCATTCTCAGTTAAAAGCGTTCGGTGCATCAATAACCGGGATTCAGCCTTATGCCAGTCATGTTCCGGATTCGACCATAGCCTTTCCGCCAAAGCACTAGCTTTCGGCCAAAGTAACGTGTCCAGAGAAAATTCATCAATTTGCTCTGTCCATACTGCTGCTTCTGACCCCAAAATCAACTTATTCGGCCCACCAAATACTTGATTAGGCCTGTTTTCATAAAGCTTTTGCCAGCCACCAATTTCACCCCAAGCTCCATTCCAACTTGCAGTGCCACCATTGATAAACAGATTATAGTTCGATGCAATTAGTCTTATGCCACGTTCCAGAATTTGTTGTGTCCGCCAATCGGGGTCACTCTGATAAATCTGTACGATGTACCGCGATTTGTCAAGGTATTCATCAATGAAAGGTTCTTCTGTCAATTGACTTGCCCAAACAATAATAGGAACTTTTTTATTTTTCGAAGCCTTATCAACTTTAGCGAGGGCGTTGGTTTGAAAATGACCCCAAAGTTTTCCGAAACCTTCATTATCCAAGTTCCAACCCTTGGAACGCATCCAGTTACGAATCGTTGCACTGGTATTCCAACAAGCAAACGATACCGAATCTGATCCCATGTGGAAAATATCCGGATCAAAAGTTTCGAACATTTCACGATAGATGTCCTCGAGAACATCGTACACAGCGTCAACAGTGGGATCGAGTTGACCACATGGTGGTTGTTGACAGAAGTTCCTCCATGGTTGCGCATTGAAGCAGGCAACCATTTTTGTATTTTGCCATCCCTCACCAACGTGAGCAGGCGCACCAAACTCAGGAATCACACGTACACCTCTAGCACGAGCATATTCCACCACATCGATTATGTCCGCGCGGGTGTAGATCTTACGCGAGGAATACGCGCCAAGATTGTGGAAGTCTGGATGAGATTTTACTACAAATGGAAAACTATTCGAATCGATCATGTGCCAGTGGAAAACGTTCATTTTACTCATCGCCATGCCATCTAGAAGGGAGTTTAAGGGTTTAAAACTAGAACTGGCCTCCACCAATACACTCACTAATAGTCCTCTTAATTGACTTCACGCTGAAATAGTTCCGACCCGTGTCTAGTAAAACACCTCTATGCTTGTAGACTGGAGCATCATTGATCTCTGTGTCCGCAATTATCTGAAGAAACTCTCCAATATCATCGTATACGATCAATTGTGACAGTGTCTCCAGGCCATGCCTCGCTCCAAAGAATGTCTTAGCGTTGATATCGGAAACTTGTCTGTTGCTCTGACTGATCCGCAAAGAATAACTCTCATCTGTATCATAAGTCAACTTGGGCATCTCTCCTGCGTTCACTGGCACCTCCTCCAAATTGATCTTAATCACTAGTGATCTTCCAATATTTAAAAGGAAACTAGGCTCTGGAATTTTACACTCAATTTGGCCCTGAAACCTTGTTTTAACCATTCTCCAAAGTCTTTCGATTCTCAAATTCGACGGAATTTGGAATCTGATCTTGCTTCGATCGATTTTAACTACATATCCTCCCTTTCTTACTGTGCCCGTCGGTTTTGGCCATAAAGTTCCAATATCATCGCCACAAAGCAATCTACACACCGACTGACTTTGACCCATGTGTTCACCGTTGAAGGAAACTTTGGTACACTTATTCTGGCGACACTCGTAGCCCCAGACCAGTATAACACTGTGAATAATCAATTAATCTAGATTAAGATTAGAAGAACACAAGAATGGAAGCTACACTTACTCTTGGCCTACAGTTGGTGATGCTATTGCTAGCACAGTCAATATTAACTTAAGAAATTGTACCATCATTTTGGATGGCAATAGTAAACCACTCTGATCTCGTAAAAATACGGAAATGCACTGACTTAGTCCTGTGTTTCATATAGTCCACACTGTATTTTACGCGTCTCGAAATAAACAATAAACAACCCCTTGTGTTAGCTTATCACTTTGACAACACAACTAAATTATTTTAGTTGATATTGAAATGCATTATTTCGTAGTAGATGAGATTTGACCCCTAAAAGATAACTAAAATGAAAACAAAACACACCGACAAATTACAATCTGCCTGGAACTGATCGTATGATACCCTATCTTTAATCTTTTCTTCAATTTTTAAGATTTTTTTACATATTTACATTTAGTTAGTGTACATATTTACATTTATTGTTTACTACAATAATATTACTTCAAGGGTGATTATCCCTCTATGGTACAAACCATGATCAAAATTAATATAGATACCCTATGGGAATAAGGTATAAACATAAGAAAAGTATGGATTCCGTACAAAATAAAATTCCATGAGGTTTTTAGTATAGTATTTGGGAGACAGACAAAAACTAGTGGTTTGGATTCATTGAGTCCTCAAACTACATATAAATCCACTGCATGAATACAACGCCGCGCCATCTCAAATCACCATCAATCAATTGCAGTTTTTAAAATATGTATTAGGGTGCTTCTTAAAAATCAACTTTTAGAAAAATATCGGGGCACCGTATTATGTTCTTCTCTTACTTGGTTGATTTGAAGTGACCCTAGATGAGGTGCACTTAGACCAGGGGTGGCCATGGTGTAGTGGTAACATCATCGCTTGTCACGTTGCAGGTTCACGGTTCAAATCCTGATGTCAAGAATCATCTACTTATTTCGCATGAAATAAATAAAAAAGTTGATCAATTGCGAAAGCTTATCTTATGTCAACTCTATTGCGAAGGCATAACACTGGCAGTAGGGTGGTCATATGGCTGAAAATTCATCTTGATCGTAATGATATCAGGAGGACGGAAAAAATACTGTGAATCATAAGCAACGACAGCAAAACAAAAATACCCCCCAGTTATCTGGACGGCCACCCTTGGAGTTTACTGAAACTTGACACCACCTGGGTTTCAAACCACTACACCCTCCCCGTCTCTTCCCGTCACTAGGTGAGTTACGCTGTTCGCTCCTGGAATCAATTGCTTTTTCTGATGAAGCCGTTTATGTTAGCCGTAGAGGCAGTGTTCAGATCGTTGAGATCATTGAAAGAGTAATGACCTAATGTAGCCTTTCTAATGTTGGCGAGTGTAGGACACGTGCACAGAAAGTTCAGGACTGCCTCCTCTTCTTCCTCACCTCTGCAATTCCTTCAGAAGTCATTGTGGGGGACTACCAACCTTTGAACATTTTTTTTTTTTATAATTTGCACGTGTGAAAGGGGTTATGAATACCCTTATACTAATTTTAGGAAACGGGCGTTTTGAGGAAAGGAGAAGAGACAGAGAGAAAGACAGATTGGTGTAGTTGGTTTGAAACTCAGCTGGTATTAAGTTTCAGTGAACTCCAAGGGTGGCTGTCCAGATAACTGGGGAGCTTGTTTGTTTTTGCTTTTGTCGTTGCTCATGATTCACAGTATTTTTTCTGTCCTCCTGATGTCATCATCACAATCAAGTTGCATTTTAGCCATATGAGCGCCCTACTGCCAGTGTTATGCCTTCGCAGTAGAGTTGACATAAACTTTCGCAATTGATCGACTTTTTATTTATTTCATGCGAAATAAGTAGATGATTCTTGACATCAGGATTTGAACCGTGAACCTGCAACGTGACAAGCGATGATGTTACCACTACACCATGGCCACCCTATGTGCCAGTCTTGAAAATGTGTCAATGTGAACATGAGGCTTATTCTAGATTTTTTTAATAAAAATCGCAAATTTCGAAAACCGGTAGCTACCAATTAAGAAGCACCCTACTATTTATCTATGCGTGTACATATCAACTCGTATATTTTTTTTTTTGACTCAAAAAAGTGCGTCTGGTAATTCTGTCTTTCTGTCTGTATGTATGGTCGACTGCTGTCTAAACGGCTGGACGAATTTTCTCCAAACTTGATATCTCGGGCCTGTTGGTTAACAATTCTAGGCGAAATATGGGTTTCTTTCTAAACACAAAATTAATGGTACTTTACTAAAAATCGATTTTCTCGAAAACGGCTTTACCGAAATTTTGAGTTAGGGCTGAACTATAATAGTCGGATCGGAAGCAATCGGAAGTTAATGACATAATTCTACGTTAAGTTTCCTTCAGTACTGTTAATTGCTCAAGTAACCCATAATAGGCGTATGTGTTCTGTCAAATCGCTTTGCGAGCGAATGTATTCGCTCTTTCGTATGTGAGCAAAAGTGAACGAAAACTTAACGAATCGAAGCAAAAAGCTATTATGGTCACACAATACAAATCCTTTGTATTCGCACTGTTTCGGAAATGGTCGTATGAAACCATTCCTCTATTATAGTTCGGCCTTTACTAAGTTAAGTGAGTTATCAGTGCTTCGATGTTTATTTCAATCATCATTATTTCCTTGTTTTCCATAAGCAAATTGATTTTTTCCTGAAACCCTATGTTCTAATATTCAAAAACTAATCAAATTAAAAAAGTAAAGTTCTTTATTTTACATACAAAAAAAAAGGTACACATCCCTCAAGTACACACTTTCCACTTACGTGCAATACTTAAGAACAACCACCCCCACAATAAGGGTCAACGAAATACATCAGAAAATAATAGATATTCCGCATTATCCGCTCGATTCGTTTTTTGTGTCATACGCATCAATCGGACACTCGTTCTGATTCTGCAAACACCATTCAGGTTCAATAGACTCTGCCGCTATACCATTTTCCGTTAAACGTTCTCGATGCACCAGCAATCGGGACTCTGCCGAGCGCCAATTATCTTTTGGATTTGACCACAAGCGTTCGGCTAGCGCACTCGCTCTTGGCCAAAATCTTGCGTCCACAGTGTATTCGTCAATTTGTTCTGACCAAATAGCTGCTTCTGCTCCCAGAATAAGTGCATTATAATCACCGGCAATCTTCTCTGGACTATTCTCGTAGACCTTCTGCCAACCGATATAAGGCGAACACCAGTTGTTACCATCCGTCACCCAACCACCAAATCCACAGTCAAAGTAAAGTGCATCATAGTTCGATAAGATCATTTTGAAGCCACGTTTGAGAATCTCATGAATCTTCATATCAAACCCTGTTGTCCAAACTTGTATAATGTACCGATCCTTATTGAGGAACTCATCGATGAATGGAACATCGGTCAGACGACTTGTCCACAGAATTATCGGCACGTCGCCATTCTTCGAAACACTATCAACCTTAGCCAGTGCAGTTGTTTGAAAATGACCCCATAGCTTCATGTAGTCTTTCTCCTCTAAGCCCCAACCCTTGGCGAGCATCCAATTACGAATCGTTTCACTGGAGTTCCAGCAATTAACTGACACCTCGTCGCCTCCCATGTGGAAAACATCGGGATTGAATAGTTCAAACATTTCACGATAGATGTCCTCCAGAACATTGTACATTCCATCGACTGTTGGATCGAGTTGGCCACATGGTGGTTCAACACAGAAATTCTTCCATGGTTGGGCGTTGAAGCACGCAGTCATATTTTTATTTTGCCAACCTTCACCAACATGAGCTGGAGCATCGAATTCGGGAAGGACACGAACGCCTCTAGCTCGTCCATATTCAACCACATCGGCAATGTTCTCATGAGTGTAGACTTTACGCGAAGAGTACGCACCAAGCTTGTAGAGGTCGGGCTGAGACTTTACCACAAAGGGAAAACTATGCGAATCGGTTATGTGCCAGTGGAATGTGTTCAGCTTGGTCATCCCCATGGCATCTAGAGGTGAAAAAAGGAAATATTATTAGAAAGTGATCTTATCAGGAGTAAGGAAAATTTTGCTAAAGCCGTCTAAAGGAATATTTGTGTATTAGACTTCTATACGCTGTCTATAGATAAGAAAGAGTATTCAAGAACGAACCTTAAATTAGATGTCTAAAGTTAAGAAAAAGTACTCATGAAAGAACTTTGAAAAGCTGCCCAAAGTTAGGAAAGAATGTGCATAAGTAGGGCAGAAACCTTTCGAAGTTCGGAGGAGAGCATACTCATGAATGGGCCTTCTATAAGTTGCCTAAAGCCAAGAATAAATGCTTATTAATGAACTGTTCTAGAATCTTCAATGGCTCTGAATTTTGTTAAAAGAATTTAAGAAATAGCTTTACAAAATTGTGTGTCGTAGGGGGATGTCTAAAGTGAAAAAAGAAAGAAATGCTCAAGAATGGCGATTCAATAAAACATTCAAGATTCAGAAGATGCACTTAAGTGTGGACCTTCTGCGAGCCGTTCAAATCAGAATAGACCTTCTATAAGCTCTGCTAACCATGCAAGACAGAATTTTAGTTGTTTAAAGACCTTGCATAGGCTTCAATCAAATTAAGATGTATAGAAACCTTCACTAACTTACCAATGGTCCTCTTAATAGACTTCACACTGAAATAGTTCCTCGATGTATCCAAAAGCAGGCCACGATGTTTATAAGCTGGGGCATCACTGATCTCTGCCTGTGCCAACATCTGAATTTCCCGTCGAATATCATCATACACGATCAGTTGTGAAAGAGTCTCCAAACCATGCCTGGCTCCAAAGAATGTGTTCGCCTTAATATCGGCGAAAACTTCATTATTGCCCTGACTAATGTGCAGTGTATAGCTCTCATCTGTATCATACGTCAGCTGCGGTATCTGTTGCGCCTTCTCCACGCTCTCATTCACCTTGACCTTAATCGTTAGCGATCTACCCTCATCCCGAACGAGACTTGTATCCGGTATCTTCGAATCGACTTGGTCTATGAAACGCTTCTCATTCTCCTTCCAAAGCGTACTGGCCTTCGATGATGGTAAACTAAATTTGATCTTGCTCCGATCGATGTGCACAATATATTCGCCAATTTTTACAGATCCCGTTGGCTTGGGCCATAACGTTCCAATAGTATCGCCACAAAATATTCTACACACCGGTAGACTGACGGCTTTCTGGAAATTCTCCTCATTTAGCGGCACCTTCATGCATTTGCTCTGGCGACACTCGTAGCCCCAAATTAAGCTGTAAATAGGAAATAATTCAATTAGTACTTTTAAAGATTTCAATGCTGCGATATGGGACATTACTCGTCTCGTTCCTCAGCCTCATGGTGAGACCTCGTAAAGAAGACTAAAACGGCGATCATTGCACACATGAAAATCATCACAAGAACGCCAGCAAAAAAGTGCCTCCAACTGAACGTCATAGAAGCGACAAACAATTAAACACTGATCCACTTGTGAGCGCAAACTAATTGTAGCTACTTATTGTTTTGGTCGACTATCGATGGCTGATATTATTTCAATGGCAGCAATTTGGACACTTTTCAAGAGAGTATTTCAAGTCAATTGCTGATAATGAAATTAAAAAAGCTTGTGGGTAGAGAACGCCGCCAATGCATGGGCAGTCGATCGACCCGAAGGGGTTTCCCAATTAGCAGCTAATTACAATTACTTTGAATAGAGGAAGAGAATTCTTTAAGCTAATGGACAAAACTTGTATAGAACTGCAACACCAAGCTTTAGTGGAGTAGGTGCTCTTGAATAGGCCTTATCTTGTTTGAAAACCAAAAAAACAAAACAAAAAAACGTTGACTAATTGAGAGACGTTGCCGATTGAACTCTTATCTATTCACTGAATTGCTTAGCCGAGTTATCTAGATCAGATTAGGACCCAAAGCAGTAAAACAATGCAATACGTCTTATATCTTTCGGGACTCGAACGTGATTAAAGTTTTGATGACTAGCAACCTTATCTTAAAATTTCGATCAAGTTGATCATTGATCAGTCAAATTTTGTATCTTGAGTTTTTTAAAACTTGATTAACATGAGTTAAACTGTTTGACGTGATTAACGTTCAAAGTGAAAATCGGCATTCAGAGGCTAATCAGTTTAACTTAAGTTAATCATCGTTTAAAAAACTTAAGATGTAAATTTTCATTTGATCAATGATCAACTTGATTGAGGTTTTAAGATAAGGGGTAGATTTAGATGAAGGAGAAATTTGGCGATTGGGTCATCTCACGGCGAGCGTTCATCAATTGGCCGCCGCGATCATGCGACTTGACACCCCTCGATTATTTTCTCTGGGGTTACGTCAAGTCCTTAGTCTACTCTAACAAGCCAATCATTTTGGACGAGCTCGAGGAAAACATTCTAGACGCTTTTGCCGAAATAACATCGCACATATTGGATCGAATCATCAAAAATTGGACCGACCGCTTTAAGTACTGCCAGCTAAGCCGAGCCGGCCATTTAAATGATGTGCTAATGTAGCTTAAAAATAAAGCCAGAATCAATTTGATATCTCACACCGTTGTTGTTTTATCTAAACTTCTTTTCCTATCATTCTTATCTGGCCACCCTATATGTATGTAGATAATAAAATAGCAGGTGTTAGTCTCATCCAGAGACTTGAACTTTTCAGATTATATCCGAAGGTTTTCTAAAAGCGAAACTGATACAACGTTATACACAAAAATAGTTTCCTCTTTTATGAGTTTACCTATTTCGGCTCCGATACGAATTTTCAAAACCCGCCGGAAATTGAAGTCGCAAGGAAACCACTTACTTAACCTTAACCATCCATGTTCTGCTTAAAAGATTGGAGAACGTTTTTGGTTTGGTCACGTCAGGAGGAAACTCCTTAGTAGGGCCTACATGGAGGCTCAATAACGAGTCGTAAGTACGATTAATTAAGTGAGTACCTATACATAAACCGGACGGACAAAGTAACAAAATGGGATCTCTTAGAAATGATTCGGGATCTGTTCGAGATGCTAATTTAGCTGCAGTTTCCTCCATTTTCAGGTAGTCACTATTTTACTGATAACTTGCGAAAAAGGTTTCGCATTGTCATTGTTAGGGTGAAAGAATGTTTGTTTTTTTTTTAGCCCTATAAACTGCATGTTTACTCTTTAATTTGAAAGCCCAAATAAAGTCTTCAAACGACTTTAGAAAATAACAAGAAAAATACCAAATTACGACATTTTGCTAAATAATGGATCAATGATGTAGAACGTAAGAGCCTTAATTACTGGTGTATAAGGAAAATTTGCGTACGGACTCTGCTAAAAAGGTTACACCAGCATCACCCTTTAAGAAGAAGCCAACCTGCAGTTTTCTACTTATCTGAAAATTTGACTCTGTTAGGCTCTGCATCATATTTCAATGAATGCACAATTTTAACTACCCCCTTTCGACACATCTAAGGTCCCCTGGAGGGTGCGAAAAGTAGCACGCATACACATTAGAAAAATATGTGTAAATCTGAAATTCTTTTGAATTATTTCTCGTATACACACTGATTTCTAATGGGTCCGCAAGTCTTCGCCTTTCTCGATTATCGACGGTCTTCTGAAGGATGCACGCATACTATAGGCAATTCTACATCAGGTAGAAGAAAAATATGTAACACCAGTTTCATGGACAATAAGGCAATATTTTGCTAAAGGACAGCAAACCCGCAACAGGAGTCTTCTGGATTTTCTTAATTAGCATTTCGAACAGATCCAAAGACTCCGATTTTGTTATCTCAAATGTCTAGGCTTGGCTAAAATTTCAGTTAATTTTACTGGACGAATTCAGGAGACTCCATTCATAGCCTTAACAGATGAATAGATACATTCAGTTCATGAAGAATAGCTGCTATTGGTCGCCTTTAAAACCAGTCACGGTACAGGTAACACTAGTTTTTTTTTTTTGTTACTCTTAATTATACTCGTATCGTTGATTTCAATACAAACAAATAATGTCCTAAAAGTATGCAGGTATTAAGAGATATTTTTAAAGTTTTGAGTTAGCAGTGTTCAATCGCTCCTGCACTATACAAGTTGGAAAACAACACCTTCCAAAATACGCCGAAGATAATCTAAAGGTTTCGACCTTCCTCCAGTGCCAGGAACGATAATAGAGGAATTTTTATGGGAAATGTTTCTACAGCAGAGCTAAATAAAAACGAATCGCAGGAAAATCGTGAAGAAAATCATGACTTGGGTTCGTCCAAATTAGAAGGAAACGCAACAACAACAGCACGCTCCACAAAATAAAACAGAATTCTCCCTTGATTTGCAGTAGTATAAAAAATGTATAAAATATACTCTTCAGCAATCAGTGCTCTCTTCATTTTGACAAAAGCAAATGAAATTTCAATTCAGTACCCGTAAGTGACAGTAGCTGTAAAATACAAGTATCCGATACGATGCACGTCAAAAAATGTCTGCACGTCTGTTTCACGTGCAGAGCTGCCAGCAGCACTACAAGCAGATTTTCTGCACATGTGTTTTGGGCATAACACATTTTAACTATCGGGCAACAGGTGATGCAATAAGGTGTTTTGGTCAGGAATGTTGGCAGACGAAAAGAATGCGTAAATTGGTACCGTTAATTTAATAATCTATTCAATGTAAAATCAAATTTAAAAAGGGGGATGATGGTAGAAATACTAATTTTGCTTCAACTCCAATCCGCTACTAAATCAGTAGTGCCATATTACAAAAAAACAAAATAGGATATCGTTTGTTACAAAAAAAAACACAGCTCATATTGCCCAGAATCATAGCTGAGTATAGCATATTTCGACTACTGGACAACAGACGACGCAAAAAGATGTTTCACTCAGGAATGTTGGCAAACAAGGAGAAAGTGTCATTTCATATCTTTTATTTTAGGTTTCTTTCAATGTAAAAACATTAAATAATTGATTTAGCAAAAGAAAAAGTGGGACGATGGTAGAAACAATAATTTCCTTTGAATCGAAATCAGGGACTAAATCATTAGTGACAAATTTCAAAATAAAGTCGAGAGTCGATTATCCGGGACTCTATTAACCGATAAGATTTTTAATTTTTAAATTCTACTAACCGGACTTTAACTCTATTATCCGTGATTAAATATTGTTACATTTTTTTCTAGTTATACTTATTATTATTATTTTTCAATAAATTTATCTCTTATTTGTTTCTTTTTCAATTAACTGAGCAGACAATTTTTTTCCATACAAATTATGCTCCAACAAAAATAAAATTTTACTTGTCGGTAAGCAGTTCGAGCAAAATCGAAGGCTTGTGTCTCGGCTAAAGAATCCAAAAACTTTTTATTCCGCGGGACAATTGAAGCATAATAGTTGACGTTCGCAATCATTTTGATAAAAAATGTTAAAAGAATATCTGACAAATAAAACAATCTCCCTAAGAGCCTACAAGTGTTTGCAAAATCATTTTGCCTGAATTTAGCGTGGGTTATTTCGTACTAGACTTTAATAAGAAACTTATTCATTCTTTTACGGGGATATTCGATTATCCAGGATGAGCTCAGTTCCAAGCATTTCATTTAATCAAGTTTCGACTGTAAACAGGACATCGTTTTTTTTTATTTATTTTAAACTGAACTTTATGTACAGTTACAAAAAAAAACACGACTAATGCATCTAAAGATGCATTTACTTTAGACGCACAGCAAGTCATTGCTATTTTGTTTGATGGTGGTTTACTTAACATGTACAATTTTGTCTGCGCCTGCCAAGTCCCAAGACCTTAATACCCTTCTTATTGGAGTTAGCAAAAACGAAAACAGAATTACTATCACTGGAATGCACGGCCCATGAACCGATTGAAAGCACTTTGCAGCTCATCTGCTTGCCCCGAAATCTATTTCTAGCTTTATTTACTCGATCTGCCCCAATAACTACAATTATTCTATTTTTTTCTTCAAAATTCGCAAATAATAACAGCTGGTGCACTTTTTGTTATACAACATTTTTTTTGTAGGTCCACCAAAATGAAATCGAGATCTAAACTTTATACCGTTAGATACACTTTGATTCCTTTCCGGTTTATCAAATAACACGATGCGACGAAAATCAAAAAGACACTACCTACTTTGAACGACACTACCTAGCCATGCGTACTACCTAGCCATTAAATAATCTAAATATGTACCGAAAATATTTTCTTTTACTATTCATCATAGAAAGAATGACAAAATTCCATGATCTCACATTATTTTACGATTCATTCATTTATGATTATTTTCCCTAGGGGTAGAATACTTCGCACTCCAACTGTGCGCACAGAATCTACAAAAATCTGACAGTAACCACATTACGTCACTCATTTGTTGAATCAAAGTTCTGTTCAACTAGTCCAACCGTTGCCGTACGTCAAATCCAATTGTTTTGCTTTCGCGGTGTGTAATGTAAATATTTTCCCCGCACGTTCGTGAATTTCTGTTGTCGAATTTATTATCAGCAATCGCAATAAATTCAAAACAACGCGATATTTTTAGTGAATAAAAGTGTGTAATTAGCTGTCAAAGGTGTGCCACATAACCGGGGTAAGTGCAACACACAATTACCTAATGCGAGACAATCCGATTGGGGACTTTCTCTCCGTGGCCGATGACGAGACGGTGCTCCCATTGCCATGCCAATCGGCTTATTTATTAATTCGCATTAAATACTAGTGAAAATATTAAAAATGGAAAATCTACTTACTCTGTGCATGCAGCTGGTACAGCAATTGCCATTGCAAGGAATATCAATTGGTAGATGGTCATCCTGCTGCGTTCACGGAGATCTCCTTTCGAATACACACTATGACGCGGGTACACGGCAAATATTTTTGTGGCACCTACACTCGTGTGAGGTGTTAAGTAAACTAACCGAGAAAATGTACAAGTTCAAGAAATTTATACAATCATCCTCTGTCGTGCTGCAGAGATACTTTTGTTTATGGCTACTGGTGCTGGTCACTGTGTCTCGCAGCAGTGTTACCAGATTATTTTCTTGGAATCTGCTAAACTGCAATGGAAAACCTGCTAAGCCGCATACAACAGTAATGCTAAAAACCTGATGTTGCTGCATGTTTTTATCTCGCATTAATTCGACACTCGTAGTTCATATAAGAGCGAATTAAGAACTGGCGAACAAACGATTTTTAATACTATAAGTCTAAGTGAACAATTTTCAATATCTATTATGCAGGAGGTGAGAAATTAAAATATTCTACCATTTCATATTAATTCGGATGACTTGAAATTCATTTGTACGAGGAATTCGCTACTTTTTAGAAAAAATTTGCGAATATAAAATTTCTTTGTACAAACTAATTTAAATTTAAACTTATCTTCATTAATATGAATTTACAATTGAAATTTGTATTTGGAAACACATTAAAAATAGTTTAGTTATGTTTCTGGACCATACTCAGTGAAATTTTATTCCTGTTAGAGTAGACTAAAATAAAGTAGGGACCCTAATTATTGATTAGAGATTGTAAACTATCGATATTCGCCACCATCAATAATTATCGATATTGAGCATCGTACTTCTACTATGTATTTAGTCTCAGAAAAAATATTAGTGAGCCTTCGCTAACTGTCTCTGAAGAGCTTTGGGACACTATCACGGCGTTTGTTCAGAATTTGACCTTTCCTCCTCCGCTTTTGCTGAGTTTGGAAGACCAAAGAAAAGCTCTGCTAATCTTGTTAAATGTGAATAATAATTCACTGTCATAACTGATAACAACCCAAGGACAAATTTTGTGTTTTTTGAAAAAATAAAACACAGAGCGCTCTGGTTCCTTTTGAATCTTTCATTTCTGAAATTAATTGTCCCCTCGAGCTAAACACTCTTTTAGATCCTACCGAATATACAAAATATTGTCTGACACTATGGAATAGGATCGAATGCAGGTTCATCGATCTATAAGGTATCAGGTATAATTGGTATCACTCAGCACGGCTCGACACTGATATTTATTTCCGCCATTGGCATTTTAAATTTTATCAGCTCATTGATAAAGTGATTGCCACCCAGCTCCAATCGACGGTATTCCGTCGATCTGGATGACATGATTTAGAGAGTGCAACTGATAGTTTATGATTTAACGATTTTAGCCGATAAACAACTAATTCTGAATATTTATTTGATATTTTTATGAATACGATAGTTTTTTTAAATCTCGATTCTTTTCGATAGTGTGAAACATCGATTATTATCCATACAATGCGAGACAGTAGGGTATGCGATGTATGCATGGTATTTTAAAATCTTCTATCAAAATTATAAGCGTTGAATTGTTGGCTTGAGGGGAGAAAAAAAAATGACATTCGTCTCTTTGGTTCTCATTCGGTTAGAATTGTGAAAACAATTAAAAAAGCCATTCGAATATAGGATTGCAGCCGTGAATTTCGCACTATTCACATCTTCTAGTGTCATTATCCTTTTCGATTGGCTGTACATTTTGGCCAGATCCCGCAAATGTTTCCTTTTTCCGTAACATTTTCGGGTATTTTATTCTGTCAGTGTGCCTCGTTTACGCAGTGGTTCAGTCACAAGTGCTACTGAGTGGGTGCAGTGGCGGCTTGACAAATTTATTTTTGCGTCTACAGAATTTATTAAATTGAGTTATATGTAGGTATCTCTAAAAGTTTCCAGAAAAAAACAAATCCAACTGCTTAACGTATGAAAATGTTGGTCTAAACTATTATTTATTTTTTTTTAACACAAAAGCAACTGCAAAGTGGCATTCTAAGCAAATATTTTCAGTTGAAGAGCTTCTAAAAACAATTTTATTCTCGGATGTTTGTCAAATGTTCGCTAGAGGTGGGACCATAAAAAAAAAAAAACTTGTTGGTATTTTCTAGCACTCAAACATGAATGTCTCGTTCAATAGTCATCACACTTAATCACTGCGCCAACTTTTTTGAAATCAAATTGTTTTTTTTGTACGTTTTAACTGCTCATTTCTAGTGACATATGTAAGTTAGAAAACAAATGCGCTTGGGCGTCAACAAACAAGCACCTTCATCCAACTCAATCATTGGTTAACTTCCTACAGACTCATATGATTTACAAATCAGAATGCCTCCGAATGGATTTTTCACTGTACGGGGAAGCTATTGTTAAATTGCTACAAACTGCAATGTGTTATTTTATAAGATTAGCAAATGTAGATTTCTGCGGAAATGTGGTGAAAATTCGTGTTCACACTATCGGGACTTTGATTGCCAACTCCTTAGATAATTTAATAGTCAAATGTGGCCACAAAATCCATATGTTAAAAGCTGTGTAAGTGGGAGTTTTTGGAAACATTTTATCGTCAATACATGAAATTTGAAAAAGTTTTCAAAGAAATGACTTTTGCAAATTGTGTCTAAATGCCCAGTGTTAGAGCGTCTCAAGTGATTTAAATCAAAAATACGCGGGAAGTCTGAAAACTGCTCAACAACAATTCTAAAACATCCAAATATATATGATACTATAAATTTTTCTATGGGTTCCAGAAAAATGCTAAATCTGGTAACACTGTCTCACATTCTGCACGACACAGCTCCACCACCCTCTACCAGTTTGTTTCTGTTGTTTTGATTTTTTCGTCTCTTTGTCGTTCTGTCTGTTATCACAAATTCACTGTGGCGCAACAATTATGTTATAATTTTGTTCGTTTTTCGATAACGATACTGCTTACCGGTTGGCTTGGACTGTAGAACCTGTTAAAGCGATACTTTTTGTTTAATCGGTCAGTGACCATTAGCGGCACTGAAACACACCTTGAAACAATAAAAAGTCAATTAATTTGTTCACGGTGATGATGCTCTCTGTTTACGATGCGTTCACAAACAACACACACGGCAAACGATGATTCTGTAACAGCGATAGTGACACGACTTTGAATAAATGAAAATGTGTGAGGTACATTTGATTCAGGGGCGGAAAATCATTACAAAGAGAGGTAGTTGATCCACCAACAAACCGCAAAACACAGCTGTTCTGATATGGAAGTACTGAAAGTCAAAACATGTGGGCTAACTGAAAAGTTCTGTTTGTACATACTTAGTTTTGTTTTGTATTTTTCTAAATTTGAGTAAATATTGCAGTAAAAATAAAGTGCACGACTGGGTCGTATGAAATATGATCTAGTATATTGTGCAATTGCAAATCATTCAGATTTGAAATTTAAACAAATTCGTTAAAATTACTTTTTAAATTCGTCAAAAATCGAAAATATAGGAACATGCACACATCCCTTTCGGTCATCCCTAATAAAGTGGATTTGGCATTGTGAACTTTATTTTTCAAATGCAAGATCGTTCTACTCACAGGATATTCCCATGATTTTTAAGAGTTCTTATCAGAAAAATTGTTGTTATGACTCCAAAAATTGTTGTTATGACTCAGAAAAATTGTTGTTATGACTCTTTCTTAATAGAAAGTGGACGTGTCACAATTTGTAACGCAAGTTTACAAATTCTGATGAGATATTCACAGTAAGACTGTAATTAATAGTAGTGGTGTAAAAAAGTACTCATGCTGTACAAAGTATCAGTTACTGTCAGATATTCATTGCTATTCGTTGCATTCTAGTATGTACTGTACGCTGATTTGGTCTGGACCACGTATTGTACAAATGGCATCGGCGTAAATGAATACAGCACTATACTGTTTAGGCCAGTCCACAAATTTAGGTAACCTATACTCTGTCTTGGTATAGTCAACGGCGTGTAAACACTCCAAACTATAAGGTTTTTTTTAGCATGTGATAGATGGCGCTTTTAAATGTGTCACATTTTATTGTCCCATAAATTTTCCCGTTTGTAGAGTCCGTTAATTTTATTTTGCAGTGGAAAAAATAACGGAGATGAACAAAAATAAATATAAAGTTTGCAATTAGACGAACAATGAGACGCGAACATTGTGCTACGATCAACAATCAAAGCTCTTCAGATGGCGGTCTCAAAACCGCAACAGTGACATCTGTGGAAGGATAAATGGTAATCAGTGTATGGACTAAAGCCTCATATTGTACAGTTTGATGTAAACTCATAGGACTTAGACCAAATTTTAGTGATGGTTCGAAACTAATTCTTTAGTGTAAATTAGGCCATTGTCATACTGTTTGTATTCCCCTGGTTCTAGCAGTTCTTTGACCAGCACGCTATGTCACTATGTGAATATTCAATACTCGGTAATGCTTTTCCCTATTTGACCAAATATTGTCAGTTTAAATATGTATTTCAACTACGATGATCTTCCTTTAAACATATTTCTACCCACAGTTCTTTGTGAGAGAATATTTTTTGTATAAACAACATGAGAAATACACACGCTCTAATCGGACTCGTTAGCTGCAATTTTCTCTATTTATGGTCTCTTCGTTCTCTTCCGGTTCAGGTCAGATCTGCTTCGAGGAAAGACAAGTGCTGGCATTGTTCCACCTGCTGTTTGACATTTATCTGGCTTCACTATAAAGGCGGAACTTAATCGATTCTATAGGAGTAGAGAGTTCCCCCCTATTTTCAGAGTTTGTTTTGCCAGCTCGTCCGTTCTGCGGTTCCCCAGCACGTCCCTGCCTTCTGGCACCCAACAAAGGGAAACGTCGCATCTGTTAGCGATCTCGTTCAGAGACCTTCGGGATTGCTTTACCAACTTGGATCGTTCTGTCGGTGATTCCAAGGTTGCTAGCATAATTCACGCCTGAAATACACTACACTAATCCGACAGTCATCTGGTGATGTTTATATCAGGTACACTGGAGAAAACTCCTGCCCCCGTACCATACCATGTTTTAGTTCCATCTGTGTATATCTCTAAGGCAGAATCGTTCAGAACTTCCCCAGATTCCCAAACGCTTGACATTGAAGTCGATGTGAGTGCCAATATAGTTCGTCTTGCCGGGAATACCTTTTCTGGCGTTCAGTAGCCTTGAGTGCCCTGAATTAACGTTAGCCAACTGTGAGGATTTCCTCAATGCTGCTTGAATTGTCATTTGCCTATCATAGATATCAACAGGAAGCATGTGAGTCATTGTCTCCAGCATAGCCTCTAACATGATTTTTTCAAAATTAACAATATCGACATGCTTTAGTAGCTGTGACAAATGGGACTCACAACTGTTTAATTACATTTAATCACGATTTACATACTGCCAGATGTTGTTGTATGCTCCACGTAATTAACATGAATCTAAAAAACACATCGAAGCAGAACTTTGATAAAACAAATAAAAGCTATATTCTTATGCCCTTATGGTCTACCTACTGTAAAATGAAAGTATCCAAATGAAAGCGAGAGCCTTCAATAGTTCATTACACTTAATATAGACTGAATGTTAACCAACAAACGGACCGTACTGTTCAGTGACTCAATGAATCACAACTTTAGATATTTTTTTTATTTATTCTTCATTTAGCAGAAATTAGTTATTTAAATTTCTCTTATTACGGCGTTTAATTTTACAGATTCCTTAGTTGGATGCTATATTTGTTGATGTTTTATAAACTATCTCATACCAAAAATGTAAAATTATCATTTTCCCAGTAGACTTTTTGACTGCATAACACCTATCATTTCAAATCTTATTTTGCCGTGTTCCATTCGGCCTATTTCCGTGCCCTAACGGTGTTCTCCGTTTTTCATTAGATATCGATCAGTACAACACCATCTAGTACGGCAATTTGCCCCCACGAAAGAAAAGGTTTTTGCATTTGCTTAATAAAACAATCTTTGAGAACATAAAACTGAAACAATCGAAAGAATGTAACTGAGGTTAGGTTTTAACTCCGACTGTTGAGAAAAAGTGCGTACCATTCAACATCTACCAGCAAGTATACAAAAAATATTTTGATTTTGCTTGAGAACGGCAGGTATTTTACATTGTGGGTAGAGAACTTTTCTCTTCACTCGTCAGTCAATCATTCCTACTTGTAAGTCCATGCTGTCTTCAGCTTGGCCATATAAAGACCATGAGTACGCTCTTAAACTAGTGGCTTTCAACCGTCCGAATTTTTTTAATTAAACAAATTCCTTGTTTACACCAAAGTTATATTTGGCCATAATTTCAGTCGCGGGACAATGTGTTGTTGGTGGGAAACGTCAATCTGTCGAATACCTACGGCCTTCAAATCGACGAACACGAGTTCTTCTGCAAGTATGGCTGAGTTCCAAAACGTCAACAAAATGCGCATCGTGAATGAATCACTGCCGTTGTGATGCGTTGAAATTGTTGACGTTTTGGAACGATCTAAATTAAAAAGTGTTTTATGTTCAAAAAAAGTTTCTTTCTTCACAACTTTATTATTGTACATGAAGCATCAGATTACGTAGACCATAGCTCAATAGCTTCTCTATCCGATAAGATGTTACCAGATGAAAATTTGACCGTTTCCAGCGATGAAGCAAAACTAAAAAGGGAGCGATTGACCACACTCTTTTCCGCTTAAAATGTAACTTTCCATATGCAGCAATAAAGAAAGAACTAAAAAAACAAAACAAAACAAAAACCAGATGCATTCCGGTGCATAACGACTAGATAAAAATAATCCAAAACTATGCTCCAAATTATCTTTTAATATCTTTACACCAAGAAGGATTTCATAAGGAGTTTTAGTTCCTTCATCTCTTCCACCCTCTCCTGGTCCACTCTGAGTCTTGCGTTTTCTATCTCGATCAGTCGATTTAAGGATTCGCGGTCTTTGTCCGACTCTATTTTATTTATATAATTATACAAATTATAATTTCTTACGACTCTGGCGACGATGCTTCCATTTTGGCGGAATAAAAAATACATAAATGTCAAATGATATGGGCATCAGATCAGTTCACGATGCGTTGTTTGCGCAGTAGGTACATTCACAATGCGTTTTGAAACGTCATGCATTGCATCACTGCTTTAAGTCTGCATTGTGGAACTCTTGACGTTGCAGTGATGTGGCAGTGTTGCGTTTTGGAATTCAGCCTATGTGAAGATTTGGTCAATTGTCAATTTTCCAGGACTACAACCGCACTGATTAGAACCAATAAACTATTACTTTGGTGTTTTCGGGACAGCGATATTTTGGTTTTTACAACAGCTGTTTAGAAATCTGTAAAAAGGGTCTTTGTATGTTCCTACCATAGTGTACCTGTATCTATCGCTAAAGGCTCCGCTTTACATAACCAAATCTTGAGTTTTCCTCTTTACCCTTCCATAGAAGTTTCAGAGTACTTTTCTTCTAAGGCTTCCCTCCGCATGCTCATCTGCTTCAGTTTCCACCCTTCGAACGACTTAATGTGAATGTCCCCATTATCGTTGGTCTTCGACGCTTGCCGTTGCTGCTGCTAGACTTATTGGGAGGTCTAGAAACACCCGATGGGCCAATGTTCTAGCAGTCCTTTGCGATTGCAACCCTTCAGTGTTGAACTTCTTTAAGGTGTTGCTTCTGCACGCCAATTGCAATGTTGACGTCTCGGAACGATCGAATTTTCAAAATTAGAAACTGCTATATTGCCTAGTAAATATTGAGATGATTTACATGTTGCGCGCTACAATTTTTCGTTATTTAAAGAACATTTGAAAGCCTTGGACAATGATCATAGATTTTCTCAAGGACCGCGTAGCAATAAATGTTCGGGTTAACGTATTTCTTCTCTATGGGTATATATATAACCGTCTCTAGACGGTTTAAACTGAGGGCTACTTTGTAGCTTAGAAAAGAACTCAAATATCTGTTAGTGGGCTACGTGAAAACAAATTTTTTTGCTAGTTTTCCTTTCAGCTTATCCAGACATCAGTTCGTACAAGTTGTACTCCTTGTTGAAGGTTAATCTTTTACACTCATTTCCCTACTAGAGGAAGATCGTGTACCAATTGGCAACATCAGTTTGCTTCCTCTTATTCACTTGTCAAGTTTCTTGACGTCTTGAAAACCGAATCTTGCCTTAGGTATATTTATTTAGAGAAGAGTAAATAAAAAAAAAATCACTAAATCTAGGTAGGATTCTGACCCTTCTGTGTCAGTGTGTTGTCCTCGTAAACCTCAAGAACATCAGCCAAATGTTCATTGTCTCGTGGTTTCTTGAACTGTCTTTTCTTGTTGGACATCTTCTTCCGCTTAGGAACCGGTTTCTTCGGACCATGATCTTGCATCGATCGGATACCTGTAAAGAGACTCAATTTAGAAAACTCCACCACTCAGTTCCTTCCCGTTTCACCTTGTTTCTCGAGGTATTCATCGATCTTGGCATCATCCATGGCATCCACCGTTGCCGAACGCCACAATTTCTGGAACTCCTCATCAACCTATCAAAAAACTACCGTTAGTGACCCTTAGAAGCCTCAAAATCCCACTTCCTACCACAAAATTCGCCGTCCTGTCGTTGTAGAATAGAATCTTCTTCTTGTCAATCGGTCGTATTATGAAGACAATCTCTGACGCTCGATTCTTCAACACCTTCTCACAGTGTGGCAGTGATTCCTGAACATCATCCAGCAAAATTCCACCCAAACCCTTGAGATCATGCTGCTTCAACAACTTGAGCAAGCTCTTGCCATCTTTTATTTTGTAAACCGGCTTGAAGGCGAATCTACAGTTGTCTGGCGACACTTCAATCTTTGGATTGTTCATTAGAGCTTCTGATGCTAGCCACTAAAAGGAAGAGAAAATCAAGCGACTCAGTGGAGCAACGGGAGACATCCTTACATTCTTCACAGACTGACCAATGTCCAGTTGATTGGTTTCATCTAGAATCTCTTCAATTGTTAGTGGATGGTCATCGCCATCCTGATGACGGGTACGCATGTGTTTGACGATTTTAGCTAGCACACCAAACCGATACTGGGAACTCCCAGACATGGTCTTGTATCTGAAATGAGGAGACATTTAGTCTTTGATGGAATCCAAGGAGATTTTGTTTCCATCTAACGTGCTAGAATCCAGCTTAGGTGCAGTTGGTGGTCGCATTTTCTTCTTATCATCCTTTGGCGGTGGTGCACTCTCGATTTTTGTTTTCTTTTCAATTCTGGTGGAAGAAAATCAGTAAATAAAGAACGATTTGGGGTAAAGGAAAGGTTTTTCTCACGTTGGAGTGGCCATAGCCCGCTTTTTGAACGCCTCGCGTTCTCGAAGTAGAGCCGGATCCATGGTGTAGGTCTTAAGGATTCTTTTGGAATGGAAAATTAATAAATCAAACTTATTTATTCAGTTCTTTGTTGATAAAATTATTCGTGTAAAATTGCAGCCACCACAATCAACACTGTGACAGCTGAGAAAACTTTGACAAATAACATATTACGTTATGTAGCAGAAGAAGAAATAAACTCTAGTACAATTTTTGTGTAGTATGTATTACGGTGGCAATGCAATTATGTTTTACGATAATTTTATTTGGCATTCCTCTACAAACGACACATACGATACCTACATGACACTTAATGTTCCTCCAATGTTCTTTCACTTGATAGTTTTTATATCAATTTTAATTAATTTTTATTATGAAATAATTAATTTTGACTTTTCAACTGAAATCACGAAACTGACATTCGGAAATGTAAAAGTTGAAATTGTCATATCACTCAATATTCTTTTGACAGCTTGATACGCAAACCGTCGTGAACGTAAAGTCGCAAGCGAGATTGCCACCTGGTTTCAGTTTTTATTTTCTTTATGGTGGTATCCACAAAGGGAAAATAAAATGCTTTTAAGTTGATGTAGTTCTCAATTTCAAATCGTGCCGAGCTATTCACCAAGCTCCAATAGTTAAATTTAGAATATGCGAAAAATTAACTTACAAAGTTGCAAACGCACCTTAAAATGATTTTTTATATCTTTTTTCCGTTTGAAATGTTCGATTATAACATAATTCGAACTTTGTTCGTAGCGGCATTTTGAAGAAGGTGGTAGTAAACAGAATGTAGTGAGCCACTGTTTGACACTTATGAGTATTAGATATTGAAAAAAATTATGAAAAGAATGCAAAATCCAAACTTTTTGGTGGCTCATGATCATCTATTAGAGGTTGATTCCTTCAAGATTTTTATTTTCGTGTGTTTACCTTATTCCCGCAATAGAACTGACAGTTTGACACCTCACTTTATTTTAGCCCTATCACCGTACTTGAAAATTCGTACGAAAGTGTACGGGCTTTTAGTACGAAGCTTCACTTTTGTGGGTATTGCCATTGTCGTGACACGAATATGAGAATAACGTCGTTTATAGGTATCTTTCATTACTTTCTAACAAAACCTTACACTCTGCGATGATCGGAGAAAATTGTTTGGATTTTTTTTTGTTTCTTCATTCAACCAAAAATATTTAACAAAATGGATTAGAATTTCAATTTTTTTTTTTTCAATGGAAAGGAACATGTAAAGGACTGAAAACGTAGTTATTGTATATATCTAGATAATCTGAAGAAATTGTGAAATTAATCTTAGATCCCCCTTTTGTTTTATAACTAGGAGGTCGATTACTTGATCAACTAAATTCACGCATTTATTCAATTCACTGCTTCAAGTATGAACTGTATCTTCCAAATACTAACTATTCATATACTGTAGGCACTCTTTTAACTGGCTTCCTCTTATTCGGTCAGGCTCCAGTTTATGCAGCCAGTCATCTAAATAGAAGACACACGAATTGTTTTTTTCTTCGTATTGCTTTGGTTTATGAAAGAGAAGGTGGAGAGCTCCTATACTTAGGCCAGTTCTTAAGGTGTTACACCAAACAATGAAATTGGCTAGATAGTTGAGAAAAATAGACACGAGGTACACCAATCAATTGTTTCTGGTCTTCGGTTCTAGTCTGACAGGTATCTAAAATACAAATTGGTACTACAAAAACTCGAGTGCACAATTGAAGGCAAGGGACCCCGCGTTTTGAAAAAGGTGGGGACAGTTTTATAGTGTATGTTTGTGGCAATGCAGCCCCCAGTTTATTCAAATGAAGCGTAATCATTTGTTTATTCTCCTGAATTTGATTTTTTTTCACTTTGAATGCGAAATCCACTTGTTTTGATAATCTACTACTTTCTTGCGGAATACAGACCAGTTTCCAAGCACCTCCATCAATTTGACAAGTTGATGGAAACTCAACATCGACGTGTCAAAATCCAAAAAACGAAGAAAGTTGATTCTTCTTAATGTAATTTTGTTTTTTCCACAACAAAAGACGACGTTGTATCGAATATTTTCGAGATTTACACAAAGCAATAGTTCCCCAAGTAAATCCACCAATAACCCACCATGGTATTAGCCGATTTAGGTCGTAAAATCACGACTGCGTTGCACTCGTTGAGCAAAGCCACGGTGATCAATGAGGAAGTTCTGAATTCCATGCTGAAGGAGATTTGTGCAGCGCTCCTGGAGGCGGATGTAAATATTCGATTGGTCAAGCAGTTGCGTGAGAATGTGCGTGCTGTCATTGACTTTGACGAAATGGCCGGAGGCCTTAACAAACGACGAATGATCCAGTCGGCTGTGTTCAAGGAGCTCATCAAGCTGGTGGATCCCGGAGTGAAGCCTTATCAGCCTGTGAAGGGAAGACCCAATATTATTATGTTTGTCGGGCTGCAGGGATCCGGTAAGACGACCACCTGTACAAAGTTAGCCTATCACTACCAGAAACGCAATTGGAAATCGTGCCTCGTTTGTGCGGATACTTTCCGTGCAGGCGCCTATGACCAGATCAAGCAGAATGCAACGAAAGCGAGGATACCGTTCTATGGAAGTTACACGGAAATTGATCCGGTCGTGATTGCCCAGGACGGTGTGGAGATGTTCAAGCGGGAGGGCTTTGAGATGATAATCGTGGACACGAGTGGTCGACACAAGCAGGAGGAGTCGCTGTTCGAAGAGATGTTGGCTGTTGCCAATGCTGTGAAACCGGATAATATCATCTTCGTGATGGATGCGACAATTGGACAGGCTTGTGAGGCCCAAGCGAAGGCGTTCAAGGAGAAGGTAGACATTGGATCGGTCATCATCACGAAGTTGGATGGTCATGCGAAGGGTGGCGGTGCGTTGTCTGCCGTTGCGGCTACAGAGTCACCGATTATCTTCATTGGAACGGGAGAGCACATAGACGATCTGGAGCCGTTCAAGACGAAGCCATTTGTGAGTAAACTTCTGGGAATGGGCGACATTGAGGGTCTGATTGACAAGGTAAATGAACTGAAGCTGGATGGGAACGAGGAACTGCTGGAGAAGATCAAGCATGGTCAGTTCACAATACGTGACATGTACGAGCAGTTCCAGAACATCATGAAGATGGGGCCATTCTCGCAGATTATGGGAATGATCCCCGGGTTCTCGCAAGACTTTATGACCAAAGGTGGAGAGCAGGAATCGATGGCGAGGATTAAACGAATGATGACCATGATGGACAGTATGTCCGATGGCGAATTGGATAATCGTGACGGGGCAAAGTTGTTCACCAAACAGCCGACACGTTGCGTACGAGTAGCACAAGGTGCCGGTGTCATGGAGCGGGAGGTGAAAGAACTCATCTCACACTACACAAAGTTTGCGGGTGTAGTGAAGAAAATGGGCGGCGTGAAGGGTCTCTTCAAGACCGGTGATATGACGAAGAATGTCAATCCCACACAGATGGCGAAACTGAATCAACAAATGGCGAAAATGATCGATCCAAGGATGTTGCAACAGATGGGCGGCGTTGGCGGTCTGCAGAATATGATGAGACAGTTACAGCAGGGCGCGGCTGGTGGACTAGGCAATCTAATGGGCTTTGGCGGGAAGTCGTGAAGACGCATTGGTTGATTAAGTTTATATCTCGCTTAGTTATTTGGTTTAAGTTTGTTTTTTTTTTTTTGTCTGTATGTTTTGTAAATCACACATTCTTTTTGCATAAAAATCAGCACGTTCTCCCGTGTTCTTAGATAATCCCGAATTTATTTTTGTTAAATACATTAAATACAACGCAATCCTTGCGGTTCACATTGAAATATTCCATAGACACACGCAAACACACACACATCCCGATTCATTGTACACTTCCACGTTGCTGATTTTGTAAAGAAAATAAGAAAAATAAATTCCCTTTTTGGTTAAATTAAAGAGAATAAGAAATTGAATATGAATTTTGTAGAAATTGGTTTTATTTGCTAAGGAAGTGTGTACTCTCGCATAATTCAAAGGACTTGCTGGTGTGCAGAGGACGAATGTAATGGCGATTTCATATGCTCTGTAGAACGTGGTACTTAACTTAACGTCTTCTCTTTCAGACGGCTGACTTGGTATGGCTGTGATTAGAAACAGACATGTCGGATCAAATACAGAATCTGTATCGTACGAGTATTAATATAGCAAGATTCCAATGCATTAAGAAAAATTATGATACTACGTTACGGCGTCATGGTGGTTTAGAGTCATAAGTGAATCCTCAGAGGTGGATGATCTTTTAATACGACTAAGCCGTCCAAATAACAGGAAAAAAAAGTCAGTTACATTCGAGATAGAGAATCTAAAATTTCGCTGTACTTTCCTGGCCCGTTCTTTGGTAAACTTGTCACGATACAGTTCGGTTAGATATTTGTTTAAGGTGATGCGAATGCATCTATTTCTGAAGAACTACAGCTTGCAAGTCAGTGGCAGTCACATTCCACTACTACATCCATATCGCTAACACATTTTGTACGACCAACATCCATTTTGGTGCCAACATCCATAAACAAAGTTATTTTTGAATTGTTCATCCTGCGGAACGGTCGAGTTTGAAAGGCTGAGTGCAATTGTCTTGGCCATATTAATTCCCAGTCGTCAGGGCTGCACGCAGAACATCAATGAGAACGAAGAATAAGAGTGGTGACAGCATGCTACCTTGTCGAATCTCGCTTTGAAATTTTCAAAACCTTCCGATACCCCTGTATATAATACATACATACTATATGTAAGACACTAAGCATTGTTGTAGGTAGCCTTTTGTATAGCTAAACGTTTTTCGGGGATACCTCTCCTGTGCAAGGCATACTACAAAAACTTGGTACACCATCTGTCAGCATATGTCTACGATTGTCAAATATAAATTTGAATAACATCAAGCGGCGCGAACGCTTTCGGGAAAATTAGGATTAGAATGAAAATTCTGATTTCGCCTCGAATGGTGACAGACGCCAGATATTAACTTCAAAGAAAATCTGTCCAGCCGTTTAGACTGCAGTTAGCCATACATACAGACAGATAGACAGAATTGAGAAACTCACTTTTTTTAGTTTCTCTATTAAAGTAATGTCAAGTTTGATCAAAATCTCTAGATCGATTATTTTCGGGAAACCACTACTTGCCCTTATATTTGCAAACAAAAAGCATCACCAAATTTACTGATGCCACTCCTATTAGACGACAGTGCGGGTACTTTTCTCAAATAAAAATTAGAAACGTAAATTTTAAGGAATCTAGAGAGACTTCTCAAATTTAAGAAAAGTAACCGTACGCTTTTCGTATGAAATCTAGAGAAACATCAATTTAAGTTGTTTTCAAAAAAATGTTCAATGGAGAACGTTTACTTTTTCCAAACAAATAAATCACAGATTCCACAAATGATATCAGATCAATCTTTTACGATTATCATTACCTAGATATCGTAAATGAAAAATTCCGATTATGTGTTACGATTTCGGTCGTCTATATCGTTATGGCAACGAGAATGGTTTTTGTTGTACTACACTTTGTTTTTTATAATTTGCGCTCGCCAAAGGGGATATGAATACGCTTATATTGTTTCAGGGCACTGGCGTTTGGGAAAAGAAGGAAGAGAAACAGAGGGAAATTCTGTGCACGTTGGCTTTAAATGTTTTCAGGTTGTAGTGATGGGGAAATACAGAGCCTGGTAGATCATTCCACATTCGTGTCGTTCGGCTTATAAACGAATCCCTATATCTGACAGTACGATCGAAGTTAGGGGTCGTTTTAGATAGCATGTTGGTTATTTTTTTATGTCAAATTAAAACATGTGCAACAAAATAAATGTCTGGTAGAGTTACCGCATGAAATTCAATATAATATAATGTTTAATATAATAATTATAATTTTGCCAAAGAATATTCACTATTTGTGCATATTTTCCTTCAATTTGCACACAATTTTCTTTTCTTTTTGACACAATACCTATAGAAGTGAAGATAGGTGCGTTTCAAAAAGCATGAATTTTTGACTTTCATCAACATATGTACTCGTATATTTCCAGCAACATATTTTGTTATCACCCTCGTCACATTGTTATCTGGAAATCGTTTGTCATGCCTCTCGTCTCGTAATACATAACAAGGTTTCTGTGTTTCTTTTGATTTGAAATCTTTTTTGCTATCAAACTTATCAGCTTTAACTCATTTGACAGTTTTTATTTTATTGTGAGGCGCAATTCCGGTGGAACAAAATTACAGAAAAGAGTCGTCTAAAAATTATCTGTTTTTTGAAAATAAAAAGACAACCAGGAAGACCAAAGTAAGTATCTGGTAGAAAATTCTACTTAGCCCTGTTCGTGTTTTACGTAAGACCAACATTATTTATTTGTTTTTCAAATAATTGCTGAAAACTGAAGAAAGCTACGCCTTGGTCCAATATTTATTCAAGACAGCAGAGCTTATACTTATTTCCATAATTTTTCAAAACTTGGTATGTCATGACCGTTTAGATATTGATTTCGAAGAAAATCGACTGAATCGTACAAGTATTGTTTGCGTGAAAATCTTCGAACTCGATATTTCGATCAATCTTGACAATACTATAATAGAGGAATTAAAAAAAGTGTGTCTCGAAATTCGGTCTACCGTACTCTAGTTAAGGTCAATTTTTATTTAAAAACGCAACTTTCTCGAAATTGGCTTACGATTTTGATAAAAATTCATATCAAAAGTAAAAGGAACGTTTGCAATTACAATTTATACTCGGTTTCGCGCTAAAAACTGGAATAACTGTACTTTACTTATTAGCAGACCTGTGGAAAATGGCTATTTCTCGGATATGGCTAAGACAATTTCATTAAAAATTGACATCTAAGTTATATCTGACATTTTACGAAAAAAAAAAAACAATTGAATAGCGCATATGGAGCAAGTACGTGCTATCCTGTGAATGACTGACACAAGTATTTTTATTTTTTCTGTAAAACTTTTATTCATTATTTAGGAAACAATATTTAAAAAATTTAAGCCAAATAGCTGCCATTTACATTTATGCAGGCCTTGAGTCGCTCTGACTACTCATTGATCGCAGCACGTACCTCGTCCATTGGAAAATTGTCCACTGCACGGATAAGTGCGCGCTACAAGGACTCAATATTTGGGTGTCGAGTATCCATTGCTTCTAAAATAGACCACAGCTTATAATCGTCTGCTACTATAAAATCCGGCACATTGTTTTGGCGCCACCCTTGTTTTAGTTTTGCCTTATGAGCTGAAGCGTTCGACTCGCGGAATGAGTTCTAATTCTTCTTTGGATGACAGGATATAGCCTCTGTTATTTTGTTTATTGAACGATTCCTTAATAGTAAACATTTTTTCATCCGTGAACAAAATTTGTCTCTGTCCATTTTACGGGTACCGGCGGCGTAGGGCTTTCGCTTTTTCATTTCGTTTTTGCTTTGATTAGGTTGTGAGTAAGTGGCCAGGGTGTCTTTTATATGCGTTGAGTCCTAAATCTTGTTTAATAATGCGAGATATGAATTTCTGCAATATCTTCATTTCTCGCGACAAGAGTTTCTGCTTTCGCAGCGGATTTCGATTAATGCTGGCTTTAACAGTTTTGATCGCCTGCGGAGTTCTGACAGTGCGAGGGCATCTGGATCTTTGACGGTCACCAGTATCCTCAAACAATTTAACAGTTCGATACACAAAATCCCGGGTGTTTCCAAACGGTCTCAAGGTCCGGAAAATATCGCCTCTTTCCATATTTGACTTGTGAAGGTCAATTACCACAACACGGTTTCCAATATCGACCCAGTCCATATTTACAAACGACTTTGGTGTAAATCTTTTTGCACTTTAACTTAGTATAAATGACACTGTTTAAACACCTGTCAACATAGAATGGATGTATTCAATACTAGTTTCACAATGAGTGCGTTTAAACATGTATCAGTATTTATGACATGACTAGATAGTAAAAGCAAGATTTATCAAAATCTCGAAATCGAATTTTTTTCACGAATACAATACTCGCTCTTTGTAGCAGGAAGTAAAAATTAAGCTGCCATTCAAAAATATCTTTAAAGTTAAAATTAAGTAAAGGATTTTAGCTAGCAGTATCCAGTTCACTGTTATTAATTCTGACTTGGTAAATGGACCACTCATGGAATAATTAATTTGACACTTAATTTTGACAGATCGCAAAAAGAAGCAAATATTTTAATTACAATTTTTTTGCTTTACTTTTATTTTGTCTAGCTATGAATTTCTTCGAGGAATACTTCGAAAATTACTGTTTTTCTACGGATACGAGTACAGTTTGCATTAAAATTCATGCGAGCGCTAAGCATGCGTGTACAAAACGAGTACATACATATGATTCCATCCCAAAAAATGTTAAGTTTCGATTTTTGAGTCTAAAATGTTAGCCTTGGAGACAAAAAGAAAAAGAAGTTGTTTCGTTCACTGGTGTAGTGTAGATACGCTCTCCTGTAATCCGATATATTCGGTGAGAATTGCGATTTTTTGCACTCGCTTATGATTTCTAGTATTTCAAGGTTATGGTTGGGACTAGAACAAGCTTAAAGAGTTTTAAATGAAATGCTTTACAATTTATTGTTTAAAACTTTAACTTACACTATGATGTAGTAAATTATGAATATATTTAAAAATGTGTTTTGAACCAAGAATTATGCTGAAAGTATACAAACTAGAACCTACATTTTGCACTATGTAGTCGGAAACTGCTTGTTTCCACAACTTGTAATTTATGTGAAACTTTTGAAAAGATTTGATTTTTTTCTACAGCCATTTCGGAGAGCAGATGGTAACTACATGTTGTCTCGTTTCACACATGTCGGACGTCGGATGTATACCACATCGGTTATTCAAATCTCAGTTCAATACGAACCTCAGTTTCAGCCAGCATCAAATGGCATTTATTCGGCGTCGAAAACATCGTGTATAGAACTGAACGCAAGTATTCACACTATTCGTCCATAAGTCGGATACTTGACGTTGGATTGGATATCCTATTTCTGGCAGTGTAATACCAAACTTGACTTAATGCTCAGTCCTACTTCTTAAAATGCACTTAAGTCAATGGTATCAATAAAAGACTCAATAATCATTTTACTTCTATCCCTACTGATCCCGTTTATGAAAATAAATTGCGGACTCTGCCGATTAGAAACTACATTTCAAAGTAAAAGTCTGCCCAATCAATTACTACTCCATCATAGGTAGATACTAAATCCACATCCACAAACTATTGGAGAGTTATGGATTTTCTTAGAGCAGAGCAACCCCACCTTTCTTGCAATTCATAAAAGCATTCATTATAATTCCCAAGAGTCATCCACAATCCGACTTTCGTAATAATCATAGAATCCAGCATTTTACTACAATGATCTCGTCTTGTTCGGTCGCCTCCATCTCCACTTATTGCCTGAGCATCATTTATTCATATTTCCCTTGCTTTCTTTTTTAACAAAACTAATTTGCAAACATCCCAGCAGAAGTAGTGGCAGCTTACTGCTGCACCCCTCCTCCTGTTCCTCAACTACTCCGGCATCCAATTCGCATACAACAACAACTAAAGCACAAAAGGCTATAACAATTAAATTTGGATTTTGGTTGTACTCGTATAGCGTGTTGTCCAGATTCTGCGCATTCAAAGTGTTCCCTGACGCGCGGGAAAAGTTCCTTTAACAGTTTTTCCCTTGAATCCGACATCGTACTACGAACTAAATAGAAAGAGATAGAAGAGCGAGAAAATGAAGCAAAAGACGACAAAATAGAAGGAGCAACATAAGAAACCAAGCCAAGAAACCCATATGCCCTGAATCTTTGTACAGCGTACATAACCTCGCCCATGCTGGCTTGTGTACTACATAGCAAGGCAAATGGGAGCAGTAAGTACTCCTCTCCTAAACTAACACTTGCAATGCCTTCCCGCTGCCACTGCGCTCCCATCTACATATCTAGAAAGCAACCATCCTGCCTGGCTGCCTGCCATTGCCTTCCATGTCGTTTTTTTGTTTTTTTGTTTTGCTCTCTTTTTTGTGGGTTTCCATCGAGAAGCAATAAAGACAGCCATAATGTTAAAGCCCAGATTAAATATAAGGGATGTGAGGGTAGCAGCAAGAACAGCAGCGCCACAGCACACAGCAGAATGCCAGTCGAATGGGGTAGTGGTGGTGGAGTTATGTTGGCTTTTCTAGCGTCGAATTTTCCCATTCGCAGAAAAAGGTCAATGGCCGTTTTGTGTACCAGCAAGCCATCCCAAGCCATCCTCCCACAACATCTTTGCACAGCGCCATAGACGTGCGCTCGCTGCAGATTGTGCTGGTCGTGTTTGTTATTGGGGGGTTAAAGTGGATAGTACTGGTATGGTGCGGCCACCCACTGGCACCCCATTTCGGGAATGAACTGGAATTTGAAACACAGTGGAACTTCACTCTCTGGATAATGATAATGTTGGCGCGGTTGAAATGGGGTGAGGAGGGAAGGCTTGATGCTTAGGAACTCATCCCTACTCCCTACCCAACGTTGTATTTTATGTCAGAGGAAAAATCGATAAACGTAGTAGGAGCGTTAGTACACACCAGCCATGATGTGTACACTGAATCCGAATGCAAGGCAGGGCAGGTTTGGCGCGCATTTTGTTCCTAATTTTCCTAGAGCAACGAGAGTGGAGTGTGCACATAGTATACCCAACGACGAGTAGTAGCTGGGGTTGGTTTGGTGGTGCAACCGTGAAATGAGGATGATAGTACGCTTACTATCTTTTTCTGCCAACAAATAAAGAAAATCGTACATATTCACGCGCTGAGTTATAGTGTAAATTAAATTAATTACAATGAATTTCGCAGTTCGCAGAGTTTTCCTCTTCCAGTTAAATGGCGGGTCTGCTGACATCCATCCTTTTGCAGTTGCAATAGTAACAGTAGGTTTGCATATGTTTTTCAGGGTGTGGTTCACCAGCAATTGTGTTTGCTTGGTCGTAACTTTTCTCTGCTGGAGTTCAGGTCGTGCGTTAGATGTCATTCACCTGAATGAAACTGCACAGGGCCATTCGGCTGGTGATGGTTGAGGTGGTGCAACTTCCAAGAATTGTGATTGTGGGTTCGTAAATTTGATTGAAGTTACTTTAGAGTGGTCATATCGGAAGAGGTTTCAGGGTAGAGGACAGGTTGAGGCTAAATGTTTTATTACTAAAGGCGTGTAGATTGGCGGACGATTTTCAACGATTACTGTCGTTCCATTACACATGCCTTTATAATACAAATTTTGATGTCAGACGTAGGTTTAGGTGTGTCCTTCAGCTGGGTGTTTGATTATATTGAAATTTAGTGATAAGATACACTTAAATACCAGCAACAGTTTTCATATTTTTATTAATTTTTTTTTTTTTTCATTTTCACGGCGGGTGGTGTGATGCTGTGAATTATGCGTTGCCGAGTTACGCCGAAGGTTGTAGGTTCAAGCACCAATGAGGGACTTGCATTTTTTTTTCACGAAATTACTACCTGAAGCCAGACTGCCACACATGTGTGATGTCCTTCATACTTGATTTTACTAAATCCAGTCTGAAATAGATATTTTGATTTTATATTGACGCATTACTTTGTTTGCTTCGCGTCATTGTACAGTTCGTAAAACTTTTAATTATAAGAGTTTCTCTTAAAACTGCCTCCTCCAATTAAAATCCATATTTTCATTTCCTACATCTGGTACAACTGGGATCTTGAGTAACACACGTCTTGTAAGGAGTAAACGCTTGTTCTGTGCCTTCAAAATACTGATATTAAAATAATTCAAGAAATCTGATTTGACGCAAAAAAATAAAGAGACTTACTTTTTTGAGTTTTTCTGCAGATCGAACATTTTCATGAAACCAATATTTGCTGTTAAGTAAAAATTTTTAGGAATTGTAAGAGTCTTCTTCTTCTTACGGCGAAGTTATGATCCGGACTAGAAGGATCACAACCCTCCCACTTTACTATTTCTCTACTGTCTGTGGGATTTGCCGTAATTGTAAGAGTAACTACTTAAAATTTTGTTTAACTAATTGCATTCACTACGATGAGCCAAAACAGAAGGTTTTAAAAGCAAAGGATCAAAAACTTCGAAACAGACTCGAAAAAAGTTCGGCATAAAATTCACGAGTCGGCTTGGTTGGAACTCCTCTCCTCGGTACTGCCGCTTCGTCTCTTGAACACGTTAAACTGTTTGTCTCAAATCTTGTCATCTTAATTTTAAAGTGTCAGCGCAATAGTATTTGAAACTTCAATTTTAAGCCAATTGGCATTTCAGAATAGACGGCATGTCATTAGGTAAAGCTTTAGTCCCACAAATATTCAAGAACTGGAAGCTTCGTTAGGGCCCTTTTAGCAATTGCCCGTCTATGTCGGACGCATGGCGCGGCATCGATTTCACTGATTTCCAATCACTAAATTTAGGTTTTAAGCCAATTTGTGGACTGGTACAATCTATAAATACTATACATATATATACGTAGGTCATACGAACAATTTTTCTGTCGAAGGAGGTTTGGTACTTTATGGTACTAATAACCTGATCGCTGTTTTTTTGACAAACCAACCTCATCCACTTCTGATTTGATATTATACGAGTATAGTAAAATCGCAAGTGACATCTTGCTTCCTTCTGTCAACCGCAGAACAGTTTGCGTGACAGCAGTATTATGGCTTTCGTCGCCATTTTAACAGTTGACATAAATAGTTTCTACAAATTCTAAATACGACAAAATATTTTATGACAATTTGAACAATAATTCGCATCCATTCTCTCCAAAACCTGTTTTCGTTCATCACTTTCCCATAATATATCAATACTTCCCATAATCAACGTCAGAAGTCATTTCGTAAATTCATTTATCGCGACCTCCTAAAACTATGCTACACGTTACAGAGCTTAACTCCGAAAAGCAATAAACACTTTACTCATTAAACAATTCTGCTTAAAAGAAACCAATATAAACAAACTTCCATGCCAAAGTCCGAGTGATGAAACTAAATACGCATTTTTTCTAATCACCATCCAAATTGATTATAATAAAGCTCCTCCACCCACTGTTCCTACCCAATATGTATCTCCCACATTACTCGCGCCATTTGGGTTTTGTTTATTTTCAGCCAGCCACAGTTCAGACTAACTGGCCATAGGCAGGCCACCCCACTCACCTCTCTACCGCAGCAGCAATCGGGCCCGTCTATGGCCAGACTATTTAGTGTGTGTAAATATCAATTAAAACAAATATAGCCGCTAAGGTCAAAGCCGAAATCGAAGGCCTTGGGCATGTGTAAAAGAAACTAAAGATGCAAGCTACTTACGTACCGCGCGCACACATTCGCCACACGCGCTGAATCGCTGCCGCGCAGTCTTATTTACACCGGCACGGCGCGGTAGGGGATGCACGCAACAAGACTTTTGCCAAAGAGATCATCGACAAACAATCAAAAGTCTGCCCGTTTTAGATTTGGATTTTTAATTATCCCCGCCAAACTGTTGGCTATTTTTAGTTCCACTCTATGTTAATAAACATTTTTTTTTTTTTTTGCAATATTGCGAAATTAGGTAAGTTCGCTGATGATGGTGTGGCTGGGCTTGTTGATCTAGCTCTTGCGGCTAATGCATATACTCGTAGAAAGTCCAGCGTTTTACTGGTAATCAGATACAGCACCCATAAATCACACAGTACTCGTGTGAATTTTTATTAACCCAAAATCGAGATAAATTTTGTTTTGGTCGGTTGCCTGTTTTTCTGTTTTTAATATGTCAACATAGTTGATGTATTCTATTTCTATTTGTATAGTGAAATTCCAAAGTGGGTAATAAAATCACGTTATGTGCAGCACGTGTTGTGTTTTGATCTGGGGGCGTATGAGTAACATAAAACAAAAAACAAAAATTAAACAAGTTTTACACACAAAACACTGTTCGTTGTGTGATAGATTTGTTTTTTCCAAAGAAGAAGATTTAAGGTGGGTCTGCATTTATGTGTGGTAGTTCAGCGTCCTCTAAGGCCATGACTGACGCATGAAGTATGTGGTGAGAAAAACATTAAAAAAAGCTATGTTGTTCGAAGACTATTTTTATTGCAATTTAACGGTGAGCAACGCACCCTAATAGTGTTGTAACTTACTTCAGGTTAGTTAGGTTGACAATTTGCATTCAATTGAGGCAGTAAAGTACATGGTACAAGCTCCCCAGTTATCTGGACGCTACCCTTGGTGTTTACAGAAAAACTTAATACCATCTAAGTTTCAAACCACTACACTAAAATCTTTCTTTCTCTCTCTCTCTCCCTCACAAACGCCGGTGTTCTGTAATAGTATAAGAGTATTCATATCCTCTTTGGCGCGCAAATTATAAAAAAAAAGAGAAGCAGGAGCTTTCTAACACGATTCTGAGATGCAGTGTGATTTGAAAGGGGCATCATTATAATCCTAGATGTAGACTTTATTTAGATCAAAGCTGTTTTCGATTTTAAAGTTTGTAATTTACATTTCCGGTGTGTATGTTCGCTAAGCCCATGCTCAACACAAGATATACTGAACCAATTTATATATGAAATGTATCACATGCCGAATTCAACCATTGAACGGATTTTGATGAAATTCCGTTTCTAAGTTTTGTACTGATGCAGTTTATTTTGTCAGTAACTTTTGGAAGAAAAATATCAAATGAGTTATCTGTTGCTCTTGATAATTAGGACTTGTATATGGCTTAAGGGTTATCGGCATACACTTTGTATATTGCTATTCTACATAAAATATTTAAAATTTGCTTACACTTTCGCTCTGGAATGAATTGAAAAAGTGAATCGCATCTCTGTCATAGCGCTTCATAAGTGCGGTCTGAACAAAGGTTCGATTTTCAAAACACTGCAGCAGCTAGATATTAGCCTAATATTTGCTTATCGGTGTATAAAATTCTTCGGGGATACGGGTGACATTAAAGGCCGCCTGCGATCTGGTCCTCCTCACACGGTAAGAACGCCACAAGTCGTCAAAACCTTTAAGGCACAAAAAGTCCCTAACAGCAGAAAACACTGACACGTGAGGTGAATGTAACACAAAAGTCAATGATTCACATATCAGGATAGACTTGAGGCTGGAGGCCTTCAAACGCCATACTGGAAAAATGCTGACTGTGTCCAAAAATCAAAGCGACTCTTGGTGTAATACGCTGCTGTTCTGTACAGAAAAATTCAGTTTAACGATGAGAAAATCTTCACGGTACAGAAGAAATTAAACAAATAAAGTGGTAGGGTATATGTATGAATGAGTACGGTCATCTAGGGAAGTGTTCGAGCCAGTCGCAAGGGTCCGTAAAGGACACCCCCCAGAATTAGCCATGGTGTGCTTGGTAGTCTCTTATGACGGGGTCACTAATCTGCATTTGTGTGAAAAAAGCATCGAAGCATAGCCCAAAGTGTACCAGCAAACCATTTAAGAGGACCCTTTGTGAAACCTTTAAACCATACCCTTTCCGAAAAAAGAAAGGAACATTCCAGGAAGATCGGGCGCCAGCTCATAGGGCGAAAACTACCCATACCTGGCTCCAGAGAAATGTACCCTGTTTTATTGGTACAAAGACACCCTAGACCTTAATCCACTTGGTCACAAATTGTGGACTGTCTTAAAGGACATTATGTGCCACAAAAGATACCCTAACATGGAACTCTTAAAGCGAGCTCTGGCCGAAGCTGTGGACAATTTCCCAATTAATGAGGTGCGTATAATGATTGATGAGTGGCCAAAACGACTAAAGACCTGCATTAAGGCTAAGAAAAATCCTTTTTAAATAAAGTTTCGATCTTTATATTCAGAATACATATCTGAATAAATCCTGAAAGTTTTATTAAATTATCTTTGAGGTCTTTGTACTCTTGTTCATACTAGGTTAGCTAGGTATTGCAGATACACAGATTCAGATTTTAAATTTTGACAAAATCTATTACACGCGAAAAAATTTAGGTTTTTGTGTAAATGCGTTAAAAAGCTAAAAATGACATCCATATCCTTTCAGTTCAGTTTTGCAGTCTGAAATCAATCAGAATTACAGACAAGCATTATCGAGTTGCTCTATAATATTTGTAGTACCTACATACTCGTACATAACACCAAAATTGATAGAAATTTGGAGATCGAACATTTTCACGAAATCAATTCAATTCATGGTAATTGCCCCTAGGTACTTGCAAGTAAAAATTACAAAAGTAAATGATGACATTGCAATTTACGCTAACTGCTATAAAACCACCAATAGAACGGGCTCAGAGGTATCCTCAGCGGGTGCAATGATTAAAGAATCCCTTAAACTACCGAATACGTGTAGTGTATTCCAATCAGAAGTCACAAAATGACGCCTTTGTGCGTACAAAAGTCAATAATCAAAAATAGGGTCACCGGACTGGCGGAGAAGCGCTGGTCTACGGTAAGAGGACATCCACAATGTATAATTTTGTAAGAAATTGTCTGCCAAATTCTGTCTTTCCGAGGGCTACAGAGACCCTTGGAGTATGAGGCACGTGAATTTCATTACAGTGAATCACCCCGGAAGTATTAAAACTTTGATCGCCTGCAGTCGACAGACTTACCCACTAGCGGATCTCCGGCCAACATTTCCAGCGCCCAATTAGCGAACTCACGGCTTTGTCTATGGTCGTCCGGCTTCAATTCTTGCGTCAGCACAATCTTATACAGATGTAGGCCCAAATCCAATCGCAAAATAAGCCTGGTTGACTCTCTGGCGATGCCCAATTCAGCTGATCGGCGCTTCTTCGATACTGGCCGCTACTGCGGCTATGTTTTCTCCACTTCGCACCGATCTCTGTCTGGTTGGTGGCTTAAGGTCTAAAAGAGTGTACTCACTCTCAAACTTTTCCACCGTGCGACGAATTGCCTGCGAAGCCATGATAACGACCGATCTCACGACGAAATTCACGTTGCGTATTTACAACTGAGCCAGAATTTCGATAATATTTTGTAATAATTTCCACACGTTCGGGAAGCGTCAAACGATGCATGATGAAATGGCAAACCTTGCTGAATATTTTGATAGCTGGATGTCATTGGTGACTTTGACAGCTGCTGAAACATAACAATTGGAAAAACTATCATTGCGGTCACCCTTTACTACTCAAATATTTTGTGAATGCCAAAGCAAAGCTCGCACTAGAATGAAACCCTTAGGCAGTTTCTTTTACAGAAACCTAGAGAAGATGGGTAACAGAGTCTACACATAGTATAGACAAATTCTGCAAAAAATTGGTTGCGTCGAAGAATGATTCGCACTTTAGTTAGTAGTTCGTGATGGGACCATTTTGTCGTCCAGTGTCTTGTTAAGCACTGCCAACCTAACCTTTTTAAATGATGCGTATTTGGGACAACTGTGTAGATTATTCGACTTTCCAAAAATCATAAAATGAACTTCCACTGACTTATCACTTCGTGCTAGTAGATAGTAGCGATATCCACAGAATATGAAAATTTAGTTATCATCTAAAGAAGACAAAAATCGAAGGTATCACAGGTAACTACACTGGAGCACTCCGACTGTATACTGGTCCATTGGTTTAATCAGATATCCTTCAAACAAATGCTACATATCGTTGGCATGACTTTGACAATTTGCTTAAGTTGATGCTCATGTTTAATCTATGAGTTTGACAATCTACATAAAAAAAATATCAAGACATCACAAAAATTGGTTCACTTTGAACCAGAAACGCCGATCAAGTAAAAGTTGTAGTATTTAATACAAAACTGGTAGATTCCTGCTCTTAAATGTTCTCTAAATCTCAAATTAAAGTAAAAATGAAGCTATAATTTCGCAAAAACTAGGCACTACGTTGAATGACGCGGTTAACCGGTATTAAATTCTTCAGTTGCTATAACATATAATCAAATAAAAAACCTTCACTTTTAAACTTTATTTCATGCTTAACTGAAACGGCATACTTAGTAAAACGATTTCTATAAATTTAACGTCTCAATTTTAAAACCGTTAACAGCGCCAACATTCTAATACACAAAATTCTTTTGAAAATACCAAACGACAATAAATCTCTCAAAGTTCGACACTAAACTACTTTCCAACTGAGCATTGACCCAGCCCACCTTGAATCTGCTAAATCTGTCGAACTAATCAGTAATTAACGGTCCACCCCTCCATTTTACGAGTAACCATTCCATTGGACTCCCTCTTGGCCACCTGTCAGTCAGCAGCGATAGATAAATTGTTTTAAAAAAAAAAAAAAAAAAAAAAAAAAGCAACAATAAGTGTTTATAATCAAATTGCTCTGCCATTTAATTGCTTAATTTTGGTTTTAAAAAAGTGTAATTTGCCCATTAATACGCTAAGCGCACTTACGAGTACTCGTAACAGGAAATCTACAAATACTACGAGTCAATACTTAGTTTATTTTTTGTTTCTATAAAAGTCGGGAACATTCAAAGTTTAGTAGAGAGTTTCACAATGCAATTAAGCGAGTCAGTGAAATAAAAATAAAACAAAATAAATAAAAGAAACCAACTAATCCGAGCTATTGAGTTGGTGGTACTGCATTAAGATGACAGTTAACACGTAATTCGGATTATATTCCTTTTTTATGTCATTTCGAAATATAACTGGTTTTATTCTTTTGGCGCTAGAAAAAAACATCCGCATGCTTGATTTTATGATAGTTATTGTGTGCGGAAATGTAATAATTATTATAGTATGGACGTCATTTTGGCAACTTTTATGGGATCATGTCTGTATTGCTGCACTTTTTTTGTTTATTAAATTTGCATAAGCACTTGCAATTGACGTATTCTAAGCATACGCATTTTTTTATGGGAGATTTGTAGTAGATATCTGTCAAAAATGTCAAAAAACACATTTTTGTATAACCAATCTACTGCTATAAAAATAGATTTACGACATTGAAGTGACGTACGCAATGACAGTTCGAAGAGGTGATCGCAAAGAGTGCGTAAGATGATGCATACTTTGCGGGTCAGAAACCTATTAAGTAAGTACTTTTACTAGATTATAACAAATTGTGTACGTTGTTAGGTTATAAGGTGCACATATTACATAGTTCCGGTAACGTCAACTGATTTTATCTACATATTGTTGTCGTGTCATACGACGAATTAACTTATTGTTTGAAAGAAAGTCTTTTGCTTACCATCACTTAAAATAAGTTTTTATTAAGAGCTTATAAAATCCTGGAAGGGGGTAAAAGTAAATGATATAGGCAAGTGTTAAAGATTTGACAGGATGAGGTGATGATGCTCGCTAATTTGTAACCTTAGCAGATCAAGAATGCAATGTCTCGTGTTGGTTGTGCGCTCGAATGTAATCAATGCTGCCAAATATTCATAAACTTCATGATGAACTGTCATCCACCTGGAAATTAGTGTGTGCCGCGTTTAGATGAGTTTTTGATGGAGCATGGTCATCCTGCGCAAACAAATTAGTTTTGCAGGGATGCTAAAGTTAGAAATGGCTGTGTATAGCTCCTCTCCATTAACGTTTTTGTAAGCGACTTGAAACTCGACAAAGAGATGGTGAATATCGATCTGTAACACCTGTTTTTTCTCTAAAATAAGCCGTAATATGAAAATTTGAACGATTATGACACAGACGCCTCTGCAGTCGGCGCCGTTAAAAAATGATCCATTTGTCGGGTATACTTTCATTCGAACATAGTTAAAAATTAGTTGATGTATGCTCCGTACCAAATTATCCTCAGATACTCTAAATAATTCTGCATTTAAGCCGTCAACTCCATTAGCCTTGTTGGATTTGAGTTTGAATGTTCCTATCTTCATCTCACTTTAGTCGGTGGACATTCATCCGGATTGAATAAAAAATTCTGCCGGACGGCGAAGTCTCGGTTGTCATCGTCGTTTAAAAGTCTGTAGAAAATATCTTTTTTTAAAATTGTCAGAACCCACTGTGACTCTACTCCTCCCTGAAGGCTTCTATCCGGGCTTTGTAACCTTGCAATGTTCTTTTTATGTTCTGACAAAACTTTCGAACATCATTCCAGCTATAACATCTGTCTATTGACTTGATCGCTCATTTTTCATGTTCTTTCTTCTTCTTTCAGCGAAGTTAATATTCGTCCCTTCCCTTCTTATAGATTTCGTTAGCTCCTCTCGTTGATATATTCAGTGGCGCTTTTCCTCTTGTTTTGATACGTGCACTTGGTGGCATTCTTCATCAAACCAGGGGATTCATTATAGACTCAAAACTTCTTGCCTAAGTCTCCCTATGATGACAAAACCGCATTCAAATAGACGGTGCTTCTGTTCACCGTAATAGATTCCACAATATTTTCATCCTACATTTTGCCGGCGCCATCGTTCTAAATAACGGTGATATCTACAATACTTTATAGCAGACTAAGGCATCCGCTGACTTTTCGACTACACGTATCCTGTTATGGGTCCGAAAATTTCACATGCAGATGCCTTATTTTGTTTGATGCGTGCGATTTTTTGCGATGCGGCCTGTCATTATGTATTTTAGGCTTTAGCCTATTTGGTCTACTTCGATAGATTGGCCAACAATGCCTCAGCCATGAAGGTATTTCAATGCCAGCTGAAAGTACTTCAATGACAGATGACTAAGACGACCTAACCTCTGTTTTAAGAGAAAATGCAATCGCATAAGTCGTAAGGCTTACAAACTCGAAGTATATCTTGTAAACAAAAAATTAAAAGAGATGAGCGCATCTTTAACAAAAAGTAAGGTAATTAATTAGGAAAAAATCCTCCTAACCGATTTTGATGAAACTTTAGTGTTCTGTTTTTTTTTTTTTTTTTGTGACTATATCTCGGCAACTAATGACGACCAACCCCTACACATCGAAATTCTCGGACTTTTTCAAAATAATTACGTAAAGTAATTTTACTTCTGATTGCAACTTGCTTTTAACTGCGCAGTCAGTTTGGATACACCTAACAGACAACTCTTCAATTATTACCTTGAATCGCAAATTCTTTTCTTAAAATTTCAGCTTTCATTGTATAAAGCTAAATCCCAGCCCTACATGTTATTTCAAGGATTCAAACAAACACCACCGGCTAAGTGATTGTGTAAAAGCCAACCAACAACAGTTCAACGACAGGTCACGGTGTCTGCTCTCTGGCTCGCTGGCCTCAATCTACATATTTTTCTGACATCTCAGATGGTAGATTTATCTCTAAAAAGTTTATGAGGGAAAACCCTCCCAGTCCATACAAGGTTGCTTGGCTGATATCCAATCAGTTAACGCTATTGTTCTGCTGCTCTAAGCACCCATTTCCTTAACGTTCTTCGTTCCCTCAATAATATGAAATATAAAATACCTTTGCCCGCCTCCGACCTGCAAGAATGGACACAATAATTACTTCTTAATCGAAAAATAACCACCGCGCGCGCTGCCAATAATATTTGTAATAACCAAACCGAGACAAGTCGGAAACACTGCAGTCGCATCGCTGATTTTGTTTGGAGTGGGTTTGTGTGTATTGGCCTCGGGAGGGACGCGAGAAGAAATCGTTATGCTGTTTCCTATTGCAACAATTTCGTAGCTGCAGGGAGATGGTGGAGGTGAATTTGTGCTTCTCCACTCATTGTAATGTACGGCCGGCGCAATCAACTGACAGCTGGACCTCCTCGAACATGAAATTTCTTAACACATGAACAACGGTCTCGTCTGCCCGTTTGCCAATTGCTCGATCATGGTTCCATGACAGGGAGACTGCATTAAGTCAGCGGTGTTGCACTCGACTTGTCTTCCTTCTTCCACTATACCTTGGCACGAATAGGTCTCTGTCTTCTTCTTCTTTTTTTTTTTTCAATTTTCATTCGCTTTTGAAAAACGTGGCGAAAAGAAATGCTCACAAAGTTGGCAAGAGGAGGTGGTGGTAGCCCGCCAAAAGGTGCAAATCACTTAATTTATGAGCTGAGTGTGCAATGCAAAGTCTGTTGCAACATTGTTGCACAAACGTCTCTTCGGCGAGCGCAAAACTTCAAAAGGGAGGGTAAAGAATGGACACGAATGTGTCGCACGTACTTGCTCCATATGTGCTGTTCATTCGTATATTGTTGAGATTTAAAATTTATGCAAAATTTAAAAGAGGCGGCAAAATTTTAATTTTTGAAAAATGCGCTAAAAGGCTAAACAACTTTTTTGACCATATGTCAACAATTTTAATGCCATGTCCTTACATATGCCAAAAATAATGTAGATATCGATTTATACGCAGTCATATCCAAGAAATAGCCAATTTTCTTAAGTAAAATGCCGTTATTCGACAAAATTACCCCAGATATGAATTTTTATCAAAATCGTTGGAGCCAGAAAATTGCATTTTTTTTAAATTAGCCCTAAGTAAAGTGCAGCTAATTAGAACGAAAATTCGAATGACCTCAAATATGAAGTTTGAAGAAAATCCGTCCAGTCCGAGGTATAGACACGATGGACAGATAGACAGAATTTCGAAACCCATTTTTTTGAAATCCTCTATTATAGTAATGTCGAGATTGATTAATATCTCGGGATCGAAAATTTTCACGAAAACAATACTTGACCTATAGGAGCAAGTAAAAAGTGAACAATTCAATTGTAGGTCGCTAAGGCGCGCCATGAGAGATCTCATCTGCGGTTAATTTACCTCATTTGTAATGCGGAATGAGTTCTATAATGGGCTACAAAAATGGATTATGGTTTGGCTTGAATGTTTTAGATATACACATTTACTGAATGCAAAAGCGCAATGAAGAATGGTTCTATCTATAAGTTTGTTGTGAGTGACTGATTCTGAAAACGGGCATCTTTTTGTGCAGAGGGAACAATTATTCTGAGTGCAAATGCAACATTGTAGTATGTTAGTCGTGGTTATGTAATCAATGCCATGGTAACAATTACTGAGTAAGCTCCCGTTAAATTGGAAGAAGAATCTTTAACGTAGACCAACAATAGAAGAGTAAAAGGAGCGAAAAGTAGAAACCACCCCGATAAGTATATGAATCTCTGGAAGTCTTTCAGCTCGATGTTGCTTAGGACATCAAGATCATCAAGACTGTTCAACCTTCTGTCAGCCAGAGACGAGCAATTGCGCAAAGCAGTTGATGAGCAGTCACTGTGAACTACACCGAAAAGGTTGTCAATGGCGCATTGCCTAGATAGCATGCCAAAAATGTTCGTGTGCGTTTAACTAACTAACTAGAGAAAGGGATCTCTTCTTATCGAAGATTAGCCACAACCAGTCGCGGTTGCAAATGTGCCAAAGTGTGCTCAGCACTAATTTCTTGCAAGTATATTAGCTCCTTGATCAAATTTTCTAAGTGCACCGACATCCACCACGTGTTCGTCATTCTGATTGCGGATATCTCGTTTTGTTGCGACTTGCAGAGTTTTATAGGCCTTTGTCGACTCCAGAGCCTCAACGGTTGTTGTTTTTTTTTTATAATTTTTACATCCTGAAGGCTGTCTGTGATCTCGGCTGGAAATGCACTACATGTACGCGAAATGCATCAGGGACACATTTTCGACCCATCAGTGTCAAAGGCCAGATCTTCTTTACTGATTTGTCGTTTTATCCAGTCGTTTATGTTGGGAATTCTAGTAATGAACGTCCTATCAAAAACTATATTTAGAATCAGATTTCAGTAAGATTGCACTAAGCTTAGTGTAAGTTTAAGTATGGTTTCAGCTGCCCGTAAGGACATCCATACTTCGGACGCTGACACAATTTTTTACAGTACTTCATAATGAAGTCTAACTGGAAGAAATTTGTTTGTTATCAGGATAACCAAATTGTTGGTTTTGGCTGTCAAATGAATGCTATTTCGTGGTTAGTTTTCCCAGTTATGGAAATGAAAATTATACGGAATGCGGTCCAGCGCGAGGAACAATATATTTCACCGAATCTGGCATCATTGCCGCTTGACGTTATCCATTCCTAGTGCCTTAAATAGATGAAATGGTCTTATTGCCCACGCTATATTGTCCTTATTTGATTTATTTGCCCACATTCATCGCCGTCGATGATTTCTCTATAAATGGTTAGACTATCCTCAAATACTGACCTGAACTGTATAGGTTCGAGCCTCGTCGCGGGATAGCGACCAGCAGGTAAAGAAAAACGAATAAAATCTGAGTATCTCCAATCATAACATCAGATAGTAGGAGTTTCAGCCTGGTAGTACAATGAACCGAAATGAGTCTGAGTGGTAGCTTCGTGCAACTGTGGTTTCTTCGGAAAGTCTAGTATCCCATACATATATCCATGGATTTTGAAAGGTCCTCTTGTCCACAGTGCTCAATTGCTCAACTGACAAAGACGTCTTGTCATTGACAACCTCGACGGCAGTTTTCGCTGACATAAAAGCGTCACACATATTCGGCTCGAGAGTTGTATTAAAACGTCCGTCCGTATATGTCCGTTGCCGGAGATTTGTGAACGCTTTTATTGCAAATACACGGACACCGCATTTCATATATCATCCCACCATCTCATCTCCATGACTTAAAGAATTACGAATCTCTTTGTCGACTCTAATCTAATCACCAGATTTTTATGAGTCCATGGTTAGGGCCAGCTCTACTTGGTCTTTTTGAAGGGGTAACCTCAGATTCTTATTGTTTTTCATAATTATCCCTTTTCTAGTGTTTGTCGCCTCTGCTTGGTTTCTGTAATTTCACGTGCTTCTAGATACAACTTAAACAATAGAGTAACATTGTCAAAAAATGCTGGTGTCTTAGAAAGTCGAGGAGGTCCCATATTTTTTCACCCCTAAACCAGATAAGTAAAGGCTTCCGTTAGGAATTCTTAGCAGAATCCCCTCTACAAAGTCGTGGTACTTTCAGTCTAGTAAGCTGCCCATATTCAAAGGTATTCCAGCCGCTGAACTTCTCAAAAACTACTACAGCTGAATGCAGTGTATGTACTACGGATCTCCTCACTATATTGCTGAATAAGTTCGTTTGTAAGTCTTTTAGAGGGATTCGTAGCATCATTTAAGTATCTGCGCCTCTTGAAAATGCAAACTGCAGATACTCGTAATCTTTTCTTCGTTTTACCGTGTACACCACTAAGCCCGCCCTAGCGACAACGCCCGCTGTTTTGGTCCATCTCAACGGCGGCATCTTTGTGACTGACTTTGACAGCTGGAACTTATATTTCGAAAACTATTACAATATATCAATGACACTCAGTGACAGTGACAGTCATGAAACGCTTAAGCATTTTGACATCTTAGATATCCCAGACTTTGTAGCATATCGTTAATTACTGTAACTGCTTTTAATTGCCCCTACTTCGTTGCATCGATAAATTGTCCCAATCTGATAGAGTTGATGGACCTCTTTGTTATTTTTGTTTGGTTTTAAATTTAACCGTTAAACTCTGTCCTGTCTGGGTTTATCAAAAAATTGATGGCTAAATAATGAATTTTGCGAAACATTTTGTGTGCATGTATAGGTATCTGGCCGTGATAAATTATGCTATTAGTTGGCTATTCAAATTTAAGCGCCAAATTGTTGACCATAACTCAACTGGTCGAACTCTCGAAACGTTGAACAACAAGTTTTTCTTTCACCTTTCATGGCAGTTGTGGTGTCTAATTTGTGGAGAAAATGGCGGGAATTTAATTGAACTTCTGAATCGTAAATAACACACACAAAACTCAGACAAAACCGAAGCAAAACGATAAAAACGTACGAACAAGAATTATTTTTGCACAATTACTCGTCCTCGTGTGTTTCGGGTTCAAAGACCGGGCGCGCTCGGTCTTGCTCTCTAAAAATGTGACAAGAGCTGGGAAGCAGCAGAGAGGGGGGAGAGGAGGTAGTTCAAAACTTTGTCTATGGCTTGCGAATTTTTTTTTGCTGCCTCCTTTTTCAACTGCGTAATTTCGGTAATACACCTGCCAATGATACAGATACAGATAGATATCTATCTTGCGATTCCAGCCACGAGTGTCATCATTTTTTTCTTTTTGTGTTTGCCCCCAACTTTAACATAGGCTGTTCGAATAAAGTACTGGCAATAACCCGTAGTCGTTGTAGACCTTGACACAGAGTTTAGCGACCTTAGAAGTATTTTTGCTTAGGTTTTATACTCTGTAGAATGACACACCGCGCATTATAGTCGTTCGTCACCCCGTCAATTGGTCAGACATGGAACGTAATAAATTGGAAAAATAATATCAATAACATTCGCATTCGTTTTGGTGGTTCGTGTATTGTCAGACTAAAGGGCGGCCCGACGGGTGTTTCAAAGAGAGAAGAGGCAGTGGTTATGAATGGGGTTATAATGGGTACGATGATGGGTTATACATTATTCGATTGGATGATTTGCGTGCGTAATATGCGTTCGGCTTCCATTTAAATAAAAGATAATTGTGTGTCTGTTTGGTTTGTGTTGTTTGTGTTGTTTTTGTTTCATTTTTTTATTGCTGGCATAAGCAAGCCCATTAAATGGTTATAATAGCACTGTTTCCAGCCATTTTGGGTGTCTAATTTGTCAATAAAACAAAAAGTTGTACTTTTTTAGTTTTTCTACGGCGCAGCATGCAATTACGAAAGTATTTACAATTTTCTAGAGGCGTACGCGGTGATGATGCAAGATTTTTAAACATTTTCATCACACAACGTCACCATGCATTGTTGAGGGTTTTTTCCAAAGCTCTCGAAGTGGGGGCTTAATTCGTATCTAGTTGTAATGTAAACAATCTCAATCTGTAATACACCAGCCGAGGAACCTTGGAACAGAAAAGTTATTTGCCTAGTTCTGGCCCCTGTCATGCTATGGTTACAAAACCAAATTGTGTTCGCAAGCAGGTACCTTCTTTCAAGGATCTACATCAAATGGTTTTACAATAATATATGTGAAACTAAGTTAAACGCAGCCCAAAAACAAGACGTGGTGCACAGTGCCAAGAACTGCGATGCAGAATAGCGAAATACATTCTCTAGCTAAGGGTCAGCACATGGAAACCGAGGTCGATCACCATTTCTCTAACTTTTTGTGTGACTAAAACTGATAGCAAAAATTACAACAAAAAAACAAAGAAAAGTTACAATCCATCTCAAATGGATCCTATCCCTAATTTTATAATCCAAACCTTGTAAAGTGGGCGTGGCGTTGTGAAATTTTTAATTCAAATTCAATGACATCTTTGAAATTCAGAGGATATTTGTTACAAACTTTTCTTAAAATAAAGTAGGCGTGTCTGTTACCATTTTGAGCAAAGGTCACGGATTCTGATGAAGTATTAGACTTAACCATCACCGTAAATAACTTTGAAAAATCAAAATATTTATTTTTTAAGGAAACGCCCCAAAAAGTGGACGTTTCTTGCTAAGAATATTTTTAAGTTTCTCTGAATATCTATGGAACACCGCGGTCTGAGGCTAATTTAAGCTACAAATGTTACGAGTACACTTACACAGCGTGAGCGCCACCGTGACATGAACTTTACAAACGCTTTAACTTTCTCCTAGTCACCGACAGCCGAGTTCCTTTCACTGATCCACTAGCTTGTTGGATAACATAGCCGAGTATTTAATAGAACTTTCACTACCAACGAAGGTGACCATGTTTTGGGGGCATAATGTACCCCAAGGAAAAAAGAATTTGTCCACCCTATCCTGCGGTATATTTTCATGCATTTTCAAAAGATTTAGGACATTATTTTGCCTTAGCCAAGTATGTCCGATGTCATGTTACTGCCAGTCCCAGCCGATGGCGTTCTCAGCTCAATCCCGTTTGACTTATTCCAGCGCTGTATTTACTATAAGGTGTCCTGTCGAACCTGCCTGTTGCACATTCAGCCCCTCAACTTCGTAAAATGAGAGACAAGGGACTGATAAGCGCTTGGATTTGATCTGTTTTTGTACGAGTTTAAATCAGCCTGAACAACAGAGGCATTAGTGTTTTACCTCAAAACTGAATTTTTGGAATATTTGCGACAAGATGCTTACAACTTTGCTCATTAAGGCCAGTTTCAAGCTCGCAGAAAAAAAGCCACTATCTTTAAAAACTTGAGGAAAAATCATTCAGCATTCTCGATCGAGATATTATCGTCGCTTGGGACAGCACCCATTCCTTACTACATATGTTGATAATATCCCTGATTGGTGTTAGTTTGTCATTGTAATGCATTTAAAGCCTGAGCAATTCCAACTAAAGGTTACTTACTTACTTAAATCCTTGAACTCCTCGAGGGACATGGGGCGTCAACAACGTCTGCGCGCCATCTTGTTCGGAGTTCTGCAACGTGTTTGAGCTGCCTCCAACTCATTCCCAAAGAGCTTGATTCTTCATCGACTGTCCTGCACCACGTTTGCTTAGGGCGTCCCGCTGTTCTGCCTGTCTGAGTAAGCAAATTCCACTGCAGGGCGTATTTCGCAGTGGAGTTTTCATCGCGCCGCAGAGTGTGACCAATCCACTGCCACTTTCTCCTTCGCGTAGTTATATCTATAGGTTCTTGGTCTGTTCTTAGATGAAGTTGTTCGTTGGAGATACGATTGGGACAAAAGATCCTCAAGATGATTCTTAGACATCTGTTTACGAAGGTTTGCAGCTTGCTTGTGATAGTGGTATCCACCTTCCAAATACTGTACCCATACAGCAGTACTGATTCCACGTTGGAGCGGAACAGATTGGAGCGGAATTGTCGCTGCAATCAGTAAGATCAAAAAATTGCGAATCTCAATACCAGGTATATTTCATGGTATACTAGCTTTTTACGTAGTATTGCAGTGTATGAGTGTGTTGCATGTTTATGTCCATTAAACGGAACTTCTGTGGAAGTTTTTTCTCTTCTTTCGGAACAATACTGTAATGTATGAATTTTTAAAACAGGCTACAATCTGCAAGCCAAAAAGGCCACGGGAGAGAGCCCGAGTGCCGCAATATACAGCCTTGGTCATAAATGAAAAGCACCCTAAGGAAATGTATAAAATGCCGTTGTATTTCAAAAATTCAATATGTATAATAAAAAAGAAAAATAATTAGTATGTGGATGACAATATTTTGTTTCTAATTTAATATTTAGTTGGCCCTCCATTGGCCTTTATTACTGCAAAATACCAGGCATGCTAGCAAGTAAATTAAAACATTCTTCCAAGCTGATTTTTTTCCCATTCTCGACAAATAGCACTCTTCAGACCTACTAAAGATGTCATCCTGTTTTTTAGAGGTACCCACTGGTGTTCAATCGGGTTTAGGTCTGGCAATTGAGTTGGCCACTCCAAGACCTATATGTTTTGATTTGAACACCATTCCATAGTTTTTCAGGATTTATGGCATGAAGGAAAAATTATCCTTGTTCCCAAATATTTTACGATAGGATGCCTTTAAGCAGGTCCCTAAATCATTAATATAGCTGTGCGCTATTCATTCCTCCCTCGCACGTGAATAGCTCTCCTATGTGTCTTGCCGCCAGGCAGCCCCACACCATGCAACTACCACCACCGAACTTGACTCTGGGTACCACACAATCGGGATGATTCTCTTCTCCCTTCCTCCTGCGAAAGTAGACTGTGCCAGGAGTCCCACAAATCTGTAAAGACACATTCTGATTTAGTGTTCAGTTCGGGCACTCATTTATTAAAAAAATGTCCAATGTTTTCGTAAATCTGCTTTTGATTTTGTTTTTAGAAGGATGTATGCAATTTACTTACCTCAAAGTTTGCCTCGTCTGACCACACGACATAGCTCCAATCTTGACGTCGTTTCTTGTTCTCCTCAGAAAGCCAGGGTTTTTTCTGGCCTTGCAACCTCTAAGGCCGGCTTCTGTTACCCTTCTTCTAACCGTTCTCGCAGATAGCGTAACATTTTGGCGTTCCTGAAGCGAAGCAGCTAGTTGAACAGAGGTCTTTCGACGACTCCCGGGTAAGAATCCGATCTTCACGAGCCGAAGACTTTCTTTTTCTGACTGGGCGGGACTTAGAAATGAACTCCTCAATCGCCCTGTATAGCCTTAAGGCATATTGAAAGGTTGCACACGAATGCTTAAGAGTTTTTGAAATTTTTTGCTGGCACATGCCTTGAGAGGCCAGAAGGACAATTTGGGCTCTTAAAGCTTCATTTAAATCGTGTCTTTTTACTGATGTGCACACTGTCACTACTATTTTCGAAATAACACCAATTATACCAATTTTAGGGCACACAAAAAATCTGCAGCTAAAAATCGCGGGAATTCCCTAAAATTTAGTCATTAATGGGTAATGGATCCTGGGAAGACAAAAATATTTACCTACCTACGGTCATATATTATAGGGGGTGCTTTCCATTTATGGCCAAGGCTGTATATATGCCTTGCTACTCAAATAGTTACGGTCTTTATAAATATGATCAATCATAACCTACTTCACCTGGATGATATAGATTTGTGGTTGTTTTGGCATTCAAAATCCTTTTTAACAAACTTTTTAATTTGCCCGCAATTCGTACCAGTTCCGTCTATCTAACCCAAATCAACAATACAAATTTATAAAACCTTGCAAACATCATCTTGACGCGTATGATGAATATGCATCTTCTTTAAATTTTAAGTCACGGTTACCTGCTATCGAAGTTACTTAATGAATGCGCTATCTCTTAACGTGCATGCAATTTTATTTCACACGCTAAGCGCTTTTTTTTTTCCCCCCCCCCTCCAAGGCTTCGGTGACACACTACTGAAACTTAATAAACTATTCACCGAAACTGTTTACACCCATCCAATTCTCAGTCATTCATCAAACTCCCCCAAAAAAGCACCGAAACTGCAAAGATCTCTAATCACAATCCGTCTCCACTCATAACTTAGGTATTCCGCCAGAGTAATGTCTTCGATTAGCATGTAGCGCCAAATATCTGTTTGCATCTGAAGCTAACAAATTCCAGTAAAAATGATGATTCTCCAAAAAAAAAAAACGCGATTCTGACAAAACCAAACAAACAAAGCCAATTCGCAAAAAAAATATAAAAGAAGAAATGTAAAAACTGTTCCAGGAATTCAATTCATACAAACAAATCCGCACGTTTTAGTGCCTCTAGTCCGCATCCGTCCGTCCGTTTGCCTGATGATTTATAACCGAAAACAATAAATACCCACGGTTAACGTCTGCTGTGAGTGTGTTGTTGGCCTGCAAAAGAAGTTTTAGAAATCATTGAACTGAGAATGACACTACCATGACACTGGAATGGAATGTCATGCTGGCTCTCAAAAAGTGAAGAATGTAGGAGCATTTCCATCGAATTGATTCCAATTAATTTTCCGATTTCTAATAAAAAAAAAAAAAACTATATTCGATTCTCTGTGTCTTCTGGGACTCCTTGGTATGACGAGGCGACACAACAGCAGAGGCAGACCTCTTAAGTAAAAGTTCAAATACAGTGGGACACTTCAATGAGACAGAAACAAAATCCCCCCACCCCTCATTCCAACTCTTTGTTGAAGAGAATGTTGGTAACCTAAATATTTCTGCATTAAATTGTGCTCTGGTCTCGGTGGACCGTTTTTTTTTTTTTTTTTTGAAAGTATCTCTCTACCGACAGTCATTCAAAAATATTTCTTGACTCATTCTCAGACAGATATAGACAGATGGTGGGGGAGGGGGGGCATCAGTCTTGGTATAGCTGATGACCAGGGTTTTCCCTTCATGTTGCTGCAAAACAGAAACCACCATTCTCAGATGATGATGTGCACGAAAGTATATAAATTCACTTCAAAAGAAACAAAACAAAGTTTATGTGTGGGAAAGACATTCAATCTTTGTTCCATGGAATTTCCGGTGACTTGGGTAGAGATGGTGGCTGATGTGTGGCACGATGTGTGTAAACATTTTTAAGGCAGCAGCATCCAGCTAGCATCAGTGTCTAATCCTGTTCGGCGAGCTGGTAGTAGATGCTGATGGTGGTGGAGCTTGTAGTGGGGCCAATATTTATGGCTGTCAATATTTATTGCAACAATTCCGCGTACTGTGCGGAGGAGACGACGATGTCTAATCTTAATTACATGGAAATGAATTACGGGTTATTTTTGAAGAAACGCAGGCGAATTTGCTTATTTTCGAGTTTTAATTTTTTTTTTGCGAAATACTGTGTGGGTGAGTCAATTTGTTTGCTGGCTACAAAGTTGTGGGTGTAGTAATGGACTTTTTTTTTTTTTTTGCTATTTATTGTAGAAAAAGGACGTTTGTTTAGGTGGTGCTGCCAACATTTTTTTTTTCAAAACGAAGGAATGGAAATTGTCTTAGATTACCAGTGACTAGAGGCGTAACTCACGATCCTTGTAAAAAGTTTTAAAAGTTCTTTGGAAAAATAATCAAAATTGTAGCTTCCTGCAAGAGGTTCTTTCATTCCCGTAGAATTCTGGTAGTCCAGGTGTGATTTCTTCTTATTTTCATGATGAACTCCAATTGCAATCCACTTCCACATAAACCTTTGTGACTAGGAGAACTACCTACATATCTTTTAGGGTTTTACGCTTATCACAGTTGACCCGAGTCACCGAGTAAAGTGCACGGAAGGTCAAAAGATTCAACCACTACTGTTTTTTATTTTGTTAGAAACTTCGTCATGATTATGAAAGTTTAATGTTGAATATGAGACCTCAAATGGTGTGTAGAGATGAAGTATATGTGAAGTCATTACAAGGCGTTAAGTTTTCTCGTTTTAAAATCGATAGGGTGGGTCATGCATTGTGTAGAGGTAATTTGATAGCTTTGGTAAAAATCTATGGAGGTTATACTCAGTCTTTTGGTTTATCTGTCTATAGGGCTCCAATTGGAAGTCCTTAAAAAGTAATATTCTCATTTGTCCCGAATCTAACTGTGACCAGATATGCCTCCACAAAAGTGAGATACTTATTTTTAGTGTTCCGTACCAGAATGATGTAGAACGGAATACTAATGGATTCAATGCGTTATCTGTCTGTCCATCTGTCTGTGTATTTGTAACATGCTTGTTTGGCCTAGAGAGCTGAAAATTCCACAATAATAGTAGGTATACTTAAAAAAAAATAGTTTGAGGCATTTTTGGGAATATAATGATCTCTTTTTTTTCTTTTTTTTTTATAATCTGCGCACGCCGAAGGGGATATGAATACCCTTAAACTGTTTTAAAGGGAGAAGAGGAACAGAGGAGGAGCCTGTGCAGGTTGGCTTTGAATGTTTGAAGGTTGTAGTGAGGGGCAAATACAGAGCCTGGTAGATTATTCCACATTCGTGTCGTCGTTCAGATTATAAACGAATCCCTATACTTGAGAGTACAACCGAAATTGGGCTTAAGGGTGAACTGATGTGCATACGAAGCATAGCGCGTATTGCGGGTGAAATTTTGAAGGGGAGTGCAACTGACTATTTCGCTGGAGCATTTTTTATAAAAAAAAAAAATCGATAAAACAGGGAGAGACATGAGACATTTCTCCGATGTTCAAGTGAATATATGTCTCTATCGCCTATAAGTTTTAACGCGCGATTCTGTACCCTGTCTAGTATGTGCAAAATGGTCTTGGGTGCACCAGGCGTTATATTCCAGCTTATTGCGGGTAAAATATATAAATAATATTTCTTGCACCGTTTAAGGAATCCTAGATATTTTGCAGCATTTTTGGCGACCTCGAATATGTGATCGTTCCATCGAAGATGGTTATTAATACACATGCCGAGAATGGCAAACCTTTCGGTTTCAATGATGCAAGTACCATCCATGGATAATGGTTGAGGGTTTTGGTTTCGCTTGAGAGACGGAAGACAGCATTGTGTTTTGGAAGCATTAAATTCCACTCTGTTGGTTGAACCCCATTTAGTTATGCTGTCCAGGTCGGAATTTAATGTGTTTAACATACGTTGCCGTTCCCCTTCTACGGTCGAAGAGCAAGGACGTGAGTTAGGGAAAGAATATGTAAAACTGAGGGTACTGTCATCAGCGAAGGAATGGATTGGATTAGAAGTTGCAGACAAGAGATTATTTATAAAAATATCAAAGAGAGTCGGAGACATAACAGAGCCTTGGGGGACATCAGCATTTATTTGGTGGATTGCAGACTTGAAGCCGTCCAAGACAACTTGTATTGAACGCCCCGAAAGGTATTTTCTAATCCATTGAAGAAGTGTCTCATCGACGCCATATGCACGCATTTTCGACAAAAGAATCTGATGCCAAACTCTGTCAAATGGCTTTGAAATATCAAGCGCAACCATCTTAGTTTCGCCGATGGAGAGATTGGTTCTACTTCTCGGTGAAATATGCCATCAAATCACAAGTGGACCTGTTGCTACGAAAACCATACTGCCAGTCATTAAGGAGTTTTCGAGAATCTAGATATTTCATAAGGTGACGATTTATCAGCGTGTCCATGACCTTGGAAAGAAGGGACTTAAGTGCAATGGGTCGGTAATTGGACAGGGAGGAAGATTCGCCTTTTTTTAGGAACGGGCTGGACAAATGCTGTTTTGCATCTGCTCGGAAAGAGCCCTGAAAAGTAGGATAGACAGAAAAGCTTACGCAGAAGTTTTGCCAGAGTAGAAGATCACCTCTTCAGAACTATGGGGGGATGCCATTTAGACCAGCGGATTTGTGTATGTTAAGACCTTTGAATACTCCTGCAACTGTACGAGTGCGAAAGTGGACTTGTCCCATGGAAAATTTGAAGTTTCAGGGGGCGACAAAGCATTATCTGACAGCGTGGAGTTCGCTGCAAAGTGAGCAGCAAGCAGATTGGCTTTGTCTAAGGAGCTGACAGCTGGAATGTCATTGTAAATGAGCGTGGGGATGGCAGACGATGCAGAATTTTTAATATTTTTGACGAAAGACCAAAAAATGTTACTATTTTTGGGATATTGTAGGATTTTTTGGCTCAATTTTTGGTCCTGTATTATATAACAAATTCATTTATAACCTCTTTAAAAAAAAACCTATTGGAGCTCCTACCTCTAATGATGGGTGATGTGGAACCGGATGCCTCTTTCCATATCACACTTGTGAAGGCCAATTACCACAACACGGTTTTCAATATCGACCCACTCCATATTTACAAACGATTTTCGCGTAAATCTTTATGCACGTTAACTTAGTATAAATGTCACTCATTAAACAGCTGTCAATATAGAATGGATGTGTTCAATACTACAATAGTTTCACGATGAGTGCGTTTAATCGTGTACCAGTAAGTATTTATGACATGACTAGGCACATTACGGTTGATTTTCTTCAAAATTCGATGCCAAGTCCACAGCTTTGAAATTCCTAAATTCAGTGTTCGTATGTATGTACACAAGTATAGGCATTAACATCAAATAAACATTATGTTAGGAAACTTTAGTAAGTTTTTAAGTAAGCCCAATAAATCTTTTACATTGTGTTGAATATCATTCACGTAGAAATCACCGGAGACAATTCCTTTGTCAATTCCACTAGAATTTATATACTTTACCAAAGATTTTTGTTTGTCTCCCCTCTAATTCATGACCTATATAGTCACCCAACTGTTCACGAAGCCAATCTCTGACGAAATGTTTTTTTTTACATTCCCTTCAAAGACACCCAACCAAGACACATTTCCCAAAAATAACCACCCTTCCCCCACATCTTCAATAAAAAAAAAAAAAAATCTTTACATCTAATAAATACATCTAGCACACTTAATTAATAAACACAAGAAGGTAATATTTTTACTTTATTATCGTGGCCTAGAAAAGACATCAGGTCCAGGCGAGAATCCTTCTTCTTCTTCTCTTTTATCTTCTCCAACCCGACAGGCAGATTAGGTTCACCAGAATAGGCATTTATCTTCCAAACACATGGAGAAATCTGAAACTGATCGAAGTCGAGCACAAATTAATTTTTCCTTTTAGGAAATTCCCAAATGGTTATCAATGATTCACCCGAAAATAGAAAACATTAACCTCACCCATCCAAACACACAACCAACCAGTCCACATCAAATCACAATCATTCGGGTATATAAATGTGAATTTGAAGGGATGCTGCTGCTCCCTGTCCCCATTCCATACATTCACCATCACTTGGGATTCCAGCGCCATCATCCTCTATCACACCAGCAATAGTCTAACTAGCGTACAACACAGGGGAACATGGCCATAAAGACGTCTGTCTGCCGAAACATTTGGGGCTTCTCTCAGGGAACAACCGGGACTTGGATCACTCTATAGTAGAGTGCCGGGCCAGCAGGGTGGCAGGGAAGAGTGGCATGTAATGCTGATGCTCCTGTGCCTCGTATTCGGTTTGCTGGTGATGATGGAGTATGATGATGATGATGCTGATGATGCAGGGCATTGCTCTCCTTCGTTTATTTATTTTGTCGCACAAATACACTGGCAATAGTAAAAAAGTAAAAAGGGCTCCAAAAATTTTCTTTGGCTGCCGCGCCAGATGAAAGTAACGTAGTACTACGTTAGTATTAGTTAAAATGTTCAAGTGCCATTGTAGTAGATACATAAAAAAAAAAAAAATTATTTTTCGGGAGTAGACGCAAACAAACACAAAGATGGGAAAATAGAGAACACTTTGGGATTTGAAACAGGATAAAATCAATAAATTCAAAATATAAACATTGAAAGGGAGACGAGAGGACAACGTTTCGTAGGAGTGAGCATGGGGATATGTTTTTTCTTTTTCTTTTGGGGAATGAATAAGTTTGGCGGGAGTTTTCGTAAATACTCTGAATGAGCAGGGGTTTGAGGTTGGGATGTTGCTTTTTATTCGAAATGTCTGTATAGAGTGATATAAAAAAGGGAGGTTTACATAATGTGGATATACATTTTTTAGTACCTATAGGTAAAACCAAGACGGTAAGTTCTCGTTCCACCGACACAGACACTTTTGGCGGCAATTTGTGAATTCTCTATTACCTTGTATGCACAATCCTATTTTCGTCAATCCTTGCGACATGTACTGTAATATATAATATAAATTTTAGTTCTTCAGAAATGCACGGCGTGGACCATCAACTTCGAACACGCCTCTTAGCTACTTTTCTAAACTCGTACATCTAGCAGTATTTGTATGGTTGAGCATAGGCTCAGATTTGCATGTACAGACAATCAAAATAAGGATGAAAATCTTCCGTAGAGCTCTTTCACACTATCCGTCTTCTTCTGTCAGGTCATAGATCGAATGAAGTAGTGAAGCATTGGTTTAAATGCGTACTTTCACAACAATAGTGAATCAGAACCAATGATTCACATGTAAACAAACCAATGATTCATGTGTAAAATGAATCTTGGCAATAACACAAATAATGGGCCTTAATGTTCTCGCAAATGAAGGCTTGAATGCCTACAGTCATCTAATCGATCTTTGTGCGTATTTCTACTGCCACGTGCTATTATTTCCATAAAAGTCGTCTCATTCGTCCGTCCACTGACCTAAGCAAAACATCCATTCGCCAACATTTAACATTCACCTCGAGTTTGAACTCGTTAATGAGGTAATAAAACTAATTTCAATAACTTACCTGCTCTCTTTGTCATAAGTTTTTCCTTAATAAATAAGCCGCCTACTCATTGGCGGTAATCGCAATCGATGCCTCCAGATATACTTGCAAACTACTCGTAAATCTGGAGAGAATTCTTACATATACGAAGAATTTACGTCGTCCTTTTCAACGGAGGCAGTTGCTATGGCTGCCACCCTTGATGTTAAATATGTAGTCCTCCGTCTACAATTAGCGTTTGAATGCAAATTGCCTCACTGCACACCGATTTGTAAACTTTGGTAAAAACCACAACAACAGACCAGTGTAAATATTGGCCGAACGCTCCTCCATCCATTGACGCGAATCCTGCTTCCTGTTTAACAACACAATAGTTGAATCGGGTGGTGCGCAAGGGTTTGAAGAACAAGCACTTTGTGAACGTCGAAAACAAACGAGATGAGGTATTTCTTAATCGATCAACAGTAAAAGGTTTTTTGACCAGAGAAATAAAAAATATTTGATTAGCAATTAAATATTATTTTGATGAGAAAATTAAAGTTAAAGAATTCGCTCGAATAATTCATGTTATTTAATTTTTCTGCTGGTTTGTTTTATTTTATTTTCTGCTGGTAAAAATAATATTTTTGCTGATCAATAATAATATTAGCGTTTTTATTATTTAATAATGAGTACGTTCAGCGCTATTGCATTGTATTGCCCTGTGTGAAACTGCTCATGTTCAAGTGAAGAACGGTAGCCCAAGTAGTACCCAAAATGTGTAAATGACTGAATAAAATGAGTTGGTAGACGTAGGGTGAAGTTCAAAGAAAACCATGCCCATGAACCAGGTTGCGGGGGGATCGTAGATAGTTGCGAAGTGCGAGCAGCAGACTGTAGACAGCAATTAGCGGCAATAAAACTAGAATGACGTGGACTTCTTTAGCAGGTCGGATGGAAATATTTCCGATTATTGAAGTCTCAGCAATATTTTGTCTAATCTTTATGTAATGCTACTACCTCATCCGCACCCATTACAGACATATGAGCCTTCTGAAAGTCACTTGTGTAATACATCTGTTTGTTCGTTTTTAGGTCTAGGTGATGGAGAAGACCAAAGAAAATTGATACCATTGTTTAATATTGTTCTGAAGAAAATAATGGCGAACCAGTTATTATTTTTTACAAGGCAGAGCAACTTTGGGCGATGTTGCTGTTATAGTCGGAACTGACGCTTTTGCTAATAAGTCTATGTAGTTATAAACAAGGATAAGATGAAGTACACAATGCCCTAGTCCAATCCGCAGAACCACTTGAAAATTTTCGTGAGAGGATGCGGATTCCTGATATTAGTATACCTACATACCGATTCAGCTAGGTTATTGAAAAGGTATGTGGAACTTTTTTCTTGGAGAAAGAGCTGGACGTAGATCAAAACCAAGCCGGTACAACTTTTTGTTCCTCCTTAGGAAAGTAGCACTGGAATCAGTTGATTACGGATGCTTATCATGTCTCTGTAGCGCTCTCATGCCTCTGTAGCGCTATCCGTTGACCGTAACCTTGTTGCCATTTTCATCTACGAAGAAAAATGGGCCACCATTCAACAAACAACTCCGAACAGTCACAGCAGCAATATTCACGGCTGAGCGAACATGATGATAACTTGTGTTATCAGTTAGCATCCCAGTCTAACGAACTTTCTTCACAAACTTGCGTGCAGAAGGCACGGTTGGTGCATTATTTCAATCGAAATTACTTATCAATATTCGCACTGTTTCGGCAACATACATAGCACTCACTTTGGAAATAAGTTTTCAACATTTCCCAACGTTGTTCAAGCGTAAATTGATTGATTTCGTACCGCGGAGATATGATACTGTGTTTCTGCCAATTTTTTGAGCGCAAAAGAGTTGTCAGTGTCAAAATATCGTGTAATTTAAGAAGAAACCAGCAAATGGCCCACCTGTTATAAAGCTTACAGCGGTCCGAGACTTTAATACAACTCTCATCTTTGGGCGGGACTCCCACCACATGCTTGAGTATACTCAATCGCGTTCAGCAACAAGAACGTAGTAAGTTTAAAAAATTAACGCACATAGTAAGCTGTTAGATTGCACTGACTGCCTTCTGTCAGCCTAAATAGTGAAGGGGACGTATTTGTTGACGCCATTTTAGAGTAAAATCATTTACATACCACTGAAAATTTGTACTCGAAAAAGTACGCGCATGTTCGCGCAGTTTAAAAAATTCGGTTTCGAAAATACATAAGAGGATTACCTTTCTTTGCCATTGAACCACAAACGACCAGATATTTAGGAATACATTTTTCATTCAAAGGACCTGTTCATCGTGTACTCGTACGATCTACCAAGCATAACATCAGAAGCCCACGTGGACTTATATTTCCGCAAGAGATATTTCCCAATAGTCGACCTTTCGTAACGACATTACCTAGTCAACCAATGAAATTGTTAACCTCTAACCTTTCACCGGACCAGTCTACTGTGGCCGCAATCACTTTGTTATCAAACACGAAAATATGCCAAAAACCAAACAAAATTCCTTTCCATTGTGACTCTGGCTATAAACATTTCGTGATCAAGTTTTCGCCATTCTCTCCGAGGAATTGCGAGTCCAGCTAAATCATTCAGCCCCATTCCTCGCCGAAAGTAGTAGATTCTTATCATCCCTCGTTCGTGGTGATTGTACGCCACCTAAAACAAAACAAAAAAAAAAAAAAAAAAACACCTTCAAGGTGGGTTGTACACCAAAGAAGCCGCCTAGGTGTCGGTGGAACATGCCGACTCATTAATTCGTGACTGCTCTTCAACCCGACCAAAAATAGAAATAAAAAAAAAAATAAAAATTAAAATGGCAACAACACAAATGGAAACGGCCCAAACGTAACGAAATCGGCTCACAAAAAAGTAGTTAATTTTATTGTCAATTTAATTTAATGCCAGGTTTTTACTTTCGGTGGCTGCTGCTGCGGGGCCACAATTCTTATTTATTGACTGCTGATAATGTGGCAATAATTGCACAGGAAACAACAGTTAAAGTTGCCCCAACGTTGGCTGATTGTTTGGATTATTTTGTTGTTGTTGGTATTGTCACCGAAGTGCACGGTACTCATGCTGAATATTAATTATATGCTCCACGTGTGCACGTGCTTTGTTGTTTTCCCACCAAAATGGAGCCTCTTCCGTATCCGAATTCGAATTCAATTCCCAGTTCGGGTTGTTTTTGTTTTTATGAGTGCAAAAGCGAGTTGCCCTTGTTTTTTTTTTTTTTTTTTTTGAGACCACGGCAGCAGCCCATTACCCTCAATATGTGTGCGAGCTTCGAGCGGACTGCTCTTCTCCAATTTGGCCAATAACGACCAGTGGAACGGATGGAGAGATTGTATCTGTTGGTGAGGGTTAATCTTCACAGGTGGTTGCTGCGGCGGTGATGATTAAGATCTTACAACGGGCCAACAAGTGTAATCTGTTTCTTTCATCCAAACCAAAGGTATTCAGAGCGCCGCAATTTTCCAGGAATTGGATTATTTTTTTGTTGTTGTGGTGGTTGTTGTTCCCCTTCGGGGACTGGAATTAATGAGTTTTTAAAGAAGTGCAAATGTTTAACAATAACAATGTTGCCTTGTCGTGACAGATTGCAAGCAGATGCAACAATGTAGTAAGTGTAATTATTTTGGTTCTGTGTTAATTTCGGTTTGGGAACTTTGTGGTAGATACAATTGCACAGACGACTGTGTGGAATTTTTATAGAGAGTTGCGGTTGGGATGTGATGGCCGAAAGATTGTTGCGCCTCTGGTATATAATAGGTAATTAAAGCAATCATTTGTAATTTGCCGCCACCTTTCAATCAGCAGGAATGAACTAATATTAGGTGAGATGTGGATGGGTTTTTTTATATGTTTGGTCGCTCAGTATAGATAAGCATAGTTCTGTGCAAGAGGGTTTCAATTTGCACGTAGATATACAATTTATTAAAACATTACCAGCAGCGTGTCTAACCAATTTCTTTAATAACGATAAAATTGCAGTGCTGTTGAGCCAAGACTCTTTTGAAATGTGTTAATGATTGAGGAGGTATGTATGCTGTCATGAAATGCTTAACCGATGTAGTTAGTCCCAGCGCACAATTTTTTTTATAAATTGTTGCTAAAGTTATAATTATAAGGTTGAAGTTTATGAAAGTAGAATTTAGATACTAAACCAATATATTTGCGACACTAGGCACTAGTACTATATTCGGTCTTTCTTTCTCCCGAGCTCTCGTGGAAATGGTCACACCTAGTTAGCAATTAACGCTACCACCATACAACTAAGTGCTGCACACTATTTAACACTTATTCAAATTCGTTGATTGCTATTTTCATATTTGCATCATTCATTCGAACTATTGTCCTTTACTACATATTTCCAGTCAAATTGTCCTTTCATCTGATAATTCGCTAAATAAGATTGGTACGCAATCTTGTAAAATGTCCGATTTGACCCCGAGGCTAATGGTGGACATCGGATATCTCGAAAACGGTTCATCTTCTCCTTTTGCTTACGGCGAGGTTATGATCCGGAGAAGAAGGATCACAACCCTCCCACTTTACGGCATCCCTACTGGTCCGCCTGTGAGGTTTGCCGGTTTGACCTCAGGAAGTACCGGCAGGTTTCCCAGTTTGGGATCACTTCGTCACTGAGGCCAATCAAATGCTGGTGTTTTTGCATTTGTGTGATCCAGTTAATTTTTGGTCTGCCTTTTTTGCGCGATTGTATAGGAACAGTGATTGATATTGCCTTTTTGACGGGGTTCGAAGGATTTCTCCTTTGAACATGACAATACCAACTGACCGGCTCAGTTGCTTGTGATGGGTTCTTTTACATGAAAGCTTCCTCGAATCTTCGAACTTCTTGTTCTATCAAGCTTTGTTACTCCTGCTGCCATGCGAAGCATCTTCATCTCAGCTACCGTTAATTTGTCCGTATGTGAGCGGCGGACGTACAACTGCGGTGTAGAGCATTCTTTTTACCTTAGCGGACATTTTTCGATCACAGAAGATAGCGGAGTTTTCCCGCCACTTCATCCACCTTACGCTTACGCGATGATTGATGATCACAAGTTGCTTCGCTTTTGATCATAAATCCCAGATATTTGAATTTTTCTCACTTGGGAAGTACTTTTCCATTCAAGAAAATGTCTGGAATAGGCCGGTGTGGATCAGAGAACGGGCCAGCACTGATACTCTGTCTTTTTTGAACTAATACGGTACCTATTTCCCTCCAAAACATCCACGTATACTCGTACATCAAGTGCTCGTTGCAGGGACGTTTGATGTTCACTTATGATAGCTCCATCGTCAGCAAAGAATAACTGATGCACTGAAAACGGTTCATCAAATGAAAAAAAAAGTAGTAAGATGCCGATTTTAAGATTGTTGGTACGCAATCTTCCAAAATGCCAGACTTTACCCGAAGTTAATGGAAATCTGTTATGAATATTTGTCCTCGAGTGAAAATATCTCGTAATTCTTGTTTTGTAATGTGAACTCTCAATCATACGTCACCAGACCCCACTGGAACGAAATCGTTCAATAACTGAGATAATTCAGTTATTGATTAAGGAATCGATATTCGAATTTATTCGATAATGCTCAACACTAATGAGCCAAGCACTCTGCTAGAATGTAGCCGACTTTTTGTACCAGGATGACAGGGCCGTCAAAACTTTCCGCTACTAGCGCCAACGGGAAAATGTGGAAGGGATATAGCAAAGAAGTTCGAGCTACAACACTTAGCTAGATAAGAAAACGCTAATAAGAAAACGTCACCTGTCAATTCAGGGGTCTTCGAATGAAAGCCGAAATCAATCGATATATTTAAAAAAAAAAAACTATTGTTTACTATCGATAATTATGAATACTCGGAATTATTTGTTTATCAATTAAAATCTTCTAGGATTAGTCTACCACTTACTAAGCTTTCCAGTACAAATCAATAGAATTTTAAGTTTCATAGAATGAAAAATCGAAAATCGATGATCGGAAAGTGTTATCGATAGAATCATTCCATAATTAAATTAATTAAAACCAGTAGATATTCTGAATATGTGGTAACTAAAGTCGAATGACATTGTACACGTACTTTATTCTAGGCACTGCTATTTATTCATCGCTGATTCGTACAGGGACCTCGAATCGAAGTTGACTGAATTTAATCAAAAAATTATGCCTGATATTTTAGTGAGTTGTACAAAATGTCGAAATCAGTTAGTTAGAAAAAAAAATCGTTATTTCGATTTGGAATTTTATTCTAAAACTAGTTTTTAATTTTAATTGTAGTTGCTTATGATTCACAGTATTTTTTCCGCTCGCTCCCTAACCAGAAAGCAGACTTTGGGAATCCCCGGTTTCAGTTCTCTTCAGTGAAGGTAAGGGACAACTATTGGTTTCGAGAACATTTTCGATTGCGAGTTGTTGATTAATCTAAGGATAGGTTGAGAGGTTGCCATCAGAATCTGAGGCTCACGTAGGCCTACTCAAGCTCTTAGCGCTACCCGCTTGTGCCTGTGGAGAAGAGAGATATCTAAATAGGTCTAATATAGACAACATTTTTGGACAGTGGACACAAGAAGTGCTTTGATGAAACTCTGAATAAAGGGAAACTCTACAAATTGGGTCTCTTGATTCTGCCCTCAGTATCTATACCTAGTACAGTCTCGGCGACTAGACATGGCTTCCTAAAATTTCATATAGGTGGTTACAATTCGCACAAAAAAAAATTTTTAATATACTGCCGACTTTAATTTTTTTTTTTAAATCTAAAATTTTAGGGGTTTTTTAAATTTGTATCATCTCCTGAGATATCCCTGATAGTGTTGGTTGTCTGTGTGAGTGACCCTTTGCATGCTTTTCGAATTTTTTTTCCCAAAGCTACTACATTTTTGACTATTTTGAAGTTTTGGTTAGTTTGTTGGCGGGGTATATGAACACTTACTGAGCTCTTGTGATTTTACTTTCCGAAAAGTGATGTAAAAGGAATTTTTCGTTTATCTACAGTCCTACACCGTCTTACCATTTACCCTTTATAAAATGGTATTCACAGGGTGCTTGTCTAATAATTGATTGAATTAGGTATTAGATTTATACAAAAAAATCGCTAAAACTTTTTCAAAACTATATTTTTTTTTGTTATTAAATTGGCCCGACGTAAACTTGCCATTTTTGTTTTCTCTTGGCCTATCAAAAGCAGGCAATCGTCGTAACCTGTCGTGTCCTGCTTTAGGACAAAAATGTATTCAGTGAGGGTTCTCTCTAAGGCAAGACAGTTTTGCCTTGTGTTGTATTTCAATAACGCAGGCCAGACTCAAATGTCTAAGGACTGTATGGTCCGTAGTGTAATGTCTCTCTTGCTCTAACTTAACCTTCGTCGAGCTAGGTTTGGATTCAACTTGACTACATACCTATGTACATAAGTACGAAACTGTACAGATTTAACCATATTACAATCCACAAAATAATATAAGCGATGACAAACATCATAAACATGTTTGTCGTCGCTTTAAATTTCTTTGACTTGTGTAACCCTTATAACTTCTGCTAAATTAAATACGTGTCATGTGAAGTATCTACATATATCATTGTAAGAGACCTTCTTTTCTCCATGCCAGAACCTTCCGGCACACACTTCCGTATGTCTTTTATTATTTATGCACATATTATGGGAAAATAATAGAGAAACCAATCTTAAGAAATATATGTATAGGTACATATGTACTATGTATTATTCCACCTTCATCCCCCTGCATAAATCAACCACTGGAGCTTCCATTTTAACTTTCGAGGGGTCTGTGTAGAATATTTATTACGAACATGTTGGAATGTTTTCCCTCAAATCCTCATTTGTTTACACACATAGTAAAACAAACATTTTGTCCCTTTTTCTTCACGCTACCAAGTCGTAATTGTGTTTGTAACGCTTTTCAACCCTCTGCTGTCTTAAATGAAGAGCAGGAATGGCTGCCATGTCATCAATTGATTCCAAAATTTTAATTCCATGCAAAAGATGACAAACTTAGAATTACTTAAATATAGTAAAGAACAAACAAACAGAGCAACAAAGTCCTTTGTCTGGTATTTTGTCTGACAGTGCCGCCAAACAAATTCCCCATAAGACTCAAGTTGAAATCCTTTGCAATAAAAAAATGTATCTCATTAAAAAAAAAATAAACTAAAACTGTCTGGGGGCCAATCGAGGGCAGTGTCTTCACTCGTTCAATTCCCATAAATTCAACGCGACGCGACCGGCCTCCTCTCAAACGGATGTGTGAAATACTCAAACTGTAAAAAAAACCTAACCTCTCTCGAAATTAATTATAGCATACTAGAGGGAGAGGTATCCACGAGATTCGCATTGCTCTGCTGGTCTGTCTATATCCCAGACAACTCACCAAAGACGACTTTACCATAGCAGATCAGACGATAATGATACTATCGCATCATACTGTCGCGCGCGAAATTTGAACGGGGAACAAATTCTACAGAGATACAATAACAACAACAAAAACAAATCATATAACGGCACGTTTGTTGCAATAGTATATCTTACTTGCCGATTGAATTTGATTCACAAACAGACGCTTCGCGAAAAAAAAAAAAAAAATATCTTCACTCGAAAATTGTATTCAAATACGAAGAAAACAAAGAGGATGCATAAGCACAACAAAGCCTGGAGCCTAGAACAGGGGAAAAGCTGACTATAAGAGAGGTGAATAACATAACATCTCCAAGACACCGTTGAAAAAATATACGATCTTGTTTTTGTTTTGGAGGCCAAAAGGCGAACGATCCTAGGTTGCAAAATTCACAAAAAAAAAAAAAAAACCCAGCAAAAATCAAAACAAAAACAAACCAAAAAAAAGGAAACCGCTATGAAAAACTGGGTTCAATAAATTCTCAGACAGTGCAAATACGCAATAAAAGGGAGTGAATCTGTCGCCTTTGATAGTAGCGCCGGGGCTTGATGTACCGTCCAGTACTGATTAGCGTTACACTTGTTGGTTGTGCTTTTGAGAATTGGAAAAATTGTTGCTTTTTTACAAATCCAAAGCTGCTTGGTAATATTGGAAGCGCTGAATATTGAAAGTGAAAAATAAACCACTTAGAAGCAGAAGTAAACGAGTGTCTCCTAGAAACATCTCCGGAAGATATTTCTCGAATTTCTCCAGGCGCTTCCTACGTTGGCTAATATCAATTTATAATTTACCACTGATGTTAAACTTGGAGTGATCTAACATCGACTCAGAGTACCAGAACTTCCTAATAGTTTCAAATAATTATTGGTAAAAGGTAGAGTCTGCGACTCATCGTAATGCGTTGTTCTCAGAAATGTTCATTGATCGTTTATAATAATAATAATATTTTGGCAGGGCCGGGTCTATACAGTTTTATGCCGTTTCCGAATTCATGACAATTTTACTCTGGGATGCTTGTCAGACGTTCGCGAGAAGTGGGACCGTGAGAAAACTTTTTATTTTTGTGTTTTCTTGGATTCGAACCTTGAAACCCTAGCTCAGTGATCGCGCACTAAACCACTGAGCCATGGTGCCCATTGATCTTTTAGTTCTCTTTTATTTTCTGGATTAACAGTGAAGCAAGATTATGAAAAAGTAAAAATGAGGGTACAGAACAGTAAACGTTTGACAGCGTCGCAATAAATGTTTGTTTAGCAAGGACACTGTATTTTAGCAAGCACAGACACCTTCACATATTTTTTTTACACATAATTAATCCACAAATAGTGAAGAAATTAACCGCGACTTTTTTTTTTTTTTATAATTTGCACGTGTGAAAGGGGTTATGAATACCCCTGTACTAATTTCAGGACACGGGCGTTTTGAGGAAAGGGGAAGAGACAGAGAGAAAGACAGATTGGTGTAGTTGGTTTGAAACTCAGCTGGTATTAAGTTTCAGTGAACTCCAAGGGTGGCTGTCCAGATAACTGGGGAGTTTTTTTGTTTTTGCTTTTGTCGTTGCTCATGATTCACAGTATTTTTTTTCCGTCCGTATGACCGCCCTACTGCCAGTGTTATGCCTTCGCAGTAGAGTTAACATAAGCTTTCGCAATTGATCGACTTTTTATTTATTTCATGCGAAGTAAATGGATGATTATTGACATCAGAATTCGAACCGTGAACCTGTAGCGTGACAAGCGATGATGTTACCAGTACACCACGGCCACCCTTGTTTATCTACACGCTATTGAAAGTAGACGTTAGCTATGTACGAGAACATGGGGGTACATCCGAGCACTTGTCCAGATACAATGGAACCCGGTTATTGATGGTTGGTTAAGCTGTTTGCTAAATGGGTTGTGTCCTTGCTATTGTTACTTTTGACAGCACTAAATCAAGTCACAATTCGGCTGGCGATTACTCTGCCAATCGTTGGTGTGCAGATACATTTTTCTCATCATCCCTTGTCTTACTTCAAATAAATAGGTAAATATTGATCAGGATGCAACAGGTCTTAGGATTCATATGTATTCATGTTGCTGCAGTACCGGAAAACTGCCTTCCTCACATACCACATGACATTTCAATAAATATTTCTAAACTATCTGTCATTTGGGGACATAATTGGTAGAATAACAACTTTTCTATTAACTTGAACATGGTGCGTTGGCCTTAATTCATTAGGGCAAGTCTCCACCTACCTATTTCATAAAAACTACGAGTGTATATATCATACGTTGGACCATATTTAACGTGGTCACTATTAGTAACTCAATTGTCACTTCATCACATTCCACCACGGCTAAGTCATCTGCAAATATGTCCTTCTTCAACCAAATAAAGTCCACCCCAACTATGTATTCGCATATAAAAATATTCAACTTCCTCTTCTTGTTCACTTCGTCCTGCGTGCGAGCGTCTTTTTGATTTCTTTTCCATGTTCGTCTAATTTTTTATTTGGCTTCCCGTTTCGTTTTACTTGCATTTTTTTTTTTTTTTTTGTTCCTGTTGTTTTGGTTTCTTTCTTCGTTTCTCTCTATTATTAATGGTGTTTGACTAAGGCACACATAAAACATGCTTAGTGTGCATAGAATTTTGTCCTTGAACGCTTAGCCGAAAATTTCGAAAAATCATTGAACCCCGGTTTCTTGGTTGTCGCCTTCATTAGTTGCTGCTTGATTTGGTTCTTATTGGTGCGGGCGGTTTTTGTGTGGCGTATTTCTTTATTTTTTTTGCGTATGGTTTGTTTGCAATTTTACTGATTCTTTTTAGGGGGAAGAAGATTCTATTAAAGGAGAAAAGCAACGGAGAAGAGAACAAGAAAAAAATGTCCAAATTAATATTCTGTTCCGTATCCGTAATTAAACGATATTCAAGCGGATTTATTGAGTCTACTTGTTCGAATTATGCGGGGGATTAGTATTTTCTCGAAATTAGATTTGGGGTGCTCTGAACTCAATATCCGTTAGAAAACATCATTTTATTACCCGGAGTTCTTTACGCAGATGCTATTTTAAGAATTCCAAGAAGAAATGTCAAAAAAGGGCAATTTTTCCTATTTTAGGAAATAAAAGATTATTCATCGGGGGGTTGAATGAATACTTCGTATAATTTTGACTTATTAGTTTGTCCTATTTTGCATAAAACTACAAACCTGCTTCGTTTTGTAGAGAAATGCACTACACAACTAAAATACAAGATCTTTCCTAGAACTAAGTTTGGATATGAGTCCCTCTGAAACATAAATTCTAATTAGGTAAAACTTTTGCGGAACAAAGTTTAGATTTGATTGTTAGCTACACAATTGGGATTTAAACTTCACTGAGTTTTGGTAGTGTACGTATATGTACGGAAGTATAACGGTGATTAAAATAATAAAAATATATTACCACAGCACAGACATGGTTCCTTGTGCACGTTTAAACGCACTCATTGTGAAACTAGTATTGAACACACCCATTCTATATTGACAGTTGTTCAATGAGTGACATTTATGCTGAGTTAACGCGCGAACAAATTTACAGCAAAGTCGTTTGCAAATATGGAGTGGGGTGATATTGAAAACTGTGTTGTGATAATTGGCCTTCACAAGTGAAATATGGAAAGTGGCGATATTTTCCGGACCTTGCGACTGCTTGAAATCACCCGGAATTTTGTGTATCGAACTGTTAAATTGTTTCAGACTGGTGGAGTAACTGACAATGAAATATCCGGACGCCCTCGCACTTTCAGAACAGGATTAATCGGAAACCGCTGCGAAAGCGATAAATGAAGATATCGCAGAAATCCATGTCTCGCATTATCAAACAAGATCTGAGCTCAATGTATATAAAAGACACACTGGCCATTTACTCACAGCCCAATTAAAGCAAAAACGGAATGAAAGATCGAAAGTTCTACGTCGTCTGCACGCGGAAAATAGTCACAGGAAAATTTTGAGTAAAAACATCAGCAAAAATCTACAAAACGGATGTTGTGGAAGACGTTGTGAAGGGGGCTTAACCAACAATTGTTTTCAAACAACCAGTGGACTTTCCAACAAGACTCCGCACCAGCTCATAATGCACAAACAACATAAGAGTGGCTCCAAAACAATGTGCCGGACTTCATAGCAGCAAACGATTGGCCGTCAGGCAGTCCAGACATCAATCCTTTGTATTTCAAGATTCTCGTCGCGCTCCTCTGTTGACCTTTTTTGTGTCTTCTAGGATCGAGTGACAAAGTCCGAGGTTAGCATCGATACTATGTTCATGTGATAGCATGTACTATGTATGTGTTAAAAGAGGAGCTCCTTGAGTGAATTATTTATGATGTATTCACCTTTCTGCGTAGACAGGCATGATGCTCGAATGGTGGACTTAAAGTATTCCCGAAACTTTCTTTCTGAAGGAATTTTACTCTCTTTTTCTATCTTTTTCACTCGATAGTCCCTTCTTAATGAGGTTCTAAGACACTAAGCGGGCTGGGACTACCGAACGATTGGACAAATGTACTGGTGAGAGCCTCGAAACTATCAGTAACTGCCGTCAAAATAAGATCCCGTACATCAAATTTTCCAACAGAACTTTTTAGTTCCTCCCATAGTATTTGGTAAAAGATTTTTGGCTAGATCTAGGGTCATAATGCACAAAAGAGAGGTAGACTAGTACCTTCACTACCTTGGAAGTGCAGTCGTCTGTTGTGAAGTTCTGCCTAAGTCGCCGACTTTTTATTTCGTCTCATTGTTTCCAGAAAACTTAAAATTGGCACTAAACTGACTCTTTATCTTGTACTCAAAGACTAATCTCTAAGGTGTAATAAACCTTATGCACTGAGTCCTAATATGAAATCACCGTTGTAGCTTTTACCAGAATTCAAAATACACAAAATCATAAATATGCTCCACTATAACCTGTTTTGAAAAAGCCCTTTGTACAAGATAAGTATTATAGGTAAAACGGAAACTCGTGTCCTACTAAATATTCAACGTTAAACAATTTGTTAATATTTACGACCCGAAGGCCTTGATAAGGAGGGGATTCATTCATTCAACGATATACGCACCAATACCTACACGTGTATTTCCATTGATAAAAGAACACAAATTACGAAGAACCACCATAAATTCAAAGAATAACATTGTGGACTTTTCACAAAAACCCTTATCATTTCATAAATAATCATTTTTGGGCCGAAAATTAAACCATAACCACTCGTGTGTTGTAGTCGTCCAGAGTCCTCAAAGCCAACAACAACAATAAACAGCATTCCCAAAGGCATAACCACTTGAAAGAGATTTTCCTTTATTTGGTACTGCTGGGCCCGGGGGCCGCCCCAACTACATACTTATCAATCTTAAGTGGTTTTTGAACCTGTCAGTGACAAGTTTTCCATGTCAAAAAGCGAAATGTAACAGCAGTCATAAATGTTTGACAGGCCGTATCGTTCTATGAAATCAATTTGTGGAATTTCATACTTTTTGGTCGGTTCCTCCACCGAACTGTGCTGCAAGTAGCATGATTATTATCGCACACAGTCTGTTCCGATAAGAATCCGTCGTGTTGCGGCATCTAAACTAAATACACCGTGACGGTGGTTTGATGATAGATACTTAAAAATGACGTAAGAACCTTTTGTAAAGATGGAAAATTGGAAATTTTCCTTTTTGTGTACAAGTAATTGTTCTCTTGACCGCTTGGTATTGTTTTTTTTTTTTTCTTTAGAAAAATCAAGATATAAAATTAAGGACCCTTTAAGGATGCTTAAGATAATTTTTCGGCAGCGAATGAATAAGTTATCTGCATCAGGCATGATTTTATTGTTTTCTTTACTTTGGTTTACAAATTTAGGTTTTGAGCAATTTCTGGGTGGTAAGGCTTGTGGATCTGGTCGGCTGTTTTAATTGCGAGGGAAACCATGTCCGATGACATGATAGAGAGCATGCAGCAAATCATCTGTAATATACGAGTATGGTCGGATGAAATTATGGGCCACAATTGCTTGGTTCGTAAGAAACAAGGATGATTTTGGGTCTCGAAAAAGGATCATTGGCCAGATATTCACATTACAAATCGTGAAAATGACCCAAGGACACCAAGTTGATACCCATCTTCTGCTGATCGAATCCAAGGTCATGACAGTGTGAATAAATATGAAATTTATCGCACCATATCTAATTTTGGTATTCCTTTCCTGCTAAACTTATTCGGCTATGTAAGAGTACAGAAAATACTCCACCGTCACTTCCAATACGAAAGCAGGGATGGAAAAATGCGGCACAAGAAAAGTCACACAGAAGGAATCCTTTGATTTTGTATTTCGCTCCTGTGTCTCATTTTAGTCTGAATTCTGATTTTGTAATTTATAAAATAAATGTCATTTCATAATTTGTATTCTCAGTATAAATCGTACCAGTTACCGTACCGCTGTCATGCAGTAATATTGTACTTGGAAAGTCAGTATAACTATTTTGCTATGCGAACGTCATTGAATTACACATCGGTGCAGTCACTGCCGCTTTTGCTAGTTAGCGCTATCGATACCTTAGGGTAAGCAAATTGTAGAACCTCAAAACGGCCACGAAAGCGATTTTACGTGTATCGCTGAAGCGCTCAATCTCAACATCTTATTAGATTCGAGCTGCTACATTGGATATTGTACTCTTAAACCTGAAGTAGGTTCATTGTAATACCACAAGGATCTTGGGATTCGTCAGACCTACTCGCAGAATCAGCTAGAGCTGCATATGAAGAGTTTGAGTAGTTGACAACTACTTACTATTGTGCTGATTTGCAGCCTTTTTAGCGAGGCAAAACTGCTAGAACGTTTTTGATCCAGCTCAGGCCAAATCTGTTTTGTGACATGGTACGTAGTACAATCTTTCCAACTGCTGTTGGGGTTTCTTTGATTGCATCCGATTTGAGTAACAGTTTGCATGTAGCAAAACGCATATCGAGATTTCCATTCTCCAGAATAATCGTTAGTGCTATGCAATGCCTGGTGAGTTCATCGGCCAGACTAGAATGTCCTAGAATGTCCCTGTGCTCAGACATTCACTTTTCGTGATTGTTAAATAATAATATAATGGCGTTCTTAGTAGCCATTATCTCCGCCTGATATATGCTGCAGTGATCTGGAAGCTTCACTTCAAATATATGTACATGTAAAACCTCTCGCATTGTCGCTTTGTCTTTCCTCATAAATTGAGAATAAATTAAACGATTTGAGTAATTTTTAGTGCATACAACTATAAAATAAAAATGTGGAGCGTTCTTCTTCGGTGTACGATTAAGAATACCTACGTATGTAAATTCATAGGAAACGCTTGAGACTAGCGCTTAAACAAATTCAAGCATAACCTTTGCTTTAAGGTGCAAAAGATAGGTCTTCCACGCTTCCTATAAAGTGATTAAAGGCAATTCTATGAGCGTCACACACTCTGAAACTGAACATGTTTCGATAGCTGAAATGTTTTCCTTAGTAGCTATATTTTTAGAAAAAAGTGGTTTTAAAAAAAAGGCGAAAAGTTCCGTTTTGAGATTGAAATTAAAACAAAATGTTATTGTTCAGACTTGTGTGGTTTTTTTATAATTTTCCTTAACTGCTAGAATTTTTATTTATATCCCTGAAGTCATTTGTTTTTGATGAGAAGTTAGCAGCTATTCGTTGTTAGCGAAATTTTTAATGTAAATCATTATGACATATGGGACATTTACAGGATTATAAAATAGGAAAATGGATTTAAAGAAGTGTTTTCAAACTCTGAATTCTGCTGAAATTTAAAAAAGGAACTAAATTTTCCACCGTGTGGATAATTCAAAAATATTTTTGTTAAATCTTTATTCCATTTCAAAACCAATAATTTAGAATTTATTTTCTTTTACAGCAATAATCTTGAGCCTTTTTTATTAAGGTAAGTTTATGTTGCATTAAATGGATATTTTATTATTTTTACTATACACTTTGTCACACAAACTGCACTTCTTCGAGTTAAGGGGCATCTTTTCGAAAAAGTATTCACATTATCCCTCTCATAACTTTTTAAAAAAACAAGTAACAATTTCGGAATGTGGTAGATCTGCATATTTGCATTCACAATATGATTAATTTCATAGAAACACAGAAAGCTGTTAAGAAAGTGAAAAAACAAAGAAACAGAAATGTTACAATTCGTTTGGAAAGGATAGTTTGATCCTCTATCATCTTGTAACCCAGCCAAAATAAAGGGAGAGTGCTGTTTTGAAATGTTTAGAGATTTTATTAGAAATAATTACTATTTATGTTTATTTTAGAAAAAAAGTGGGCGTGACTTTCACAGTTTCTGATAAGATTTTCCAATGATTAATCGCTCACCAATGATTAATCGCTCACAAAAAAACTTGTTAATTGAACAAGGCACCATCAAATGTTTGAACAAATTGTAGAAAATAATTCTGATTTATATTAAAACAACGAATGGGATTTTACCTGTTGGTTGCCATAGAAGTTGGCGCGTTTGTGGGCGGATTTAAAAACTGAACATACAAATGAACGAACGGATATTTTGCAATCTGTTCAGCTGTTTTCCTTATAGGTAATGCATTACAATCTGTTTGTCAAAATTAATACATCCTTGTACCAAAAATCAAGAACTTTCAGTGAGTTGGCAACATATGGGACATTGCATGGTAACTCGCGTTACATTTAAAACTCTGGTTGACATTATTATTTGCTTTGGCTGTTTAGTTTTCTTTGTTTTTTTTAGGAAACTTAAACAGAGTCCGTTTACTAGTGCGAAAAACTAGGATAGTTGTAGATTATTTATTTAGAAAAGCATTTACCTTAATGGTAACTCGCGTTACACCTTTGCTACACGATGCTTAACAAGCAGGTTCTGCAAGCAATTAAAAAAATCTAAATTTACAAATATTATCTCATTAGAAACAAGGGACATTGTCAATTAATGCATATAAAATAAGATACAGTAATTTAAAACATTTTTTTAAAGTAACTCGCGTTACATAAATTCGATAATTCGCGTTACAATCGATCTTCACAATGAATATTGTATATATTTAAACATTTTAGTGATAGTATCACCATTTTTCTTTAGCTTATAATTGCAGCAGAGTTGAAATCGTAACTCTGGCTTTTACTACTTTTACTACCAAAGGGACATCGTCATCACTGGCAAAGGCGCTTCGTGAAAACGAGGCATATACTCGTTTGTTCATGTATATTTCTACTATTTTTTTACATCGCAAGAACTGCCACACTGGCAGCTGATTTCAAACTCAAACTTTAACACTAGGACTCTTTCCTCTGCCACTATTTAATAACAATCAGAAAATAACTAAAGTGTAAGTGGAAAGAACTATCATTTTGTAAAAGAGTCATTTGTTTCATAATTGCGTTGAGTCCAGTAATCAGTAATTTTTCATACAAACTTTTTATACAAATAAATATCTTTTGGAAACTACTAGCCACGTCCTGCTATCTATGAGTCATCATCAAGACATAAAGAGGCTCTTGCAAGTTGACTCTCAGACTATAAAGTCATATGTAGATAGCATGTACGCCACTCTATGCTATCCTCTTAATATGTACCTTTTTTGCCAACTGAAATGACAAAAGAATAATCCCATTATCCATCATAATGATGGACTCTTGTGTTGTTGATTAAATTTTTCATAATTTTTGCATGAAAACCGTTTTCCATCCTCATCACACCTCTCCACGTCAATGGTTTTTATTTTGAACACAAAAAACTTATATTCTCAGGTATTAACCGCAGCAAAGCAACATTCGAGTAGTTATTGCGAAATAAACAATAAAAAAAACAAAATTAAATCCGCCAACAACACCGTCTCTCCACACACATGGGTATGTACAATAAAACAGGAGCTGCTAACGAGTCAACACGCCCATGGAATCGCAAATGAAGAGCTTCCGGCAGGCATTGCACTGCTATGCAGTTAAACGAGGATGAATAATAATCCCGGGATGGTTGAATGCAGACAGTAGTCATACATACATGGACAGCCAGAAAGCATTCACTTGGACGACGACTATCCTATCCATGAGAGAATGGCAGTGGAGTGAAATGCAATAGGCTGTGTATCTAAAGCCGCCTCAATTGCAATTGCATTATCCTGGCGGAGTAATAAGGGGGAAGAAGTTGCTTATTTTATACGTCAAGTATCATATTTCAAAAGGGGGAGTGTTCAGTATAATCTCACCTTCACGCATTAACTTCTCACGCACTTGGCGCCTCTGAGCGTTCACAAAAATATGCACAAAAGGTGGGCAGAGAAGACTGACTTCATCGGATAGGTAGGTACTCGTATACTATTAAAAATGCGAAATGGAAATGAAATCCATAAGACTGAAGGGAAAGGAAGCAATATAATTACGAACTGTTATCAGACAGAACTCTTGGCAATTGTTTGTAGCACCTTTAAGCACGGCAGTAAGTGGTCTTGTTTTCACAAAGGCGCCACTGCGAAGCATTGTTTGTACATTTACTACCGCCTCTATCCGTTGTAAGAATGTTGAATGTAGATTAGATACGAAATGAAGTTGGGAGCCGATGGAGGAACTCAACCGTGTCCTAGCCCAAGAAAATTTACTTGGTGCGATGCGTGCGTTTATTCTAAAATTAGAATTTTTGCGGAGCACCGTTTGTTGGTTTGTTTTTATTGCGCCCCAAGACCATTCCGACTGGAAATGCAAATGAAATGTAGAAAACCGTATATGGAGGAAGTATGGAAATGAGAAAGGAGAAATTGTAGCACATTTTGTCGGTAATATATGGCAAAAAGGTAATGTTGGTAGGTACATACGAGTATGTATATAGATACTGTGCCTACCATAGAAATGTAGCATGGTATGGGGTTCATCAGAACATTGGAGATTGGACCAGGTTCCTAAAATTGGTATGCCATAATTAGAAGACTTTTGGAGAACTGAATCATAAGTCCTTACTTTTTAGCGCACACTTTTGAAGAAGGAATGATGTTACAGCCTGAAACATAATATTTCTGTCCTCGTATATCCCGGGAACATCCTGCGTCCCCAATCGCTTAGTATTCCTTGTATCAAAGCTGAAGGAGATTCGAAGCTTTTCTTAACAAGAACTCTTAACAAGAGCGATGTGGTGCATTCGTTAGATACGACTATGTCTGAGTCTAAGCTAAAGGAAAAGATTTCACATTTATTTATTTTATTTATTTATTTCATCTACAAGCATAGCTTTACAAATTACAAAATTTTATAAAAACAACATGATTGTTGTAATAAACTTTGTATAGCCTTTTTTTTTAAAAAAAAAAAAAGAAGGAGGAAAGCGATAACAAATTAGTACAATAATAAGGCAAACAAAATGTTTTTAAAGCGATCTCTAGAGTAATGAAAATCTACATCTCTACTGACTTCATTAAAAGACATAAGAGCTCTAGAAATAGGCTCATTACGCCCGTAGTTTATTCTATGTAATGGTTGAAAAAGAACGTTTCGAATTCTTAGGCACTTTTCGGGAGCATAAATGGGTACCTGAGCTAAAGGGGCAGGGCTATTTATGCTGTAACACAAAACATCTCTAATAATAATACATCGTGGGCATATCTTCTCACATTAAGGGTAAGTATACCCAGTAATTGGCAACGTACGCTGTAATATGGCTCAAAGTCCCAACGCATTTTTTTGGAAAATATATTTTGTGAACCGCCTCTGCACTCTTTCTATACGATCTGAGTGGATCTGATAAATAGGGTACCAGATAACATCGGCGTATTCAAGAATCGACTTAACCAGTGAAATGAATAGACATACTAAAGTGTGTGGATTAGGAAAATCTCTCGAATTTCTTTTGAGAAACCCAACAAGTGAGTTAGCTTTGGCAACTATGTACTCAACGTATTAGCTTGTTGTCGATCCCAAGGTCTTTCATTTGATTAACAATTTTTAAAGGAGTTAAATCAATGCAGTAGTCATAGGTGTATTGCGTTTGCGATATTAAAAAAGAAATTGCCTTGCATTTTTGAATATTCAGTTTTAAGCAATTATGAATACACCATTTGGATAGGTTGCTAAGGTCGATTTGCATTTTTCTACAATCATCTAAATTTTGTATCTTACGAAATAGCTTGACATCATCCGCATACATGCCAGAATTTCATACATTGAACAATATCATCAATAAAAATTATGTAAAGCAGAGGGCCCAAATGACTACCTTGTGGAACTCCAGAGGTGCATTAGATTAGACTTGAACAGCAGTTATCTATATAAACTTTTTGGAACCTACCAACTAAAAACGATGAAATCCACTTCAGCATTGCAGAATGAAATCCAAAATGTTCCAGTTTCTTTAGCAAAATCTTATGATTCACTGAATCGAATGCTTTGCTAAACCATTTTCAACATAGGATGTAAAATGGGCTAGATTTGATATTGTCGAACGTCCAGAAACAAACCCACGCTGAAACTCAGACTTTTACATGAAATTCTAATTTATGTTTAACGATGCTTTCAAAAAGCTTTGGTATAGTGGATTGTTTGCATATAACTCGGTAATTTTCAATGTTATTCTTGAATCTAGATTTAAAAATAGGAACCAAAAACAGTTTTCAATCATCGAGAAAAATGCCAGGTGAAAGAGATGATTAACACAGTTAATCACAGCAGTTTTTTAATACAATTGTCGGGATACCATCGGCACCAAGCTTAGAATTAGGCTGAAGGGTGAGAGCCGCAGACTGTACATCCTGCAACTCTAAAAACAGTAGAGCAAAATCAATCTTGGACATTGAATACAGCTCAAAATTACTGGCTATACTGCATTTCGAGAAAACGTTAAAGTCACCAAAAACACAAATATTATCTGAATCAGAATAATGACTACTCCACGGTCTTCATCAGCCTCAGCAAATATAGGCAACAAGTTAATTGGCTTCCGTATTGGAAATCAGAAAATTTATAAAGAATTACAAAACCTAAAATTTCGGTAGTAAAATAATTTTTTTTTTTTTTAAGGGAGATTTTCACCCTCAAAAACGATTTTTATGTACTTCGGGGTAGAATATTTTGAGAAGATTTTGTATTTTGATCTACCTTGTAGAGAAATTCAAAACTTTGTTTTTTTTAAGAATTTCCACACTCAAAGACGATTGTAATTAATTTCGGTGCTACGAGTATTTAGGAACTTTCCTCTTACAATTTTCGAAAATTTTGAAATATATAGCAACAACTTGTAGAGAATTTCAAAACTTAGAATTATGATTTTAATAATTTGTTCACATATTAAAACTCAAAAATTATTTCCATTATATTCGTGGTAAGTGATATATTTTGGAAGTTTTCTCGTACAATTTTCGAAAAACTTTAAAAATTCGGTGCCTTGTATGGTATCCGAAATAATTGTTTTGATATCACTTATCGTTTGCGAGATTCTGTGACTGAAAATTGATTCTCATTAACTTCGGGGCAAAGTCAGAACATCCAGGGTAGAGTTCGTAGAATTTCGATTTTCGAAATTTTTTAAAAACATTCAATGTGCCTTGAAGAAAAATTCGAAACTCAAAATTTCTTTCGTAATATTTATTCATAAGACCGAGATATTCGGTAAAGTCAAACATTTTGGAAGATTTCGTACAGTTTTCAAAAATTTTCACGAATTGTTTACCTTTACTATCGAAATCTCTTCGCTTTGTAATCTCACACAATTCATATTCAATCTGTGAATATGAATTGTGTGAGAGTACAAATCGAAGAGAAACAAAATATTTTGTGAACAATTTCCCGCTAACATTCTTTAGCCTGCCCAACCAGTCTTCTTCAAAGTAAAGTTGCTCTGTGGAACATCTTTAAAGAGTTTTGTTCCTCAACCGAGTTGTTTTAGTATTCTTAGCTTCCACATTGAAAACCAAATATTCCCGATTTTTCCTACCACCCTTGTGAACTATAGAGCTCTACATCATTAAGCGAACAAATTGTATGGAAATACCCTTCGAATACTTCCTAAGTCTTCAGAAAAAATAATTAAAAAAAAGAAGCACCTTTTAATAATTCAGCATTGTTCCAGAAGCTCATCTATTCGTAACTAGCTCGCTGTGGAGTACCTCAAGATGCCTTTGTAGTCCCTCAATTTTTTTTTTTTAATTATTTTCAAATTCATCTCCCCAGCCTTCAGTGTCTCATTAAAATGTGCCTGGAATACTCTCATTCAGTCGGTGTGTTCCACCCGGGTCCTCTTCAAGCATTCATTACTTCTATTTACGATTCACTGCAGTCTCAAATTACATGAGAACTAGTTTTATCTATTCTTAGAGACTGATTCCGATTACAGTTTGTGTGCGCCGTAGTATCATATTTTTAGTTGTATCTGCTTCGTCTTTTGATTATTTTCTTTCCTTTCCACTGTGTTTACATTTTCTGTGCGAATTCACCCCACATTCACGTAATGATACTCCCACTTCTCGCCAATTGTCGTCGTAACCAACAGCCCACTCGCTTCATTGGTATTAGCGGTTGGCTTTAATCTCATTTCAGATGCAACCGCGCTGCAACTCCGCACCAAGTCTTTTTTTTTCCCCAACAGGTAATTGTAATGAAAAAGTTTTAAGCTCCAGCTAAATGGAAAGACGGTGAAGTCGGTCATAAAAGTCCACGGAGACGTTTGTTGTGTGTTGGTAGAGGGTAAAAGGCGCCACTTAATACTCCTGTGCGCGCTTAGCACACAAAATTCGCGTAGATTGTGGTTATGTGTGTGCCTTTGCATCTGTTATTCCAGGGTGCAGGGCGCGCAGTTCTCCCTCGCTCGAATGATAAATGATGATAGAGTTGGCACGTGGGAACTATATAATATACCCACACGGACAAAGGGGGCGGCTGGAGAGATTGATTTGTTGGAATTGTATTCTCGTTGGGAGCGGGCGCCCTCTATAATCCGATTTGAATGGCTTCGTCGATGCAAAGTATGACGTTGGCGGTCACATCGTGGGAGTTTGGTGTGTAAATATGTATCTATGTGAGGGAAGGATTATGATCGTAATCCTTTGCTCTGCGCTTCCTTTAATTGAACAGCGAGCATGATGATTGGCGGAATGAAAGAAATATGAGAGTTTAGTTTGTATTTTCTTTTTATTGCATTTCAATTATATCTAATGGTTTTATGCGTGGTTGTACAATACGATTACCCTTGGTTACTTAGGTATAAGGATGAACTGCTATGGATCTATTTAATGATACCTTTGGAAATGGAAGTTTTCTTTAAAGCTTCAATGAGTAGTTTACTTGTAGTTTACCAAGCATCATCCGAATGGCACCGTATTTTAAAATGAAATGTGTCAAACTAGATTTGTTGCTGCCCACTATCAAAAAAAAGAGTCCCCCTGATTATTCCGCAACCGAAATGACGCATTTGTCGTAGATTTAACCGCTAGAAGGCGCTTACGTTATGTCTTAAGGGCGCTGGATATTGACTGATAAGTCGTGGGGCCGAATAAGTGAAAATGTCGCGTCAGTCTCTATCTGGAAATTCGAATTCACAAAAACGTTATGATATATTCGTTCAGATGACATCTGCATATCCAAAACAAATGATAGCTATCGCTTTAGTTACTTTGTGCGATATCCCATGACCCAGCAATAAATTTTGTAGGCAGCATCAACATTTTAGGATTGGAAAAGCCGACTGGGTCAGTTAGTTTTCAATACATGTAACCGATGTTTCCGCTCCGGATCACTTCGGACTGAATAGGCGACCCTGAAGTCAACCTGCACCGGACTACGAACCGAGCATACTTCCCATTCCCACAGACATGCGGACCAAACATACTCGCACTGACAGAGGCTTGGCATCTGGCGTGTATCTTCATTAGTCTCCTGCTAATGTTTCAAGATCCATTGCCTATATGAATAGCCGGAGACGATTTGTTCATACATTTAGTTTACTAGTAGATAAGATCTTTGAATCCATCCCAGAGGCATGCCGTCGTAAAAGAAGACGTCTCCTAAGGTGGCACACACAAGTGGAACCTCAATCATCTTTATGTTCATAACTATGTAGACGGCTAGCACAAATTCTAGCTGGCTGGAGACGCTTGTTGGTTGAGGCCCATATCCACCACTGTAGCGCTATCTAAAGTAAGTTAAGTAAGTAGTAAAGGTCTTTGCACTGTCTTAGAACCTGCGACTACTCTCGCATACGGCTAACAGAGACCGTATTTTGAACGCCAAACAATCTTGATGTGAGACCGCAGACTGAAAACTCGTTTTAAGATAGATTTGTGCTTGGATCGAGGGCTATGATTGTCGATAAAAACGTGGACACTCAGGGCACATCTGTCTGTAGACTAAATTTTCAACCGTGATCTTATCAACCTGAGGGCACACTCCTTGTTGTATAGAAAAATGTGTATTTTTATGAACTCGGAAATATTAGCGATTTGGCAGTTTGGGTAAAAAAAAAATGGACTAGAACCTTCCGTCTTTTATCAACTTTCTTAACAATTTGTAGTGTGAATAGCGAATATTGTTGGCGTTAGCTGATTTGCAACCGAATCCATGCTCCATGCTCTTTCCCTAGCAAAATATTGTTTGGACATCATTATACTGCCTTCAAGTAAGAATTTCTTCCAAGTATTCATACACCACATTCACCCTTCTGTCCATGCTTTGCACCCTCTGACTGAATTCCAAGTTTGACATTCACTTCCGTCACATGTTCCGGTACCATAGACACTTTTGAAATTTAATACCAAAACTCCAAGTTATTTGCGTCATGAAATACCAAAAGCAACCCTTTCTCCTTTACAGCGCCTCAAGGGATAAAGAGATCATTGATTACGTCAGATGTGTATCCTAAAACCCTGACACCTCTGTGGAGCGAAATGTTTCGAATAAATGCCAAATCTCTCATCTCATACAAAAAAATAAAACCCGGTTAAAAGGAACTCGTGCATGTCACTTTTTTTTTGATGAGCCTCACATGTCTCTCAAATAAAAACACACATCGAACCAGAAAGGCAGAAAAAAACAAAAACAAACAAACAAACAACACACACTCTCACTTAAGCCTCCACATGTCGAGGTCATTCTCTACCATGCTGTGTGGTGAATCCATCCACGAAACGATGTCAATGCCCTCTGAAAGAACCGATAGAGGCAACTGAATATTGGCCAACTGTCACAAGTGTTTACTACATTCATCAGCATGCCAAACAAAACCCCTCCCTTCTGCCCCCCTTCTAACCAAATGTATATTTCAATTGAGAACTGAATTGGAAATCCATTAAACAACGAGAAGGAGAGGTAAACATTAAACTCATTATATCGCCATAATCTTCCACGCGCGCCCTCTATTTGCGGTTCTCAATAGGGTTTTTATGTTCTTCACCTTTTTATGAAATCTTTTTTTTTTTTGTCGATCGTTTAGTAAATGTTCCAAATTTTGATCTGTTTTTCTCGTTTAACAGTAATATTTTTATTTTATTTTCTTAACAACAACCAATCACTTGTCGTTTTGTTGACGTTTGCTCTGACCGATCACCGAGTGTGGTCTGCCAAAAAAAGAAAAACTTCATATATCTCGTTCGACATCTTTCATTCATGCATTTTTGGTACAATTGACGGGTTGTATGTCATTTGTTCAAAATGGCTAAGTACTTGCACGAGGAGGCGGTGTGGGATACATCTTTGAGTTTTTGACCCAAATTTTTGGGTTTTTTTCCCAAAAAAAAAAAAAAAAACATTACCCAACGCTAATAGCGTGGCGCTTATAATTGCGCCAAGCAAAACAAATCATTACACGTGTTCTCACTTGATGTACAGCAGTTTAACAACACACACAGTTTATGTATGCTTTTCACTGAGAGTGCAAAAAATAATAATAAAATAATTTTTTTTATTTGTTTAATGGTGAAAAGTTTTTCTTTTCTCTTTTTTTGCAATTTTTTGTTGTCTCAGTGTTTGTTATGTTTTGTGCGATAGAATAACAGTCTGTAGAGAGTCAACTTTCAATTTGCGTGCGGGAAACTAAACAAAACAAAAAAACCAAAAGACAACGTAAATGGATCAAAATTTACGTCAGACGTTTTGTCAATTGTTGCGGAAAGTAAATAGTGTACTCATATGTCGCACTACGAAGAAGAAATTTGTTAAGGGAACAATGGGAACATTTGAAATAATATTTGGGATATACGAGCGGGGATTTGTTTCACTACTAACCTGATTCTAAAATTAGAACAAAAACTGTTCCAAAAATGTGTTTTTTTTAAGAAGAAATATACTGTTTACTTATTTTTATTGCAGGTTCAGAGTTAAAAAAGAAACTATTATTGTAGCCACTTAAAAGCTAAACAAGTAAATAATATTGTTATAAGATCTTATTGAAAGTGTCAAATTTTGAGCGAAAATTGGTGAGCAAAATTAGACTCAGTATTTTTGGAAAAAGTTAATCATCCTTACCCCAATCAAGTTGAGCATTGATCAAGTCTAAAATTTGTAACTTAAGTTTTACAAAAGTTGATTAACACGAATTAAACTGATTAGTGCGATTAACTTTTCAACTTTAAGCCTAGTAGGATGTTCGCGTCGAATGAAATTTTCTCTGCTCTCCAAATAGTGCCTTGAAATATTATTCTTTGAGATTTAAGTCGGATTTTCATTGTCTGAATTTTAAGCCGGGTTTTCATTGCCTAAAATTAACTTCCAGTAAAAAAAATAACGAAAACTAAAAAAAAAGCACAACGCACTAATTTAGCATGCAAGAGGAGGAAATGAACAATATATTTGATTCTAACTCTTTTCACAAATTTGTTGACACAAAATTGTTAAAAAAAACACGCGAAAAACGTCGCGAATTTTGCCATACATTTTTCTTTACACTTTTAATTAAAAGATTGTTTTATTTTTACACCAATAAATTCTCAAAAAACTTTCGAAATTGAAAAATTGACTTCGTACGAACATTTAAAAATCTAAATCTTGTCGTCTTGCTACAAAAAAGTATGAATCGCCATTTTTGTCTGAAAGTGACGGCTTTTACAGTTTACGGATTTGTTTTCCACTAATTTAGTTTCTGTACTTTGCATCCCGCTTATTTTTCAAAATTCTTTACAATGAAAATCTCCCCCTATATGGAGATATTTTAACAAAAAAAAAGGAAAAAATGCCATGAATTCTTGTGAGTCCATAATTTTTTTTTTTTAAGTTGGTATTATGCAGCACCTATGTACGAGTACGTACATATGTACGTCGCTTTAAATTTTATTTAAAAATATGAAAATTTTGTCCGCTTGCTTTGCACCTCTTGGCCGTCCTCAGCGTCAGTCATGAAATTCTACTTTCATGTTATTTGTTTGCTCTTTTTAATTTATTCACTCTGAAATGTCAAAATTTACTGCGACGAATTGGAATTTGTGTGGAGAGATTTACCGATGCTACCAACATTTGGTTTTGAACAAAACTATTCCATGCGTGAACTGAGTACCGTTTAGCGAATATTTGTGTGAACAATTTATTTCCACAATAACAGCGTCCACAATGACAGTCTTAAAACGCCGGCGTTGTTTGCATTAATCACTTAACTTACGATAATAAACTTTTGAAAAACTTATGTAAGATACAAATTTTGATTTGATCAACGATCCACTTGATTGGGGTTTAATTTTAAAATTTTATTCTGAACAAGAAAATTGACGTTTAGCGAAATATTTGCGGAAATGCTACTTTTGACGTTTTTTTTTCTAAAATGGCGCCGAACGGAAATGGACAAATTTAAAAGTTTTTATTATTATACAGAGATTCAGACCATTTACAGCTATGTGGAAATTATTTCCCGAATTCAAATCCCTGAAGACGGGCCCATATTTAAGGGATAAGTATTCTTTTTGTGAAAAAAAAATAAATTTTGGATTACTATGATATAATGGAGAAACTTAAAAAATTGTGTCTGGTAATACTGTCAGTCTGTACCTAAGGCTGCAGCCTAAACGGCTGGACGAATTTAATTCAAACCTAATTTCTGTGATCTGTTTGCCTGTACTCCGAGGTTAAAACATAATTTTTATACGTATGTGTTTCGCGGTCGACCAGCTTTTGAATATGTAGCACTGGAACTGTCGCCTTTTCGAAAAATTGTGATCCATCAACTGCAACTTCCGTCGTTGAATGATGGTGCCTACTGGTTCCTCACACGAACTCCGATTAAGGTGTTTCTTAGAACAAACCTTTAAGCAATCGAATTTGACTTTTAAGTTAAACGCAATTCTTCGTCATATCTTCCGATCAATTCTGGTGCTGACTAGACAATACTTTCTAGATGTCGGAAATTATCTACTCGGTTGTCCAGCAATGTTTGCTTGTGTCAGTGCCACAACATTCGCCTCCCTCTCCACACTTTGAGTCATTTGGTAAAGATTCACGATCCTTTGACGCAGCGATATCGTGCAGAAGCATTGCTTCCTTTAGTAGACACAGAGGCTGATCATAGGCTATCCCGCTGATTGTTTCAGCTTTTCCTGCCATCTGCTGGTTTCTTTTTAAATTACATGTTATTTTGACACTGACAGCTCTTTCTCCTACGAATTGAATCGATTTACGCTTGAACAACGTTGAGAAATATTGGAAACTTATTTCCAGAGTGTGTTGCCGAAAAGTGCGAATTTTGCGAGAAGAAATGACGATCGAAATAATGCAGTAACCGTGTCTGCTGTACGCAAGTTTGTTTGTTGTTTGTTTGTTTGTTCGTGAGATTGGCGGCTAATTAATAACACAAGTTATCCTCGTATTCATCCTGTGCGCTCGCCGAGAGTATTGCTGCTGTTGCTGAAAGTGTGCTATTTTGTTTGGTCAGAAACTGAGGAAATAAACTTGGATGATCTCTGGTTCCAGCGAAATGACGCTACGTGCCATACAAGCCGTTCAACAACCGATCTTTTGCGCACTAAGTTCAATAATCGTGTAATCACCCTTTTTGGTGATGTTGCTTGGCCTCCGCGGAGCTATGATTTAACGCCGTCTTTTTTTTTTTTTTTTTTGTGGTGCGCTTTAAAGATCCATGTTATGCTGACAACGATTCAGGCATTAAGCACAATATTGATTGAGCTATTTCTGAAATAAAGCTCCGACCAATCGAAGATATACTTCGAAATTGGGTTGATAGGATGGTGCCAAACCAGCCGCGGTAGCCTTTTAAATGATTTTTCATAAATAATCGAAGAGTGTACTCTTTGAAAATATTAAATGAATTTTTTTTTTTTAAGCAGTTTTAAAAAAAAAAAAACAAACCAGTATCACCAGGATTCCTTTACAGTCCAAAAAAAAAGTCATCCGGTAGTGTGAATGAATTTTTTGAGCAGGTCTGAGCACTTTTTTTTCCACTGCTTGGGCTCTACGTTACTTTTAGAGTCATAGTGTTGAACTCGAGTTTCAACTCTAGTAACAAAATTCGATAACACTCGAATAGTTTTCAACACAGAGCTCCAAAAGCTCCTTATAGCAGTCGACTCTCATTTGTTTCAGAGGTATCTTAAGCATTTGCATCCCATCCTTAAACTGGCCTTTGACAAGTTTACATTGTCAAGTAAAAAAGGACTTTTCTGCAATAAACTTTACTCTGATTCGAGCTCTCTTCTACCCTGTTAACGCAGGGGTAGATTTCAGGTAAGCGGCATTTTCCTTTCTGAATCACAGCGTGAATGTGATGCTCCTCTTCCCTTTTCTTTTTAACATATGCTTTCCACCTAAATTTGACATCTAAGATTGTGCCTAGGTACTTTGCTGTATTTGCATAGGGGTCTTTTATCGCATCAATATAAACAGGTACATGAGTTATCTTTTTTATTTGTAAAGTCGACATGAATGGGCTTAAGTTCATTTAGTTTAATTCCCCACTTTGTCGTACGTTCGTTTATTTTTGAAATAGAAATTTTGAGCTTAGCGACTGAATCTACAATATTGTTTGCAACTGACGTTACAGCTGTATCGTTGGCGAATGTAGCTATTACATTGCTTTCTAAGCCTGGAATGTCTGAAGTATATACAACGTACAAAAGTCTATTTTACTAATTTCAATTCCTCTATGTGTTGAAGCGGTCCATTGGCGTTCCCTGCCATGATTCAAAGAGGACTTAACTTTTTTTTTTTGTTTAGAGACAAGTTTATCGTTGTTCTCCAATTGATTGTCTCTACTATCTAGAAAGGTGATATACAGTAACTCATAAAATAGATCACGCTAGGTTCTGAAAAATGAAATATTTGGTTTAAAAAACAAAAGTTCACCAAGCTTGGTCAATTTTGTGAGTTTCAAAAAAACAAAGGTTTCCAAAACTCAATATTTCGTGTATCCACCACGACCATCAATAACCGAATTGAATTGGGCATGCTATCGACAAGGTTCTGCAAGTCTCTTGCGTTATGTTTTCCCATGCCGACCTGACTTTAGCCCAGAGTTCGTCTAAATTGCCGATTTTGCCTGCAAGGGATCTCTTTTACTTTGGCTCTTCCTCTTAAACCAGCCGCCCTTAGAGTCCTGCGAACGATTTCCGTCGAAAAGGTAATATTCTGTTCCCGTTCCATTGTGTGCTTGATTTGAACAGCATTTTCAAATTTTTGAATCCTCAAGTCTCGATCGAACAATCTTTCGGTCTTGAACTGCAAACAAGATCTTTTTACGCCCGGCTTGGTTTCTGCAGGGCGAGTTTTCAAGAATTAGCCAAATTTGCTATGGCACCAAGGGATATTCCCGTTGACTCCGAGATTTCACGATGAGTCACACCTTTTCTTAAAAGGTCCTCAACTTGCTTCTTTTATGCTGGTTTTAGTGGTTTGTTATTCGAACCCATTATTCAAAAGCTGATTAAAAAAACAACACCAATATTTCAATTTTATTTAATCACAACCGAACAAAGAATGTTTCCAATTTTTTTTTTCGACTCCCGCTTCAAACTCACAAAATTGATCACGATACCACTGCAAGTGAATTCGTACAAAAAAAAAAAAAACTTTTGAATGAAAAAACAAAATAGCTTCATAAACCGTTAGGAGGAACTTCGAGTGCAATAAAATCATATCATAAAAGTTAAACGCATCTACCTTCAAGTCGTTTAAGGGCATACTGCATTTGTAAAGAAAAAGCGTGATTAATATTGTGAGTTACTGTAGTCTCCTATTTTGGTTATTTTGTTCTTAGCAATTTCAGCATACTATAGGTACATATATGTGGTACTGACTGGCTTATCATGGGGATTAGAAGGCATCACATCCTTGTTATTTAGGTTAGAAAAGCCTTTGTTTTCGTTTGATCGAATTCCTTCTGGATTTATACTTTTCATCTTATTTTCTTTTATCTGTTGTAGTTCCTTTGCTAGAGCACATCCTCTATAGCTAGCTAGATGTGACTCTACACAGTGTATGCATTTCGGTGGATCATATTTGGTCTAGAGATGATCCGGAAAACTGTGAGTGAAAGAAATCGGTGATGTCAGAAACTCTGAGCTTGCGAACTGGTAGCTGTGTTGTGTACTCATATTATTGTTATCAAAGATTTTAATTTTTTTAATAAAAATAACATCGAAGAATCTGAAAAACAAATATTTTGCAAATACAATAGTTGGCACACGATCTCTTGGCCTCAATGATTCCAACAATAATACAAGCGGATTAACGAATTCTAGAAAAAAAAAAAAAAAAAAATGTAAAACCTCCGCAAAATAAAATTTTATTTATCTCTTCCTATTTATTTATTTTCTAGATTAATTTGTCCAAATATTTAATCTAAAGATTATAAACTTCATGGTTCATATGAATGGACTGACTAATGTTGTGTTTGCGGAAAATCCCCTTCTCTTTGGTCTTGGTCTTGTGATTTTTTTGTTATTTATATTCTTTTTCCATCTTCTCTATTTGTCATTGTTATGTAAATAAATGAATTAAAATATTTTCATTTTTTTTTTTCAAATAAACTCCTTAGCGAATCTTTGTGTTTAAAGTTACAAAAAAAGAAAAAAAAGAAAAAACACATGCAACACGTGTACACGTTTTGAGCTTCGTCGATTTGCGTAAATAGTATGATTCGTTCTGCACGCGTATGTCAACTAGTGCTAATATTTACAATTTTCTTCGGTCTTGCTGGGGAAGCTGTTTTTCTTTTAAAAAGTAAATTCACTTAAAGAAAAAAAAAAAAAAAAAAAAAGAAACACAAACCTTATGACGTCGGTTTTCTAGACTTTGACGGAGGTATACCATGGGTTATGTAGAAAAGAAAGCGTTAATAGCTTGTTAAAGTGAAATCTATAATTAGGTTAGCTACAGTTTACGCACGAATGGATGGGGTAATTATTTGATGAAGTTTTGTGCAAATATAGGACAGGAATTACTGGGTGAGAATTAGTGAGAATGGATGTTTATGTGAGTTTTTATTGCAATCATTTTTTACTTCTAGTTTATTTTAAAAATTTTTCCTCACAATAGTCAGAATTTTTGTGCTTATCTTTTTGGTCTGCCTTGAACCCCGAAGTGAACAGACCTGTAGTTTCAGGAGTCTATGAAGGCCGTTTAAAAATTTTTCTACGCACAAATTAAATTCTATTACGCTGTAGTTGGAAATGCGCCTGATAACTAGAACAAGGCTTTTCAGTTTATTTCCGTAAAGCGTGTCCAAGATTTGATAGCTAGGTCGTTGACTCAAAATTGATTTATGTATTTTTATCTAGGCGCTACAAGGTTGTTAGTTTGACTTGATAAAAAGAATTGTGTAATGTAAAAAGTATGAGAGAGATTATGCGTAGATAATATTCTTAGGTATGGTGGGTTGTGAAAATAGTTTTAGTAAGAGGCAGCAGCGCTTAATTGATTACTTAAGGGACAGGTACTACTTACTTTTGATGTATAAAGAGTGTCTGCTTGGAGGTTAAAATATAACGGCGATTACAACCATGTAAAATCTCTTGAATAGCCGATTTGCATTTACGCTATGTTTTTGGCGTAAAACTCTTGTCGTATACAGAATTTCCAGTACGCTATACTAAGTTTTCTGTCATCCAAAATCGCCTTCCTTGTCGTTATGACCAGGATGATGTGAGCTGTAGTTCTAAGAGTTTCTTGACTGGATGTGCCTGAACAAATGTAGTTTGTGAATTAAATCTGTATTTTGGTACCCAACTCATACGAGGGAACTAACACAAATTTACTAAATTGGTTTTGAAAAAAAGTAGGCCGAAGAAAAAGTAGGGACGAAGTTGCCATTTTTTTTTTTTTTTTTTTTTCGTTACCCAACAAATTTTGAAAACTTATGGTACTCGTAAATAAGTTCCTGTATACCATTTAGTTAAACATGTAAATTGATATCCTCACTTAATTGTGAAATTTGTACCTTCTAGGCTCCATACCATGGACTGTTGCTTGGTTTCCAGGTCGTACTTATAGAACTAAGATTCATCATCTGTAATTATTTTATTAAAGGAACTCGACTCTTTGTTTTCAAATTTGTCCAAGAAATATCGGGCAAAACAAACACATATGTATCTTTTTTACTCTTCATCTGATTTCTTCGAGTTAAGTTCTTTACCTACCATTCCCCGGGTGGTTCCTGGATCTTCGTCAATTTTTACCTTCAACGGGGCCATATTTGTATCATCGGTCGAAGATTTGGGGGGACCTTCAAGAGCTTCGTATGGAATCTTTGAAACCACATTTACTTCATATGCATTTTGGAATCCGTTGCAAATTTTCACTGAACTGGAATTACTACCTAATTCTACGTTTACTCGGTGAGAATGGACTCACCAATTTTCCTGAAATGCTACAACAAATAGACAACTAACTAAAACTAATAAATTAACACCAACTAACCAAAAATTTTGTTAGACCCTTCGTAGAGTTCTTTCTTATGAGTATATGTATCGTCTCATATGCATCCGAAGAACAATTTTTCTTTCTAATGCGGTTATTATTATGTGATATTCAATTTTGGGCTCGACGAATGTGCAGTTTTGCTACCGACATCTTTCACCTCGCTGTATCAGCATCTTGAGATACCTTTTCTCCAAAACAATCCTTCTCGCGATGTGAACTCAGTAAACCATTTAAAATAGCATGGGCATTATATACTTATGTACATACGACTCAATTTTTTTTTTTTAATTTTTTAATGTAATGGCAACTTGTTCATGATCGCAAATTCAGTCAAACACTGAAAATTTAATCAAAGTGAGTGAAGTTCAAAGTGAAATGAAAGCGTTGGTATGCGCAAGGCTTTATTTTCTGTCGAAGACGTTGGTAGAGAGGTTCTCGAGTTGACATTAAAAGTATGTACGTACTATATACGAACATGTATATGTACATACAAACTGCATGTGCAGGCACTCAAGCCATTGGATTCCAATAACGAAAATCGTTTTTGAGTGCAAATATATGGAAAACGGTGCGTCCAACGAAAACAATTATTTCGATCGAAATTTTAGATTTTGAAATTCTCTACAACTGCCGAATGTTGAAAATTTTCGAAAACTGTACGAAATCATTTAAAATGTCCAGATTTACCCCAAAGTTCATGTTGTGAATATCCCGCACAAGTCTTTCGTTTGCTAATGTGAGCCCCCGACCCCATATTACAACCATTGTGGTGTTTGATATATTGGATCCAAAAAGTTTGCCCGCTCAGCTTATGACAAACACTTTTTCGTCGATCGAAATTTTCATGTTTGTCTGTGCCAACATGCGCGATTTTAGACGATATTCAGTGTAAAATCATTGTACGATGGTAGAAACAATAATTTTCTTTAAACTCAAATTCGTGACTAAAAATCAGTGGTGCCAAATTTCAAAACACAAAATAGAATATCGGTTTTTTGTGCAACTTAACTAAACTTTGTATAAAGTACAAAGAAACACGATTATTGTAGAACAGTAGATTCTCTACAGGACGAACGCAACTATGATGAATCTATACATGTACCAGCCCGCCCGATTTCGTCCGTGATAAAAATGCATGAGGCACTCTCCCATCGTCTTACTGTTAAGTCGTTATAGCCGGTTTTAGAAATTCATAGATCAATATATTTGTTTATTTCTTAGGGGTAAGGTGAGAAATGTTCTGTTGTTATAATTTTTTAATGCCTCAAATTCCCATGTACATGAACAGAGTAGGTAATTAAGGACGAACAACAAACATGAAGACTTAAGACGTAACAAACAGTGGCAGCACTGGTCGGTTGCAAATGGAGGTAGCTTTATTAGAGATGAAAACAAAGTTTTCCTGCCCGTAATTGCCTTGCGATCAAACTAATAGCAGTAGTAGTTGTGACTTTTTTGTACAAGAATTATTTTCCGTAACAACAAATTTCACAATATATGAACATTGGCTTAAGCCGTCAGCCACAGAAGAGAGTTTTAAAGACTAATTTACATAATTTTTAGACTTACATGTTTAAAAAGAATTCAAAGTAAGAAAATAATTAATAATAATTAGTTAACATGGATACACAAATCCTTGATTTATTAAACAATTCAGTGGTTTTTATTTGCAAAAAAAATCTCATTTTAGAAAGCTTTGTACCGTCCAATCCTGATGACCATCAAATATGGCAACAATTTAATTTGAGGGTAGAAAACGTTTTTCCAAGTGGGCTCTTCTTATTTCATTTAATATGGGACATACGAGGGTGGGTCAATAAGTCCCTGAAAATGAGAGGAACACTCTTTTCAGTATAAAAACATTTTATTTTTCAACATAGTCTCCTTTTAGCTTTATAAACCTCATCCAACGTTTCTCCAATTTGTTGATGCCCTCCAAATAATATGATTTCTCGAGCCCCTCAAAATAACGTTTGTTTCAGCGATGACCTCTTCATTCGACCCAAATCTCTTACCTCCGATTTCTTCATGTTTGGAAACACGAAATAGTCGCAGGGGGCTAAATCTGGGGAATATGCTGAATGGGGGAGGAGTTCGTAGCCCTAATGCAATTTTGCCATTGCGACTGCGGACTTGTGCGCCGGTGCGTTGTCCTGGTGAAAAAGAATTTTTTTCTTCGCCAAATGCGGCCGTTTTTCCTTCAAATCGGCTTGGAATCGATCCAGCAGCTCTGCGTAATATGCGCCGGTGATCCTTTTACCCTTTTCAAGGTAATCGATGTGAATAACACCGCGCGCATCCCAAAAAACTGTCGCCATGACCTTGTTTGCTGACAAACCCGCCTTGGCCTTCTTCGGCTTCGATTCACCAGCAGAAGTCCATTGTTTTGACTGTTCCTTGGTTTCTGGTGTGTTGTGGTGAATCCAGGTTTCATCCACGGTTACAAAACGGCGCAAAAACTCAGCCGAGACATCGCCAAACACACCTTTGAAGTTGTGTTTGTTGTCGATTGTATTTATGTGAAATCGAAATCACTGAGCCATGTGATAAGCCTGTGGCCTGTTCAAGCTCGCGCACTTTCACTCACCGACCGCCCATGGATTTTGTCGACCATTTCTGGTGTGGTGACCTCAATTGGGCGACCAGAACGTTCGGCGTCACTTGTGCTTGAACGACCGCACCGAAATTGAGTAAACCAGTGGTGAATGGTTCCAATCGATGGTGAAGAGTCCCCATAATATTTGTCAAGCTTTTGTTTGGTTTGCGTGATAGTTTTTTCTCGCAAAAAATAGCGTTTAATGAGCACTCGAAATTCACTTTTTTCCATTTTAACGAAAATGCTAGTAGGCGTCTATATAAAATGGCTGCCACAACAAAACTATTTGACAGATCTGTCTGAAAATTTGGGTGCGTTCTTTTGAAAGATGATTCTTGACAAAAATAAATAAATTTAAGGTGATGACACAATTCTGTGAGGTACATCGTTGTAAGAGTTCTCCTCTGGCTTTGAAAATAATAGAAATTGAACCAATAGTATTAAGATCCGGAAAGTAATTTCACTTTACGAGATCTTATTAGAGTAGTCGGTAAGTGTTTATTGTCTCACTTTTATGAGCTTTTTTTTACAAATTTTGCACGGATGGATTCGATTATCTTCATTAACAGCATTTGCAGAGCGTTCTTCTAGTCTGTTGTGTTCTCATCTATATTTCGGGCATTCTGTTCGTTACTTTGAAAAATTGCAGCATTCGACTAAAAAGGTACATAGCCACAATTTTTGGTAGTCGATGATTCGGTAAGATCGCTCTTGAAATATAGCTTAAGTACATCTTCAGTGTAAACATGTCCAGTTTCCAGATGGATCATGTAGGTTGGCGTGTTTACTGGTATTCAGAATATTTTTTTAAATAAATAATAGAATACGGCCCAAACCAATACCGCATAGCACATGATGGATCTCATGACCTCTTTAAAATGTTTCAAGAAACCAAAAAACCTTTCCACGTACAGTTTATGACTTTTTTTTCGCATCCTTCAGTTTTTCTTCGAGATGTTTATTACATGACAGTCGCGGTGTGATGATGACTTGTACTCCTTCGCCTTTTCAAGCTCCGCGTTCTCCCAAGTCCATTTTTCATTTCTTGCGTATCGCCCAGACCCGTTTCGGAATACCATCATTTTGGATTTGCGTTTACTTTCAGTTTCCAAAGACTACAATATATTTAGAGTTTCCGAAAGAAATACGATGTCATCGACATGCATAAAGAGTTTGATTTTGAGTCCATTGTTATCTATAAAGATTTAAAACAGTAGAGGACTAAGAAGACAATCTTGCCTTACACCTATTTTCGTCTCGAACTAATCTAACATTTTAGTACCATCCGTCACACCCGCATTTGAGTTGATACTCCCAGGCTACTCAACTTCAAAAGAAGGGCATTCCGATCGATAGAATCGAAAGCTGCCTTAAAATCGACGAAAAATCCACACAGTTTTGTTTCCCTTATCCAAAAAAGAACGTGCGAGGCCTGTCAGGATAAATATGCTGTCAACAGTTGAATACGCATTTCTGAAGCCAGCTTGAAATTCCATTAACAAGTTATTCAAACGTAACCTTTTTACTGAGTTACTGAGTTCAGGAACGATATGTCTCTATAGTTTTTGGATCGTTGACAACTCCTTTTTTGAAAATGGGAAAGACCACATTACGTCTGAAGCTTGTTGGAACTTTGCCCATATTGAAAATAGAGTTGTAAACATTCAGTGGTTAATTTAAAAAATTCATTGAGAACACGGTCAAACTAATAATAAGATACTTTGTAGGAAATTTTTAATACTTCATTTTATATACTTTAATTTGTTTGGGTCTTGAGGCCGAGAATAAACATCATTGAGTAGTGACAAATTTGATTTCTATTCATATTGGTAGATGCAACAACTGCATCAATAGGTGAAAGGAAACGACATTGAATTCGGGTTAGCCGTCCTCAAGATATTGTATATTGTTCGAAAGCACACTCCATAACACATTGAAAACATTACGACCTACCACTGGATACAGCTTACAAATGTCAGGTTCCTAATGTCTTATTCATCAAAAACTGTTGATTATCATAAGTAAATTTAAACAACTTGACCACAAACGAAGATATCTAATGGGAACCGATTAGCTATAAGAATTTTATGCTTTTTAAGTGACAACACAAAAGCCAACCATGGCCTCATTTTTTTATTCCACAATTTTCCACTACATGATTTTTTATGATTTTAATAGTACAACCAACATAATAGTTTGTAATCTTCATGTGTCATTAAGTTAATAATAATTTGTTGTAACAATAACTTTCGTCATGTACGTATATGTCACCAGAGATGGTAATATATAGGTAAATCAGGCCATGGGATAATGGTACTTAACAAAGAATAAATTGTTCCACCATAGATAGCCACTTAATTTTTTATGAAAAAGCTACCATATGAACCGGGTAAAATAATGTAAGGTCCACTAATTATTATTATTATTATTATTTTTGTTATTATCAAATTTTTACTTTGGCTGTGTGTCCTAGTTAAACAAGTCACGAGAACTCCGACATCGAACAAACATAACAATTATGATGAAAGATTGTTTTGGCCGTCAGGGGGAATAAATTAATTTTTAACATGCGACGATATAAGAGACAAATTGTTGGGTTTGTATTTTTTCTGGTTTAATACATACGAGTATAACCAATTGCGTTTAAAAATTATTATAAAAGACAAATGTGTATGATACTATCAAACTTCTTTGAGAAGAAATGAGTACGTGCGTGCGTCAACGATTTTCAGAGGGCCAGATACGCTGATCTTCTCACGTATCCATGCACATGGCGGGGGAACACAATCGATAAATACAACTTCGATGACGACAACAAATAGTGCACACGCACTTTAAATCAAACAACGAATACACAGAGAAAGACTATGAATGCTGCTCCATGCAGCAGCAGCACGCATTCCTCGTTTAACAGCGATTTCCTATTTTGATAACGCAATCTTACTCTGAGGGAGGTAGCAGGCGGCATTCGGCTGGAAAACTCATGTGTGAAGTGCGTACTATCTCGGGTGTGTGTATTTATGAATGGCTTCACTTTTAAGTGTGTTTACTTGGCCATTAGGACCAGAACAGGGCCACATGCCCTGTGACTCTCTGTGAAGAGTGTATTCAAGTCGGGGAGATGGAAATCGGAAAAAAAAGGTGTTCCGAAGAATCATGACCTGGATTGAAGTAATTTAACCAGCAACTCCATGTTGATGTGCGATAATGTCTCTAATGAGTGGTTTCAGGAAATTTTGGAAGAATTCATCTTAGAGGTTATAAGTGGAGAGGAAAGATAAGATCCCGGCGTGTCCTGTCGAACTGAAGTAGAAGTTGTATAGACTTTAAAAGTATCTTTGTAGTAGTATTCGCATGCAGTTTCAAAGTGATCCACTAGATCCCGAAAGCAAGGCCAAGTGACAAATGAGTTCATAACACACATGTTGGCATGCAATTTCCTGAAACCCACAGTCGTTTTCAAGCTCTTTACAAATAGCTTCGTTCTCCATAGTTTGTTTCCGTTGAAACAATTTATCATTCCGGCTTCAAGTTTCCATTCATTAACAGCCAAAGGATAAATGATTAATGCCTTTCAAGAGGTCGAATGTCAACAATTGTGGCGGCAATTACAAACAACAAGACAGTCTGTCGGAAGTTTTTTATCGCATGATCCCAGCGACGACGACATAATGAATCGTTCAACTCCAATGTAAATGATTTACACGTACCCCTTGCAGGAAGGGTGGTGGCCATACTACGCGGCAGCGTGGGTGGACAACACAGGTTTCCGTGTGTGACAATGATAATAACCCAAGACACAATGCCACCACTGAGAGTTGACACATAAATGTCATTGTTGACATAACATTTTTGATTTTTTTGATTTCTTTGCTGGTCTTGGCCCCGGGAGTAACTTGATCCCTATAAGACAAAGGTTTATTTTTTTGAGGTCAGGCAAATCCATAAACGGTTTGTGCGAATCTCTTCTGTGTTTTGTTAAAGTAAATAGTACGATGTTTCTTAATTTAGATCATAGCCGCCGACTGTAAAATGAATCTTTCCACTGACCTCAAAGGCTGATGCAATAACTGATGAGATTACGCGTTGAGCACATCAACGTTGATATAAACCAAAAGCAATTGGCGTATATCCTAAATTATCTGAGCAAAACCAAAGCTCACATCGTGACGAACAATTGAATTTATCTTATATAAATATTGATATTATTATTCTTTCGCAATTGCAGACGTACATATTAGGTAATTCGAAGAGATTTACAATTAAGAAATAATGGAGAACTTTGAAAAGATGGCCGCAAATATGATTAGTGATTTTCTAAATTTGTTGTCACTATGACAGTTGAAAGAAGTGGTTCTTGACGGTTCATTGAAAAATGTCATCTTCTGGAATATATGAATCAGCGCGTTCCGTGCACTTCGCTAGCGTAAGCGGAAGCTAGCGAAACTCTCTGTTTTGCTAACTGAATGACTGTCACCCTGGACCGCGCTAAATTCAATTGTAAAGTGTGAATCGAATGGATAGTCAATTGACAACCGATTCGACTCGGACTCAATGCTAAAGTAGTGATTCCGTTTCAAAATATTTCTTGTCTGACACCGGCTTTAAGCGGAATAGAAACCGTTTAACAGTATCCAGTATTGCTTAATGTACAAAAATCACTCCGAGAGTAGCAAGTCGTCACAGGCTGACCATTATGGTGACCTTGTATGGGGAATTTAGAAATCAAAATAGCAAGAAAGTTATTTATGTTCTTTGTCAGGGAAAATTGGTTTACGTAGGATGTTGACTTTCGACTTTCGGTCATAGCAGTGCTCATTTCCAAACCAGGAGAGATAGTCTTTACTGAAAAAATATATGTTCACGCTTACAGCGCATACACTGTCTGGACTAGCTTCTCGCACCCATACGTACTGTGCGATAGACAAATCTCTGTGTAATACTCTGTGGATTCTTACCTTCATGCCATCAGCATTTTATGGCGGTCGTAGAGCTAAGTTTTAAAATGGTGCACTGGTGCGATTGTTTCCTCATCAAGAGCAAAGTTTATTAAACGTAAACTTAGTAAACTATTTCACATTGCGCGTACTATAGATATTCTCCTTCTTACCTTACATTCACTATACATACGAGTATAGTATGTACATCTATTCATATAAAAGCGAAGACAGAAAATTTGTTTACTGCTTGGGCACACTTGAACGGGAAGAAGTTTCCAGTGAGGGTTCCAAATGGAAGAGAGTGGTGAGGCTTCTTAACTCTGTCTGCGTAGATTCTAGTGTCTCATACCGGATAACTTGAACTGGGGGCCACAGCCGCTGGATTGGTTTCTCAGCAGTAAATGCTGATGCATTCTACTAGATAGCTTAAGTAAAAATGTTAGGGAAAATAAACTTACATATATACGAATACTTCTGCTCCAATAGACAAGCGTCGATTAAAGCCTTTTTAACCGATATGATTACCTCTAGTTACCTGTGACACTAGTCTAGATTCCTCTGCTTAGACAGATATATCTATACATGAAAAGACCGCATTCATAGGTACTCAGCCAGCGATTAGCTACAATTCACCATATTACAAGCAAATGTCGTTAGACGCAAGGCAAAGCAGCACTAAATTTCTGTTCAACTTTAAAAGAAGTGATTTGAGAAGGGAATAAAAGTGATTTTATCTGTGATTGAATAAATATGCAAAATTATCTGATTTATATGTTTAATTAAAAGAAAAAGAATTCATAACAAATATTTGTGAATTGAAATCATAAGATTCGTGCTGTATATATTTTTTTTTTTTTTTTTTTGCCGCATTTTGACAATAATTACTATTTTCCACCCCTGCTTGCAATCTATCTGGCTATGGTCCAGTCGCAATCTAATCAACGCATTTAAACATGTAGATATTCAGAGAGATATTGAACTACCTAGTTTGATCCCTTTTCGTTTCCCTTCTACGAGTCATCTTAACCAGAGTTTCATTATGGCTTGTCTGCACTTCTCCATCTTTTTCGATCTTGTTCCTCACTGTCGCTCTGCTCAAAGTAGCAAATGGTTTAGGACCCAGAAATTCCGAGGCTGATGATCCCCTGTTGCTTTTGATGATAGTCTTGAAAATAGGTCATTCACCTTCTTAAGTCATCACACGCTGCATTCTCAATAGAAAAGGAATGCCACGTTCAGGACATACGTTTGTATGGCTAAGTTAATTAACAGCTTCTTACATTGAACGCTGACGGCTTTATGACAGGAGTATGTTGGTACCCAAAAATGCAATGACAGTCCAGCATGTGATCATTGCGCCCTGACATCTGTGTTCTCCAAGTGCGACAATCTTCAGCGCTGATAATGGCTGAGGTAGAGCACAGTTGAGTTTCCAATCACTCTCAGTTGTATGTATACATAAACTGAATTTGTGTTTACTTAAGATGGCGCTACAACGCATCTTTAGCCACACCTGAAATTTGACAGCCGATTGTGGTTATGTTTGAAATGACAGCGCTGTCATTCTGTGACGATTATGTCTGTTATTCTGCCAGCTGCCATTCAATCATGGATATCATGGGAAATTGTGAAAATTTATTATAAAAATTCGTGTTGTGCTCGTCAAAAGATGCGCGAGCTACGTGGAATTTATGGTCGGCATGAGCGTCCTGCAATTTTTGGTTGAATAGATTCGTACATAATTAAAATTGTTGGATATGGGACAATATAGTTCGAGGAGCATTCTTTGTTTGGTGTGGATTTTGGTTAGGCGGTGTCATCGGGTCATACATCTTCGGAAGTGAGAGAGGCAAGGCGGTAACTGTCAACGGCGAAAGGTATTGGAGAAATTATATCCAATTTTTTGTTTTACCCAAATTGAAAGATATGGACATAGACGACATGTGATTCCAACAAGACGAAGGTGATGTCAACTGGACGCCAAGATAATTCTATATGTCTACCCCTGACGCTAAACTCTAGTCCAGTACAAGCAAGCACAATGGAACCTATTCTAAACCAATCATCAGATGTGGTACATATTAGTTTTATTTCCCTTCCAGATAGGCCTCATGCGAGGCGAAACAAAAATTTTCAAATAAACGCCTACAGAAGTACATACACATATTATGCATGCACATATCCCAGTCTTTGGCTTCTTTTCGTAATCTACACTGTGACACTTTTATAAAACCGCCTCTGCATGTTAAGTACACGGAAGACGTATCTTTCTCGTCTCAGTTTGGTCAAAGGTTAGAGTTCAGCAATCTGTGTGGCGTCCCTATTATAAGACACTGAATGCCTACCCTTCTAAAGATTATCTTTCAACAGAAGAACTCCTAAAGCAAACAATTCTTTCATAAAAATTTAAAAAGGCCATGGGTAGTGGCACTGAACTCTGAGCTTTTATCTATCTTGCATTCTCAGAACAACTCCTACACAGTTAAAAGTTTAATCTTAATAGTTATGGCTTTCTACTCACCTACTAGGCATATTTTCAGAGTGTAGCCTGACCCTCAATCTCTTAAAGTTAAGTGCCATCTAAATGATATTAAAACTGAGTGATGTTTCTGCACAACCTCATGACGCCGGTAAAATCATTAAATTGAGTGAACATTGTCTCTGGGGACAATGCCTCTGCTCTTGCGTCATTTCCACCCAGTTGATGACGATAATGATTTCGCACTTCATCCGCCTAATTCCATCCTACGAACAATATTATATTATCAGTAGCTAACCCCCATCCTTTGACCAACTCCAAGAGCTTCTAGGAATTCCCTAGAAGCTCTGCGCAAATTCCACAGCCTCCACTTGAACATTTTTTTTTTTTATTTATTTACTTTTGTGTGCTGCCACATTTTAGGCCATAGCATACCCACCTTCCTAACATCTGCACATACCCTTCACGATTTGTAATAAGTGTATATTCCCAACCATCAACCGTCGACAAAACGTCACCCACCACTCACGGTGTCCTGATTTCCCAAAACTGGGTCACACCTCAAGCTATCACTCTCCAATTTAATCGATGACTAATGTAAATCTAACGGATAAACCCCCACAAACCACGCGTATCTTCAGAAGCATAGACCAAAAAAAAAGACAAAATTTTCCCAAAAATCCCCAACAAAATTACCATCATCCCTACTACTACTGTGGGCTCTCCCCTAACACTCTCAACAACACCCAACCAACCACCCACTCACGATCCAACGACAATTCCCGCCATCCAAGTTACGCCACGCTTCCTTCCCCCACGGACGTACTACACGCGTGTACTATCAGTATGACGCACAAACACACACACCCCCTCTCCAATTTCATTTTGTCGAAAAACGGTTCCATACAAATTACAACAACACCAAAATGCCAGCTGCCTTCGTAAGCGATTTTCTTCTTCCACAAAAAAAATTGTTACGTCACTGGATGTGATGGTTACCCTCTCGATAGATACACAACGTCGTCGTTGGTTACAACTATAGAGACGATATAGATGCGAATGCGAGGAGAAAGAGGAACCGAACAAAAATAAAAACACAGAAAAAAAAATTCCCAACCAAAGAGCGAAAATTGTTTGTTGTTCTTGTGTCCCTTTCTTACGCGCGCGTATCGAGCTTCGAATTTCATTCAACCTCGGAACGCCTTGCCATAATGATGCTGGCTAGCCTGGTTGGTTTGGAAGTGGAGTGGGGAATTTGGTGTTTGGATTTAATTTTTACGCCAGGGGTTGGGGGAAGTGCACGGCGGGAAGTTTGTTTTTTTCGTTTTGTTTTTGTTCGTTTGTTATGCGCATAACCGCTTTTTTTTTCAATCCCATGGTGTTCCGTGGAGAGAGAGCGAGAGTGAATTGTGGATAAAGGGAGAGGATTTTTGGAAACTCGAATGAACGTGTGGACAATGGAAGGTGGGGAAAAATTTATTCTTTCGATGAATTTCGCTCAGTTCCAAGTTCATTTTGTGATTCCTCTTCGATTGGAATCGGTCTCTCCTTTCCTTTAGTTGCTCTCTTTTCCGTGCGCGCGAAAAAACTATCGAAGTGTTTGTTGGAATTTCTCTCAATCTATTCGGACGAATGTAAGTAAAATGGAAAAATCGTAAAAAAAACAAAAACAAATTAGAAGGGGGAGAGGGAAAGTCTGAACTATGTCACTTGCGGAGCGCGTCGCTGCTGTCGCTTATCGCGACACCACTATCCAGTTTATGGATGGAAATTCCCTGCGTCGAAAAAAAGAAAAAAGGATGAAAATCAAATGAAAGAGAAGGAAGAAAAAGAATCTTTCTCGGATAATGCGGAGGAAGATTCCCGAAATTTCATCCACGCATTCACCGTATGCATTCTCACTTCCCTTCTACTTTCATCCCCATTTTATTTTTTAACCTTTAGTACAGTTACAGACAATTCAAGAAGAAGAATTTTCCACCCCATTCTAGCAGAAAAGACAGGTGTGAAAATTGTGTTTACTTCTGACGGTTTTTTTTTTTTCTTTCGATTTTCGAGGGGCTTTTTCTCAGTGTTTTTCTCCGAACTAAGAAAATAGGTCAGTGCGCGGTAAGGCAATAATTGTAGAAGCACAGCCCAAGCAAGCCAATCTGACACCAGACAGGGTAAAAAGGAAAAGGCAAAAGCTTTCTGTGAATTTTTGGATTTCCATGTCGTTTTGTTTTGTTGATTTGATTTTTGGCCCGCATTTTGATCTGCTTCTTTGGTTGGCTGGCTGGCCAGCCTTGTACCGAATGTACCCGAATCCGTTGATGATTTGGAAAATTCGCGAAAACAATTTGTTTATTTCTTTATGTCATCGTCAAAACAACAATTTTTTTTTTAACAAGAATGAGCCAGATAAAGAGTATCTTTAGGTAGGTACATAGGTACATATTTTGCAATCGGAGAGATGGGTAGGTGATTCATGTGAATGAACGTCGTCTTCTGTAGAAAATGACGAAGAAAGTCTGTTTACACTGAAACTGAATATACAATCATGAGATTGGAAATAACAATCGTGACTCAAAGAAGAGTTATTTTTTTTTACAGCATTTGTAAAAGGTGTGGGCATGGGCAATTGAGGGCTTTGGCACAGATTGCTTAGAGGGTAATTTAGGCGACATACTCACAGTTACACAGTCTGTTTTGACCTGGTTAGAGGAGAAAAGCATTTATTTTAGCAAAAGCTCTACGCGTTGGGATAAGGTCTGGGGTGCTGGAGTGGCCTAATTTGATGATTGCCGAATGGCAGACTATTGCGATGTGATGTTAGGTACTCAGAATCCCAGACATTCGGGGAAAAGTGCGACGTAAATTAGAGCAAATAATTTATTACTTTTGCGTTGTGACTTTTCTTTAGTGATTCGTCTTTTATGACAGTCTACGGAGTAGGTTATGTTCTGGACTTGGTCGTGTAGTTGAGGTTATAGTGTACTATGCTGATACACATACTACATCAGACTTTCTTAATTTGTTGTTTCTAACCTCAAAACCAATTGGGATGGGACTTTTGAAGGAGAACTAAAGTTTTCTAATGCTTATGACTTGATGTACAACTTTTTTAACGATACATACAAGAAGATTATTTGTACATTTATGTATGTAGATACTTTAACCCCAGATGGGACATATAGCGGCGACAAATCTCTTCTATCTTTCTCGGTCTGCAGCTAGATATTGCAGCTGTGACCACGATTTCCTCTGGGTCGCTGCTTCTGCCAATACTGTCGATCTCCACGTTGTTCTTGTTCTTTCAACCCGCCGTGCACCCCGAGTATTCTATTCGAAAGATTGCTTCGCGATGTTGTCATTTGGCTTCCTCAGTATGTGACCAATCCAGCGCCATTTTCGCTGCCTTATCTCGACATCCAACAGCTTCTGACTCGTTTGCCTGGTTGCATAAAATTCGCGGCCAGTGAATCCTTAGGATGTGTCGCAGACATCGATTAACGAAAGTCTGTAACTTTTTCGAGATGTTTGACGAGAATTTCCAGGTTTCACATGCATACAAGCCTCAACTTAGTGCGTAAGGAGATTTGACTGGAATCCCAAACTGGGGACAGAGTACTAAAGGCAGCTCGAGTTTTATTTATTATGCTTCTTACGTCTAGGTGCGCTCCACCATCAGATGATACAAAACATCCCAGGTAGTTAAACCGTTCGACCTCCTCAATTGGAGTCTGCTTTAGAATAATACGTTGGTATGTGTAGCGGCCTGTGGGCATTATTTTTGTCATTGATCCTTAGACCGACTGACTCTCCATTCTTGTGCAGTGATTGACACATCTAGTCTAGCCTGCTGATGGTACTAGTCCAAATGACTTGTCATGTCTCTCAGAACAGAGAGTGAGACCCCGGTTACATTTCGAAAAAGTCGGAGAGCTGTCCATTGTGCAGAACGAAACACCTTGCGTTATTGTAGGACTCGTTTATAAAGGTTTATTTACAGCTCAGCGATCTACGAATACGAACGAGCGAATATTTGCAAATTTTGACATTTCATTCACAGCAACTTTTTTTTCTAAACTTTCGCGAATGTTTTGATCGCGCGTATGTGGATTGCGATCCACATCTGTGGAATGTGAATTTGACAGTTCGCAAAAAGTATTCGCCTATTCGCGGAAAAATCAGCGATCCATGGTGTTCCTTTAAATCTACTAAAAATGGTTTGTTCGCAGTTCGCCCATTCGCCGGTTGCTGAGCTGTGAATGGACCTTAATAGCAACTATTTTTTGGGGGATTCCTCACCTTCATATGCATTCGCGATTTACCCGGTCAAATGACTTCTCGAAATCTACGAACATAAGGTAAAGCTGTGACGTGGATTCGGCTGATTGCTCGAGAATTTTAATCAAGTATTTGGCATTAGAGTAATGTCTATATTTTCTAAACTACTTGGGTACTATATTATGTAAATACAGATAGGTATGTAAACCCCATTCTATGTTACATTCCTCAAAACTATTTCACCATCCGCTAATACTATTTTAATGTTTTAAAGCTACCAACGTAGTTTAATATACACTCCGGGACAAAATGATAAGATCATCCCACAAATTCTTAAGAAAAAAAAAGTGTGCGTAACATTTGCGAAATCTAATTGTATCATTGCATAACAGGATGTTTTTAGACCGCACTGCCATAAAATAATTTCTGGAAAAGCCTTTAGTTTTCTTGTTTTGGGGGAAAACCGAAAACTGAGGGGGACAAAAAAATAGGTCAGGTGGATTTTAAAATTAAAGGACGAAATTAAATTTTAAATTTTTTATTTTATTAGTAATCTAGCTCCTTTATTTTCTACAACTTCTAACATTCGCTTAGGCATACCTTTAAACAATTTTTTATTTATATTTTTGATTCATCTTGTCCCATTCTGTACAGGTGATCTTGCTGTTCAGTTAAGTACTCCTTGACTTGGCGCGAAAAATTAATTTCCTCGGCAATTATTGAAGCAAACCTCTCAATCTTTTCGTTAATAAGTTCAATAAGTTCTTTTCATTCTGCCACTGACAAATTTTATTTCGGTCCTCCTGTTGTAACCAATTCTAGGCCGTACCATTACAGAACCTCCGCTCACTTGACGGCGACTAAAAATTAAGTGCTCCTTACGCAGATCGTCTAAATTGAACTTGCTTTCATCTGTGAAGCTTCCCGCTAAGTCGCACGTTTTTCATTTGGAGTTAATGTTAGTGGTCTTCCAGCAGACTTTTCGTCATTACTGTTCGACTTCTTTTCAATGACTACTCTTCACTGTCAGTACTGTTCGACTTCTCTTCACTGACTTTGATAGTTTTGCAATACTCCAGCCTTTACTCCTAAATTTGAAAATTGTTTGTACTTCAGCTGAATTTAACATTTTTCCGAGTCCCATAGCCCTGTTTTGAAGAAAGTGTATCAAATTTAACACCGAATGATAATAAATCAAGAGCACAACTGTTTTTACCAATGTTTACTTTAATACATCCTTACTGAACGCAGTATCGATTTTATCCCCTTCAGTTTTCGTTTTTTCCCCCAAGGGTTTTTCCAAAAATTATTTTATGGGGTACATCATGTTACCTAATGATCCATGATTTGGAAAATGTTAAGCATCCTTCTTTGTTCTTAAGAATTCGTGGGGGTGTCTTTATCATCTTGTCCCGGAGTGTATCTATGATGAAGGTGCTGCTTCTATCTATCTAGCCAGGCACAACAAAATCAATCTTGGGTGGCTAGACCTTCGATGATATAGATACGTTCTTCAACGAATTCCGGTAAATTACTCCGCAGAATATCACTAAATATGTTGTTTTTGCGGGCTCTGATTTGTCGGATGTCTTAATATTATTCTTTTCCATTAGATAGGAATCGCTATATTTTTTCTGACCAAATTAGTCGTTTTCAATCGGTCGAGTCTTTATGTTTTTTGCAGAACTATAACTTTCTTCTCTGATAATGTTGGTTTAAAACAAACCTTCGCAACGCTCTTCTTGCAAGCTACTCGTCGACGTTCTTGCTTAAGTGTTTGTTGCCACCTTTGTTGTCTTGCAGTCTTTTCCTGCAAAAGATTAGGGCATCTTCCCTTATGCTTGTTCTCGTAAAACAATTCGTGCTTCATTAGTGCAAGTGCACGGAAATCAGGGGAATTCCCTGGAAATAAAAACTACAGATACACACTTGTAAATTGCACGACGTAAATTTCCAGCTATGTACGAGGGCAAGGTGAAAAGTTCTCGGCCTGACAATGAAAGACTGCGATTTTCAGTTAAAAAATGATTTTATTTTTCTACATAATCTCCCTTGACTTCAACACACTTGGTCCAGCGGTTCTCCAACATCAGTATTCCTTCTCGGAAGTGAGAGTCTGGAAGGCTGTGAAAATATTCATCTACGTCCCTCTCAACTTCTACATTGGATGCGAAGCGCTTCCCAGAAACAAATTTCTTCAGATAGAAGTCTGAGGGTGCCAAATCAGGTGAATAGGGGGGATGGCCGAGCAAATCGTACCTCAAATCCCGCAGTTTTTCCATCGCCAACGCACACTTGTGTACAGCTGCATTGTCCTGGTGAAAGATGATTTTTTTTTTCTTCAAGCCAGGCCTCTTCTCGCGAATTTTGGCATCCAGCTGGTCAAGAAGGTTGAAGTAATATTCGTCTGTAATTGTTCTGCCTTTCTCAAGGTAATCAATTAACAGGATCCCTTTCGCATCCCAAAACACACTGGCCATGACCTTTCCGGCAGATGCGATCGACTTTTATCACCACACGATATTCAAGTTTATCCATTTTAACGAAAAACACGCAAGACGTCTACTGCAAAAATTCGTGTAAAGAAACTACTTGAGAGAACAAGTTGAAACTTGTCATACGAATTAATGGGAAGTGCACCCAGGCAGGAAACATAAATTTTTGCTGATTGGAACGCCATCTCTGCGTCAGGCCGATAACTTTTCACCTTGCCCTCAAATCTTCAGATAGCTAGTCAAGTAAGAAAGTCAAAATAAGAAAAACCAAACACAGTTGCAGGACAGTCTGAACTATAGATACAGTATGTATAGATACATGGATATTAGAAAACCAAGCAATTGAAATATAATAGTTTTTTTTTTTTTTTTTCAATCAGTTCACTTGTATCGGCAATGGTGTATACCTCAATCAGACAGAAGGCGCCGTGCAAGTACATTACACGTTACGCCAGCCGAACACTTTCAGATAAAATTCGTACGTTTGAACCTTGAGTTGTCCGACTTTTCCGGAAATGGCACGTGTATCCGAACCAATGTCAGATCTATTTAGATATCTTTATCATAACCAAGACACCGAAAGATAAGATAATCGGTAAGTAAATTTGAAAATTAATGAATCGAATTTTTATCTTGTGAAAATCCCGAGACCATCGATTAGGAAATTGGAATTATCTTTTGGTACCTACTCCAACACACGATGACTGGAGAATTTTAGACCATAGGCATATACACATCATGTCTGCGTTGCACGTGATCTTGCTATTGCTTTTGCTGGCCATTGCTAAAAAAAGAAATCAAAGAAAAACAATTAAAGGTCGTGATATCATGGCCAATTTTTGTCACCGAAAAGAGAGAAAACGCGGCTGGAAAACTTTGTGTGCAATAACTGAATTTTTTATTTTTTTTTTTGGATGTATAATCTTCTAAAGATACCAGTAGCCTGGGCTCCTGGCATACACGATTCGCAAGCCTGAATACTCGATGCCAAGAATACGCCTACGTACTAACCCAAACCCTCCACACTTCAACCACTCTCCCCGCGGGATTGCCGTCAGGTATTACTTCGCAGGGATGGTTAACAATTTATGCCCTTCTTTCCCTTCGCCGAAGTTCCTTCATGATTATTGCTGTAACCTGTTTCACCGCATCCCATATTTTGCTCGATGCTATCATGAGGTTTACAACATTCTCTGGAGTTGGTGTTTCTCCAATTCTTTCCTCTAGTTCTCTGCGTTCTATATTAAAACGTGGGCACTGAAAAAATACAACTCTATCATCTCCGCTTTGTCTGTCCAATATGTTTTCAGCCTATGAGTGGAACAGCATTCTACTCGTATTTGCTTGCCAAACAAACCCGATGGATCATCCAACCATGGATAGAACTAAACGAGTACAACTTTTCAAATAACTTTCCGAAAAATACCAACTTAACTCCAGCGCCCTCTCGTCCTGAGAACCCAAAGTAAAAGCATTTCCCTTGGTCCAATTCTAGAGCAGCTTTGACGTCGTCAACTGCGTTGTTAGCTTTCAGTACTTCGTTGTACTTTTGTTGACACCCCAACAAAGTACGTATTCGCCGTAGTTAACGCGAAAATCCTTGAAGATGACAGTTCGGCTATTGTGTTCACTAGTCAATTAATTACCCGTACTGTCATAAATCCATTGTCGTACATCCGAATCCATTGACTGTTTCGTATCAACATCGAAGTGCAAATCAAAAGAAACGTAAAATGGTTTCATTTCGATTATCCCTTCTCTGCTCCGATTATAATTTGTTATTCGCTTTTTTAAGTGCCCCTTCCAAATAGGGATTGTACACTAATACTTATAAAGCCAATAACAAACTCGTTGACGTGTCCTTGCGCCCGCCGCCCGGTGTATTTTCTCTAGTTGTGTGTGTTTTTGCCGTTATGTGTTCTTTAGTGTTGTATTCATAGAAAAATGTAGAAAATAAGCTTTAAAATGCATGCATGTGTTCACATAAAGCTTCTCTTTTCGTGTTCGTATGTGTGTTCATTGTGAAAGTTTAGCTTTTTCATATCCTGCGTAGAAAAATATTAAAATAATAACAATTCTTTGGGAAGAAAAACTACGTTTATTTCTCTGAAGAACATTTTTAAGAATTCATAAATTCTTAAGGATATTGACTGAAGGTGAGTGTCTTAAGTCTTTTTGTACACAATTTTATGGATCACTGCTCACCCTTATAATTTACCACCACACTAAAGCTCGCATTCCTATTTTTATGACAAGATATATTTTCCTCGCCATAAATAGCTGAAACTATGAATCATAATTTATGACTTTGGTATGAGAAAATTCTTATTATCCTTGGATATTGTACGAGGTCAAGGATTGTTTTCAAATTACGTAGAAAGTTTTTTTTTTTTTTTTCTTTTTTTGTTTCTATTAAACGCATAAAATAAAAATGTGAAGGTTACTGTTTTTATTTTGACGTGAAACACAGCAAAGCTTTCGTCGTAACCATCGGATCTGTCAAATGGTTGTCAGAAGAAAAAAACTTACGTGTGACGAAGTAAATTGAATAAATAAAGCGGAGAACCAACTTTTGGGTTGATAACAGATTAGAATATAAACAATAATATTTATAGGTAGATAGTGAGAATGTGTAATAGGTATTTGTTATTGTTTATAAAAATAAAGCCCTTAAGTGTAAAGTGATAAGAATAAAAATTACACTACCGGGTGGATATTGCGTACTTAAGAATGACACATTGAGGGACCTTGTCATTCTCTCAAAATTTAATAAAAACCTTAAACCATATTTATTTACACATTTTAAGTTTTAAGCACTTGTTGTACCGAAATTTGTATAAGAGTAACGTCTGTCATTGATGTCTGGCTTTTTGATTGAGTATCCCTTCTACACCTTTCGTACGTGATTGTCCTTGAGGTTTTGCATGTACAGAACTGGAAGGGTGATAACATCATGCTGTATTGTATGCGCGTATACAATATCTTGGTTTAGGTTCATTTAACGGTACGTGATTCGAATCGAGGCATGCTCTGATCCTAATTAAATACCTAGAACCTAGGTAATATAGTGAACACAGGCTGTAAACTCGTTTCCTACTTCTGGGCCTTGTGGTGGAAAACTGAAAGTGGTGTATGAATAAATATTTGTATTGATAAACTACCATTTCCACACTAAAAATGTCCACAATTGAAGAAATTCAACTACACGCACTTATAGTTTGTTTCCATAGGCCACTGGACTTCACAATACCATTTTATTTTTGAGTAGAGAAGAATTATTGACGAGAATATTAGAGTTTAAAACACTCGTCGTATCGGGGGTCAACAAGCATGGTAGATCATTCCACATTCGTGTTGTTAAGCTTATAAACGAATCCCTATAATTGACAGTACGACCGAAGTTGAGCTTAAGGGTGAACAGGGGTCGAATTACGGCATCAGTTAACATGTGAATGAAATACATACGCTATCGAGTGATCGAGTAACTACATTGGGATGATCACATAAGAATGTTCACGTATCGAGTGCACTTTGAAAATTGTACTAGTAGAATTCTACTACATTGAATTGTGATGGCTGACAAATGTCAAAAGTATTTATTTTTGTGCGAGGAAAAGTTTTGTATATATCGTCTTCAATTAAAAATGGAAAATTTACTTTAATTTTCATCTTCTGATTCAGAGGATGATCGCTATGAATGTATTGAGCGAAGTCTTTTAAGAGATAAAAGCGATCCATTCTTTTTACAGGACCCTGAGTACGTATATAAAACTATAATTTCCTGAGAATATCTTTCATAACATATACTTTTGAAAGATTCAGGGTAAATAAGAGTTCTTTCTTATTTATAATGGAGAAGATACATTTTAGAGGATGCACCTCAACCCCTGTCCCAGCTCATAAAATTTGTAAAAAAAAAACAAAAATAACAATAAACAAAGATTTTCTTACATATTTTCTCCCAAATGCACCTTAGCTCGTCAGCAGAAACCATATCGAATAAATAAATACACGATCACTGATGACAGAATGCCAAATTTCGATACTCGATACCCGATCTATTAAGCGGTCATGCCAAATCAACATTTATCAGTCACGTGTTGCTCGATAGCTAATGCGGTAATTCGATTCCTGATGTGCCTTCGAAGCAGGACGCGTATTGCGGGTGGAATTTTGAAGGGGAGAAGGATGCAATTGGCTATTTCGTTGGAGATTTTTTTTTTATAAAAAAAAAGGGATAAAGTAGGGAAAGACGTCTACGACATTCGAGTGGTAAAATAAATTTCCTACAAGAAAGCTACTTTGCTTTTTCTTCTTTCTATATTAAAAGTCATAACTGAACCGACATGCACTAAGGCCGCCATCTTAAAAAAAAAAACTGCAGATCGGGAAGCACCTTCTCCCGGTTTTCGGCAATTATCTTAGAAACTGTCGATCTTCCTTCAAAATTTGTTGGCATTAAATATTTCTGACGCAGTTGATCTTAGAAACAATTTAGGTGCACGACTGGATCGTACGTACCTGCATTTATATATAAATTTTAACCAAAAGTTTTTTTAAAAAAAAATCCGTTAAAAATATAGAAAAATATTTTGAAAATTTTTCAGAACCAAATGTCAAATATTGCTCAAATCTTTATTGCGAACAAAATCAATCGAGTCATAGCCGAGAAATAGCAATTTTTTTAAAAAAAAATCAGCTAATATACTTATTATCAGCGTTATACACAATTTTTGTTAAAAACCTAGTACACCATATGTTGGCATATGTCCACTGTAACTCAAATATTAAATTTGAACAAAATCGTAAAAGCCGTTTTCAAGAAATTAGTAAAGTACCGTTAATTCTGGGGTTAGAATGAAAATTTCGATTTCGTTTTGAATTACTAACTCACAGACACCCCAGATAAGAAGTTTGAAGAAAATTCGTCCATCCGGCAGTCGACCGTACATACAGAAATACAACATACATATGTACATACGGACAGACAGTATTGCGAGACCTACTTTTTGAGATTCTCCATTATAGTACTACCAAGAGGTAGAATTTGTTAACGAAACCAATACTTGCCCATGCTTACATATTTACAAATAAAAATGTTATACTACTCGTAAAAATAAGGGGCACACAATTTCCTATAAGAGCTGATGGAAAGTAGAGTTTTTCTAAAAATAAATTTTTTAAGAACGAATTATGATTCGCCTAATTTAATATTTTTTTTTTTTTTTTTTCAAAACTTCATTTTCTCCCTGTTAACGAAAAACACCAAGTTCAACCATTTCTGAGCTGTATACGAAAAACCAGATAAGAAATCTCTTGATCCACCATTTCCCCAAGATGGCGGACGTTGCATAGTCTTATTTAGGAAGGCATGTCTATTCGCTTGGACTAAATTTTGTCTTCGGAACTTGCAAATCAACACCACTCCTAAGGGTTTGAATGAGAGAAATGATATTTTCCTCGATAACTTCACGATTTTGGTTTTCGAAGGATTGGCTCTCAAACTTCGCCCACTGACGCAATAATTTACAAAGAGAAGGTGGGTAGTTTAAGACATTTTCCTGATACTAGATGAAAGCATCATCGATGTAGGTTGCCATGTTGAAGGCATCTCGTGGCAGCATTTTTTTTAATCTTTCCAATAACAAGGAGCCGTAGGTACAAGTGGCAAGAGAAATATCGTTCTGAGATGTTCCTCAGTGCGCAGATTTTTAGGCCTTGGCGCTAACGTTGTAATGTTGCTCCTAGGGCGTGTTCCTTATGCTGTAGCCATGCGCTGTGGACAAGAAAGCTGCGTTATTTTTCCCTTGCCCAGCACTCATACTTCAGCTGCTATGGAAGTGATCCTGAATCTAACACCTTTACACCTCACATTTGTGGGATTCACAAAAGGAGCAGAAGTATAATATTTAAGTGTATAGTGGATTAGAAATATCTTGGACTTAAAAAATGAGCAACCGTCCTAAAGGAATGCTAGTGTTATCGGGCGGTTGGGTGTCTTAAATTGGAGTGGGTGACTGCCGCCTTAATTGCCTTAGCGACTTGTTATTTTTATTGCAAATAAGGCTTTTAGAGGAAATTGAAGCCTGCGCAACTCAAAATGTACTAAACTCACTTAGAGGGATAGTATGTGCGCTGACATGACAGGCGAGAAGAGATTTGTGCTCTCGTCCCACACGATGAATTTACAGTTGCTTAAAGATTGTTTGAGATGTTGTTCAGAAGAGTTTCCAAACGAATCAGCTTAAAAGGAAGCTTAAAGTTACAATTGACTATCCCGCATTCTTTTATCGTTGCAACGATGTTAGAAGTGCCGACACTCCTCTACTTCGCTGGGAGTTGGTGAATTGAAAAAATCTTTCCCGTGGCCTAGTTCCACTTTAATGCTTTCTTAAACCTGCCGATAAACATAGAGTTGGGTGGCAGTCATGGAACTCTCGTTCTTTCTCATCACCTCTGTGAAGGCATTTGCGTCAGATTCAAATGTAAGTTATACAGTACCGCTTTCTGCGAGGTGGTATCCCAGTGTTCACTGTCTTCCTGTCGAGTCAAACTTCAATGTACTGTAAAAATTTCACTGTTGTCAATTTTCCTCCTTCATTTCTCCTTGGGAATTTATTCTTATTTGAAATGAAGTAAGGAGTGGCTATAGGGGATAAAGGATTATTTTTTTTTTTATTAACAAAATCTTCTGCAATATCAGGGTGGCCGCCATATTCTATAATCAATTTCCCTGAAGTCATTTGAAAGTTTTGCCTACATGTATAAGAACAACATAACAGCATAAAAGTGCATCCAATTTGCTTTAACTATAGCTTTTAAATATTCATCGTGAATATGGTGACAATGATGTATTGTAGTATTTAATTTGTTTACTTCTTGATCAGAGCATTGTTGGTTCGAATACCAACTGGGGACAGGAATTATTTCAAAGAATAAACCTTAAGATTGCGACCGGACCGATTTTGAAAACCATTTTTGCCAATAATCAAAATTATGACGTCAGATAGAGTGACAATTTAAAAGATGACCAAGATTTATATTCATCCAAATTGCGATTAAAGTAGATGCAAAGCTTCTTAGATCTGCAGAAATCACCATGCAGGTTGCTTGGAATATCAGATCCGATGAAGGCCCAGTTAATCAGTTAATAAAAAAATGTGGACGGTAAGCCAGATCCTGGAAAACATCTTGGATTGATGTTAATAATAATTCCAGGGCTGTGTGTAACAACAATGAAGAATGCACACTGCAAGACAAGTTAGAAAATTAGTTCATAGTGCGTGGACCAAAACCACCTGCTAATGGTTGAGTATGCTATGTTTCACGAAATCAAAAAATCTAAATATGCAAACCTCTAATATCTTGAAAATCAAATTCCTCGGATTATTTTTCTTTTTATTTTGTTCTACCAGGTAGTAGTTTGTAAGTACGAGTATCTACATATACATGCGACAAATTCTGGACTTTTTAGCACCTACTTAGCCAAAGCAAAATGTAACTTACTCATGTCCCGAAATAGAGTGAAAACAAATGATTCATTTTGCCAACAGACGGCAGCAAATTGTTTAACATGTTTCTGAAGATTTATTCTCGCCCTCGCTCGACCAATTTTCATTCACCGAATCCAAGACTTGGGAAAAGTCCAACACTCAGTCACATGACACATGTTAGAGAATTGTACAAAATGTATCCCCACTACTTCCTCAATCGTGTAAATAACATGTGAACATGTTACACGCTTGGTTCACCACTCATCTATGAACTACTTTTGCAATTAACAAGAAAATCTTCTCTCGCACCATCGTCGTCGTCGTAGCGAGGCCAAAGCATCTTCTGTCAGACAGATCTTTCGGCAACAAAATTGCACACACTTTGCGTATGAGTCGTGTGATGAATCTGTCTGTTTGAATTAAAAGTGAAAATTATGTCGGGATGATGTTCTTTGATGACTAAAGGACTAGCATTAGTGCGGCTATCCCCTTTAACCGACACGAAAGCAATTTGGCCTTTAAGAAAACGATCTGTTAATGCACATCGCAGGGTGGAAAGGAAGTTTACTCCTACATTCTGTTACATGCCGCTCAAAGATTAGGTGCCAAAGAAAACAATTTCACGGGAAAACATGATACGAGTACTCGTATCTCTGTATGATTTGAGTGTGTGCAAAGTGAGTGCTCAGTGACAGTTTCCGCTTTGTCGCTTGTCATTTTCAATCACAATTGAAGTATCCACCATCTGTGAGTTGTAACGTATTAATTTCATAGATACTGCGCATATACACGCAAAATACTGATAACATTGTAGCTACAGATTGTGGACCCGGGGGTTTGAGACGAGATTCAGAGTAAAAGATAGCATGACAATCGCACTTTGTCGCCTTATCAATGGAACGATGTTGCTGCGTTGTTGTGTGTTTATGAATGAAATTTGAATTTCTATGGAATCCACTCTGGGCAGCAGGTCAGGCGCAGAGGTTACTTTACATCCGTAGTAGAGAATGAAATCAAAGGAGAATAAAAGAATCTAAACAGATAAGTGGTGCTTTGTAACCGAGATGAGAGATGCGAGATGGAGGCATGCCAAGCAAACTTGATGAAATTTTAAACCATAAAACTACTTATTTCCGGTTCTAGGGGTGATGATGACCGATGAACTGGTGACTCTGATGAGATGGACCTCGGATGATTTCTATGCTTGACTATGGCATTGAAATTGATGGATTAGATTTTGATGGCTAGTGTGATTGGGATCAGCTGACTTCGCGTTACGGCATGGATCGAATAGGTCAAGAGATTTGGTTGATCTTTTTGAATGACATCGGTGGAAAGATCTCGTTGACCTTAAGTATACATATACATATATAGGTACTTAAAAGGAGAATAAAAGATTTGTCTTTCAAACAGTTTTGAGGTAGCTCTTGAAATATTTTAGATTTTAGAATGATCATAATGAGTTGTTTCCCTTCTAATCAAAAGTGGTATACAATTTAGCGCTTGTTAATCTCCACGAATCGAAGCGCATAACCTTCGTAAAGTAGTTTTCATGACGATTTCTTTATAAAGACAAAGAAAAATGTGCGTCATGATTACAAATGCATATCATTCTAGTGGGACTATCTAACTAATCTGTAATAATCTAAGCATTTCTACGCAAATATGCGTCTTATATTAACAATAAAGCGTAACTAAAGATAACTCTTTTAGATAACAATATAGATAGCTGCACAAATGCGCCATCCCTACGTCATTGGAAAACTCAGTCCTTCAAATATCTGTTAAGAAAGCAATTACTTTTATACACAATTGTCACACGGTGTCAGTGTAGTTATTTGTTGAGCCTGGGCTTTTTTTCTAAGATCTGGAGAAATTTGTTTACCAAAATTGTACGCAATCTTCCAAAATGTCTGACTTATGTCTTTAATGTCACTTTAAAAAATTGCTCAAAAAACTTATATACACACGAGTATCTCAAAACTTGTTAAGCGTTAATGGTATTTAAATAGTAGTTTTCGAAATACGTACTAGAATTTGAATTGCTTTATGACATTGTTCGAGCAAGCACGACACATATGTAAAAATTTATAAAAATTTGGATTCAGTTTGCAGAGAATTTAAAAATCTATAATTTCGGCGATGAGAATTTTTTTTTTTTTTTAAGAAAAAGATTTTTGCAAATAGAAGTTTTTTACATAGAATAAAATATGGGTTTTTCATCGATGACTAGAATATTATTGACTAGTTTCTGTGTTTTCAGAGTTCGGAGATGGTGATGGCATTAAGTGCACTGGCACTGGTTGACAATTATAGGCACTAATGTTTTGTTCAGCTACAAACCTTAGGGCGACTTCATCGCCATTTGCTGACTTCGACTGTCAGGACCACATTTTAAAAATTGTCTATTTTGGACCCTTTTCGTGGGCGACTTTTGTGACCCTTTTTAGTAATAATAATAATAATAAATAATTTTTAGTACTCATATGAACTTTTGGCCTTTATTTGGATTGAGTTTCAATTACATCTATCCATAGTCTTGACCCAAAGAACTTTCCCTCATTCTATTGATATTCAACTCCGTAATACCCTGTTCATATGGAGATTTCTCTCTTCCAACAAAGAATAAAACTTAACTGCTTTTCTGTTGATTGGACTTAAAAATATTTGCATTGAACGTTTTTCGCAAATTATTTGGCAATTGGGACTGTATCTACAACAATAAAACCTATTTGTAGATCTATAGCTTTTCCCAAATCGCAAAATTGCTCATAAAATATCTAGTTACAATTAGCTTACTGTAATCGATCAGCCTTGAAGTATTTTTTGACCAGCAAAATTCAATTATTTAGTAAGCAATTTAATGGTTTTCTGATCATCAAAAAATATATTGTTCGATTTGCAAAAAATAAAAAAAACTAAATCAGACATCAAACATCAGCAGACAAAGTAAATGATTAGCAAGAAAAATATAAGATGAGCCGACAAAATTTGCTCTCAACAACAAATTTATTATTTGATCAGCAGAATATAGTTTTTTGAAAAGTAGAAGCTGTTTCTTGACAAGCAGGAATAGTAAAAGATTAGCTAATATTTTAATAGATCATTTAAACAATTTTATAAATAAATTATTTGATCAGCTGAATGTATTTTTTTGTCTCGCGAAAAATAAAATTGCAGTAAAAAGGGTAAAAAGATTCATATACAAAAAAAAGAACGAAAAGAAAGAAACAGTTATTCAAGAAAAAACTGCGACGATTGGGAGTTTAAAAAATGATAGTAAAAAATGCACGGAAATTTTTCCGAAATTCGCTATCGCTCACGTTTTTTTTTTTTTTCAATAACTCCTCCTCGTTTGCTTTTTCTTGAAACATTATTTCTTTCTAGAGATGAAATAATAAATTTTTTCAGTTCATCTTTTAAGATGCATTCACAGCACAGCGACCATACGAACGATCGAATATTCGCATTTCATTATTGACATTTCATTCACAGTAACTTTTTTTTTCTAGTCGCAGCAATCTGCGAATTTCACTTGTTATTCGTTGTGTTTCTAAAAAACATAAGTGTACAATGAGAGTTAGACAACATATTCTCCTATAATCATATATATAATCAAATGCAACTTTAATGTTTGTTGTTAATACTTTGAGCTCTGACCGACCACCAAGAATGTGGATTGCATTTCACATCTGTGGAATGTGAATAAAATTTGACAGTTCGTCTATTCGCGGAAAAATCAGCGAATTGTTAATTTCTTCGCAGAAACCAATTGAAATTTAAAGATTTTCCTATTAATTTATAGATAAATTAAGCTATGTCTTTTTGGAATAGTAAAGTTGTCAATTGTGTGTCTTTAAATGTACTAAAAACGGTTTGTTCGCAGTTCGCCCATTCGCCGGTCGCTGAGCTGTGAATGGACCTTTACAAGTTAGACTTTTAATTTTTCCAGAGAATAAAGAGTTTAACTTCTTTCCCACATGGACTACAGGAATTCAAATACGCCTTGATTTTGGTATATGCGATATATCTGTTCTGGGCTGAAATCGTCACTCTCCTAACCTAAGGAAAAAAAATGTAAGCGAGCTTTTTTTTTTGTCTATTTGCGACTTTTTCAAATTTTCAACGGTAACTCTCTGCAAACAAGAAAAGTAGATTATCAGCAAACGAGAAGTGTTTAGAATGACGTTGAATATAAATAAATATAGGGTGGCCCATCTATTGGTATCTTTTTAAAATTCCAATACAAAAAAAAACCATTTAATGTTTTTCAAAGTTTTTTGCTCTAAAGCCCAAACAGAGTAGCGATAAGGGAACGGGGTCATTTTGCTTCAATTTCTGAATCTTTATGCATAATTCTTCTCAGGGTAGTGCGGTTAATGTTCAGTTGCTGAGATCTGTGCCGAGTTGAGGCTTAGACGCACACTTTCGGCAACAGCAGCAATACTCTCGGCTAAGCGCACAGGACGAAAAGGGGGATAGTTTGCGTACAGCAGGCACGGTTGGTGCGTTATTTCGACCGAAATTTCTTTTTAAAATTCGCATTCACTTTGGAAATAAGTTTGCAATATTTCTCAACGTTGTTTAAGCGTAAATCGATTAATTTCGTACCACTGAGATACGTATGACTGTGTTTCTGTCAATTTTTTAAGCGCGAAAGAGCCGTCATCGTATCGCATTTGAATATCCTTCTGTGTGTTCTTTTATATGTAAAATGTGGAAATGATTTCAGTATTTTCGAATTGAAAGAAGTATGAAGAAATTTATGGCAAGTTGCTCTCAAGATTTTTATTTTTTTTTTCAATGTCGTCATCCAATAGCGTATCTACTCCCAACAGTAATGTATTTTCTTTATTAGAACTTCGTCCTTCTGTTCTTAGATTTCATCTCCGAGGTATGCTGATTTATTTATACTTCATCTGTAGTCAAAAAACTACTTTAAATCTATTGCACTGCTTTTTGCCAGACCAAATATATCCTCGAATATAAGAATCGACTAGAAGAATCCTTGGCCTCCATTTCGTAGAAGACACTAAATTCGTTGAAAAAAAAATCTTTTTTGCGAATTCATTACTAATGTGGCGTATTAATTGTCTGCTATCATTATTTCACCATCTCATGCAATCTGATTCAAAGTAAATGCGCCCTATTGAGAAAGCTTATAAATAGGTTTCGCCTCCCCATGCCCTCACTCTGTTTACTTCAGACTACCCCATCACCTCATTTTTAAATCAACAAAAAAAAAAAATCACATTCGAATCAGTTCAATTGAAGACAAAAATTGATTGAAACGCAAAACTTTGCTCTAGAAACAGTAATTAAAGGCGCAGATAGATTCGTTTCAATTTCTGCTCCTCGAGTGTGCTACGGGCTCAGTATCAATGTACATATGTGCCTCCATTTACAATTTCTTGTTATTGTTGGTGTGCCGTTGTAAGGCCTAATTTAATCTAATACCCACCATATTCTCGTGTTGTAATTTCCAACCCCTCCGCGCCAACCCTCTTCTGTGCCCTTTAATGCGTTACATCGCATTTGCTTTGAGTGGATGAGAGATACTTCTACACTTTTTATGGAATAGATACTCGTATGTCCACATTCAAACGCAGAGCAATAATACAATTTGTTTGTTATTAGATTTAGTTAATATGATGTTTTTGTTGCTTAATGGGTATAGTAGATAGTTACATATTATAGTTGTGGCCGGTGTAATCTCATTCACAATGCGGACGCTCTCTCGTTATACGATATACCACTACAAATAGCACTGCTATCAGCAGCTCGCGCTCAGGTTAATAGACGTTTTCAAGGCCAAGCCACTCACGAAATACAAAAATATTATAAAACAGCCGACAAAAAGCCATAACGACGGCGACAATGTCGTCGACGCAACACCAATAGAGAGTCGACTTGATGTGGTGTGGTGTCGAGTGGAGTGTTTATGGGAATCTCCCTCTGACCGCTACCGCACCGCGTTTCTATACCGCTCCCTTGAATAGTGTGGTGGTGCTTTTGCTTGGTCTAAACTCGGTCGGGGTAGTTAGAACTGCGTATAATTTGTTTAAATTCTAGATACGTAGCAATGTCTTTTGCTTATTTTTCTTCTATTTTTGCGTTTTGCTCCACCGCAAGTTTGGCATTTTTGTGTTTAGCAGTTAAACGAAGTGTTCGCGAATTAATTTTTAAAGAATCGTCGTTTCCACATAGTATTGACTTATTTAAATGAGAGATTAGAGGGTTTTTGACTTATGCTGAGAGGAGCGTTAACCCGTATTTTTACGACATGATCAAGATTACGCATACGAGGGTGGTAGCGTTGTTTACTTGGGTAAATGTGGCGCGCAAAAGAATTATTTGAAGATCGTCGGAGATCAGCTAAAGGATCAAATGAACTGATATTCGTATTATCAGTTTTTTGAACTATGGATTTTTTTTTATACAGAAGTGATCGAATTATTTTGGTCATATCCTGTACAAGAGATCATTTAAAAGTTATACATACATAGCTATTTGTGTGTGTTAAACCTTCACTGGTCTCACTGTCCCAGACGAAAATATCTCAATAAATCTTGTCTCTAAATAATTTAAAGCGCATATGTACATATGTACATTTTATCTTAAAAATGTTGACAACAGGTTTCAGCTTTCTTTTTAAATGTATTTCGTCTTCACTAACATAATAATGTCAGGATGCTATTTATGGTACGAGTATGTCGAATCATTGAAAACAGGTAAATTCATTCAAGACTGTCGCTCAAGTATCTTCTTTCAGTGCAATTACGCAAAACGATAAATACGGTGTTTCTATAAAATCATAAACAAGACTGACAACTGCTGACATTTGAAAAATGTTGTCCCCATTATTCATGTCTTATTCAGTCAGTAACATTTTTAATCGAATGTGTCGATGATTTTAACAATTAAATTGAACATCTCTCGAAAAGGGCAGGTTCACAGTTGAGTTAAGAACTAAACCCTTGTATTAATTTTAACTACAAAAAAACTGCCGCAGCATAGTTTATTACTATGAGCTATTAACATACAAACAAGATGAGGCAAAAGTAATGTCATAATGTGCCATAATTTTTGCAAATGGCGTCAAATGTTATTGTGCTTTGACATTTATGTTGTAGACAGATAGAGAATTAGTTTGCAACAAGCAATGGAGCGATAAACACCTGAAGGACGCGGAATTATTGTTACTGCTTATTTGACCAATTTCCGGTGAATTTTGTTGTCGTTTTCCTTGTCGTCCTACACCATGTGCGCGAACAATTAAGGGTTTGGCTGAATGTCTCGTGAAAAGTGGGTCCACTAGAGATGTCGCAAGAAGTGGCCGGCCCCGTATTGCTCGTTCGGCCGAGAATATCACTGCTGTGTCCCTAACCGTTACTGGTGAGCGCTACAGACAGATGTTAAATGAGTTTTTTTTTTTTGCTGCAAGTTGCTGAATTGGGTCTCGAGCATTGTTAGTTCCAGCACGACGGAGCAACCGCTCACACAGCTCGGGCAACGATGGATGGATAAAATTTTTGTGAAAACAGAGCCCAATTTTTTTCATTTCTAACAAAATGGCAGCCAATTCCTATTTTGACATTACTTTTGCCCCACCTTGTATATTCCAAGTACACACGCAGACGAATTCTCAAATCGTGAAAAAACAAACACAACAACCTTAGTATACCCAAATATTATCGTTTCTCAATTCCGTTGAAAATGACGGAAAAATAAGAAAAAAAAATCAGCAACGCAATGCTGTGCTGAGTACATACAACCGCACAAGTCTACTCTCTGCTGCACCGCTTTTGGCAATGGTACTCTATCTTCTATCAGAAGAAAGAGCTGTTTCGCTGTGAAGTATCTTTTTGCCTTAAAGATGTATCTCATCTTCATGGACGCCGATTTTGGGATATGTGATTGTGCCAAGTTACACTAAAGTTGACTGTAGCGTCAAGAAGATGCAAGGTTTCTTTGAGTTGAATGGGGTTTGCATTGAAGTTAAGCTCAGGTCTACCCCTGACTGTAGCGCAATCCAAAGTAAAGTAAAATGTTTTCCCCACTGCAAGAAAATCTGCAGGTCTTCATTTATTGGGCTGATTTGGTCGCATCTTTGACGATGTGATGGAATTGCATTCATCGGCATGTTCTTCGAGCAAGATGATATTAGGGTGCTGTCATCGGCAAAACTAAAGATCTTGTTGCTTATTGACTCTAGTAGATTCAACGATATCGAGTAGAAACAGAGTTTGTGAAAGTATAGATCGCTGAGCCACTTCAGCAACATACCACAACTTAAATTGATCTATTCTTAAGAAATTTGTCCATCCAGGCCCAGAGTGGTTCCGGTAGTCTAGTTTGCCTTATAGGGCTCATGCCAAACTCCATTGAACGCTTTTAAGATGTCCAGGAAGCAGCAATTACTTATTACTTTCTTATGTCCTATATCCGCTTGTGGGTCCTAGGGCCTCGTCTACGCCTACGCGCCATCGTGTACGGTTTCTGGCAATGTGTCTCAGCTCTCCCCAGCTTTTCCCCAACTGCCGTGCTTCCTTCTCTCTGGCGCAGAGCAGTCGAGAAGGATAACAGCAATTGCTTGCCAGTGTTGCTCAATGCCAGATATCCATAGGTGGGAAGGTCTTCAGTTGAACGCAGGTTGCGAAAACTATAGTGTTAATCACTTGAGTTTATTATTCTTATTTCTTAGCTTCAGAATAACACACAAGAATGACTTATAGCTTGAAATAATCGCAGATTAGTTGGCTAAATTTAGACGATTGTAATGAATGTGTGGTAAAAGGTAAATCTAATTGCCCTTGTTTTCAACCCCCTTTCCGTCTTATCTAAATACGATAATGAAAAAGTCAGTCAGTGGATTAGACTCAGTTTTAATAATGAATTCTTTCAAAAAGTTTATAAAATTACAGACGCAATAGTAAATTTAAAACTTACTGGTATTATAATAAATTAACCTGTCTACAAAGTTCTCAATGTCAGTCAGCGTGTCACCTGCCCGACCATGAACCCTAACGTAAAACGTTAACCGCCCCCGGGTGCAGTTTATTAAACTCTAGCTTAATTCCTATAAAATTTAAATGCACGAAAGTGATTAATATCTAATTAATTAATAATAATTATGACCCGCCAACGACGTCGATGATAATCGGAAAGCATTATCGACCATCAATTCCTGACAGAGTGCTAAATTGTCTTAAAAGCAAAAACCAGATTTCCCACATACATACATATATATATATGTACATATGTATGTCCAAAAAAAAAAAAAAAAACACAACTCCATAGGTGGAGTGCGCGTCCTTGATCTATGCACACCAGTCTCGGGGGGCCCGGATGCCTTAGATCAATGGACATAGATGACTTTTCTATCTATGACTTTTCTCAGTCAGCGTGCGCACACACTGTGCTAATATTTAATTTACCCAATTCGGAGATGAATTTTTATGATTTCATTATATATTTGTCGAGAAGAAACACCTAATTACACAGAAAATACCCCCACTTCTCGAGTTAAAAACAAAAACAAATGCGTCAATCAAATCGCGAATTGTTTATCTAATGTTCGAAAGGCACATAGCGACCGAGCGAGAGGAAAAGAGACAGGAAGCTTTTAATTTAGAAGTTCAAGGTTATGAGGCTCATGAATATTCTTTTCTTTTCAAAGGTCATTTCCCTTTCCATGCTTGTCTGCTATTTTCGTTGATTTTTTTTTTTTTTTTTTGAAAATAAGTCTACAAGCAAATATTTGCAACCCTATTTTAGGGGTTGAATGGAGGAATGGCAAAAAAAAAAAAAAATGATATTTTGATTTCTTTACTTTTTTACACAATTTCTTAGAAATAAATGAGTATTCTTCAGAAGGGATCCTGTATTTTTCATCGTCTTCTAGTTGACTTTTATTGAGAGGGGCACTTGTAGACGTCGGTGAATGAATATATGTACATATATTGGCAGGAAGAAAATAAAAGAGGGAAATAATTAATCAAGGATTGAGTGTATGATATCCTCTAACATTCGAGTGTAAATTGAGAATGGCAATTTATAGAGGGTTAGTGGGAAACAAATATTTGGAAGGATTTTTCGTCCAATGAACATTCTGACTCAATAAAACTTTTTTTTTTTTTTGTATGTTTAAGTTGCTATCTTACCGCAAATTTTTTGGATTATGTATGGAATATAACATCGGAATACAAAATGGCCGCCACAGGATTTTTGCAAACTTCGATTCTTGTGAGGTAATTTTCGATGACTTTTCCGCACATTTTTGGCTGTATTGCGGTCATAACTTAACGGATGTTGGTTTTGAAGTGCTGCAAACACGATCTTTAGCATAGCACCACAAAAATAAATCCCACTGGATCTTGGTGGCCAATTAATGTCGCCAAATCTCGAAATTAAACAGCCAGGGAACTTTTCGTTCAATACGCGTCAACTTGTTGATTTTCTCGCACCCAATTGGCGTATATGGCTCAACGGTTAAGGGCGCGATCACTGAGCGAGAGATTTTCAAAGTTCGAATCCCAGAAAACAAAAAAAAAAAAAAAAACATCCGAGCTTCTCTCAATCAAAAAAAAAAAAAAAAAAATGGTCTTCGGAAACTGCATAAAACTGTAGGTCCCAACCATTCATGCGTCTGCACTAGTGGCTGCGAGAAGCTTGGCATGGCTCTGTATGGGCTGTTAGGGCCAACATATTTATTTATTTCAATCGGCGTATGTTCTGCGCATTGAATGGTCAGCAGGTTTTAGTTGTTGTATAAGCTGGACCTTATAGGGATAAAGATCCAAATCTAAGCGCAAAATACGGCAGCTGTAGGAAATTCCCAATGTTTTCAGTTAATCGAGTATTATGATGGTTCACAGGCCAGATTTGTATCATTTTGGTGATTTTGTTTTGATCTGTTTGCTCAGTTGGGTGATAATAACGACCATAATCTGTCATTAAATGCCAATATACAGAACTGTCATTTTTGTAGTAAGATGCAACAGTTTTAATGCGTTGAGCTGTGGTTAAACGATCCATATTGTAAAACTGCAAAGCAAGAACTAACTACCTGTCACTATGGATGACAGATGGATTTGACAGATGCCATATGGAAGAGATGTGAAAACCCAACCTCGAAATGAATAACCCTTTAGATTGAGTAGATCTTCTTTTGAAGATAGAAAGCTTCTGGGAATATGCCTATTAAGAATGAATTCGGAAGTTTACTTGTTCTGTAAAAAAACAATTTTGAACATCTGGCACGGTGCCTAGCGTTGGCATCTAGCTTGCTTAACAGAACTCTAGGTTCCTCTGAACGCCTTTGGGATGTCTAGAGCAATAGCTCTTGATTCCCCATTTTGCTCAATAAGGTCCATTAGTGGGTTACACAAATCGGCAGGCTTCCAATTAAATTTCAGCTGCGAAAACCATACCGCCGGTCGCTTATTAGCTCGTATTCCCCTAGAAGTTTTATTATTTCACTTTGAATTGCATATAGACGGCAATGTTATGCGACGATAGTTTTGGAGCAAGAATTTTTTTTTTTGGGCGGGTAGTTTTTTTTTTTTTTTTTTGATTGGGTGTCGAATTGCCTGAAAACAAGTTTACAGTTTTGGTGTTGCGGCTAGTGATCCATTATCTTTGAATAAAGAAGAACAGAAGGGCCGTGAGCTACTGCGAAATTGTTTGCGACTCTCTCATTTGGTTTTGTCTTCTCGGATTCGGCCTCGTGCTTCGGCGGCTTGACGATACTAGTTCTTGTTTGTAATGTTAGTTTGAGTGATTTTGTCTATATGCTCTGTTCTTAGCAGCCAGTGGTTTGCTCAAAATCTTTGTAAGACAAAGCTTTGATGGGGGGCTGATTTTGTTTGGTTTGGTGGGGAATTGTAAAGGTCCATTTCAAAAAGAATAACCTCGATCGCAGCTTCTGCGTAAACGTTGAAGTCGCTAGTCCTGAAACATATGTATGTCAGTCCATGGAAAAGCCTCGATAAAATGCCGCAGCGTCTCTCAGTTAGACATAGAGAACAGCTAATTGCAAAGGTTTCAGCATGTCCTCCTGCTTCTTCAGTTAATAAAGTATCGTAGCCAATTCGAGTTATGTACGTCGCCGAGGGCAATGTATGCGGTGGTGACTGACTCTGTATCTATTTGCAGTCGATCATGTCAGATACATTTTGAAGTAGTACTCTTTATTTGGGGAGCGGTAAAGGCAGGACAAAGAATTTGGTGGAACCATGTAGGACCAGTTTTAGCACATAAAATCACGAAAGCTTGCAAGAATAGAGACATAAAAAATTTGTTTACCTAAGTGCGGGTTAAGGCACTGTCAGAACTGTTGCAGTACAGTTCCTTAGAGATGAGGTGGCACTGCGGGTGTCGATCTTTGAATTTCATTATTGCGATACAGACTACTGTTGGTCTCGTAGAAATTCGAATAATTTCGCTCATTCATTCATACTTTAGTGTTTTTTTTTTTTTTTTTATAACGGAGGGTGTTCTTTGTTTTAACAAAAAAAAAATTCCAGTAAACATAAAATTAAAAATAATATTTTATATGATTCCATAAAATATTTGTTGCAAAAGTCTTGATACCTTTGACAAATATAATACATTATTTTTAATTTTTACTTTAATGTTTTGGGCAAAAAGATTATTTAATACTTTGTGGAAATCCTTTAAGCTTCAAAACCTCCCTTTAACGATTTGGCTTGGATTGCATAAACTTTCTTGATACACCAGGAGTTACTTTTTGCCATTCTGCAATAAGTACCTCTTTTAGCAGAGATTTACTTACGGTTTTCTATTGTGGTGGTGTTACAAGCATATGGGGTGTTTTGTAAGGGATACACATCTTAACATCTAAGGCAGTGTGTTTTTATTCTTTGTCCTGTTGGAAGTAAAAAGTGCCCGAGGTACCCAGTTTTTTCAGACTTGGTGTAAGGTTTGCCTTCAAAATATATAAATACAGGTACTTCCTTATTCATGATTTCGTCAATTATCAGCAAATCTTCAAAACCCTAGCAGACGCCATACACCCCTGTACTATAACACTAACACCTCCGTATTTCACTGCCGTGATAGTGTTTTTTTGGGCTAAGTGCTCGTTTGTCTTTTTTTTTTTTTAGTGCAGATACTGTTTTGTTTAATGACATTTCAATATCTGCAGCTACTTTGGAACACTTTTGGATGGATCCTTTTCTACGATAGCCGCTATTTTCCTATCCTGTTTCGTTGATTTCATCCTTCCAACTATTTCATTAATTATAAAATATGATTTACCTTGTTTGTTCCAATATATAATTATCTCCCTCTCTTCTATTGTGAACTCCTTCCTGCTCATTATGCAATTTTATTTACTCTTTCGGAAACACGGATAACAAATTGTAAACCAAACTGACAGCTCTACCTGTCATCTCTTCACTTATGCCAGAATTATGTTAAACCAGAATTAGCGCTATCTTGTCGTACAGTGGTGCTTTACAAATTTGTAAGAGTACCAAGCCTTTTACACTGCAATTTTATTGTTTTGAATTGCAAGATCTGATTTATTGTTAATTATCTTTACTTTTTGTTTGTTAAATTGAAGAACACACTCCATTATAATTAAAATAAACAATATTTGTTTCCCTTATTAATTTATTTTAGTCACTGTAGGTGTAGGTACGTGCGACCAAGTCGTGCACTTTATTTTTCTTGCCAAGCACCGTTTTCGAGATATTGAAAATAAAATCTATGTTCGATTGTTTTTACTCAATAGTTCGTATCACTAATCGAGACCGCCTTCGAGTCTTGGTCAAATTTGTAAAATAGCTTTGTTTCTTAAAAGCTGATGTTTTATTAGCCTGAAAAGAAGGAACGTTGATTGTTAGAGCTGTAAAGAAGAAGCGGATTTCCATTTTGGAAAACTAGTTTTTAGTAGAAATTGTTATAGTAGGTGATAGATCGAATCAAAGACCGTGAGATCTCCAGTCTCAGTAAATATCCATTGACAGCTCAGCGACCTACGAATACGAACGAGCGAAAATTCGCGAATTTTGACATTTCATTCACAGCAACTTTTTTTTCTAGTCGCAGCAATCTGCGAATTTCACTTGTCATTCGTTACCACCAAGAACAAAGGAAAAGAATTGTGAGGTTAAATTTTCGCGAATGTTTTGGTCTCGCGAATGTGGATTGCGTTCCACATCTGTGGAATGTGAATAAAATATGACAGTTCGCTAGAAGTATTCGCCTATTCGCGGAAAAATCAGCGAATTGTTAATTTCTTCGCAGAAACTAATTAAAACTTAACTTTGTTCCTATTAATCGATAGATAAATTAAGCTCTGTTCTTTTGGAATAGTAAAGTTGTCAATTGTGTGCTTTTAAATGTACTAAAAATGGTTTGTTCGCAGTTCGCCCATTCGCCGGTCGCTGAGCTGTGCATGGACCTTAAGAAACTAATGAGCCGCACAAATCGCTAAAACTCGTAACATTTTGTACCCAAAATGTCTCTTTTGCTTGCTCTGCTGCCAAAGTAACAACTTTCAACCTTACCGACGAGCTCACAAGTAAGCATTGCTGGACAATAGGTCGCCACGGTATAAAATGTACCAGACTTTGGAAGTATAGTTTCGGTAAATGGTGGTGCCGAATTGGGCATGAACAGTCGACTTGCCAAACCAATGGTTGCTTTCGGTAACTCTGAAGAAGTGTAATCATCTTTTAAATCTGAGCGATTTGTAAGCAAATTTCATAAAGAAGCAAGCAAATGCAACTCATTCGTCTACTTCATTTATACTCGCAAATGCGCTTTTAGAAATCCATTAATAAACAATACAAATCTCACCTTCATTCACAAATCCGCCGCACAATGACATTTCCATTTTTGGTCACAGCACCCGTCCACGAAATGCTTCTCTCCCAGTCAATGCGAAACTATACTGCGGCATCGATTCTTGGCACACAAATCCGCACGTTTTACTCTTAAATTAGACAAAAATATAAAAAAAATGTTGACGTCTTCTCAATATCCGTTCATAGGTGGACTGTGGAGCCATTATACTAGGTCATGGAGAGAATATTCTGACCACCGACCGATATCACACCGTCATTTCTATTTTTCCAACCCAGAATCTCAAAGGAATTTTTCAATTAAAATAAATTTTGCCAATTTTCTTTTCAATATTACGAAAGACTATAAGTAAAGAAAATAAATCTTCTAATATTCAATAAACAAATAAGCTAGTGGGAGCAAAGAGAAAATGATGAAAATTGTGCGAAAAAGATTCCAAGGTGCCAAATGAAAAGATGCTGCGGTCCATGACGTAAACATCATCGTCCCGTTTAAACATTGCTCAGCAAAAGTCACATGATTGCGTGGTGAACGACGCAATCAGCTACACAATACGATCTTCAGGAATGCTAAACTCACCCAGCTCCCTGCTCCCCCTATGAGGATACAAAATAGAATTTTTCAACACACACACGGATGACAGTGGAGAACCATCTAAGACCATCTGATCGGGGAAATAGTCTGTGCCCCCAAACACTTTTTTTTTTGGTTAAAAATAAACGGAACTAAAAATATCTACGACGCCTATACAGCTTTACGTGCGTACGCATAGTGTCTTGATGACGCGTTTGTTTTTTTCGATCACCAAACTATATGACGAGGTTCACATACAGTTGCTCATCTTTCGTCAAAGATATTATTGAAAAAAAAAAAAATGGTCCACGATCCGGTTTTACCTTCCCAGAGTTGATAATGAATCGGAATGGGAGGTGAGGAGGAGGCTGACGTGGTAGTAGGTGGTTCATACTTAATTTCGTGGGGTTATTGCTGCAACAACAGCTGTGGATGGCCGTTGTTTACGTGGTGCGGTGGGAGCCGCTTCTAAACTATGTCGACGAAATTAAGTCCACGAATTTATGTGAATGACATGCGACACATACGAGTATAAGGATCCCCCCAATAGTAGATATCGATGAGTGGGGTGGTAGCGCGGTGTAGTAGCGCACATTTGATAGGGACTGCTCACCTACATAAAAGGGGCAGGCAATGTAAACAACAACAAGGCGGACGATATAAAAAGTTCAGCTAGCGCTGGTAAATAAATTTTGTTTATTTTTCGGAACTGTTTTTATCTTCCCCCTAAAGGGGGATTCTAATGAAGAAAAACAAATTTTTGTTTTCGACTTTTTTTGTTTTTTTTTTTTTATTATTTTTAAATGTTAATTGGATTTTTAACTTTCTGATCCAGGAGAAAGGGCATTGTTTTTGGAGGTTTTGATCAATTATAGCATAGGCTATTTCTTAGAAACTCTTAAGGCGATTTTGCTCAAGATTGTATTTTGTAGATGGCATTCTAAGTTTTGAAATAAATAGGTGTGTGTGTATGAAGACAAGATGAGGAAATTACTTATTGCCCAGCGGTGTTCTTAATTTTTTTCATCATCTACTCTTTTTTTTTTTTTTTTTATAAATGAGATTGTCCCCAATTTATTGTAAACAATGAATGAATCTCTTAAAATAGGATTGTTTTTGTGAACGAGCACAGCATACAATGTTGCAACATAAGTTAAGAATTTTGTTTTTGAAAAAAAAAACGAACAAACTGTTACAATAAGGGTCACAGACCAGACGACAGATGATAAAATAAATATGAAAAAAAAAAAAAAAAAGTTTTCAAAGAAATTGGGGAGAGTGTGTCAGGGCTTATCTAGAAGGTGGGAATGATGATGATTTGTGGCATCAGCAGCACCAAATTTTCCATTGGGTATTAACAAATTAAAAAGAAAACTTTTATTCTGTTGAGGGAACGAGAATTGAAAAAATATCTACCTCGTCAAGTCATAAATACTGGTACACGCATTTTTGGTGATAAAATAATTTGTTTTTCTGTAAAACTTTAATTGATTATTTAGGAAACAATATTTAAACAAAAATTGCCACCATTTGTATGTATCGATCACAGCACACAAAATTGTCCACTGCATGAATAAGTGCGCGCTTCAAGGACTCAATATTTGGGTGTACAGTAGAACAAGCCATCGCCTCTAAAATAGAGCACAGCTTATAATCCAAAAGATTGAGGTCTGGACTACCTTTCTAAAGACACCATAAGGCCCAACCGCGCGTGCTTATGGTAGTGTGAGATTTTTACTCACTAAAAACACCACTCTTCAAGATTAATACTACAACTAAGCCGACGCAAGATTAATACTACAACTAAGCCGACGGTACGAATGACGGTATGGTTACAATAGCCGTGAACATGTGTCTTTATGTTTACGAGCAAATTTTGTTATCTCTTCGACGACCCTGGGAATTCCCAGATCCCGATGAATATCTTCGTTACGTACGTACCACGGTGCGTCTAAGAACTTTATTTTCAAAAGTTTGTTAGATGTTTCTATTGCTTTTCCTGGTACAACCCCATAGTTGTAGACCATACGTCCACACTGGCTTCAGCACTTGCTTATAAATAAGCAGTTTGTTATGTAGTCTCACCTTCGAATGTTTTCCGAGCAGCCAGTACATTTGTCGGTATTTGTTTTCGAGCTCGTCGCGTTTCTTTTTTAAGTGCGATTTCCATTTAAGCTTAACATCTATAGAGTCATTCCTAGATATTTTGCTTCGTTCGCGTATGGTATTTGAGCCGAGTTTAAATATACAGGTAATCTATTCACTTTGTTTGTAGGTAAAGTTGACGTGAGTAGATTTGCTTTCGTTCAGCACAATACGCCAAGAATTCGTCCAAGCGTGGACTTTATTAATAGCATGTTGCAGCTTTTCAGTTGCTGCTTCAATTGTATCGCCCGTTGCCAATATCGCTGTATCGTCCGTAAACGTGGCGACGACGCAGTTTCTTTTCTGCGGGATATCACGCGTGTAGAGTACATATAGAAGCGGGCCAAGGACACTTCCTTGTGGGACTCCGGCCGCAATCTCCTTGAACTCAGAGTAATCATTTCCGTGCTTAACACGAGAAAGTCTTTCGGTGAGGTACGATCGTAAAATTAGAAAGAGTTGCCATGGCAGTAGTCGTTACAATTTATACTCCAAACCTTCGTGCCAAATCTTATCGAAAGCTTGTGAGACATCAAGAAATACACCATAACATATCTTTTTTTTCTTCGAGAGTTTTCTCAATTACGTTAGTTATTTTGTGGACTTGGTCGATTGTAGAATGTTTGATTCTAAATCCAAACTGATGGTCAGGAATGAGACGTCTTTCATCGATTACGGATTGTAGTCGTTTGTCTCATGGCCAGATCTATTGCTATCAAGCCCGGCACATTGTTTTGGCGCTACCCTTGTGTTGTTTTTGTCTTTTGAGCTGGCGGGTTCGACTCACGGAATAAGTTCTGATGCTTCTTTGGATGACAGGATGTAGAATTTGTCATTTTGCTTATTGAACGATTCCTCAATTTTTTCATCCGTGAACATAGTTTTTGTGTGTGCGTAGAGCTTTTGATCTTTCATTCCGTTTTTGATTTAATTCTTGTGTCTTTTATATGCGTTGACGCCCAAATCTTGTTTTATAATGCGAGACATGGATTTCTGCGATATCTTTATTTCTAGTGAGAAGATTTTTTGCTTTCGCAGCAGTTAATCCTGGCTTTACTAGCTTTGATCGCCTATGGAATTCTGACAGTGCAAGGGCGTCTAGATCTTTAACGGTCAGTTACTCCACCAGTGCCCTCAAACATTTTAATAATTCGTTACACAAAATTCCGGGTGATTCCAAGCGGTCGCAAGCCAATTGCCACAACACGGATTTTAATATCGCCACATTTCTTGTTTACAAACGACATTTGTGTAAATCTTTTTGCGCGTTAACTTAGTATAAACGTCACTCACCTGTGACATCTAATATAGAATTGATGTGTTCAATAATATTTCCATGATGAGTGCATTTAAACGTGTATCATTGTTTATATCACTGTAGAATCGTCCGAATCGGGGCAAAGATGAGGGAGAAACAGCCTGATAGCGGAAGGCCATTGATGAAGAATGGGAAGTCATCCGACAAAGAAATAAGCTCCAGAGTCTGCCCGATGTGGCAGGGGCTTCAACCAGTAGAGCGAGATGATTCTTGTAAAACCCCAAATCCCCAACCCCCCTAAAATCACATTTCTGATGATAGTAAACCCACAAAATGTAGCAATGGCCTTCCACTGAGATAAGTATTAGCTTTACTCATATTATTGTTCAACTTCGTGCTTCTCGTTGTAGTATACCAAACCAAAAATATGCTACACCAAGACAGAGCTCTTGCTAAAATAGTCGTCCATCAACTAAACAAAAGAATGAGGACGATTACTCAGCAACATACAATAGCTTCGTCCGTTTTAAGACGAAATAGAGTGTTGGTCCGAGAGTACAGTAAAGTCAACCAGACTAATATCAAGAAAACTTACGGGGAAGACAGCAGAACACCTGATTGCTTCAAATTTTACTTACTCGTGTGTATCTATACAACCTACAGCTATGGCTGACGCTAAACCCTATCAGAGCGAATCTAGGTCACAGTGGTACTATTTTGCTTAAAATTAGAATGGTCCCTCAACGTACCAATGAAACATCGATAGGATATGTTTGCCCATCTGTGGCTATCTTGGAGATCCCGCAGATATTTACAACGCCACCCCCGGTTAAGTAAGGATCCTTATAGTAAATTGTCGACAAATATATATAATAACAAAGTAATATAATATAATAATATAATTACATTGAATTCAAAGTCTCATGCCAAGGTCCTTTACCATTTATAAAAAGGGTTATGTATATTACCTGTGCTATTCCTACCTCCTCGTGAAACAAAACGTATCTCAGCCTTCCATCTTCCAAATATGTAACCTTGCTCATCAATTTTGTACCAACTAAAGTTGCTTGTAGTTCGATCCTCGGCATCAATAGAGATTTTTTGGGAAAAACTTTGCCACTGTAGCGTGCTTGCTGTCACCCATGAAAAAAGACAGCTGAATTAGGGAGACTAAAAAAAACTGTACAGATTCTACCTGTGGCAAAATTTGACCCAGTCAACCTTATACATTCAAACCTTTTTAAGAATAACCTTGAGGTAGACCACTTAGTAAACAATGAAACCTAGAGTGTTAAATGTTAAATGTGGACGTCGTCCTATTAAAACATCCTTATGCCCTTCGTTAAACGAACAAAGAATGTGAAAACATTCGCTAGAGGCTTCCATAATAACCCCAGCACATTTGCTAGCATAGCCACTTCATCACACATCTCCATAAATTGTTTCTCTTAAAGAACCATCTTTCAGTGGTCCAAAAACTTCGAGTTTGAAAACTGTATTCTAACGTAAAACCGGCGATGACATTAACCTTTTGAATTTTTCTCGCCAGTTGGATCAACCACGTCATCCATATTATCAAAGGATTAACTATTACCTCTGCCGCTCTAGAAAATGTTTCTCATGAACCCATTGAATAAATATTATTGACGTATTTACCCTGCGCAATGTTAGAGGTCTTCGAGCAAAAAGGTGTTGGGGTTGCGGTTTACGAATTCGATATTTTGAAATGACATACTTGAATTAATGTACGTACGTAGTTTAGTAGCCGTATGCACCTAAGTTTGCTTTGCGTATCCTCATCTACGGCAACGACCTTAGAAGCATTAACACTTCTCACACAATCGCCTTAACAACTGACAGATCAGTAAGGTTATAAACGTCATTAAGATGGAATTTATTAAAACATGACATTGAAAGTTGTCAGTTTTAATAGGCGTCAGACCGTGTTAAAAGCATCATTAAAAGCATTTGTTTGAAGTTAAATGATGCGAAACGATATTTATTTGCCCTAAAATTTGGCTATTAGTTGTATGAAATTTATATTCATGTCAAATGGCGAGTAATAAAGTGACAATTATGGGAAAAATCTTACGTCAATTTGGCATCACTGTTTACTGAAACAATACTAATAAAATGCATGACAGGGTCGAACGTACTTGCATCTATATGTTATTTATCTGCAAATCATTTAATTTGTATATAGGTAGATAATTATTAAATAGAAATTTAATTTTCCAAAACTTGGTTATACGCAATTTTTGGAAGAAAAAAACTGATATGCCATATGTTGGCATGCATCCACTGTACTCGTAAATCAAATATTAAATTTGACCGTTTTCGAAATTACTGTGATTGTCAAGAAGAGACTGTTTTGGGATCATCACTGTTTTGAAAGCTGCTTGTTTGTCATTCCTTACAGCTAGTTAATATAAAATCAAATGCCCTCCACTTTTCTACAAATTAAATTAGGTTGATCTGATTTCATGAAAACGGAAGTGTTACACAATCCTACACCCGTGCAGATGCAAAGAATCATACCTTTTTCCTTCTTATCTCTGTAACTACCTACCGTTTACACCAACACCTTTTGCCTGGAAATCCTTCAAAACAACTGCATCAACAATCAACAGATGTTTCGTCCTCAAATGCCAATGCTCATTTTACATTTGCACAACCCTCAGACGATACAATGGACGGGGAACATCTGCACCCAAGAATCGGGAACAATTACTTCACAAAGTGCATTTGTATCTTGATTCGTGTTTGTGCATTCGACAACCCCACCACGTTTGTAATCCGCATCCCCTTAACACACAAATTACACCAAGCTGAGGACACAGAGATGAACGAACAAAAGGACGCACACAAACTTCGAGAACACATGTGGCTGTGTGAGTCCTTTGAAAACATTCTCACCTGTTGTTGGTGAAGGCACATCCCAAAACAACAGGCTGCACACACATCCTCGATTACATAAGTAGCCCATCCACTAATAACAAATAACGTCACCAGAATACTCGTATCATGCAACACGGTGCACGCGGCAGTGATGTTGTGTAATTCTGCTCTGCCCTTTCCACGTAAACACTACGTAAACGACGTAGAAAGGATGCGCGCAGCAGGTGGTCTGCAATAGTAGGTTATTCATATTAAAATATTTCGCAGTAGCTTTGCTTTGTTGACGCATTCGACAGGAATTGTTGAAATTTCGTTTTGGACACTTGGTTGGTATCGCAGATGATTCATTTGTTTTGATGCTCGGTATGCCGGTGTCACTTTCACGGTTAAGTGCAGTTGTATTGTTTACAGGTTTAAACGATTGTGATTAGTTTTTTTTTTTTGTTTTTAATTTTACGCCATGTAAGTGATTTCACCAGATTGTGAAAGAAGCTTTTATGATCGCTTAGCGGCGGCGTGTGAAATGTTTGTCATTGTTTTTAGTTTTAAAGAGTAACTGTTAATATTTACTTATGGGTAATATAAGTATGTAGTATGAGACAAGCTTGTGGTGGGAGTTATGACACTTATGGACAGTGAATTCGATTAGATTAACTTTGGGATAAATTTGGCGGCATTGGAATTGACCAGCCATTATCTATTGGCTTGAGTATGATTAACTTAAGGGTGCTGACCTCAATGTCCAGATAGAGACATACGTCCCAAAGGCCGGCTGACAAAAGTCTAAACTCTATTCCATTTCGAAAATTTTCCGACGCCACATCATACCTATAAGCCTATTTTCATCAAAATCTGTTCGGTGACTCTTGAACAAGGTGTAAAAGTTTTTTTCAGAGAAAAAGTTTTAATTTTTAACTGATCCTTTTGAAGACACCATAGCTTGCTCCGATTATGAAAAATTAAAGGTGACAGTCCCAAAATTTTTTTTTTTTTAGTTTGGGAGGCCTATTATCATTCGAAAAACATCAGATATTTTCTAGTTTAAGTACTACCTCAGACTCTTAGCGCCCTTGATTTGTTCCTCTCTCAATAGCTCTACCTAAATGAAGTGTCTTTCAATCCTGCAGAAGAGTACGAACTTATCTACGGTGTTTAGTTTGTTGAGACTACCTTAAACCATTTTTAAACGGATTATATATATACGAAGAATCGGCTTGGGATACTCACTGTTTGCGAGGAACTTAAAAGAGCTTTCTTGCCAACGATGACTAACTCAAAAGTTCAAAGGGGGTTCAACAATAACAGAACTTCTATATCACCAGAAATTTTGAAAAAGGGATATCATCCATTGCTTAGTAGCCGGTTTCATATGCACTAGTTGAATAAAATTTATTCACTCTATCTAGATCAGCCAAATCTTTATATTGGAGACGAGTAACAACAAATAATTCTGAATTTGATATTCTTACTATTTTGCAAAATATCACATTTTGTAACGGATTTTTTATTTTATATCGCTTACCCACGCGCGTAGAAGGAACTACCGAAAAAAAAGTTCTTTCTTGAGGCTTCCGAAGAAAGTCTGCTCACCGGTGGTCCACAACGATGATAGGGATAATACATTGTGAACGAATATTATCCCTGAGCCCTGAGTATTGTTGAAACTCGGTGTCGTATCGTACGCAGTCGTTATACGCTGCTAAGCCTACGATTATGCTTTTCACAATCCTCAAGCGAGATTCTTCCCATTTCACTGCTTGAGCTGGTACTAAATATGAAAGTTAAACCCTTCTAGATACAAACTTATGCTTTGCCGACCATAACTCAGTTCTTGAGTCAATTGCACTTTGTATGCATGAAAATGCAAATCTTTCGTGAGAATACGCTGTCGAGAGCTTCTCGAAATGTTCAACAGCACTCTCACAAACTGCTTCGATGTTTTGTGTTGAACGATTTGTTGAAGAGTGTCTAAGGTCACTAATAGATCCAGTCTCCCTGAATTTTTGAATTAATCTCTTCACAGTTGATGAAGTTAAATCACTATTTCGACCACATTTTGTACGAAAATTGCGAACTGTAGCTGTCAAACCTTCGTTATTTTTAAAATATTGCTCAACAATGAAAACACGCCGTTCTTTCATGTAGCACTCCATTTTTAATACCCTGAACTGTCAGTTTTCACGCTGTCTTTTTTTTTTTTTTTTTTTTTTTCGTTGGCAACACTTTACCGCACAACTGGCGCAAAATTCAAATCTTGCGTAAATTTTGAGATACCCTTTGATAGTAGTCGCTCTTGTAATTGTCAAGGCAATTCATCTCTTTAAAAAAAAAGTTCCCTGGCGCATTAGTCCAGTAACTCGTTATACGCTTTTATAGGCAGCTCGTCATCTATTATCCCAGAGGACACTTCATGGAGGTAAGGTGGCATGGTATTTTACACCCTTTCATTATTAATATTGTGTGTTTTATAAGCAAACTCAAGCCACCTATTTTGACTCCAAGTATCAAAAATGGAGTGTTACTGAACAAAAGTGTCACTGAACTGTCTTCATGTTTTTAGCACATCCATCACTTTTATAAATGAAAGGTCACAAAAGTTCCTCCCAAAAAACGTGTCACCATATTCTCCAAAGAGCGGTGCAATGAACCTCAGCAAACACGAGCCACTCGTGTAATCATATCGAATCATCATCTCCATTAACTTAGCTAATTCAACCCCCGAAAGTTCATTTGAATCATCATCATCATCACCATCATCCCCTACCACTTCCTTTCCGGCCTAAAGCATATTCACAACACTTAAATAATTAAAGCAATCTATCGCGCAGCCGGCAGGTGGAACATAGTTCTTTGGGTTCTGTTGCTTTTTGTTTTGTTGGCCTGTTCCATAAATTAGGCGGCAGAGGTATTAACTATCACACAAAGCGGAATCAAACAAAACAAAGTCACACACAGGGCAACCAACTTAGAGAAGTCATTTGAACCAATCCCCCCCTTTGGGCCACGTGTTTGAGTACTTTTGTTTGCTTCTGTTCTGTCATTCGTTGTTAACTATGCTGCCTAACGTTCTTAGCCTCACAGAACAAAAAATTGAATGAAAATCCGAAAAAAGAAGGGACGCGCGCGCGTTTTTCTCTTTTTAGCTTCATTTTTCGTTGCCGGGTAATAACATAGACTTAAAGTATTCACCAAATCAGAATAAAAGGAGTCAATAACCGCCGATAGACCCACGCGTCTTCATTCTTTTTCCTTTTTTTTTTTGGCAACCCGTCCCGTTCCGTCCCGGCTGGAGCTTCCACCATAGCTACACGTTTACGTTTGTTTAGTTCTGGAGTTCTGATTATGCTTTTACTTTTTCTTCGACACGTTGCGATGTGGTGTTGGTGTTTTTGTTTGTGAACTCGTTTCTTTTTTTTATTTGGCTTTTCTGGGTTACAGAGAGTTCCTGACAATTGCCAAATGTAGTAACAACGAGAGGGGCGTGGTGCTGGATGGAGGCCGAAAGAGAGACCACCGAGACCCGAAACATAGAGAACGCACTGCGCAATAAGTTTCTTCTTATTTCTGTTCGGTTTAATTGAGGGTAAACGGTTGGGTAAATGGCCTCTTGTGGCATTCCGTCGTTTCCACGCTCCTGCTACTGCTACCGCTTGGTTTGGTTGGTTTCCCGCCATAATCCCATCAAACGTTTTGTATTTAGAAGCAGGAGCAAAGCAACGAGCAGTCAATGACTTTTCACACAAAAAACTGTGTTTGGCATTGACTTTTGTTTTTACTTTTTTTTTGTCGGTCGGTTTTTGTGTTTGGTGTGTGAAATCGGGGTTAAAAGTTCAGGTGACGAAGGTGTTGGTGAAGCGGCAACGATGAAGACGGGAAGGTGTGTGATGACGTGCTCGGAGTCATGTGCCTTTTGATGAAACTACATCGAGTGTAATGGATTCGTTTTTTTTTTTTGTTTCTGAATTCCCACGAAATTTTACAGTGGAATAGCAACACAAAAAAAAGGAGTAGTGAAACATATCTGTAGAGTGGTGAAATTCGTACGGACGAATATTGGGATTGCAGAGGCGTTATACTGACGTAAATTTATGGAATCCAAACAGCGTCAAGGTCGACAGTGAAAAGTCGTGGGCTGACCTATTGATGAGAGTTTATTAGGTTCTATTGTGATGCCGGAAGATATGTGTAATAAAATATTTTAAAAAGTCCGGAAAGTAAGTTTAAACTTGTCGGATGTGTAAAAGGTCATCTACGTCTATAACTTCGATAGCCTTGCGTAAGATAATTTATACGCAATGACGTCAGAATATTTGATATTATGTATTAGACTGGTTATCCACTGGTCGAATCAAAACCGACATCGAATACCTATGTTAATGAATCATCTAGAGACAAGGCCATTAAAAAAATTCATGCAAATATTCTACTATTAACACTAATTGTCATAGTCGAAGTGACATATTCTCACCTCTTTTTATTTTAAGCAATAATAAGTGCAAAACTATACGAACTTTGAAGTTGAGAACAGACCTTTTAAAGCCTTGATCTTGTCTGTATTTCCATAGACGTTCTAGGTGTCACTTGAATGGACTTTAGAAATTGGTACCTGTCACCTTAAATTTGGATGACACGACGGGTGATTGTTTTCTTAAATCTGCAATCACGCAAGTTTTGCATCAAAAGTAGTTGTTTTTTTTTTTTTTTTTTTTTTTCATTCTAGTCAAACTACGAAAAAATAAGCTGAATGCAACAAACAAAATCAATGTTAGAAAATTACTAGTCCACTCTACACACAGGACTACACTAACAGGCTGAATTAACCTACATGACATGCTAAAGGGTTTGTGTCATAAAGCTGTTGAGATATTTTGGCCTTAACGGCAGTAGCTGGTGAAACATACTTATTATTACTTCATTACTATACTATCTACCGATATCATCGCCCCGAAGACTAACAGACCATGTTAGTGAATTCTGTGCATCTGATCAGCATATTATGTACCGTAGAACTGTCCCTGAAAACCAGTCGATAGCTTGGGATTTTTCGTTTGTCTTGATTCGAAAAAAGTGATTACGTTCAGCCAGCTCAGGCTTTTTGAAACACCCTGTATGTAAATAAATGTGGTTTTGTTTTTTTTATATATATTTGAACTTTTGCTGCGCTGTTCGACCTTTTGCTACGGAAATCTTTTTGTTAGTGATATCGTTGCTGACTCAAACCACGCCAGCAATGCCACTTTTACATGCTACCTATACACTACATTTTTATTCGATATGTTACATATTTTTTATTTAAATTACTTAATTTATATCCAATTATAAACTCTGACTTCTTTTCTCCAGAAAAAATATTCAAATATTTAGTTTGGCATCACTTTTAGTGAATAAATTACTTCGTAACTTTGACAGTTAAGCATGTAAATGTTAAAGTATCCTTGAGCCCTAGCATTTTAAACTTTTTAAAAGATTTTGCTCATAGTATAGTCAATTGCGAAATATTAAATGAACAGTGGCGCTTACTTTTAAAAGGTGTAACTCGAACTAGAGACATCGTAACATCTAATGTTTTTAGAATTAGGTATATTCTTATATGCTCCGCGTAGCAGTGCTGCTGCAGAGCAAAACATCTTTCGATCCGAATATTATAAAAGATAATTTACGAAATTGACTGAAATTAGAAACCGTGAAAAATATTTTGCCGTTTAAATAGGTGCGCCAATATAAACTGTCAAAAAAATAAACGGTGACATTTAAATGTCGTTCCATGTTCAAACATGGGAGAAATGGCTTTGTTTGCAGTGTCATTTCTGACGTCTCTGAAATAGTAATTAAACAATAGCTATGGATTGCTTGATTATTACCTCAGGCACACATATAAATCCGACAAATGACAGCTTTGCGAAGTGGTGCTTTGAATGCACTTACAAATAGACAAGAATGGCTCACCTATGGGAGGAGTAACAATTGGTTGTGCCAAGTTACACACCCAACTTGTTCTCTTGCTTGAATCTGGAATGCCCAGTTCTATTAACTGTCAAACCAAATGATCTGAATGTAGTGAAAACACTTTGAAATAAGTCATTTAAAATCATCTCGTTTGGCTCTAGTGAAAACGTAGTATTAAGAACATTCAAAATTATTTTTAATGCATTTTAAAATGTTTGTTTAAAATTAATTTGTATCTAGACTAAACTGTAAAAAATTTTAGCTCCCTTGACAGTGACAGACAGACAGAATGTCACCGTGTTGTATCCATACGTGTCCCGTTTCCATGCGTCAAAGGATGAGACAGAACGATTTATTGATTTTCCAGCCCATGTCACCGGAGTTCATCAAATTTGGTAGACTAACAGCTGTATGCTGTTTTGACAACTGTTAAGGCTGGTGACCAGGGGTTCCCACTAATGTCGTGGTGTACCCAGAGTCGATTTATTCGACAGGAGGTTGCTAGGATATTTTCCTGTATTATTTTTCTAACTTCATGTTGGTACCAAAATTCTTTCAATTTAGGCCAGTCTGTTAAATAAAGACTAAATCCCTGACTGCAGACGGACAATAGTTCTTCCTTAACTCTGAGTATTGCAAAGACCTCCTCTTTTAATGCAGTCCAGATGGATTGTAAGATAAAGAGGTAAATGACAGCACGTTTGTCTAAACAGAATCACCTCTCCTATGTACATATGTATGTATAATATCAACACATTCCAAATGAAACCCATCAAACAGGCAACTTACTTGCACTTGACACTGTGTACTGCCGCCAACAACTCCTTGTGCACTATAATAATCTACCGTCTGACAACAATGTCACTTGTCAATTACCATACAACGTGTACTTCCTTAATTCCGTGTGCGACTCCATTGTGTCTCCTCCTGCTCCATTCCAAGGTACACCCCGGAAAAATAATTTCTGACGCAAAAACCTAACAGTAATGTGATGGAATCCAGGAATAAGTATGGGGAGGAGTTGGGGAGGAGGTGAAGCAACCCAGATAAATGGTTTGCCAAGGATACACCGACTAATATGATTTATTCTTGCAGTCGATCGTCTAATGTAAAACGTAATCCAAGCACATGCCTCCGACAGTCGTCTGACTTCGTCTTCCTGTTCTTCTTCGATGAACGTACGTAGAAAATTGAATTTTCCTTTTAATAGATAAATAGATAGGAACAAAAAAGGAAAACAATCCGTATCCCCAGCAGAAGACATGTGGGAGTCTCTCAAAGGATGTTTTTTTTTTTTTTTTGCTCCTGTTCGGTTGTCTTTTTCCATTCAATCTTCGAGCGCAATTTGTGCGAACAAAGAAGCCGCAAAGTAGCGCGTCGGTCGGTCGTCCTCGTTTCTTGTTTTATTTTTTTCTTTTTTTTTTCTGATCCAACATTGAACGACACGACGTAATTAAATTCCTTGTGTCTTCCTTGTGTGCACACTGGCACTGGCCCCTGCTGTTAATGCATTTTCTGCGTAATTTCTTTTTGATATTTAATTTTGCAAGAGACAGACATAGATACATAGCTACCCAACGAGGTCCCTAGGTATATTGATTCTGTTTCCTGAAATCAAAATGATGAATCGTGCACGTGTGTGCGAATGCAATGTGTTGCACATCATCATTGGCTGTGGCAGCCCCCCGCCAGGGCTTTTCCTTCACACCAATCGAGATGTAAACAACATAAAATTGAAAAAGCGTTGCAACGTTTTGAGAAAGAGGTATACACTCGGGACGTACTGGCCTTTAAATTTGAAAAATGTTGGCCCGAACCAAGCAGAAGATACACGTACTAGCGAAAAATTATGACCGAGTATCTCTGTTTGTAAATAACTTGTTCGCTATTATTTGCTCGTAAATATTTTTAAAAGTTGCAAATAAAAATAATCGTTTCGGTGTAAATAGGTATGTGTATGTATGGCACGGTTCAAGGAAAAGTGTGGCGCAGATAAATTTTTGATTTTTGATTTTTCCGATTCTTTGAACTTTTCTGCCTGACATAAATCATACCAAGCATGGCAGAGGGGTGGTTATAAGGACCGAGAGAGAGGGACGTTCTATTTTAACAACTCAATGTGGGCGGATAAATTAATTGAGAGAATGAATAACAAAATCGGTGGAAATTTACTGCAGAGCGCAATTGATTACGAAAGTGGTGGGAAAAATTTGTTCGCCTTCTATTCGGAACAGGGTTCTTAACCCCGTTTTGCAGTCAAAATTTCGGTCAAATTGACCGAATTTTAGAACACGGTCGGATGAAACTCGTGCTTTTATTAGAGTCATGAGTCCGTGTAGTTCGTTAGAAATTGGCGCTCGGAACGGTTTTATGGGGAATTCGTTTTGATGTTTTCGTTTTAATAAAAAAAAAAAAACGTTTGTTTTGCGTTCAAAAAAGAGACCAGACAGACTTTTTGCTGAAGACTGAGATATAGATTTTATTTGACATTATTTCTACTTTCCACGGGGCATCTTAGGTTACTACAGTATAGTCCAAGGCTATATTGCAGGCCGCCTTTACGCTATTTATAATTTTATTATTTGCTAGCTGCTGGGAAAAGTTTTCTTTCGCAACGGTCCCATTTACTAAGAAGCTTCTTTGCAGAATGTCATGTAGGGTTTCTTAGTTGACGATACAGTTTGAAGTTTTGACCTTTCTGTTTTGTTTGAGATCATACCCGATCGTGCAGAAACAATAACCCTCGCTCAAGCAGGGTTACCCATAGCTGACATGTGTCGTCATTTTACGACTTTTTGACTGTCAGAACCCGGGGCGACTACATTTCGAAATTAATTGATTTTGAACCCTCTTTGGAAATATTGATGACTTTCCCAAATACTATTTTTTTCCCTAATTTTCTGTTTTATTAAAGTAGCGCTTTTTTTGAAGTTACCGAGCGCTGTAGCAAAGCAATATAAAGAGCAAAGTGACAGCAGGTTCTATCCTTACAAAGGGCCATTCCACACTAGTGTTCTTTAATCAGTTGTCGAACCGGTTTTTTAGAGGGGAAAGGCAAGGGGAAACACCGTCAAAAGTGAAGAGTTTTTTCCTTGTTTTTAATCCGTCTTCCTTAAAAAATTGATTCGAGAACTGATGCAAGAATACTAGTGTCGAACGGCCCAATTTTCAAATTTCCATTAGGTAACTAAAATAAATTGTCGTTTGTGGATCGTAAAATGTATATGGACGAAATCTGCCTCTCATTTTCGTGTGTAGCATCTGAAAGCGGACCTGAATTTTATGTTGGTGTCCTAAGGGATGTATGACCGTCAATACATAACCAAACAGCTAAAATATGGACGCATTCTTAGTGGAGCATTGACGGTTCATACCCTTAAAATCCTGCCAAGCAGATATTAGGATACCGTAGTCCAAAATTTGTGCGAAATGATACAGAATTTGGACTGATATAAGAAATTACTTCGCCTTCCAAAGTTTCGCAGGTATTTTTGGTTAATGTGTCATAGCATTTGAGCGTTGTAATATTTATTTCTGACTTTTGGGCAAAGTAATCACAGTCAATAATTTTTTCCTCGTTATGTCCTTCGTTTGTAGCAGTACATCTCCGCACGCACGGGGTCAGTTGAGGATTATTGGTATTATCTATTCCTTAGACCGCGTTTTTCGGTCAGGTCGATTAGTAGTCTGCTAAATGGAAGAAAAGGATTTAAAAGCCACCTATACACAGAAGACTAAAAGAGATTATACATTTTTTTTAAAGCGAGGTGTTAATCAAGGGCTTGCTGAAATTATATTCTTCGACGCTGTAGCTACCTATGTCAGGCGCTATATCCCATTTCTTTCTGCGATACGCTGAAGCTGAGAGATCAACAAAACAAACTCGTTACACACTTTTGAATCAGTCGATACCATCGCCAACAGTGGTGCAGCAATGGATTGGTTAGTGGGGTTGTGATTGCTCAGCACAGCACCGGGCAATGAATTTTTTGTTTTTCTTAAGTTAATTTGTTTTCCCGCCTTTTTCTTTGGCATTAAATTGTATACGGCAGGAATTGGGGCCGAAATTTTTTGGTTTCAACATTTCTCCGCGCACTTGGGAAATATGTTCAAAGAGGTGCATAAACATGTGCAAATTTACAAATCTTCCGAAGGAAATCATTCACTTTAGTAGTAGCCTAGAACTTTTTTGAATGCCATTTTCACTCAATAGGCTTATCTCAATCTGAATTGCAAAATTCTAAAGCACTGCTGAACGCCTTTGATGCATTCTTCCGAACCCAATGTACCCAGTTAAGGTTTCGGTCATATTCAATGAAAGGTAACTTAGGTTTGGATATCGAACGAGTAAATTCCCCTGGACACTCGTCAGAAGCGCAGGGAGTTCCTAACTCTCTAAAGATGAACTGTTGCGGATTACTGAACAAATTTTTCCGCCCTCATTAGGTCGACGAAAAGGGACGGCTCAATTGTAAAGACTCAAAAGCACTGAATAAAGTCATGAATTCCGTGGCGTGCGCCAAGATGAAGTACATGTAGTTGCATGGGTCATCTAAAGCTCGCACATTACCTTCCGCATTTCTATTATTAAAGCTTTAAGTATCCTTAAGTCCTTTGTGTGACATATCACATATCTTAAAGGAAGACAAAACTTAACTATTTTTTCACTTTCAAGTTAAATTTATTGCATGGCTCTCCTTCCACGGCTGGTATTAAATCTGCATTGGAATTTGGTAATCGCTTTAAGAGAAAAAAACAAATGCAATCACATTTTCCAATCCATCTTTCTTACTCTTACCGTTGAGAGTATAGTGACCTAAGGAAGAAGAAATCCACCCAAATCCTTCAAAATAAACCACAAGAAGCGCATGAAAAGATATCCGTATCTCCTCAACAAATGGATAATATTGTTATGCAAATAGGAAATGTGGAAGAAAAGAACCAAACCATAGAAGGATACCACCTGAATGTACTTTAAAAGGTAAAAAGTATGCAGATAGACGACGACGACGACGACTACGACGTCAACGATGATGTTAGCCACTTAAGGTAAAGTTCAATAGAGATGATGACGAAGCCGCATTGAAATGGCATCGCTATTGACGTGGAAGTGGCAAGGCATCGAGAGTGAATTTCCGCTTGAGAATGCTCAATCAGTTTTTCCTTGAAATTTTTTTCGAGTTTAATTCCGCATATTAAGTATTGGAATGACGCTTGAGGTTCTGGCAATGAAATTTTCTGATGGAAGGATGGGATGTGGTTAAAAAATAATCGATTAGAGCAAGTGAATTTCCATTTCAAAGCAAGATGAGATGAGTGACTTTTGTTGTTGTGCCAATAGTAAATTTGCATACCTGATATTGATGGTAAATTTGATGAAGACATTTGCAAATTGTTTTTGTGATTTTGCAGTTCAATTTTATGTTTTGTTGTAAGTGGAAGGAGTATTTAATCTGTGAGTAATCGTACTCATACTAAGTTATGTATGAAACAGGGAAGAAAGTGTGTATTGTAAACCGGAGATTTTTTTAAGAAAGCAACTGGAAATATTGTAGGAGGTTGGTTTTTTTTTTTAAAAAAAAAGAAGCTACATTGGAATTTTTTTCAAAAATTATAATATTTAATAATTTTGGACTCCTTGTAAGTTCAGCTTTAATTTGATATGTCGCATGACGGGGTCTAAAAATAATTTTTTTTTTTTTTAGGGTTGATTATACCCCCAAAAGCCCACTCCCACAAAAATATTTTTTTACAATTCTTTGTTCGATTCTTTTTGGTCTACGGTTCTATTGTATTTTTGTGCAAAATTTCAGTTCTCTACGTTAAATGGTTCAAAAGTTACAAGCTTGTGACAGACGGACAGACAGACTCCTTGTTGAATCTGGCACGGAACTCTAAAAATTTTTTTTTTTTGTTCTTTAAAGAATAAATTTTATTCACTTTCAAAAAATGCAAAATACTGTGCTATAGGTGATGTCGTTCTAAAGTGACAACCTAAAATGTATAATTTCCAGCTAAATGACATTGGATTCTGGAACACCCTCTTTCAACAAGCAACGAGGCTTCAAAGTTATTTTTTTTTATAATGACCTACAGTAAATTGAAAAGCTGGTATAAGTCCTATTTCTGTTCGCTCTGGGCCAGAAATCGGCATTCTCCTTTACGAATTGTGATGCACTTTTTAAAAAAGTCCGTAAACAGCTTTAAAGAAGCGAAATGGTTGTTTTTTTTTTTAAACGCTGTCAAGAAGTGAGGCTAGACCTATGCAATACGTCGAAAAATTGTGTAGGCTAGTCCCGAAATAGGTACATATCTTGTTTTACCAATTTTTTTATTCAGTTTCTGGTAAAAATATTGAAAAAAAAAAAAAAATTTTACATTTTTACTACTTGAGGTAAAGTTGTATTCCTTTCGATGCTGATCACACGGTCTGTCGTTATTACACATTTCTCTGGTACACACTGTTACACACTGTATGTCAAAATGAATATACCATACAGGATACAATGTGTGGATGAATTTTGTAACATTTTTTGGAGTTTGAATAAATATATCAAAATTTCGACATTCTCGTGTTGTTTGTGAGTGGATTCTCACTTGAACGGCTTTGGTTTCCAAAAAATTGAATAATCCTTTATATGAATTTTCATTTTCTAACTAAAAGTTAGGAAAAAAAGGGCCGACATTGTTCAATCAGTTGCAGGTAGGTACATACTGTCTTCTGCAATTGATTGTAGATGATAACAATTCAATTCAAAAAAACATATCAAAAGTTTAATAAAAAAAACATGAAAGGTATGAAAATTGTATGCATGGACAATGGACTTTACAGTCCTCTGACTCATAGAAATCAAAACTGGAGCCTATTGCCTGAACAACTTTCACTCCCCCTCACTTTGCAAATTCTTTTTTTTTTTTCATTCAAAGATTTCATTGTATAAATGATTCATACAGACAAATGTTCATGCATCTACGAAAGATATCGAATGATCCATTTCAGATGGATTGTAATTTTTGTCTATACGATTTGTTTGTTCAACGTAAACTTTCAATGAAATAGATGAATTTGCAAAGTGAGGAGTGAAAAGTTGTTTTTACAATAAACCCCTGGTCTCAACAGTGTTGCATGCCGTTTAAGAAATGTCAATTGGCTTTACAAGCACGTATTAATGTTCGTTAAAGAGTGGTTTGAATCAAAACAAACTTCTAGCACATTTTTATTTTTTTTTAAATTATTGCCGTTGGTATAAAAAATAAATTTTTCTTCCCCTTATTTTGGTTTTTGAAAAGTAGTCGTAGAAGAAGAGATATGTAAGTGCAACCAATGAAAATGACTTTATTTATAAATTAAATTTGTATCTGTCCAGTCCACTGAGATCCACTGGCAACCAACAATCAAACCAACCAAATGGTAACACTGTGTTTCGCCATTGAAAACATATTTTTAAGCGGCCCTTACACGGTCAATCGATTGACATCTAGCATAGTGTATGTGTGTGAATTACCCCTTACACAGTTCAATCGATTGACGTCAAATTTTTAATTTTTGTGAGTTTTCGTGATGAACGGATGTGCGATGAGTGATACGGATGATTGTATTGCTTGCACTTTACATAAAGTGACATCCTCTTTTTGTGCATCAGGATACTTTTCTTTATATTTTGTAGTAAAACTTCATATTGTTGCAATTTTTTGTTTCGGTCGCTGTCATCTTTCCTTTGTACATCCCATAAGCTCGGTAATGACCCATAAGTTTCAATCAAATCCCAAACAAATGCTCAGTCTTCATTGTCCCTCAATTTTCCGCTAACGACAGACATGTTTTCTCTTCGGCGACACAACACATAATGAAGTAATTATGTCAATTCAACCCTTACACACATCAGCATGACGCTGGTCATGCAAAATCAAAATTTTTTTGATTTTCGTCAATCAGATTTCACTCACTATTTTCACAAACACATGTAAGTGATTGATGTCAATCGATTGACCGTGTAAAGGCCGCTTTAAGTAAAACAGAGAGATAGTTTTTTCTTATGAATATAAGAGTCTCCTATTTTTGGCAAAATCCTTTATTTCTAAGAAAATCTTTCAACTAAAACAACCATCTTTGTTCTCAAGCTCTGACGTTTATTATTATTATTTTTAAATCCATAAGGCTTTCTACCTTTCTAGTGATGACAATACTTGTTTATTTACCACCTAATTGTTAAATTAGCAGCATGACATTTTCAAAAAACTTTTGCTAAAAATAATAACTTGATTGCCGCCTTGTGAACAAAAACGTACACAATACTCGTAGTTTCAAGCATACAAATCAATTACATCAGAATTTTCCGTTTTAAAATTAATTTCTAAATTCGTCACAAATTTAATTTGCACATGAAAGCTCGCCCGCCCATTGTTGGCGCCAAGGCCCTTCTAGAAAAAAAAAAAAAAAAAAAACAATATTAAACTGTGTCTCGTGATAAGAATTGCATCAGTCGCAAAATAGTTTTCTTCGCAAAACCTGAAAATAAATTACATTCTCACACAGAGAGTATAGATATAACGATATAGCCCATAGAACTATTGCCAAATCGACACCTAAATGCATTTAATGCAAACAATTGCAATAACAGCTGTTTCTTCACCTCTAGGCTAAACGTTTATAAACAAATCGAGGGTAAACAAATAACATGCAGGGAGACTAAACGATATGATTCATGAGATACTTTTCTGAACATTTGTATAGACATTTCAAAGATGCCTCATAAAACTAGAATATTTTTACTTTTTGACAAATATTCAAATAGTCAATGGGCATTCTTTCGCTGACAATTTTTGTAAATCGTTTAGCGATGTTCCTTTTTGTATAGATCTCAAATTCTTCAAATATGTTCGAAATCGTCCTCAAACTTGTTTTACTGACATTCCTTTGAATTTAGAAACCATCTTTAAATTTATATCTTATCATGATGGTATTCAATAGTCTTAAAGATATGTGCTGTCCCTTTAAAGCATTTGTTTGAGTTGTCCTTAACTACTGGTAAATTTCCCGGTTTCTTGAAAAGGCATTTATCACACCCGTATTTAAAAAAGGTGATAGAAGTAATATTACCAATTACAGACCGATTTCAAAGCTGTCTCGTATTCCAAAACTTTTTGAACAAATAGTCTACTATAAATTAACAGCATGGTTTTGCAAGAAACAGACCAACTGTTAGTAACGTACTAAGTTTCTTGTGTAAATGTTTCAAAGCTTTGAAAAGTAGTCAAGAAATCGACTGTATCTACACAGACTTTTCCAAGCCATTTAATCGAATTTCCTATTCAATAATTCCCTATAAACTTATGGTATATAGATTTGCCCATGTATTTATTGCATGGCTTAGCCCATACCTTAGTATGAGGTCCTGTCAGGTCAAAATTAGAGGCTTATTTTCCAACTCTTTTACAGCCCAATCTGGTGTTCCTCATGGTAGTCACTTAGGTCCCGTCCTTTTTTTTGCCACGCTTCAAAAATGGCCCGTACAAAAACATCATTTTGACGCTGGGAATTTCGAAGGTTGACGAAAATCCATCCAGCCCGTTAGGCTGCAGCACGAGGTATAGACAGGCGGTCAGACATAATTGCGAGACTCTGTTCCGTTTAATTAAAATACGAGTATCAAGATTGATCGAAATCTCAAGATCGAGAATTTTCATGACAACAATGGGTACTTGCCCTATAGGAGCAATTAAAAGTTAAAGTGTTAGTCTAAAATAGTTGGTTTAATGTCAGCGTTGTTCGATATTAAAAGCTGGCATCGTATTTCGATGGTTTCAAGTAAAGTATTCAATCTACGGGGACCGCTCTGTATCAGCTAATGAACCCTAGACAGAGAGAGCAGTAGAAATCAAAGCCAAACTGTCATCTGTGTCTTTTTGAATATAGAAATAGAAGCCACTAGCCACCAATCCAACCAAGACCAGCGTAATAACTTTTTACAGGAAATTACCGTACTTGTAATAAAATCGGGAGATCAAAAGCTTGGCGAACATTCGCATGACGGGGGCCATGAGGTCATATCCTTCAATGACTATGGCGATGATCCTCGGTCTAGCAGCTTTAAATTTTTCAATTAAGTGAGCTGCTAAGAGATCCTGACGATACACGTTGCAGACAGAAACAGGAGACATCTACCTTTCAGAATCCCACGTTAGGATGAAAAAATATGTCATCCGAGAAGTGTTACGGAAAGACGATCTCATCAAAAGACCCAAGTTCTGCGGAATTTTCGCTGGAGAACTTTAATCAGGAAAGATCTAAGGTCTGCAAAAACAAACACCTAACGGGCTAACGCGATTTGTGCAAGATACTATAAATTAAAGGTACAACCGCTCAGAAAGTTACAGCACATATGAGTAAGTACATACATACAGATTCTGCAACGACACACGAAGAAGACTTCGGACTATCTTTTAAAAAACTGCGCTGATTGAAGAGTAAGCTATATGGGTTCAAACCAGGTAATCGAGAGGGGCTTACCTATTTAGACCCTTTCGTGGGAGAAAATTATCTTTTGCTCAGCTTTGATAGCTCTTGCAAAACCAGTTAGAAATTCAAAGTTATACGACGATACGAGAATGAGTAAATGAATGAATTTTGTCGGGGTTAAATGCACTGCGACCTAAAAGATCTGTTATGCTCCCTTTTGGTTATTTTCGCGCTAAAGCACCTCGTTCGGTTTGGTTTCCCCTAGGAACTTTAGAACCTGTATTGAGCCCAGAGATATTTGAGGTTTTTCTCGTCTATGTGGTATGTTCTTAGACTACTTACTGCCCCACAGTTCCTGAGGATGTTATCTGAAATTTCCTCGGTTTCTTAGCAGAATCTGTATGTTCCCTTGCTTTCCAAGCCTAATTTCTTGACGTGTTTACTAAGTTTACAGCGCCCCGTGAAGAAGCTTGTAAGTATTCGGAGCTTAATTTCACTTAAATTGATGCAGGCCTTGAATATTCTCTAATTGTAATGGCTTAGGAGTACCTTTACTTGTCTTTGTTTTGGGAGTTCTTAAAATAATTTATCTCTTTTGATCTCCTCGATACGAGAAAGCAGAACAACTGACGGTTAAGTTAGTAAGTAGGAGAACATCTTAGCCTCTCTGACACATCTTTATTAGAAGTTTATTGTGCCAAATGCCAAATCTATTGCAGCCTAAGTGAAAAGGTTTTGTAGCCTACCAGACCAGATCAGATTTTGTACACGACTTCAATTAAACCTGCATTAAATTTCGAAAACAGCCATGGTAATGACTTATAACACAAAATTGCGAGGAGTTCTGAATTTTGGCTAATCGTTGGGATCCTTAAACATTCAAAACTAATGCCATTAGAGTGTAGTAAATTTGGACGAGGAATACCTACCATTCTACCCTCTCTTTTCTAAAAAAAAAAAAAGAAAAAAACAATATTTTGGCGATAATGGATGTTTGTCAGAGAGGTGGGACCGTGAAACAACTGAAACCTTGAGTCACCCGCTCAGTGATCATGTACTTAACCACTTAGCCTCAGTGCCCCTTTTTTTACCATCCCATAAAAGAGCCTTCTACCCTACAGGGGATAAGAAGTTATAATGCAACAAAATCAAATCAAGCAAACCGTATCCACTCAAAACGGATACATTTCCATTGATCAGTCACAGAGCTGCACAGCACCGTGCAGTACGGTACACAAAATGTAGATAAGAGGTGCCTTGCATGCAATATGCAGTCAAGTCTACAAAATTTTGCGCCACTGACTATGGGCGATAAAAGGGGGGCCGAGGCGCATTCCCTCGGAATGTAGGTCGCCGCCAAAGTGCATACAAAACAAAAACACAACACACACAGGCAGACAAAACAAACGAAACGAAAACAAATCAACAACAACCTCAACTGCCAGCCAGACAACCACAAAACTTTGCTGCACTTCTCCTTTCGATTAAAACATCGCGTCGCGTCGTCGTCGTTGCATTTTGCTTCACGTTCCTTTGGTTTTTATTTGATTTTTCTGTATCTTTATATCCACTTCGGTGATTACTTTTCGTTCTTATTTGCGGTTCGGTTTTTTTTTACAACAAAAACAAAGAAAGCCATATAAACACTAAACAGACGTAAAAAGTCGCCTTGTCGCGTTGATACAAGCGTTGGACCGCGCGTTTTTTTGTTGATGAAGAACCAACAACAACGGCGAGCTACAAGATGCACTGCCGCATGCCCCTGAGTCCAAATTTAAAATAGAAAAACGATTCAAAATAGAAAATCTGAATCTTACATCTGTGTTTTTGTTTTTAGCTAGCAGCGTTCCAATGGCTAAGATACAATTTCACGCTCTGGCCAAATAAACACACACACGCACACACATGCGCAGCGCATTGCACTCTGTGTGTTGAGAGGAGGGTAACTATTTTTAGCCGAAAAATAAGAAAAATGTTGAAAGATGTACAACACTGCCCGCGCGCGACGAGACAGATGGGATACGCGCTGCAAATTGCAATGCCAGAAGCGCGGCAGTCCGATGCAATGCCGTTGGAATTATTGCATTTTTATGCGTCTAGATTGCAGACGCCACCGTTAGATTAGCAATGGTATTCTGTTGAGATTCATTCCGTAATTAATTAGTCTGGCGCGTGTTGGGTGTGACGAAAGTTTTTGGCCATCGTTGTCGTGAGGGGTTGTCTTGTGTCTCCCGTGTCCGAGAATAAACACGACACTTTTACTTAATCTGGTTGGGAATGCATCTTTTAAAAGAGATTTCACTTTCAAATGCTTGCCTGTCTGCATTTTAGATTCAACGGAATTTTTTTCGTGGAATTTCTATTGTAGAGATTCGCACTTCGAATACGTAACATTCCAATTTGAATATTATTTTGGGCGCTATTCTTAGACACTATTCTCCAGAACGATTAACAGCTTCTTTAAGGAATAATTGTTTCCTCAACAACAACAACTTTCCCTTTCAAGAAGTTAAATAGGATACCCACTTGAATTATAGGCGCTGAGATTTCCATATCAACAATAGTGGTCCGAGACTAATTCATGATTCGTAGGACGGTGGACGGTGGAATTTTGGACTTGTATTGAAATTCCTTCCTTTTTTTTCAAAGGAAATTTCCAAATCCCTGATCGCTCATACTCGATTTAGGGTCCATCTTACTACCAGACAGAAACTCCTTTTTGGTGTAGTTGTTAGAAAAACTTAGACTTTGTTCATTTCTCTGTTCTTCCCCGTTCAGCTTTGAACCTGCACAGCTCGGATCACAAGCAAACACAGTACCACCACAATTTCCTTCTTGGGTACGTATTGAACTATTACCATTCTCCAGGCTACAGGTACAAGACCATAACCGATAATGTTGTTGTTTGAAATAAGGTCATCCAATAAGAGTTGTCATTTTAAATTTCGCGCCATTGTTGAACTGTCAACATTCAACTATCATTGTGATGACGATTGGTAAGTTAAAACTAGGAGGTTATTAAATATGGATTGATACACACTCGGTAACGTGTTGAAATATTGAAAATTCACTACAAAAACGGTGAAAATATCGCGGAAACTTCTGATTCTGAGTACGTAAACAAAGAAAACTGTCGCATCTGGGGCTCCGAAAACCCAAGAGAAATAGTGGAACAACCTCTCCATCCATAACGAGTGACAGTTTGGTGCGGTTTTTGGGTTGGCGGTGTCATTGGGCCATATTTTTTCGAAAATAATGCTGGTGCGACTGTTTCAGTTAATGGATTACGTTACCGAACGATGTTGACTGACTTTCTTTTGGACGACGTTTATTTTCAGCAGGACGACGCCACATGCTACACAGCTGGTGAAAAAATAGCTCTATTGCGTGACAAATCTCCTAGACGTGAGATTTCTCGAAATGGGGACTTCAGTTGGCCGCCGAGATCGTGCGATTTAACACCATTAGACTTTTTCCTGTGAGGCTATGTTAAAGATAAAGTCTACGCCAATGCTCCACCAACGATTCATGCACTAAAAGAAATACAGCCGCAATTATGCCAAAACGTGATGAAAAATTTCTACTATAAACATGAGGTGCTGACCTGTTTTTTTTTTGTAGGACTTTATATCATTTATATTACAGAAACAGGAAAATCCGTTCAGATAAGAGAGATAGGTACATAGGATACGAGTAGTAGTAGTTTTTTAAAGCCGCTTCCTTTTTTTATATAATTTGCGCGCGTCAAAAGGGATATGAATACCCTTATACTATTACAGGGCACGGGCTTTGTGAAGAAGAGAGAGAGAGAAAGAAAGATTTGGTGTAGTGGTTTGAAACTTAGGTGGTATTAAGATTCTGTAAACTCCAAGGGTAGCGTCCAGATAACTGGGGAGAATTTTTGTTTTGCTTTTTTGCCGTTGCTTATGATTCACAGTATTTTTTTTGTTTTTTTTTTTTTCGTCCTTCTGATATCATCACGATCAGGTTGTATTTTAAGCCATATGGCCACCATACTGCCAGTGTTATGCCTTCGCAGTAGAGTTGATTTAGCTTTCGCAATTGATAGACCTTTTTATTTATTTCATGCGAAATAAATAGATGATTTTTGACATCAGGATTTGAACCGTGAACCAACATTTTGTATCTGACTTTCGTTTTCGCTAGTAAGTTGACCCTTTGTAACTTTATTTAGCCAAAAGCTAGATTTAATTTTGAAGTGTCTTCGCAGTCAGATTTCAGCTTTTTTTGATTTCTCTGTGGAGTAATAGGCTGTTGTTCATCAGGAGGTGCAATTTTACTCAAAGGGGTGAAGAAGTGACTCAGGTGTTCTTTGAATTGACACATTTACTTACAGGCTGTGTCTCTACTTGCCTATAAAATGTTATTTTCGGTATTCGAAGCTGAATCCTTTTTTATCATTAAATCCAATCTTTTTCAGCAGAGTATGGTGCATATGTAAAGGCATTGGATTGGACTTGGGGGTATTGCTTCAAGTCTTCATTGGAATTGGCAGATACGATGTTGGACAGACCAAACTCTATGTTCACCTTTGGTTTTGGCCAATTTTAATATTTATTAATTTTAATCTCAAAAAGCTTGTCTCTTGAGGTATGGACTCATTCCAAATATGCGGTCAATGTACTCTGAAAAATCTTGTCCCGGACTTGCAACTGCGAATGTGCTGCTGGGAGGTCCATGGTCAAACCGGTGGTGGTTTGCCATATGAAACGGTGGATTCTTATTAATTTCCTACAAACAACTTGCAATCAAGTTCGTTGCTTTTGGCCGAGTTAGGTGCTACCAATCTTATTAAAAATCGAGCGATATTACATCAGCATTTTCCCACACTTCAAAATGATTTCGCTTAATCAAAAGTCCACAAAAGACCTTCCGAATCTCTGTCTCACAACACAATGAGCAGCTGAAAGATACATCTGCCAAGTCATGAGCACTACTACAGTCGTTTATGTAAAGACAAACACGCTGTTTGCTGCTGCTACTGCTGCTGCCGAAGCCTGTCATTATCTCAAACAATTTAACCGCACGCTCTATTTCGGGCTGAAAATTTGTTGAAGCCTAAGCCCAATTGCTGGGCGCCTATCAATTTTCTTCTCCAAACCCTCGACGAAACAAAGGAAACGCTTCGTGGTCCGCTGGAATGCGAAATTGATTGCCACCTGTGTTAGAGAGAGGAGTCTTCTCCGTTGTTTTGTCTTTTTTTTTTGGTTTATTTACTTTTCTGGGTTTCTTTTGTTTCGTTTTTTTTGTGTTTTTTTTTTTTTTTTTTTTTGTTAAAACTTGGTATTTGTTTACAAACAATCATTTCCAGGTCATGTTTGTTTACATCGAAATGTAGGTCAGTGTAATTTTCAGTCAACGATTCTCTTTTGCTAGTTTCGCAGATTTTTTTTTTTATTTTATTTTCTACTTCTTCTCCGTTTTTGTTTGGATTTTTTTTTCTCCTCTCATCCGTCACTGGTTACTTGTGTTTGATTTCTTTTAGTTTTATGTCATGTTTTTGTTGTGTGTCCACTTGAAAATGGATGTTTTTGCCATTGTCGACGAGGTACAAAGTCTAAAAGCTGTCATCTATTACAGCCACTACTATGCTACCGAACCGTTTGTAGTAAGCCAAACGCTACATCGGGGAAAAAAAGAAACATTTGTACCTCGCAATCACCTCGACGTCTATCGTCATCCGCTTTGAAAGAGACAGGTGTTTGTTATGAATTATGTGTGTCTACTACAATTGCATCCACCAGTAGATACACGAAGGTGCTGTTTCACTGCTGCAGATACAATTTGCCAATTCACTCATGCAACACACTACATAGAGACACTATGCTCGTACCAGTGTCATGCATTGCAATGCAATTTTTTTTGTATACTATCTGATTTAAGTGTTTTCTATGGCTCATTCGATTCGCGCTCACATAAGTAGGTACAATTGGAAAGTTATTTGTGTCAATGACATTCGAGGTGATGTATGGTATTTGGAACAAAAAAAAAAAAACAAACAGAAAAAAAAAAAACGAAACCTTGCATGGAATGCAGAGACACAGAGCGCTTATGTCAGTCATTAGGGAGAATGCAACGATGTTTAGAAGCCTAATGGGCGTACCTAATAGACTAAAGGAATTTTTTAAACTTAAGTATTTAGAATTCTTTGTGATTATCCCTGAACATGCTCATTAGTGCTAATAGCGAAATGATTGAGCAACGGCAATCCAGAGGCGACCGAGCAAATTACGTTTGTATTAGAGCTAAGGTAAGGTATTGTACCACAAAATTAGATAGATTCGCTAAGCTTAGAATAATGGGCCGAAATTCAGATCTGCTAATTAAATAGAAGTAGAACCAGGGCTTGGTCTTTTGTACTTGACTATATGTACGCGATACTATCTAATTCTTTTCTTATAGCAATTAGGATAATTTGCTTGAAAAAGAGTTTAGGAAGTCGTAAATTTGATAATGCAAAATGCTGTAATCGTACTGGCCCCAAAGGTAAACACTATAAAAAGGCTTGTATATCCCACGAAGTTAATGGATGGAGATAAGTTTAGGCAATACCGAGTCTGATTGTACATTGTTCTTCAGCCAGAAAGACCAGACAACTATATCTGCAGAGTATCAAGAAATAAGACGTTGGCAAGCAAGGCTTGAAACATCTATAGCTCCAAAGATTTGTGGAATTGACAATGACATGATGATTTACTGTTTTTTATGCACAAACTGAAGAATTTATTTAGAAATATTCGGCCGGTGAATTACTTAATCATCGCTGGTGTTATAAGAAACTATTTTTTTCAGCACGACATATGGCAGATTCTTTTTGAGGAATAGTCTTTTACAGCTTAAGAGCTTTGACAGATTTGATTTCTGTAGGGTTTGAGTAGATTATGAGGGGAGGAGAGGAAAAGGAAAGAAAGGTGTTTGTTGCCCTTAGTATCTGCATATCCTTTTTAGTGTCCCGTACCAGAATACTAATGGATTCAACACGGTGTCTGTCTATCCGTGTGTCTATCACAGCCTTGTAATTTTTAAACCATTTGAAAAATAGAACCTGGTGGACCAAAAAGTATTTTGGGGGGGGGGGCTAAATACAACCGGTTTACATTCTTCCGCGATCAAAGTACTATGCTTCGGAAAAACAAGTGTCATTCTAAATGCATCAGTCAAATATCAAGGTTTTCAGTTCTATTCTAAAGGGTTTTTTTTTAGGAGGTTTTTTTTCAATATGGCAACACTCAAACAGCTGATAGTTAATCTGACAGCTGACACCATATTTTTATTAAGTATTATTTGGCAAATCATCATGCACAGACTTATTCCGAGCAGCGTTTACAAATTGTGGAAATTTATTTCAAGAATCAATGTTCAGCAAGAAATGTTTATAGAGCTCTCCGCCAATTTGACGGTCAACGTCAACCAACAAAAAGCTCACAGATAGAAATATCGACGAGGCCAGTGTTGAGGAAGATCCTAATTCGATTCGTCATCGTGTACAAGAATTTAGGCCTGTGTCCACTTTGTGGAAGATTTTGCGCAAGTATATCGGTTTACACGCTTACAAAATTCAATTGGTGCAAGAACTGAAGCCGAACGATCATCGTTTGCGTCGTGAGTTTAGTGATTGAAAGTCGATCCACTTTTTTACCATCAAATTTTATTCAATGATGAGTCTCACTTATGTCTGAGTGGCTTTGTTAATAAGTAAAAATGTCGAATTTGGAGCGAGGAAAATCCATACTTGCTACCGATGTACCCCGAAAATGCACTGTTTGGTGCGGTTAATGGGCTGGTGGCATCATCGGGCCCTACTTCCTCAAAAATCAAGAAAATCGAAATGTCACCGTCAATGGCACCCGGTACAGAGCCATGATCAACGATGTTTTGTTTCCAAAAGTACCTGAAACATAGTCTGCAGGACATTTGGTTTCAACAGGATAGTGCCACATGGCATACTGCCGCCGAAACCATAGAGTTATTGAAGGAAGTGTTCGATAACAACATTATCTCCAGAAGTGGACCTGTGGCCTGGCCTCCAATATTGTGTGATTGGATGTCACTGAACTATTTTCTGTGGGGGTATTTGAACGATTCCAGCTTTGGAAGCCAACATCGAGTTCATCATTCATGAGATCCGGCCTTAAATGTTCGAAAAAGTTGTCGAAAATTGGAGCTCCACGAAACTTTTGGCTCATTTGCTCAACTTGCGTTTGTTTTATTTCAATTTCAAATTCTATAGCTCTTAAAAAAAACACCCTTTACTTGCTAATTTCTCTCAATGCACAATTGCCATATAATGCCCAAACCTTTTCTCATGTAATCATACAGATATTTCTCGATCTTTCAAGACCTGTCTCGGAACATCAATCCATTAGATACTAACCCTGGCTATTCAACCTATAGTGTGGAAGTTCGAATAGGTACCTAAGGTCAAATATGATCAAGTGACCAGATCAAGCTCAAGTTTCAACATATAACTCTGTGACATATTTAATTATATTTTATTGGCCTAGCTAACTTTCGAGTAAAAGTCACCATATGACTGACAGATCAGAATCGCGGTCCAATTTCATAATTTGATATTTTTTGTTTACGTCTTTTTAACCCTTTCGTAATAGCAACCATCTGCCTGACCCTATACTAAACCTCATTACAATGTAAGCGCTAATTTCCCGCCACGTAAATTGTGCTAATGAACCAAATGAACTGTACGGTGTTGAAACGAACATCTGATGCCGCAGTGTTTATAGTTTGTCACTTCTATTACAGAAAGTTCAAGAAGAGAAAAAAAAAAAAAAAAAAAACATACAAACAACACTGACATCTCAGAGAATGACAGATGACGGGCTGACATCACGAAGTCAATCTTCGTTCTTTACTTTATGTCGCATAATCTATTCATCGCGTGTTCAAAGTTCCAATTTTTGTTTGGTTCGTTTTTCTTTTTTTTTTTTCCTTTCTGTTTTTCTTTGTATTCTGAATGCGGTGACATTAGCCTCCAGAAAGATACACGGCGCGCATCGTAAAGGAAGTACGTGAACGCCTCAAAAGTAATCATTTAATTAACACACAACTACGCCGTCTAGCACGGAGACTGTTCTAGATACGATGTAATATCTCCTCAATGCATTCCCATTCGGAAATTTAAACAAACGACTGCGACACATACCCAGCGCTCACAAGGAGTGCATTTGAATGAAGTGCCAAATGAGACGGATTGTCAAATCAATCTTAATCAAGTTTTTCCAACGACGCGGTAGTTGAATCAATTTGATTGTTGAAAAGCCGCAAGAAAAAGCAGAAAACAAAGTTTGAAAAGAATTAATCGTGTTTTTTCAAAGTGTTTTGATTGAATTTTGCATCTTACGTGATTTTAAAATAGTTGAATTGTACGAGTATTAAGACGTTTGTTTACTCTTCCGAAGGCTCAGTGATAGTTATGAACTTAGACATGGAGCGGAAGAAATAAGGAAATCTGATAATGGAATTGTTAATTTTACTTAAATTATAAAGTTTTGAATGCATCGAAAAATGGAGGAGTCTTAGCCGTATATCTCCCAATTTGTTGGAATCGTTGGTACAAGTCCTTTGGTTTGATGTCCTATGTGACTCTGTGCCATATTGTTTTTATTTCAAAAAAAAACATAGCCAGTGTCACCGTCGAGATCGAGATTAATTCGTTACTGCTACTCGTACCTTCATAGAAATCGGTTCAGGAGGTAATACATCTTTAGTTCATTAAATTAGACACAGTGGCGTCTGTAGTCAGTCATTTTGTAGTTTTTATACATTTGTGTTATTATTAGACAACCCGCGTGATAAATTTCAATCAATTTTGAATTTCTTTATTTCACAAATAGTGTACTGTCCGCTGTATTTGATTTAACGAAAAAGGGTATAGTGACAACACGTGACACCCGCGAGGATTAGGCGAATAGTTTGATGCCTGAGTTATAGAAATCTGTTTAGCCGTTTGGGCTGTAGGTTGTAACATGTAAAAGTAGCCACATTATGATTAAGAATTAGTAGTACTTAATAGACCGGCGACCCCTATTAAAGGCCTCTTTTAAGGACCATCTCTTCATAGATGTTATTTTGCAAAATTAAGAGAAACTTTGGCCACTACAACCGAACATTTTCATAGCCCTGTTAGGCAGTCCGACTTCTGTCGTCATATACAGGGTGGGCCATTTAAACCTTCGACAGTACACGCCACCACAACGCGCTGTTATAGTGCACGGAGAACCTCTTCACAACCAACGCGTGACTGTTTGGGCTGGAATTTGTGCGGAAAGAATCATTGGACCGTTCTTTTCGAAGATGAAGCTGGAGCAGCCGTAACCGTCAATGGAGAGCGTTATCGGGCTCTGGTAACGGATTCTTTGATGCCAATTCTGACTGATAACGCCATGGACAACTTTTCGTTCCAACAGGAAGGCGCCACAGCTCATACAGCCCGATCCACTATCGCTTTATTGTGTCCTTTGTTCCTCGGACGCCTAATTTCGAAAAATGCTGATTTTGACTGGCTTCCGCGATCAGCCGACACCCGCCACGGAACCTAGAACCCTTGAAAGACAATAAATGGCCGCTATTCAGCCCGAAACACTTCGAAGAGTGATAGGGAATGCCGAAAAACGAGCACATTGCGCCATTCGCTCTGGCGGCGACCATTTACGCGATATCATATTCAAAAAGTGATCAGAACAAATTTGTCAGGTTCAAAATAACCGAAAAATGACAGCAAATAATTTTTAAATTGTTACCCAGAATCATCCCGAAGATTTAAATGGCCCACCCTGTAGTACCATACAGCGCTAAGGGTTGGAGATTAGAGCAGGATCTTTTATTTAACGATCTGTTCGCCTCTGTATGCTGTCATATGTAGGCGAAGAAAATGTTTTGGAGCCGAACTCAAAATGTGAGAACAATACTTAAGTGGGATTCGGGAACATTCTCGTCTCTCGGGAGGAAAATGCCCAGAAGCGTTTGATTCCTATAACTTTAACTTGTAAAATACATAAGACTTTTATAGGATTCCCAACCTGTGAAGAATTTTCACCTAGGACAGCGTAGCTTTCAATAATTGTCGATCTCTTTTGCTTTGCTACCAATTCCCTTGTCTAAGGTGTTTTAATTCACGATCACTTGTTCTTTAATACGGAGGCTCGGTTTTCCTGGTTTTCTCGAACTTAGGATCTGGGGTTCAAAGATTCACTTTGCCGGAGCGATGTTGTGGCCCATTCGTTCGATTGTGACTAAGCCAATGCAGTCGTTGGGCCTTCATTTTTTGTACTACATTATACCTTCTTCTGACTTCAATCTTTACTCCCATGCAGGACCAAATATCCGGCGAAGGATTTTCCCGTCATATCTGGTCAGTTTTCCTATTTATAGGTCCAGCATTCGGCACCGTGCATAAATTTTGTTTCCGTAGTGTTATAGCTATGCGGTTTCTAGCGCACTTTTGCGGTTTGGAACCGGTCTATTCAAAATCGACCTGTTATACTGGTTTGATAGCTTCATACACTGGAAGTACCCCCATACGAGACTAAATCACCGATTTACAATATACATAAGACTAGTGTTCCTACTGGATTTCAATTGGATACCACTTGGGTCTTTGGGTGTACGTTGACGAATCTGTCAGTTAGGATACTTCGTTTTTGAATTTAAAAAAAAATCGTTTAATTATTCAAATCTTTCAATAACCTTCTATCTACTACACCATATTGAAGGCAAATAAACCCCTCAATGCACAATCTAAAAATAGTCCACCACGAAGAGTGTAAGCTTAGATAATTTCCGCCATCATTTTTCCAGCTTAATGTTATTTGAACGTCTAATCCGAGCGTTCCACTCAGAAAATACGTGCACTCAGCACACGGTCTTTAATTTTAGAACGATACCCCCCATTACATTTAATGCTTTAACAAATAGTGTACGAGTATAGTATATTCCTAATTCCGTTGCCCGGACTTATCCATTCTCTGGTGACTCCTCGCCCAATTAGATATTCCATAAACGCACCGTGCGACAGCAACTGTATGTGCCACCAACACTCCAGGAGCAGCCAACGTGCGTTTTCATCTTCTGCAGCTGTGATGTGATACGAGCGTCATTATTATCGTCATCATCATCGCACAGACAGTCAACGAACCGCCGCCCCCCATCGATAAATCGGCGTATATCTTGCTCCTCAAATGTGACACGTTGTTTAATGGGTTCGGGATATTTTTATCATGGACAACGGGAGAACTCTGGAATAAAACACTTGGGGGAAAAACGGAATCTATATGCGTTGTAGTCCTCCTCAGCTTAAACCTTACAGTAGCTGTATACCTATAGAGTCGTGTAGCCATACAGGAGCCGTCAGGCGTTAACCGCCACCATACCGCGCGACTGAAAATAGTGAATCTTTTTGTAATAAATTGTACAAAGGAGGGGTGACCACACCGACGAGACTTTTCCATTCGATTCCCCTCCAGTCAGTCAGTCAGCTAATTTTTCATGTTGGATAACTTAATCTTGCGAGGGTATCCTTAGAGATATTACCTACCTATATACATATTTCTATATGCGTTGACTGTATCTTTGGTGTTAATCGGTAGGATTCTTTGTGAGCAGGGAAATGGATGACACTTTATATGAAAGAAAGAAAAAAAAAAGAAGAGAAATCAGAGGGTGGGATTGAATAAACGTGATGGGAAGTACTAATTTTATTAGAAGCTGATAGCACGTGTTACCTTGCGTTGACCTAATAATAAAGGCACGTACCTAGGGGATATAGAGACAATATGGATGAACTTAAGGAGCTTGTATTAAAAAAAAAAAATTGTACGCATATTGGAAATATGAGAACGATAGACCAATGTTCATGTCATGATGAAGCAGCAAATTTTTGACAAATCACCTATGGGTAGGGAGAAAAGGTCGTCGAAGGATAATAAAGGACGTGGAGAGCTTAATAGGAAGTAGATATTGCCGCTTCACAAAATAATGATGCTCAGTTAATTTCTGGGCAGTAAATTCGACTATGTTTTCCAGTGTTCGACCGAAACTAAGTTTTTATGCCCTGTTTACACCGAAACCATCAAGATTTTTTGAGTAAATATACATTTTTGTGGAAAACGTAGGCAATACATCAGGCAATAACAGTACCTAACAAAGTATTATTTTGAAATCGAGTCTCAAATCTGTCACTTGCGTCCACACAAAAAGAACGAGAATGACTGACGAGTAAATCATATGATTTCTTCGATTTCGAACTCTAGCTGGGCAAAATATTATGCTTCTGAGTACGAGTATGTTACGAGTAGTTGTTAAAACCGAAACAAATATCATTTGCCAAGTTCTCGATTTGTTAGACCTTTTTTTCGATATAACATACGAGTATACTCGTATATGTAAATCTCATAGCTCAAAGCAAAAATCATTTCGCTCAACCGCTATCTCGATACTTTTGTACGATGCTCAAGTGTGGGGAAACCGCTCCTTCGAAAAAGTGGAGAAGTTTCTACGCTACTTCTTAAAGCGTACTTTTCGAATGCCGATAAACACACCCAATTACTTGTTGCATCTTGAAACAGGGACATCATCAATGTATTTAGACACTTTGAAGATACATCTTGACTACGTACATTAAAGTGGAAGATGTAAGGTTACCCAGAATAGTATGATACTTACGCATATCATTGTGACAGGAGGAAACCTCGTCGAAGAATGGAGATGCATCGGGTCTAACTGTGGATTTTCCATTACCCCCGCTGAGAAGCCCACATCCCTAAGAAGACAATTGCCACTTGGGTACGAACAATCTTCACAATACCGGTTGTACTACAGTCAATTGAATTATAACCTACAGGATAAGACTATTTCCTTAGCCACAATTCAATTGACAAAATAGTCACTATTTTTGAAATGATAGGGGAGATAATAAAACTAGACTTTATACCTTCGCCAACCCGAACTTCCAATTTTGTGCAGTCTCTTTTTTTTATATAAGGGGATATGAATACCCTTATACTATTAAACGGAACGGGCGTTGTGAAGAAGAGAGAGAGAGAGAGAGAAAGCAAGAAAGATTTAGTGTAGTGGTTTGAAACTCAGATGGTATTAAGTTTTTGTAAAACTCCAAGGGTAGCGTCCAGATAACTGGGGAGCTTGTTTGTTTTGCTTTTGTCGTTGCTTATGATTCACAGTATTTTTTTCCGTCCACCAGATGTCATCATATGACCACTCTACTGCCAGTGTTATGGCTTCGCAGTAGAGTTGACTTAGCTTTCGCAGTTGATCGACTTTTTTATTTACTTCATGCGAAATGATTCTTGACATCAGGATTGGAACCGTGAATCAACAGCGTGACAAGCGATGATGTTACCACTACACCACGGCCACCCTTAAGTCTCTGTAATCAGAGAGTCAGAGAGGACGTATTTCACTTCCTAGGGAAATGTCCAATTTTAAAGGAGTTCCACGAAAGATACTTTAGATCAGTGGTCCTGGTTGTAGACGAAGCAGTTAATATCTTGAACGGACAACAAGGGTGGGATCATTTATACTTCTACACCGTAAATGTTTTTCGCTAAAGAAGGCTTATCATCGAGGATGATTTTTAAACTTTGTGTCCACTTAATTCGCTTACCTTAAAGTACAAAGTCAAACAGTTGTTAATCTGGTAGACGGCATTATGCCAAACCAAAGTAGACTAAGAACCTTTTTTTTAATCTTTTAAACGAAATAAAAGTCATTAATAAACTGAATAAACTATATGTAAATATGAAACAAATCCTACTCAGTTAGACTCATGTTACTCAGCTCAACTCAAGATCGAAATCGAAGCAAATGACATCGGAAACTTGATTTGGATGTACCATTTCAACATTGGAATTTTAAAAGTGTACTTCGCGATTTTGTCACAGATCATGAATACCCCTAAAATTAATGTGATATTGTGCACCGTGAAATGAGTGATATTTGTACCTTTGGTGAGGATCGAAGGGTCAACAATATTTTGGTTCAAACTAGAAACCGAACTTTTGGTCGGGCTCTGGTATTTTGTAGAAAGAAACATTCTTCATTCAGCATTTGGTCTCATACCTAGTCTATTCAAAAATACATATGACTGTACCGAGGTGTATAAAATTCCTTTATACAGAGTTATTATGTGCTTTAGGATTTTTATTTAAAATAAATTAAAAAGTATTAAACATTTCACTGACATTTTTTACACTTTTTGAGTATGCCATTATGTATCAAATACAACATCGATTAAATGGCAGCCACTGGATTTTTTGCAAACTTCGATTCTTGTGAGGTTATTTTCGATGAGGTGTATTGCGGCCATAATTACACGAATTTTGGTTTTTAAGTGCTCAGAGGTTTAGGAGTTGTCCAACGGAGTCAGATCACACAATCTTGGTGGCCAATCGATGTCGCCAAAGCTCGAACTTAAATGGCCGGGGAACTTTTCGTGCAATAGATCCAAATTTACCTATGTTGTGTGGCACGTAGCTCCGCCTACATGTAGCTCACATCAATGTCTTCAATCTCAGACCAAAAAAAGTTGGTTATCATTTGACACACAGAACTAACCATAACAGTGGGGCCCCTTCGTTGTTTTCCAAAAAAAATACGGCCCGATCACGCCGCCTGTCCGCAGCGCTCACCAAACTGTCTGTCACCCGTGGTGGATGCAATGGCCTTTTTTTTTATTCTTAGAACCCCGAATTCTGCAATTTTTGTTGTTTACACAGCTGTCGAGCGAAAAATGGGCCTCATCGCTGACGAAGATTTTGTTCGAAATCGGCGTAAAATTGTTGATATTTTCAGCACCCGATCGGCATATGTTAAATGATCCATTTTATAAAAATGAGTTAAATGATCCATTTTATAAAATGACAAAGCAAGAGCTATCTATAGATGACAGATGGATGTGACAGATGCCAGTCAGGGATGTGAAATCCCTTATTGAATAATTTTTTCTTCCCACTTGAAATTTATCGAAATCGACCAGAGGGGGAATAAGATATGAGAACTCTGGAACCCACCCAACGGATTTTGATGAAATTTGGGTTTAGAGTTATGCCAGATACATGGTGAAAGATATAGTGCGGTGATTTTTCACCCCACGTATTCCAGAAGATTCGTTATAATTTTCGCCTAACCTCATCATAAATTAGCTTATCGCTAATGCCGGTGGTTTTGAGTATTTTTGTTCAAGAAGCTTTAAAAAAATATAATATGTCTTATTGTAGGATATAGGGTAAAAATTATTATTATTATTTTATAATGGCGCATTAGGCCCCCACTGGGTATGCCTATCGCTACATGCAAACATAAATTAAAGCTGGATGCTTTGAAAGTACAAATTCTAAGTGGACAAGTGGTACAACGTGTCTAGCAACAAAACAGATTTGGCCTAAGCTGGATCTGAAACCCTCTAACAATTTTATTTCTTTCAATAGATTGTCATTAGTGGACACTGTCTAATAGGCAAGCATACAACGAGACTTGGCGTATTTTCTAATGATTTCTGAAAAAGCTGCATGGACGTGAAGGAGGAGGAGACTATTCTTCACCTTCTTTGCACTTGCCCAGCTCTCTCCCAAAGAAGAAAACTTCACTAAGTGTGTTGGCTTTTAGCTGACAACCACCTCAACCTAACCTAACCTAGGCCCCTAAAAAAGTTCGCTAGAAGTTACTGACGTGAGTAAAACGTGATAGACATGTGATATACCGCTGAAAAGAGGTCTTCGAGTAGAAATCCAAATATTTTTTGAGATCTCGGTCCGATCTCTCGGTCCGAACGTTGGCCGCCCAACTCAAGAACGTCTAAACGGATTTTAATGAAATTCGGTTTGTAAGATTTGACTGATAGGGATACGCTAGTAGTAGATCAAAATTGGATGAAGCTAAATCACCGAATCACCTTTATCTCACCCCCAATTCAAGTTTTGATCAATTTCGGCTTTTGACTTAAGTTAGATGTGTAGATGCGTTGATCCAACAAAACAGAGATGCTTGCCACTAAGCTGGTTGATTCAGAAACGAGCACAGCTCCTCATCTCAGTGAATTCCTTTCCCGTATGTGATCGGCGTATGTGATCAAATCAAATCAAATTTCTCCGTCATTGGCAGGGGTTGTTCGTCCGCAAAGTTTACATGCGTAATACTAGTTATCTCTTGGCAAGGTACCTGCCCCAAATGAGCAGCTCTACCTGGGGTAGATAGCAAGAAACGATGATTCTGAGAAAGTAGTATTCATAGATTTGGACATTGCACTGCAGATCTTATCAAAATCTCAGATCTGGGAACCTAAAAATGTACGTAAAGTCTTGAAGTTTTTTTTTTAACATTGTTTTACTAGACCTTCGTAATCTGCCCTGAAGCCCGTCATTCTATAGCACACCATTCAATTTCAAATTAACAGTAATTTTAGCTCGTAGAAAATGTTTTTCGATTTCTTCTCTTTCACTTCCTCAATGCGGTTTCGTCCGAAGTGAAAACAACAAGCCCCACTAAGATGGACGACAATACAATTCATCGAAGAAATAGGAAAATCACAAGCTGTACAAGTACAATGTACCTTTAGTTTGAGTCTAGTGAAAGAAAGACGTCGTCGCTGGCACCATTACAACAAGTCAAGCCTGGAGGTGAAATCACCCATCCAAATATTTTTCCGTGATAAAACATCACGAGGTATGCCGCCGCATCTATCTACGCCCAGCAATTGTCTATGGCACATAACTGCACTCAATTGTTGTGCGCTACGTTGTCGTCTTCGTCATCGTCGTGGCGTTCCACCTAATTTTATTGCGCACGATGCAACATTGTACCTAACAGCAATCAAAGTGAACTATCTCTCCTTCGTGCCGACGACGACCCAAAGCACCTTACCATACCGCCAGAGGCGGACCCTCCTCGCAGTTGTTTCGCTTTCTCAAGGAAGTTACGCGAATCAACTCTCTCGCGCATTCAAAGACGCACACAAAGGAATTTTTAGCGCTGCCTTACAAATCATGATTTAGATCATAAGCTAGTCCTGAGTATTGTTCCTACTCCCGGGGCAACATTGTTATACTCGTCGTTCGTCTGTGTTATGAACCAAAACGGCGTGGCGGCTGGAAGTCATTGTTGCATGCAATATGTTGTTGTCTGGTCGCCGCCTTGGCCCCGGTCTCCACTGACACGCAAGCATCCTCCTCAGACTACAGAGAGAGGATGTCATTACAGTCAAAACAGCAGTTAAGTCATTTTCTTTTTTCCTGGCCTGGCTTGGTCAGCTACGGCGGAACGACACATCTGCACACGGAAAGTAGTCAAAGAGGAGGAAGATGTGTTATTGTTTCGTCGGTTTTGATGGTAAACATCGTTGACTGATGAAGTGGCCGAAGCTGACAGATTATTGACAGTTGTAGATGCGGGCTGTGCTCTTCGCTGCTGGTGGAATTAAGTTGGTCTTGGGTTGTATGACCAGGTGCCTTCTTGTTTACGTTGTAAACCATGTTTTTCTATGTAGCCTATCCCCCGCCTTCTCCATGATTGCATTTCTAGACTGTGTTGGGTCTCTACTCTGCCGAAGTCGAAGCAGATATAGAGATGCAAAGAAATCCACCAGAGATATAAGGATGACTTGACAATAATTGCATTACATGCTATGCATCTCAATGGCAGAAGAGCGTATCTACTGAGCTAGATAGATGGCTGGTTGGCCGGATGGATGGGTTGTGGATAGTGTTGATTCTCCTTGTACTGCTTGGCTGCTTAATGCACAGAAGATGCACATTGGCGTCGGTGGTGGTGGCGGTTGAAGAATGTGGGTTTCATGTTTACTATACGAGGTACATGAACATGCCGAAGGAGAGTGGTTTTCTTTTACTTCTTCAATGACGGCGCGCGTGTTATTACATTGTAGTTAATTGTGTTTACAATGTTATGCCAGTGGGATTGTATACGATTGAATTTTATTTTTCCTGTTGTAATTATCCAGAGCTAGCTGCTGCTGCTGCTGGCTGTCACAGTCGCCTGCGGCAGCAAAGATATTAGTTATATGTTTTGAGTGAGTACACGCAATGGAGGTTGAAATCGATAGTTGTTGTGTAGAATTGAGTTTATAAAAAAAAATTAGTTTGCTTGCTTTCCGGGGTAGATCTGACATCGATCAACGAGTTTCTCAAGACATCTGTAGTGTCAGCTGTTATCTTGTTATGCACACTAGATCGAACATTGAAGTTGGTTTGGTGTTCTGTCAGAGTATACAACTGTTGTGACTTGTATTCAGGATTTGCACTAACGATTTGTGATGGCCATCTGCGTTAAGCAATTTGCGATAGCCAAGTGGAATGTTCATTAAAAAATTGTTGATTTGATGAAATAGCCTGGTCTAGGGGGAATTTCCTCCCATTAAACTTACAAACACGAAAAAAGTTACAAAAATCTTCGGACAGAAGCATTGATAGCTCAAGCTCCGGCTTTAAATGAATCTCCTGAACTTTAAATGTTAATAAAAAAATAATTAAATTTTATTTTATAGTCAACGTGAGTAGAACAGGTTTTTCTTATTGAAAATGATGCCATTCACTCGCAATATACGTTTTTAGCCGATTTTTCATTTTGTTGCTGCAATTTCTAGGCATACAATGCAGGCCAAAAGTTTCGGAATACCATAAACATGAGCTTTTATTTGCAAACGGAGTCTGAATTTCTCTGCAACCTTTGTTATCGACGTAGCTGTCACTTAATGAAAAAGGATTGAATTTGTGGAAAGCCCGATCGATTGATATTATTATATAGCCTGGATTATATATCCTTCATCCCTCCGAGAGGAATTCGAGCGGAGGCATTAATGTTCATTTGCTCTACGTGTCCTAGCCATTTTAGGCGATGGATTCAAACCCTCATGACTAGGTCGATGTCGATGTACAACCGGTATAGTTCGTTGGTGTATCTTCTTCTCCATACCCCGTCGATACAAACGGGACCAAAAATTATTCGAAGGATTTGTCTTTCAAAATAACCGCCTTCGATAACGTCTATGGTTCTGCGCCATATAGCCGGACTGGAATGATGAGGGTCTTATATAAAGTCACTTTAATTGTCCTTGAGAGGGCTTTGTTAACTACGACAAAATTGTAGCTGTCTATTGTGACATTCTGTCTAAGTCGCCGATGTTGACTGTTCTTTATTGATGACAGCATATCCGTGTATTTTGTGTTGCCCTCGTTAACCACTAAATCCATTTTTGCCGCTTATGTTTCAATACTGACGAGAGCACCACTAACAGCCAGCTGCGTCCTTCCAATTATGTCAATGTCGTGAGGGTACGCGAGTAGTTATACAGACTTTCGAAAGATCGTACCCCTGATGTTATAGCTTTATTTGTACAGTTATTTCAATTATGATGTTAAAGATACACTCAGGAAGGTCAAAAAGTACAACTTAACTCGTGGATTAGCTTACTCCAATAACCAGTAAACGAAATTGATGGAAGACGGCACCAGAAATGCGCGCAAAAGTTAACAAAAACTTGTCCAAATCTGTGTCAATCACCTCAGTAAGTCTTTTAAGAGAAGCTGGACTACTTAAACGAATACTTACTTTAACTTTGAAGCAAAAGGTAAGAATGGACACTAGAACCAATGGAGTAGGAGATTTGGTTCGCATCGATGGAATCATGACGAAGGAGCGGTACAAGAAGATTCTCGAAGACAATGCTTTGTCATGTGGTCTGCGAATAATTGGAAGTGGGATCATCATGAAGAAGGAGGTAAAAGACGTTTCGAAAACATGGTATGGCCGCCACAATCTCCGGACCAAAACCCATTTGATTTTTTTTTTTATAATCTTCGCTAAAGAGAGGCGACACTATAACAGCTCCCCGAGATGCTTGCAGATGCATCTTAATTTTGTTCTTGAATTGTTGAAGCTTAAAGGCTGCAAATATCTCTCCTGACAGCGAATTCCAAAGTTTACTTGTCCCACAGCAAAAAGAGTTTTGTTGAATTAAATTATGTGGTCATATTTTTTTGACTGTGGCGACAAGACGATGCTTGATTTCCTTGGGATGGATAATTTGGTCGTTCATTTGAAGCTGTGGTACAGTAGATGAGTTGCTTCTGGAAAATTTATAGATCTCCACTGCAAGATTTTCTGCAGGTCTTCATTTATTGAGTTGATCCATCGGGTCTCTGACGATGTGATGTATTTGCATTCACGGGCATGCTGTTGTTGTGTGGTGCTACCATCGGCAAAACTAAAGCTCTTGTTGTTTGTAGACTCTAGAAGGTCGTTAAAGTGGGGTAGAAACATAGTTGGTGAAAGAATAGTTCCTTGAGGCACTCCAGCGGTCACAGCAAATATATCGGAGAACACACCGTCAACATGACTTGCTGTTGATGTAGTCAGCAGTCTATAGGAGGCTAGTTTGACTGGGCACTTGAATTAAACAGCATCATAGTCGTGACCTGCTTTTTTGCGAGGGCGATATTGCTGTATTTGTTATCCCGGTTGAGTTTGAAAAAAAACTAAGTTTTCAATTGTTAGATCCATTAGGAGGGCCCATCATGCGGAAATAAAGCAAGTGTTTGGTTGTTTTTTTTTTTTTTTACTTCTGCCCTAAGCAGAAGCTTGCCCATCAACCTCATCACTGAGGCCTTACCTCGGGAAAGAAAATGAAAGCATGTACATACCTATTCCATTAGACCGGTCACATCATCCATACGCCATACGAATAGATGTAAGCTCCGGTTCAAACAAAATGCTAATTCATTATAATAGACCGACAAATATAGAAAGCTGTCATTATTCAGACAGGATTCTCATGCTCTACAGGTCAGTAGCCTGCTAAGTATACAAGTGTGTTGCGTAAATTATTACAGTCTAGAAGCTGTCCATTACCTGTCAAATCTGTCTGGAAATTAGTCTAGGTATTATCATAATATCACGAACATGTTTCTCTTCAATTCACAAAAATAAATCCATTGTGCCATTTTGACATTTGGACAGTTTGTAACTACACATATAGTGGTTTGGCCAACATTCTGGTATAACAATTTCTTTCGGTGTTTTATTATTAAAATAAAAGTTTCCATTGATTATTCGATAATTTATTGAATGAATTAATTCAGCTTGATCCGGAATCTGAAAAGACAAACACACACGACACGAACACGAGTGGTATGTTGTAGGTATGTTCCCGCCCCGAAAACAACTCTATCCAATATCCATCATCCGTATCGAATCCTTCTCTTAATTAAGCGTGCTAAGGTGCCTAAATACTTGTACGTATGTGTTGTGGTTCGAAAAAAGAAAAACGAAAGCCAACAAAATTTTGCTAATTAATAGTTATTAATCTCATGCTAAACGTTTTGGCCGATGTTTGCACAAAGTGATACGCCAGAATGTATTTTTATAGCTCTCGTATTTATTTGTTATTAATATACCTGATGTGCTGGTGCTGAACTCATGACAAATGCAAACATTTACCTGTTTCGTAAAAAACAAACAACCTACTACCAGTGTCAGCAACAACAACAACAAGTCGAACTACAAGCAAAGGTGAATGAATCAAAACAAATCTCAACTTAACACACAAGGTGGGTTTTTTGTTTGCATCGGGGCCAATACAACACACAACACTCACACAACGTCTGTAAGTTCCGTGATGGTAAACAAGATATTTCGCACAGATACTCGTACACTGAGAGAGAGATTCGAACGAAAAACACAATTTCGGCCAACAAAAGCAATCAATGGCGATGCCCATCAAAACATCAACTGAACTTCGGAACATCAAATACTATATATACGTACCTATATATATTTTTCTTTGAATGTGGGTATCCAGAAGAATAACAACAACATAACAATAAAATCTTCTGGAGAACAGTGAGGCGCTGAGAAGCTTCCCCGTCTCAGAAAAGTCTCATCGAAGACCGATCGGGACCACCTTGATGGGTGGTTCAGGCTCTGGCTGAAACTGCATATTTCTACATTTATGACTCTCGTTCAGAAGAATCACCGGCGGCGCTCAAATTTACGACTGTTTTTTTTATTTCTTCTACCTCTGGGGATGTTTCCATGTTCCGATTGTTGTTCGTTGTTTTTTGATGCACTTTCGAATTATGCGCGCCGCCGCCGCCGCCGCCGCCGAGGTTATACGAGCAGCACCATTAGCATTCAGTTAACGCAATACAAAGCCAAGTCTGATTTTAATTTTTTTTTTTTTTTTTTTGTATCTTAAGGATGCAATTAACTCAAATCCATCTCCCCATGACCAAACAAGAGCTCGGCTTTTATGTGTGATCTCTTCAAGATTTTCCCCGCCAAAAAGTCTGTTGATCGATAAAGGGAAGTCAGACGGGTGCTATACCAGCGCGAACAAGTTCATTTAGTATCTTCTGTGTGGCTTTTTTATTTTTAAATTGTTTATTTTCTTAGTTCACTTGTTTTTATTGACATTCGAATATAATAACAATGACGATGCGTTGTTGTTTTGATGTATGAATTTTTGAAAAAAAATAAACTTTTTCCCTTTTATTTTATTTATTTTATGACTGCAACGGAAATTCCCAATCGGGCGCGCAGTTTTTTTTTTCCCCCATTCGATTGTGTGTACCATATAACAACACTTTGTGTATAAATTCCATGGAAAAGTAAATTTCCGGATTTTATTTATAAATAGTAAGCCGAGTATAATACAATATTTTTGTTTAGACTCAAACCTCAACTGAGGTTGGGGTTTCTCCCCGGAAAACGACTGAAATAAAAATGTAAACCGCAGATAAAGTTGTGAAAAAAAAAAAAAAAAAAATGTTTCATTTCATAAAAAAATATCTGTGGTGTCGTGGGGTGTCAAATTCTGAACATGGACAGTTCTGGGAAATTTTTAAGTGCTGGGCGGATATGAGATACAGGTATCTGCGATAAACGATAATTATCGTATTATTGTGGCTTTCTGTGAAGTTGATATGGAGCAATTGAAACGAGGTGTGTGTTACACGAATGGGATATGCTTTCGAAGCTGGTTTTGATTGATTTGATGGATTTTTCCGTTAGAGATACATAATTGCGAGAAATAAGGATACACTTTGGAGAATTTTAAGTGGCAGTTTGGGAATTCAAGAAGCTGGTATTGAGTTGATGTGGGAGATATGGATTTCGGAATTCTTGAATTTTGAACTTGTTGATTGGTTCGCTGCTGGATTAATTAAATTATACCCGACTCTATCGAAAGGAAAGAATATGAGTTTTTGAACAATGGAGTCATGTAAGGAGAAACCACCCATCTTTTCTGAGGAATGCGTGTGCATTGAGCTATTAATGAACACCAACTTTCCCGGATGCATTGACAAACCCAGCAGTCCTTAGTGAAAAATACTTTCTGGACTATGATCAACTTCTCCCCGTGAAAAATCCGCTGGCGTTACAAAAGATGCACATATAGCAATCTCATGGCTAGTGTCGGTTTTTAAAAGCTGCATACTACTAAAGCATGTATCCTGAAGTGTGCAAAGAACGGATAGTATAGGCAGCAGAAGCGCTCTGCGATTGTGACTGGCAGGTCCTTTAGCCATGCTCTTGAATCTCTTAATTCTCAAAATACACATTCAAAACATAGTACTGCCCAGCACAGTCAGACTAAAAGAATCTGGGTGCTGGACGCTAAGTTCAATTGGTTGCATTCCGAACAGAATACATTACCCCCAAGCTGAACTTTAGGAGATGTAGGTTTCCCAACCAGATCTGAATTTAAGAATGGTGGACTGTTCGTAGATTATGACATAGTAATTTACATCGACGTTTGGTTCAAAAATCGACCGCGATATTGGGTCGCGAACTCTGAATATATCATATTCTTATCGCCTAGCTCATTGCTATCTTCGTGGACACAACAAACCCATAGATTCGGCTACCACATGCTTCAAACTTGTACAACAATAATCGTGTATCTTTGTAAGCTACGAGTATCGTATTTATTTTTGTAAGTTTGGCACTACTGATTTTTAGTCGCGGATTGTACTTGAGAATCAAATTATTTCTACCAACGTACCGCTTTTTCTGTTGTTCTTTTGCCAACATGAAATGTGTTGCCATACTCAGTTGGCGATAACTGCGGATAATATCCAAAGTTACTGAGATTTTGTACCCAGTAAATTTTTGTTTTTGTTTTCTATGCAAAATTTTACTGAATTGAAAATTATTTTTAGAAAGAAACACGGTTAATGTCGTAACGAGCTTACCTATTTAGGTTCTTGGTTTAGGGTCTGTCTACCGTGGGTTTTATATCACAGTAGCCGTATAGTAGTGTAAAATTTCAAAATAAATAGGATGTTGTTTTTTTGTGATGCTTAACTTTATATAGAGTTACAAAGAAACACAGCTACTTTCTTAGATAGCTGACGAACTGGCGAGGCAGTTACTAACTGTGATAAAGCTGGATGCTATTGAAAGGACAAATTCTATTTGGACAAGTGGTACAACTTGTCTAGCGACAAAATAGATTTGGCCTAAGCTGGATCTGAAATGCTCTAAGAATTTGATTTCTCTCAATAGAATGAATATCAGCGCTGTTATTGGTGTCATTACTGGACACGATCTAATAGGCAAGCATACAACAAGGCTTGGCGTCTTCTTCTGCAGAAGCTGTATGGACGAGGAGGAGGAGGAGACTATTATTCACCTCCCAAAGAAGGAAACTCCACTTAAGAGTCCTCTGTTTTAAAGACCTAAATGATATGAATAAAATAGAGAAACCTTCTACGCTTCATCAGAAGCTCCAAATGGTTCAATGACTAGAGGCCGCTTCCCAAATCCATGCGGTATCACAAAGGACCTATTACTGGTCTAAGTGTGTTGGCTTTCTTAGCTGACAGCCACCTCAACCTAACCTAACCTACTAACTGTGATGATATGGCCGGCTTACAAAAACGCCAGAACAAAGAAAGGGGTAACTGCAGTCTGGGTAGGTATAACCTAACTATAAAAGGCAAAACCTACTAACTGCATCATTATTTTTCGGAATTTAACCTTTAAGTGGTGTTAAAGGGGATCGGAAGTTTTCAACCCACATACGATTTTATTTATTTTGCGAAGAGGATTATCATAAGCTTGGTTTAACACGAGGAGTCTTTCAAAATGAAAAAGGGTCTAAACTTGATGTTGCGACCCTCGGTTAGGTTTTCGGCAATAATACTCCAAAATTGAATTTAAAAATGGGGTTGCGCTAATCTTTAGTCGACTTTTAGTTTGATAATAGTTCTATGAGCCTGAATTGACTACAATCACTTCGTTTGCAACCTAACACGATTCTTAAAAATTTTAACTGGCTTGAAAGATGTTGCTCCTCTTGTAAGGATAATTGCCCAAATGATCAATGTAAAGCTTGAACTCAATTTGAGAAAAAATACTATCGAACTTTTGTAATTATAGACGTCCACTCAAAAGGGTTACATTAGTCAAGGATCACCTAGCTGAATTGAGAACAAAAGCCCCTCCCATAAGCAAAGGTGTGCTGTGAAACTATCTTCACTAAACAAAAAAAAAAAACAACCATCAACCGCTGTGCTAACCTCATAACATTCGAGTGCAGCAAAAAAAAAAAAAAAAACAGATCGACGCTCATTATTATACCTTAATTAGAGCTCATTATTGGCCACCCAATTGAAAACCCACCGACTGTATCGGTATTCGGTGCAAACATCCACGATAAAGTCAGCCGCCGTGAGCCTGCATTACAGTGCGCTGACGCCGCCGTCATGAATTTTTCTGCGGCAAATAAGTTCGCGAGTTAGCTATTCGCGTCGATTCTTGGAATTCACTGCTAATTTACCATTATGATCTTATAAAGCAATTAACTATGTAAACCACGCACACTATATACGTCGTAACGCTGATTAGTGAGTCCACCATAAACAACAAAGTTTTATTTTTATTTTTAATTTAATAATTGAATGTCTAACAACATTGCACCGGGCTGTGCAATTACTTTTGTTCTTTGCCCCTTATTATCTTTGGTAATTTTCGTGTGCACTGGGGGTACCTACGGCAGGCTACTTAGTGGAAGCTCATCTCTGTAGATATGATGATGGCGTGAACACGCCACAAGAAAGTCGGGAACCAACCGCTAACGTAGTAGCAGTCATCCTAGCGGGTTTGGTTCGGTTCACGTCCGTTCTACCCAGTGGTAGCCCGATAATTAATTAATTAAATATTATGTCGTGTCTGATTTATATCGTGTCTAAGAACGAATTATGAGGACGAGAAAACAACAACTGTTCAACGTAGTGGGTAATCTCGGTGTCTGGACGTGAGTGTATTGTTTGTCTGGCACCCCTTTTATTGTATGTTACTCGGTACGGGGGTTCTCCTTCTTTAATGAGGAAATTAATTTTATCGAGGTGTACACGTATAATTGACATGTTAGTTCATTAAGGTAGTTTTTCCAAGAAAAAAAAACACTCACGGTGAAATGTAAATAGTGGAGAGGGACGAGGACGGTCGTTTATATTGGGAGCTTCGGTTGAAGTTATTTATTCATTTTTTCTAAAAATAGAAGCACGGGTTCTTCTTTCTTTGGAAATTTTCGAAGAGTTTAGTACCCTGTCTCCGGTCGTGACCTTATGGGTTTTGTTTGCATAGTTTCATTGAACTCGGTCAATGGAATGGAAGGAGTTACGGAGTCTCTATTAAAATGTATTCTCAGATGTTCCTACATTTTAGACGTAGTCGAACGATTTTTAGGCATCCTTTCGTTTCGAAACGCTGCATGTAGACATGTCGAAAGGGGGGCTTTGCTAGAATGAGATTCTTGTACATTGGGTAGGGTTACGGGTTGTAAATAATTTGTGACCTCGGAATCGATCTGAAAATTTTGAACATTTTCAAAAACTTTCAAAATTTTAGTCGAAATTTATTGTTTTTTTTTTTTCAAAATATCTCATCTTTCGTGAATATAAGAAAGATGACCAAATTTGGCACATTCATATATATTAAGTAGATATCCGGATTTATGCTTTTAAAATTACAGGGTGCCGCTTAGGACATTTTTCTTCTCACAATAAGTTTTACAATGTATGTACGAGAGCAAGGTGAAAAGTTCTCGGCCTGACAATGAAAGACTGCGATTTTCAATCTGCTTGACTTCAACACACTTGGTCCAGCGTTTCTCCAACATCAGTATTCCTTCTCGGAAGTGAGAGTCTGGAAGACTGTGAAAATATTCATCTACGGCCCTCTCAACTTCTGCATTGGATGCGAAGCGTTTCCCAGAAACAAATTTCTTCAGATGAAAGTCTGAGGGTGCCAAATCAGGTGAATAGGGGGGATAACCGAGCAAATCGTACCCCAAATCCCGCAGTTTTCCCATCGCCAACACACACTTGTGTACAGGTGCATTGTCCTGGTGAAAGATGATTTTTTTTTTTACTCAAGCCAGGCCTCTTCTCGCGAATTTTGGTATCCAGCTGGTCAAGAATGTTGGAGTAATATTCGCCTGTAATTGTTCTGCCTTTCTCAAGGTAATCAATTAACAGGATCCCTTTCGCATCCCAAAACAAACTGGCCATGACCTTTCCGGCAGATGCGATTGACTTCGCTTTCTTTGGCGCTGAACCACCGACTTTGGTGGACCCATGTCTCATCTATGGTGACAAGTCGCCGCACAAAATCGGTCGGATCCCTATTGAATCGGTCCAAAGATTGCCGCGAAAATCGTTTGCGCATTTGCTTTTGATCGACATTCAGCAAATGCGGCACCTATCTTGCGCAGAGCTTTCGCATCCCTAAGTTTTTGTGCAAGATGTTTCGCACCATCTCTTCCGATATACACACAGCCTCAGCTTTCTCACTCACCTTCACTCGCCTATCGTGCAACACGAAATCATGCACTTTTTCTATGGTTTCGGGTGTGGTTGCGGTTTTTGGCCGTCCTTCACGTGGGTCATCTTCGAGGGACGTGCGACCACGTTTAAATTCAGCTGCCCACTTTTTAACAGTTGACATGGAAGGAGCACAGTCGCCGTAAACTTTTGTCAACTTTTGATGAATTTTCTTAGGGGTTAACCCATCCAAAACGAAGAATTTTATCACCGCACTATATTCAAGTTCATCCTTTTTAACGAAAAACACGCAAGACGTCTACTGCAAAAATTCGTGTAAAGAAACTACTTGAGAGGACAAGTTGAAATTTGTGCACCCAGGCAGGAAACATAAATTTTTGTGATTGGAACGCCATCTCTGCATCAGGCCGAGAATTTTTCACCTTGCTCTCGTCTGTGATCCTGCAGCTTCTCCAGAAGTTTCTTTGTAATCTAGAAAGCTAGAGCTTTACAATTGTGTAGTATAAACCAGCGAAAATGACCAGACCTTTGACTTCCAGAGTACAAGGTAATGCTTAGGACAATTTTTTTCTCTACTGTATTAAATATTTCAACGTGCACGTATTCTTCTATACCATTCAAGACTAAAATCTTGGGACACTTATAACCACATGCAGTCGAATTATTGATTTTCAAAATGCAGGGTGTAGCTTAGAACATTTTTATTCTCGTCCATATTAAATTTCTCAAAATGTGTGTATTTTCCGCACCTTTTCAGAAGGTCCCGGATGAGTTAGAAATCTGAAACTACGAGGGGCGGCTGATAAGTTCGCGGCATTACATGAAAGAAGAGATCCGATTAAAAAATTTTGTTTCTCTATATAATCACCCTCGCGTGAAATGCATTTCTCACATTGGGCTTAGTACCACCGAAAAAATATTCTTTTCCTTTGCCTTTAAAATAACTTTTTATGGCCGCCTTGATCTCGTTCTCATCTGTAAATCTCCGGTCTCGTAACTCCTTTTTTCAAATTGGAAAAAAAAGGAAAAGGTCGCTCGGGGCCAAGTCTGGGCTGTAGGCTGTGTGGGGTCTATCGTTGAAAAACCTGTGTCTTTTGAGGCCAGTCTCGACATTCGCGCCGTTTGAACAGGTGCGTTATCCTGTGAAAACAACACTCCGTGCCTGAGTTTCCCACGTCTCTTCCGTATGACCGCTTCACGTGCCTGAGTCAATAAATTTGCGTAATATTGACCATTCATCGTAGTCCCCTTTGGCAAGTAATCAATCAACAAAATACTTTTGCTGTCTCCAAAAACAGTTTGCACCTTTAATTTCTTCACTGCATAGACTCTTGTTTAGACTCCGGATCGTATTGGCGAACCCAAGTCTCTTCTACAGCTACGATTCGGTTCCAAAATTTGTCGATATTTTTCCCGGCTAACTACAGGAAAAAATCTTTGTAACACTCGAGTCGCCATTGCATTGACACAGGACGCCCTGAGCGGAGGTCGTCTTCACAGCCCAGAATCCTGAAGAGTCGATGACATGTCTTCGAAAAATGTTTTTAGGTGATTATCCTTTTTTCACGAGGTACTTCATCACGGCGCGGTGCTGAATATTGCGAGAATTTCCGATTTCGGGTGACATGGTGATGTTTTTCCTACGACAGATAATAACAAAATGAGATTGTTATTGTATCGAGCTGATATTTATTTCATATTACTAAAGATTGCCGCAGTTAGTGCTATCACTAATGAGAAGATGACTCGTTGTTGAGTATCTCAGGCCGCGAACTTATCAGCCGCCCCTCGTATATGTTCAATCCAACTCAAATGTTAAAATTAAACAAAGTCGTCTAAGCCGTCTTTGAAAAAATCAAAGTTTTCGAAATCGGCCGTTATTTTTGGGATTAGAATGAAAATTTCGATTTCGCTTCCAGTTGAAGTCGCTTAGGCTGCAGTCGTGAGCACATACAGACAGACCTAATTGCCAGGTCCGCTTATTCGAGTTCCTCTACTCTTTCTGATCGGACGAACATACCATCCGTAAGCCTGTCTGTATGTCGCCACTTTTTGGGCCTTCTATGTTTGGGCTAGGAAGGTAAAACTTCAAATACAAACTTTTTATAGTCCGAAGCAGTCCAAGTGTAACATTTTTTTAGATCCGCCAACAGACATGCCCACTTTTTTTTAAAAAAAAACGTTTTTCTCAATATTTTTGCTAGAAACTGAAAAAGTGTAGACATTGATTTTCGCCACATTTGGTCCATACATTAAACAGGTTTTGCTTTTTCATAGCTATCATATTTACGGTGGTGGTTAAGGCTTATTGTGAATATCTCATCAGAATCGGTGAACTTCGGTTACAAATTTGGGTAGCCACGCCCACTTTCTGCTAAGAAAAAGTTTTGTGATAATATTTCTTTGATCCACGCTCACTTTATTAGGTTTGAGTTAGAAGATGGGGGGGGGGGGTTAGGGTATCATACCATCCGTTCCACATGAATTATAACTTTTTTACTAATTGTGTCTCCGATAACAAAAAATGGACTTGTGCTCCCAAATTCAAGTTAATCGATCTGCTTTCATCGCTCTATTGTCGACGATATAATGATCAGTTTAGTATTACTTTCATTATTAACTTTGCTAATGTTATGTGTGAACCCTAAGCACGATATGGGTTTCATTACTATATGTAGTTCCAGAATTGCTCGGTACACACACAATTTCATCTCCGTGTTTCGAATTACTGGCGCGTTGTTCGGAAAAGTATCTCTGTGTTTTAAATTTATTGTTGTTCGGTCGATAAAAGTCAGATTTTCTCCAAGATCTCTTATTAGATGTTATTCTTGTGTGTTTACTGCATTTCTCATCTTTACAGTCCTGTGTTTGTTTCCTATTTGCTGTCATTCGGTTTATTGCTTCCCACAAAACCCCATCTTTATTTCGTGTTTATGCTAATGTTATAGACGGTCATTAAACTATTTTATGTTTAAGATTCTTTCATTCATCCATAGCATTCTACGTTTCACTGTCACTGAGTCTTAAAAACAGATTTAGCCCTTCCAGCTGTTACCCTTCAATCATGGCTCAGTATGTGCCCTTCTACACTAATTACACTCTCCCCATACAACTTATTTTCATTCCACACACTATTTGAAGCAAATACTCCTTAAAATCACTTTAATTCACCATTAAAACTCGTAATTCCGCCGAAAATTGATTTCAAAATTCCTATTCCCATTCTCATACCGTTTTACGATTAATTTTATTGTTAAATGCGACATTTTCCCCCGGTCTGCATCCATCTATCAATTACCTATTAACCCAGTGTAAACATATCGCGTATCCATAATACCATAACGCTCCAGATCCGATTTTTATGAGTCATTTAATCGAAATTTAAAATCCAAACACTGGCAGACACACGCAGGCGAAAAAAGGAAATAAAAGCCACATTTTGCTTTTTAATTCTAATTAATGGCGCTGGGATGTGTATGTCCACCACACAATATGGGCGATCGTAACTTTGCAACCACACATTGTCCCCCACACACCCATTAACAAGGAGAAAATTTACGATCACCTTCTCTGTGAGTTCCTTCACTCGACATCCATTTGTTAGAAAAAAAAAAACTCTTCTTCCCTTCTCGCATTGGAGGTCAGAGAAAATTATGACCCCTATAATATTTTATGGCATTTTTATGGTTTTTGATTTTTGTCTCAAAGATGAAGCGCAGTTTGTGTGTTTGTTTTTTTTTTTTTGGGGGGGGGGGGGGGAATAAGGGAGGGGTAACATAGGCACCCCTCTATCCAAACAGTTTTTACGATTTTTCCCGGATTTATTTTTTAATTTTTTATATGTCGCGTATTTTAAGTTCAAACCCCCCTTGTACATTTTCAGTGAAGAGAGAATTTAATTAGAACCATGGAGGATGAAGTTGGACAGGATGCCAGCGGGACAATATCTCGAGAAGAAGGTAAGTTTGACAGAATCTCCATGGGAAATGAATTCAATTTTCATCCCCTAGTAGATCTACAAAAGCGAATCGAAGACTTGGAAGCTGAAAACAAGAAAATGCATATCGAGTTCAATACTCAACGGGCCAAGCTGAAGGAGCTCTTCATTCAAAAAGAGGCGGAGTACGCCAACTGCCTGGCAGAGAAGAAGGCTGTCCAACGTGAATACGACGAACTCAAGAGTGTGGTGCTTGTGGCTGAGTGTAGGTCCGATAATGAGAGGGAGCTTAATGATCTTAGGACCCAAGAGGAGATATCATCTTTACAACTATTGGTTCAGGGTAGGCTAGTATGGGCGGCTTTCTAGAGTTATGATTTCTATTCACTGTCTTTTCAGAAACAATTGAAGAGTCATCCATTTGCAAGGCCGACTTAGAGAAGCTGCAGGAGGACAATAACCGCCTTAGGCAGGAGAATCGGGAACTTAAGGAAGGCATTCTCCAATACCAGCAGGTAGGTTAGCCATCTGTCTTCGGTTCTCATTCATGCGACTTACCCCTTCCAGGAGACTCCAAGCCTAGCACCAGTCTTAAGCCATGTTAAGAAAACCCTCGCCCGTAAGTTGGGAGGGGACTCAACAACCGGTAGTCATGATAGCCTTGACGACTCTATGCGGAAGGTAAACAAATATGTACGTAATCAAAACGGAATTCGGTGCCGACATTTCTTTAGTTTCAAAATTATAGACTGACCTCTCAGCTGTGTAAAGCCTTGCTTTCAACTCCTATTTTGCTTTTATCATGCTCCTTTCAGGCTCAAGAAGATGCTGAAGTTCTGCGATCCCTGGTAGTCCCTCTCGAGGAGGAAATCAAAGCTCTAAAGGAGAAACTCCGTTCCACCGATGAAGAACTTCAAGCACTGCGAAATCAAAAACTGTCTCCACAAGAAATAGCTGCCGCCACTTCTAGCGCTGGAGTTCCACAGCCAATAGATGTCGTAGCCGTCAGCAAGAGTACATCCATGGACTTCCAATGTGAGTCCTGTCGGAACCTCGATGACGACCTCCAAAAGACCAAACAACAGCTCTCCGAAAGTCAGGAGAAGATTGAAACATTGAAGAGGACCATTGAAGAGTCCGCAGAAGACATACGTAAAGAAGCAGCTCTGCGTAAAGACCTCGAAGATCAGTGGCAGGAGAAGCGTGAAGCTCACAAAAGTGAGGTGCAATATCTCAAGGACCATGTGAAGAAGAGTGAAACAGAGCTCATGGACTTGCAGCAGAAATTCCTCGAAGCTAAGGATGAGATTACTAAGCAACTACTGAGGCTTTCAGATGACCGTGAGCGGGTCAATAAGCAGTTGGAGACCCTTCAAGCTGATAATGACTATTTGTCTGGTAGGTACTTAGCCACCGCAGAAGAGATTGAAAATCAGTATATTAATCTACCAAACAACGTTGAGGAACTGCATGAGTTATTATTGCGCCAACAAAACGACTTTATTCAAGCCCGGGTCGGATGTGAGTTTGAGAAGCAAAAGTGTGTAAGCTATACGGATGAGGTACAGATTTTACGGGATCAACTTGATGCCAGTGTTAATGAGAAGAGGGCCTATAAGAAAAAGGTGCAGACGGAGATGAAATCGTTACAGTAAGTTGGAAGATGTATATTGCCGAGCCTGATCTAAATGTGTCTTTAACAGAGATAGGCTTACGGAGTACTTGGTAACTCAGCAAAAGTATGAAACGATGAAAAACTCATTCGAACGCAAAGAGTCGGATTTGAATAAACAGATTTCGGAGTTCCGTGTCCAGGTTATCGAATTACAGGAGATAAATGTATGGGTCGTAGAAGGTGGCCCTGAGTAATCCTTAAATTATCTTGATCTCTCTTTCAGGAAAAGCTTAACCGTATCAATGTGGAGTATAAGTCCAAGATCAAGAATCTTCAAGATGATCTAGCCACGAGTGAACATGTCCAGAGAGATTTTGTCAAGTTATCGCAGAATTTACAGGTAAGAAGGTGGTTTCAAAGGTTGATCACATTTTCTCGAAGAGTCATAGGCACTACTAAAGCACCAATCATGTTTGAACCTTAAAAACTCGTAGTTTCCATAGATGTTGACCGAGATGTAGCTGAAGTTGCTTTTCACTTCACTGCCTCACTATAATGTAAGCCTCTCCGTGGTTACACCTCGCGAAGAATACAAGCTTTTCTGATAAGTAAACTCAGAGGCTTGTAAATTTTGTACGGATTAGTATGAAAGTTGTCCATTCACCTAGCCATTGTAGTCGCTCAATTGATATGTTTATAATCAGATCAATGTCGTTTAGACCATGATTTACAGCACAATATATCTTTTTGCGCAGAGTAGGTCGACCTATCTATTCTTCCTTGATTACCCAAAGTTGTATCTCAAATAGTAGCCTCCCCCTTAACTAACTTTTTTTTTCAGATAACAATTGAAAAATTCCGTCAACCCAACGCCGAAGTCCGCTGGCAGGACGATGAAGACATCGACAACTGTCCAACTTGTAATGTTTTCTTTACGGTAACCGTACGCAAACAGCATTGTCGTCATTGTGGTGTGATCTTTTGTGATAAGTGCTTGAATAAGTCGGTTCCATCGGGTCCAAGACAGAAGCCTGCTCGGGTATGTGAACTGTGCCATACATTGTTGGCACCAAATGCTGCACCATATTTTAGCCAAGAGCCACCACAATCACCAGCTTAAGAGCGACAGCCGTCCTGATTATGAAGAAGGAGGAATTTCCGGACTTTATCCACATTATAATGTTATAATAATCTCGTAGTATTTTTAAGATCTTACATGTTTAAAATATTTTTTTTTTTTTTAAAGTAAATAAAGCGGTTCTAAACCATTTGACTAATATGAAAGTTTTGGATTTCTGTTGTACGAGTATGTACGTATCTCATCCGTGAACGGATAGCTCGTAGATTAGATCAAACGATACCGGCATAATGTGAGTCATAGATGAGTAAAGAACTAACTGAATCAAAATGAAATACGAATTGTGACAGGAATTAGTGCGTTATGAAATAAAAAAGCAGAAGTATGTTCGTTTTTTCCTCTTATGTCCTAGCTATACTATAGTATGATTGCCTAAACTGAACGGTACGAGTGAGGTCGTTTCATTTATTTACAGTCTACTCTAGCCAAGGCATGAACCAGCGTTACTGAAATTATCTATTACAGCAACCAAATGTGATATATTTCTGAAATAAATGAAAATTAAAAGACTTTTAATTAATCAAATTGTGCAATGTAGATTTTGGACCTGTAGAGCTTCGGCACAATTTATAAGAATCACAGGTAAGGTAAGGGTACCACAAAGAGCCACGGTCCTTAGAGACGAAATTGTAGAGCCAGAATTGTTTATACGATATGATTTCTGCGAAAAGTTTGTCTGAATTTCATTTTGGTATGTAGGTACCTTATCTTCTTAATTTTGTACAGCAATGCATTTCTGCCAAACAAGCCTCTCCCGCTAATATGTTCCTAAGCCAGCCATCAGTTTTGTATACCTGTTTCAAATCAGCAGATCCGAGAGATGGCTCCATCCGAGAGATGGCTCGATCCGAAGTCTCTCTGGATGGGACCCTTGGTAGTCAGCCCTCCGCTCTACATGTCACCATATTGAAGGCGCTGTGCAGTCGTTTGTGAATAAACTTGCCCACGTATGGCTAATGCGGATAACAGCAAATACTATTGAATAGTGCCTCCTTACTTTTTCTATGTGGGGCGGCCGTAGGTACTAAATTGCCCAAATAAACAGCTATTGGCAATAGTGATTCTACTTTTAACTTCCGCACAATGGTAAATACAGATAGTCTAGCAAGACTAGCATTTATGCATTAGCCAAATAGTTTCATTAGTTTTTTACAAAAAGTCTCAAGATAAAGACTCAAAAAGTGTGTCTCTCATTTTAAGTATCCATAAAGAGTCGCCTTGCCTAAAAGCTCTAACGCTATCTATGGTATCTTTTCCGATCGTAACGGAACCGGGAACAATCTTCATCGTTAACCTGTTGAGTTTAGCAGGGGCACTAAAACTAATGTACGTAACCCATTCCTCATAAGGTATGTGTAGCCACTTTGTATTTTAGGGTTTCTTCCAGTACGTGGAAAAAGAGCTTGAGACCTGGTTGTTTGCGAATTATCTAGGTTTAAAACTACAATCCGTCGGTAAGCGGTGTTTGGCCTCCACGTATCGAACCACATACTACATAATGTTGCGTGCTGCTTTATTGGTACAGATGATTCGAACTTGTACGAATCGAATAAGTGGAGCTCACACTACAAGTTATTTACTTTTATTTAACCAACATAGCATACCTCCTATCCTGCAACTTTTTCATCTCTTGCAACTTTTGGACCGCCTATGCCACAGTCACAGATTAAACTTGGCTGCTTTTATTCAGTTGGCTACTTGAAAATGCCTGTTTCGAAAATTGGGTTCTGGGCTATAACACTAAGTTAAAACAAGAGTTTGAGAAACTAAATTCAAAGCGGAATTAGGCTTCAACTAACGTATCAGTCCAAGACTAAAACTACATACATTATCTTGATGTATGTACGAGTAGTTAGTCATAATTGAATGAGTCAATTTGTTTACCCGCAATTTATTGAAAATGCGTTACAGTATAAAACACAAATAACATTTTTGAGAGCGAGGAACGCCATAAATGATTGGATGAACATCAAAATTAACTTGATACCATCGACCCTGGCATACAATGTTCGGTGAATTATTTTTGTACATGGGGATCCCATTTCTGACTGATATTGCGTGCCAGAAATGTTTATTTTGGAGGTTATCAAAATTGTTTTATCATCAGACGAGTAAGACAAATTTTAACATATTTAACCCACTGCGTTGCGTACTAAAATAGTACGGTTCCAAATACGTCGAAGTAGATGTCACCTTTGGTTCCAATTGGACAATTTTACCACCTATATTAGGGTGGCTTAGTTAATCTTTTCTCGTGTGCAACCAAAGGTGTTTAAAACCTAATCTTCAATTGAGGTACTAGCCATCATTGGTTCAGTACGTGTGAATAAGATTAGGAGTTGCTTACGTTGGCAATCTTACGACATGATTGGGAAATAGACAGGAAACTAGCATCTTATTCTTCTCGCTTAATGCCTCGCCATAGGTACATATGTAGGTACGACTGAATACAGTCAAACCTCATTTTGTCGGCCCTACAAAATTAGGCCGTCCATAGGGATGCCGATGACTATCTTCAAGGAATTAAATAAATAAACTAACGGTGTTTTTTTTTCAATTATACCTATAAGCTGCTCTCTACTGGTGCTAGCTAATGTGCCTTCTTGAAACTGATTACCTTTAATTTTTCCTAAAATTCTTGCATTCATTCTGAACTAATGGCCACATTTTAAAGTCATCTGTCGAGATTCCTCTCTACGTAAATAAATCAAAAATATTTCATCTCCAAAACTTGATGATTTCTCTGACGTCTTCCGGTCCAAATGGCGTGAACTTCACCTCTAAATCTAAACATTCCATCGCACTCTCGTATGTACTTAAGCCGTCAAAGTGACTTCCCAAAACCTCATCAAAAGCAAAACATTCCAAGTCTTTTGAGTCGTAAAACCTTATATCTCTGTTCACATCAATTTAAATCGACTTAATACTCAGCTAACAGCTAGCAGCGTATTTTAATCGTAATAATTTCTCAATTTCGCTCATAAAAGCATAACCCTACTTCCACGTGCGGCAAGTTCATTCATATTGTTTGCCTTCTCTCTGGTGGTGTCAAACTTTTCTCATTCGTTTCTCACGTTTCCTTCTGTAATCTTTGCCACACGTAAACCCCAAAAGAGAAGACAAATAAAAGCAGCGTTATTTTTTTTTTTTTGGCCGCAATTTCTCTTCATTGATGCAACTGACCCTTAAAACATACATATGTATGTTTATGTACGCCACATCTGTCCCGAGTTACACGCGACGTGCCACCGGAATTACCCAAAGAATGGGATCAGAAGAGTATCAAAAAAAAAAAAAAAAAAACGGCTAAAGACGAAAGACCACATCAAGAAAACCGAGCTAGCGAGCTTAGCTTTGACAGATCCTAATCAGTCCGCCATGAGTCCGCCCCAAAAACACATGACACATGTCACGTAGCCGTCAAAAATAAACACCGACCAACCAGAATGACTTCCTGTGCAAAAATAGCCTGCCAAAAAAAAGACGCACACCATTTGGACAGTCAATTTTTCTTCATCACCGTGTGAGGTGTGGAAAACCCCTTTCGCGTACGATACCAGCATTAAAAATTTTTCTTTTTGCGTGCCCTGCCATACCATGATGACAACTGACAGCAGCCGCTCGGTCAGTAGTACGGTGCGGCGCGAAATATGGTACTTCCACAGTGTGAATGTGAAACGCTTATGCAGACTTAAATTGCAAACACGTGGAACCATGGGATGGTTTGTCGGCTGTGCATATTTTAGCCCCTGGAAGTTGGGAAATTGTTTTTTTTAACTGTACTCTCTGGCTACACCTACACACGAGTAAGGAATATGCGGGAGCTTGAATTAATGAAAAGTCTAAATATAGCTGACAGTAGGCGGGGAGGGAATACATGTGAGGTATGTTTCTTCTCACAGGAAGGGTTACACCGCAACGAGCGTCATCCAAAGAAGTCACCCCTCGCGAGGTATTCAATTTCCTTTTCATATCGCAAGCGGATCTTTTCGTTTCAACAAGGCCATTAATTGGGTTGTTACAGTGGTTGATGTCCCGCGCGCACGGGCTCAATGTCCTAATGACTCACACACGGGGCCTACGCTTCGCCATGTTAATTAGGCTTTGTGTTCGCTTCTATTTAATTAAATCAACCGAAAGTGAGAACTCGAAACTCTCCAAGGGGAAAGTTTATTGTGCTCCCTAAAACCAAAAAAAAAAAAAAAAAAAATATTTAATGCCGCTCATATGTCAACTTTATTTGCGCTTTTTTTTTTTTTTTTGTTGCTCCTTGTCGGTTTTGTGGGGTTAATGACTTTGACACTCTGGAGTGGCGCAATTGTGACGTTTGTTGTCGTCAAATGGTGTTTGATTGATGGACTCTGAAATGAGTAAAGGTTACAAAAATGACAGACGGCGATGTGGGATTAGATGTTTCCAAACTGGGCATAGTACGTGGGGGTTGGCGGCGAATGTAAATGATTGTGAAATATGTGAACTGAATTAGCGGTAATTTGCACTAAAATCAAGCACGCTGTTCAACTGCTTTAGAGTACCTATACTGTAAAAACAGATCATACCACAGTTCATATACGAATTGACATTTCAATCATGTTTCTTCAATTTATGATGGGTAGATCACAGTCAATTTTGAGCTGTCAAATAAACATCACAATTTGGTTGAAAACTTTTGAAAGGGACTTCCCAATACGGTTCAATAACAAATAAATGAAAATACCCGGTCGCTGCATTATGGAGGTCATAAATGTCACGATTCTATTGTTCATCAAATTTGGTGTTCCCCGAGTGTCAACAAAGTTATTAAAATTTTGTACACGTCTGCACTGCTTTCTTTGAGTAAACAATAAACAATTTTGCCTCAACACAGTAAAATCTTCACATTTAAAACGCAATTTTCGAAGTCGCTAACAAAGGCTAAAAGCATAGTGGAGAGGAAAAGCGGTGATGGGAAAGATATAGATTTTACATGTATTTTTGAATGACTTTAGAAATTCATGAGAAACATCTCCCAAGGCTGATTTTTCCATCCACTATGTGTGGTTTAGTGAAGCGTCGATTCAAACTGCAAATAATAAGGTTTAGCATATTTAATTCAATTAGATTCATACTTCATAGTGACGATGATGAGTTAAGCAACGCTTCATGAATCTGCGTGAAATGCATGAAGAGTTATGGAGAGTTATGCAGAGCTTATGTGTTGAGCACAAGGCCAACTTGAAGTTTGTAAAAAGTTTGACTCTATAATATTTATTTACTCACGCCAATAGCTTTGTTTACCTTTCCTATGAGGGGCGCTGTCTCTTAAGTGAAAGAAGTATTTTTATAAAAGAAAATGTGACCAAGAGCTAAATATTGTAAAAGGAGCTGCAGTTGCAATTTACTTACCTGAAAGCTGAATGTAGCAAAATACTTATGTCCAACAGAAACTCTTGGTTAAGGACTTTGCATCAGTTTTTCCATCAAAATTGTTGTTAAGATGAAATATGTTCCACCTGTTCCTCTAGAAACTGCATATCTTAGGGTAGGGACTCGTCTTGAATAGCTGCGGTCATCAGTACACATTTTAAAGCAATAGCTTGCGCACAAGCGCTCTAGCAGACAAGGCTGACTCAAAAACATTTCGCAAGAATCGCATTCACCTGGCAAAATCTGTAAAGAAAACATATTTTGGTCCATCAAAAGAAAGCTGCTAAGAAATTTCATGAGACATGAGCATTAAACACATGAAATCCAACGAGTCATCGGAGCCGATGCCTTACAATCGCAGTTCTCATCCGCGGCATGGAGGTAAATGCGTTAACAGTGACTTTTTCGTTAATTTTATATAGTTCACCTAACTCGTAGGTAGCTTGACTAAATAACATATTCGTGAAAATTTGAGAAACCCTGGGCTCGCTCTCAGATTCATCGACAACCAAAAGCGTAAATTGAAGAATTAAATGATGCTTTACTGATCATCCTGCCAGTTCTGTTATATGGTTTGATTGCTGACGATAACCAGGGCAACAGGGCAGATTTTCAACTTTTTTTTACAGAATTCTTCATCAAAAAAATAGGACCCTAAGAGTAGGTATCACACATTGATCGTTTCACGTCGAGTGATCTGTTTGTTTTGTCCCGAATGAACGAACGAACTAAAAGAAGGAGTCCACTAATAAACAGAAGCACAGATCCCTAGGTCCTGGTTAGTTGACTTAATGAAGAAGGAAATTATCTGCTTTCATCCAGACCAGGTCCAATATGTTACCCTCTTTTTATCCTGTTTGATTTGACTTCGTCGGATTGAGTTAGGCAGGTGGAGCTCTCAAGTCAATAAGCTATTCACAAATTCAAATTAATTGACCTTCATGCCAGTGTCTACCGGGCAAGTCGTCATCTTTGAATGCACGACCTCTTTCTAACATGTGGATGACACTTTATCCATTTACAAATGTCCTTCATTTCGAATACATACATATGTAGGTATGTAGGTAGGTAATGGATGTTTCCGCGTCTGAGTATATGAAGCCACAACACAATATTAGTCTGAGGTTGAGGTGTTCTATCAATCGTGAAGTTAATTCCAAGTTTAAACTTCTTTCGTGAAATTAATTCCAAGTTTAAACTTCTTTCAGCGCTGAAAATTTGACGCTTGGCAGCGGCTCAACCTTAGCAGATGCACATTTTTATCAGCTCTTTACAAAGTATCTACGCTTCCATTACCTCTGACAAGTGAATTTCTCATCTCATAGTGTCTATGGAAAATTTTCAGCTACCCTCGGGGGAAAAAAATCTCATCATGTACTGTTATATCCATTACCAGGTCGTTGTGTAGCAATGTAAACATTCTTGATATGCCTGTCTGCTATTCAACTTTCGGCCATGACAACTTCAAGCTGCATTCTGGATGAAATTTGCGGCCCTTGGAACTGCGACGACTTGCCTTTCGTGAATGTTAAATTTATGCCTTTTTTTGCTCCAAAACGTTGGTGGCTAGTTATTCGGAATCAGATGGGTGTGGGTGAGTTTTTTGTTCTCACACGAACATTCGGGTGAATAATGGGTAGCTGGTTCTGAACTAGGGCTCAACCACACTTGCCCCCACATGGGGCAATTATTTGAAAACATAAATCCTATTGGAACTCTGTTTACATCGACTGAAGAGTCTTACAAAAGCACTTGTAGTAGATATCAACCCACCTGGCCAATATTTTCCAGACATCACCTCCGTCTGAGAAGACGACGACGAAGCGAACATTGTAAACAACTTCCCAATCAGTATGCAGGCGATAAGCCTACTACACCCGTAATGCATTTATTGCACGCCACATCTGTTATTTACGACACAGAACGAGAACTCTACTACAATATAGTCGAACATGCATAAAAGGGTCGTTCAGGCGTTCACAACACCGCTAATTAAAAAATCATCAATTACACTCGCACTCGTGCAAATGGCAAATTAATTCGCACATCGTGTATATCCCCAAAATCGCCACCGTTTCTGTCTGCTTTCTTTCTTTCTTTTCGTTCCACAAATCCGTAATTTGTCAAATAATCAACATAAATTTCTAAAGAATCCTAGCGTAACGCCAACGCTAGCCAGCACACTCGCGCGCACTACACTGCTCTCTGCGTTAATAAAATCAAATACAATTAAAACCAACAAGTCTTGTTGGTAGGTTGCAAGCGGCTTTGGCGCGGTGGTGGTCTCCGAAGCTGAAGGGGATGAGGTGTGCTACACCGTCAAGAAATTTATTTTATTACCCCTAAGACGCGACGCTTCGAACTGAAAATGTAGAAAATGTGGAACATAAATCCACATCCTAATCAACAGAGCGTTCATTCATTTAAACCAGAATCTTCACGAAGACTTGGTGAAGGGGGTAAGTGTTTCCCCCTAACTTCTAGAGCTCTCGTTAAAGCCTCACCACACAAGCCCCCATATCTTCTAGTACTTATTGAAGAAGCATGTATGCACCGGGTTTATTTATTAGCTAAAAACACGCTCGCCACCATCATCTCTGTTTAGATGCACATGCGTCTAGCATACAACAAGACTGGTACACGAACAACTTGAGCATTCAGCGGGGGCCTATTTTATGGGCTTAAGCCAACACACCTTAGGTACGACTCCATGCATTTGTTTTGCATTTTAAGGGTTCTCTTCAAGTGGGGGTTCTTAGAACTCGAAAATAAAAACGCAACTTGAACTCTACGAGTAAATGGAAGCAAGGTTGACTTGGCGGCAGAATTTTTTATGCAAGCAGGGGTCAAGAGCGACACCAAGAAACCACACTGATTGCATATATAAACGACAACGACAACGACAACGACAACGACGACGACGACGACAACGCACTGAATGAGCGTTGGAATTTAGGTTTAAGAGGGGAGCCTCTTCTACTGCAGTTGTTGACGGTCTGCTGCAACTAAGTCGGGAGACGAAAAGGTTGCACCGATTAATGAATGTGCCTAAAGTTTAATTGCCGTGTCGTAAAATGCATGCCACTCTTAGTTGTTGTTGTTTTGTTATTCGTCTTGGATTTGTTTTTATTTTATTTTTTTTGGAATTCTTCACCTGTGAGCAGTCAGCTAAGAATTATGATTGGAGCAACACACAGTCGGTGAGGCGATGACGGTTTGTAATTGAACCGCGTTTCGCTTGAGCTTGTTTTATGAATTTCACTTTGAAGTCTGTGTGTTAAATTTGATTTGAGCTCTTCAAATTTCATGGCAGCGGGTGGAGGCCAGCACAGGAGTGTGGGAGGGAGAGCAGTGACCACTAAATTCGAAAATCTTGGAATTTGAAAAATTTGTTCATTAATTTTGGACTTTCTTTTGTCGGTCGGTTTTTATTTTAGATTTGACATCGTGACTGGCATTTTATGATTTATTCAGGGCAAGGTAGCCCTGGTACATGAGGAAAAATGGCGGCGCGAACATACGACCTGTGCACTAAGGTGAGTTTAATGATTTCTAACTATTCTTGTTTTATTTGCATAGCTATGTGTACTTAGTAGCTTAAGTTTGAGGCTTTACGAGTTTGATAGGAACAACATACTCGTAACTAATTTACTTCCTATAAGGTTTGTGATATTTTTTCTGAGCCGAAAGCGGAAAACAAACAGAACCAGCCTTAGGTATATGTACATAATATGCAGTTTTGACCTTTTGTTTTAAAATTTTTTTTTTTTTTAAATGATCGAACTTAAACACGAAATCTATTCTGACATAAATTTTATTATATTGTACATACATACCAGTTATGTCATAAACGCTGGTAACCGTTTAAACGCACTCATCGTGAAACTAGTATTGAACGCATCCATTCTATATTGACAGGTGTTTAATGAGTAAGTTAAGGCGCAAAAAGATTTACACAAAAGTCGTTTGTAAATATGAAGTGGGTCGATAGTGAAAACCGTGTTGTGGTCGTTAGTTTTGAAAGTATGATATGGAAAGAGGCGATATTTTCTGGACCTTACGACCGCTTGGAATCACCCGTTATTTCGTGTATCGAACTGTTAAATTGTTTGAGGACACTGGTAGAGTAACTGACAATTGAAAGACCCGGACACCCTTGCACTGTCAGAATTCCACAGGAGATCAAAGCTTTTAAAGTCAGTATTAATCTGAAACCGCTGCGAAAGCAGAAAATCTGTCACGAGAAATAAAGATATCGCAGAAATCTATGTCTCGCATTATCAAACAAAATTTGAGACTCAATGCATTTAAAGGACACACTGGCCACTTACTCGCAGCCCAATTAAAGCAGAAATGGAATGAAAGATCGAAAGCTCTACGTCGCCAGTACGCGCAAAATAGTCACAGGAAAATTTTGTTCACTTATAAAAAATGTTTACTATTGACGAATCGTTCAATAAACAGAATGAAGAGTCTATGCCCGGTCTTTAGAGGCGTTGATTTGTTCTACTTGAGACTTAAATATTGAGTCCTTGGATGGCGGACTTATCCGTGCAGCAGACAATTTTCCAATGGACAAGATGCGTGCTGCGATCGTTGAGTGGCCAGAGCAGCTCAAGGCCTGCATAAATGCAAATGGCGGCCATTTCGAATAAATTGTTTAAATATACATATATTACCAAAATAATTAATTAAAGTTTTACAGAAAAAAAAAAAAAAATTAAAAAATACTTGTTCGTTTTTATTTGATCACCAAGAGTGAGTGTGACAGTATTCATGAATTGATTAGGTATATTAAAACACCCTATGTAGACGAGAGTGCAGACAACAGTTGCGAAATAATAAAACTTCATATTTAGATGGAACAATGACAGTAAACAGCGCGTAACTCACTAATTTTATTTCTACATCTGACTTCCTGCAAAAAAGTGAAAAAGTTTTTTTTATAAAAATTTTTAAAGATATGAACCAAACTTATATTTTATTTTTTTTATTTATAGACCGGAAAAAAGTAATATTTTTTGTATTAATAATTTTTTTCTTAAAATCCGACGAAAATGGGCCCTCAGACTGAGGAGTAAGAGCTTCAGTGATGTTGAGCTTATTGTATCAGCACTCCCCGCACCGGGTCCAAAGATCTGTTCTGATACGAGCATAAGCAGGACAATAGCAGATGAATTGTTCTGAAGTATCGACAGGCGTCGCTGTCGTTTAAATCTAGCATATTAAGGACCATTTGCTGATACTAGTCATAAAATTGTGTCTTATCTAAGTAATACTTAGTGCTATGTTGAACTTAAACGTAAAGATCATCATAGATTATTTCCAGTTGCCGGATAATATTTAAGTGCATCTTAGCACTCTTAACTTTAACTTACTGATATTTAAGACTTACTTTGTATTTAGTGCAACCCGTTAAGTATTACTTAGGTGTATAAGTGATACTTATTATAAATATTTAAGACTCTTATCAGCAAATGGGTCTAAGATGAAATGGCCCGTAAAAACTTTTTAAACATTTTGTCACAAAACTTATTACAAATTTTTTTTAGCAGAAAGTGGGCGTAGCTCTCAAAACTTGTAACCGAATTCTGATGAGTTTATCACAATAAGACTTAAATCGCCGTAAATAGCTTTGAGAAAGCAATATATGTTTTTTTTTTTAAGAAAACGCCTCCAAAAATGGTGCCATATATAATGTATGGACGAAATGTAGAGATAGTCAACGTTAAGCTTAAAATTGTATTCCCCAAAAGTGGCATACGGACAGATGGACATGGCTAGATCGACATAACTTTTAATGCTGATCACAAATATATTTACTTTTGGGGTCTATTGTATAGAATGAGCTACACAGGAAGCTTTCGTCTATCTCAATCAAGAAAGTCGGACTCGAAACAGATCAGCGGTGCCGCTAATCGTGCATGTTCCAAGGACAACTGTGGATAGGCGACTCAAAAATGACCGAGACGTCGCACAAAGCACTGCGGAGCGTCTCCGATTTAGTAGATTTGTATCGGGGCGGACCTATAAGGGCAAGTATTGGTTTCCTGAAAATTGTCGATTGCTAGATATTAACCGATCTTGGTATTAGGTACTATAATGGAGAATATCAGAAAAGTTGTTTTTAGAAATTCTGTCTGTCCATTGTCTGTCTGTCTGTCTGTCTGTATGTGCGCTAGACTGTAGCCTAAATGGCTGGACGGATTTTCTTGAAACTTCATATCTGGGGTACGGTCACAATTCGAGGAGAAATCGGAATTTTCATTCTAACCCGAAAATTAACGGTACTTTACAAATGGTCGATTTCGAAAAAAAAAAACGATTTTCTCGAAAACGGCTCAAACGATTTATATTTGAGCTATAGCGGACATATGCTAACAGTAGGCTTACAAGGTTTTTCACGAAATATGTGTGTAACGGTACTTCCCTAATTAACCATATTTTTTTTTTTTAAATTGGCTGTTTCTCTGCTATGACTCAACCGATTTTGTTGGAAACCAATATATTTATAAACAATATTTAACATGTAAAAGATTATGGCGTACAAAGCTTTGAAAATTGTTAAAATTATGTTTTTATTCTTAACTGTATTTTTTTTTTTTTTTTTTAAAGAAACATTTTAACGATTTTATTTAAATTTCAAATGTAAATGATTTGCAAATGAACAGGATAAAGATAAAAGTACGGGCTACCCAGTTGTGCACTTTATTTTGTCCGGTTAAAAGAGGAAATTAAATGTAATAAACTGAATTTTGAAAAATATAACAAGGAATAAGGCCTTAGTCCTTTGCTATTTATTGCAATCCTTGATTATCTGCTTGCAGGAAAAGTGATGGACCCCAAAGTGCATCAGTTATTCTTTGCTGACGATGGAACTATCATAAGCGGAGATCAAATGGCCTTGCAACGAGCACTTGATGTATGAGTGGATGTTTTGGAGGGAAATGGGTACCGTATTAGTTCGAAAAAGACAGAGTATCTGTGCTGCCCGTTCTCTGATCCACACCGGCCTATTCCAGACATTTACTTGAATGGAAAAGTGCTTCCCAAGTGTGAAAAGTTCAAATATCTGGGATCTATGGTCAATAGCGAAGCAACTTGTGATGATGACATCAATCATCGCGTAAGCGTAAGGTGGATGAAGTGGCGGGAAAACTCCGCTATCTTCTGTGATCGAAAAATGCCCCCTAAGCTTAAAGGAAGACTCTACACCGCAGTAGTACGTCCGGCGCTCACATACGGTTCACAATGCTAGACAATGTTCAAAAAGTATGATATTGTCATGTTCAAAGGAGAAATCCTTCGAACCCCGTCACAAAGGCAATATCAATCACCGTTCCGATACAATCGCGCAAAAAAGGCAGATCAAAAATTAACTGGATCACACAAATGCAAAAACACCAGCATTTGATTGGCCTCAGTGACGAAGTGATCCGAAACCGGGAAGCCTGCCGGTACTTTCTGAGGTCAAACCGGCAAACCCCACAAGCGGACCAGTAGGGATGCAGTAAAGTGGGAAGGTTGTAATCCTTCTACTCCGGATCATAATTTCGCCGTAAGAAGAAGAAGAAGAAGAAGAAGAAGTAGATAACAAGGAATAAGTTCATAATAAAACGGGGAACCACCGATCTTATTCAAACGTTCACTTCCGTTAGCCCCTTTATTAGAGCTGCGCGTCCGCTTACGGAATGTTTTTGATATAAATAGAAAGATGCAGACCGATTACTCTCCGTTTATTAAAGCTTCGCGTCCGTTATGGGAACGTCCGCTTATCAGAACAAAATTGGTCCCAGGATATTTGTCCGGGTGAGAGATATGTCTGATTTTTAGAGCTGTCCGCAAGGAACAGTTGTGAACATTTTCAATTCCGACGTTGTAATCAAACTTTACACCACTATAATAGAGAAGCTCAAAACGTGGGTCTCTCAATTCTGTCTATCTGTCGGTGTATCTGTCTATCCGCTTGTGTTTATTTACATATTGTATGTATGATTGACGGAATCCTTAATGATATATACAATAGGTTCAAGTACATGCGGCCACTACACTTTGCACTTTTCTTTTTACACCAATAGCGACCCGATTCAAACGTATTTTAGAGCATATTGAAGAATGAAGCTGTATCTACAATATGGTTGTCCAAATTAAACAGAAAAAGACTGTTACTATTTTATTGAAAAAATCGTTCAACATTCTCTGTAAAATGGTGTGCATATTTCATCAGTTGCATCCGAATTGTCCACTTTTATTTCATTTGGCATCGTACTAAAAATATTTACTCATTCCTCAATTTTTCAATTTTTTCATCAAGCCAGTCTGCCAATAGTCCTGAAGAAAGTCATTTATACTTTAAATTTGTTGTATTACGACATCCAACTTAACATCTTTAAATTGCAGCACTTTGATCTCTGCATTGCCAATATTGAAGAGATCATACCACATGAAAAAGATAATAAAACAATTCAAAGGAGCAGACTTTATGATCAAAGATATTGCCTGTGATCCGATCAATAGCATTTTCTCAGTTTTGGCGGTGTATTTCATTAAGCTTCCAGTTAAATAGATTAGATTTTGTAATACCGAAATAAATTAGCAACATTTATATCGTTGAGGAGTGTTATGACTTGTTTCCCGCAAAACTGGACATTTGCCAATGAAATGCAAAGTATCCTCCCACTCTGGCAAATTGCAGAAACTGCATAAAAGAGGCAAATCTTCTCTGTGAGGTACATAATTAAGTTTTACGAGTTCGCCTCTAGTTGAGTACAGTATATAGTAGTTGAAAAGATTATTAGCGTCTACAGCGAGCTACTCCCTGCAGAGAAAAATTATACAGCCATTCGATTATGCATAGCAATAAATATCAAAGCATGCCTGTTACGAGTATATTTAATCATTTCGCCGAGGGTCAAATAAGTCTGTGACAAGCACAAAGAGTGAACATTGCCGGAATCCATATTATGCTAAGTTGATTACAATTTTAAATTTTGTACTCAAGTTGACATAAAGTCCACAGCGCACATATTTCGTAGGTTTGTTTGGCCACAATCCTTATTTATTAAAAACAAACGTCTCCCTAAAGTGCAAAGTGGTAAGGAAGTCGAGTGAAAGGTAGATATTCCTATTGCCCAACGAAATCAACCTTCCTCCCCAAACATTATAGCAAACTACGCCACATACGAGTACCTCCTCATTTAGCTGATTATAAACACAAACCCCCACTCAAGTTATCACCATCATCATTCTAAGATGAACAAACACTCCTGTGCTATTAGATGTTCAACTCTCTACGTGAAAAAAAAAACTGGAGCACATTTGTATCTATGTATGTGTCTACCTTCATATGCAGGAGGAGGAGAAACAATTGTGTCCACTTTCATATCAGATTGCATCAGGGTCTGTCTATCTTTTTAGAATGCCGCTTTGTCATCTCATGAGTCTGTGTTTATTCGATCCACTTGCATCTAATCGTCGATGTCTGCATCTCGACACAAAGCTATGAGCATAAGTTCCGGTTTACTATTCTCTCGCCTAACCTTGTGCTAGATTTTCTAAAATGCAAGTTGTCTGTCGTCTGACATAATTAATAATTGCTGGCTGGTATGGTAGAGTGGGTGTGGTTGAGAGGTGATTTCTTGGAATTAACCCATTCACGGATGTGACAGCTCTGTCTGTAAGCCGAACACCTCACCGCGTGCCGATTTTAATAACGTAAACGATTTATGTGAACGTGCGCCAATAAAAAACGGTATTACGAGCCTATAAATGCAAATATTATACAAGAGCTCGCACGTTTTAGTTCCGGGCTTGGCTTTTTGATGAGTGAAAGGATTTCCCAAAACTTTAAAGCTTCATCATATTTTCCATAATAATTTCACCCTTCACACGCCCTTACCACTTCGATAAAGTGCACACCTTACCTAAAATGTGTCATCCAGCCGAAGGAGAAAGGGAAAGGGTCCAGGTTGTTTTTTTTTTTTTTGCTTTTTTAATGGTCTTCATAAAGTTGTTTTATGAACTCCTACCCTGCGTGGCGTTTGGTGGGGGTGGGGGATGTGCTGTTCATGCCGCGTGCCTGATCTCGTTTGAGTGAATTTGATTTCTTTCGGTAGTAGTAGTGGTGGTGGCATCATAAAATTCCATGGAACGTGAGGAGAAATGCAGCAATAAATGTGATACTCAGGCTCAATTCGGTCTTAAGAACCGCACCGCGCGTTTTCCGGAAGCAACAGAGTTTTACGAGAATGTTACAGGCGTAAAATGTAGCACACAACAAAATACTCGTAGGCTGTTTTTTTTTTCTTCTCTTCGAATCCATAAAATGTTTTATTGAACTAGGCGCACAGTTCCGGAGGAGGATGTTATATGATGGCAATATTTGCTTTTTTTTTTTGTTCCCTTAGTGTAAACACGCGCAACCGAAAAAAAGGGTTCAAATTAAGATGCAGATAAGTTGTCCATAAAAAATTTAGTGAAAGATACCTCCAGTACCACCGGAATATGGATGGGTAGGAGTACGAGTTTAACTGTTTTTAATTAAAAAGTTGCATGGGAATGAGAATCTGGGTTAGGAGTATCAAAAATTTTATGGAAAGTGTGTAAAAGTCGTAAAGTTTACATTGCGGGATTTATTGTAAGTCAATGACCTGGTATGTCACTGAGGATATTGTCCGCGTAAATTGGATTTCAAAAGTTACTACCAATGGGGTTTATCGTTCATTGAACTTTTTGATGATTTGTGTGACGTATTAGGGATTTTTAATAGGCTCTATAGATACTTTTGAAGGTATATGTTATTACAAACTATGGTAGCAAGAATGATAGTTTTTGGGTCGCAACTGACAGGTTCGAAACGAAATTGAATCGGGAGAACCTGCATTTTTAAAGTGGGTTATTTAACCACGCTGGGGAAAGCTTTAAATTAAGGTGCGAATAGGATTAATTTTGTTTTGTAAGGATTTACTGTAAAACAACTTTTACGAGTATTAGGCCATTTGGAGAGCACGGATCAGGCGCTTCTCCGTCATAGCCATAGAAGCATTATCTGAATGGTGACCACTGTGCAATCTTTCCTTTTCGGATTTAATAGTAATCTGTTATCCAATAGGTTCCCTAGATGATGATGACAATCGTCAAGATACCAAGCGAAAATCCCGTTTTCGAGGTGTGTTGTGACTGAGACGTTAGGAGTATGTTTTTAACTCAACATTTTTACCACACCGGAATAAAGGTTTACTAATTTAGATTGAATGACTGCCGATGGCGACGACTTTGATTAAGCTAAGATGTCTATGAAAATATCTGGCTCCCTTCGTGGAATTGTTATTGTAGACAATTCTTCTACCGCCTCGGAGGTATTCGGCTTGTAATGAACTTTATAAGTCTGAAAGCATGCCGAATTCTACAGTTGAACCAGTTTTTTTCTTTTTTTTTAAATTCCCCTATCATGCCCAACTGGTAGATCTCCTAAAGCTGCAATTGCTCTGTTTTGCCAAGAGTTCTGGGAAACAATGGTTATGAACACCCATCATAAGGTCTTGGGGCCAAGTTTCCATTATTACGCGAAAATTCTATTGGAGACAGAAAACTGTGTTAGTCTTCTATCTATTTATTAGATATGGGAAGAGTTCGAGGTTTAAAAAACGCCAAATAATACCGCCACCTTAAACCTCTTGCACCGCCCTAACCCTTTGGAGGTTAGATTTGACTTCCTTTTACGTTGGCGAGTTGACAAACATGAAAAAACTACGGCGGATCTTTGGATTAAAATATCTTCGAGATAAAGAAGAGAAGTACTCCTTTGGATACTAACTACTAATGACTAATTGATTAATTTTTTGAGATGATAGTTGAGTCAACAATGTCAAGTTTGCTCAAAGCAAAAACTTCTTGTTGTTTTCCCGGAAGTTGATCTCTAACTTTAGTTGGCTCGGTGGTAGGCCACATGAGTGGAGAACCTGAACCTTGTCTGTCAAGTCCATCCGAATGCTCTAATATCCTTTGTAATGAGCAGCAAACTGCTTTAGATTGTTGATACGGTTCCAGACATGTCTAATACTAGTGATTTTCCATTCAGTCTCGGAGGCCGAACTTTAGTATCGCTTCCTTATGGGTGTACTTAGATTGTGGTAGTACCCTGACTATGGTCGACGTAACTTCAATAAGATTTAATTTACAATTGTTATCCAGAGGAGTAGGGATAAAAGTTCCCCTTGAGAGATTGCCATAGACCTCAAAGTTTTCGTTTGGTACTCCTAGTTCTAAGCTGATTTGCTTAAAAGCAATGCTGGTGAACAGAACATTGATTGTTTGCTCTAAGGTGCAGATGGCCCTAGACGCAATCGACGATTGGTGCGCTAGGAATGGACTTTCAGTTAAACCTCTCAAAACCGAGGTGGCTCTGCTCTAGACGCCTTGATCGTAATGGCTGCGGACTATATTATTAAGAACAGGTGGAAGGGGCGAAGTATCTGCGTCTGTAGTGACAGTCAGGCTGCGCTTAAGGCCTTGTTCAATCCTTTACCACTTCCAAAATAGTTCGAGAATGAGTCTGAGTGCTCCAGTAGGGTGTACCCGCCCGACACACGAACACTCACCACAGGCCGACAGTGCTGGATATATTTTTAGGGAACCCAGGGCTTACGGGTATCTTCAATGTCTACAAAGGGTGCATCTTTGTGATGTAATAAATCCGAATTTGCTATCTAAACAGGTTTTCCTTTGATACTGAGACTCAAAAATGTGAACCCGAAGTTTTAGTGTTTTAGGAATAAAGCTACCGAACTCAATAGTCAGAAGACCTTCGTGGTGGTATGGCTAAGATGCTTCAGGAAATCATAAGGACTTTTCCCGCTTTTTTTTTTTTTTGGATTGCGCCAGGGATGTGTAATCTTCATAGATACTAGTAGCCCGAGTGCTACTAGCATGTACGATTCGCAAACCTGAGTACTCGATGCCAGGAATACGCCTACGTACTAAACACACACCCTACACACTTCAACCACTCTCTCCGCGGGACTGCCGTTAGGTATTACTTCGCGGGGCTGGTTAGCAATTCATGCTATGCTTCTTGTATTGCTGCTTCTGATGCTTCTGTTGCTTCTGCTGCTCTTCTTAGCTTTTCTATTCTCCGCAACTCTTTTTGTAGAGTTGTTACGAAAGAACATATTGCCATCCAATTTTCTTCCAACCGTAACATATGGTCGAGGAGTAATGACGGACTTGGCAGAGTAATTCTCCATGCCGTGAAACGTGTGCAGTAAAACACTGCCTGCTCCGTATCCTCATCTTCACCTGGGCATTCCGGGCAGGATGGTGAGTTGTCGTGTCCGAATCGGTGTAGATATTTGCGGTAGCCACCGTGGCCAGACAGGAACTGCGTTAAATGGTAGTTGCAGTCTCCATGCTTTCGACTTATCCAATCTTGGGTTGTCGGTATAAGTTTGTATGTCCATCTGCCTTTTGTTGTATTAGCCCAACGAGCTTGCCTCATAGCTGCTAACGCTGCCCTTTCTTCAATTTTTATCACCTTGATACCAGTGGCGTCGTAATGACTCAATGCTCTTCTGTTATATATCCTCAGCATTTCATCTGCGAGAATATCGATGGGGACCATTCCAGCTATGACAAATGCAGCTTCGTCAGAGATGGTTAGGACTTTTCCCGCCTGAGGTTAGAAAACTGTGTTAAAGCTCCACACTCTAGATGTGTGGATTAAATCCAGGCGGCTTTTAAGCCCGGGTCTATACTATCTATTCGTTTTTGCGGAATGGAAAATTATTTTATCTCGGGCTAAAGATAACTTCCAGCACAGGAAAAATGCATTATGCATTATGTCTGTCAGCCAGTTCTACTGACATTCATATATGTTTGCTCATTTCTGTTGCGTGAAGAATGGCTAATTGGGAATAGGACGAACATATTTCAATATTCAGCTTAGCATTAGTATACACACACTTAGTACACATTCCAAAAACAGAAAAAAAAACAGTACTGTACTATTTCTTGGGCGGCTCTTCTAACCGCACATGCACATTAAAGTTCAAATACCTCCAGAAAAAAAATTTTGAACCAAATTAAGATACAGCCTTTTTTGGAAACAAAACCACAACTAGCCCATCATTATCTAACCAAGTGGAACGTGTCGCTATGTGTAATTGCTCGTTTCCTTTTAACCATAAAGTACACACACTCTATACACTTCAGCCATTTTAGCTATAAAATATTTAAAGAAAACTACCCAAGCCCGTCCCATTTGGCCTAAAATTCTAGCAAACTTTCTTCCAACTAACAAGCCAAGCTGTGTAATTTTCTATTTGGTAATACAACACAATCAACTCTCCCTCGCCGGTCGTTGTGCGTTGTATACTTACTCGCACTGTTAATCCCTCAACCGTTTTATATGCGCGTTCCTCCCGGATTCCCTTATCAGGTTTAATTACTCGAATAAGTACATTCATTACATAAAAAGGTCACGCAACAGTCAATTGAATCAATTTATTACACATCCATTACACTTCTCACACACAAATTGAAATTCAGAAAAAAAAAAGCCGAAAGAAATAAGAAAATTCCTCGAAATTTATTTGTCTACTATACCCATACCCACTCCCCCCCTATTGAAATACCATTCATCGAAGACCGGAACTCAATTCAAATAGACAGAGAAAGATAGATTTACGATGTGACAATTCAACTGCCAAAGCCTTTCTCCTCGCATTTCATCACTTTTTCCCATGGGATACCTGACTGCAGTGCGCCGTGGAACACCTGAAAAACTTCTCAACCTCAACTACGAACCATGAACGAATAAACCAAACCACCTCCACCTTGCATACTCGCAAACCAATCAAATTTATCTGTCCGCTCGGAAACTCTCTGTTTGGCTCAAAAACTCAATTTGACGTAACACGCACGCGATGTGATCGGATTATTAATTAAAAACCGATTATCAATAAAAATAGAAAATGGAAGAGAAAAGGTAGGAAAAGAATTTTTTTTTTATTAATAACCCGCTTCTGAGTTTCCGAAGAATTTTCAAAAAATTCAATATTGACAGTTTCGGAGAACGGAAAAGCAAACAAAAAAAAAAAAAAACCCTCGTTACACGTTCATTAGAGTGTGGTTAACCTCATAATTACTATCCACTCTATTCATTTGAGTAATAAAATTTCAGAAAAAGCGACTTATTCCCACAGCCACACCTCCTCCTCCTCCTCCACCAGCACCATCACAATCAGCACGCATCGACAGAGGTGTGTCAAATACTTTTTTTTACGACCTAAAGTGGGGGCTATCATCTACGAGTATCTATTCCACTGACTGAAGTTGGGAAAACGAAAATTCACGCTCAAGATACATTTTAGGCTTCAACAAAAGGAAAACAAAGCACTGATGAGCTGAGAACATTGGGGGCCCTCGTTAAGCTGCATACTAGTACACACCAACATATAGGTACATACGCGGTCACAGTTTTTATTGAATGGAATTTCCACCAAAGTTAATGACGCACGGGACGCGCTTTTTACGAGCCAAGTAAATTAAAGATACAAAACAGAAAAAACATCATAAAAATAGTGTGCGCCTACAGCGCGAACTAAGCGCATAGTTTTGTGTGTCCAATGGTGAAACTCAAACGAGTACAAAGACAATTAAGCTTGGAATTTTCAGTCGGGGCGGGCGGTGATGGTGGACAACAACTCTAGAACTAGGAACGTGGTATCCATCAATGGAAAGGAATCATTATACTTTTAGCTATAAATACCAAAATCTTCCCGGTTTTTATGGCTTCCTAGTAGCGATCACTTGAGGATGACCGACTATTACCCGGAAGTCAATCGAGAGAAAACGTAAAGGCGTTCTGTTCTCTGGCCAAATGGCTTAAGCAATGCAATGACCCTTTGTGTTGAATTTTCTAGTGGCCGAGCATTTAATCTAATAAAAACAGAAATAGATTTCATGACTTAATCCCGGTATATTTTTGTAATTCAACAGAAGTGAATGAGTTTGGTGGATGAGTACCTCATTAAGCTAGTAATAGGTTGTTACTCTTATGATTTGGTAAGATGTTGGATAGAAGTTGCTATTAATAGAAGAAAAGAGATTTCAAGGATTAACGGGATTGAATACCTGATACAACTCCCGCTGTGAAATATTATGGGATGAAAGAATTTCATGCCAGGAATGGTAAGAGATCAAAGAGGTTAGCTAACTGGAAAGCTATTTAGTTGTCACTACAAAAACTTACCTAAACTGCCTCTAAGTACATCTCCTTTGAGTTAACCAAATGAAAAAAGAAACCATCCTTGGATTCTACTCAGTAGATACAGACGTCTTTTGTCATATGACTCAAACAATATCAAAGAACCAGTGTGCGGATTCTGGCATTGTGTCGCAATTTCCTTCAATTCTTTCAGATGGTTTTCAATAAAAGTCGCCAACTGTCCTATTTTGAGTAGGAGAGATTCCGAGATCCCTTTTAAATACGAGTAGATGCACTATGTAGTATCTCAGTTCACTAAAAAGGAAGCGCCGCTAGGTCTGTTTGTCTACCTATCTGTATGAACGCGCTAATCTTGGGAATCACTGAACAGATTTTGATGCAGTTTTCACTTCTCTGCGAAGGAAACCAAGTTGCCTAGGATCACTTCTCAAAACATATCTTCTTGTTTCGCGCAAAGTTAGGAACTTGCCAATAAAATGTAGAGCATCCTCTCTCTCCGCCAGGTTGAATATACTACAGTACGGATTAGGGTCTTCTCTGTGAGATACTCGTATGCAATTCAGCTTTCAAAGTTCTTGTCTTAGTTCCCAGGAATTAATTTTGTTCTGCATGTGCTGTGACTTGGACGACTGGAAACCAATATGTGTGCAGTGCCTGGCGCCTCGTCCGCGTACCGCTCCATTCAGTTTTTACCAACTGTTGCGATTAGCTGGTAGAGTATTGTTTTCCAGTTCCAATGATCAGCCATATTGTCGGCAATGTTGTGTTGAGCGCGGATGTTAGAAGTGCTCAAGGCTTTGTTTTCATCCAAAGGCCCCACTTTGTTTGCCAAAGCTTCTAGATTTTGGACCATCAGATGAAGGTCCATTATTCGATGTGTAAGTAGGCAAACATCATCAGCGTAGTCGAGGGGGTTTAAGGTAAGATGTCTAGTTCATCGAATTCCATGGTTAATCGCTAATGATTATCAAGAACAACAGCGGTGACAGTATGCACCCGTGACGTACTCCACTTTGGATGTGTAAGGCGCGATACTAACTACCCTCATATGTAGCCTTGGTATGAGTTTTTCTGGGATGTCTCTCCTGCGCAAAGTCAACCAGATCGCAATCCAATTCAAGCTGTAAAAAGCCTTCTCGAAGTCGATAAACTAAACAGTAAATGCAACGTAGACCTGAACACGACGCATTGCTCTATTACGTTCCTCAAGGTGTTTACGTGGGCGTCGTGGCGTAGTGGTTAGTGTGTCGGATCACTACGCAAGAGGTTCCAAGTTCGAATCCCAGAAAACACCAAAAAGTTTTTTTCACGATCCCGCCTCTCGCGAACGTCTGACAAACATCCGAGAGTATTGTTGTCACGAGAAAGCTTCTCAAAACAAATTGCCGTTCGGATACGGCACTAAACTGTATGTCCCTTCCATTCGCGTGAAAAATATAACGCACACAACACGAGTGGTTGCGAGAAGCTAGGCCCTGGCACTTAAAGAGCTGTTGAGCCAAATATATATATATATATAAGGTGTTTATGTGGTCGATCTAGGAAGATCCAGTGCGAAAGCCTCCCTGTTCGACGTCGAGAGTTGAATCTAAATGTTCTTTAATCCATTCTAATACGGTTCTGTCAATTACCTTGGCTATGGCCAGGAGAAACCATATCCAGTTTCTGCAATCTATCAGATTTCTTTTTTTCGAAAGCTTCGTGATCACCTTTCTTTTCCATTCCTGCAGATATTGTTCCTTTCCCCATGCCAATGAGCTCCTTGGTGATGTTATAAACAGTCCTACTGTCACACCTGCTTGCTGCTTCTTCAGCCCTTGAGGTAAGTGAGTCGATATAGTGACGTTTGTCCCTTAATACAGTCTTCCAACAGTGCCGAATTTTTTACAACCCCATACTTGGACTGCGTAGACTGTTTCAAATACTTTATATTTGCTGCTTTGAGCTACTATATGCTTGCTGGCAAGACATCTCCTGCAAGTAACATTGATTGCGGATATAGCCTTCTCCTAGAAGTCTCTCCATGCTGAGGTTGCTCGTGAAATATACACCAAGATACTTACACTCCTTTACCAGTTCGATTTGTTATCCGTTGTAATGCTACTTTTCGTTCGTTCAACACTATAAGCTGCAGTATTCATAAAGATGGTTTATCATGAGCTGCAGAGCCTCGGGTGTATATGCCAGGATAACTGTGACCATGAATATTCTACACCCCTGGCAGACAATTAATCAAATTAAATCCTCGATGAAAAGTGCAAACAGACTTGGACTTAGCATGTAGCCCTGTCTAAGACCCGATTTTAACTCAAACCACTCGGATCTTGCATCGCTAATCCGCACTACTGCCTGCGTATCTACGAAGAGGTTTTGGATAACTTGTACAAACTTCGCGATATTCCCATCCCATACAACTTATAGAGTATAGCGTTCCGGTCCACTGTGTCGATAGTTACCTTAAAATAGGCAAAAAGGGCGTAAAGCTTTTTATTTCGACTGAAAAATGACGCTGCAATGCTCCTTAAGACAGATATATGGTTAATTGTAGAGTATCCTGGAATAAATCCTGCTTGATATTCGTTTAAAGGATTATTGGTTTCCATCCATGAACTACGTGTGCCTTAGAGAATTGCTGCAAAGATCTTGTAAGATGCATTTAGGAAGCCCGGAACCGTATTAATTCATTTTTTGTGGATGGGGAAAATTAGCGCATTTACCTTTTAAGTTAAAATCAAATTTTATTTTGTCGCATAGTGGTCATGGTAATCGTTATCCCATTTTTGGTAATGCACTTTCCACAGGTAACAATCAATCATCAAGCTAAAATTCCGATCTTTCTTCCGGTATCAAAGCACACTCCTCGAAGAATGATCCAATTAGATCCTTTTCGGTGGAAAAGTAATGGGCTTACAGGCACATTTCAACTTAGGGGAACAAGCCAAAGTAGCAAGAGGCTAGATCTGGGCTGTACGGTGGGTGATCTAAAATACGTTTGCCATTGCTCCTCAAATAGTCTGATGCCTTATAGCGGTGTACGTGCTACGAACTAGTGCACTGCTTGGTTGTAACCGCCTTTACCAATCCCATCTTTCTGAAAAATGCCACCATCATTGTTCCGTCTGTCTTCATGGTTGAGTTGACCCATTCAAAGACCCATACCATGCTGTGGGACTTCGCTGGAAAAACGTAATAATGGAGCCAGGTCTTGTCACCGGTTGCAATTGAAACAGTGTCCTTTGGATTTTCCATTATTGAATAACTTGATCACGATCAGTGTCCTTATCAATCTGCAGTTATTTTGTACGGGCGCATTGACATGAGGTACTCAGAGAGAACAAAGTTTCCTAACTTTGAGATCAATAGCCACAATTCGATGTAAACTGGATACGAGCCAAGAACCTCTCCCATCTGCCGGTAGGTCACTCGTTTATCTATAGATACAAGCATTAGTTCCTGGATACTGACCACAATTTCAGGAGTGTACACCTCATTCAGACGACCGATATGAGATTGGTCGTTTGGGTCAACCCGCTCTCTCCTAAATCTCCCACCTCTGGACGGTTCTGCGGGATTGTAAAGTATCCAATAGAACATAAATGATTTCGCCAAAACACTCTTCGGTACTAAAAATTGTGAAAATTTATTGCTCTGAAATCGCTTCGATTCAATTCTGCCATACTACACAACAGCTCTCATTCAAATGACCATAAAGCATTTTGAGTACATTCTAATACCACTGAGCCGGTAAAAGGGTAAAGCAGAAGACCACACGACAAAAAAGATGGAACACCCTTTGTACGTACGTAGGTGCATACCATGTACGAGTAGGTAGGTATGTACACTTGGTAGGCCTGCCCCTTTTAGCAGATATTAATCGTAATGAACTTTTGGAAAGGTACATTTTCTACGTACATACATATGTACATACAACAACTAGTGGAGAAAGTGAAACCAATTTCAAATATTTATCAACGCGAATAAATCTAATCTAAAATGAAAACCCTTAAATCAACTATACGTCTCACTAAACGACGTTGTATTAATATTTCCCTCTCACCATCCACACTCGGTTAAGAGGAAAATAAAATTTAAGTAAAAGACAAACAAATCATTCACTGGACTGCCTCAGGGGATTCCAGGAATCATCATAAAAATATTCCCACACAACTATTCAGAGACTGAGAAAACGACCTATTAACACCAACACTGTGTGCACTGCCCAAGGAGGAATGCTTCTTAAAGTTATGTGTGTACCCAGGATGCGGTCGATCGTCAGCGGCACCATATTCACACAGAAAAAAACAAGTAAACCACTCAACCATTCAAACCAAATATATTTTGACCAATCCATTGATGATTTTAATGGAGAACAACAAAAAAAAAAAAATGTTCCAAAAAGAAGACAGATATAATAAATCCTCACCAAAGGACAAAACTGTGAACACACACCCCTGTAGGGACCAGGCCAGACAGATTAACACTCAATTGAGAAGAGAACCGTCCTCAAAGTAGGTAGATCTCCCTGGAGGAGACACACAAACAGATAAAAAAATAAATAAATACTCCTGTGTCCGCCCGACACAACCGACGAAATGATAAAGAATCCCACATTTTCTTCGCAGATTCAACAGATCTCGCCTCTCTTAACTCTTGGGCTGCGTAGGAACCTTTGAACATACACCGATAATTTTCCTGGAAGGATGTTTGTTTATATTTTCTTTTTTTTTCAACTCGGATTGACTGCATGAATGTACGTTATTTTGTGTGTGGGCTGTCGGAGTTTTTTGCAAAAGGAAAATACGCAAATGCACGAAGATTCCATCAATGTTTTCGAGTCCTAATTCGTAGAAAAGTACTTAGGACTATTAGAGAGCCATGGAATGTCCTTTAGAGAGTGTTTGTTGTGCATTGCCATGAAATTAAAACTTTTCAAAAACGTTATGGGAAAAGATATTTTTTATGTGTTCTTGAGGATTTTTCTTTGTTTTCTTTTTTTTTTTTTGGGGGAGAAATCACGGAGTATTTGATTCTTCCTGGTCGGATGCTACCGGGAGATCATTAAGTAATCGTTACTTGGAAGTCATAAAGTTGGATATTTGTAGAAAGTGCGTTTAGATACTCGTAGTACCTAGGCAGGAATGGCGCGTAGGCGTAGTCGAGGCCCTAGGACCCACAAAGGGATATAGGACATAAGTAAGTAAGTAAAGTAAGTGAGTAACAACTTAAAATGTATGTGCCTTCTCAAGGATTTTTCCATGTTCCAAGGCGTTTTGACACTAATCAGGCTGTGCGCGCATGGTTTTCACTTTTGGCAGACCGAATCGACTATAGAATATCAACAAGACTTCCATATTGCTTCATCTCCATTCCGAATTATGGCCAAAAGAATATTTTTTGTTGAGTTAAATCAAGTCAGATGCTTTAACTTCTGAATGCCATCGTCTTTTGCATTATTTTTAGTACTTTTCAAGTGAATAAAACAGTCTTTTCAGATGACCGTGTATAAAATGCATGACCTAAAAATAAAGTTATTCATAACAAAAGTTAAGGAAATCGGCACTGTAACCTAAACCTTAAAGTCCAAGCAGTAATATTTGTAATGGCTTTGTTTTATAAGCACTATCAGCATAACGACCAAATCATAAACAATGCATCCACAGGCTCATTATTTAGTGATGGTGTTAGTGATTAAAAACAAACAAGACAAACATCAATAACACGAACACAAAAAGGACATATTTAACGTCCACGAGGTTCGAATTTATACTCGTAAGTTGCTCATACATGCCATAATTTGTTCTATAAAGCGGGACATACAATAACCCGAAACTACTCGTCCGTAGGTTGTAAGATCCTCCACTAAAGTTTAATCCAACCGAGAATAACAAATAGGTGCATCAATTAAGCTCCAAATGAATTGTTGTAAAAAATTTGTATCATTATTTACCCGTCTTTGAGAAAAAGGTAAAATTTGTAAAAGTGTTACACGATGCATGTCTGGTGGAAGGTTAAACGGATCGTTCCATGGGAGGCCTTTCAAAGCGAATCGTATAAAGTCTCGCTGAATAGACTCAATCCGATCTTAATGAAATTCATAAAAGGGAGTGAAGACTTGTGAAACATATTCAGGATGGGTACGGACGAAAGATTTATACAGAGACCATCTTTTTATAAAATCTAACATAGAATTGGACTTGTTAACAAGGAAGTTACGAGTAACAAGTCCAATTCAATGAAGTTGCATATGATATGCTTCGTGAAGACAAGATTAGGATTAAAATAAATCCCTAGATCTTTAAAACAATTGACACGACAAAGAGTAATTAAAAGTGGTTGGCATAAGCCTTCTAGGAAATGTTATAAATTGGCATTTGGCAGTGTTCAATAATAGACCGTTCTTAACACACCAAGCGACGAAACTGTCAATATCAGATTGAAGAATATTTCGGTCGTTTAAGTTATTAATGCTCTAAAAAGATCTTCATGTCATTAGCATTAGTAAGAATATCACTATGACTATATCAGTATGACACATCATTAATAGCGAGTAAAAAGAGGATAAGACCTAAGTGACTACCCTGAGGTACACCAGATTGCGCTGTAAAAGCGTTGGAAAGTAACCCTCTAAATTTGACCTGACAGAATCTTATACTAAGGGTTGAGCTAACCCATGCAATGAATATAGGAGGAAATAGATAATACCAATTATTGTGTGGGAAATTTGATCAAAGTATCTTTGTAGATACAGTCAATTTCTTGACCACTTTCCAAAGCTTTGGAACATTTATGCAAGAAGTTAGCAAAAGTTGATCTATTTCTGCGTAAATCTTTGCATCTGATATTGTGACAGACGAATGTTAACTTATCGTAGATTATTTGTTCAAACATTTTTGGCAAACAAGACGGCTTCGAAATGGATCTATAATTGGTAATATTACTTCTCTTTGTTAAACACAAGAGTGATAAATACCTTTTTTTCAAAAAAATTTTAGAATTTATCAGCGGTTAAGGACAACTCAAACAAATGCTTTAAAGGGAGAGCTAGGTTACCGCAGCACTTCTTTAAGGCTAACCATCTTTCAGATGAAATATAAATTTAGAAATGGTTTCTTATTTTAAGAGGATGTCAGTAAAAACAAACTTGGGGACGATTTCGAAGATGCTTGAAGTGTTTGAGATCTACACAGAAAGGAACATCGCTAAGCGATTTACAAAAATGCGCAACAAAGAATTACAAAATTACCAGGATAACCGTCCGATTTTTTCTTAGAGCTGTCAAGTTTCCAAAAGCGTTTAGGCAACTTAGCAGTGGCTTAGAATCAATATTCCTGCTTTTATTGAATCCGAGGATTGGCCTTCAGGAAGCGCCGATTTAAAGATTTTGAATTATTGTTTGTTGTCAATACTCTTCAAGTATGGCAAGAGACCCAACCGAAAATAGGAGAGCCCCAAAAGTGCTTTAACCACAGCAGAATTGTCATACCCTTGGAAATACTACGAACTCATTATTAAAAAGTTTTGTGTCTAAAAACACTTGCCAAGTTTCTGTGAAGACGATAGCGTCATGTGGAAAAGCCTGAGTGTTGGTAAAAATATTTGCATTTTTAGTAGGAAGCCCTCCTTCATTTCTGTAGTAGAGCAACAGTCTGTAAAGTTTTTTGAGGTAGGGGTACTCGACTTATGTTTGTTCGACGACCGATACGAGAATTCTTTAACAAGGGTATTACGAAGCCACGAGTTACTGTTGCAAAATGAATCGAAAGTAGGAGTGCGGGCAACAATCTTAAATGATGAGACTAATGACTTTTTTTTGTGACAATAATTTCGGGAACGGTGTTAGAGTTTCTAGCATGACTCCTAAGGTTTAAATGTTTTGGATTAGGACATGGATTTTTGATTGAAGTAACATTTTCACGCTTTCTTCTACCTGAGGCAGAATCTTGGTTATTGTTCAAAATAACATTAGAAACGGAAGAAGAAGGGTTAGCTAGATGAGTGGAATTTTGTGGCTCTAGGACCGGTGAATAAGACAAGAGTTCAGAGTTAAAAGTAGTTGACGCTTCCACAGAGTGGCTATGGTTTGTCTGTTGATCTAGATGCATCCACAGAGTAACTGGAACTAGAGAAGGAGAAGACATTGGAAACAGCTAAATTAAATGCAATGAATTAAAAAATTAAATTAATATTTTTTTCGTACATTAAAAAATAGAAGTCGTTTCGCTAAATGTGCCTAAACAAGGAAACAGTTGTCAAGGACACATTCGGCAGATATATTTGTTTTCGTTAATAGTGTTTAATTCTTTATTAATTTCTTCTTGAAGTTGGGAACCAATGCTGCGCTCAAATTAATACAAAAATTAATTTGACTGAATATTGTTCTCAATTTGTAATATGGGGCACATTCAGCTCGTAAATTTCAAACGCTGAATGTGACCCATTACAATACTAATCTAACGAGTCTAATGTTTATTTTTTCTAAAACATGTGAATTCAATTGAATCCTATTTGTTTACTCGTATCTTCAAACCTTTTAATATTAAAGTATCTATAAAAATGTACAAAATTACATCAAGGTACAGAAAAACAAAAAAACATTAGTTGCTCTTTTGGCCATAGAACTAGGAGTGTCAAACTTTATTTCAGTATCAGCAATTGAATTAGTGCTATTTGTATTTCAAATTGATTATTTCCGAAGAGTTCTCTATACTGAAAAACCCATTGGTGAATGTGCCCCAACGCCAAATGGCGGCCAACTAATTAAGACTACATTCTTAAAACTTAAAGTGCTTGAATGAATTCTTAGAATTTTCTAATAATTTAAGTAAAAATAAAAGTATATTTCTTTAAATTATGTTTTATTTTTAGGCGGTCAGCTACTTAAGACCAACATCGTTTGGCATTTCTTTGATGATTCCTGCTTTAAAATTGGCATAAATAGCTACTTACCATTATGCACTTTACAAAAAGCACTACACTCAACTTGAGGAATGTGGAATAAGTCAAATTTTTACATAGTGAAGGTTGTTCTTATGCTGATATTTCGAATAAGTTTTCGAAATGACTGATTGCTTATTAGCAGCGGGATTTACGAGTATAAAACAAATAGTTCCGTCCTTGACAGAGAAAATAGTTTTAAATCTAATGAGCTTCTGCAATAGACACTTGCAAATGGTTTTTTTTTTTTTACTCAATTAAGTAATTTGATGCTGCGTCTATTTCATTTTACCTAAGATCATTTTTTACTTAAGATCATCCGTCCGTATGGCAAACTTACCAAAAGTCCGAATTTATCAGGATTTTTGAAGGAAGGCGCTTGCAACATGTAGTTGTTGCAAATCACTCAGTTTTAAATTTAAGTATAGCAAATTTGCAAAAACTAATAAGTATAAGTAGTACCGTTGTACATACTTTTTTGTAAAAACCTGGTACGCCAGGTCCATTTTAAATCTGAACAAAGTCCTTACAGCTGTTTTCGAGAAAATTGATTTACATTAAAAGATCGGCCATTAGTAAAGTACCGATAATTTGATGGTTAGAATGAAAATTCAGATTTTACCTCGAATTTTAAACCGAAACCGACGGGCCCCAGATATGAACTTCATGAAAATTGAAGATTGGAAATTGGTGCTGCAATTTTTGTCTATATTGGACTCAAGCTTAGATTTTCCATAGGAAATTCTAGAGCCAAATTACTTTACAATTTGGCTCTAGAATTTCCTGCTCCACACCTATCTAATATCCGCTGCTTGCTAGAGTCTATTTATTTATAAATACATACTTATTCACAGGCTTTCGTTATATTTAAAGGCAGTTCCACCATCCACATCCCGGGGACCCGTCTGGTTACATGCAGCTCGGCTTTCGGATAATTTCCCATATTCCGTGATCCTTTTCGTTGATGTTTTGTTTTATTTTGTGACTATTGCAATAAAAAAGACGACTCTATGTTCCTATAATTAAATGATGGAGTGATAATAGGTATCCCAAATGCAAGGATGTGTATCTACTCCGATTAATAGCTGAGTAAAACTGATGAGTGAAATTATTTCTGATAACCCACATCAAAAAGAGAGCTGTAGAGGCATTTTGTACTTATCATACTCATCATACTCGTATTTGTTTGTTATAAAGAACGTGTCGAAATAAATTACCAAAAACTAAAAAGTGTTAGCGACGAATGAACATACTCGTATGTACATACATACACATTAGTCATGCCATAAATATTGGTACATGTTTGAATGCACTCATCGTGAAACTAGTGTTGAACGTATCCATTTTATATTGACAGGTAATGAGTGACATTTGTACTAAGTTAACGTGCAAAAAGATTTACACAAAAATAGTTTGTAAATATAGAGTGGGGCGATATTGAAAACAGAGAGTATAACGCGTCAGCTTATTAGGCAAAACCAACACAATTGTTGCTTCAAAACAATGTGCCTGATTTCATAGTAGCAGACGATTGACCGTCAGACAGTCCAGACCTCAATCCTTCTGATTGAAAGCTGTAGTTTAGAAGCGATGGCTTGTTCTACTCGACACCCAAATATTGACTCCTTAAACCGCGCACTTATCCGGGCAGCAGACAATTTTGCAATGGACGATGTGCGTGCTGTGATCGATGATTGGCCAGAGCTACTCAAAGTCTGCATAAATGCAAATGGCGGCCAGTTCTAATAAATATTCAATTAAAGTTTAAACCCTTTGTTGACAGACGGTACTTGAAAGCATCACAATGTTTTACTTGAAATAAAAACTCTATACAACTAAAATACTGTATTTACGCCCAACGAGACTTTTAAGTACCATTTAATCTCCATGTATTTTATTGCTTATGATTTTTTGTTTAGTTTTAGCCACGTTTATAACGTTTTTTTTTTTTTTCAAAGCTTACTCGACTTTGAAGAGAGTAATTTTAGTCGATTTTGATGTTTGTAGATCTAAGTAGCTATTGTGAGTGTTTAGTTGATTTGCATATTGAACTTTGGAAAAAACACGAAATCAATTGAAGGTTATAGGGATTTTTCATATATTTTCACTAAAAAACTAAAGTGGACTGGTAGGTACCGTTGGGCTGTGAGACAATTATATTTTTTTTTTTTTCGAGTGTTCGAATAGTAATTCTTTTTTCTTCCTGCTATTTTCATGTACATATATATAAAGTGCATTATGTCGGCTGTTCAGAATGTTTTATTGAAGGATGATTGAGGAATTACCTTTGGACAATAATGAAGATACCGATCTAGAATCCGAAGATGAATTGGATCTAATAACAATTTGTTCAAGAATAAGAGCTGCTGCCCAAATGAATGAGGAACCAGATGAATCTGTGCTTCGAAAATAGCTGGAACAGTTATTGGAGGAAATTTCGGATAATCGTCCAGGATGCAGTCATTCGAAGAGATTTGTTCGTCTCATTTCTTGAAAGTGTGCTCGATAAAATTGTTTATCAATCTAATCTCTACACGGTTCAAAAAAGTAAGGTATTGGACTTGAAGAAGGGTGGGCTACTAGCTTTCATAGCAATAAACTTTCATTTGGGATAATCATAAACTACTCAGATGGAGGCTCACTTTCACTTTTAGAGTGAAAGTGAGGATTTGGGAGTTTCGTTGGTGGATAAATCGATGAGCCGTAATAGATTTGATGCCATTTTGAGCAGCTTACACATAAAAGACAACAGCCTTATTCGAAAAGATAATAAAGATCGACTATTCAAACTTCGGCCAATGATCGATTCTTTGAATGATAAATTCAGCACTACCTACCATGGAACAAGAGAGCTTTCTGTTGACGAGTCAATGATGATGAAACTCCATGAATAGGAACAATCCCATGAAGCCTATAAAGAGATGGTACAAATTATGGTGCTTAACAGATCAACAGGGCTACATCAAGATGTTTTCGATTTACCAAGGAAAGGACGAGCAGCTGGAAAGTAAATACGAAAATTACGGTCTCGGTGAAAGAGTAGTCTTATCAATGACTGAAAAGGAGTGTGTAAAGCAAACAATTATTTTCTTTGATAATTATTTTTCGTCAGTGAGACTGCTAGAGAAACTAAAAACCGAAAAAACTCTAGCTTGCGGTACGATTCGAGCAAATAGAAATTGCAACCCGAAAAATTTGAAAGACGATAAAAATATGAAAAGAGGAAATCGATCTTCAAAAGATGGGATCAGTTTTTATAAATGGAAAGTCACCAGAACGGTACTGCTGGCTTCTAACTACCATGGCAATGAGCTTTCAACTGTTACCAGAAGGGATAAATCGGGAGTGCAACACGAAGTAAGTTGTCCTAAAGTTGTTAAAGACTATAATACACTCATGGGAGGAATGGACCATGCTGATCAACTTCGATCCGCATATGGATTAGACAGCAGGTCAAAGAAGTGGTGGCTTCGTCCTTTTTGGGGAATGCTCGAAATATATTCCGTAAACTCGTTCATCGTTTGCTGCCAAATGAATCCCCTTCTGGAGTACAAAAGACATGTTATCCTTGGACTTCTGTCACAAAAGGATTTACCTGTTGACAGACGTGGTCTAAAAAGAAAATCACAGAATTACGATTCTCCACAGTGCGGCAAAAAACGAAGGGACAAAGGAGAATCTGTTTCGAATGACGTGCGACTTGGTAATCTGGGTGTTCATTGGCCAAAGTCTCAATCTCAAACCTTCTACCAAAGTAGAGTGATTTGAGCGTAAAGCCAGAAACCGTGCTGAGCATATCTAGTTCGGGGAAGTCGGTTAATAGATCCATGAGATCCACATGATCCCATGTACTGTTAACAACCGACTTTCGAAAATTAACTGCACTACGAATTGCCACTTTTTATAAAAATGTGTAACGGAGTAAATCCGATTATGGCTTCTATGGCTAATCTTTTAAGTTTGCTGAGTTTGCGGATGGTTGTGACCTCCTTGGTTTTCGTCCACCAGACAACGGAAACGTATGTAAGGATGGGTCTTACCACCGTGGTATATAACCAGAATATGACCTTTGGGGACAGACCTCAGATTTAGCCATACATACGGCGACAGATCCACATGGCAGTGGTTGCCTTGGCAATTGTATGCTTATCTTGGGAATTTCAGTTAAGTTTCTTATCCAGGTATTGCACCTAGTCGGAAAAATTAATGGTTGTGCCATTTAGAGTCACCGAACCAATGTTCAGTGTTCTTCTTTTAGTAAACGGTACAACGACTGCTTCGCTGGGGTTTATCGATAAGCCCTCGCGAGCACACCGGTCCGAGACTACACGGAGTGCATTTTGCATGAGTTGACACACATTGTCTTCATTTTTGCCTTTGATGATGATCACAAGATCATCTGCATAGCCTATAGTTGTAAAGCCTAAACTATTAAGTCCATTAAATAAGTCATTAACCACGAGCGACCATAAGAGAGGCGAGAGGACGCCACCCTGGGGCAGCCTTTAGCCGCAGAGATCGTCACAGAGACCTCTCCTGATGAATATGTTATTATGCGGCTATCGAGCATAGACCTAACCCATCTGGTAATAGGTTCGTCTCTTCTCCTGCGACTCATAACCAGTGCACCTTCTATGTCAAGGAATGCGCAAAGAGCGATTTCTTTGCCACGATAGGCTGATTTAATTTCTGTAACGAGATGATGAAGGGCGCCTTCCATGGATTATAGTAGATACACCCAATGATTATTTTTGGAGATTTGTACAAAGAAGAAAGGACTTGATCCAAAGATAAGAAGCGATCCTTCTGTTGGTATATTTATAGCCACCAATGCCCCACGGTTCATTCTGCAGGCAAGCTGAATTTATCCCTGATATCCCGGCTGGATTCTTACACGTAACCCACACCTACATATGTATTTACCTATCAAATAAAACATTTTTATCGACTTTAATGTAAATACAAGATGGCTAGGTTGTTACATCGTGTAAGTCGTAAGTCTATTAAAAAATATTTGCAAGTCATCGAAAACGCTGCTGATGAGCATAAATCACTGAACCGGGGCGCGTTTCTCACAAACGATCAAAATGATTTCAAAAATTCATTCACATAAGCAGAAAAGTCACAAACAAACAAACAACACACGCATACAATTCCAAAACAAATAAACAACAACAAGATGAATAAAAAAAAGTAAATAAACAGAAAAAAAAAATAAAAATTATGGAAAAACGTACGCGACTGTCCTCACGTTACTCTTCTATCTCCATACGTTCTCACATAATTAACCTTTCGTCTATACGACGAGCGCAAAAAAAAAGAATAAAAAACGCACAAACGAAGATCGTAATAAAAATCTGAGGTAAACGAAACTTATGGCTTCCCATCTAAGCGTTCAAGGCCAACAACACAAATCAAAAGCATTAAATTCCTCTCTACAATGGACAAAGGGAGCAAGAACCCCCAATGAACGGGCAAAAGAAGAAGATGAAGACTACGGCAACGACGACGACGACGACGACGAAAACATAAACATCGACCGACCGGACCAGCAGCATGAAGCAGAGGCACCTTTGCTATAACCTATGAGTTCCCAACATCCAGTCAGCCAAGCCAAGCAGCCACAATCATGCACCCCCTCGTCATGGATACGAGTATGTGATGGCCCATTCAATTTCTGCGCTATGCGAAGCTTCTAGCCCTCTCCTCCTGATCTTTTCGTCAGATGTCTCTCACATTGCCTACCGTTTGAGACCGCTTCTCTTCTATCTCCTATCGTCGCAGACTAGGTGCAATGGAGCACCCCATGTGCTCCATCTCAAGCATCTGAACCAGTCAACCGGGGTATGGCGCTAGCGAACTCAAAAGCGCTGCGCGCACAGTTCAATACGTTGCTCCCATTCTACGGGTATGATGTCCGTCTGTTCGTCGTCGTCGTTGTAATGTTTTGGTCGTCGTCTTCTCTGTTGTTGTTGATATCGTTGTGGTTTGTTGCCATTGCCAACGTCTGACGAGAATTCATTGAACTCGCCTGGATTGCTGGAGTGGTTTGCTGTGTGCGCCTTTTTATCGCATCAAAACATCTCTACTCATGGCGAACAAAGGGAGGATGTGTAGTGTGTGCGGTGCGCGGAGGCCCTCACATGAAGGATCGTGTAGCCGCGAACTTGCGCCAGCGATCTTAAACACATTCCTCTTCGTTTGTATCTTCCACTGCATATTTGGTGCGATTATCGTGTTTCCGATGTTTACTTGTTTTTTTTTTTTTTTCGCGGAGGCCGAAAATTTATGGGACATAGCGAGGCGGCGATTTTATGATTTCACTTGGGCGACTCCTCTCCTGGCCCGACACCATAATTTGCTTGGCCACAAGTCCTAATGAGTCTGCGCGTTTTATCATTTTATTTTGATTTGTTTTTTGCTTCTCGTTTGGAGTATTTTTTTTCCCCCACATTTCCGTTGGGATAGGGATTTTATTTTAAAAATCCAATTGAAAGTGAGTAGGAATTGTTTATTGCTGCAGCGAATGTTTGTACTTCATTGGTTCGTTGGTGTAGATAATCGCAATAAAGTGACAGCTTGTGATCTGAATAAGAAGAGATACTTTTTAATGCGGTTATGTAGGCGAGAAGATGTATTCAGATCGATCTGTTGGACACAGCCCTTGCACAAAGAACATGAATATGTATTTTGGATTTATTCTAACTAGACTGTCAAAATTCGCAATAGGTCATGAATAGGTGGCTATGAGTTGCTGCGTTGTTTATTTCCGGCACATTCTATATTTCTTAAGTTTCATAGTCTCGATAATGTCACCGTAAAAAAAAAGAAGAATACCAGAAGAAGAAACTTATTCCAATCCTGCAGATTTTTTTCAATTATATTGTATATACCATATATGCAAAAAGTAAAACTAATAAGCAACAACTAGCCTTGGTAAAAAGGACTAACCTAAATGCTGACGACCCCAGCATAAGTACTGAATGACGGTGTTTAAGTTCGACATACGATTATGTTTTCTGTCGGACCGAAATCAAATAAACTATAACCAAGCTTAATGGTCTAAAAGCTTCATTATTTAGACCATTTACGAGATCATGGCGAAAGTATTCCCTATGATTGAACCCCAGCCTCACAGACCACGTACGTAGGGACTAACAAAAGTTTGCTTAATTGGTGTCAATTTAGTAGTTTTTGAAAAAATAAAAGACAGCTGATAATCAAACAATATTGTAACATAATGTAGCATAATAATTACGCCCCAAAAAGATGCAACACATTCCGAAGTGTCTTTTCATTCGAGGTTCGTGTCCACGGTAAGAAACGGATTATGTCTAAGACGACGTCGCGGAGTTAAGAGAGAATTATAACCACAAGAGATTATTGGCTGCAACTGTCATCTTGGAATTATTACATCAGAATTTTCTTGTTCCAGTGGTCGAATTTGCTAGAAGTTTCTGGCTATCAGAAATGCGACTATATAAGGACAGATGGCGATCGAGGCAAGGCAGTTGGGTTTTGAACCGCACGAAGAGATTGGTAAAGTGAGAAAAGGCGAAATTGTAATTTTGTGATAAATTGAAAGTTGAGAGTTAACAAGAAGAAGTAATTAGTTTGGATTTGTGAATTAAGTAATTGAAATGAGATAAAGTGATTTGAGAAGAAAGAGACCTTGTAAGGAAAGAATTTGCGAAAAACAGTATAGTGTGAACTTGAATTGTTCTATAGACTAGAAAATAAAGAAATAATCTCACAGAATAACGTTTTATCTACTCGAGCCGTAGCTCGCATATTACAATATTTATTTGCAAATTTCAGAACAATAGGTAAAAATGGAGACGAGAAACTATTATTACTATTTCAAAGTAGTTTCGAAGATTCCAGACTGGTCATTTTTCTGTGGAGGACGAATCTCGTGAAGGTCGGCCAAATCCTCGACCGACGATACAAATGTGGCCCAGTTGAAGGGTAAAATTGACGAAGATGGCAGGATGACACAGGAGATGATAGGCTGTGTAAGAATTTTAATTATCACTTGAAATATTCAAAGAAGTCAGCTCGATGGGTTCCAAAAATTTTGAATGAAAAGCAAAAAGAGGCTCGTGTTCGTTTTGCTCAATATTTCCTGGATAAGTTTGAAAATGGAGAGTCAAGCTGCTTCAATAAGATCATTACAGGTGATGAATCTTGGTTTTACAAGTACGACCCGGAAACCAAACAGTAAAGGCCAAACAACAAAAGTAAGCGACAAAAGTTATGATGGCGATGTACTTCACCAGGGCGAAAATTGTCGCCGTCATCCCGCTTAAAACTGGTCAGACAGTCACTGCTAATTGGTATACTGAAACTTGCTTACCACAAGTTTTTCAAAATTTACTAGCACACCGACCAAAAGAGGAGCTGCGCCGCTACTTTTTGCACCACGATAATGCGCCTGCGCACACTGCTGAAAAAATCAACAACTTTCTTGCGCTCTCAGTCATCAAAGAAGCACCTTATTCTCCGGATCTAGCGCAGTGTGACTTTTGGTTGTTTCCGAATATAAAAAAAGATTTGAGGGGAAAAATCTTCACATCTAATGAGGAGATTATTAATGCAGTCAATGTCGAAATCGAAAAGCTCCAAAAAGAGGATTTCGACAGCTGTTTTGAAAGATGGATCTATCGGCTGAAGAAATAAATGGGAATTATGTGGAGAAATTAAAAAAAAGATGAAGATTAATATCTAAAGTCCAAATTATTTTTGTGTTTTATTATTCAATCAACTAAGCGTTATCTAATCTTTCTGGACATTGCTTAAAAAATTACCTTAATTTCCGCTCTACACCGTATCTTGGAAAGGATTCTAATATACTAAATTAATACTCATCATCCATTTATTGACTTAAATCATTCGATTACGCAGAAAAAAAAGCCAAGGACCAAGTATAAGCAAAAATGAGCAGCATTAAAGGAGACTGAGACGTCTATTAACTCATCTTGAATGACTACAAAAAGAGAAACTAAAGGTATATATGTATACAGGATGCAAGCAAGAACCCAAGTGGTCATGGACAGTATCCAGCCATGAATTCATGGAGCTACTAGTGAAAGAGTATTTCCCTGGATACAAGAACGTTGAACCCATAATCAATTGTTTGACAGCAGTCACTCAGTCAAGAAGACAAGGTATCATGGGCAATAAGGTCGTTCAAACCATATAAATCCAGCCAAGCTTCGTTCTCACTGTTTTTTTTTTTTGATGAAAATGCAACTTTATTGTGAAAAAATGGTTGCAAATGAATCATTCAATGTATTGCCCATCGCTAGCTACAACTTTTTCCCATCTTTCTGGCAGAGCTCGAATACCGTTACGGTAAAAGTGTTCATCTTTTGATGCTATCCACGAATCAAGCCATTTTTTGATGTCTTCATATGAGCGGAACTGCTGATCAACCAGACTATGTGCCAACGAACGGAACAAGTAATAATCGGATGTCGCAATGTCTGGGGAATATGGCGGGTGGGGTAGGACTTCCCATTTGAGCGTTTCCAGGTAGGTTTTAACGCGTTTGGCAACGTGAGGCAGAGCGTTGTCATGCTGAAGAATCACGTTTTGGATATGTCAAAATCGACCAGCACTTACTGCTGGAGCCATCTATTGACAAACAGCGATAACTTAGTTGCGCACCTAATACAAAAGTCTCTATTTAATGTTGTACCGAACCTAGTAAAATCTTCCTACATAGGTTATTCACTTAGAAGGACCAAAGCAATGAAGAGAGGAAAGTGTAGTATAGAACAACTTCCGAAGGTGTACGTTTCAACGAATCTTACAGAATCTTACATCAGTTCTTAGTAGTGTATTAAAATGTATGCATAAACAAATCTCTTTTAGACTTAGAAATAAACTAGATCAGCAGAGACTGGGTAGAAATTAGGCAAAATTCAACTTAGACTAAAAGATTTCCTTCGTAAAACACTCATTAGACTCTCAACTGAGGTGACATACCTCCGCTGCAAGTGGTCTTAGAAATGGAAAGTCGAGGAGAGAACAAGAGAAGTACTGAAAGCTTCTGCACTTGCATACATCCATACACTCCAAACATAAAAATACTAATAGATAGACCGTAAAATAGATTTGACCTTTCCCTTTAAAATAGATATTATATGCGTGAAAATTTCTTTACGTTCCAAAGACATACATACGAGTATATGTTGAAATGGGTATATTTCTTCCACACTTACATCACTGCACTTTCAACTGTTATAACGTTGGACTTAATTTTTTAATTATCCTGTTTTAAAAGCAGTAATCTGTTGTTAGGTGATTTGAATCTACCTTACACAGAGTGGATAATCTTGGACGACGAATCTCATCTAATGCAACAGTAGCTTACGTTGCTTGACAGTGATCTATCTTATGGCTTACAATAGAATACTCCACCTAGACTTTTCATCTGACTTTGTTAGCACTGTTGTTTTAGAATCAAACTCCAGCATTACTAACATATGTAGATAAATATCATTCACCACTGGATGGCTTTCTTCACTTGACGAGAACATCAATTCTCATGACAGTGAATACACTTTTGACTATTAACTATTAACATCCATGGTATATACAAGAAGTAAGGGCGACAAGAAATATGTCCATCGAATTTCGATAAGTACTCAAAATCCTTTCCAGTAGCTTATACAATAATTATATAAGCCAAATAGAAAACTATCTACAATTCTAAGAAAAAATCGGCTAATTTCGCGTATAATGACTGCGACAAGTCGATTGATATAAGTAATTCTTTCGCTGACCGTTTTTGTAGCTAAAGCAAAGTCAGCGTTCGGGATGTTGTCCAAAATATGGCGAAGCAATGCAATCAGTTTGAACACCAAGCTAAGACTGTTCCGCTCCAACGTTGAATCCGTACTGTTATATGGATGCAGCACGTGGAGAGTGACCACCGCTATCGCCAGAAAGCTGCAAACGTTCGTTAATAGGTGCCTGCGTAACATCTTAAGGATTTTCTGGCCCCATCGTATCTCTAACGAACATCTTTACGAGAGAACGGGTCAGGAACCAATAGGCACAACCATCCAACGACGGAAGTGGCAGTGGATTGGTCACACGCTCCGAAAGGGTGACAGCTCCATAGCGAACCATGCTAAAGCAATGGAACCCCTTAACTCAGGACGGCAGAAGACCTGGTGGTCCAAGGAGAACATGGCGCAGAGCAGTCGAGAAGGAAGCACGGCAGTTGGGGAAAAGCTGGGGAGAGCTGAGACACATTGCCAGAAACCGTACACGATGGCGCGTAGGCGTAGTCGAGGCCCTAGGACCCACAAGGGGATATAGGACATAAGTAAGTAAGTGACCATTTTTGTAAATCGTTTAGCGATGTTCCTTTTTGTATACTTAGATTTTGAACACTTCAACCATCTTTGAAATCGTTCCTTATCGTAACTTGTTTTACTGACATTCTGTCTGAAACCATTTCTATTCATCTGTCGCATTATCATAAGAAAAGAGCAGCACGATTTTCTCAGAAATAGATCAATTGGTGGGCGCCGTGGCTCTATAGTTAAGTGCGCGATCATTGAGCGAGAGGTTCAAGGTTCGAATTCAAGAAAACACAAAAAAGTGTTCTCACGGTCCCACCTCTCAGTCAGTGCCAAAATATTATTATTATTATTATTATTAGATCAACTGTTACTTACTGACTTACTAAGTTTCTTCCATAAATGTTCTAAAGCTTTGGAAACTGGTCAAGAAAGCGACTGTATCTACACAGACTTTTCCAAAGGCTTTAATCAAATTGTCCGCGCTCCATAATTGCCTACAAACTTAAGTACTATATGGTATATTTCCCTGTCAGGTCAAATTTACAGGCTTACATTCCAATGCTTTTACAGTCCAATCTGGTGTACCTCAGGGTAGTCACTTAGGTCCCATCCCCTTTATTCTTGCTATTAATGATGTTCCGTCAGGGTTTAGTCATAGCGATATTCTTATTTATGCTGACGGTATGAAAATCTTGAAGAGCATTAATAAACTAAGCGACCAAAATATTCTTCAACTCTATACTGACAGTTCCACTTAGTGTACTAACGGTATAATTCTGAACCTTCTTAAATGCGAAAATATAACATTTTCTAGAAGGTATATGCTAACCGGGTTTAATTATTCATTATCGGAACATATTCTTTGTCGTGTCAATTGTTTAAAGGACCTAGGGGTTTAATTTAGCCCTAATCTTGACTTCACGAAGTATATTATAATTGACAACAAGCCCGATTCTATCTTAGATTTTATAAAAAGATGGCCAAAAGAGTTTAAAAACCCATACGTTACTCTGTCTCTGTATAAATGTTTCATCCGTGCCCATCCTGAATATGCTTCACAAGTCTTCACTCCCTTTTATGAAGTTCATTGATCGGATTGAGTCTATTCAGCGAGACTTTATCCGATTCTCATTGAAAGAGCTCCCTGTTTGTCTATTTTATTTCTAACCACTAACACATGCTCTAAATGATGAGCCTGTGGATGCATTATTCATGCTTTGGCAAATCTCTCCTCGTGAGAGCGGCTTGTATTAAGCACTCTACAACGCAGACTTTTCGAAAGTAATACTTTCAGCTGGTTAAGCTTAGTTTTACGTTTGTAAAAAATAAATGAGACTGAAAACGCAGCTAAGTTCTGACAAATCGAATAAATTATTGGAATATTTTTTTTTATTTTAGACGGTTGGAAGCCATGAAAATCGCGACTAAAACTGAGTGAAAAATGTGTCCTTGATATGATAGTTTTGTTCATTTTACAGAGAATCGTTCCTTAGACAGTAAAGGCAACTTAGACCTTCTGTTGGCAGACAATTTCTAGTTTCCCAACTGTTCTGCTTCGATTACCACTGCCATAGTTACGAAACTAAGAATGGCCTTAGACCGATCTAACAATCGACTATCAATCTTCTCCCTTAGTCTCCGAATTAACAAGAAACAAAATTTTAAAATGACAGCCCGAAACACTAACGCTCGCACTTGGACGTTTTTTTTTTTTTCCTGGAACTGCTGAAGGATTTCACAATAGGACTCCGAGTGGACGTCTGTTTTTACCCTTCCCAACCAATCCTAGTTTCACGACCATTTAAGCTTCGCGTATACCTTGCCTAGCTGTTTATACCTGAAAGCTATGTCTACGTCTTTCCAATCGCCACGTTGGATCCCTTCTGTTTCACAGTCATTTCATTGGAATTCTGCTATATTTAGTAAAACAACGACGGAAGTTAATTAACCCAAGCTACCTACATAAGTTATAACTGTCATTGTATTTAAAAACTCCCGGAACGAACAAAGGAACATCTTCCACCAAAATCAGTTAGGAACCACAAAATCTCCAAATGACTGTTAAAATTCCTTTCACAAATTTGACTCACACACAGTATACAACAAAAACAATCACTTAAACCACCTCAGAGTTCCGTGGAATCCAATCATTTCATTCAGTGCATTGACTTTAGACATTCTTTGCGAAATGTTACTCAATTCGGGGCGATGAGAACGAGCCCACGAACGATGCGAGAAAAAAAGAAGAAATTCGCGATAAAGGGGAAACGATAAAAAGGAAATAAAAAAAATAATAATACGTCCTCCCAACTAATCTAATCGAATGCGAAACAAACTCTCAATGAAACCGCGGACGGAAATCAAAAAGGAGGAGACCACACAAAAATTAAATACTCTCCACCAGTCTCCATCTTCATCCAGAGAAAGAGAGCGGTCGGCAGTTAAGCCCCTCATAAAAGCGAGCGATGGATCTTAAAAGTCCGCCGCACCACATCCGTGGGGTATGTGAACTCTAGTTGAACAGAAAAAAAAAAAAAAAAAAATCAAAATACATTGGACATGTCCAACTCACAGTCCGATTGTGCAGAAAGATAAAATATACACATCCACCAAATAGTGCACTCCAGATCCAATGCAACAGCACACCGAACCGAAACATTCCATTCAAAACGTCTACCACCGTTGTTCGTCGACGAAACTACTGCATTCCATTCCCTGAACCCAGAGAATCCTTCATCTTGCCATTCTCTTTCTCCTAATGGTGAGAGTGCGGCGGGCCTGTGGTGGCCTGACTGCATTCCAATTGTAATTGACTAACGTGCAAAAGACGACAACGGCAACGACTACGACGACGAAACCCAGCGGAAAACTAAACATACACAGGACACAACAGACCAAGACCGAGATCATGGACCTTGGGACGCTTTCTCAAGGATTACGTACCAAAGTAGCAGAAGAAGCAGCAGCAGCAGCAGCATCATGGGAACCACTGTGCTGTAGATAAATAATCTCTGACGCGAAGACGGTCATACGTCAATGGACCACAAAAGATTCCTCCGATCGCACCTTCTCTCACCTCATTCACTTCACAGTCTTTTACTTGCTTGGTGTTACTATAGTCCGTCTATACGGGTGGATATAGTCTTTGCAGTTTTATGTAGCTGCCTTGTGCTCAATTCCAGGAATTTTATTCTCACTTCCATCCACTTTGGTTGTGTTGTTGCAGGCGGTAACAATATGGAAAGGGGCTGCCTGTACAGCATGGTAAATTGGACACATATTGGAAGGCTGCGCTTGAGTCCACCAACGTTGCCGCCGCCGCGGCATTATGTCGCTTTGAATAAGCATAAATAAATAAGTCTCGGGATGAATGTGGATCCGAATGGTTATCTGTGTGTGGATAAAGTGAATTTGATTTTGCAAAAAAAGATTCTGGAAACTTGTAACGTGCCACGTTGTTGGTGGATACGTACGAGTATGCAATGTTTTGTGGCTGTAATTAGCCTGGTGTTAGGTTTAACAGGTTTCTCTTTGTATAATACCCAGACTAGACACACTCAGATAAGTGAGTCACTGTATGAAGTTGCGAAAATTCTTGGAAGCTTACCATGTACCCTAGACAGACAGTGATATATGTAGCTGTTGAAGGAATGCGAAGTTGGAGGTGGAACTATGCGCGTCGGTATGGAATTAATTAGTCATTTTGTGTTTTCGAAATTTAATGACTGTCATCTACTGACTGTTTGAATGTTCGACAACAAGGAACAGAAAGCAACAACTCTTCGATTCTCCATGATTATATAAATTATCTAAGTTATCCGTTTCTCAGTTTGTTGGAATGATGCAACTTAAGCACGTCACGGCAGAACTGATTTCGTTACCATTTGCTTTGTTGACTATGGAATTAGCCACGGAAAATTGACGGATAGGAAAACATTCCGCCCCGCATTGTAGAAGCTGACAAATTATCACGAATTCATGCGCCACACGGAAAAATTATAAACTTGTTAGCCTACAAAAACTTATCATATTTCGATGGAATTTTTTTTAGGGCATTCGTTACCAAAGATTTTAAGCTACCAGTCATCTTTGCACCTAGATTTGTGAGCAGATTTCAACGTATTTCGCGAAAGTGTTGGAATACACAGTTCAGTTGTCCAGACATCTTGGCGAAAGCTAAAACTTCGTCTTGGAATATAGATACGAGTACTATAAGTTCTATAGACTCAAGGGTTGCTGAGTCATAAATGTCAGCTCGTAAAGGCCTAGCCCTTAGAAGGTATCCTATGTGGGGAACCTGGAAATAGAAGAGCAGAAAAATAAAGGTTGTAAGGATTGTTGTAGTGATGAGTACTTCACCATTTGACAGGCCTCTTCCGCTTAGTGATCGATTCTTTTTTTTTTTTAATTTGTCTCACCTCTGAGAAACAACATTTTTTTCAGACTTTGATTTCGAACAGATAATTTTAAGGAACACATCAGTATTGTATCGGAACATATTCATAGCGTTATTGGAACGCTAGTTAAAGATTCGCGATCCTCTTAAAAAAAATACCACTGGCCGCAGCCGGCATGAACAACTAACCGTTCACTAAGAACAAACAGAGATCTAATTTTAAAACAATTCTTTATTCACAGATCACACGACTGTGCAGTATAAGTCCAAAACTAAGACTAAACTTAACCCTATCCAAGTTCTTATCGATCCACATAAGTTTCAAGCTCCAGACTGGTGAGTCATTCATTTGAATTACGGCGCGTGTATGATTTCCGGTGCAGCGTGCATGTTACTCGATCCCATTACAACGGCCCGTGGGAACATGTTCGCACCTGAACCAACTGAATCAGCGAATCTGCAACGATACAATACAAAGAAAGAAAATACAAATGAGGGTAGGTTTTCCCTTTTTTAGTATTCCTCTCGAATATACAAACCAAATGAGTACTAAGTTTTGCACCGCTCTCTCTACACATCACCAGTAAACTGTCATAGGTTTTCATTCTGTATACCCATAGATCCCCAAAAGTATATTTGTGATCAGCATCAAAAGTTATAACGATCTAGCCATATCCATCCGTCCGTCCGTCCGACCACTTTATGGATCTTACATTTTGAGCTAGGAATTTGAAATTTGGTATACAAACTTTCCAGAATCTGAAGCAGTAGAAAAGTTTACATTTTAAAAATCCGCTCACAGACACGCCCACTGGAACCTGGAAATAAAAAATTTCTTTTCGCAATATTTTTGCTAGAAACTGAAAAAATATTGTCTAGTTTGAGATGTGTAGACGTTGACTTTCTCTACATTTTATCCATAAATTATACGTCACCATGCCCACTTTTTGGGGGTGTTTTCTTAAAAAAAAAAAACGCATTGCTTTTTCAAAGTCATTTACGCTGATGGTTAAGTCTCACCTTCTGATCAAAAAGTACCCGGAACTTTCCATTCAAACAAAGCGGGCTTGAGATATTACCAAAAGCTTTTTTTTTTTAGGTTGGTACATCTGTCATCTAGCACTCAAATATCTGTTTGAGCGCCATTTGTGTGGAGTTTTTTGTGATAGCTTTGTAAACAAGTCAGTGTTTCTTGTGTCTGCCAATTTGCTGAATTTCTTGCAGAAACGGCATCGCATTGATGTCGCTAAAGAAATGCTTTCTTTGGGCCAAAATGTTATCGATGGCATCATTACCGGTGACTAGACATGAGTCTATGAATATGACATCGAATCTAACTAACAATCATCGGAATGGCGCGTCGCAGACGGGCCAAAACCCAAAAAACCACGACAGAGACGATCCAAAAAAAGGCTTTGTTGACCGTTTTCTTTGATTGCCGTGGTGTGGAACACTTCTAATTTCTTCCGCCAGGCCAGACAGTAAATAAGAAGTATTACGTGAGAGTATTAAAGCGTTTGAGGGAAAATGTTCGTTGCAGGCTTGCCAGAGTTGTGGAGAAACAACTCTTGGTTTCTTCACTGAGACGCTCACACATCTCATCTTGTACGCGACTATTTGATCGTTGAAAACAACGTTCATACCGCTCCGCAAGCTCCGTATTCACCTGACATGGCTCCTTGTGATTTTTTCCCATTCCCACAACTCAAGTTACCACTTCGCGGAAAGCGTTTTAAGACGATTGAGGCGATAAAGGGGAATTCGCAGAAGGAGCTGAAGGCGATTCCAAAATTGGCCTATTAAAAGTCTTTTGAAGATTGCAAGAAGCGTTGGAATATGTATATTACTTGCAATGGATGAATAATTGAACCGTTTTCGTTTTATTGAAGAATTCCGGGTACTTTTTGATCAGAAGGTATTATGAATATCCCGTCCACTTTCAGCTAAGAAGAAGTTGTAACAACAATTTTGTAATAATATTTCTTTAAAGTTACGAAATATCCTCTGTATATAGAGATATCATTGCATTTGTTTCAAAATTTCGCAACGCCACGCTCACTTTATTTATCCATTCTAGACGGATTGTAACTTTCCTGTATGTTTTTATCTAGGTCTAGAATTCGTAACAAGACTTCTGCATTTAATAAACGATAAACTATTCCAAATTAGTTAAGATTAGCTCACAATTTAGTTCGTTTAGTGTAATATAGTTCACGGCTATCAAAGTGAAAAATCCGATCATAGAAACATGTAAAGCTGTTCTGACGAATAAGATAAACAAGAAGTTTAGACACATCCAATTGTGCTTGCTCACAGCATTTGCCACATTATTGGATCCACGGTTCAAATTCCCACAGCTACAAAATGAGGCGGTGCGGTTATACTCATAATATGCAGACAATTTTCTATAAACTTCATATTGCACATCGTATAGATGTATATAAAATAATTCACTCGATTTCTATGCAAATATAAGCAAATTCAGAAATATTGCTCTACCAAAACAATGCGATATCGCCTCTTGATATCTTTGTTTTATAGCCGGCAATCTATATTGCTGAAAAAATATATTTTGTGGACAAGCGATATCGAGCTGCTTCGGTGTGAGTCGACAGATTTGAAATAACCTAAACTAAAGGGTGGATCATCGTTGGTTTGTTTTTGAAATTGCTATAAAAAAAAACACATTCAATATTTTTCCAAGTTTTTTACTTTATTGAAGAGAGTATACTTTTCGATTATTTATGGAAAATAATTTCATTTAAATGGCTACCGCGGCTGGCTTGACAGTAGCCCATCCTGTCAACCCAATTTTGCAGTATAGTTTCGATGGTTCTGGGCTCTATTTCACGAATAGCTCGATCAGTATTGTGATTAAGTACCTAAATCATTTCTGGATTGGCAGCATAATATCAATCTTTAATGCCACCCCACAAAAGTGTCCAATGACGTCAAATCGGAGCTCCGCGGAGGCCAAGCAACATCACCAAAACGGTTGATTACACGATTATTGAACTCAGTGCGCAAAAGATCAGTTGTTGAACGGCTTGTATGGCACGTAGTGCCATCTAGCAGGAACCAGAGAGCGTCCAAGTGCATTTTCTCAGTTTCTGGCCAATCAGTTATCATGCCATTCCACAAACCACACCAAACAGTAATACTATGAGGATGCATTCGCTTCTTTACGACTATGTGTAGCATTGGCGTGGCGTCCATACAAGCCGATTCCTTCCGGCTTCCCTTTTCAAATGTCAAACATTTTTATTTTGCCACTTGCCAACCATCATATTCAATTATTTGTTCATCAAACCATTTTTCATTCATAAATCATAACTTTATACACGGTCGAAGATGAAATGCTGCGACCACTTCGGTTGTTTATTGTACATTGTGTAGGTAGTTTCGAGCCTCAAATACGGCGGATGCGTCTCATGCGAAAAAAAATGTTTTTTTTAAGCAAAATCGATGTCAATTTCGAGCTGCTCTAAAGCCCAAACAGAGAAACGATAACGAAGAGGGTGGTAACTTTGCTTCAATTTCTGACTCAGTTGGACTTTGTAAGGGAATAATCCGAGGTCTTTATGCATAATTCTCATCAGGTTAGCGCGGCTAATGTTCAGTTGCTGAGATCTGTGGTGAGTTAAAGTAAAGCACACTTCGTCAACAGCAGCAACATTCTCGGCTGAGCGCACAGAACGAATACGAGGATAACTTGTGTTATCAATAAGCATGCCAATCTCACGAAATTTCTTCACAAACATTCGCACTGTTTCGGCAACACAGCACTCACTTTGGAAAGAAGTTCCCAATATTTCCCAACGTTGTTCAAGCGTAAATCGATTCATTTCGTAACACGGAGGCATGATACTGTATTTCTGTCAATTTGTCGAGGGCGAAAGAACTGTCAGTGTCAAAATAATATGTGATTTAAAAAGAAACCAGCAGATGAGAGAGAAAGAAAGATTTTTTGTGTAGTGGTTTGAAACTCATTGGTATTAAGTTTCTGAAAACTGCAAGGGTAGCGTTCAGATAACTGGGGAGCTTATTTGTTTCGCTTTTTAGTGTTGCTCATGATTCACAGTATCTTTTTCCCCTCCTTCTGATGTCATCACCACGATCAAGTTGTATTTTCAGACATAACCACTCTACAGTCAGTGTTATGTCTTCGCAGTAGAGTTGACTTAGCTTTCGCAATTGATCGACTTCAGGATTTGAACCTGAACCGTGAACCAACATTTTTTATCTGACTTCCGTTTCCGGAAAGCTAGCTTGTTTAGCCGAAAGCTAGATTTACTTTTGAAGTGTCAATCCGGGGCTTCTAGAAGGTGTGGAGAAAAATATTCGAGAAAATATTCAAATATTCAAAAATCTCAAAATCAGCTACGTTACATTATGCAATGTGGTACGAGTATGTGCTGTAAGTGTGAACGGTTTCAGTTTACTAGATCATTCAGTGGTTTCCGGAGAATTCGGGAAAGACAGGCACAATCACGAAGTGCGTGAAGTTATTATAATGACAACAATTGTAGCTAGTTGTACACTAATCAAGTTTTGTAAAATTGATGGTTTTCGAGAAAATAGCAGAGTATCGTGTTTTGGCCTCCTTTTTTCAAGATGGCCGACTGAATACCACCTTATTTTTGGGGAAAGTATACGATTTCAAGTGAGAGCCATGGCTCAGTGGTTAAGTGCGCGATCACTGAGTGAGGTGTTCAAGGTTCGAATTCAAGAAAACACAAACAAAAAGTTTTCTCACGGTCTCATCTCTCACGAACGTCTGACAAACATCCGAGAGCAAAAATTGCAATGAAAAGCTTCTCTCAGTCGAAAAAAAGTTGACCTTCGGAAATGATCCCAACCATTAGAGATTTGTTATGATACCAAGAGTTGCAAAGGAGGGTCCAACGAGATACACTCAAGCTCAAGTATTGTTGAAGTGATAGGATCTACACCGATTGCCGTGAATAGGAATTTTCCCATCCTGACTTGGTACACAATTTCAAGGCACATACATATGTAGATGTAAGTTATATACTCGTATCAGGGAGTTCGTGCAATTATCCTAAGTAAGGATTTTCATCATAATCTACTCGGACTTCTGTGATCCTCCTTGAGGGTTTATGAAGAAGTTTGTGTCCCATCACAATAGTAGATAGTAATTTCTTTGTTTTATTGCCCTTTTTATTTAACCATAAAACTTTCATGTTCCCTGCTACAGTCAGAAATTTCATCATTATTTTAGGTTTTATGTATGTGAGCTAGTGGTGCATTAACGCCTCCTTCCACTAGTGAGACACATACATAGATCGAACCCCATCCTTGCCAATTTATTTAATTTCCGAAGAAGTCACTACATAGGACCTGACAACTAAATAATTTTAAGCTTTTTCTGCCTGCGACAGAGTTTCTCAGTTTTGCTTCATTCAGTGCTCTATAAATCAGGACATCGCGCCTTGAATTTAGATAAACAAAATTCTCTCTACCTCAAAACACGTAATTCCACATCGACAGTATTCAATATATTCAGCTTATTTTGCCGACTTAGCGCACAATCTTATTTTCTTTTGGTCGCAGCTGATTCGGCAAAGTTCTCCCCATTCCTCCGGCTTAGTTTCTATTAAACGTTAGACACCATCACCGTTCCCATTTCACGATAATCTAAGCCTCTTAGCTTTCTACAGAATGTCACCATCATCAATTACCATTAATAAATATTTCTCCATCCCCTACCTCACCCGCTATCGATAAATCTTGAAACTTATAACCAAACTCGTAGTTATTATCTATGCGATGCCAAACCTCTTTGCGTCTCGAATAAATCACCCAAAACAAATTGTAGCCAAACTATTAATTCCCCTCTTCTTCCTTGTGTGCTCAGATAACAAGAGTGTACCCAAATACCGACTTCAAGTATCCCAACCACTCACACCAATCTGTTCTTATAACTCTTGGACGTAAAAGAAAACATTTTCTTATATTTTTTTAATAAAAGTTTTTTTCTTTTTCTGCGCAGAAAACTTTTCTAATAAAATCAGACATAACATGCAGCAAACCCGTCCCCACCCCCAAAAAAAGGCTGTGTGAAGTTCTACTACAACCAACCCCCCTATCTTGGCCTTCCAAATGGTGGCAGGAAGAAAACTTTTCGCCGCATTATCGCTGTAATTAACTGACATCATTCATAATTGCATTGCAGTTTGCAGAAATGAGAGAAGAAGATACAAAAAACGGAAGAGCGGTACACTGTCAGATCAACCAAATTAGGTTCATAAAATTGACAAATGTGTCTGAAAACTTCCCTAATAAGGCCCGTGCTCCATAAAGCAACTAGCGAAAGAATATTTCAACAGTTTTTGGATTGTTTCGCGTAGATAAGAGAAAATAGATGTACGGCGAGGCACGGGGGCACTTTTGAACAGGACAACGACCGCCATGACCATCACCAATAATCAGATTCATTATAGATGAGTTATGGGAACGCGCGAAGAAGTCATAATTCAGTTGTGATATCATCGCCAAAAGTTATGAGTACTTTGTCCTGTCTGGCAGCAGCGTCAGACGCACAAAATTGTCAACAAGGGAATAGAGTATTCCACAGAACCCATTATTTGCTATCACACCATAAGTACGGTGAATGCGTTGCGTATACTTATAACTGCAATGACGAATTTATTTGTTTACGTACATATGATGACGACAGACAGGAAGTCTGTGCTGCTGATTATGTATCTTTAAAGCGTCCTTCTGATGTGATCTTAGCCTAAGGATTTGTCATTAACCTGATTCTTAGTCTTTTTGTGAATCCTTTGCCACTTTTGAGTGAATGTGATAAAATGTTTGCCCCCATATATCGAGTGATGTAGAATCATAACAACTTTATGCTACTTTTTTGTTTCTGGATGTTCCTTGTTTGTTAAAAGGAATTCCTTGTAAAACAAAGGAGAGACAGTGGCACCAACAAATGCAAACAACTTAATGAGAGGATGGTCGTCCTCCGCTGGACGTATGTATCTGTCATGTTACAGAGTAAAGTGACATTTTTTAATAGAACTTAACATGATCCTTCGAATTTTAATAAGAGTGACGAACCCTATCGCAATCATAATTTTAGTTATTAATTTTGACAGATCGAAAATCAAATCTTCGAATTTCGAACTTAAATGTCATTCATGCAACTCTCACTTTGACAGTTAACTTTGCATTCGAATTTATGATGGTTATATACTGTTTACTGATTAAGAAGAGTATGAAATGTGAATTATAGCATATAGGTAATTGCTCGTAATAGACCATAACAAATCCTTTAGCTTTTCAGCTAATAGCTTCATAGAACATCAAACTTTTGTAGCCTTCATAAAACAACACTTTTTAAAGTTGGCATAGACAATCAAATGATTTTTACAATCATCCACATTGCCATTCTGCAATTAAAGCACAATGTACGAGTAGCTTATATGACATTAAATGGGAATTAGAAACATTTTAAGTATCCGTTAAAATAGTGGTAAATAGAGCAATGTATTACGCTAGCAACTATCATAAATGCCATCTGCATTGATTGCAAAGTGATCGATAAATTTTGTTATTTAATTGGTTTGATGTGAAAGAGTGTAGTAAATTACAGCTTTGAAAACGACCGACATCATTTGAGAAGCTATTAAACTTGTGTCATTCTATAGCCCCTTTAATTCAACCACTCTAAATTAGAAGTTACGTCAAATACGTACATTCATATATGTTGTAGCTGTGCATACAATTTTTTTGCTTTTAGATACATTTTGTGTAGAAACACTAGCAGATGCCGCTGGTTTCGATAGTTTCAAAATTTCACCTTTATAGGTATTCCAGACTAGATTGACGAAAGGCACTCCTCCAGTGCTGCCAATGTTCGTTTGCGGATCTTCCGAACATCACAGATTCAAAGAAGTACATGCTGTGTGAAAGATTGACACAAAACGACTTAATCACAATAGTGTCCCTTAAACTCTCACGAAGTAAAATGCCGCCAACATCACCAATGGCGTCATTGCCAGTGCCACCAAGTAATGTACTGGGTCCTGCATATGTACCAGCAACAGATAGTAGAATGACATCAACTTCTTCGAAAAAAAGGAAAGGATATGAGAAGTTGTATGTTATTACAAAAATTATGTTAGAAAGTTTTACCATAAAGTGAAGAGAACATGCCAAGACATAAAACCCGAACAGAAGTCTGCAGGAACGTTGAGTATAGTCACAGTCGTTACTGAGAATTCTGCAAACTTCTAAGCATCGTTGACAACCAAAATTTGGCTTTCAGGTAGAGTGCTCCGTTCGACTCTGATGGTGATAACCAACATTTCCGTCCACTACACCAAAGTGAAGTAAAGGGTGCTGAAGCCGACGGTCCAACTGCCAAGCTATTTAAAGCAGCAATGGATATTTATGAAAGTTTGCCCGATCTTCAAGAAATTGCGTATAAAAACCTTTCTGTCATATTAGGTGAATACCTTAAACATTTTTTTATTAAAGCTCACATTGGGGCTTATCTTTTAGAAAACAAAAAAAGCCTCTTCTAACCGATACCCAACATCTTTGCATTAATTTTAAAGTCGCCTTATGATAGCGCTTCTAGAACCGAGCTATAGAGAGTTATGTCGAGTTTTGGCATCTAACCTAAACCCGACTGTTTATGCAAGATGACGCTCCTCATATTACGGTCGGTAACGACATCGCCAAAACCTCTGGTGTCAGGAAAGGACTACGACAAGTTAAGGAGCTGTAGTGTGATTTCTGTAACAACGTTCTTTTAATTGTAGGTAAAGTGAGAATGGAACTCAAATAATTTGGTTCTCGAGGCGGCTATATAGAAATCCAGCTAGCTTGAGAGGATTATTCTTTAGGGCCAGTTCTACCGCAAACTGTAGCGGCATCATTTTTATAACCTTCTCTCAGCATAGGCGAATCTAAAACACTGTGACAGCGACCCGAGATGCCTATAACACTGGCCGATCTACCAAAATCCGAAACGTAATTACGACTACTTTACGGAGTCTACCTATAGCAAGATGTGGTGATATCCCAGCGACAGTGGGTCCCTGTCTACTACCTGTTCTCTAAAGTTAGTAATATTTAAGAATCATCTGCCACCATTTTTAATCATCTACTGAATACAGTGACGGTGTAAAGCTTACATGTTAAGTATTGTTGATCCATTAGATTCGTCAACAGCAATTACATTAGCATCCCTCTGCAGTTGAATTCATACCATTGTCGTTTCGTGACCCATAAGTTATGTTAGTTGGCGAGGGAAGCTATTGCCTATTATGGGCACCACTCATAAGGTGCCACTCAAATTTATGAACCCAGAAAAACTTCTGCTAAGCGTCAATGGTTTCAGAATCCTCATTTGCTCTGTTGAATTCACCGTTCAAAGATTGAATAACAGAATCACGGATGTAGACACTTCATAGAAAGTGTCCATCTAAAGATAGCAACCGAAAATCGACCAGACCATCCTTGAGGCTGGATCTATGACTCTCGCATAAATAAGGGCAAAGTAGATGAATTCATTCTCGTTCCTATATCGGAGATCCCATGTAACGACCGTTAAGCATTGAAGGAGATGTAAGAGTCAACAAAAAGAGTAATAAAACTACGACCATGCGTCCTATTTGGATCTTGAATATAGTGGTTGTCCTTTACCAAGTGAAGGTTAAGTCCATCCATAGGAGATACCCGTTGGTTCTGCTCTTGAATAGCTGGAAATATGACACCTGGGAATGAACTCATAAGCTTATTCACCCAGGCTTTCCTAGTAGAACGCTTTCGGAACATCTTCGAAACATAATATCTATAGAACAGGCATAGGCATCTCCTATCAGCCTCCTTGTTAGTGCGGGTCATCAACTAAGCGAACTGCTCGATTACGCTGTCGAGTAAATGAAGAGAATGTTTATTGGCCGAACTCCATACATGAGAACAATACCCAAGCCGTGATCTAGTCTGTGCTTTGTACAGAAGGAGGAGCTGTATCGCTGTAAAGTATCTGAGTATGCGTATATCTCAACTTCAGGGACACCAATTTTGCGATGTGGTCTTACCATGTTACACCAGAGTTAACTGTAATGTGGTACTCACATTTAACAAGGAAATTACTCTGAAAACCAAAGGCACCCCAACCCATCACTTCCGGATTGCCGGCTCATTTGTACTGCCGTTTCGTCTCTCAAATCGTAGCAAAAAGAACTGAAACCACTGAGACCGTTCAAATTTAATTTTGCTTTCATATGTAGCGGTTTTCCACTCTCAGCTCCATGACATGTAGTCTCTGTCGAACCTTAACCTTCCTGCAATCAGTTCTGTGTATCAAAGGTTAGCATTTCGTTTGCAAAATTTGCTGAAACCTCATTCAGAACTCTGCATTTCCTAATGCTTTTTAATTCCTGGATAGCAAGCTATACATATGTACATTGTTCCTCTCTAGATGTACGAGATATGTATGTATGTAGATACCTAAATCGCTACGTTCATTGCTCAAAGTTGAAAAGTGTAGGTTTACTGTATTATGCATTGTGCCTCACAGGAAAAAAAAAAACGTAACCTTTAGTTACCCACGACTTTTCACCTTTCTTTTGGAATCATGTATTTGGTACTAACCTTTCCCCTTTACCTTTAATGTCACAAAAGGCAGCATTTCAACTAATTTACTAATGGAAGTAAACTCTGAAGTATGTACACCTACCAGATTTGACCTTAAATTCAGTGAAACATAAAGTTCGTTATGACTCCCATCATATTTCTTATCTACGTTGTGGAAAAGTCATCAAACCCCAGTTCAACGAATCACCCACAAATAAGTGGGACTTCCACCCACATCGGGTGTCGTCCTCTGTGAAGGTTAATCTTTGACAAAAATTCAAGACACGACACACATCCATATCTTCAATTCCAGACAGAAAGTTCAACAAAAAGAAATTATAAAAAATATCCAAGGCATGACCGCCTTATTGAAGGTCATTCTAAACAAACCAGAACAATTACAATTTCGGTATGTATTCCCAGCAACTATGGTAAACTTTACCTAAACCTTGACTTTTGTCATTTGTCGCCTTATGTGGTTCCCCAAATCGGTCACGACTTCTACGAGTATACATAACCCCAGAGCACCTAGCTATTACAGGAAAATCAATACAACAGAAAAAAAAAGAGGAATAGCCTCCAAGGAATTATACCCAAAAATTTCAGCCGCCAAACAAGGCTCTTTCTAATCCAATTCAAACTCAACCTTCGAACCCAAACCACGAAACGAAATCCACTCAGACAGAGCTCCCATTACAACAATTGAATCTCCCCCCAACAAAGAAAAATAAAGGAACACAAAAAAAAAAAACAAATATTTAATTGTCCTCGACAGACAGACAACCAGTGAATGCACGCAGACAGACAGACCATACCCGGAGAGCCTTCAAACAAAACCCGAAAAAGCAAGCAGCAACAAAAAAAAAAAAAATAATAAAGGACCTAAACAGAGATGTTCCATGTTACCAATGTTACGTGAGTTCACTAGAGTTCAAAACACGGAGAGCTCTCAGAAAAGTTTTCCCGCCACGCCAACCGTTCTGTTCTGTTCTGTTTGGCTGTGTGTATTAGAAAATCTTCCAAAATGCCATACCAACCCGTCAGGCACGATGATTACGATGATGATGATGAGATGGTGAGGTGTGTCCTTTTTTTTTTTTGTTGGCTGCTGCTGCTATGTTTAGTGTGTCCCCCTTTCTATGCATATTCGGCTTCATTATCATCCCAATCTGTCTGGAGGGGCCGAACCCAAAATAACGAGTAAAGTACGCAAAAATGTTAACATCCGGCGAGGACAACAGCGACGACGACGACAACGGCAGACGACGGTTTTTGGTTTTGTTATCCGTTTTTGTTTCCATCCTGCGTATGAATCACAAATAAACGTTTTTTCTTTTTTTTTCTTTTGTTGGCCAAGGACAACAGCAATAACGTTTGCATGAAGAATCGCCGCCACGCCGCCGTTGACGCCCTTTTGAGCCGTGCGTCTATCAATTGTTTAGAGAGAGAGAATGAGTTGGTTCAATACTAACAATAACGAGACAATCACATCAAGTTTTGGAATTTTTACATAATAGGACCTACTCGTTCTCCGCGGATTCAGACTATGAATTCGACAATGATATCCTCTCACCCTTTTGTTGCATCTTAATCAGGTAAATAGGGAAGGCCACCACAGCAAAAACAACCAACTGAATAAAAAAAAAAAATTGCAAATCTCATCTAGATTTCAATTTCGATCAGGACGCTACAAAGGGAGCGTTCAGATGAAGAAGACAGATGTACGAGTATGTGTGTGAGTCGTACAAATAAGGGAAATAAAAATATACGCGTATAAGACTCGCTATCCATCTTCAGGTTCTTCCTTGGGCTTGGTCGTTCCGTTCGTCGTTTTATTATGAAATAAAGCCACCTGAAGCCCCAGTCAGATGGCAACAAAAACAGTTGGGAAAGGTTGACTATACCTCAAGTTGCAGCAGATACCTTAACTCAATCCTGACGGTTTAGTGCGTACAGTATGTGAAACAGGAAGGGAATATTGAGTAAATCAATTAGAATAAAAGGCGTCTTACTAGGCTGGGCTAAGGAATCAAATTTGGCCAAAATCGAAGACTGTTTCTTCTAACTTTTATTTGCTAGCCTAGCCACCTTAAGAAAGCTGGATTTTACATTTTCTTCCCCAAGTCGATACCTTCCCATAGCCCGTACAGTTCATGGTTAAATTTTCCCAACTATCTACTGTCAATGAAGGTAGGATCATATGCGAGTACGTACATCTACTCCTACCAACAAATATCAATTGGCAAGAGTGATTCTCCGAAAGATTTTCGCAGTATTGTCGTCCGTAGAATTAAGGCCAGAGTCTAGATAGACAAATATCATAACTTGACTTCCTTGAAAACAAAGTTATAGCTGTCATGGAGCTTTGGTAAAAATTTGCCGCTCAGTGGTAAGAATCATGGGAAAAATGTTGCGGCTTGGGATAGTACACTCCTTTCAAGCAGAATATTGACAAGTGCAGCCGTAACTGGTTAAGTGGTAACTAATATATAGGGTGACCAGATATTAAAGTTACCAATGACGTTCAGCTGTCAAAATATTCAGTAACGTTTGCCATTTCATCGTGCATCGTTTGACCCTTCCCGAACGTGTGAAAATTATTAAAAAATATTATCGAGTGCGCAGGCAATTCGTCGCACAGTGGAAAAGTTTGAGAGTGAGTACACTCTTTTGGACCATAAGCCACCAACCAGACAGAAGTCGGTGCGAAGTGAAGAAAGCATAGCCGCTGTAGTGGCCAGTATCGAAGAAGACGCAGAAATGTCTATTCGGCGCTGATGAATTGGGCATCGCCAGAGAGTCAACCAGGCTTATTTTGCGGTTGAATTTGGGCCTACATCCGTATAAGATTGTGCTGACGCAAGAATTGAAGCCGGACGACCATAGACAACGCCGTGAGTTCGCTAATTGGGCGCTGGAAATGTTGACCGGAGATTTGGATTTTGGCAAAAAAATTATCTTCTCGAATGAGGCCCATTTTTGGCTCAGCGGCTATGTCAAGCAAAACTGCCATTATTGGAGCGATCACAATCCACAAGTGTTCGACCAAGCATCAATGCATCCACAAAGATAGACTTTTTAGTGCGGTTTATGGCACAGCGGCATCATTGGACCTTATTTCTTTCGAAATGAGGAAGACATCGTTACCGTCAATGGTCCTCGGTATAGAGCGATGTTAATCGACTTTTTGTAGCCAGAGCTCGACAACATCGATATATCCGAGCTGTGGTTCCAACATGACGGCGCCATACAATGCCATACAAGCGACGCAACGCTGGAAGTGGTGAAGGAGAAATTTGACGACTGGGTCATCTCACGGCGAGCGTTCATTAATTGGCCGCCGCGATCATGCGACTTGACACCCCTCGATTATTTTCTCTGAGGCTACGGCAAGTCCAAAACAACCACTTTGGACGAGTTCGAGGCCAACAATCGAGACGCTATTGCCAGAATAACGCCGCACATATTGGACCGAGTCATCAAAAATTGGATCGACCGCTTGAAGCACTAAATAATGTGCTATTCCATACATAATGGCATGAATGTAGCTTCAAAATTGTTTTATTTAAATTTCTTTTCCTATCGTTATTATCTGGTCACCCTGACGATAACCTTAAGTTTATTTCATTCGGTAGGTTTTCAATTTCCACCCCTTGTGTACGTTCAATTAGCATCAAATCAGCGGTTCGTTTTGGCATGTGGTACATCAGTTGCCACTTCTAGAGAGCTCTATCACCATCTGAGCGAACAAATGCTCTAGAGTGTCTTGCATTTGCAGACCTTTAAGGCTGAATTTCTTGACGGTGATTTTTCTGGGAAAAAGTCGACAAATAGTAGTATTCGTATCCTGACTGTGGCAAGGCAGTGTTCAGAGTTGATGTTGACACTTCTAAAAGGCCATAAACGAGGAGTATCTTCCAAACGGTCTGTTGATCAGTGGCTGAGATTGACTTGTGGATACTGACATATTTGAAAATCATGTAACTTGAATATGCAATACCCAGACTGGGCCCGTTGAAAATTCGAACAGCTTGAGATCAATTCCAGTGATGGTGTCGTACTTTTTGATGGTCTGCCTTCTAATTTTGACACCAAAATTTAAATTTGCAGTTTCAGTAGAATATGAACCTTTTTTTTGTTTTTTGAAGTCTAAGGTTTATGCGAACAAGCCCACGACCACCCACGCCTTGAAGAAGCAAATTGAGTGCTGTATCAACGAAATTCAGCCACATTTATGCAAAACGGTCATGGAAATTTTCGATAAAAGAGTGCGACATGGCCAGCAAAGTCGTGGAGGCCATTTACCCGATATGCTATTCCATACATAACCCTATACTGTATACTTTATGAATCAATAAAACATTTATAATTTTTAACTAAACTAAACTACTTTTTGCGTGAATTTTGGGACACCCTTTAACTTGTATGGTTTTCCCACAGCGTATACTCTTTCGCTTCAATCCGTTCTAAACAATTTCAAGCAGTCAAGGGTTTGAGATTTAAAAAAAAAATGGTCAAGCACTACTCCGTCCGTACATTGAGTATGCAGTTAGAAAGAAAATGGTAACTATTACACCGTACAAAAAGATATACAACTTCTGAGTTATTGAACCGACTTTGATGAAATTCGTTTTGTCTTTGATTAGAGGACTCTCAGATAGATTTTCAGTTTGTCAGTCGCTTCTTTAGGGCACGTGGGGAAGCGATATGAAATAAATAATCAATTGCTTATACATAAAATCAATTGGAGTATCGAAATTAAATTTATTTGTCGATATGCCTATTAGTATTTTTTCTCAAATTTTTGGTAGACACTCTTGCGTGACTAGTTATCCGTTTACGGATGAGAAGATTTGGCCTCAGCTTTAAACTTTAATAATAGATGTCTCTAAATCGCAATTGATACAAACTAACCGACAATTTTTTAGAAAATTTATTAATGCTTGTCGAACACACTGTGCTTACTTATGTTTTCTCGCTGTGCGACAGAGGCCGAGTGCACACAGTACGAGTACACCATCAGGTTGTTTTACGATTTGTTATGTCGCCGTCTTTGTTGTTGTTTACAATCGGTTGGTTGTTCGTTCGTCTGGCGGAAAATCAACACACACCCCATGCGAGAATATACATAAATCCTTCGTCCTCGGTGTGTCCTTTACATCCTTCATCGTGGTGTATTTCGTATGTTCCTGTGTCTAGCAGCAGTAGCAGCAGCTAAACACCACACCACACAGCAGCAGATCATTGTCCTTGCCAAGTTCATTCACATTTCGCAATTCAATTTTTTTTTTTTTTAGAGAGTTGGCAATTTTTAGATTGTGCAAGACAACCCTCCTCGATTTTGATAGACAGACAAACACACAGACTGCCTGACTGTTTGGCTGGCTGGCTGACTGACTGTCTGGTTCGGCAGCAATACTGCTGCTATATTCAGCCTGCCTACTGACTGACTGGGGGTATAATTCACATCGGATCGGATGTACAGGGAAACGGAAAACTGGGTTTGAGGCCTACAACGACGACCGTCTCTGCCGTCTGTCATGTCTGAGTCCCTTTTATTGTGAGAGTTCTCTACTTGGATATTTTATTATTTTTCGCAATGCGTGTTAAGTACGTGCGTACAGCGTATTCGCTTTCTGTCTGGCATAGGTATCCACTGCCTACATAGCCTCGATTACTACTACAACAATGGTATCGCTGGGAGTGTGGAGTACCGAATCTGATCTGATTCTGTTTTTTCATGCGTAAGTTACGCGTCGTCGACGTTGTCGTTCAGGTTCGTCGACAGACGAAGTGGCAGTTTAACGAACTTTTCCCTATATTGCCTACAAAAAAAAAAAAAAACACATTTCAGTCGAAGGTAACTCCCTTCTAAGATGATTTGGATAAAGTGAGCGAGGGTAGCGAGGTTCGTAACGAAGTTCAAGTATAAGTTTGTGCAAAAAGGTAGAAAGCCTTTATTCAATATCTAAGGGTGGTTTACTGATTATATACCTAACCATTGGCATTGAAACGAACTCCTTCTTTGCCCCCTTTTTGGTTGGATTTTCTGCCTTGAAGAGGGTTGTTAGATTTATAGTCATAGACGTTAAATTGCCTTTTTTTTGTAACGTCGGCTCGGCTATGCGTATAAAATGTGTTTATAAAGCGTAATGATAATAAAGAGTGCTGATAATTATTTGGCTTTGATTTGACTTTGATGTGAGTTTGAAGATGTTGAGCAGACTATATGCCTACAAAGAATGTGCGACAATAGTGTGGTTTTGGCAGGGGGCTCTCTATTTATATCATAGGCTTGTACCTAGGCATACATAACTTGTCGTTATTGTTCAAAAAAGTCGTTAACAAGAAACAACGATAGGTATGGGTACACTTATTGTCCACTGAAGTGTCTGAACTTGAAAAAGTGGTTTATTTTCATCCCTGACGACAGAGAACATGTTTTTCAGGCTAAGTTGGTAGTAAAAAGATATTCCAGTCGTATTATCTTCAACTTTATTACAAAGTTCTTTTAGGATAGAATAGGCTATAAGGCTGTATTGTTTGTTGTTATTGGTGATTAGCGATGTAAAATGATGAAATTCGTGTGACTCTTACATCTTTCCTAAAACGCCTTTCCTGCTGTCTCTCAGGATCGTCGACCTCCGCCAAAATGCAGCAGTTGTGGAGAATGAGACTAGTAGATTTGAAGATAAACTCTGCAAAATACTCGTATATATGATAAGACTAACTCAAGTCAAAAAATAGAGACTTTTCAATATGTATCTTGAAAGTATTATCTCAACAAAAGGCGGAATCGAACAGGATATCGCAGGTCAAGTCGGTAAAGCTAAATTTGTGTTTGGAATGTTGTCCAAGATATGGCAAAGCAATGTAATCAGCTTAAACATCAAGCTACGACTCTCCCGTTGAGTCCGTGCTGTTGGTGAATCCGTTCCTATGAAATATTCTAAGAATCTTCTGGCCTAACTGTATCTCTAACAAACATCTCCATGAGCAAACCGGTCAAATTGCAAGAGGTACGACCATCCAACAAACATTTCAAAAAGGGGACAATTCCATAGCGAACTATGCGATGAAGTGGAATTCCTTAACCCAGAAGAGTGGGTCGACTGAGAAATACTTGGCGCAGAACTGTGGAGGAAGAATCACGGCAATTGGATGAGAGTTAGAGGGAGTTAATTCAGATCGCTAACGCGATGTAGAGGTTCCAGGAACCACAAGCTAAGGCGAACCGGAACACAATGATATTTGTTTATGTACATAGGTGGGATAAGAAGTCTGAGAGAAGAAAAATGGTGTCTATCTATAATTTTACCTTCGTACTGAATTCCAAGCAAAGTACATACATGTATGTTTAAAGGGTTATTAACCCCTGGATACGATCTGTATGATGTATCGTAGCCTTTTATATGGATCTGCCCCGAGAGTAATTATCTACTAGCGCAAGCTTCCTGAAATCCATGAGAGCTTTGTCCTCCTTTATCGCCTTGTACAAAGCATACCTATCATACACATGTATGTAGTTCTTAGTGGTGGGAAACATTAAGAGAATAAAATCATGAAATAAAAGACACCTGTCTTAATGACTTTTGCATGCTTTTTTAAAAAAATAGGCTCCAATCCCTTAGTAGATTTACTAACGTTACCGGCTTAGGGGGTGAAATTAAGTTAAAAATTTCTTAAACTGAAATACTCTCTACATTGGTTAAGCTAGGTCGATGGGTGCAATTTGATGTCAGTCGCAGTTCGTGTGATGCCTCATTTTGATCCGTTGTGTTTGATATGATCCACTGGAGGTCCCTCAGCTCCTTGAAAAAATGCTTACCATGAGTCTTCAATTTCCTGTTGGCTAGAGCAGGACATTAGCAAAGCAGATTCAATTATTTCCCAGCAGCTTCTGTAGTAATCATTGCGGACTACTTTGCGAAGCTTTGCATGAAGTGCCCAGTGAAGATGTCAGAGTGCCCAGTGAAGATGTCAGAGACAACTTGTGCATCTTTGCTATTAAGTTTAACTATAAAAGGGATCTCTTCTTATCGAAGATTAGCCAGAGTGTCCGCGCTATTGCTCTTATTTACTCTTCTTATTGGATATTTACGAAGGCAAGTGTAAGGGGAGGATGCATTTCTATGGTCATAAGTACTAAAGATAATTAAGTTTATCTCATCTCGTTGCTCCAACAATCAATTATGCTTCACTAGTGATTTGGTATCATGTAAGACAAACCCCTGCACAAAATTAACTGCAAAGATGTCAAGCCACAGCATATGCAATAAAGCTTCATCGAACTTCAAATCAGATGATTTATCTGGTCATCTGGAGATCTTAAGCACACTGTCGCCACTTTCAAATTTAGCATTGTGTATCATGGGCTAAGACATTCCCGTAATTATTGCTGGTCAAAAATTCAGAACGGTGTTGATGCAGGAATTTATGGCCCCAACTTCAAACTAGCAATTTCTCTTGAATTTCCAAATTAACCTATGCGTCAGAGTTCAACGAAAAAAAAAAAAATTGTAGATGAACTTTCCAGGTAGGATTAAAAATTTCCTTTTATCAATCCTAAACCCACAAACCTTCTAAAGCTAGAGCTAAACTCCTGTAAAATCCGAAAAAAGTTTTCGATTCTGCCTGACAAACCAAGAAATTGTCAAGAACGATTTGTTCGAATGCCCAGACGTATGTAGGACTCAAACACCTTCCTTTGACTTTCCCGATCGAAAAATAGCCACTTGTCTGCAAGACCGATCATCAATTTTACGATCAAACTTAAGAGCCGAACAGAATGTGTATCTATGTCTGTGTCTGAGTCTGAGTCGCAAGCTGTCAAAATATTAAATGTATGGAAAGCCGTAAGCCGCAACACAATGTGTGTCTGCCTCTGTGTCGTGAATCGCGAAGTTTGCAGAACACACATAATAAAGCAATTTCTTCTTGTTCGTCCATATCCATTATCCACAATTAATAACAAACTCGTTTAAGCATTAATAAAATTAAGAAGTAAAAACACAAGATGCAAATTTGACAGTCGCTTTTATTGTGTTTACTTTAACCGCAAGCAGCGCGGCAGATGTTTGACAGCGCTGCAAGACTCAGACACAGATAAACATTCTGTTCAGCACTTTAACCTCGAAAGGTTTAAGGGGAAACAAAAAAATATCTTACATATGTAGGTCCATGGTAGCAGTTGGCATTCAGGTAAGTAGGTATGTATCTAAATTTAAGCACTTTCGAAAAAGCTGAAAATTCGAATCGTCTCATTCGTGAACGTATAACTCGACAGTCATTACATAAAACTTTGTGTGTTGCTGACAGTTCTACCAACAACATATACGAGTAATGTCAAATATATATTTGTAAGTAACGAGTTATCCGCTCACGGAGAGCGTTTTATTGCTAAAAAGTTAGAAAGAGATCTTGTCTCAGAAGGAATGGGTAAGTCGGTACAAGTCTGTAAGTCATCGCATTATCCCCTATTGGCTCAATATTGTTGTCAGGCTATACCTACATATGTATGTGCATCCAAGGCCTGCTTTGTTAGCCACTATCCTTCTTACGTTGTCATATACATATGTAGATCGAACCAACGGCATGAACTAGATCTTTGTTTGGTTTTTAGCTTTCTAAGACTTCAAAAGGACGTGGCTTATTTATAGAGGTTACGATACGCCTTACTCTCAATTTCCTCTCAGCTCCGATAATTTTTAACGTGATTTCAAAAATTAATAAGCATTCCATGACATTTGCTACACCAACAAAATGCCCATTTTTGATATCACCTACTCATTCATCCATTTAAGGCGGTAAACATTCATTACTCAGCTTCAATTGCAATATAAACGGATTATTTTAGGAAATGGCGAACCTCCCTTTCTCTAATTAAATTTCCACCAGACAAAAACGCAATTAGTGTATAATTCCTACCCCCAAACATGAAGCCCAACAAAACAAAAACAGCAAATAATCGCCGCCGCTAGTCAACCTTTGACATTTTCACTCTTTTTCCCAGGAAAAAACACTAAACTACCAGTGCCACCCAACATCGCAATCGCTATCTCGCATCACATTTGTCTCGCAATCAGATGGAAATTTTATCGACCAAAGTTCACAAAAATCGATCCAATTTGCTTTGGCTTGGCTCTCTTCTCGTCCTCGCGTTGTAGTATTTAGCAAAATGTCGCTTTCGTCCCTTCCTCTACCATTGCTCGGTTGTTCGTCTTCTTTTAACCAAACAAACAATTTGGCGCGCATTTCTCCCGCCCTTTTGAATGCGCATGTCGTTATTTTCTGTTTGTATGTGTTCATCCACACACAACATGCGTTGTTTTTGTTTTTTTTTTTTCTTCTATCGCTATCTCTCTGGTATGATGAACTCAAAAAAAAAAAAAGGCAAACACAAGCAAAACGCCAGAAGCTGCTACCCTTCAACCGATGGTCCAAAACTTGGCTAAGTACACAGAAAAAATACGTTGAATGCTGCTGCTGCCAATGCGATAGGCCCGAGCTGTGCACTCTAATTTCCAAACAAACAGGAGAAGGGGAACAGAAAGACAGAGAAAGAGACAGAGATTGGAGACTGGGGTATGGAATGCGCGCACATACATTCACTCTATAATGTCGTACAGCCTGCGCCAAGTTTGTTTGGGTTCAAAGACCAGGAAATTGCGCTCCCCAACTTCCCGTACCCGTTAACCGCACAAATGTGAGGACAGCAAACGTTCCTAGTATTTCTACAGGCAGTGCCATGGCAGCTAGGAACGTTTGTCTTTGAACAGAGGCAGAGAATGCCGCCGATATTCTGTTTTTTTTTTTCTGTGTGTGGTTTTTGAAGGGACTTCCAGCAGGGATGTGATGGGTTCTGGTCGGGACAGGCGAAGAGAGTGTAAAGTGAAGCCCGTGCAGAGGAGTTGGGAGAGGATTTTCATTTTTACTATGGCGCGCGGTAATTGTCGTAGTAAAATAATATTATGCTGTTTTCCCTTTTCTCTTTTGCTACCTCCTTCGTTTGGGGTGGTTCCTCCAGGGAGAGAGAGTGTGCTTGTGCCTGGGCCATCCGCATTGTTGTCTAGGGTGTGTTGGGATGGGATGGGAGGATGGCTGATACTGGTGGTCCCTTAGGGTGAGAGATTCATTTATTTTTTTTCCTCTTCCATTTTTCTTCTTTTTTTTTTTGCTTAAGTTAGTGTCCCCACCCCATTTCTTGTGCAAAGGGTAGAGTTTACGGAACATACTGGAATGAAACACATTCATGCGCGCCTTTTTTTTTTTTTTTTGCTTTTGATGCTTTTTCCTGGTTCTGTTAAACTACTGGGTATAGTCGTAAGAAGACGAGGGATAAAAGAAAATTCCTTTGCAATAAATTTTCTCGCGATGAGATATGGGGAATGGGAAAAGTGGAAGGCGTACGTTTTTCCTCATTTCCCCAACTACTACAACTGAATGGCTGATCAAGGAATTCCTTTGGTTGACACTGTGTGTACTTGGTTCCATTTGGGGCTTCCACTTCATCCTCTTTCTCTTGCTTCATCAACGGTATAGTGTGCTTCTTCTATATTTGTTTTGATTAATTTTTTATTCGATTTTTGCTTTGCAATGAGTAGTGTATGCTGTATGTGCTGTGTGCACTCTGCGGTATGTGGAATGTAATAGAACCGCTTGGCTTGTTACCGCTCGCGCTGATGAATTCTGCACGTCTAGATGCGCTTCTTTTTGTGTATCTTTAGGAAGCGCTATGGCATGCGATATCAGTGGTGTTTGGGGGAAGGAGTTCTATTTTCTAGTAGAATTGCTTATAAATAGCTTTCCGGGAGACTAAAAAAGAAAAATTGTGGTTAGAGAAGGGAAGAAAAAATGCCTTTTTACCGTAGCCTCTTGGAATATACCTTAGCAGATATTAAAAGTTGTTTTGGGGACAAGTGTGCTCGGTTGGTAGGTAGTTTTGGAATGCGGGACGAATGAAATGAGAAAGATATGGAGAGACTGATTTTTTTTACTGCCGTCTGTTGATGACAATAAAGCCAGTAAGTATAGTTTTTTTTTCTTCATTTTCTGATTGAAAATAGAAAATTGAAAGATGATAGCGGGAGGAGGATGTTGGAAATTACAATAATGCAGGGGATGGTATGTCGAATTGTAAAACCATGCCACTCCTCGAAAACTGCACTGGGCAGAGCACAATTTTCCTAATACTTATGTCCGGAACTCAGAGGAACATGGGTATGATATCGCACACTGGAATCAAAAGTGGCACTAAACAAAAAACCTAATTTTCGAATATGGCCGATTAAAGTTTTGGACTTAATTTAATGGTCAATAGTTCGAAAAAAGAAGTTTTAAAAGCTTTCCACCTCTTGTGGAAATTAATCGAAGTATCAGGACGGGTATCTCCACAAAGGGTGTGTGGTATATATCGGAACCTAGATGTCGCTCTAACTCAAAAGTGTAAAATTTTGTATAGTGCCACTTTTGTTTTCAACGTGCGATATAGAGCCCTGTGCTCAGCCCTTTATAGGGAATTCTGTAGTAAATTTATCTTAAAATGATAGTTTTGAGATATTTTAAAGAACTTTCCTTAATAATTTATTCTCTCTTTTTTTTTTACAAATATAGATCTAATTTTTATAAAAAAAATAAATAAATTTTTGTTTACAATTATTGCAAAAAGTCAAGATTTGGCAGTATTCAGCTACCTGCATGCAGCTTCTAGCCCCACAAAACCATTTTTCGTCCGCCTTATGAATGATAGCCCGTAATTTTAAAATTCCTTCTGGAGTCCTTAAGTTCAAGCTCGAAAGACTTTTTCAGAAGGTCTAGACCCGACTCTTTTTAAAAGATGCTTTTTCGTGAATCTTATGTAAGAATATTTGAAGAGTTTCTGAAGGTCTTCCCAGTTTTGTGGAAAGTCAAACTTAGCCAGAGGTCAGCCAGTGAACAAACCTCAATACTCCTTTACATGAAAGTACTGTGAATAGGTTCATTTCTCGAAGGCTTACCACTTGGTAAGTAAACAAGCGGCTAGCTACTGTTTTATATAAATTTTGTTGCTTTCCTATATTCATCCCTTGACTACTAAATAAAGGTACCAAGGACTATTTACGTGTTCTATCTCCAGCCTCCTTAAAAAAGTCTGATTTTCTCTACCTAAAGGTTGATAAATAAATATTGTAGACTCTTTTCCTTCGTTCAATAAAATAACACAATCGAGAAATAGATAAATATTATATTTTGCATCCGCACTCTTTGATCGTCTTCACACTAGTATCCCTGCTTATTATAATTTATTTTTATGTTCCACGGGTAGTCGTTCATTCCGTTCCATCTCTTACAAGGTTCCTTTCATCAGTGTTGCCACAATATGTACATATTTGCCCTTGCTAATGGTTGAAACAAATGCTAAAGAGCAGGCTTATTCGTGCATAGCAGTGGTGTTGTTTAACTCAACTTAACTTTTGTACCGAAATGTAGTCCTCATCTATGGATAGTCACTTGCATGTCTGTGTGGGTCCATTGTGGCCCCCGTTGTAGGATGTTGAAATGGCGAGATTGGAAGCGAGAAAAGTGGTAAGGTAGCTAGTTAATGATTGAGTGCCTCTCTGAATCATTTCGAATGCAAAATTTCTGAACGGCCTTCACTTACATGCTTAAACTCATAACTTTTAGGTGCCCGGCTGATATGTTTTGGACTGTTATATTATCTTTTAGAAGTGCGATTTGCTAAGCGCGATGGGGTGTATTGTATTTCTTTTGTTGTTCTGTGATGATAGCTTCATTGAGGTGCGGCATTGTGAAAGTGTGCCCCATATCTCAACGGCCAGATTTAGGAAATCTATGCTTATGCTCAATTTAAGAAGCTCCATTAGGATCAGGATTGAGTAATCTACGATTATATGGTTCAGTTCCGAACCGCTCCTAGCTAGTTCGTCGACTTTCTCGTTACTGGAGACACCGCTATGTACCAGGATCAAACAGTGTAAAGATTCTTTTTGAGCAATTCTCTGGAAGTGTCGACGATAGCTAAAAATTTCGCTTTTTAATAAATTACCGTGGTATGTTTTGACAGTGCAGTGACGGATTCTTCCGGAAAAATCCGGTGACTGACACCTTTGCCATTTTTAAACCATCTGTGATATAGATGTGGACGCCGTGACTCAGTGGTTAAGTGCGCTAAGCGGGAGGTTCAAGGTTCGAATCCAAGAAAAAAATAATAAATAATAATAAAACTTCTCGCGAACGTCTGATAAACATCCGAGAGTAAAAATTGTCATGAGAAGCTTCTCTTAATCTCAAAAATTGTCCTTTGGAAATGGCATAAAACTGTAGGTCCTAACCATTCATGCGGCGCACACAACGAGTGGATGCAAGAAGATAGGACAGGCCAGGATAGTATTGCGTCAAAATATTTATTTATTTATTTTTAAGACAGATATATTTTGCGTATTTATGACGTTTGAAACCTTAGTTTGAAGTCGGGGTATTTTCTTCAGTTCACCTGATATATTCGTATATCTTACCACATGATTGTCGGTTCACCGAGAAGCTGAGGTTTGGCTTTCAATGGACGCAGTAGAAAGCAACGCTATTGTACTATAGCAATAAAGGGTTGCAATCGTCAACAATACGATCCAAGTTGATGAAGCTAAACCGCGAATCTCTAAACATTATTGTAAGCATGAGCTCAGTATTCCTGTGCTTGATCCCAGATCACAGGGACACTCCAGTCTACTGCAGATAGAGTCGGAATCTCTCTGAAAATAAAGAGGATCAATGCGTCCCCAAGTGATCGATGAAATTTCACTAAGAAAATGAGGTCAAAAGTATGACTAATAGTTAAGGGTTGTGTACGCATTTCTGAAAAGGGGTGGGTTTAAAAAAAAAAAGCAATGCGACAAATTTTTCTTCAAATTTGGACTTTGAAATGCTTTCTTACTCTTTGGGTTAGAGTCCAACAATTTTGTATCGATGAAATTCCCCATAAAAATTAAGATAACAACTATAGTATAGACCCTACAATAATAAATCATAGTGACCAATTCTGCGAAGCAAAAAGTTTATCGACAAGTTCAATTTAAGCGGAATTCGACAAATATAATCCTCCTGGCGCCGTAGTTTATACACGACACTCTTATCGGGGGATTTTTTGAAGAGCATTTCTATAAACAATATTTTATAATTTTTTTTTATGTGAAAAACCGCGGGGCTATCAAATGCAACTATCAATAAACATTTGATTAATTTTTCAAATTGAGACAAACGCGAAAGTCGATTGAAGAAGTCCTTTGCCGTGTTGAACTATCACGTTTTTGATATGAAAAGGCGGCATTGCTCGTATCTTAGACTTTTTAGAATAAACTGAAACAATAAAATGGATTGTCCGATGTGCAAAGAAAGGGCTGCTAATGAGACACACTTGTTGAGCATGATATCAAACTGTTCGAGCATTTCTAATACATCTTAGTTCGATTCAGTCTTTTGACTTGACGTGCCTTTGGTAGTTGAAGTAAACATTTCTAAATATAGAGAGCCCCGATTCCCGTCCCTGGTCAGTCCATAGAGTCCAAACTGAATGGCGGTCGACAGTAATATTTAATGTTAAGACGATAGAGTCCAGGGATCTTAGTCCAACTTTAATTGATTTTACTTATTTTTTTCTTACCCAAAATAAGAAAACAATGGTGGTGCCATTATTAAATGTGAGGAACGTACATGAAGATTTAGATTTTCTGGCAGAGAAGACTTTTTATGAGTGTTTATTTCCAACTCACACTTTAAGGCATATTTGAGGAGTTTAGAGATAGCAGTTAGCATTAGGTCTCTCAGGATATTTATACCTTCGAGATGTGCCTCTAATGGCAAGCCTTCTAATAAACGCAACCGCAACTAAGACAACGTCTTGCACGTATCTAGTTTAGTGGAGAAAGATCTTGACGGCTGCAGTCTTGTCTTGGAGAGTCACCTCTACCAACGAGATGTTAGCTTTCTTAATCTCTACTGCCAGATGGTCGTCTCTTTTAGTCATAACTAAATGATCCCATCGGGTTTTGCGAGATGGCCCAGGGGCTCGTTGTTACTCACAATGTCTATGCATCTCAAATCTAACTCTGGGTCGAAACTCAGGATTTTCGTTCTCGATGATTTTCAAAAACTTGTTGTAGTCAGAGAATTCTGATGTGGATAAGGAGCGTGTCCTTGATTTCCAACTCACCTCTTGCCATCATCTTGAATTTGCAGGTTTGGCCAAAATTATCCCTCTTATTAATTCAACACTAGCCCTAATGACAACTGCTATAGCGATGCGATAGAAATAACCATATTTAATGCTGCTATCTTTGTCACCTCATATTTGCCAAAGATCATCAGGACTGGATGGTACAGAGCAACTTGTAGGCCCTTCACCTACTATCATCCTGCCCTCATTTTGCTATGATCCAATTTTTTGGTTTTCTTGAAGAGCTTAGACACTGAATAATAATTTAAGTTGCCCACCTATTAGAAGGCCTCAACTTTTCTGTTTTCTCTTCTTTTTTTTTATAATCTGCGCGCGCCGAAGGGGTTATGAATATCCTTAAACTGTTTCAGGGCACGGACATTAGGAAAAGGGGGAAGAGGAATAGAGGAGGAGCCTGTGCACGTTGGCTTTAAATATTTGAAGGTTGTAGTGATGGGGAAATACAGAGCCTCGTAGATTATCCCACATTCGTGTCGTTCGGCTTATAAACGAATCCCTATGCTTGATAGTACGACCGAAATTGGGCTTAAGCGTGAACTGATGTGCATTCGAAACATGTCGCGTATTGCGGGCGAAGTTTTGAAGGAGAGGAATGCAACTGACTAATTCGAAAATATTTCAGAAATCTCAAGGACGTATGTCAGTCCGGGATGCATTTAGTAAGTGCTCCATTCTGCATACCTGTGACATTATATTTGAAAGGTATTTACGGCCATAGTCCCTGCTGTCAGTAAATTAGGGACGTGAAATCTTGCTTTTTTGGTTTACTGGTGGAGGGAAATCTCTACTCTATACCCTGTTTCCGAATAAGGCTGACTAATACAGAGGTATTCGCATTCGTTTGACTGGGTTCTCGACCGTGGTGGTGTAATACCTAAATCTAGCACAGGGTAGAAAGAAAAGGGATAGAATTATGGGAATGCATATTTGATTACCTTTTTAGTGTAGGGTGGCCGTGGTGTAGTGGTAACATCATCGCTTGTCACGCTATTGATTCACGGTTCGAATCCTGATGTCAAGAATCATCTATTTATTTCGCATAAAATAAATAAAAAAGCCGACCACTTGCGAAAGATAAGTCAACTCTACTGTGAAGGCCTAACACTAGCAGTAGGGTGGTCATATGGCTAAAATGCAACTTGATTGTGATGATGACATCAGGGGAACGGAAAAAAAATACTGTGAATCATAAGCAACAACAATAATACCGAAAACAAACAAAATACTCCCCAGTTATCTGGACAGCCACCCCTGGAGTTTACAGAAACTTAATACCACCTGAGTTTCAAACTACACCACTCTGTCTTTCTCTTTGTCTCTTCCCCTTTCCACAAAACGCACGTGTAATAAAAATAAGTATAAGGGTATTCATATCCTCTTTAACACGTGCAAATTATAAAAAAAAAAAGGGTGACGAAAAAAATTTTCATAATATCCGATCTTACTAAGATTTGCCACAAAGTGGACAACTGCATACTACACATCGTATGGCTTATAATATCGATTAGTGGCAGATAAAGTTTGCGAGTTGGAGTTGGTACTGTTGGTGAGAAAGTCAACAGAGAGTAAGATCCTCAGTATGTCTACAGTTTTGACGCCACTAGACCACAAATATAAGAAGCATATCATACATCACATGAAGTTCAACAATCTTCAACTGTGCTTTATTTGCCGAGATAACTACTAGATCAATTGAGTCAGATTTGTTATTTAGCCTCATTGTATAGTGCAATTGGATATCATGTATCCGGCCAATTAGTAAATTACAAAGAACACTCTAACACTCTAAAACGTGTATAGTTTATCTATTTGCACTCCAAATCACTCATCAACTCAAGCCATTAAAACCATACCCACTTCAACTTTTCAAAGAATAAAATATTCTTCAGCCCCTCATAATTTACAATCCACCTCTAAATGTCTATATCAATCAAAATAAAAAAAAAATAAAAAAAATATTCACAAAACACTGATAACATACACAACTATGTAAACAAATAGAAAATACGTCAATAAATGATATTTAACGTCACAGCTTGACGTACCTAAATAAATATTTTATTTGCTCTAAACAAGTGTGCATTATTCAATATTTATTTCCCATTCAGTGTTCACTTTCATTCTGAGAAAGTTCAGAATGATAAGGCTGCCATTTCCTATCATACACCGGAATGACGTTCTTCTTTCTTTTTTTTTTTTTTGTATCTCATAATACAAAGCCAGAGTAGGTACAGCTGAAGTCCAACTAAACTTGAACAAACAAAAATAATAGATAATAATACAACAAATTTATTTTAGTACACATTGTACCTCTAAGTGTGACCCGAAAAAGTTTCCATTCATAAATTCATTTTTATTTTATTTTTTCTTCTTTCACTATTTAAATAACAAAGTGTAAGGCAAAACTATAAAAAAAAAGAACTATTTCACGACAAAAATACTTACGTATATCTTTGAAATATATTTTTGGTTAATTTATGACTTTTAAATTTGTTTTCTTATTTTTTTTTTTTTCTTTGTCACCCTCTTGGTTGACGAAATATTTTCATAGCTTTCTGGAAATTTTATGAAATATACTACCAATATATTTTAATTAATATTTTTTTTTCAGGTGAGTGGGACTAAAATCGTTTTATTTATAATTTTATGTTAGTTTTAAAATAAACTTAATAAAAAAAATGTGGAAAAAATATCTTATTTCACAGTTGACCAGTTTTCAGAAATAAAGGATTATTCATTTTGTGTTTTACGATTTAAATTTATAAATAAAATAAAAAGTATTAAAGATTTCAATGAAATTTGTTTACTGTCATAATTTTTGGGCTATGCCATTATATATGGAATACAACATCGGTTAGATAGCCACCACGGGAGGTTTAATTTTCGATAAATTTTCGGCACATTTCTGGCTGTATTGCGGCCATACCATCACGGATGTTGGTTTTTAATTGCTCCAAAGTTTGGCAATTGTCTGCATAGATACGATCTTTAGCATAGCCCTACACAAAGAAATCCAATTGATGTCGCTAAATCTCGATATTAAACGGTAGGGGAATTTTTCGTGCAATAGAACCATATTTGCCGTAACACGTGTTATGTCTTCAATCTCAGGCTAAATAAATGTGGTTATCATTCGACTATAGCACAGAGAATTTACGGTAACAGTGGCGCTTTCGTCATTTTCAAATAAATACGGCCCGGTCATGCTGCTGGGCCACAGTGCATCCCAAACTGTCACCCGTGGAGGAAGCAATGGCCTCTCAACGAAAACATTTGGATTCACAGATCCCCAAATTCTGCAATTTTGTTTGTTTACATAGCCGCCGAGCGAGAAAGGGGCCTCATCGTTGAAGAATATTTTGTTGTTCGAAATATCGTCATCAACTTGTTAATTTTCCAGCACTCAATCGGCGTATGATCTGCGCATTCTATGGTCAGCGTTAATGCATTGAACGGTGGTTAAACGATCCATATTGTAACTAACTAATTTGACAGATGACATATGGCAGGGATGTGAAATCCCAACCTCAAAATGAATAACTCTTTATGTACGTATGTAGGTAGTTTTTTTTTTTTGTCGGGGGTAGGTGCAAAATCTTCATAGTAGTGTGAAATTTTTACTCATTAAACAACACCTCCCTGCTACGACTAAGTTTCCTTATCAAGTAGTGTTAGTTTTAGAAATATTCGCGTTGGGCAGGTAGCTTTCCAGCAAAAGCACCTGCTAGAACCTGCCATTAAATGTGGTTGGTCCTTAATGCGCTAGATCGAACAGTTTCGTTTTTTGCAGTCGGCGCACAAGGTTTGTCTCGTCCAGAATAATATAACGTATAACCTTGTTGCAATGACCATGAAGACGAATACGAGCAAAGTTCATTATTTCGTCTTCGACCGTAATTACTCCTAAGTCTCTGTGGATATCATTGTTTCTGTTATACCATGGGGCATTTACTGTGACTCTTGACACTTTGTTTTGAAAAGATTGTAGGATATCTCTATTGCTTCATTTGATACAACCCCCTTCGTCCACTCGCAAATTTTGTCCAATGCTCGTTGGAACTTTACAGTTGCTGAGTCGACTGATTTATTTGTCGTTAATAAAGACGTATCGTCCTACGACAGTGCCTTCTTCTTGCGGTATATCTCGAGTGTACAGTAAGAACAAGACCGGGCCAAGAACAATTCCTTGCGGTACTCCAGTAACGATTTCCTTAAATTGGAAGCATTCCCATCCGAGTTTAATAGGAAATAGTCTGTTCGCAAGATAGGATTCTAGAATCTGATATAATTGTTTCGGAAGAACCTGTCTTACCTAAACTTCAAGCCTTCATGACATATGTACCTTGTCGAAGGCTTCAGTTGAAGGACATTTAATAAAGCGATAGGTAGTTTATTTGAATTTTTTTGTGGCCTTCTATTCCCAGAACTATGATGTAAAGCTTACCAAACCAAAGACTGGATATCAAAAGGTACAAACAGTAGGTGAAGTTTTCTAACTCACCAATCATTTATCGTCGTTTAACAACTCTTGAAGCGGATATATTTGGGCTACCTACCTACCTAATACTTTAAATACTGGTTACCAATTTTCCGCTAATTTAATAAAAAAAAAAAAAAAATTTATTTGTTTTCCGATTGAACCAGGTGCCACACGAGTTCTCATAGTGATTATCAGAGACATCTAACAAAAATTTGCTTTTCTGGTGAAACTGTTTTGTTTAAATTAAGAGGCTAATCAAAAGACCTTCCTGTGTGTTTTTAATTTGCCCCTTTTTTTGTGATTGATTGATTAATTTGTATCGAATTGGATTAATTGAGAAACGTTTTTCGTTAACTTTTTTTTTTTTTATCTCTGTTAATAAAGTTGTTTATGTTTTGTTTATTTTTTTATTAATCAATTTGCATAGAGTAAATATGTTGGTAGCTAATAAAGTGCATGCATGCTGCTTGTTTGTTTTAGTAGTGACATTGGTTAGAATGCCACTAATACAAGTATCACGAGCCACGTGTCGCGTTTAATTTGTGGGATTTTTTGGGATCATAATTTATTTAAGGAAATTGAAAGCTTGTGAATAAATAGTAAAAAATTAAAAATAGTCGAACACGAAATTTAAGGTCATATGAAAAGACTCATCCCCGCATAATAGCACATTTTAAGCGGGTTTTTACCCGAGTTTCTTATATCCGGGAATCCAGTTAAAAGTAGAAAGGTATAATAATATCACCTCCTGACCCGCTACGGCGGTTTTAGAGATGTCATCATTTTTTCTGCTAAAACTGCTGAACTACGAGTATAGTAGATAAAAACAAAAACTAATGCAATCCTAAGCATAACGAATTTTAGAACCCCACTCCTTACATGTTACCCCCATTGCTTCAAATTTGTATGATTTTCAAATGGGACCTAAAACGGCACGAGAAACTAAATCGCGAATAAATAGCTAATCTAATCAGCCCCTTACAGTTTCCAGATATGAAGTTTGAAGACAATCCATCCAGAATTTTAAGTTATAGTCGGGCATACGTACAGACAAATAGATATCCAATTTTTAAGGGTGGCCGTGGTGTAGTGTTAACATCATCGCTTGTCACGCTGTGGGTTCACGGTTCAAATCCTGATGTCAAGAATCGTTTATTTACTTTGCACGAAATAAATAAAAAAGTCGGTCAATTGCGAAAGCTTATGTCAACTCTACTGCATAACACTGGCAATAGGGTGGGCATATCGCTGAAAATGCAACTTGATCGTGATGATTACATCAGGAGGGCGGAAAAAAAATACTGTGAATCATAAGCAATGACAATAACAGCAAAACAAAAATGCTCCCCGGTTATATGGATGCTACCCTTGGAGTTTACAGAAACTTAATACCACCCATGTTTCAAACCAAATCCTTCTTTCGCTCTCTATCTCCCTCTGTCTATCTACAAACGCCCGTGCCCTGCAATAATATAAGGGTATTCATATCTCCTTTGGCGAACAAATTAAATAAAAAAAAAATTCTTTAGATGTGCTATTAGGAGGGTAAAACAAAACAGGGAAACAATTTTGGTGCGGTTTTCGATTGGTAATAAGCGGGTTTTCCTTAAAAGTGAGTTTATTTTATGCGAGTGTATTATTCCTACTAAGAGGGTTTTGCTAATAAGCGAATATTTTTTTAAACCGGGATGTATTGTATTCGAAAGGGGAACACTTTAGGGATGTAATGGTGTGCCAGTAAAAGTCTTCTTGGCGAGAGCTGGGGACTAAATCCCATAATGACTCTATGGGTCTCATAGGGAGACCTATTGTCACATACGCAGCATCTGTATGGTGGCAGAAAATCAAACAAAGGTCCACACAAAACAGGTGTGTGCTACAGGAGCCATGAGAACTATACCCACGGCAGCGCTAAAAGTCATCCTAAATCTTCAACCACTTCTTCTTTATATCATGAAAGAAGCTATGGTTATCATCACAGAGGATGAAAATAATACAAGATCAATTCATTCTGACCTTGTACAAGAAATAAAAAATAATGTACTTGAAATAAGTAGTCTTCCGAAATTCAACTTCAGCCACAACTTCAAGGTTACATTTCCAGATAGAAGTTACTGGGAACAGAATAAACCTACATTTACTAGAGGCTCTCATGTATGGTACGCAGATGGATCCAAAACAGATGAAGGAGTCGAGGCTGGAGTATACGAATTGAGTACGAATACTCTCCTATACGCAAGTATGGATAAAAGTAGCTCAGTATAACCAACAAAAACATTTATATTCTCTCAGATATAGCATATGAAATTACCTCAAAACTAGTATGGGATTGCCTTCAACTGCTCATAACATTGACCAGCACAAGCAGAGTTCATCTCATTTGGGTACCTGGCCACAGCGGTCATGAAGGTAATGAAAAAGCGAATGAACTAGCTGGAAAAGGATCCGCATCAAACTTCATGATGCCAAGACATATCAAATTAAAAAAATATTAGTTTTTGATAAAGTTTGTTGAACTAAAAATCTCAAAAACCACCCCCCCACCACGAAAAATTGGAAAGTTAGTAAAATCATAAGAAGGTTTTGAAAAGAATTGGAAGACGTGACGTTAAAAATCACTTCACCACATCTTACTTCATTAGATTTAGATAATTTTACATTTATGTACACATGTCCGACTTAGCCCGAAGCCGAAATTTCATCAAAATCCGTTAATTGGTTCTTGAGTTAGATATGTGAGAAGAATGATTAGAACATTTTTAAAACTCCTACCCATATTTTACACCAACTTTATCCGATTTTTGCGTTTTTTATATAAAGAAACTATCATGTCAGTCCTAATTTACGAACCGGATTTCACCAAAATCTGTTCAAGCATTAAATAAATATGAATTATATGTCCCACACATCTTACCCACAGTGTATCCGATTGATTTTTTTTTTTTCGAAACTACATATCAAGCCAAACGTACAAATCAAGCGCGCTATGTGAGAACAAAAATACATGTAAGCATGGAACAAAAAGTGTTTATTTTGGTCTGACTATATTTATAAATCATAACAGAACTTCTACCAAAGACGAGCTGCAGTCTACCGTCCACCAGATGTGGATGGTGGAACAGCGTTCAGATATAAATGTTAGCTGAGAGTATTTTAAAAATAAACAGTTCCGAATAAGCGACCGATACTAGATAGGTGTGGAGCAATTTATAATTTGGCTCTACGATTTCCTATGGCAAACCTAAATCACATATACTCGTACCTTGGTCCAATGTCGACAGGACTAGTAGAATTAAAATCAGCATCAAGCTATGATCCAGTGTCTTACGTCTAAAATGCGCGACTGTCACTATGTCACACGCATGTAACTTTTGAACAGATAGACCTAGACAGCTGAAATTTTACACAAAAATGGTATGTTGTGGGCCGAAAATAATTAGGAAAACAAATTTAAAAACATTTTTTTTGGGGGGACTTTTGAGGGCATGATATACAAAAAAAAAAAAAAAACACGTTTGCTATCAACAAACAATATCAACGGGGCTTCACGATGGATAACTTCAAGGTAGTCGAGGTAGTCTATGATTTTGTCTACCTAGGCTTTACTGTTAACTCTGCCAAGGACATCAGCATAGAAATATAAAAGGGTAAGACGATACTTTATCAAACTTTCATCACCCCAGTCCTGCAGAATGGTGCAGGAGCGTAAACTTTATCAAAGTCAAATGACAACACTCTTGGAATCTTCAAGAGAAATATTTATGGCCCTTTCCGCGTTGGCAGCATATGAAAAAGAAGATACAACAACGAATTATACGGGCTATCTGGCGATATCGATATGGTGATAGCTCGGTTAAGTGGAGCAGATTCATCAACACTCCGGCCTGAAGAGTATTCGGATCTACCCAGTAGAGGTATACCTCACTTCCTATGAGGTGCTCCATCAACTTGGCATACGCAACTGAAACCAACCGCCTAGGTCCACCCCGATCTCTAGTGTCACTTAAAGCAAAAATAAGCCTTTTAATCGCCGATAAGCACGACTCCTGCCTACTTGATTCCTTGTGAACACTATGCCTTAGAAGGGTTATCGACGTAAAATAGCGAAGAGCAAGGTTTTAAAAACCGAACTTGTTCTGTGACTAAAAATTACTTAGAAAGCCTTTTCCCTAAATCTTTGAGTTGTGACTAAATCGCTAGTTAGCTGGAAAAGTGACCAAGTGTCAAAAATTACGATGTTTTTTTACCTAAAGTAAATCAGGTATTTTTGATACGAATTTGAAGCCGTCACAAGGCTTAAACGCTTTTCTCTTTCTTGGCTACTTTGCCCACAAAAAAAAAAAAAATTATAATTAACTCTTGCCTCATAGATCAAAAAACATTGGGCCCGAAAATTCTTTCGAAAACGTGCCTACTTTCGATGGCTTTGAAGTACTTGAAAAAAGTCTAAAAGAATAATCCGAAAAAAAGGTCCCCCATCCACTTTCAAATACTTCTTCAGTACACCTTATGACATCCTTTCAATAACCAAAAGCACCAAACCAGATCAATAGGCCATCGTCTTCAATTTTAAAGGAGCAATTTGTATTGGCTCCTTTACCACTCTATTTCTCCGGCAGGGTGCCCACCCCTCGTTGCAGAAAAAAATCAAATTAAAAAGAAATGAAAAATGAAAAACAATACACACAACCATCGAACCCATTCGTTTTTATGGGTAAATTCTTTGCACGTGAGCCAGTTTACTGATTAGGGTCTGTTGAACGTCGACGCGCACCCTCCCCATTACATCCCTGTTTAAAAAACATTTGAAGGACATTAGAAATAAGGTATAATGTCCTCTGTTGCACTGTTCCTCCACATCTGATGCTACATAGCTTTAAACGATGTGCGGCGCGCTATTGATGTTGAGTGGAGGTGGAGTGGTATGGTGTATCTGCCGCCCACCTATCTTTTGGCGCTGAGCTTAGCAGTTGTGAGTGAGGGTTTCCCGAACTGAAAACCAATTACATTCAAGGAATTGACTCACGTAACGGCAATATCCAATTCTAATAATTTTCGGCGGCAATATCTATGCTAAGCAGAAGGAGACTCGACTCTGTTCCTCTTCTAATGTCCTAGAATTTTTCAACACAACGTTCGCCTGTCTACTGCGGCGACGGTGTGTGAGAACATTATCAGACTGTCTGTGCGTGTGCGAAAGAAGTCCACGCTTTGAAATATTCATCTTTTCTAGCAACGACATTCATACCTCCAATTTGACGTCCATTAGGATGGATTTTTTCCCCGAGATCGTGGGTAAACTCCCAACCAGGAGCAGATGTGTTTTTTTTTTTTTGCTTTTCAAGTGTCAAACTTGAATTTCAAGTGGAATGGTGGGGGTGTTGTCGAAATTAAAAAATTGCATTAATTATTTAAATAAAATTGTCTCTCTTTGATCCGGAGCATGCAGTCTTGAAAATTTAATGCACGTTCGCGCTGTACACTAGCACACATCTGTTTATGTTTCAATTAGCAGGCAGAGAGTATACTCGTACTCGCAGCGAGTGTTAATTTTCCATGGAAAATCAAAGATACATATTTCGTTGTACTCGTTCCCTCGTTCTATTTATGTTCGCTATTTGCTCTGATTTAATTTATATGATCAATGGAAAATCTGGTTGGGTGACGAAAGTGAGTCCACACCACCCTACTCTGGCTGGGAGTTTTCCTTCATAAAGTGCGTAGATGGGATTTTCCATTGTAAAGATATTCGCCTTTGAAAAGTAGAACAAATACGAGTATATATACTCTTATACTCGTATATATGTCAATCACTTTGTTTCTGTCAAAAGTAAATCGACTTGAAGTGTAAATAAATAGAAACATTGAACTTGCCAGTGGAAGATAGACAGCGAGGACGGGTGAAGGGACTCAATTTGCCACTGTCTGTAATATTGAACTGTCGTACGCATAAAAGTTATTAGATTTGAAGGAGAGAAACGCCGATCAATAAAAAAACTACTTTGTAAAGTTTCATCATAATATTTTGAAATTTATTTTGGAAAATGTTTCGCAATGTTGTTTGGGTTTACAATTGCTTTTGGAGACAGATTTGATTTGGTGACGATAAAAATGTCTCGATTTAAACTTCAGTTTATGCTTTTTGTTATAATTTTGTTGAGACCTAAGTGGTTGTATCTTGGTACCTACATATGAATAAATGGCAAAATGTCGGCTGTTATATAGGAGCACATGTACAAGTGAACACCTAATCTCGCTTGAAAAACGTCCCGAGTATCGTTTTTGAGTGCGAATATCTCCAATGTACTACGATTGATATTTTAGGTTTTCTTTCCTTTTTGTTTTTATACGAACTTATGCGTAACGAGTTTCCCATTTTCACTACTGCTCCGCTTATGGAGTTGGCTTTGTCGCGGAATTCTTAGAATTCTTCTGCACGCCGCTCGGTCCTGGATCGTATTGTAACTTTGTGCGATCCAAGAGTTATTTCTTTTCCTGGCTCTTCTTTTCGTTGGGACTTCAACTAATAATGCCTTTCTTACCGGGATTGCCTGTGGTCAGCTTTGAGAGTAGCAATACCAACTGACTACTTTCAGCTTTCAACGACAGGATTTTTAATGTGAAGACTTCCTCGAATAGAGATAGATCTGATGCAATCGCGTTTTTTGCTCCTGCTGACGTTCTTAATATTTTCATCTCCGCCGCCGTAATTTTACTCTTGTATGCCTCGTACGTCAACAGCAGAGGCATCTCGGAAGAAGAACTGAAGCCGAAAAAAGAAAATTCCTAGACCACAAAGAAGTAACACAAAAACTAAAATAACAATACTCAACTCAATGTACTTACCAGGAGGGGAAAACTGGAGGAAGACAAGATAAACAAATACAAGCTATGGAGATGAGATACCTCAGGAGGGTACTAGGAGTCAGGAGAATCGACAAGAAAAGGAACGAAAACATGAAAGGAACTGAAAGTAAAAACGGCTAAAACAATTCTGGAGGAGAAAAAAACTGAGATGGTTTGGACACTTAGTGCACATGGAGGAGATCGTTTGGAAAAAAAAAACCAAAAAACGAAAAACCCATCTTCTTACAAGAAGATGGGGAAAAATGGTATTCGGCCTAAAAACTAGCAAGAGACAGGGCCAAGTGAAGGAATTTCCTGAGAAAAAGGACGATGGGAAACACGGAAGCAACCTCGACACCTTAAAGGTAAAAGAGGACCAGATTATGTCTGTTAAAGCGGGCCGGGCTGTAGTGTAAAGTTTCCCTTTTAACTTGAGTGACATTTTTCTGTCGCAAAGAATTGCGACAAGTGAAGGAATTTCCTGAGAAAAAAGAAGACGGGAAACACGGAAGCAATCTCGACACCTTAAAGGTAAAAGAGGACCAGATTATGTATGTATGTTAAAACGGGCCGGGCTGTAGTGTAAAGTTTCCCTTTTAACTTGAGTGACATTTTTCTGTCGCAAAGAATTCCCGAACTTTCTCGCCATTTTATCTATCCTACGCTTATGTCGTCATCACAGTTTAATTCTTGGTTTACAATTGAACCCGATATTTTAGGTTTTGAAGTTCTTAATATAGCAGATTTTAACATTTTTGAAAATTCCAAGAAATTGTCTAAAATGACCGACTTAACAAAATATGAACCCGCTATCCCAAATTCAATTCCAGATACGGCACGGATATGTCAGTATTGGTGCAATATTACAGCCTTTGTTTAGTGTATGGTCCTGTTACTAGGCCATCTTTTCCCGGAAATCTTTTTACAGGCGCTGAGGCAGTGAATGCATTTTTTACTCTTTTAAGGCTGTTTCTCTACAGAAGTAGTTATGGCTGATTGTAGTTGGTCGTAGATGGTGGAAAAGAATTTACTTGTTGCCAATATGTCCACAGAGTACCTCAACATAAGTCCAAAACTCAGGTCTATGAGATCTTTTCAAGATTGAAGGGAATTTTTCAGATGGTGTCACCTGAGCCTGAGAAAAGTGTAGTGGCAACTTTTTCAATTAAGAAACTTCTCATGACAATACTCTCTGATATTTATCAGACATACACAAGAAGTAGATCCGTGAAAAAAAATATGTTGGTATTTCTGGGACTCGAATCATAGTATCCCGCTTAATCTCGGCCCACTAGAACTAGAGAAAAATCGACTTTCATTTCGCACAGCAGTCAAAGTTCTGGTGTTATTGCGTTAGACGGCATAAGGCAGGAGTGGAAGTATAATTAGAGCGAAATTTCGTCAAGACTCTAGTACCGAAAGCCACCTTTTTCAGATATATCGTCAGATCATAGACGATATAGGCTGAGTAAACTGTCTTTCTTTAAAGCCTACTTATTGTGCAGGGAAAAAGGGGGCTAATTGGAAAATATCCGGGCTAGATTTTAAATTTGAATAAATTTCTTCTCAAAATTGACCAATTTACACCGAACATAAGGTCAAAACTTTCCTTGACTATTGGGAATTTAGAGTTGATGATTTTAATTGTATGCATGAAATGAATGCACACAATGTGAAATTTTTTACGAGGAATACAGACGAAAAGCTGAGATTTTGTTACAAAATTATTAGAAATAAAAAAGTGTTAGATTTGAATTGCTAGACATGTGTCCGAGCCCTGTGCGCATAGTCCTTCTGGTCCATGAATGAAAAAATATAAGATTATATGTTGTGCATGTTTCTCCTTTAAACCCTCTCAAATCATGCACCAATGTCGTCAAAATCACATAGTTGGTGTATTGTTGTTCTTATTTTACATACAGGGCTTATATTCCTCAATTCAGCTCAATGAAGACTCTCTGAGTCGGAGCATTGGAGGTGATCCACTCTAGTCATGTCGCACTACAACGCCTAGTTTATAGTCCAAAATTTCGATTCCACATACAGTGAACATTTTGGAAGCTGTTATTCCATCATCATAGACTGACTATGGTAATTTTTAGAATGACAGTTGCAAATGAAGCTTTCTTCACTTTAATTAAATAACACCAAACCATCATCATCAGAGGCGGATATTTATTACTAAACTATCAGATCCGCCCGACTTCGCCCGTGCCAAGAAGAAACCAAGTACACTCCAGTGACCTTTCTGTTAAGGAGCTATAGCCTGTTTTGGAAATTCATAGATCATGGTGATGTTCCATTTTCTAAGGTTACGGTGAGAAATATTGCTTATCTTTTCCATTCACTAATAAAGAGAATACATACTCTAAGCAAAGACGAAGAAAAGAGCTCGCAAAGGCATAAGATAGCATTAATCCGTCACAGAAAAATGTTTAATAGTTGAAAGAAAGCTACATTAAAATCGGTTCAGCTGTTCAAAACACAGAACGTGGTACAAAACAAATTGAACGTTAAAACACTGAAAACATGTAAAGTGCTTATTGTTAGCTATCTAGTGATCTTAGGTACTCGTATATGCTCTCTCGGACTTTTTCGTACATCTTTTTGAACTTCAAAAGTGTCTCATACACTGTTTTTTTGTTCATAGTTTAGCCATCATATCGAAACGATTACAGCTCACTGATGATTTTTAACCGACTTCGGTACGCATACAGTTTCATGGCCCAGCGTGTTGATACCAGACGGCATATACTCTAGTAGGTGCTCAGAAAATGTTCAATTACACTGAAGAAAACAGCATCAAATTTGGTTAACTGGTTTCTGAGTTATAAACGGTCACGCAGACAAATAGGGAACAATTTTCATTTTTATAATATGAGATTAATTTTTCTGCCATGCTACTGCTAGGTTACATGCCATGTCACCTTGGTGTTCTGCCTCAGGTATCATGTTTAACTGGAACTTGTACCAGATCCCCTAGTATATCAAAAACCCTGTTTCCCATATGATGGAGGCAGTGTTGTGAAAATTTGGGCAATCACATAACAAGTGTTTGATGGTTTCTGTCTCCTCAATATCTTGACAGCTCCTGCAGTGGTCGGGTGTGTTGATGCCTAGTCTGGCAGCCATTTCCCCTATCGCGCAGTGTCCTGTTAGCAGAGATAGATTTTTGCCAATGTTTATAGTCAAAATTTGAATGTGACCATTTTGTGCGTACCGGCGGGGTAGAGCTTTCATTCCATTTTTGCTTTAAGTGGTAAGTGGTCATCGTGTCATTTATACGCCTTGAGTTCCAAATCTTGTTTGATAATGCGATACATGGATTTCTACGATATCTTAATTTCTCATGACAAGATTTTCTGCTTTCACTTTAATCGCCTGTGTTGTTCTGACAGAGTAATGGCATCCGAATCTCTGACGGTCAATTTAACAGTTCGATGCACAGAATTTCGGGTGATTCCAAGCGGTAACAAGGTCTGAAAAATATCGCCTCTTTCCATATTACACTTGCGAAGGCCAATTACAAGAAAACGGTTTTCAATATTGCCCCACTCCATATTTACAAACTACTTTTGTGTAAATCTTTTGCGGTTTAACTTAGTATAAATGTCACTCATTGAATATCTGTCAAAATAGAATGAATGCGTTCAACACTAGTTTCACGATGAGTGCGTTTAAACGTGTACCAGTATTTTTGACGTGACTAGGTACACAGTTTTTTTCGTTAATAATCCGATAAGTGAGAAGAGTTTGAATGGATGACCGAGTTGTAACAGTTTATGAAAATCTACTTTACACAGTTTATTGTTCAAAATACTTGAGCTTGAAATCATTCAAGAAGTACCTACTAAAAAATGCATCCTAATGAATAGGCCTACGATGACTGACAAAACTTTTTTTTTTTTTAAATTCCATTTAAAATCCCTGAACTTTTACAACCATTCTTACACAATTAATTTACCTCGATTATAAAGAACTACTATTGAAGAAAAAGTCAACCTGAACAAATTTTTAACTGCAATGTCCGACTGAAAGGTTCAAAAGTCCTTCAACAATAGAGCCAGCGCAAAAGTTTTCATTTTCAATTACTCAAAACCGTATCTATACGAGTACAATTTGCGACAACTTTTCAGTTTAAATCGCAAGAAATAAAATTTTAATCACCAAAACAAACTTAACCTGAATGCCAAGGTTTCGGCATTGACAAATTCTTAGTAGCAGCAGCAGTAGTAACATCATCATCAACATACCAGAGCCACTTATCACCTATCCATAGTGCACTTAGTCACTTCTATTCTCACTACTCAACAGCTACTGCAAAAGTATTTCAAAGTGATGAACTTTGGATTAAAGTCTCGTCTCTGCGTAGCGTAGTACTAATTTTGTATACACAACAGAAAAATAGAAACAAAAACTGGAAACAAAAAAAAAAAAAAAACAAGCGTAAAAGATACAAACCAGGTCAAGCCAGCGCGCGGGGTAGAATAAGTTAACCCAAATTTCAAAGACAACCAGAGACAACAAGCTGCGACTTAGATTAGCCCTGCTATACTCGTAGTTAGGTGTTTTGTTTGCCTTTCATTGGACACCTAGACTTGTACTTTGTCGTCGTAATGAGACAAAGTAAAGTATCTGTGTGTACAGTGGGTACACATTACGTCAAATTCTACTTGACTTACTTCACTTTCAGTTTTTTTTTTTTTATCGTTGTTTTGGTTTTGTTTGTCTGTTTATACCGTGAATAGAGTGAATGATTGTGCGAGAGTGCTGCACTTTGGACGAAATGCATAATGCGTGCAACGACACAACGGCCGTCTGAATAAAGTGCTACGCTCCACTCGTGGGAACTGGTTTATTGTACGTTACGCACACGCATAAAAGATAAAGATGTGGAATGTTGGTACGCGATAGTGCATGGGGAGTCACATTGGAGTAAAGCACCAAGGAAACACAATCCAGACAAAGGAACGTCAATGCAAAGTGACAGAGGCGAGTGTGCCGTCAAGCTACCGCAATAATGCAATATGCAAAAGCGTTGCGTAATAACGCGCACGCATAAGGTCGTGTCCCCGGGAGGTGCGCTGCAGTTAGAAGGCGGTTGGCTTTTCATTCGCGTGTACGTTAAGCGGTTAGATTTGCGTTGCAAATCGGAGCTGTGCTGTGTATATGCAATTTCCTTGTTTGATTTGTTAATTGAGACTACTACGCACTTTGAGTGTCGTGTGATCTATTGGCTGGCAGGTTGCTTTTGAGTTAGTTTACAGGGACTTGTTAGAGATCCGTAATGTCAGTGATTCAAGACTTGCTTCTGGAAGGTACAGTTTCGCTGTCAAACTGTGTAATTAGGTTTACCAGGTTCAGGCTCTTCGGTCTTTGCTCACCTTTCCATAAGAATTTCTTGTATTTATCCATATAGGTGTCGAGTTTGATCTTGTTGTTCCATTTAAACCAAATTAATCGACACGTCTAGGCGTCGGAACATAGATATCAACACCACTTGTATTGTGAAGCATGATGTTGATACTCCTTCCACTGGGTGAATACATACATACAGTAGTTTAGACCAGAAGCTGGTTTATAAATCAGGACAGCAGGCTCTTACAGCGATGCATTGTCTATAGATTTACTCTATTTGTGTACACAGGGCCAACTGTCGTTTCAGGGTCAGAACACCCGAAATATGTTTCTGAAATAACGATTAACAAAAGTAATTATCACTTTTCAGGTCCTGAACCCACATAACCACACCGACTCTACGTTTGAGCGCACCAGTCGCAGTTTGATGTTTCACTTTTGCTACCACTGCCAATCGAGACAATACTCCCCATGCAAGGACCTATTGTCCAGCAATGCTTACTTCTGAAGTTGATGGATTGTTAATAATGCTGGGAAATCAACTTCTGACGGTTTTTATTTTAAGCCAGGCCAGGTTTAGTCTAGGTAGGTTGTAATCCTTTATTAGACTCCAGCACTTGGCATGGAAAAGTAGTACAAAAAACGTCACTGATCTTTTTACTGGACACCGCTTTGACTCTCAAATTTGTTCGTAGCTTTACTTGATAGTAGCCACCAGTGTGTCCCGAATGACCATGCAAAAGTTACGCCATATGAACTCTCTGTTTAAACTATTGAACACCTTGTCAAAGACTATAAAAGTTTTCGAGAGTATTTTCTAGGTGTTGCTTAATGTGTTCAAGAGCTATTTTAGCCACTATTCGGAAAGCACACCTCTTGTCGCACACTCCCTCGAGTTGCCTTTCTTTAGAAGAAAGACATTCATTCCCTTCTCTCCTAGGGAAAGTCTCTGTGTATCAAGCCTTTTCTAAAAGTAAAAAAAAACAACAAAAATCTGTCGATGTTCTATATTTTGAATGCATGAATCTCGTCCTAACTAGGAAGTGCAATGAGAATCCTAGTGTTTTCGTCCTTGGAGAGCCAAGGGGGGCCCTCACTTTTCCCACCAATCGTCACCCTGTGCTATTAGCACAGTCTCCTTGTTATAATCGTCGACTTCGCACCTTACACAACAAAAGAGATACAGTGGAAAATATTTTATACGAAGCCTTAAGCTTTCAATGCAAGTCTCTCATCTCCCCTTGACAACATGGCTTCCTAAAAGGTACTATCTCATCGATTTCATCTCCTTTGCTATCTCTGCCTTTGAGAATGCCAACGAAGTCGATGTTATTGCAATCGGATTGATTGAAGCTTTTAATAAGATATCAACTAATCCTTTTCAAACTGTCTGCCCTCGGCTTTGAACCCAAGTTGATAAAATGGATATCTTCTTACCTGGAAAACCGTTTTTATGGTGTTCGCTTCAGGTCCATTCTTTCAGCTCTTTTCTTGGGCACCTCTGGTATTCCACAAGGCAGCCATCAAGGTCCCCTTCTCTTCATCCTAACTATAAACGATCTTGAGAGGGTCATTAAAGACTCCTCCCTTTTGCTCTACGCTGACGATACCAAATTTTTCAAAACCCTTCCTTCATCCCAAGACTCTAGTCTCCCTCAATAAGACCTCGAAAATTATTCGATTTGGTGCCCCAAAAATTGCTTAAAGCTCAACATCACCAAATAACAATCTATTATCTTGTTTCGTAAATGACCTCTCCCCGATTTTACCTTCTCCAAGGTCACCCTATAACTTCGCGACCTTGGCAGTACAGTAGGGAGCTAAATTCTTGTTCGCGTATAGATGAGATAAACCTTAAAATCAACTCATAACTTGGTTTTGTCAAACAGTGGTCCAAAGAATTCTACAACCCTGTTATGTAACCAGTTCCCTTTACATTACTTTTGTTCATGGGGGGGGCATGAGTATGCTAGTCAAGCATGGTCCCCCTTTAAGCGAGTTCATGTATCCAGAATCGAGAATATTCAACGTCGCTTTTTCTTCGATTTGCTCTTTGAAGTCTGCCCTGGAACGATTCTCTTATCTTGCCTCCCTATCAAGACCCTTGAAGAAATGCAGAAAAGTATCAGACATTCTCTTCATTCATCGACTCCTTTACAACTCTATTTTCTTCAACACAGTCCTAGTCTCTTCTATCTATCGACCGACTGCACCTCTTATAGCTCCAATGAACAAATCTTCCGTGTGCGACGGACGGTTAACTCGAACTTTACAGTTTTTGATTGCAACCGCAGCACTCCCCGCCTGAAACTCGATCTCCTCTATCTCGTTAGTTTCTAAGTTTTTTTTAGCTTGTATCAAGCCGAACCCCCACGAAAATTAAAATAAATTAAAATTAAATTAAAATTAAATTAAAATTAAATTAAAATTAAATTAAAATTAAATTAAAATTAAATTAAAATTAAATTAAAATTAAATTAAAATTAAATTAAAATTAAATTAAAATTAAATTAAAATTAAATTAAAATTAAATTAAAATTAAATTAAAATTAAATTAAAATTAAATTAAAATTAAATTAAAATTAAATTAAAATTAAATTAAAATTAAATTAAAATTAAATTAAAATTAAATTAAAATTAAATTAAAATTAAATTAAAATTAAATTAAAATTAAATTAAAATTAAATTAAAATTAAATTAAAATTAAATTAAAATTAAATTAAAATTAAATTAAAATTAAATTAAAATTAAATTAAAATTAAATTAAAATTAAATTAAAATTAAATTAAAATTAAATTAAAATTAAATTAAAATTAAATTAAAATTAAATTAAAATTAAATTAAAATTAAATTAAAATTAAATTAAAATTAAATTAAAATTAAATTAAAATTAAATTAAAATTAAATTAAAATTAAATTAAAATTAAATTAAAATAAATTAAAATTAAATTAGCGAATCTGTTTCTCGCTAAAGGCTTCTTATTGGTAAGACTACTAGGTAAGTGCCGGTTCCAGAGTGTCTTCTTTGGTGACACTTTGTTTTACCCGTGACGCAAAGCCACATATCTTAAAGCCGGGAAGCTTAAAAATTCCTAACAACTAAGCTATTTATTTTCCTGACAATTGAGTTGATTAAAACAGACAATAGTTACCTCCCACACATTCTAAAGCCAAGTCCATACGACTATTAAAGCACAACACAAAAATAGACCCCATAATGGGACCTCTGATAAAAATTTTAAAAGCAAACTATCATTAGAAATCAAATCCATTATTCTCTAGCTATCGATCGAAGCCATCAAATGGCGTATTACTCTTCTGTTCCGTGCCTGACCCAAATGGGAATAGCTAAACTGCGTAGTTTTTTTCAAAGTATACTACGACTAACCGTATTGATGACCACTAGTGCTGTTGAAATCAATTGAATTTATCGCATGAATATTTTACCTTGGGAGCGTCCCTTCCAAACGACTATACTGCGATGCTATGCGAAATGTAGGTCACTGAAACAGTTCGCCCTTCGGAAGTCAGTTTTTGAATCCATCAACCCTCAGAGTAATTAATATTTAACTCGAATGCACGCGCACAAACACTCTGCCACCGCACACACATGTGTGGTGGGCGGGGGACTGTGTAAACAGTCCGTCATTGAATTGTTTAACCAGAAACCATGTCACGCAACAACCTGTGGCACTCTACATATATGCCTTTGTATCCACAAGCCCCCCTCCCTATATGGAACCCATAGCATACTACTACTACTTGTCCTTCGCTCTGACACTCAATGCAAATTCATTTCATCCTTTTTCCCCGATGATGATAATAATGATGATGATGATGACGAGGACGTTGTAATGGAGGACTTTATGAAAGAGGGCACACTGATGCACATAAATCAAATCAAACTCAAAGGAAGCAAAGAGAAAAGGCAACAACAAGAAAAAAGGCGGGCTTCTGCAAAAAGTAAAAGTCGTAGATGGTCGTTACGTTCCCTTAATTAAACTTGTGTCACCACACCAGCTACCACGAGTCCTGCAGAAATGTACACATATGTGGCTCCCTCTTGTGTACACACAGAATAGAACCGGGAACTGGGGATAAAAACCTAGCAAAACGAAGAAAACAAATCCAAAAGTGGCCTGCCCAGGGTGGTAGTGGGAGGCAAAATGTGACCCAAAAGGGAAGTAATAACTGCATGAGCTACTTTCCGTGACCTAAATTACTTTTTATCGATCGACAGATAGAGAAAGACAGCGAGAAAGAGAGAGATGAAAGGAAAACATTGTTGCATAGTACTTTTGCACGTGTGAGGCTTCTATACCCACAGCGATGTATACAGACTACTCTGGGTTGTAACAATTTTTTACAGCAAAAGTAGAGATGGAAACAAAATGGCTTCTCCATCCTTTAAAACCTCCTTTGGGTGGGTTGAGTGGGTGATGGCGGAGTTAGTGATAATAGCATTATGTACTCGTCAAAAAAAAAAAAAAGAACTGGAAAGAGAAGGACAGAGAACAGGAAAGGGTTTTCACCCGGGGGTTGAAGAATCTGACAGTTCTCCCCTTTCAGCGGGTGGCATGAGGATGACATTATTATTTTACTCTCTTGGAGTAAATGGCAGTAATGGATGCGATACGATACGATGTCAGTCAGTTTCTATTCTCTACTCCACATTTTGCACGGTAGTAATGGGCAAAATCCTTGCATAATACGCTCAGGCGTGGCTTCATGCAGCGACAGTGCACACACCCAATCTATGGCATTCACGTAAAGTAACAGAGTATAGAGTGAAGTCCTTGTCATAGTGCTCATTATGTTTCCCCATCACATAGCTGTCTAGATGACGGTTTGTGTGGTGATCTATAATGTATGATGCAACTGTGTTGTACTTACAAGAGGAGGAAGAAGCTTTTGACAAGGATATTGACTTTTTTTGCTTCTTTTACTTAAAGTTATGTACATAAGTCATTATTTTGAGATTGTTTTTTCGTTAACTGTCAAATTAGCTTCCTGACGGAATGGGGGCGAATGACAGAATCTCAGCTTAGGAGTTGCTACAGTCGACTTCAAATGAGGGAATTAAATGAGTTCAGGAATACACTTGAGGGAATTGCCAGAATTTTTAGGGAAGCCTAGAGGACTTAATTATGCAAAGGCAACAGTGACAAGGAAATGCTTTAGTTCGTTTAGTACTCGTATGGAAGATATGTATGACATTCTGAGGAAGATAACTCAAGATACCGCAATATGATCGATGAGTTGAAAAATTCATGCTACGATCAAGACTCAGTAGTACACTGAAGATCCAATCCTGAAATGAAAAGTAGGTCTTTGACGACAAGTCATTACTTATATCATCCCTTTGCAATATTATCTCAGATGAGGTTACCCGTGTGCTGCCTAATTTAGACAAATTGCTGTTTGTACTTTGACGAACCTTGCCTAGCCAGCTCATTAGTTGCTCAGTTTTCCGAAATGTCAAACCAGCTATGTACATAGGCGACAGTCTTTTCCTTGACGTGATCTTATGTTTGATAGTACCTTAGATGTGGACATAGGACAAGAGCCAGGAGAGTGAATAGTACCGATTTTGGAAATTTGAAAGAGAGAGTTGGATATTTCCTTCTTTCGATAATACTCCACCAAATCCACGTCACCAAATCCACGTCACCAAATCCACGTCACCAAATTCACTCTTTCTTTTAAAATCATCCTTGAAGATTGACAGTGATTCGTTGTAAATTAACTAAGCAGAACTAAGTGAGGGTATTTCCATCGACGTTGAGGGTTCTTTTGACAGCATTTGTAACTCTGTCAGACAATAAGGCATAGATGGATCTGGTATGGTGCAGCTGACCGACTCTCTATTATACACTTTTAACAGTTTAAATATCTACGCTCAAGAATTTGATGACTCTTGTTTGCCGAACTAAGCAGATAATCCTAGATGTGATGAACGAAGGGTGCACTTTCGGTTAACCCTTTTTAAGAGAAGGAAGAAGCTATTTGACCCGAATTAACCAATGCTTAGAGCCATCACAGTTCAACATTCTGATGAGACTGAGTTGTAAACTATTTGGTCAAAACATGTTCAGTTAAAAACCGCTAAACCACTGTCAGTTTCCTGCCAGTTCAAGGCTTTAGGCAAGTATCTCGGTATATGGCAGCATATATTCTTCGCCAGTCAAGATTATTTCCGATCCACCAGCAACTTCATCTTCATGGTCTAATAGCTGCACAGACTTGTAAAAAATAGTGAACGATTTGTTTGCCTGACGGATTCACCTCTCGCGAACGTCTGACAAACATTCGAGAGTAAAATTGTCATGAAAAACTTCTCTCAATCGAAAAACTGCCATTCGGAAGCGGCATAATACTGTAGGTCCCAACCATTCGTGAGGCGCACAGCACGAGTGGCTGCGAGAAACTAGGCCAGGTCCTGCATTGTTTTATTGTCTTCCTGCGAATACAAAATCTAAAATCTATTTAGCTCATCCCTAAGTGTGTCATACAAGGTCTTGGAAACGGTACACGAATGGTGGATATCAATTTGGTATGCTAGCGTCTTTTTGAAAATCTGGATCTTAAGATTTAGTCGTTTTCTCAGACTTAAGACGACACTGATGAGTCTTGCGGCCACCGACAAAGGTTCTTATGCGATCACCAAAGATACAGTTTTGTAAAATAGGGTCACAAGGATTATATCTCTAATATTGGTCAATAAAACATATCTTACAGATGACCTGCGATTATTATTAGGTTATGAATTTCTCCGCATTTTAGGGTGGCCACGGAGTAGTAGGTAGTGCTTTTACTTGTGACCAGAGCTGTGCAGGTTCGAGCCCAATCGGGGAACAGCAACCAGCAGACATAGAGAATAAAAGAGAAACGAACAAAATCTAAGTTTCTCCAATCATTACTACAAAGGGGTTTCTGCCTAGTAGAACAATGGACTGGAAATCGAGTCTGAGTGCCCGGAATTTGGAGATATCCTTTAAAAATAAACCAATTTTTCTAACAAATCTCGACATCGAATTCCTTGATGCATAAGAGACTACAATGCTGCAAATTCGGTCTGCCCAGAATGCGATTGGATGGTCTTTCCAATGAAGTTGAATTCTTATGAAAAAAAAAACACACAAAAATCATCGATGTATCTTGAGGCACTCGTCCTTTGTGTGAGTATGATAGCAAATGGCTGATATCGTCGAATTTTGTCATCACTCGTACTCTTACAGAGTTCAAAAGTTCAAGACGTTTCGCGTAAGTCTGCCTCTGAGAACAAACCTGTTACACGTTGTTTTTCATGACAGCATGGTCAATAGATGTAACAGGTTTGTGTCACTTGCACTTTCCGGTCCACCTTTTAGTTAGGTCTGCCTCTAAATGATCGGCTGGAAGTGAATTTTTCAAGATGTGAACGTTGCATGCACAAATCCGAAAATCGTTATGCTGCGGTCATCAATCAGTCTTTCTATCCAAGGTTTATTCCAGCTTCGTCACTCGTTTGCCATTTTGTATTTTACCTCAAGCCCGCTCTTTAGCTTTTTTGATACGTTGTTGTCCGTCTACCTTTCCGGCTAGTTACAATCCTCCAAATCAATCCAGTGGGCAGTTCACAACTACGAGTAATTTAACTTATAATAAATTCTGACGTCATTTAATTATCTTTAGTTCCTTTCTTTCAAGCATAAAGTCGTTTGGAGTGTGTGCCAACAGGAAATTTGCGACAAACGATACTGCTCACTTTCCTTAATCTTCAAAAGAATTCAAAAAGCTGCATCCACGGCTTAATTACTTACACCGGACGCCACTTGATTAATGTCAACCCCTGCCCTGGCTTCCTTTTTTTCCTCTGCGCCATCAGGGTTGACTATAGAAGACGAAAGTTTCTCATTGCATCTTGTCGGTTGTCATCGTTCGGTGTAGCAGGGAAAGTACCCAGAGAGTACATCACATACTGTCACTGCCACTGCCGCTGATGCCTCTAGCATTGCATATTAAATGGCGAATTCAGATTGTCGCATTCCAATGTCCGTCTGTCTCGGTTGCGGATACACACGCATACTATGCAAGCCTGGTGTCTGCTTTTGCTTCTCTCGGTCCAAATTCTCCAATCCGTTTGTGGCATATTTTCATGTGTGTGTCCCATTTTACAAGAAGACCGGTACCGGCAGCAGTAGTAGCAACTAAAAAAAAAAATTGAAAATAATGAATGAATGAGTCAGGGCATTCAGCCAACAAAGTCGACTCTACAACGACGATGAAGAAGAAGAAGAAGGCGACGACGACGACGACGACGACGACGACGGATTCATTCATTAGTGTCCAAAGATGTCTGCGGCGGAAATGCCAACGGAATTTGCTTTCTTCTTCATCGTTGTTGGTCGTCGTTCTTTTGGGTTGACGGTAGTTGAACGTTTTTTTTTTATATGCGCGACTTTTTGACATTTAGCTACGACGGTAGACATTAATTAGCCGCTCAAAGATCTGCACATTCTTAGCCATATGCAGATGAGAAGATTTAGGTAGGTAAGTAGAGTGGGTATGGTAACTTCATAAATTAGAGTATCCATCTACCTTTACTTGACCATAAGCCATCTTTTGCTAATTAGTGCCAAAGTTATGCAGTCTATCGTCAATATTTTTAGCCAAAAAGGTTCAGGTGCTCCTCAAATCTATCAGGCATAAGTATAACTTTTCTGGACTGGACGGCCAATTTAGACATCTAATATCCTTTTTAGTGATACTGATCATAAATCTGTATCATAATTAAGTTGATTTTATATTATAAGTGCAACTTAATTTATTTTCGGTTGCTCTGAAATATTTAAGATCATCTTAGTAAAGACACACTTCAATGCAATGCAACCAACTTCAGTTCAATGTCAAATGCCAAATGTCAAAAGCAAAATGCCAAAAATTCTCCTTTTTTTCCAGTAACTTAAGGCGATGTGTGTGGAAATTTAAAAATTTTATTTAAACCAAAAAATATATTAACTCCTCTCGCAAATTTTATGGTTCATAATGTCAAATATTTCTAAGTCGCCAGTTCATAATAACTTGCTTTTGACGTAATAATTCACAAATCGCTGAAATGCCACTGATGTAACATAATCTCCAAAGCTTCTCACTTATTACTTAAATCCCGTAAGTTAAGTTCAACTTAGTGACACTTCAGATCTATTTTGTACTACGTGCAAACCGTTAAGTGGAACTTAAATAGTTATAACTCGTATCAGCAAACAGGCCACAATGGTCTTAAAAATGTCCCAAACAATAGAATTAGAGTGGTTTGAGTAGAAAATACAAGGCAAAATGACAACTTAAGTAATACTTATATCACCAGATCAAGAACCTGTGAGAAAATTCCTTTAAAAGATGTCGAATGCCACCAAGAACATCAATAATCACAAGCAGATTAAATTCTCTGTAATCAGAAAATCATGTCGACTGATTCGCCTCATAAATACAAATAAATACTTAACGGTTACCCTTAAGAGAAAATTTCCAGAACGAATCATTTATTTTGGAACCAAGCGTCGCCTAAAGAATCCACTCCAACTGTGTGAATTTCAGTAGCCCTTTTGAGGTACATAATATAGATTAATGTAGATCAGTTTTAAGATCTACAAAACTCAAAGAATGCGGATGAAATCTGGTTTAGATTTTCCCAACAATTAAATTTTACTGAGGCAAGGGAAGTTTGAAAGAATTTTAATCCGTGTCAGATTGAAATGTTTTGAAATATTAAAATATACTACACGTTGTCACAGATTCTTTTTTGTCGAAATTAATGTAAATTTAATGGAAATTTTTGTGTGTGCCATTGTAATAGGCGCCATAAATAATAAATTTGTTTTATAAAATTAAGTATTCTTTTCAAAAATGCCGACACATTCTTTTTATCAAAGGGATGTAACAATAGTACACGAAGTATACGCATTGGACCACACTTTAGTGGTGAATGGTAAAAAGACACACAACAAGACAAAGTGTTCGCGACGGCATGGGGTATGTAGGTATCAATGAATAATGTCATTGTCCTTCAGGTAGAAGCATTGTTTTGTTTTCTTTTCTTGAGATTTAGTCTTAGTTTAACAGAACACCTGCAAATTTGGTTAAGTAAAAATGCATTCATTTGTGTAGAGAGTGATGAAACTAATTTTGGCAACATTAATCCAGTTCAAGACGATTTATGTTTATGCACCATTTAGACAAGGACTTAAGTATTATTCTCACGTGCTCAAATCATTCTCTTCATCAGTTCGACAGCATATAGAGAAGGTCAGTCTGCTTAATAGACGTTCCCGGAATAACTTTCAATCTCCAGCAGTTAGCATACCTATGCCTATACTATAGATACTATCATGGCAAATGTTCCGAAGATCTCAATAGAATGATCCCTAGAAATAGGATCGTAGTATGATAATAAAAATAAAAATATGTTTTGGAGGTTCATACATAACAACATCTGCATCTGGCAGGTCACCTTTGACCAGTGCATTCAGCCTTGAATTTCACCTGGTTATTTAAAGAGAGGTATTGGAATCCTTGACAAATTTACGAAAGCTACACACTCTTACAAGAATTTAAAATTCAAAGCCGAAACCGGAAAGTCTGCATACTATTGCAAATAAACAGTGAACACAGCCTTCTACATTTTCGCTGATTTCAGCTAAACTCGACCATTATTTGAAGTTCGCCGATGGATGGGTCAGTACTAGAGGCATCTTGTGCAACTGCCACAGCGTTATAGGTTAGCCTACTGTGAGAGAAGTTTGCAAAAAAGAGTTTGAAGAACTGCTTTCGCCGAAAACAACGTTGTCGACTACCACCCTAGCTATCAAAACAAGAGAGAGGGGAAGAGATAGACACATACATAGATAGAGAGAGACGAAGAAAGACGGATAGAGAGAAGGATTGAGAGAGCTGTCATTTTAGAATCAGCGTTGCCATATTGTCAGTTATGACTAGATTTGACAATTTTATTAACCTTCGTCCAGTCTCTCGAATCTCTCTACAAATCTATCAAGTTAGAAGTAGTATATGTACATATACGCCTTCTTAATTGTATAAGAACACTTTTTAGTGTTCCGTATGAGATTGGTATAAAAAGGAATGCTAATGGATAATATGTCTGTCTGTCTGTCACGCTTCATAATACGTCAGCGGTATGTTCTTTATCTCTTGTCTAATGTTGTCTTTTGGGGTTGCAATGCAGACCAATGACTTCAAATAACCCCAAAGAAAGAAGCCTGGAATGGTTAGATCGAGTGATGCAATGCAATTCACCAAAATGTGAGATAAAACGACCTGGAAAAGTTTCCCTCACTAAGCATATTGTGTCGCCCGCTGTGTGTGCAGTGACGTCGTCTTGTTGAAACCACATCCAGCTTCAGCTCCAACCCAAATTCATCTAATTCTGGTATCAAAAAGTCACATAACATGGTTCTTCTGTAGCACTCGTCATTTTAGCCATCCATCATTCTTCAATAATTTGTGGGTATTCAGTGCCCTAAAAGCCAGTATTCTGCTTGTTGACAAGTCCAGAGAGATGGAAATGTGCTTCATCACTCATGATTAATTTTAAAAGACAATCGTCCTCTTCATGGTTGAGGTTTGTAATGCACTGGCTGTATTCCAGACGGGCTTGGTGGTTTGCGGACAGCAGGTTTTATAAGGAAACAAGTCTTTCACCAAAAAATGCTACGAAGGGCGCCTGGAAATGCACAATTGCAGAGAGGATTTCACATCCTCTCGCACAACATCACCCTTGCTCTATCTCGTGTTGACCCAGTCTCTTCAAGGCGTGCGGCTGGGCGTCCAATGCCGAACAGTGGGAAAATCTTCGATGAAATTTTCGTTGTGTTCTTTCAATATTCCGCAAAAAATCAACACAATTATTCCAAGTTCTAGAGGAGTATAGCATTCCATTGTCCATCGTCGTGTTTTTTATATCTGATTACTACATAATTGTCAATATCACGATGATAGGAGACGCCATTTGCAAAAATCATACAGAATTCCTACAGGGTGATTAATTTTGTGCAATATGTATAATTTATAACCAATTTAAGAAAATTGGTTGCGGACCCATTTACACTTTCACAGCTACATATATATGTATGTCCACCTGTCCATCATATTTTTTTTACATATTTCTCTAGGTTTCTCTTTTTCGATTTGCAAATTTGAAAATAACTAGAAAAACATCAATCATTTCCCATTCCCTCTGTATATCTGGTGTTTGTATTGGTTTTAAGTTTTACCGTACAACTATTATAGTATATTTAACCTACTTAATTTGAAACGAAACAATGCGCCAAATAATGAAGAAATCTACATACATCCATATGTATTCGCGCATGTATGTAATTTAGGTATCTACTACAGTGCACAGCTAGCCCATGGCGTTACGGAGTATATTCCTTTGCAAAGTATGACAGCATATCGCTAACAAAACAATAACAAACTGAGTTGATTCGTTCGTTGGTTTGCTATTTTTCTTTTTATTAAGTATCTTACCTGACTCACTTTCTAATATTTAACACAAAAAAAAAAAAAAAAAAACGCTTTGCCCCTCGCCACCATCCGGCTCCATCGTTCCTTTTAACCATCTGCTCAAATTTCCTAATACCATTCACTCGCTTAACCAACACAACCAACCAACATCTTAGCCGCAGAAGAGGAAAACATGGAATGTCGAACATTTACATATTTCATTTAATTTTCTTTTTGTTTTCATTTGGCAAAGTGAGTTCCCACCCCGTCCTCTTTGTAGGGGGATGGAAATGGAAAATGCAAACACAACACACGGACTGTGATTTGTTTTACATGCAACGGTGAATTTCGCTCCCACTTCTCCATTTCCTCCCCCAAAATAAAATTCGTTTTCAAATACTGTACAAGGGGTTGAAAGTGTTTGGATAGCTACGGGCAAACCACCAGCCCCCCACACATGGTAATAAACATTTTTCCAATCGCTTTCGCGGATCGACTTGGCACTCTCTCGGATAAGTGACGTTATCCGGGGCAGCACACGAATATGGAGGAATAACAGTTTTTATTTTTGTTGGCTTTTTGTTTTGATACAACTGTTCGCGTTCGTCTTCTTCTTCTTGTTGTTGGCCTCTTTCAGTCAAATAAATAAAAAAAAGGAGAGAAGCGGGGCATGCATCCATAAGATACATACGCTTTTTGAATTTGGCTTTGCTGCGCGGCAGTTCGTGCTACGACTGTTTTCATAAAATGATTTGGGGGTGCAAAGTTCACTTGACACGAAAGCGAAGCGCATAGCGGAAAAACGTTATTTATTGTTTGTTTTTGTCGTGTTTTCTTTTTTTTTGTTACACTCTTTGTTGGCGTTTCTTATTAATATAGTGTTTTGGGATTTCGTTTATTACGCTCTGTTATGAATTACCCCGCGGTCTCATTTTTGATCTTTAACGCACGATGGAAGTTCATAATTTTTAATAGTTACTTGAATCCTGCTCTCATGTTTGCGAATGATATAGTCTTGCACGCCGAAACAGAAGATGATTTGCAGTTAATGATCAACGGTTTTGATGATGGAGTACTGTAAAACCTGGAATTTAACTGTCAACTTGGAAAAGTCTAAAATAATGGCTTTCGGGAGTGGTGGTAGCAGGCATTGTTGAATCGAAATATGGACCTATAAAGGAGAACGCATCGAGATTGTACCTACGAATACCTGGAAATTTGGTCTGCTGCTAATCTGAACATGCAAAGCTAGGAGAAGCCAAGTGGGCAGTTTGGAGACGCCGCATCCAAAACAAATATATGTATAACCCGCTCCTCCAAGTTACAAATATTTCGTGCAACAGCAACTCTGTCTTTTATGGAAATCTTTTGAAGAAGTAGAGACATTTTTACGGTATTTTCTCAAGCGTATCTTTCCCAACTACATGTTACACTTCGAGATAGAAGTGCTACCGCTTATCTTGTATACCTAGAGGCTACATTTAGATCATGAAACTAATGGCAATGGAACGACCGAAATTAATATCTTTTTCATATCCTAATAACTAGAGGAAACCTTGTCAAGGAGTGGAAGTGCTAAGCGTACGTTCATGAGGCTCAAGGGCTGAACAGAATGTGTGTCTGTGTCTGAGTCTTGCAGCGCTGTCAAACATCTGTCGCGATGCTTGCGGTTAAAGTAAACACAATGAAAGCGACTGTCAAATTTGCATCTTGTGTTTTTACTTCTTAATTTTATTAATGCTTAAACGAGTTTGTTATTAATTGTGCATAATGGATATAGACGAACAAGAAGAAATTGTTTTTATTATGTGTGTCCTGCACATGTGTTATTTAGCAATAAAATTAATGAAAAAGAGGAAGCGCAGATGGTGGGTTCTTTTCCTTTACAGGGAAAGAAAAGAAAGAGGATTTTTTGAGACAGCTTTCAAACATCTCAAAGAGCATGACGAGGACCTTTTTTTTTAAAACAACAAGGATGAGAAAGCAGCAGTACAAATTATTGCTAGTCCTGGTAAAAGAAAAATTGAAAAAAACATCTATACGTAAGCCAATTGTAGCCGAATGCAGACTTATCGTCACCTTGATGGAAGTGTTATAATATAATAATAAACATATTTTTGTAATTGGGATTCGACAAATTCCAAAGAATTTCGTTCGCGCGCACAACTTCTATAAATTTTTCGACCTCCATTTCCAAAACAATAAAAGCTTTTGTGTACAAATTCATAAACGTCAAATTTGCATCGCTGCTTGAAGTTGAACCAAATCCAACTTCCCGATTCACGACTTAGACGCAGACACACATTGTGTTGCGGCTTACGGCTTTCCGTACATTTAATATTTTGACAGCTTGCGACTCAGACTCAGACCCAGACGCAGATACACATTCTGTTCGGCTCTTCAGTCATCTCAGTATAGAAAGTTGTACAGTAAAATGAATCTTAAAGAACGAACGTACATCTTAAATTGCAATTCAACGCAATTTAACAATTTTCAAAATGAGAGGAGAATTAGTTAACATTAACTATATTCCTCATCGAGAAGAGCTTCCCATTTTGTGCGATCTATGTAACTTAAAGGAGAGATGGGATGTGTTTCATTTTGTCGCAATACGTCCGATTCTCAAGGAGTTTCGTCTTCGTTTTTTTGGGACTTACGCATTAAGTACGGATGAAACGATCAACATTTTGAACGTGGAAAAAGTTTGGAACGTGTTATACAATTACACCGTAAACGCACTTCGCTACAGGAAATGCACCATAGAGGGAGATTTTTCAGTTATTTAGACTCTTTTTTAATTACTCTACAAATAATATCGAATGGGTGGCCACGGTGTAGTGGGCAGTGTGTTCGCTTGTGACTCGAACTGTGCAGCCACCCAAGCATAAAAGAGAAACGAATAAAATCCAAGTTTCTCCAACCACTACACCAAAAGGATTCTTGCCTGGTAATACAATGGACCGAAAATCGAGTCTGAGTGCTCCGGGATTTGGAAAAACAAAATCGATTAAAGTTACACCAGACAGCTTATATCAGAGTTTGCTGCAAGCGCACTCTTTCCGCTAGCCCCCAGATAGCAGGAACTTGGAGCTACCTTTTTCACTTACAAAACCTGATAGCTATCGATTGTAGTCTCTGTCGGTAATTATCGATAACATTTGATGGTTTTAACGTAATATTAGTTGTAGCTGATAGCTAGAAAGTAGCGATATTTGCTCTAAATGGGTACTATCGGTAATTATCGATAACATTCGATAATTTTAACGTAATATTTTGATAAAATATGGTCATAAATGTCAAAGTGGTACAATTTTGTTCCATTCCAATTCATTGAATAATCATTCTAAAGAGCTATTTGTTTTATTAATGAACGATTCCATCGATAATAGTTTTCGATCACCGATTTCCAATTTTATCGATAACTCTGGAAAATAAAATAGGGCTTAATTAAATTGTATTGATCTACAATGGAAAGCATATTAAGTAGCAGAAGAAGATTTTGATTGAGAAGCAAATGATTCCGAACATTTATTGTATGTACACATTTATAATTATCGATAGCAAACGACAATTCATGCATGACATATCGAATTGTTTCTTCGCCCTCAGGGTCTTATACAAAGTTTCTTTAGTCGTTCAAGAAAGGCAAGAGTTTCATCGTTTGGTGTCATTTACAGGGGAGCCTATGACGCACTTCTTTAGAACCTGCCAATTATGAACACTTTTGCTTTCTCCTAATCTATAGTCGAACTGATAAGGTTATAACGTTACGGAGATTGACTTTCCTGTAGTGGGTTTATTTTAGATAGTTCAGTTAGATAATTCAGGTGGAGCACCATACAAACGAAGTCATATACTTCCCATATTTACATTTGAACATATTTTACCAAATTCCCTTCAGCTTCTGCAGACTTATCGGTTTAGATGATCCATTTATATCTTCATTTTACTTAGATCGGGAATAGACGAAAATGTTGGTTGCCACGCTCCGAGTTAAACGGTGTTTTGATCATCGTCGGCGTTTAAAAGTCAGAGTTCTCTGTAGAAATTTTTAGCACCGATTGAGATTGAATGGATTTTATTTCCTTTACCTTCTGATATAAAACTTTTAAAATTGTACTTTTTTTTCGATGAAAGCGGTACCCGTTATCGTCTTCTCTAACGTCGCTTAGTGCATTCAGCACTGCAATCCAAAAGATTGAAGTTTATAGGTTAGTTTTAAATTTGGGTTAAATTCGGATCACATGTGAAATTGAGGATCGTTTCTGCAGGTGAGGAAAGTTAAGTGCCAACCAAAATGTTTGAGTCTGCATTTGTACAAAATGTTATCCATATTATAGTCCTTACGATGTATGCAGTCCTGTTTAGCACCACCTTAGAATGGGAAAGTGGAGAGATAAATAGCAAAGAGCAGAAAAATAATTTTCTATGCCGATACTAAGGAGAGGCATAAATTAGGAAAACGCCAACCTTATTACCCTAACTGAACCTAAGGTAATCCCTTCGTATTTTTAAATAAATTCCAGTCCTTCCCACAATCACATTTTCTCTGAAGGTTTACTGTACGGCATTGTACTCCTGAAGACCCTGAAGACAGGTTGCCCTGAGTATCCAGAAACGCATTCTTCGTTCAAGTTTTTCTGGCAATACGAGTATATCTAAACCTAAGGTAGCCTTGCCTGTAAATGAAACATGTCAGAGTATGGAATAGAGAAGAGCACAGCTTCACCGTTGCTAAATCTACCAACAATACAATGCAAATTTCGTGACGAGCCATAGGTTCACGGATGCGGTAGTTCGACCCCTAAAAGATTACCTGCGTCCATTTTCGGAGTATTTGTCGTGAAGTTTATGGTTTTTAACTGACAGCCGGCATAGTGTATATATGTACATGCATGTCTAGGTTATCATTCATTTTTAGTTCATGTCATCTCACAACACTGCACTTCTCGGTTACCAGTGATGTATATTCTATAGTAATCCTGTTAAGTGTTCGAATAGTCCACGTGTTGTACTATCTTATTAATGAGGCTTGTAGTTTTTTTATTACTACTTTGCCAAAGATCCGTGGTTGTTATGGCGATATTTAGGTGTAAAGGACTGTATTTGTATCCAAAGTATTCCCTATTGTATGTAGGTTAGGTACCTACATCCATCTTGTTTTTGCGAAAAGCTAATTGGAGTGCTCATAACTTTCAAGGACATTAGTGCGCATTTATTTCCCACGCAGTGTCTGTTTTCTTTCTCAAATTCCTAGAAAGGTTACTACACCCAGTGGGCTGTTCACCTGTATACAGAGTTCACTGAAGGCCAATCGCTACCGTGAAGGTCAGTGTCTATTACAATCGTTTAACAGCTTTTCTGACTAATTCGCATTAATGTTGGTTCCCATGAACTCTCTGCTACGCGCCTGTATACAAACATTCAATTATCAAAAAAAAAAAAAGCAATCCTCTACCGCCTCCATTCCTTCACGCATTACACCAAAATCCGAAACAATAGTGTGATACATGGTCGGGTATTTTTCCATTCCCAATATAGATCACAGTCTATTAAGAAAGACAAAGAATAGCTAACAATATATTATTTTTAAAACCTCATTATCATTATTTCACAACAACCGCGCTATTTAAATTGAATACCAAATCCGCCAAAAAATCTAAAGACCCATCAAACTAACTCAATCCAAAGTGATTCATCCGCAAAAAAAGAAGAATGCTCAGAAAATAAGGAAAAATGGGCGTTGACCCGTTCCCACTTCTCTGGAACTGTTGAATGTGATTTGCTTTGCAATTAAATTTGATTTTTTTTTTTTATTTAATTCGTTTTTTTTTTGGCCAAATCAAAAAAGTCAACAACCCATGCTACCACTACCAACTACCACCTCACGCAAGTGACAAGGGGGAAGGAATTCTTTTGTTTTTTTTTGGATTGTTTTTGTGACTTTTTATCATGATTTTGCTATTTCTCATAAATTAGCTTCAATTTGAGACATTTTTGTTGTGTATTTAATTGTTTGTAGGCCCCCTTGCCCCTTTCTACTACAACTACAACTACAAGCTATTCTGGGCCAGCGACCTGGTTCAGTTGTTTTGCATTTGTCAATTCCACTGGCTACTGCTGCACGTGTTTCGCTTTGTTTACGCGAAAAGTTTAGTGTAACCCATTTTCCTCCAAACAAAAACCCAACTCCTTCGCTCCACCAATCTATTGGCATGCAATTTGTCAGAGTTGTATCGAGAATTTTCTCAAAAAAAAACAAAAAAAAATCCGGGGAAGGACGGAGGAAGGAACATGTACATGACGTCTTTGGTAAACAAGTCAAACATTGGAATAGGAATCTGCTGAGCTTAGGTGTCAAATTGACAAATGTGAACGAATTAGGGTGAAAAGTAACGAACTCGTGAAGTGGTGGAATGGGTTAGCGAAGAGTGAACGAGAAGAAGAAAAATGATACTAAACTTCGTTTAGAATTTCGTCATTTCATCCACAATTGGAATATTATTCTAGAGGTGATTTGCCTTTTCAACTGTCGGTTCGGTGGTTGTTGTGCTGTGTTTACACAATGTGACTGGCAAATAAATGAACGACTGACAACGGATGGGGGTTACGGAACCCTTTTCTTTTACTTCTTTTGATGCAAAATGGGAAGCGGGACAGATGATGGGACAATGGTTAGGTAAATAAAGGTGTCTGGCTGACTGTTGATTCAAGATTCAAAAATTAATCTTTCATTTTCTACCATGATAGGCCACAATTTATTTTAAAGAGCTCCTGTGACTGAGATGAATCATTGTAGACGTTCAGGTTTACTACTTGTGACACAGAATAGCTCTTTAAAATTGTTTTGGCTGGTTTATCTTTTTGCGTTTTGGTTAGCTTATATTTCTAGCAAACGCTACCTTCAACTTCAGCATATTGATGTTTCTTTGAAAGCTGCTTCTACCCACGAAGACTCAGTTTTTAGGTTTCACGTCCAGGGTCTGAAAACCACACTTTTGAGTCGATCACCTAGGGACTCCTATAATAGAAATAATAATCTTTGATACATTCATTGATTTAATAACGATTTTATGTCTCAAATCAAGTCACTACTGACAATCGCAATCAGATAAATCATAAAAAAAAAAAAATCTCTGCCTTTGGAATGTCAAAAGATATCTGGGAAGCAAAACAGGATGACCTAAAGCAAGCTCTAGGTTTTGAACTTCGACGTGGCACTATTGACACAAATAATTCTTGGGATAGTCAGGCGAGTCGGCATATTCTGTGTACCTTCGTGATAAGGACAGAGGCGGTTCGAGCCACATGTTCTCGGGGGTTACCATTGTCAAACAGGAAAACTTTTTCGGAACATTCGCACTGAAAAGCAATTTCCATTAAATTTGGGGTAAAGTCAGACAGTTTAGATGGATGGACAGACTTTTGAAAAGTTCGGCATATACATGTACATATTGTAGAGGATATTGAAACCTAAAATTTCGGCCGCAATGATTTATTTCGTACGTCACACCGTTTTCGAGCTCTGGGCAAAATTAATTATCTGTAATTTTTGATTATGTACCAGTATTTTTTGAAAATTTTCCAAAAATTCGTCATCTATCTCAAAGATAATTTCAAAGACTAAAATTTCGACTGAAAGAATTTTTTTCAGTAGACAAGATATTCGCTTCTTTTTTCAACTTTCGAGAAAAGTCGAACATTTTGAAAGATTGCGTACCTTTAATTTTCAAAAATTTAGAAAAAAATCCACATTCTTCTAGAGAATTTCAAAGTCTAAAATTTCGAATGTTATATATTTTTTTTCGTTGAACGCATCGTTTGCGAGATATTCCCACTCAGAAACGATTTTTCATCAACTTCCGAGTGAAGTCGGATATTTTGGAACATTACGTACGTAATTTCATCCATCAAAGCCTACATCAATCGCAACAATTTTTTTCGAAGGATGCAGCATTTTCATAATAATCGCAGTTAAAACCGGTCTCCATTAACTGCAATCCGAAGGTACATATTTTAGATGTCAACTCATACTATTGTCTGTTGTCATAAGTGAATTCCGTTGATACAGTGAAAAACCGTGAAAAAAACGATGCAATTTTCCATTTTATAGAAACATCGCTCAAAAAGTACATTACATCCCCGGTCAGTTGTTAATTTGAATACAGATAAGTATGAATAGTTTGCAGATTGGATATGCAAATTATTGGAGGGTATGTCCTTTCTATTTTTTGTTGTAATTTTTTTTTACTGTTTTTGACAGCACAAAACCTAAGTCACAACCTCAGTGTTGAAGAGTAGCAATCGTTTTCTTTCATTTTCAAAAAAAAGTACCAATTATGGGAATTATGCTTTAGGCACAAGTTTTTTGTGCACAATTCGTTTCCACATAAAAGTAACTTAACTATGCAACATATATGTTGGCAGACACACACGCGCTCCATATTAACATTATGCTGAAATAAGCACATGTCATTCTACTCATTCCAGAGAAGTAGTGGAAGGATGTTTCGCTATTTTAATTTCATTCCCTTGCATTGTCTATTCTGTCACAATGTTAGTAAAAAGTGTTTTTGTGAGCATAATGTAAATAGAAACAATTGTAGGATTTTTTGAAACGAGACTGGGGGTTCACGTGCTCATATGCTATTATGGATGAGCTTAGTTTTCCTTGTCTACCTATTCACATGACAATTTAATTCTTGGATATTTGTCAGCGAGAGGTGCGAACGTGATTTTTGTTTGTTTTCTGGGACTCAAACCATGATTCTCGTGCTCAATGATTGCGCAATTAACCACTGAGCCACGACGCCCACAATTACTACGCACAAGTCACTTCTCGTCAAATATTTGTTGATACTAAAATGATTTTGTCTTTTGCGGAAAACTCTAAATTCTTTCTGTATAGAAAATTTGTCGACGAATGCGATATAAAACCTCAAAATTTCTGGATGCTTACATTAAAGGATTCGATGTAAAATAGCTAGCGGGGTTTAAGTGCACTTTAAAGAAATGTCGTAGTGGAAGGAAACTATTGACGCCAGTTAAGTACTCGCAATTTGTGCAATTTGCATGTTTGCCAGCTCGATGTTTGCATTATTCCCAGACCCAAAGACTTTCTTCGAATATAATAAACTGTTTAAGCGAAATCAACTTGCAAGAGTAGTACATTACATACAATGTATCCGTAACAATGAAAGTAGAAAAGTAAATTTTGAATGAAAATGATGAAATTTCCAAATACACAATGCTATGCACATGGATTGGTACCGACTTCTTTGTAGGAAGTCATAGTAATAACAATTTAAGAGAAGTAATAACTAAAGTAGTTCAAAAGAAGTAACATGCTAGCTGAAACTACACTCTCTTTATGTCGAAATCTATTTTGTTTTAATACCTTAATTGCAACGATAAAACGAAGTGTGTAAGTACTACAGAAGTGAGCACTTTTTCAGAGTTCATGTTAATAAATTGTGCAAGTTATTGTTTTATTTACTAAACGATGTTGTTCATGACTTAACATGAAAGTTGTCCAATCTGAGAGGATTACCTATATAGAAGTTGTGCAGGGTTTTAGTTTAGTTTTGTCGGTTTAGAAAGCAAAGATGTACAGGTACCAGAGATTAATTCAAATCGTACGAGTATGCAAATGCAGTGAACCCGTGTGTAAAGATTAGAAGCGAGAGGCTTAAGCCAGGTAGTAGGTAGGCTGACAAAATACCAGAGGCTCTGCGATCACTGACGAATAATGCATGTGCTACTTCATTCATACAATCCATCGATCGTTATTTCGGGCTAGCTATTTCTATCAAACCATGAATCATTTACCTTAAGAGTATCTCCGAAACGCCTAGTTTTAAAATCTGCAATTTTCCACCGTGGTTTTCCTTAGGCTTTTTAAGAGTTAAGTTTTTTTTTAAGAAATTAGAACTCTAAGGGGTGAAAAGGTGATGGTAGTCATTAAAATTGTTTTTTTTTTTTTTGTTTACCATAAAGTCATTAGACGTGTCTAAGTTAATAAGAGCTTATCCGATTTCAATACTGTTTTTGTTGCACTAAAAACGGTGAAAATATCGCGCTGCTTTTGGTCATTATCAAGCGCCTTCTCGCATAGCTAAAGTGAATTTAATTAAAAAATTTGAACGTCTCGGACAGGTTAGTGATGTAAAGACTCCAACTCGTGTTCGTCGGGCAAGGTCAGCTGAAAATATCGGCACCGTAGCTGAGAGTAGGACTGAAAACCGAGGTGTGTCCATTTCGATACGATCACAGGAATGCGGCCTATCCGCAACCACTTTGCACCGCATTTTGCATAAAGATCTTGGCCTACATGTTTATAAGGTCAAGTTGACATACAAATTGAAGAACAAGATCATGATTTTTACACACGATCATTTTTGTGTGAAGCTCAGCAATGAGCATTTTTAGTCAGACGATACCACCTCTTAGCAGATTCGCAGCAGTGAATGGACTTTGTGCGGTTGTGTGTGCTCACGACAAAACCACGCAGGGGTGAACTTTCTTCTTCTTCTGGTTAAATTTGTTCGTCTGGAAATATTTTCGCTTGATGTGAAATTTTCATGAAAATTTGCTGAAAAGGTAAAAAGTTAGATGCATAATGAGTAATATATTTTGATTAAGACGAGTTTTGATATGGGGTTGGATAATGAATGGGCAGGTCCTCGTAGATGTCGCCAAAAAGTCAGTTAGGTAGTCAAGAAAGATGTGGTTAGACCATTTCACTATTCCACAAGATTCAGAGTCTGCACTTTTAATTAAAAAGTTTTGTCATGCCCAGACCTATACTATCTGCTCAAAAGCTTGCTATGCTTTAAAATCAGCAATGTCGACGAAATGATTGTTCAAGACGTATCCTGCGAGAAAAGTGTCGTATGTGTAACAGTCAGTCTTAGTTTTAAAGTGACGTTCAAGTAAACACGACTTAAAGTATCTCTACAAGTGCAAATAGTTTTCTTGTTGTACCTAAAATGTGATGCTTAGGACCCAAGGGTACTGATCCCCAAACTTTATCATGGAAGTTAAGGATTCTGTTGTTCCTGGTTTCCAATGGGCGAAATGATTTTATTTTCACTAATGAATCGTCCTGCTCTGCGTCAAAGTGTGCGAATGAAACACTTGATGTTGTTCAGTCAGTCGCTTCAGTGCTTTGGTGACTTTGGAGCAAGATCTTCTAAATCGGCTTCAATAAGCTGCAAAAATTTAAAACGTTATTTCATACCATTGCCCAAGTAGATGTGTCATTACTTTTTGATAATCTGAGGAAGTAGTTTCAAAGCAACTTCCAAATGAGTGGCAAGCGAAATGGGACAACAATAGCTTATGTGTACTTCGTCAGACATTTTAGCATGGAACACAGCATCGTCTTTGTACAAATAAGTGCTTCAGACTTGTCATAGAAAAGTACTATTAATGGCGTTACACAGAATTCCCGTTGACGACTTATCTGACTCTACTTGCAAGCAGCTCGATTAAAGGTTCAGTGTTTGCCTACTCTGCTCCTTCAAGGACATCAATAAACTATTCGATTCTTCGCCTGATTTTGGCAGCACCAGTGGCAGTCAATGCAATGGGTTGGTTGGAACCACCTGTCCCAATATGGTATTATAGGACTTTTCTCACCCAAGGATGGAACAGAAGTGTTTATCTGGTTTGAGCAGTGGTTATACTACTTTATTTGGTTTCATAGTGGTGGAAAGTGACTCACACTATGTTTTACAGGTATTGTAACTATTATTGGTGAATCCCTAGTCGTTTTCAGCATGTTGACATCCTTTGTTGGATGTAGGCCTCCCCTTTGCAAAAGAATTGCAATCTTTTAAAACCAGAGAACGATTTTAAGCATTTAGGAATGAAGAAGAGGTAGATTCACAAGGTGCCATTGGTGGTAAAGTTCCTAGAGCTATAACTATCTTCACCCCTGTCCAGCTAGATTTCTTCATTTGCTAGTTCTTTTTTTCAAAATCATAGCAAGCCTTTCTCAGTCCTCAAGCCTCAAAGGAAAACTACATTGAACGATCTACAATCCTTCTTGTGTTGATGTATCCCTACTATGTTCTACATTACTATATTAACAAATTATAACGTTTTACTAGCTAGCTCTATAAAAAGCTCGCAATTGCAAGCTTCCAATTTAAGGGCAGTTATGCTGATGTCATCTACAGCGCCTCTGAAACCAACAGTCTAGGGAATTACTTCTCTAAACTGTTTAAGTATAATTTGCTACCACCTCCTTTCCTTAGTATGCCTCATTAATTCATTTAAATTCAGTCCGGTTATTCTCCTCCCACACTGTCTGCCCGTGTAAAACATGTTTGATTTCTCACTCCAGATGAATGTTTTGTAAACAAAGCATTCTTCCCATAATAATCAATCGGACAAAGCACTGTGTCTGTTGACCCTAGGAGGATGGTGAAAAAAAGATCCAAAAGGAAGCAGCTCCTCCCCGCTCTATAGATCCAGCTATCCCTCCATCCCCCAATTCGACGACAACCTCGCGTCAGGTTATTGTTCTATGATGTGGATTGCGTTATTAATTGGCAGACGATGAGGGTTCGCGTGGATCGGGTTGTTTTCAAATTTCGAAACCTTGATCGCTTGAGTGTGCCTCGGTTTTGCCGGTTTTTTTTTTTTTTTTTTTTTTTATTTTGTCGTTTGTCAGTGGAGTCATACACAACGTGTACATTATCCCAACTTATTTTATGGAACTGAGTATGTGCCGATGCCGAGTTCAAAGCACTGAGCACTCTTAAACTCGACGACCGACGCCACGATGAGGGTAAGAAGCCAATGATCGACAATGGATTTGTTTTTATTTACTTTTTTGTTGTTGTTTCTTAGCTTTTTTTTTTATTATTTTGATTTTGATAAGCGCAGTAAGAAAACGTGACCGGGACTGTGAATTGTTTTATTTTGCCGGCAAAACAAAAAAAAAAAAAAAACTGTTACCAATTTAATTGAAGAAAATATTCCATAAGGATACACGCTTGCCATAGATACACATACCTTGAAGTTAAACTTTCAATTAGTTGACACTGTTTCTTTCCATTTTGTTTCCACATGACAAAGACGATCAAATCATAGTGAATTTTTATAATGATGACGACGATGCGGGTGAATTTTTATTGGGAACATACCATATTGAGATGATTAATTTTCTATTGGCGAAACAATAAGATATGACTTTCTAAACAGGGTTTTGGGTTACGCAGCTCTAGTCGATTTAGTAAGACACTTCTTTTGTTAGCGTCTCATTATTCATGCCACCTAACATATTTTTCGTGTCAAGATACTAATTAGCGTGGTAAAAGGGAAACAAAAAAAAAAAAAAAAAATCCCCTCAAATAAATTTGCCAGAAATATTGACTTTCGGTTTTTATTTAAACAAAATGTTTATAATAAATTAGCGAATCAAACAATAAAATATATTAAATTAATGTTAATAAAGGAATTATGTAAATTGTGTGCTAAAATTCCGCAAAGGCCAAATCGAAGATGACATACCACTTAAGGGTATGAGCTTTGGCCATCACAGTTTTTTTTTTTTTTTTTTTTTGCTATTTCGTGAGAAACGGTTTGATTTGATTGGTTAATAGGTTGATGAACTGTTTGTGCTGATTAGGGGGTCGTCAGTAATTATGTGAAGTCACATTTGAATGAATGCTATTTTGGGTATTTTAACGTACCTTCTTGTCGATGATTTCTTATACTGAGATATCTTTAACGTGCTTTGACCTTGAATAATCACTTTGGGCAGTCTTCCAAAGATATAACAAGTTTTTGTGAAATTTTTTTTACCTATTTTAGAAATTTATTTAAAAAAATATGCCTAAGGCATACCATAATTTGGCTCAAAACTGGAAAACATTTTTTTTTTAAATGTTCTCCACCACTTAGAACTGTATTCTTTGAAGTTTGTAAAACCTAGTCAGAGTTAAAGAGCGGATAGATAAGGAGAACGTGATATAATGATGCTTAACTGGTTTCTACTGAGGAAGCGCTCTTTCGTACTAAAATTTGACACAACAGCTCAAATGACAGGCAAAGCGATTTGACAGTTGCTTGCGAACATATACGCCTATTATGGGCTACTTGACAGTACTGAAGAAAACTTGACGTAGAATTATGACATTGGCTTCCGATTGTTTTCGACAATTATAGTTCAGCTTTAAGAATGGCTGAAAAACTATCTTCTGCGGTGATTAATGCGTCCGATAGCAGGCTCTAAAGTACATGTATGCCCCATTTTGCATTACGACCAAACATACGGGCAGGCGGGTCATATTTGTGGTGAAAATACCAGTACTGGAGTGCTAACCATCCAGCATTCACATCGATTGATCAGACCAAACATATGAGTTATATTCAAGTTTCAAACGAACATAAGCTTTATATATTGTGGTCAAGTCACTGGGAACTGAGGGAAAATACATTTTCATCCTTTAAGGAATCCTGGGCATATAGCACCATCTTTTGCCACATCAGTAATTTGCTAGTTTCATCGAAGGTCTGGGCTAACGTACATGCCAAGCATTGACAAGTCATTCGATTTTTTTTTTTTATAATTTGCGCGCGCCAAATGGGGTATGAACACCATTAAATTATTTCAGGGCACGGGCGTCTGCAGAAATTGAGAGAGAGAGAAAGAAAGATTGGTGTAGTGGGTTTGAAACTTAGGTGGTATTAAGTTTCAGTAAACTCCAAGGGTGGCGTCCAGATAACTGGGGAGCTTGTTTGTTTTGCTTTTTCTTGTTGCTCATGACTCACAGTATTTTTTTCCCTCCACCTGATGTCGTCATCACGATCAAGTTGCATTTAAGCCTTATGATCACTCTACTGCCAGTGTTATGCCTTCGCAGTGGAGTTCACTAAGCTTTCGCAATTGATCGACTTTTTTATTTATTTCAGAATGTAATAAGATTCATAAAAAATGCGAGCATTTTCAGTTTAGTATTCCCCTCAATATGCTTTCATTTTTCAATAACAGGAGTATAAGAAGTTAAGGTCATACATATACACTAATTTCAGACATTAAAGGGGATTGAAACTTCAAAGAGTACTATCTCCCCATGGAAGCAATAGAATATCACCTAGGAGCTGAATTTAAAAGAATGGTCCCAATAATTGCTGGAAACGTTGTCGAGCGTTCTCCTGACGGAGAAGAGGAAGAGAGGCACATCATCTTTTGCGCACGTGCCCAAGGGGTCCGAACACAAACTGAGTTAAAGGCGTCCTTGCTATTAAGAAGTCTGAATAACAACATATAAAAGTGTTGTTCATTTAATTACTGGATCGATTTTCAGAAAAACACAAACAGGAAATATACAATCCGTCTAGAACGGATCCTCCATCTTTGAACTCACCCCAATAAAGTGAGCGTGTCGTTGCTAAATTTGTAAAACAGATGAAATAATATCATTCAAAACAGAGGATATTTCCCGCAATTTTTTAGAAATTTTATCACAAAACTGTTGCTACAACTTTTTTTAAAAATAAAGTGGGCGTGGCTCCCAACATTTATAACCGAAGTGCACGGATAATGATCTCAGCAAATAGCTTTGAAAAAGCAATATACATTTTATTTTAAGAAAATCCCCCTAAAAAGTGGGCGTGGTCATATACAATGTGTTGACAAAATATAGAGAAAATCAATGTCTATATATTTTACTTTTCTTAAAAGTGGGCGTGTCAATTTTTACACTTGTAGTACTTCGGATTCCACAAAGATTATATACACAATTTCACGTCCTTAGCTTAAAATTGAAGACCAAAAAATGGTAATATATAGACCGACGGACATGGCTAGATAGACTTTTGATTCTGATCAATATAACCTGGATAGGCTATAATAAAAACTGGTCTTTCCAGACCCTTTTCATGAAACAAAAACTGCAATATTGGCCTTACTCTATATCGCCTATTTCTACACACTTAGACCTCTATTGACGTTGCTATAACAGTCTCTAGTAAACACCTATTACCTTAAAAGAGTTCCTACAAAACGCTTTAAATAGCTATCTAGGTGGAGAGCTCGGTGTGGTCTAGGAGTGAATCCCACAAGACTGAACTTGTCCTCTTCTCGAGGAAATATAAAATCCCACCTATTGACCCTCCATCCCCTAAGATAAGCTTAAACTTCTCCAACGAAGCAAAATATCTGGGCCTCACTGGCTCTATATCTTGATCATCAGACCGATCCTTATGTACGGGGTAGTTGTCTGGTGGATTGCCTTGGACAAGGCGATAAATCAGAAGAAATTAAGCAAAGTCCAACGTTCAGCTTGTCTGTGTATTAGCGGACACCTTCTGCAGCAATGGACACTCTATTTCATTTAACACCTGCTGCGTGGACGAAGAGAAGGAGGAGACAATTCTTCATCTTCTTTGCACCTGTCCAGCTCTCTCCTAAAGAAGGAAATTCCACTTCTTCTGTTTCAACGACCTAAACGATTTGAAAAAAATAGACGTTAGGGACTTCCTACCCTTCATCAGAAGCTCTATATGGTTCAATGAGTAGGCCTAAGATCGCTTCCCAAAATTCACGTTTTATCACAATGGACCTATTATTGTTCAAAGTGTGTTTGCTTTTAGCTGACAGCCACCTCAACCTAACCTAACCTAGGCCTCTATTGGTGGGGGAAAGACTTTTTGCATGGAAAGGAAGATCAGTGTGGGAGATTTGTTCACTCCTCCAACACCCTTGGCGACACAATATTTATTTTCTCGGATAGAAAGGCTTCTCTAGAAACACAAAATCTACAGCCTAGTTCGCTGTTCAAGCGAAATGATAGTCTTATTGCTTGGTTATTTGAGATACATAATTATATTGTTATTCACTGCAGTGACGCCTTTGCATGGTGAATGTTTATGTAAAGTAGTCGGCTGTTTTTAGGCAAAAGGGGGGAGTTAAGGTAATTTCGATTGAAGATGTTATAGGCTCATCCTTCTTTTGACCTCGAGCAAGTGTAACAGTAGCGTCGTTTGTCGAGCTTGATTCCAATTCAAGTTTGGATTACCAGGGCACCTAATGTAGGTACCGTTGACGCAGTTGTGTATCCGCTGCTTTCATTTAGATTTCGAACTTGCGAACTATCTCGTATTTCTGAGAGTACCTTCAAACCAAACCTGAAACGTGATCAGTCGGAAGCGTTAGAGTGGTAGACTTTTCTTCTGTCTTTAGGCTTCTGGTTTCATTTTTGACTTCAAGGGCAAATGTTTTCAAATGTGAGTACGTGAATTTAATCACGATGAATTTCTTCTTTTTCGGACGGCTTCAGTGAAGCTCCCTCCTATAATTTTAGATTACTTAATACTCATTGAGGCACTTAGCTGTGCAGATAAAGGTTATCTCTCAACTTACTTAAGGATGACATCACAATGGAGCTCTGAACAGCATTCGTTTGGCTGATTGTCAGTAGTACGACTGGAATTATGGACTTAGTACACTAATCCTGAAAGTACACTAATGGAAGGTTTTGGTTAAACTTAAAGTGAGGCAAAGTGAACAATTTATTTCCTTGTATCCCTTAAAGTGATCGTCTTTGAATCCTAAGGTTGAGACTATCCACTTGACTCAAAATTCATAGTAAAAATACTGAAATAGTCATAATGTTGTCGTTTTACAACATACCATATATCTACTATCATGCCTGCAGATACATGTAGTTTTACTCTGCCTAACGCACGCTGTACCTATGATCTAAAAATCCCCCTCTGTCCCAGATTCCATAATATCAGTCTCTTGCAATCTCTTTTGCATTCCCTAAAACGATAGACATCATTAGCCTCCATTCGATTTGTCACAATTTGCTACAAGTTTCTCTAAATAAATGCCCACTGATTTATCCATTCACCCATTTTGTCACTGTATCCCCCTACTCTATTCGAATGAACCTGCATTCTTGCATCATTCGTACCCTCGCCTGTCACAAATAATTCATTCATTTCTCAAAGGCCCGGCATTAATGGGAAAAAATTAAACTGAAATCCACACCCGATTGACAATTGACAAACACATTGCGTTCGTTCGTTCGTTCACTACACAGAACCAATAAAACGTTTCGTACTAATTTGTTTGTCACACACTGTCCACGATCATTAATCATCGAACGTGTGTGTACCTACGGACAGACGGACGACCTTTCGGTGAATGGATTCGGTCGGCGGCGGCGTATACACTACGCATTCGAGAATGTGTCAAAGCCCGGCGATGAAGTTCTGTGGGATATCACAGATAGAAAACCTTCGTGGACGCATTGGAATTCAATTCTATTGACAGACACTGTGAACTGGACACATTTGTCTTTGTCAACAGCATTTTCGACACAAAACTATGCTACCGAGAGGGAAGTATGCTTGTATATGTGTTTTCGATTAGTACTAGGGCTGGGGTGTTGGAAAATTACTTATAGATACGCGTTCGACTTTGGATACGTGACTATTTTGCCACGGATTGCAGCATAGGATTGAGGGATTGGTTGCATATTGAACAGCACCGGCACGTCGGCAGCAACGCACTACATTAATGGGGGAGTATTGTTCGATGGGAATTTCATTTCATTTTGAAATTATAGTATTCTTTTCCCGATTCTGGCGCATTAATCAAATTTTGTGGACGATTTATGCAGGGGTATCAGTATGAGTCGCAATGAAGGTTTAATGGATTGTAACACATTGTTTGAACTCCATTAATCTATTCATAATTGCTTAAATATCTGGTAATTATGGGAGAGGTTATCCCGATTTCTATGAATTGTGTGGAAATTAGATTTACGAAACCTTTTGTGGAAATGCATGGTGATTATTGAAAAAGGGGAAGCACTGTCCATAATTGAAATAAATATGTAAAATGGGGTCATTCCATAAAAAAGGGAACGGGACATATTTACATTTTATCCTTTAGTTAAATTCAAAGTGTTATTAAAGTGGTAAAGTGAGATCAGCTGTCAGTGTGACAGTTCTTTCATTTTAAAACATATTGGAGTTGTACAAAATGGCGGAAACCCGCATGTACCAACAGTCAGAGCGACGTTTCTAGTGACAGAGATGTCTTTTAAACTGTGGTGACAGCCAGAGTTAAAAATTCAATTATACTGCAATGGTACGCTAACGAAGAATGACTATACTATCATTACAATGTTCAAACACATCCAATTAATTATAACTATCGTAGTTTTTCGTAACCTTAGCACCAGCGAAAATAAAATGAGCTCTGAATGTATAATGATGCTTTTCCACCAGGGCCAAATGAGATGATTTCAAATGACTCACTTCGAGGTATTTTCACTACATTCAGACCATTTTGTTTGAGAGTTGACATAACAAAATGCCTTTTAGATTCAGCCGACTAGTTGTTACTTCTGTCAGGTGAGCTATCTTTGTCGATTTGGAAATGCATTCGAGGCACCAATTTGTAAACAGAGCATAGTTTAATCATTACCTCAGAGAAGCAAGCCTTGACTCTGCAAATACAGCTATGATATGATTATGATCTCCAAATACCATAATTTCTTCTTCTGATCGTTTTTTATTCAATTCAATTTAATAAAATTTATGTTTGGCTTATTAAACTTTGTTGTGGACTCTTTTGCCATCTCATTTGCTGGTAATGAGATGATTTAGCAAACGAGGTAATGTATAGGAAATGAGATCATTTAGAATTATGTGATTCTGTTGAAAATGTAGTATAAGGCGATTTACAATGGAATATCTCTGACAAGGAAGAAAAAGTTTTCGTTTTCACCTCATCCTTTCAGAAAGATTGCCATTTCGATACATCGTACGCATAAAGTCATATGTCTGGAAAAGTTTCATAGAAAAATTACAGGCAGGCTAGAAACAAAAGCATACGAGCTTAATATGGTAAAACTAGAGATATCTTGAGATACTGCAGAGATGATATTAAATGCCTGGAGGGCTGTATTTCCAATCACTGCCCCTTATATATATTCTTAACCAAATTATTCAGCAAACTGTTTGAACGTAAATGAGCGAATTGTTAAAAGACGAATAAACCGAAGGATTTAGAATTTTGTTTGGCCATTATCTTAACCAATCGAAGACCATAACCGCCCAATGATTGTCGAAGACTTCTGTTAAGATTCACCGCTAAAGGTCTAAATACTTTAATTTTACTACCAAATAGTAAATCGTTTAAGAAAAAGCTGCACCTTTCGTGGGCTTCATCGTTTGTGGGTAGGTGGAAATTTTCGTAGACACTATGATGACCGACAACGCGTGCTTATAGTAGTTTAAGATTTTTATTCACCAAAAACACCTCCCTTCCTCTTATGGACTATAACTAATTTACCTTATCTAGTAGTTTAAGTTTCAGAAAATATTTCCATCAAAAACACCCACTGATACCGCCATTACATGCTACTTCTCCTTATTGCGCTAAGCCGGACGTTTCATTCGTTGTAGTCGGTGCAGCTTGTTATTTCGTCTACGACGGTAGCTATTGTTAAGCCTCTGTAGATATCATTGTTCCTTATATAGGTATATCATGGAGCATCCACGGTTGCTCTTAGCACTTTTTTGTTACTGAGTTTATTATCAAAGTTGTATACCATACTTCCATATGGGTTACATTTGTCTGAATCTATTTTCGAACATTCGGATATTTTTTTTTAACGTGTTCTTTCCATTTAAGTTTCATGGCTAGTGTCCTTCCTAGATATTTAGCCTCGTATACAGCAAGTGAATGAAAACGGGAAGGTTGATTTTTTTTTTTTTTTTATGAAAAGTTAACATGCGTTGATTTTGACTCGTTAAAAATAAGACCGGTCCAAGAATACTTCCTTGTGGAACTCCAGCAGGTATTTCCCTAAATTCTGAGAATGCAGTTCCGTGTTCAACACGGAAAGATCTGTTCGCATGGTAGGATTGTAAAATCTTATATAACTGTTCAATCTTTCATGCCGTACCTTGTCAATGGCTTGAGAGAAAGCCCTAGCATATCTTTTTCCCTTGTAGAGTTTTCTCAATTTCGTTGGTTATTCTGTAAATTGTAGAATGCTTGATTCTGAAGCCGAATTGATTATCAGCAACTAAACATCTTTTCAGTAGAAGTTTTTCAAATACATTTGATATTATCGGAAAGAGCGATATTGGAAAAATTTATTTGTCGTTTGGAGATTTTCCCGGCTTTGGCTTCATCGATGATAACAATTTTAATTGAAGCCAGATACTGCAAAATTTCACACCGCTAGAGAAGGCAACACTCGTAATTAATTTTAAAGATACGTATTGTTCTACTTTGAATAAGATTTTCACATTTCTTAGGACAGCTAAGAATCTCCTAATATACTCGTAAAATGACTTATTGCCACAAGGGACACCTTTAGGTCGCATTTTCTTATCGCCGGTGTGTCTAAAAATTAACGGTACTTTACTTAAAGTCAATTTTACAAAACTGGAATTTTCGCGAAAATCGTTACAGCTTGGTAGATTTTTTTCCAAATTGATCCTTAAGTCATCTTAGACTTCTGTGAGGATATGGCATTAAAATTTTAGACATACATATGTTCAAAAAAGTTTTTTTTTTTGCCTTTTAACGCATATTTCGAAAATTCAAATTTGGTCGCCTCTTTTCGGCCTTGCATTAAGTCTAAACAATATACGGACGAACAGCACACACGGAGCAAGTACGTGCGATCCAGTGGTGCCCTTTATTTAATTTGTTTGCCATGTCTTTATTTAGGCTTTGTTTTTACCATAGGTGTACCAATTTCAACAATCGCTGTTTTTATTTATTCCTATAGGTCAAGTACTATTTTAGTGAACATTTTCGATGTCGAGATATGATCAATCTTGACGTTACTACAATGCAGGGAAATCTTGTACGTTCACCAACAACTTCGAAACAATTTTCCCCACAAGAGAATCTTGGACGAATGAAAGGATGACAAGAAACTCCAACGGGTCATCGGTATATACAGACGGCTCTAAAATATCAGGGGAATCAGGAGCTGGCATCTTCTGTGCTAACCCACCGATTGAACTTGCTATTCACCTAGAACCATTTGTATCGGTGTTCCAAGCTGAAGTCTATGCAATTATGAAAGCAACTGAAATACCCACAGAAGACACAAGCGAAGGGAGGCAAATCGACATCTGCTCGAACAGCAAAGCAGCAATTAGCGCGATCACAAACCCCATGTGGAAATCACGGCTAGTAAGAGAGTGCAAAACTAAATTGAACTTACTTGCCAGACGCAATAGAGTCCGTCTTACATGGGTACCGGGGCATGAAGGTGTATCCGTTAAGGAAAAGGCAGATGAACTAGCAAGGAAAGCGAGTCACACAGAACTGAATCCTGTTAAGACCATAGGGGTCCCTCTGACAACTATTAAAACGATAATCAATGAGAAGACTAGACAGGAGTTCCATAACTGCTGGACGAGTCTAGACACGTGAACCGAGTAACAACGCAGCAAAAAGAGCTTTCAATTCAAGCAGAACACAGTTAAGAGCGATCGTGGGACTTTTAATAGGGCACATCAATCTCAATAAACACTCGTTCAGACTCGGGCTAGCTGATACGATAATCTGTGCGAACTGTGAGGAGGAGGAGGATGATATAGAACACTTCCTCTGCCACAGCCCTGCAACAGCGAGATTAAGACTGAAGATATAACACATCTCAGTAAGAAAGGAATCGGTGCTATATTTGAGTTCGCTAGACGAACAAGACGATTTCCCGATCACTGTGTGACATAATCTCCATTGTGATACTCCCCATGATCCCAATATCTACATCTTCTCTCATCACTTAATTCCCATATTACATTACTTTTCCTACAGCTCGACAGACGAGAGGAACACAACGAGCCCAGTGGAGGCCTAAGTGAAGAGCATAAGCTCATACTCTTAAACCAACCAACCTACTACAATACAGGAACTCATAAAAGTGAGTCTCGCAATTGTGTCTGTTTGTCTGTCTGTCTGACCTTTCGCAAACGTCTGACAAACATCCCAGAGTGAAATTGTCATGAGAAGCTTCTCTCAATTGGACATAAAATTGCCCTTCGCAAACGGATAACGAGTGGCTGCGAGAAGCTATGCCTGGCCCTGTAGAGGCTGTTAACGCCAAAATATTTATTTTATTTGTGTTTATTTCTTGTTAACAACGAATTTGCTTTTCATGGAAAAAGGCGTTTGTCTTTTGTTCGCAATGAAACTGTAGGTCGAATGCTTTCATAATGTTATAGGTTTTTCAGTTCTGAACATTATTTGTTCAATTACACAAAAATCATTGAAATTGGTATGTACGAGTACATACAGATACCTGAATCAGATGCGAACATCACCTTTGAGTTAAACAATAATCGATGAGTCCCAATCTCAGTACGTCCAACACCAATCTCCCACTATGTCCAAAATGCTTGTTTTTAGAAAGCTGATCTAATCAAATCTTGGAAAACTCAATCCAGTTCTTTACGTAAGAATTTGAACAAACTCCCTGACCTTTTTCCATTGTACATACTCGTACATACATATGTATAGATCATAGTTCAAGTTTGCTGAAATTACGTAATAAATTTAATTTCATCTGCCCCATTCCCATGACGCGATAACAAACAAACAGACAAACCCAAAACTAATTTTGCGAGTGCAACAGTTCACTCGTAATGCAAATAGCATAAATTCTCATGACTGGACGCAGACATTATTAGATACACTATATACTCGTAACAGCCTTCCATGTTTACCCAGTCTGTTTACATTGGGAACATAAAATTTCATCGAAGTGCGTAGCGTTATCTAATAGCTTTCCATTCCCAGAACGTGAGCAATTTCCTTTGAATGAAATCCGCATACTCGTAGCTCGTAACACCAATCACCATACGACGACGTGACACCACATAGAATAAACAGCGATTATCGAATTCCTATTACAAATGGCTTGTGTTTCCCAGAACTGCATCGTTATCGATGCAGCTACTCCTAACTTCAAATGACTTTATTTATAGTTCTGTGCGAAATCAAATGAAAAAAAAAAAACAAAAACACCATCCATCAATAAAAAAAAAAGAAGAATGTTTTTCAATTTATGATTTACGTAGGCCAGTGCTCGGATATGTTCTCAGATTGAGATTGACCGAACGGTGTCATCTTGGGATGAAATTAAAATTACGGCGCCAAATTAATTATTTATTCATCATGCCGTCGCCGGATGTTAAGCGCCGACGACGGCGAAGCGCTCTTAACAATCTACGCGTACTCATCGTCCATGTTATGAACGGAAACATCAAGGTCATGGAGTCAATGAATTCCATTTCCACGACGACGACTACTGCCATTGGGGAATCTCAGCGAGATAAAGATTCCAAATGAAACAAATTTGTTTTTGTTATTGTTTACTTTCTTTACAAAGGCAGATAGAGAAGGCTATAAGGGGGAGTGAAGAATCGAGTAAATCTGTCGTGGGGTGCACTTGTACGGTTCAGACTGGAAGTGACACCCTCAATTATTGCAACCAGTGACTAGACTGGGCGATTCGAATAAAAGTCCAAACGTGTACCAGGCACACTCGTGGGCGTACACTTAAGCGTTCTGCCATCATCATCATCGGAAACAGAAGTATCATCGTCATACCAGACTATCCGTACCCGGTTGTTCATTGTACCAAGCAAAGCCGTTAGTCTTTTCGAGTTCACAGCGTGTGAATGATTAGTTTTCTGCGAGTCTGAATTATACAGTCGCTGCTGCAAGTTAATCGATGTTAATTAATTTAGACTAGTAAACTGTTCAAAGTCCAGATTGTAGAGATATTTTTACATTGTTCCGCAGCTTATGTATATACAGGGTGATCTTTAAATAGGTAGATCATTGAATTCCGGACAAAAATATATTAGTATGGTAATCCGGCTTTTATATATTTTTGTCTTAACTTGGATCTATCTTCACAATTTCTGTACAAATTTTAACAATTCTAAAGGGTGATTCAATTGGAGGCTACAATTTAAATTTGAAATAGAACACACTTTCACACCTTATGATGAAATTTTCCATTGTCGTCCATTAGCATTGGAATCATTTGGGGGTCATTGACATACACCTTCTGCATCATACACTTTCTTCACACGCCGGAAAACTTTGTGTACAATAACTGCATTGTTTCTTGCGCGGACAGGTGGCGCCGTCTTGTGGAAACCACATGTCTTCCATATCGATATCGTACAATTGGTGTGAAAAATAATTTGTTATCATGTTCCGATAACGTACACCATTGACTGTTACAATAGCAGCACGAACATTTTCGGCTAATCACACTGCATTCATAAATGACCCGTGGATTTTCATAACCCCAAAAATGCTACAATTCTGTTTGTTTAAGCAGCCATTCAGTTAAAAGTGAACCCCATCGCTGAAGATGATTTTGTTCGAAAAATCGCCATCAACTTGGTGATTCTCTAACACCCAGTCAACGAAGTCACGACGCTGTTCATGGTCTGCTGGCTTCAATTCTTGAGTCAATTGGATCTTGTAGGCATGCAAATTCAGATCTTTTGTTAAAATGCGATGCGTGGAACTGTAGGAAATGTTCAATTGCTGGAAACGATAGTGAATTGATTTTGACGGTTTGTCTCACTCACTGCGACAATCTTTTCACGTGACCGGCCACTATGAGGATGCCGTGGTCTTTGTACACCCAATACTGACCCGGTTCGATCAAAGTTTTGCATTAATTTCTAAACCCCGGTTACCGACATTATTTCACAAGGCGCGAATTGTGTTGGTAAAATTTTATCCATTTTGGAGACGAATTAAAATGCGTTGTTCTCTCATATTACGAGTGTCAATGCTTAGTATTCATAGCTGTCAAATATCAGCTGTTTATCTTTGACAGAACCACAGTAGTGCCAAATTTATTTTATTTATTTCATTGGATTGTGTATTTTAATAAAACTCAAAAATATATATTGTTTCTCCTTTTTAATTATTTTGTGAAGATTTCAATCATTTGAACAATTTTTGAAATATGTAACATATTGTAACCTCCAATTAAATCGCCTTTTACTTTTAATCGAATACACAACATCCATTGCACGAAATTGATGAATATTTTGACGACATATGGCCTACAGTTTCCCTGTATGTTAGAGATAAACAGGAATTTTCATAATTTTTTCTAATATTTTTCACTTTAACATCATTTTTTGAGTAAAAAAATTTACAATTCAACTCCAAATTGTGAAGGGTCCTCCAGCGGGTCGCTCGAGAACCACTATAGACATTTTGATGAAATTTAATTTGTTTGTATTGATATCCCTGATACGTAGGTCATTTCGTATAAAAACTGTAAAAAACGGTAGAAGTGTGAGTTAGATGTGGGTGTGGGGTTTCAGAAATCATTTAATTTAAGAACTCCTGAACGGATTTCAATGAAATTTGGCTTAGACTGTTTGAAAATGATCGAAATCGAATAGAATGGGAGTAAGATATGAGGAGGTCTTTAACTTGTTTTCTCATCATCTTTCTCACAGGTCTAACTCAAGAACCACCTGACTGATTTTGAAAAAATTGTGCTTTGAGTTGTGTCCGATATGTAGATAACATACAACATCGCTATGAGTAAGAAATTGCTGTGCTTACAAAATATAATTCACAAACAACGAATGGCATCATTCTGTGTTATGCTTTTAATAAAATCTCACTTACGGCTGTCAAAAATCCAAGCATCCTAGAGAGGTATATTTGGCTTCGCTTAGTATTTCTCAATTAATTGGTTTTCTTTGACACCAATTTGTTTTTAAATGAGAGGATTAGACGTCGTAATATCGCCTGCATATAATCTTTATCGATCTGGAGAAAGTCTTCGATAGAGTTCCGAGAGATCTCATATGGACGGCGCTGAGATGATACAAAACATATATGATGACGTAAAAACGAAAGTAAAATGCAAGGCTAGAACAACCAGGGGATTCGAAGTTAAGGTAGGAGTGCACGATGGTAGTTGCCTAAGTCCTTTGGTTTTGAATGTCGTAGACATTTTTTTTAAGGGACACAGCGATGAATTTGGAACGACTTCTTTTCTTTTCACCGATGATAATACTATCGTAAGTAGCGACGCGGCAGTCCTTTAGAATACATTTAACAACCGAATTAAGACTTTGGAAAGCAACGGTTTTAGAATTAGCCCAATCTGAACTAATAGTAGTTCCAAAATGCGATCAATTTAAGTACCTGGGTTCAATCGTAAATGATCAAAGCAATTGCGATGATGATATTGCATATCGAGTGAGTGCTGGATGGTTAAAGTGGCGCGAAAACTCCACAGTCTTTTGTGACCGAAAATGCCACTTAAACTCAAAGGTTTGGTTCAGCTTTAACATAGGCATTGCAATATTGGACGATGTATGAAAAATATAAGGGAAAAATTACAGCGACGGAGGTGAAAATTTTACGGATGTCAGGGTGATCAAAATGACTAATTTGGTATGTATTTTAATAAAACTCAAAAAGACATATCGTTTCTTCGTTTTAATTATTTTGTGAAAATTTCAATCATTTGGCAAACAATTGGAACAATTTTTGACATATGTATGACAACCTAGCAGAGTACAGTCATCAAAAATAAAGTCACGATGCCTTGTAAAAGAGCACAGTAGCATTTTTGGTCTACTTTTGCTCAAGTAATGCAAGCCTTAGACCTTTTCTGAGACTAAAGTTTCCAATGAATATCTTGACTTACCTCAGTTGTATTTGGGAATACTCTCCAAAATGTGGTTCTTATAATTTCCTCTTCTCTCCGTAGGTATGCTTGGCTGACGTGTCTTCCAACACGCATTTGCATTCATTTTCTACAAGGTGTATAGCCAATCCATTTTTGCCAATAGAATAAGAGCTCACTCAGCCATTTATGGCAGCTTGGCTATCTGACATAATAACAATGTACTGTTTCCAATGATTTCTGTAGAGGTTTAGTTAAACACATGCGCTGTGAGTATATGATTCATGACGCCAATCCTGGATCCATCTACTTAAAAGATGATATGATCATTCAAAGTGTACATTTTGGAATCGTTGGTCCACACTTTCTTATCATATCAAAATTGTATCTATTCATCTTTGGGGATTTTAAGAGGATGATTCTCAATTTCATTAGCGTCTTGTCAATTACGAAGTTTAGAGGTGTTAGTAAGAGGCATATTCTCAGAAAAATGGACAAGCTAGGCGTGAATTTTAAATCAAGCTCCTATCACTGCCATTAACAACCGTATTTATTTCCAAAGTCTTAAGCTTGAAATTTCAGTGATTGTGGTGTGTTTTAGTGTACCCCACGAAGAAGGTCTTCAAACTTTAAAAGTCTTTACTTACATACCTGAGCCGTTGTTTCGAAAATGACTTAAGCTAATGGTAAACGAAACAGCCAACATAACCCAGTTTTACGAGACCAATTACCTCTAAGCCTTTCACTTCTTCCCATTTTGAATGCTTCCACTTCACGTGTACTCTAAAATGGCAAAGGAAATCCGATCTCCAAATTAGCTAGACTGCTACAAGGGCAATAACTATACCCACTACCGGAACTTCACTTAGCGAACTTCCTTACTTCCGATTGACCATATGCAAAGAGATTTTCCAAATTAGATCGGCGACTTCCTTTCCACCAGTCAAGCTTGAACCAAGCCTACCGTGAGACCCACATTTGTTCTTGTTTCTCAAAAGCGCGCTAGCCCACACGTCATCGTGAGCTGCCAGCACCACCTGGTTCGTCTTGTGTCGCGCACTGTACAAACATGGTCAAGCACGTAGGCCATTGTTTCATGTTCCTCTCATGGCATTTGAAGCCGAGCTCTGTGAATGATAAATTCAATGAGTAATCCCACCTGCGTCATCACTGGGCCAACACTCACAGTCATAACACTCATAAGTTAGCACCATATGTTCGACGACAACGTCGAACACTGACAGTTTAGGACCACCAAATATGGTTGTCGTACACGATGTAAACGCTTCTCGTTGTTTACCAAAATGCCATTACCAACAAACGAACTGTTTAACATGCACCACGGCTATATCTTGAAATGCCATCATTCTTGCGGTGGCGGTGGGACCTGTCAAAAGAGACTTCCCTCGCCTCCGCCTCTGGTGTGCCCAAGTCAACGCATTTCATCGCTGCTGTCGAGCCTATCCATTCATCTATCCAGCTACAGCACTCTCGCTGTGATGTACGAGTATAATATTGTATTTGTAATGGAAAGTGTTTTGAATACTCAACGACTACAATGACGACGGCCGAACCCACTCACTCGCGCACTCACGGTGTGCTTCGAAAATTCATTCATGAAATTAGTGAATGATTTGAATGGGGAACGAGTTGTTGCTCGTTGTAGTTGTGAGTCGATTGCGACGACAACGATGTCGCTGTTGTGTGTGAAAATGGCGAACAAATTGTTGAAGCGCGGGCCACCAAAGTGCCACCGAAAGCGGCGCCAGAAATATTGAAATGCCCTCTATTCTACCGGGCACCATAATACTGGTGGTGGAGTTCTATAAATAAAACGACAACAACGACAACGACTCTGAAATGAAGCCTCCTGTCAAAAGAGCAGCCGTTGCAGCAGGAGTAGAGTAGTAATTGCAAAACTATGAGTAATTCGGTATTCGTGTCCCCGATGCAGTGCATACAGCTAGGGGGCACACATTGGGGGCATTAGGCAGTCTCCACGTAAATCTATTTCCCATAAATGGCAATAAACTAATATTTGCCTGGGTATGGTTTCGTTTTTTTTTTTTTCGCTTTTGCGTTCTACTCGGTTATTATCATTTATTTTTCAATATTGCCTCGGTTATGGGTGTACAATGAGGTTCTTTTTTTGGAGCCTTCTACACGCCATTGCAATAATTGTGTGGAATTGTGGCGCCAACAAATCGATGTGGAGGAACGATTACTTGGAATATTTTCTATTTTTTTTGCTATTTTTGGGAACCAGAAGGTCTTGCAGGTCACGTTATTTTCAAATGAGAAATGACCTTTATCCTTGAACAGCTACTGGAAACATTTGTTTACGGTACGACGAATGAAGTGCGATGTGGGTAGGTTGTTTTTCCAAGGGAAGCAATCAAAACAGCTTGAAAGGAAGGATGAGACGATAAGCGGGTGTGAAAGCGTAAGCTCTTGGCGTTCTCTGATTAGGAAACATTACTACTCGTATGCTATACTTTAATCAAGAATCCAGGCTTCATTGGAATCCCTTCTCAACTACTGCGCCACTTAAGAAACCTCTGTTATATCCGGTATCAGACGACGAATGTTCGACGTCGGATGCATCGATATCGTAGAACTAAATGCTTCACGACGTCGAGTACACTATTTATAGAAGTGTTTACACTTGTCCGGCGAAGGACATAAACGGTCTTCCATTAAAAGCTTTCATTTTAAATTAGTAAAGAAAAGTGCGGATATTTTTATTTCACTTTAAAATACAGACTCTACCATTATTATATATGAAAGGGTCGTCCTTTTGAGGAAGGTTTACCTGAAGTTTTCCCACAATTGCGGCTCGATTTCGCGAATAACAGCTCTGATATTATATTTGTGGATCATTGGCGTAGACCCTATCCTTAACGTATCCCCAAAGAAAGAAGTCTAGCGAAATTAAGCGTCCAGGAAATTATTCGTGCAATAATGCGGTTGTTCCACTACTTGTGTGGCTCGTAGCCCCTTCCTGTTGGAAATAAACATCATACAAGTCTAGTTCTTCAATTTCAAATCGGTTAACATTGTTCGGTAGAGCAATCCATTGACTGTGACGGTGGGACCAGCTTCATTTTCATAAGATCCGATAATGCCACGAGCCTCAAATCCACACCAAACTGCTACTCGTTGTGGATGGAAAGGTTGCACGACAATCACTCTGGGGTTTTCGATGCCCCAGATGCGACAGTTCTGCCTGTATTTCTAACACCCAACTGAACTTTGTAAGCATGCATTACAAGTCTGGGATATGCCTAATTGCTGCGAACGTCTTTTATTAGACAAGCCAGGGTTTTCAGAGACACTTTCAGTCACAGAGCAATGTTTTCGATTGACCTGTCTTTACGAGCACGAATTGGAGTCTTTACATCAACCTGGCCGATTGACTCAAATCTATTGATTAGGTTCAAAATAGCTGGGCAAGAAGGTGCGACCGATAAGAGTACGAACTTTACAAAATGTCTCCGCGAAATTGTCACCTTTTTTTTGCTTGCATGTATAGCATTCCCATTTCTTGAACCGTATAGTTTTTATTTGACAGCTGTCAAAAAATGACAGCTTTATGTTTGAAAGGTTAAAAATACCGCGAAATTTAAAATGAAAGCTCTTAATGGAAGACCTTTAATATACGCCTAGTTTCATACTATGAGTGTGCAAAGCTTAGTAGATACATATTTTCAGTATATAGACTTATGGCGAAGAGGTTTACATTTAGAAATTTCAGATTTCAGATCATCTGAATGCTTCTGTAGGCAGGCATCGGAAGCGCTCAATTAAGTTGGCAATTTCTTAGCAAATTACTTATATATTGTGGATGTTAAGTATACTGTGCAATTCAGAGGGTTTTCTTTTTTTGTGAACTGGGCATACAGTGGACATCCAGTGTAACGAGTGATATAATGTTGGAGGTCGTCCACTATATTGAAAGTGTTCGTAACATCTAGCGTGACCATACTCGTATGCTCTGAATTTTGCAGGAATACACTGCATGGATCGACTCGGATATACTTTGCAATTGGCGGGAACTAATCGTTAAATAAATATGACAAGTATCTTTTTTTTCGATTTACCCTATATTTCATTCCGCTAAATATGGTCACGTTAGTTATATAATAATCAACAAATTTTATTTTTAAAGTTGTTGTGCGTATCGTCTAGAAACGTTCAATATGTCAGTGATCACATAAAATTTACTAGCGGCTAATAGCAAAATCATGGAACGGACAAATAACACACTTGCACTTTCTTACACCAAATTGTAGTAAAGACTAAATGTTTTAAATTTTGTTACTGTGTTTTTAATTTCCAGCCACAAACGAATAAACAAAATTGAATTCTACTTTGACAGTCAATGGTTTTTTTTTTACATCTAGCGACTTTTAGCAACTACTTATTTCACGCTAGATCCTCTCCACATTTCTCCAGTGGCGCTAATAGCGGAAAGTTTTCGTTATATCGACATTCGTTATAATGGACGTCCACTGCACTTAAAGGAGTTCGGCAGTTAACTCGTCGGCTTTGGCAGTTTTGTCGGACTTCAATTTAGATATTATTATCTTGATTTTATTTGCTTCGAGTTGATGACATGTTGCTTGTCATGTGTAGGTTAAATCGGTTATTCTGACTGACAGTTTTAGTTGTCACCGCCATCTGCAGAAATATTCCTTCCAGATACTCACCACCAATAGAACTCAATACACTTCTTTCGGAGAAGTCAGTGTTCATCTTGTGTGCCTCGCTACCTGAGCAGTTCTCTTAAGAGTCAATCAATGGACTCCATTGGCTCAACCTTATGTCAAAATCGAATGAAAAACCAACTCAATTCCTGTTACCCAATAATGGACAATCTGTCAAATTGTTTACATTCGATTTGGTTTCAGTACAGGGAAAAAATAACATAAGAAATAAGCTAACAAAATTATAAGAAAAATTAAAATTCTTGCATCTTGCAATGGAATGGATAAATGTCCTGATGAAAATTAATAATCCAGAGAACAAAAAATGCCTGTTATCTAAATTACGCACGGAATGTGTCATTTTATTCACACTTTTCGTAGAAGTTAACGAAAACTTGACGAAACCAAGTATACTCGTAATCCCATTATGTTAATGAAATACGGTTTGGAACATTCGATTAAGCCTTTGCCCTTTAGTTCTTTGCAGCGTTTTTTGGTGCGGATATTGTTTTACTGCTTTTGCTTATCAATTTTCTTTGTCAAACCAGGGGTTTTGTTGTGGTCGATTTATGGAACACGGGGCAGCATTTTGTCAATGTTGCCATGCACTTGGTTAGACTTCTCGAAAAACTACAATTTTGTCAGTCTCTTGGGATTAGAGTAGTCTCTTAAGGGTACGGGCATTCTAAGTGTAGATTCGAATGTTGTTTGACGTTATTTCTTTGGCTAGGGTTGTCAACAGTCATACTTATTGGGATCTAGTTGTCGTTTCTTAGCGGTATTCTCTCTTTTTTGTGAGACCCATGAACAAAACGGATCATGGCAGTGATCGAATGCCATTTGTATAGATGGTCTACCGAAAAGAGCTCCTTCACTAGCAGCAATCCCTATTCAATGTTTGAGGTTTCTCACTGGTGCTCCAAATATGTTGAAGTAATAGTCGGCGCTTTTGACCAAGCGACCTTGGGTAGCCCTGCTGTAGAAACAAGCTCCGCAATCTCGCTCTAGATCGTATCGTATCATTTCTCATTCGCGTCAGCCACCCATCCACGAGAAGAATCACCCGATGGGTCAGGTTGCTAAGTAGAATGTAAATTTATTATTTAGTTTCTCCTGAAACTATTTAGAAGATCTTTACTACTTTGTATTACCTTACTAAGTTTGAACAATGAAACTGACTGACTACGAGTATCTAAGAACATGAAAGTGTCTCTGTAGTCGTTAATGTGGGTGTGAAATAACAAAAGTGATTCAGCATCCTTGAATTGGAGTTCCGCATGGAAAGTTGTCAGGTTGACATACATACTCGTACATTCATATATTTGTTGTCATTTAGTGCTGATTCGCATGCATTTAACCTTAGACTCGAGTGTTAAATTTTCTGAAGTGTTAACCTTGTTTGTAAGTGGTCAAGGATTGACTACTGTTTATAAACTTGGTTTCTTGAAAATTCAACCCAAATTCATACATTCACATGAAGACTAGTAAATCTATGTTTGGAGAAATCTAATTTACATGCAATTCACAAAATTTCTCCCTCTCTCTATCCAAACTATCCGATAACTATCCATTCATCCGGGACGACAACAACGCGACATTGCACATCTGTCTTTGGGTCGTTTTAATTGCGTTTATATCTACGAGCAGTATGATGGGATTTTCCAAAACAAGTCTTGAAAATTCCAATCACATCCGGTTCCTCGACATTCACGAAACTCTTCACACGACAATTAAACCAAACGGCGACGACGGTAACTGACTCACGGTAACGCGAAATTTTTTAGTTTTTTTTTTTTCTATTTGAATGGAATACTAAATCTATGTGGAAAGTTATTTTTTTTTTTTTTTGCAATTATGTTGCATACACTCTTCCTTTGCGAGTTGTCGTAGTTCGCATAGTAGATACATACTTACTATCATCGTGTAAACTTAGATACAAATTAAAATTCATTCATAAAAAAGTGAACGGAAATTGAATGGGAAGTGGAAACGAATATTAGCAAGTGCACTCTACCGAGAGACGATGACAAGTATTCGCACTGTAATAAAACAAATGAGTGTGTGCATCATGTCGTTAATTACTGCTTACGACGACCTCCAACTAGTGTACAACTACTAGTCCCTGAAGTATCTGTGAGATATTTTTCGTAAACAACACCAGACGATGTGGCAACTTCGATGAGGAAAAACAAAATTAAGTAATCCCCGTGAAAAGAAGACGGAAAGGGAGGGCAAAAAAAAAACGTATTTATAATAGAAATTAATTCATTCCGCAACCTTGTCAATTGCATAGCTGGTGTGACAAGACGCGGTGTGTAAAGTGAGGAGCAGTACACACGCATACTCGTACACGTATAAGCGAGGAGAGAAATTTATTGGCAGCATGTGTTAGCGATCTCAACTCAACCGCAAAGTGATAAATTTCATGTTCGAAACGAGCGAGCTAAAGGAAAACCCGAAATCTATCAAACCAACAAGAAAAAAACAATCAAAACAAACACATAATTGGGGCTTTTGTTGATGGCTCTGTGGGGGCGTATCATCGAATTAAAAATAGAAATCTAATTCCCGCTAATAAGAGATGACTCACATAACCGTGACGACAACGCCGACGATTGGATATGGTGTACGATAGATGGTGGACAGAGGCTATCATTCCCAAACAAAGTGATCGTCCTTTATAGATGTATATTTAGTTGCGCGGTTAATTTCTTGATTGTTTTCATTAGATTCGTATTGAGGGGTTGACACTACGAGATTAGATGACGTGGACTGTGGGGCATGTGTAGAAAGTTTCCCACAATAAATCATCGGCGCGCGAACAATGGGGACAGCTAAAGTATGTACCCGACTAATGATGGGTATATGGTGAGAACGTGTGATTTTTGGGGTTTTCCAGTGAAATTGAGTTGATTGAATCATCTGATTTAAGTGGTTTTGTTATAAACAGATACATGATGACGTTCTACACTAAATTGTGGTAACAATGAATGTTAGCTTCAAGTTGATTTTTACTGGCACTTGGAGATCTTCTCAGCTTTGTTGCCTATTCGGTTGATGTAACCTAACTAATGTAGTATTCGGCATTGGCTTTATGGACTTTAGAGTCTCATACTAATATCTCATCGAAGGATGATGACAGATGTTCCGAAAACCTCAATGGAATGATCCCTAGAAATGAGACATATGAGAATACTACTAGACAAGTTGCCAGTGCCCATCGCATATACGAGTATGTTCAACTGACAAAGGCGTGAACATCTTTGCTACTAAACAATTCACTCTCAGGGGATACAAATATTTCCAGAATCTCGAGCTATTCAATACCAGAACCAGAAGGTATCTCGGGGCGCTATCCCATCATTATATGTTCGTCCTTCCTAAGAGAAGATTAAAAAACAAATAGTTTTCGCAGTTGTACGCAGGGTATATCAATGTGGACTCTTTCACTTGAACTTGAATTGCCGCAAAATCCCCCATCACGGCTTCTTCGCAAATTGCAATTACGTCAACATGAGTCTGAGTAATGCAGCAAATAGATAGTGTCTTCTTTATTAATACACGCTCTGCATACTGTCTGATTCAAAACTAAATCAAATATTTCAATTCAGTGCATGTTTCGAATAGTTCGAAGGAACTGTTTCCAAATTGCATAGTCGGCATTGGCAGCAAAGGGGTACTCCAGCGATCCCAAAATCATACATCGACTGGTCGCAGAGTTCTAAAAGGTGAATACTCTGTGATTTGATTTTTAAGTCGATGAATTTCAAATGGATTTTTGTTTGTCATTTCTAGGATTTATTCTAGTGTCAAAATGACTTCTGCTGTCGACGGAATGGTCCGGAATCCGCACTGATACAAGCTGATTTATGAGATGCAAAAGCCTAAAAACGATCAAATCCATTCCCAGTGGATTAGAAGATAGTTTTTCTTAACAGAATCATTTTTGGTAGGCCAATTTTGCCTCAGGTGTTTATTTTTTTAAGGATGATCTGATACCTCATCGATTGGTCGTTTACATTTGTGATGGTATAATTTTCTCTCAGTTATTCTTGATCGCCCTAAATTAAGTAACTTCGTCTGTGAAGCTCTGAGTAGTTTGAGTTTTAAAGGCTCATGAAGTTTAACCCTAACTCTAGAATCGCTTAAAAAGAATTTCGATAAAATTTGTGATATTATGGGGTAAGTTAGTATCCCACATCTACACCTTAAGGACTAACTATAATGGACGGCTTAGCCTTATGTCAAAATTGAACGAAAAGCCCACTAAATTTCTGTCAAAGACTCTAGTTATCCAAATTTACTTACATTCGATTTGGTTTCAGTGCAAGGGTAAAGGCAAAAGACGAAATTATAAAAACAATAATCTTGCGTCTTACAATAGAAAGGATAAGTCTCCTGATGAAAATTAATAATCCAGAGATAAAAAACATGCTGCTGTCAAATTTCCGTGCGGAATGTGTCATTTCATTCACACTTTCCGTAAGCCCACAAAAGCTAACGAAAATTTGACGAAACTAAGCATAATGACATTATGTTCCCATAATGGTTATGAAATAATGCTTCAGCTTATTCAAGTCTATTATGGTTTGCCCTTTATACTGGCCCAATAATCCTTCCTTTTTCGATTCAGATAAGTAGAAGACATGAAAAGCAAGTGTCTAATCACTTTTTAGGGTTTTTTGGTTCTTTTTAATTTGTCAGTATCTGATATCAAGGGTTCATTACCCACAAAATCTACACCGGATCAACGTAGGACGAGTCATAGCCAATTTCAATGCATTTTCTTCATCAACTTTCACTTGAAGCACAACCAGAGTTAGTTCAATGAAATGAATGGTTCATCCGCATCTACTAGGGGAAAACCATTAATCAAAGCGTATGATCAAAATGAAAAAAAAACCCCAAAGAAATGCGTTAGTCAAGAGTAAATTTTATTTACTTTATGCGACTACGTACGCAATATTATTTGAAACAATATTCTTCTTTGATTAATAAACAATGATCCGCAAGCTGGTGAAAGAATATACAGAATGTTTCTAATTACCTGAGCATTACATTTCGAGCAAACAATTTGACCGGAACGTTGTTGTCATCTTCATCTTCGAAGAAAAATGAGCCAATAATGCTGCTATTCCACAAACTACACCATCATGGGTTTAGGTGCACTCTTTCGACAACAGCAGCAATATCCTCGTCTAATCGCACAGGACGAACACGAGGATAATTTTGATTATCAATTAGCGTGTTAATCTCATGAAGTTTCCTCACAAACTTGCATACATCAGGCATGGTTAATGCATTGTTCTACCCAAATTTCTTTTCAAAATTCGCCCTGTTTCGGTAACATAGCATAGCACTTTGGAAATAAGTTCTCATTATGTCCCAACATTCTTCAAGCGTAAATCGACCCAAAAACTTTTGAATCAATGGTAATGCAAAAAAAAGACGTGTCTGTCAAAAATATAGATCGATATGTCGCAGACGTTGCGACCACGTCTTGGCTCTCGCAAGCACCTGAAATAATAAGGCATCCTAATATTGTGTAAATATTGCAATAACCAAAACTAAGAATAATGTCAATTTGGGTCCTGAATGTAATGCGAGTTGCAATAGAAAGATCTTTCATTGACCAAGGATTTATTGCGATTATTAGGACTTATACGAAAAAAATCCGAAAGTAATAATTATTTGGTGATTTTTATTTATATAAATCAATAATATAAATCCGATCACGATTCTGACTTTTAAAAATCAGAAGTAAGAATTAAATTATGATTTTTATTTTTAAAAATGGAGAATAAAAATCATTCATAATTTAAAAAATAAAAATCAATTTATGTCTCTTACGTGCGAGTCGGGACCACCCATGCATACTAATTTTGTTTCCTCGTTCATTCGGAGAAAAAAAGCAAACTATGATTGTATATGCCAAACAATATTTTGTTCCAAATCTGTTTGTTCTTAAACAAAATATGTGCTGTTCGAAGGTAGATTCGTCGAAAAACTATCAAAATCGGAGCAAACGTAGATAGGATGTGGAGGGCGATACTTAAAAAACCTTTAAATCATCCTTTTAGCCGTCTAAGGGCATTCGGAGAAAAAAGCAAGCTATGATCGTATATGCCAAACAATATTTTGTTCCAAATCTGTTTGTTCTTAAACAAAATATGTGCTGTTCGAAGGTAGATTCGTCGAAAAACTATCAAAATCGGAGCAAACGTAGGTAGGATGTGGAGGGCGATACTTAAAAAGCCTTTAAATCATCCTTTTAGCCGTCTAAGGGGATTTTGATGAATATTGAATACCCTTACATTGTTTCAGGCCACGAGCGTTTTGGGAAAAGGGGTAAGAGGAGATGCCTGGGCACGTTGGCTTTAAATGTTTGAAGGTTGAAGTGATGGCCCAATACAGTAGATTTGGTAGATCATTCCATATTCCGTTTCACTTATAAACGAATCCCTATATTTGATAGTACGATCGAAGCTAAGCTTATGGGTAAACTCATGTGCATGCGAAGTATAACGCGTATTGCGGGTGAAATTTTGAAGGGGAGGAATGTAACTGGCTATTTTGCAGAAGTATTTTTTACAAAAAAAAGAAAAAGAAACGAGATATCTGTTCAATGTTCACAATGTCTCTATCACCTATAAGTTTTGACACTCGATTTTGTGCCCTGTCTAGAATGTGCAGAACGATCTTGGGTGCACCAGACCAGATGTGGGCGTTATATTCCAGCTTAGGGCGGATGAATGCCTTACAAATTGAGAAGGGGTAAAATATTTCTTGCACCGTTTAAGGAATCCTAGACATTTTACAACGATTTTGGCGAACTCAAATATTTGATCTTTCCATCGAACATGGTTACTAATATATAACCCAAAAAATGGCAAGTCTTTCGGCTTCAGCGATGCAAGTACCATTCATGGATAGTTGAGGTTTTTGGTTTCGCTTGAGAGACAGAAGACAGCATTGTGTTTTGGAAGCATTCAATTCCACTCTGTTGTCCAGGTGGGAATTTAATGTGTTTAGCGTACGTTGCTGTTCCTCTTCAACGGCCGAAGAGCAAGGATGTGAGTTGAGGAACAAATATGAAAAACTGTTATCAGCGAAGGAATCGATTAACTTAGATGTTGCAGATAAGAGATAAAAATAAGAAAGAGGGTCGCAGACATAAAGCCATCCAAGATAACTTCTATTGAATGCCCCAAAAGATAATTTCTAATCCATTGAAGAAGAGACTCATCGACGCCATACGAGTATGCACCCATTTTCGAAAAAAATAGCCTAATGCCAAACTCCGTCAAATGCTTTTGAAATATCAAGCTGAACCACCTTAGTTTCGCCGAAGTGGTAGAGATATTGATTCCACTTCTTCGTGAGATATGCCACCCAATCACTAGTAAGCATAGTCCACTTTAGTAGTCCCATTTTGAAAATTTTCGAAATTGAATGCAGTAGAGGTAATGTGGGGCAGATTTTAGGACATATCCAAATCATTGCCTAGCTCAGGATTTTGATGGTTTTGAGTTAAGTCGGACCTGTAAATGCTTGATTTTTCGCGTTTTCGTTGAACAGACTTTATCAGAAAAAGTATTCGAATTCTTTTGAATTCCAGCTTTTATGCGAGTATATCGCATGATGGGGTAGAAAAATATTTCTTATTTCCTGAGGTACTATACATTTGTTTTTATTATTTTTGGTTCAAAAGTTTAAAGCGTATGACAGACACACAGAGAAACGGGACGGATAAACAGCGTATAAACGTATGGAACACTAACTATCAGATCATGATTTATATTGTTAAGACTCAATGATAAAAGTCAAATAATAGTTTTCATACATTAATAAATGATTTTTCAATAGGGACATAACATTTTTTTATTTTAGTACAAATGCACCCTTAAACTTTTTTTATGAACTGTAAATGTCAAAACGTCAGTCTAGGTTTATATTTTTAACATGGTGAAGTTCACGAACGAGCAACGTTTAAAAATTACTAAAAATTACTACCGAAATTCTGAGTCGGTGGTCGGAACTTTCAGAGCGCTTACTCCAATTTTCGGTCGTAATAATCATCCCACCAGACAGGCTGTGCGTGCTATAGTGGATAAATTCAAGGCAACATATTCACTATTGAATGTTTCTGTGTCAGTGAGACAACGCATCGGTCGAAGTACCGAAAATATCGCAGCCGTAAGTGCTTCAGTTTAAAATGAGCCAAATCAGTTGATTCCACGCCGTTGATCTTTGAAGTGCCGAAACTTCTTCGATTGGGCTCTGCAAAAGTTTGAAGAAAATCCTGAATTTCATCGAAAAATCATCTTCAGCGATGAAGCTCAATTTTGGCTTAATGGCTTTGCCAAAAAGCAATATATGCGTTATTGGACAGCAGCAAACGCACATGTGCTTCAAGGGACTTCATTGCGTCCACAAAAAGTGGCCGTGTGGTGTGGATTTCATGTCAGAAGTGTGATTGGATCGTATTTTTTCGTTCACGAAAATGATCGCCATGTTACGGTGAATGGAGTTCGCTATCGTGCCATGTTGGAAGACTATTTTTGGCCAGAATTGGATGGACTTGACATCAGGGATATGTGGTTACAACAAGATGATGCCACATGCCACGCAGCTGGTCAAACAATTGATCTATTGAAGGGGAATTTCGGTAATCGTGTAATCCCGAGAAATGGGGTTACGTTAAGGCGTTGGTTTATGCCAACAAGCTAACAACATTAGAGGAGCTCAGGAACGGATATATGTGGAAGAGTGGTGGAAAATTGGATCCAAAGAATCGATCGTTGCAAACGTGCTCGAGGTGGTCATATGAACGGGTTCGAATTCTATACTTAAACTTAATATGTGTACTATACCTGGAACAAATTTCAGCCCGATGTCTCAATTATTCTATGTTTTATTTAAATAAAAAATTGTTATGTCCTTATTGAAAAACCCTTTAGTATCATACATTTTTATTTACGAACCAAGATTGATTTGATTAAAAATAAAATAAAAATTAAGGTTTGATTTTTATCTTTGATTTTTAAAAATAAAAATCATAATCTGATTTTTATTTCTTATTCCAAGAAATTAAAATCCATGACTGTATTTTACTTCAAATTTTTAAAAATCAAAAACAATTGAACACGTGATATTTATTTTCTAAATCACAAAATCATAACTCAACCTAAAATGAGACACAGGTGTATGGTACATATCGAGTGTAATGGTGTTTATTATTTCCCGTCCCTATTTTGAAGTTATGGTCAGGTATTACGGAAGTATGTTTAATAGTTTGAATGTGATATTGACTCCTTTTTTGTAATGACCCCCTTATAGGAGTAATCCCTCTTAAGACTTCCATAAGTTCTCTAAACTGATGAGCTACTTTGACCACTAACTGAAAATCTGCATAAATTTCCAAGAAAAGCTACCATGATTATTAAACACTAAGCTATATCAACCCACGAGCCCTGTAAACCAATCGGTTTTGAAATTTTTCTAAAATTCACAAGTCTCTCCAAACTGATATATATCGGCCGGATATGCTCATATCTTTTGACGCCAAGTATCAATTCCCAAGAAGCCTTGAAAAAGAACCTTCAGTTCAATTCAAATACCTAATATCTTTCCGCCCACCACCTGTCAGTGTACATACTTGAAAACTCAGTACAATTCCACAGAAGAACAGGAGAAGACTCATCTGCACACGCTTTAGAAACAATTTTTATTGGAAAACTTTCGGGCACGTGCATCAAGAAGCACCCCGTGAGATCGTGATGTGACGTTTCTACATTTATTTGCTCCACAATTTGCGTAAATTGAAAGTAAACAAAGCGTGGTGCTGATTACCTCACCCAATCTAACCAGACGCTTACATCAGTGCATCCCGCCAAAACTGACAACAGAGCATGAGCAATCAGTTTTATTTCAAGAACATACTCTCAAGAACACAGTGTGTTCAAAATGAATTTAATTTTTTTTTTTTTATATATTCCGTTGTTGCATAAGCCTTTAGAGCACTAATGAACAGGCTGATGCTGAGTGAGATCTCTTGGCCGTCAAATTTATTCCCATCCCAGCACCCAACAACCCAGCAATGTTTACAGTTTGCTTTGCTGCAGATATTTTTTCGCATAAAATTGCTAATCATTTTGTAAAATTCCTAGAAATGCTCTTCAGTTTCAGTTCTCTAGATTTTTACTAGTTGTTCTGTTTCTATTCTATGTGTATCTATTCTTTTGTTTGGGAATTCTTTTCTTCTCGTTTTTCAGTGCTGGCGCATGTACGGGCAGTAAATTCCAACGGAATGATACAATTTCTGCAGACAATTAGTTGAGGCTTACGTCAATGGCATGGGCATCCATATCATTGCTGTCGATTCCGTCTTTTTTTGAGTACTCTCCGTTCTTTTTACGACGAGAGTGTGTACGGGGTTGGTCTATGTTTGTGCGTGTGTTTTCGCTGGAATTTGAGGAACTTTCAATTCGCTTTTTTTTTAAAGTAATTAAGTGCTCTTTTAACGCCAAATGAATTGAAAAAAAAAAAAAAAAAAAAAAAAAAAATTTTAGTACTAAAAATCAGTCGCGTGACGGTAATATCAGCGATGACGAATGTAGATAACGGTGACGATGGAACATTTGACATTTTGTGTTGTCTATTTTTGGAGCATTATACCCGATGTGAATGTCATGTTTTTAAAGTGAACACTTCACTTTAGTTACGCTGGCGTCTTGAAAATGACAGGCAGGTTCCGGTATGATACATCATTGCTTTGAATGGTGTTTCAAGTCTAAAATTAGATAGGCACACAAGTTTTGCTATTTTAGTTTGTTTGGCTATTATGGTCACGTTGAGGTGTAGACGGTATTAATTTGGCATGTTCAAAGTGTTTCTGGTAATTTCACAATACAGTATGAGATTTATGATCTGTTTGCTTTTGAAGTACATACAGCATAGCTTTACGAAAATAAAACTGTCTATTGCACCACAAAAGAGTGTTTGAATCACATTTTGCCTTAGCACTTGGTGAACAGATTAGATGCTTTTACTCTAGGATCAGCTATTGTTTTACGGCACGAGATGAATGTATGCTAATATAATTTAAGGACTTGGAGGCAGTTTTGCAAAGTTTCGCCAAATGTCTCTCCGGATAAATTTGAGATTCGAAGGTGTCTGACCAGACCAGGCTATATTATGAGGGCAAGGTGAAAAGTTCTCGGCCTGACAATGAAAGACTGCGATTTTCAGTTAAAAAATGATTTTATTTTTCTACATAATCTCCCTTGACTTCAACACACTTGGTCCAGCGTTTCTCCAACATCAGTATTTCTTCTCGGAAGTGAGAGTCTAGAAGGCTGTGGAAATATTCATCTACGGCCCTCTCAACTTCTGCATTGGATGCGAAACGCTTCCCAGAAACAAATTTCTTCAAGTTTGGGAACAGATGGAAGTCTGAGGGTGCCAAATCAGGTGAATAGGGGGGATGACCGAGTAAATCGTACCCCAAATTCCGCAGTTTTTCCATCGCCAATGCACACTTATGTACAGGTGCATTGTCCTGGTGTGATTTTGTTCATCTTCAAGCCAGGCCTCGTCTCGCGAATTTTGGCTTCCAGCTGGTCAAGAAGGTTGGAGTAATATTCGCCTGTAATTGTTCTCCCTTTCTCAAGGTAATCAATTAACAGGATCTCTTTCGCATCCCAAAACACACTGGCCATGACCTTTCCGGCAGATGCGATCGACTTCACTTTCTTTGGCGCTGAACCACCGGCTTCCACCCACTGCTTCGACTGCTGTTTTGTTTCTGGCGTGTAGTGGTGGACCCATGTCTCATCGATGGTGACAAATCGCCGAACAAAATCGATCGGATCCCTATTGAATCGGTCCAAAGATTGCCGCGAAAATCATTTGCGCATTTGCTTTTGATCGGAATTCAGCGAATGCACTACGCATCTTGCGCAGAGCTTTCGCATCCCTAAGTTTTTTTGCAAGATGTTTCGCACCCTCTCTTCCGATATACACACAGCCTCAGCTATCTCACTCATCTTCACTCGCCTATCGTCCAACTCGATATCATGCACTTTTTCGATGGTTTCGGGTGTGGTTGCGGTTTTTGGCCGTCCTTCACGTGGGTCATCTTCGAGGGACGTGCGACCACGTCCTGCCCACTTTTTAACGGTTGACATGGAAGCAGCAGAGTCCCCGTAAACTTTTGTTAACTTTGGATGAATTTCCTTAGGGGTTAACCCAGCCAAAACGAAGAATTTTATCACCGCACGATATTCAAGTTCATCCATTTTAACGAAGAACACGCAAGACGTCTACTGCAAAAATTCGTGTAAAGAAACTACTTGAGAGAACAAGTTAAAACTTGCCATACGAATTAATGAGAAGTGCACCCAGGCAGGAAATATATATTTTTGTTGATTGAAACGCCATCTCTGCGCCAGGCCGAGAACTTTTCACCATGCTCTCGTATATTGCCACGAAGGTGCTGGCGCTTTTGCTAGTATCGAATGAGATGGTTTTGAAAGCAAGATGAAGGACATAATGCTGGCAATAAACAACGATTTCCACCACCGAGCAATGGACTAGAAGGCCATTTGAGATCAGTGCGAGAAAGAAGTCTTATTAAGTATAATTTATGGTCCTGTTTACATTGACGGTATTTAGAAGAAGGGGTTTTAACCATGGCTGTGCATCGACATCGACCTAAAGTTAAATAGAACTGTTAGAGACTATACGAATCCATTCCAGAAGAGGCAGCGATGGCATGCGTAAATGAAGGAGTACCTCAACGCAACTGGTAACCAATCTTAGATAGAGTTGTTGGCTGAGATTCAGGCTTTGGATTGCAAAGGCATCGCAAAAACAAGAAACCTGGTGTTCCAACAATCAATCCGTTAGATATCAATCCGGTCCATCCAAAGTGGTGGAAACTGTCATTATCTGTCTTGGTTAAGTTAAATGTCCATTGTGAACCAACACAGTCTAGGTAAACAAAAAAAGTTACAATACGTCTGGAGCGGATCTATTCTCTAATAATCTGGGCGTGGTATTGTGAACATTTTAATGCAAATGCAGTGACATCTTTCTGCACAGAGGATATTTCTGCGCTTTTTAAGAAATTTTATCAGAAAAACTGTTATGAATTTTTTTTTTTAGAGGAAAGTGGGCGTGGTTATCACTATTTGTAACCACAGTTCACAGATTCACAGTGACTCGTAACCAGCACCGTGAATAGCTTTGAGAATGCAACATATGATTTTCGAATGAAATCGCCCCCAAACAATTTGCGTGGCTCTGTATAATTTATGGAAGAATATTTTCAAATTTTTAGTAAGAAAATTGAAAGAGAAACTTAAATTTTTGATGGACGTGTTTGGGGGCGGATTTAAAAAATTAGTATACTTGTACTTCGGACTCTAGGAAGCTTATATAACATATTCCATGTTTCTAGTTCAAAATTTGTCCTGATATGTAGGTATTTAGTTTCTTTAAGTGAGATGTTTAGAATGGGGCTTCAAAAATACTCGTAGTTAAATTATCTTTTTTGCCCGCCTAACTGAAGAACATTTAAACAGATTTTGATGAAATTTGGCTCGTAAGCTTACAATGGAACTTAAATCTGATTAAATGGGGCTAAGCTATGGGAGGAGTTTTAAAAGTCTTCGGATCAGACATCTAACTCAAGAAGTAAGTACTTGAAATTTGTGCCTTGAGTTAAGTCAGACATTGTGCCGGTAGATCTGTTACATTATTCGCCTAACCTTTGCATGACTTAACAAACTCTCATTTTTTTAAAAGATTTTTCGCTATAATTTGTTAGAAATAAAGGGGACGCATCGCTTTTGCCACCCCCAAAAAAATATTTTTTACCTTCCGAATTATTTTCAGTTCATTCCGGTTTTTTAGGGGCGTTTTTTTTCTCAAGGGAAGACTGAAGACTTAAGGAATCTATATATATAAAATTTAAGAAGCTCAAGAATAATGACTCGGAACTTATAGTGTCCTTTTAGGAAGCCCGTAAGTTTTAGTGCAAGTTTTCCTAGGAGTCCTTTTGTTTGAATTCTTCTCGGATGATGTGAAGGAGAATACCGAGGAACAGTTTTGTGGTTCTACCAACTCTTTCGCCAGGCTGTCGGACACCTCGTTACCAGTGTATTGGCACTCAGTATAGAATGTTTGATCCTGCCTAGGCTCCTGAGTTTGTGTATGCATTCCAGTACTGTCTGCTGGATTTCATAGGAGCTGATTTCGTAGGAGCTCAACGGTTTGAGTTTTTCGCGTGCTTGTTAACGACCTTCCAATCACATGAATTTCTCGCCTGAATGATGTTGGAGAGCTTGCGCATTAGTTACGAGTGTTTGTTTTTTGGCCCCAATACTCCTACCTCAGTCCCCTCAGCTGTTCTCGATCCAACGGTATACAATTTTATGGTATGGTCTTTGAGGGTATACATCGTACTCAGTTTCGTGGTGAATATTTTGGTAAATCCACTGACGTGCACTATCTCATAGTCCTTCATTATCTGCAATCAAAATTTGATCGCCAATCAGTTATCGTTTTAAAAAAATGTAACCATCGCGAAATTCCACTAAAGATCTCATTCATTCCGCAGAAAACCCTTATTTTTACAAAGCATTCAGTGTTGATAGTTGGCATTCATTAACAAATATCAACAAATGACTAACTCTGCAGACATCATGTGTAAACATACAAGAGTATACAAGCGTAATCAATTCGCGTACTTTAAACAGAAAACCAATCTGATATTTACACCAAAAGTTTTCCTTTTATCTTCGTCATCAAAACAGTCATCGCCATGAACAGATTAGTCAGCAGCGTTCCACTTCGACCACATCCACCAGTATTAGTTGTTAACATAAAAATATGAATGATCCAACACAACATCACGATCATTGTTATTATGAGTATTGCATCAATTTTTGCTTCAACTACACGAAGAGGCGCACACAACAACGATCAAGCAATACTGCTGACCCAAAAACTACAATGTAGCTATTGAGATACGAGATCCAAATAACGAGCGATGACCTCCAGAATCCGTTGTGGCCAGATACAAATATAGTCAGAGATCAATTGTGATCGGTTTGAGCGAGCAGTGAGTATTTCCACTCTTGTAATTATTTTCATGAATGTATCTGTGCATCTGTGAGTGGAGTAGCGCGAATTTTTCATGAATGAATATTTTTGTTTGTTTTTTTTTTTTTTTTTACAAACAATTTACAACAGAGCCTCCCGGATGTGTATAGTCAGTCACAGTTCAGTTAGATACTGTATCTATACTGGGTTTGGGATGCCACTATTCTGTGCAGTGTGTAATAGAATAAGTTGATTTGTAAAAAAAACTGATGACGCCGTCCCCCGAGAATTATGTGACTATGTCATTGCCATTGACTATTCTACACTACACAACACTACTCTGTTGATGATACTGATGATCGTCAGTCGGTCGGTCGGTCGGTCGGTTAGGTTGTTTAGTTTAGATGAGCGAAGCTTTAGAGAGCTATTTATGGTGGTTTCATGCTACACTGAAGCAAATCGAGGTTTTGAACGATGCGTGTGCAACACAACAAACAACAAGCGCCCATATGACATTGTTTACTATGCCTAGATACATTAATAAAAAAAAATATTTTAAATAAGTTTAATTAAGTTTGAACAGGAAGGCGTAGTTTAATGGCTTTTTATTCTATTGTCGAGAAAATTAACGACGTGCCATTAATTATGATTAGATCGGGGAAAATGCTTAAAATTTTCCGAATTTAATTAGTCGGCCCATTAGGTGGATAATAGTGGAGACTAATTATTAATAATTGACAGGTTAAGCATATCACTTCAAATTGAAGGTATTTGTCAGTGTAAGGCGCCCCTACGGAAATTTTTTAAGGGTCACGCCTCATTTAAGTTTGTTTTTGTTTTGAATAATAGAGGGCCTTGATGTTATTTTATAATGGGGAAACAGTAGTTTGACACGTTATGATAGCTAGACTTTTGATATTTACGTAACGTAAGTGTTGATTGTTTTGTTTTTTTTTTTCAGTTTGAGGAAAATAAAGACTTACGAGTAGATGATAAGTTCAAAGAACTTCTTTAGATACAATTTTATAAATTTCATGACAGCCTTATTTTTAGGTTCACTTGATTCTAAAGTAGATTTATAAGTTCGTACTTTTAGCCCATAAAATAGTTAATACCTACTTGAAGCCAATTTAATTTCTCCAACTTTCCAATTTTAGAATTTTACTAAACAATTAAGTTGCGGTATTTTTAGCTAGTCATTAGCAAGTGAAACGCAATTTCAATTTATTTCAAATAAATAATACACGTATATAATATCCATAATTGAGCAGAGTTAAGCAGTGGGAATTTGAAACAAATTAAATTAACATTAAAATTTAAATAATTTTGGAGCTCCATACCAAGGAAAGGCGGTAGGACTTGACGGCATACCCGCGGAGCTTTTTCAAGCTGCGCCAACAGCATCGGCAGAGCTACTGTTCCCACTTGTCGGGAGAACATGGGAAGCCGAGAGTTTTCCAGATGAGTGGAAAAAGGGAATGATTGTCAAGCTCCCTAAAAAAGGCAACCTAATGCAGTGCGAAAACTGGAGAGGTATCTGCGTGCTGCATGCTGTGGCCAAGATAATAGCTAGAATCATCCTGGCGCGAATCAAAGAACACCTTGAAGACACACTCGACGCCGAACAAGCAGGTTTCCGCTCTGGATCCTTCTGTGTCGACCACATCGACACCCTGCGGATCATCATCGAGCAATGTGTTGAATATCGATCACCACTTCACCTGTTGTCCATCGATTTTGAAAAGGCGTTTGATAGTGTTAATCGGGAATTTATTTGGCGTGCCTTGCGCAGGAGAGGCATTCCGGATAAATTAATAGCAATTACCAAGGCTACATATGATGGGTCCACATGTCACGTTTTGCACAGAGGAAGGCTGTCTGAGGAATTCGAAGTCCAAAGTGGGGTTCGGCAAGGCTGCATACTTTCACCAATATTGTTTTTATTGGTTATTAGCGATGTACTGAATGCGGCCTTATCAACAGGAAATGGAGGAATTCGATGGATTCTCACATCTGAACTCAAACACCTCGACTACGCCGACGATGTATGCCTACTGTCTCACAGAATAATGGACCTTCACCAAATGACAGCAAATGTGGAGAGGGAAGCAGACGTCGTTGGGCTGAAAATTAACTCGGCAAAAACAAAAATGATCAGCCTAGGACCAAACTCATCAACTCATATATGCATTGCTGGATAAACGGTTGAGAGAGTAGAGAGTTTCCAATACCTTGGGAGTATTGTCTCAACCGATGGCGGAACCGAACTGGATATAGCCAGCCGAATAGGTAAAGCAAAATCTGCGTTTGGGATGCTATCCATAGTTTGGCGTAGTAATGCAATTAGCTTAGACACCAAGCTACGACTGTTCCGTTCCAATGTTGAATCCGTGTTGCTATATGGATGTGGTACCTGGAGAGTGACCGTCACTATCACGAGGAAGCTGCTAACGTTTGTCAATAGGTGTCTACGTTACATCTTAAGGATACTCTAACGAACAGCTTTATCAGAGAACGGGCCATGAACCTATAGGCACAACCATACGACGACGAAAGTGGCAGTGGATCGGTCACACTCTCCGAATGGGTGACAGGTCCATAGCTAACCAAGCGATGCAATGGAACCCGCTTACCCAGGATGGCAGGATACGCGGCGGTCCTAGGAGTACGTGGCGCAGAACAGTTGAGAAGGAAGCACGGCAACTGGGAAAGAGTTCCAGAAATCGCACACGATGGCGCGTAGGCGTTGTAGAGGCCCTAGGACCCACAAGGGGATACAGGACATAAGTAAGTAAGTAAGTATACCAAGGAAATCTTTTACATATCCAGAGATACGATCATGGCGGCGTACATTATACACAAATCTCACAGCACTGTTGAATGCCATTATTAATTTTCGTGAACTAAAGCTACAGAGATCACAAAAAAGTGGATGCGCATAAAGCAACATTGGTAGAATTAAAGCTTTCACCAATGTCGCTTTCACCCTGGTTGGGAGACAGTATCCAGATTGGTACAATGCGCGTAGACTGCCATAAACCTTGCCCACAGTCATTGTGATATGATCGTCCCAGGTTAGATTCTGATTTAAGTTCAAGCCTTGATTTTTAACCCTCTGAGAATACTCGAGACGACAATCGTTAATTTCGATAGTCGGGCTTTTTACCAGAATTAAGTCTAAGATTGTTAATGAGATTGCTCACTCAATTTGTCCTCAAGATGTGCAATCCTTATCTTGGAACCACATTAAGACTACAATTACAGAGGTTAATACCTCTTGGACCATTTCTAGCTTCTCTCCCTATAAATCGGCTGGACTTGACGGCATACTCCCGGTAATGCTGCAAAAAAAAAAACGCTGGATCTGGTGGTCCCTTGGCTAGTTCCGATCTATAGAAGCTGTATTCTTCTAAACCACGTCCCCCTGAGTTGGAGGCGTGTTCGTGTTGTGTTTATTCCGAAAGCGGGGAAGCGGGGACATGAATCTGCAAAGGATTTCAGACCCATCAGCTTGTCATTTTTCCTCCTTAAGACGTTGGAACGTATATTAGACACGCACATCCGTAATACAATAGATACATCCCTTCTATCAAAATCTCAGCATGCGTACACTAAGTGGCGATCGACTGAGACGGCGCTCCATGAAGTTGTGCGTACGATAGAAAAGACAATACACTACAAACAATTTACTCTTGCCACCTTTTTAGATGTTGAAGCTGCTTTCAATAACGTTATTACTGAATCGATTCAGGAAGCTCTGTCCCAACTGGGTGTAGGGGAGTTTATTAGCAAGTGGATAGTTACTATGCTAAAAACCAGAATCATTCAATCGACACTCGGCAAATAGTGTTTCCACCATATCCGTTGTAAGGGGAACTCCTCAGGGTGGGGTTATCTCTCCTCTTCTTTGGCTTATGGTAATCAATAAAATTCTGTGTAGGCTTGACCGAGACGTAGTCAATGTTGTCGCGTATGCGAATGATGTGGTAGTGTTGGTATCGGGGATGTTTCCTTCAGTGATCAGTGAGATTATAGAAGGTGCCTTGGATAAGATTAGCACATGGGCCACTGGATGCGGACTTAGCGTCAATTATAGCAAAACTGAACTGATGCTCTTTACCACAAAAAACAAAATACCGGCTTTCACGCCTCTACGGCTTAATAACCAATTACTCTCTTTATCAACTAGTGCTAGGTACCTAGGTATGGTACTCGACCCTAAATTAAGCTGGAAGCTTAACATTGAACAGCGAGTAAAGAAAGCCTGTGTGGCTTTTATGCTTGTAGCAAAACATTCGGTAAGAAATGGGGACTCCGTCCGAAGATGGTCATTTGGATGTATACTGCGGTGGTGCGCCCTATTCTTTCCTATGGATCGCTAGTTTGGTGGCCGGCGGTTAATAAAGCATACATTTCAAAACTCTTCAACAAAGTACAAAGGACTGCGGCTCTAGGTGCTACGGGGGCGAAGAGAAAATGCCCAACTGAAGCCTTGAACGTAATCCTTCACCTTATACCACTCGACCTTCATATAAAGTACATATCAGCATGTAGTGCTATCAGATTAAGAGAAACAGGTAGCTGGTGAGATAGTCTTTACGGCCACAACAGCATCCTTAATCTGCTACCTCGGGAGTTGGCGGCAAATCTGACCGACTACATAATTCCCAGGGTGAATTTTCGGAATGATGCCACGGTGAGATTCCCTTCCAGGGCGGAATGGAAATGTGGCGCGGTGACAAACTAGTTCAAAACAACCATTTTCAGTGACGGGTCGAAAATGGACTGCGGGATAGGGGCGGGAATCTTCTCTGAATCCCTCAATATCTCTAGTTCATTCCGTCTACCCAATTCATGCAGCGTATTCCAGGCGGAAGTTCTTGATGTACGAGAGGCGTGCCGTCTCCTCAAACATACGTCGATACAACTTATCACCATAGCCATTTTCATTGATAGCCAGGCCGCTATCAAAGCCATCGTATCTGCGGCTTCCTGCTCCAAACTGCAAGGAGGAACTTGCCGCACTCGGTCATCGGTCTAGGATCAACCTCATCTGGGTGCCTGGTCATAGTAACATTGACGGAAACGAAAGGGCTGATGAATTGGCGAGGCAGGGATCTGCCCTTGATTGTTCCCGTGCGGAGGAGGTCAACATTCCGTTAGGGGCCCTTAAGGGTAGAATCTTTGCTCATTTCCTTGCAGATGCTGGTAGTAGATGACGAGGGTTGCAGAACTGTGTCATATCCAGGCAGATGTGGCCCAAGTATAACTGGCGCAGAACACAAGAGCTACTAAACAGAAACCGGGCAGATATTGCTAGAGTTCTGGCAATTTAGCACTGGCCATTGGCCCATAGGGGTCCACGCAGCCAGACTGGGCATTACTTTTAATGCACTTTGTCGTAGCTGCAATATAGCCAACGAGCCTGAAACAATCCTTCACTTCCTTTGTAAGTGTCCGGGCCTGAGTATGGTCAGACACCTTTTTGATAATATTAGTGAGTTAGCATAGACAAGCATCGGGAACTTTATCAGTTTCCTCAATGCCACGGGGTGGATTTAAATAATCCTTGCTCTCCTTTCCCACAAGTCCAACGTCAGTTTTTACAACTAATTAGATTGTGGTATTAAAACGGCGCCTTTGCGCTAATTATGTTTCAGCATAGTATGCTGTCACAACCACAAATAACTTGGTTCCACGAAGCTTTCTGATGTCCATCGGTAGGGCGTCTGACAACATAAACAAGAAATTCGCTTTCGGAGTTTAATAATAAAAACTAGAGAACGAGGGGAAGTTGGCAACTGAACTTTTTCATACAGATACTCGTACTGAGGCTCTTTGCAACTCAAGATATTATTTAGTGTTTTAAGGGCGCAGAAATTGTAATAGGTATACAGGTCACAACCCAGAATCCTGTTAGTGTATCCAGAAATATGATCAAATCGTTTAAGATTGTAAACGTAACGCGTAATGTTATTAAAGGCCACTGTAAGATTCCTTCGTGTTTCTGAATTATGACAACAAAAAATTTAAAAAAAAATTTTAAAAAATTTTAAAAAATTTTAGGTCTTCGTTGACGCGCGCGGTAGCATCTTCGATCAATCCGAGAGGGTAGCTGATATATAATTGAACATCGTCGGCATATTACAATTCGGCACATTACAATTTCTTACGATTGAACGTGCTCGTATATAGTTGTTGAAAAGAGAGAAAAGTATTGGTGCCATAATAGATCCCTGTGGGACACCGACCTTCTATTCAAGAAAATCCGACATACTACTGTTAACAAGCACGGCATGAGTACTATTCACAAGGTAACTTCCTATAAGCTTTATGGCGATTACATCAAAGTTAAAGTAGCGTTTTAGTTTAAGGATAAGAATTTCATACGGAACAGTATCAAAAGCCTTCGAGAAGTCGAGCAGAACCAGCGAAGTGATGTGCTCTCGATCCATCGCAGAACGAAGCTCGTCAACCAGTTTCAACAGTACAGTGGTGCAACTATGTCTGGAGCCTATGCCTGAAGCTTGATTGAAGTTGTGAAATAAAATGGAACTGGTTCAGGTATGAATATATTTGAGAGCTCATTAGCTTCTCAAACACCTTGGAGATGAATAGAGGTATGAAAATGGAGCGATATTTTAAAACAGGAACTCTTTTTAAATCCTTCCAGGATTTCGGTTAAGTTAAGTAGGACAGAATGTTGTTGAAAATATACGTCAGGGGAGACAATACTTCGCAGATAATGATTTCAATAAATTTTGTATGCATGCCATTCAAACCTATTGCTTCTCATTTAACAGCAAAGACAGCTTTGAGAACGTCCAGTGGATGGACTCTACTAAACCCAAAAAAGATGTATCGGAAGTTGGCATCAAGTTTATGGCTGCCTTCTCACCTGGACTAACTTTTTTTTTATAATCTGCGCCCGCCGTAGGGGATATGAATAGCCTTAAACTGTTTCAGGACACGGGCGTTGGGAAAAGGAGGAAGATGAACAGAGGAGGAGCCTGTTCACGTTGGCTTTAAATGTTTGAAGGTTGTAGTGATGGGGAAATACAGAGCTTAGTAGATCATTCCACATTCGTGCCGTTCGGCTTATAAACGAATCCCTATATTTGACAGTACGACTGAAATTGGGCTTAAGGGTGAACTCATGTGCATTCGAAGCATGACGTTGTATTACGGGTGAAATTTTGAAGGGAAGGAATGCAACTGGCTGGGAGCATTTTTTATAAAAAAAAAAAAACTATAAAACAGGGAGAGACATGACACATTTCTCCGATGTTCAAATGAATGTATGGAATTCACAATGTCTCTGTTTTTTGACCATCCGGTAGGTTATCTGCATCTCGATGTTCATCTTTCCTCCTAATGGTTCTTACTACATCTATAACGTCTACGCGCTATTACGTGCTACAGGTAACTACACTAAATTTACCTAGGTTGTCCTACCGAGAATGCACTTCGAAGTACGTCACTGATCAGAAAACCTTCAAAGGAAGCTATTCAAGATGCCTGTCCTAAATGGAAGACGCTAGAAAAAGTTTCTTTCTTTTAATTTTATATCGTTTTATCTATGGGAAATGATACAAATAAAGATAGACCTTCAAAACTGTATACATTTGTAATCATCATAGAAAGTTAAGGATCTATGAAGTCCGTCTGTCTATTTTTCCAAAAATGCCTGCTCTTTTCTCAATAATTATACCCTATCCCATAGAGTATAACAATTTTGATACATAATTTGTAACATAAGAGAGTAGCCCCCAAAAGTATTTATACTTGAGATCAGCACCAAAAGTTATGTCGACCTAGCCAGTCCGACCATCAGTATGTCACCACTGTAAGTTTTGAGCCAGCAAGTTGAAATTTGGTATATAAACTTTTCATGACCCAAAGCAGTACAAGTGTACAAATTTTTAAAATCCGCCAGCAGATACGTCCACTTTTTTTTAAAAAAAAATGTCCTTTTATAAATATTTTTACTAGGAACTGAAAAGTATCGAATTATATAATATAGACATGTACATTCTCTACAATTCACCCATACTTTATATAATTTCCCGCCCACTTTTGGGGGCGTTTTCTTAAAAAAAAAAAAAAAATTGTTTTAACTAGTTTAATGTGACAGCAAAGAGCCTCTTGCCGCTCATTGTTCTCGCCCTGTTACTATCTCGTTGTTTATGTGGTTAGTTCTAAAGTTCCGGTTGCCTGCCATGGCCTAATGGTTTTGCGAATTGTAGTCGCCTGGGAATAGCAGGCACGCTAGGAAGATTTGTTGCTTCTTCATTAACATGCTCCTGGAGTTGTTCATGAATTCTTAAATCCCGATGCAGGTTATTGTTCTTGATGTACCACAGACCATGCACAATACTCCTAAGGACTTTATTCTGGAAGCATTGAATAACTGCAATATTGGTTTGGCTGGCACATCCCCATAGTTGAGCGCAATAATTCTACACTGGTTTTAGGACCTGGGAGTATTATATTTTGTGTTGAGAGCACTGACTTCCGGCCTATGTATAAGCCAATGATTTTAATATGCTCTTTGGATCGAAGCTTGTATTAGCATGTCGTATTGAATCGTTATAGGATATTACCTAGAATCGTTATAGGATATTACGAGACAGGCTTATTTGTGAAGTCAATATGTGCAAATTTGTTCGAATTTAGTTTCATTCGCCATCTTCGTGTCGACCTGATTATTTGATCTGTAGCAGCTTGTAATTTTTGCATAGTGTCTGACTTTGACTCTCCCTCCACTAGAATCGCTGTGTCATCGGAAAAAGTTGCAGAAATAAGGATGGAGGAATACTGTAAAAGTATCAAACTTTGGAAAGAGCTCCCTAAGCTAAGACATGCCAAAGAGCTTCTCGGGAATCTTAACCGGTAAAAAAGTAAGGTCTGTATAAAAATTAACAAAAACTGGATGCGCATTCTTTTAGGCTTCCTAACGTGTCACTGTAGACTTAAGAAACACATCACAAAACTGGATATATAACAACGCGGAGACCGTAGATTTTGCGGAGATATTGAGGAAACCCCAGGAAACCTACTTACGGAATGTGGAGAACTAACCCATAAAAGAAGGAAACACATGGATGGCTATCAACTGTCAGAAGAAGATCTACCGATACCCCCATTTGTCAAGGAAATTGGACTGGAGGAGGTGCTCTAAGTAGAGTATCTGATCGACTAAAGCTCGAAGTCAGGGGAGCACAATAGATCGCGGTGCGCTTACACACCTAAAATCAATCTACAATAACCCCATATGTCTTCTTCTCTATACACATATTTTGAGGTTATCCGCAAAAGAACTAAATAGGTCAACGATATTCCAACAGAAGAAGCTAGTAGAGGACCCATAATCAATTTTGTTTGGCTTCTAAACCCTTTTATGCGCTTTAAAATACATTTCGTTTTACTTTACTCGCATTTAACGCCGAAATTCTTGCGTCAATTTGATTATAACTTAATTTTCTGGTTAGTACGTTAATTTGCGAAAAATTTTAAATATTATTCATTAATCTGTGGTTCCTAGCACCACTCGTCAAGCAATCGCGCGTCATTGCAATCATTAACGCACCAGTGGATGAGTGTGTGCACATTTACATTCGTTTGACGGAACTGATTTTTTTTTCTTGTTCTCTCTTTTTGGATCTTTAAATTTCTAAAACAGGTTACAATGCCTGATGACTGGGCAGGTCTGCTAGTGAATTTATAAACCTTACGGCACCGTAACGAGATGGAAGGTTATCTTTAACTTCTTTATAGAATGCAATGGAAGCATGGTATCTGCCATTATAATGATTGATTTCAATCTCAATGCCGGAAGGAAAAGCCTTTACAAAGCAAGTTAAGTAGTGTATATCACTAGCAGGTGCCATCGAGCTACTACAAACACCACGCCCCCTTAAATAATTTCCCATAGTTTGAATTGTCTAGTGATTCACTCGCCATAGAACTATTCTCCTTTCTAATCAGCGTCGAATCGTCTAAGATCTTTCAAATTTACAAGCCATCGGCCAAGCCCCGCACGTGCCTCAAGTCGGTTTCAATCTGCGTATATCGTAGAACAACTAACTAATTTATTTCTCATTTAGCCGGAAATCGCAACGTAAATCAATTAATCAAAATTGACTCACACTCAAATCGGTTGATGGTGACATACGTACGGTGGGCAATAAAATAAAATGCCACCCAGTCAGCAGAAGCTGCTTAGATCATGCTAATTTATTTAATAAAAATCTTTTAGCTTAAAGAAAACAATCTACGCCATTAGATCCCCAACGAAATGATTAAGCAATAAAAGAAAAAACATCACAAAATCCACCCCCGATAAAGAAAAACGGTCATCAAACCACCACCACCCCCGCACCAAAGACAACAAAACAAAACCGTAAAACTGCACTTAAATCCGTGACCACATAACAGCCAGCTCCCAGAAAAAAATTCAAAAACAAAGCATCAACAGATTTCCGAAAACAATTTCTAAATTTAAATTTTCCCCTCAGAAATAGATATGTACAAGTATCTACTGACCAGCCTCAGAAGCTGCTGATTCCATGGAATTCCAAATATGTGTTCTCCCAAACCATCCGCAGCGTGAAAATTGCTACTGAAAAGCAAAAATTCAACGCATTCCCTGCTACTTTGTTGCAATTTTTGTTCGCCTGAACGGCAGGGGCCGGACGACGGAAGTATGACACTTTACGCGTGTGCATGGGTCAATAAATGCGGCACGTGTCGGATTTGTTTAGCCAAGTGTTTTTAATATTTGAATTTTAATAAAAACAAATAAAAAAAAAAACAAATGGAAAAACTATTCGATAGCCAGCAACTCTCGCACTCAAAGTGCTAATAGCTGAGTCAATATACTGGCACACGGTTAACCATGGTCACCCTTTGATGGATTCCCAGTTGCGGATTTATTATTTGTATTTGGTTGCAAACATCTCACACGTTCCTCGATATAAATTCCGCAAAATGAATTCGAGATTTTTTTTTTTCTTTTTTTTTGTTTTTATTGAGGTTTATTACTAAAAATACCAAATTGGCTATTTTTAGGTGTACTCGTAGCCCCCCTATGTTTACGACGTTGCTGGTGCTTCGGTGATAAACTATTTATTTTTAATTTTAGAGTGTATGCAGATTTTATTCATTTCACGTGCACTTGGCGAGTGGGATTAACGATGGGCGTGTTGGATTCATTAAAGTTGGATTCAAGATTCGCGATAGAAAAAAAAAAAATACAAACAAAACGAATACTCGTAGAGCTTCGGACCGGGTGACTTGTGGTTAATTTTTTTGGGGGTGTGTGTGCGTTTTGTGGGAACCACATGTGTACGATGAAGTTCGTAGTTTTTATCAGCTGCCCAAATCGGATTTGGAAAAATTCATACTTTATGATCATTGGACATGTCACGTGTTGTGATAAAGAAATTAAGATCACATTACTCGTGTTAGCTGTCCTTGTGATTAGCGCGAGCAACAGTCATAAAATGAATGATTGGGTGGGTGTGGAACGAATTACGAGTGTTTACTGTTTGAATTTTGAATGGGGAAACGGGTTGAAGGTTAGGATGAAGGAATTGGGATGTTAGAGCTGTTGGTGTTAGGGGAAGTACCTTTGGTCTTTTACAAATTTATACGTGGAGTTCATTACATAATGGGTCTAGAGGGTTGTGAAAATAAATTTTGAGAATTTGGACATCATAAGCAGTTGCTACTCTCAGGTACATAAATATGTATGTACGAGTATGTACCTTCACATCCTAGACGTTAAAGTACTCCTGTTGATGACGGAGGACATATCCGTCTACGCAAAGTGAAGCAGCTTTCCAGAAGAATGACAAGAGCTTGTGACGCTTCCAAGCAGCAAAAAAACAGTAAACTTGCGTCAGCCCCCAGTATACTGGTGGAATGATGAGATCGCCAGACTGCGCGCAGATTGTCAAAGGGGGCCCCAATTTTACCAGCGTTCCAGGGAACACATCAGCCACGGAGAACGAGATATTTATAATTACCCGAAGAAACTTAAAAGCTGTAATTATGTTTCTCGAAAACATGGTCTCTGTGCTTCTTCCATAACAACAGGGAATAGGGGAACAAACGGAGAGGAGAACCATGACGGGGGCATTACCAATAAGTCCGTTACAGCAGCAGAAGTCATACAAGTCTGTAAAAACATCACATTGGCATTGACAGATTGGAAAGCGCGATCGATGAAGCGGGCGGCCTCGCAGACCGCCAGTATGGCTTCCGTAAGGCACGCTCTACGATGGATGCCATCAACGAAAAAAGCGAAAAAAGCCATCGAAGGAAGATGATGGAAGGGCGGAAGTAAACAGTACTGCGCAATCATAACGCTGGATGTTAAAAACGCCTTCAACACCGCAAACTGGAGTAACATTCTGAGAGCACTTACCGCCAAGAGAGTACCGGACTACCTGCAGAAAATAATGGCGGACTATTTTAGAAGCAGAATACTGTACTATTGCATCGACGACGGAATGAGGCAGTATAACGTCACGGGCGGTGTCCTCCAAGGCTCTGTACTAGGTCCACTACTGTGGAATCTAATGTACGAGTACGACAACGTCCTCAGACTTCGAATCCCGAGGTCCTCGAAAATAATTGGCTTCGCCGATGACATAGCGATCATTGTAGTGACCAAATTGCTTGAGGAGTTGGAGCATGACTGTAATGAAGCTACCGGGATGGTACAGGACTGGCTAGTAAGCATGGACCTAAAACTGGCAGAGGAAAAGACCGAAGTAGTGCTCATCAGCAGCAGACGAGTTATGAAGACTATAAAAGTAACCGTAGGTGATCACGTTGTAATTTTCAAACCAGAGCTGAAGTACCTTGGCGTTACTATAGATGCAAAGTTGGCTTTTAAACAACACCTGCAACACGCAGCTTAGAAGGCAGCAAGAACAACGGCTGCCCTGGCAAGGATCATGCCAAATATTGGAGGACCTAAACAGAAGAAGAGACTGCTCTTAGCAAGAGTTGCGACGTCAATTATGCTTTACGGCTCCCAAATATGGGCAAGCGCCATGGAGACGAAATCGGAAGGGGTCTACAGAATCAATGCCTTGAGAGTATGCAGCGCCTTTCGAACAACCTCCTAAGACGCGGCATGCGTAGTTGTTAGAATGGTGCCAATAGATCTCCTCGTTAAAGCAGCCGAACGGAAATATAATGCCAACAGGACAATGGTGTCAACAGCGACGAGTCGAAGTGACACCGAAGTACCGCCAAGAGCAAGCCTCAAAGAATGGCAAGAGAGATGGAACTTTTCTGACAAAGGCAGACGGTTTTGATGACTTGTAGCGTTCTTACCGTGCGAGTAGGACCAGATCACAGGAGTCGTTTAATGTCGTCCGTATCCCCGAAGATTTGTATACACTGATAAGCAAACAGTAGGCTAATACCTAGCTGATGCAGTGTCTTGGAAATCGAACCTTTGAAGTGAAAAAACGGGGTTGCACGATTTCAAAATTACCTTTTCTCTTTACCATTGTTACTCATTACACGCGTCTAACTAAATAACAGCTCATACGATTCAAGTAAAATCGTTTTTAACAGATCAATTGTAATTCATTTCAAGCTATAAATCACTTTTGTATGTTATTTTGAAGCTTTACAGTCATCACAATATACTCGTTTTGTTCATCGTAAATATTTTCAATTTACGATACTAATGCCAACAGTGGTGCAGCAGTGGACGGGATTATGCAATTGTACGGCAAACAAAAATGTTTGTTTCTATTTGAGCAGTGCTACCAACCGATTTTGATCAATTGGTTTACACTAACCTATAAGGCAAGTTGGTTTTGGTTTAATCGAAGCGTTCGATTTGGAGGTTTTGGTTAAACTCAGTATAATAAAGGAACTCAACAAAGTGTGCTTTCCAATTCTGCCAATTTGTCAGTCCATTCGTATATCGTATATATGCACAACTAATACTGGACCGATTTTCTTCAAACCTCGCATTTGGAGAATTTCCATTCTAACCCCAAAACTAAAGGTACTTTGTTAACGGCTTACTTTGACAAAATATCGGTTTCCTTGATTTAATATTTGAGTTGGCGTACAAAATTTATAAAAAAAAGGCGTCATTTCTCGGGCATGATTAAGACGATTTTGTCGAAAATCAATATCTAAGCAGTATTTGACATATGCAGGACATGGCATACATACTAAACTTTGGAAAATTATCAAATAAAAATTGTTTGCACATGATTTCTGATGGATTCAAACAGATAGATAGATAATGCTACATCAATACTCTTGTCATTTGTTATCTCCAAATCCATAAATGACAGTCAGCATGTTTATCAGATAGATTAGTCAATGGAGAAGGTATTAGTTTAGCAGACAAGTTCCTTAGGTATGTCGATCTACATTGAGAGAGCCTTTAGCAAACCCTACTTTCGAAAAGATTGAGTCTACTCTAACTCTAAAAGGGTTGAACCCGCATTTTGAGATGATTCATTATGATGCTTAAAAGCGCACTAATAAACCCCCACGTTGTGCAGCTGTACAAAGATTGTGCAATCTGTAAAAGGCTTTGCACAGTTGGAAACACACTAACCATTGAGCCACGTATACCAATCATTCAAATCTGAGATAATGTTGTCCACCACGAAGTGGGATTTGAAAAATTCACTTTCGTATCAACATTCTCTGACGATTTTGTAAAATGCTAAATAGATGCTGGTGACTAGGTTCTAAAATTTTACGCTGAATTTATACGACCATAGTCAGGCCAAATTTTGTTTATGGCACTATTTTTCAAGTTCCTCGAAAGCAAACTTAAACAAATCACAGCACCTCATGTTTATTAGTATTAGCACATATATATGGCTTGTCAATACTTTAGTAAGATGTGTACAATGGTATTTCTGTAGTATGCAAGGAACGCCAAATGACATCTTTACCTTCTTTATATCTTCCATAGAGAGTTAATCCAGAAACTCACTCCTTGGGTGAAAAGTTTGTATCAATCAGGGTACCAGATGGGGTTTTTTTTTTCTGGTTGCGCCAGGGAGGTGAGGAATCTTCTAAAGATATCATTAGCCCGTGCGAATGATATGCACGATTCATATACATAGTCCTGACAATGAGTTGCCAGCCGATATATGCCTACGTACTAAACCTCGCCCCCGCACACAGACTTCAACCATTCCCCCCGCGGGACTGCCGTTAGGTATTACTTCGCGGGGTTGGTTAGCAAATCAAGCTATTCGTCTTGTGTCACCTGCTTCTCCTGCTTCTGTAGCTTTCTAATCTCCGCACCTCATTTTGTATATTTGTTATGCAGTCGCATATTACCGTCCAGTTCTCTTTTGACTGCAACATGTGGTCGAGGAGTAACGTCGGTCTGGGTAAAGTACTTCTCCATGCCGTGAAGCGTCTACAGTAAAACACTGCGTGTTTCGTATCTTCGTCTTCATTAGGGCATTCGGGGCAAGATGGTGAACTGTCGTGTCCAAATCGGTGGAGATACTTGCGGTAGCCACCGTGACCAGACAGGAACTGCGTAAGGTTGTAGTTGCAGTCTCCACGTTTACGATTTATCCAGTCTTGGATTGTCGGTATTAGTTTGTGTGTCCATCTGCCTTTCGTTGCATTGTCCCAACGAGCTTGCCACTGCCTTTTCTTCAGTTTTTATTATCTTGGTACCATTGGCGTCGTGTTGGTTCAAGACTCTTTTGTTATATATCCTCAACGTTTAATCTGCAAGGATATCGATAGGGATCATCCCAGCTATAACATACGCGGCCTGGTCTGAGATGGTTCGGAAGCCGCTGATTGTCCGTAGCACGCAGAGTCTGTATGTTGACAATAGTCTTCTTTTGGTCTCCTTCGTCCTTAATGTCCCAAACCAGGGCGGCATATAGCAGGACTGATGTAATAACTCCGGAGAGCAGTATCCTTTTTGAAAATTAAGGGCCCCCAATGTTGGGAAGTATGCGCGAGAGAGCTCCCTGTATTTTCGCTGCCTTCTTGGTTAAATAGTCAACATGTGTTTTGAACCGGAGTTTGTTGTCCAGCATTACTCCGAGGGATTTCACCGCTTCTTTGGACCTGATTGTTTGGTTACCAATCTAAAAGTTGGCAAACTCTACAATTTTTCTGCTGGTTATAAGGACCGCCAGTTGTAATCTGGAGGCTGATAGCCAATCTTTTATTCGGGCAATAACTTCGTTTGTAACTGATTCGTCTGCACGAATCTGTTTAGATACGTCAAGACGGCTATGTCATCGGCGAATCCAATTATCGTTACTCCCCCGGGCAATGGTAATCTTAGGACTCCGTCATACGTGATGTTCCACAATAACGGCCCTAAGACCGATCCCTGTGGAACTCCCGCAGTGACGTTGTAGTATTTTACGCCTTCATCTGTGTTGTATCTCAACTTCCTGTTAAAATAGTTTGACAAAGCTTCGCAGTCAATAAAGTAAGTAAAGTGGCAACAATGATGCACTAAACTTAATGAGCTAAAGTCTAAACACGATAACTTTGCAAACAAGAGAATTAGCAAAGTGCCCAGGAACCTTAGATGCCAAATAAAAGTGGTAGGAACACGCTAAAAAGAAAGCATTACTGGCTAATAGAACGCAATTCGGAGCTATCTTAAGCCCGTCTGGACGCACTAAATTCAAATTAAACAAATTTTAAAATAATACAAACATTTCAAAATAAAGTCCTTCGTGGGAGTAGTCAACGCCTCAAGATACCAAGACTTACATCGTGGTGACAGATGTCATTAAAAAGAATGCAAAATCAAAGATTGCGGATACACATCAACACTGAGATAGAAGTCGTCCTAGACGTGCCACACGAGCTTATGATTTAACTGTGAAGAGAATATGTTCAAAAACATAATATTTTCTCTAAAGCGTGCGTGATTTTAGTGCGGTTAGAGTCTCACTCTATTATGGGTTGAGATCCTCATAGTGTCTCCAGATTTTCACCTTCTTTAAAAAAGAAAAAAATAAAAACATTCTTTAAATTCGAATCCGAAGGACTATGAATCTCAGAAGAATGGGCCTGTTTTTGATGTGAGAACAAACATAGCCAAACAAATATAAATGAGGACTTCATACGTAAGTGATCGGCTCTCGACCGAATCAGAGAGATCCGACCCTAGATACTAATGTAGCACAGCCATGCCGATATACGAGTATGTAACTACGTTTTGACAAAGACACGGATAGTTTAAGGTCGAAAAACCGAACTACAATGGACCAATAGCTTGCTACGTGCTTGCTGCCCAAAAAAACTGCCAAACATGATACATACAAAAAAATACGTATCTATATGGCCTTCCACCGACTTCATGTTCACTTTCCGTACTTTAGCTAACAATTGTCAACGGCACGCTCCATATAATCAACAGGCACGCTTCAATCTCAAAAACATTCCTTTGAATTTAGGATTTCCAAAGAATTTGCTTAGCAAATTTAAGTACAACTTCTGTCCACCTTCGGAATTCTCCATTTACGTACATGTGCGCGAAATGTGTACAAATGTGTAACATTGAATCACAGTAAATCCCCCAAGGCATTACAAACTTAATGTATCTGCATCTCTACGACGTAAAAACCCAGATAAGAATTATGTGACCAAAATGTAAACAAATAAAATTATTTTCTTGAATCACACACCATATTGAGCTCAGTGACTCAAGTCTTTGATGTTCAAATAAAAGCCTCGTACTCGTACACCTTTCAATAATTGTAAAGTTAATTGATTGCGGTAATTAGTTTTATATTACGAGTAGAAATAGCGCAAAGCAGGTCGTCGTTTCGGTCTGTCTAATGCTTTCGGGATGACTTCACACAAAGGTTTGTTTACACAGGGTGGTCTCATTGATCAAAATATCAATAAGACCACCCTCCCACCATTTTTTACACCTCGAGTAGCTACACCGATCAACCTCACAAAACCACCTTAACTGGACTTACTATCTACAAATAGAAAAAGTATGCCCTTATCTAACGTTTAGCTTATAATATCTACTACCTACATCTACATCGCTATTGGTACTGCGACGTGCCTTTAACCCTGTTCGATTAGACCGTTTTATCTCTTTTTCATATTTTTTTGTTTATTTTTTCTGTGTTTGTTATTGTTTTGATATTTTTTTTTGTTTTCTTTTATATTTCTATTGCGATTGTCACATTTTTCTTTCGTTTATTGCATAATAAAAATAGAAAATAATAATAATAAAAAAAAAGAAAGAAGTTCAACCTGTCGCGTGCCATCATGCACACTGTTTAGCTTCTAACGTGAAAAAAAAAAAAATTAAATTAATTTTGAATGGCAGAAAATAAATCTGATAACCATTTTGCTAATCATATAGAGAAATTGAATTTCTACCGGACTGTTATGAGACAGTCTCTAAAAAATATGAAGGTTAGGTTGCGATTGCGATTGCGATACATCAATCTGGGGGCAAAGATGAAGTCGACTTTCAGTAAGCAAATGATTGTAGTTAGTAGCAGTTGATAGTGACTAAAATCACTTTTAGAAATGCGAATGAAATGTTGACAGTACGCAATATGTGCGCAGTAAATTGTCCCTAGGAATTTTAAGTCTAATGACAAAACGACAATCCAGACTTTGGACTGCTGATCCATCAATTATTATAAATGAATCAAGAACATAAACGCCACGCTATGATTCGTCATACGTAGCTAAGGTAATTAGTGATGATAGCTTTCACTAGTTTTAAGTCCACATGCCATAATAGACTTATGACCCATCTGAATGAGTCAGGTTTTCTGTGGATTCATGTTAGTTAACAAGAAGAAGGACGATGGGAGTAGGAAGGTGCAGAAAAATTGCAATAAGGTACCATTTAATTCATCACTCATCTGGAGTTGCGACTCCCATTTTCCATGAAGTTGTGAAGAATTTATAGATAAACAAGCTGACCTGCCCAATTTCGTCCGAATACTCAACAAAATTACATAAACCCATCCACTGTTGCACCACTGTTGGCAATGATACACGCTCATTGAGAACGAATTAGATAAGAAAATTGATTTATTGGGCCCATTGCTTAGCTGCAGGTTGATGTGCATTGATGACTTATAGCTTTATATGTCAGTTATCAGAAAAAAAGTTTTTTTTTTAGGGGTTTATAGATATACAAGCTGACCTGTCCAATTACGTCTGAATACTCAACAAAATTGCACAAGCCCATCCACTGTTGCACCACTGTTGGCAATGATACACTCCCATTTAGAACAAATTAGATAAGAACATTGATTTATTAGGCTCATTGCTCAGCAGCAGGATAATGTGCATTGATCACTTATAGCTTTAAATGTCAGTTGACAGAAAAAAGGTTTTTTTGAAGGCTTTACAAGCAGACCTGCCCAATTTCGTATGAATACTCAACAAAATTGCACAAACCCATCCACTGTTGCACCACTGTTGGCAATGATACAAGCCCATTTAGAACGAATTAGGTAAGAAAATTGATTTATTAGGCTCATTGCTTAGTCATCCTGCCTTATAGATTTAAATGTCAGTTGACAGAAAAAAGGTTTTGGCCGTATAATTTACGTATAATGCTTACATGCGACGTGAACTTATGATAATTGCTTAAGTTCTCTGAATGTTTTGTTGATGTTTCCTAATCCGTAAACCTTTTCTTTTAAATTTTCTATTAAATAAAGTAAATTCTTCAGAAGACGGTTCAGTAGTTCTTGAGCGTTTCAACACACTAAGCAGAGAAATATTAAACTTAATTCCATATTATTGGAGATTAAGGGTGACCATAAACTGCAGAGAATAAAGCTGCCTTATGAGATAAACTATATGTTGCATATTAATGGTGTGCTCTTGAAAAGTGTGTGCATTATTCACAACTGGATCCAGACCTTACTGCGATTCATGAGATGTGATGGATAGGACGAGGAATGCTAACATGAGTAGGCCCGAGGCCTACGTTAATAGGTGGTTGCTTTACTTACCAGCACCAAAACCACATGTGAAGGAGCTTTAACTTCGAAGCTGAATATCCTGTCAAGCAGACATTTTATGATATCTTGACAGGCCAAATCTTCTTATCAGTGAACTTCTGCACCGAAATCCATTTACGCAGTCGCTACTGTCAAAAATCAAAATCTTAGCTTAACAGAAGGGTGCTGATGTCCACAGTTTCGCAGCGGAATGAGATTTAGCATGTTCTCCATTGCTGCTGTTGATGTCGTTCTTATGAATCCTGTAATCCCGATGTACGCTGCCCTCTGAATCATGGAAAGATAGCATTTCTTCTCGCAACCGTCCTTTATAACCAACATACCATAGTTTACTTGAGTAGAAGGCTAGGCTTGCATTTTTAACGTGACCATCGGTGTTCTCCTTCTAGTTTAGTTTGGAGTCTAAAATTGTAAAAGGTGCAGGTCTACTTTTCCAATTCTTTGGGATTCAAATACAAGGATTGATATTTTCCCAGTGAGTAGCATGACATCTTCCTTTGAACGATTTACTCCCGGATATCGGTCAATTACCTCTGCCACCACTGAAAGTAGACCAGATGTTAAAGTGCCTCGAAAGAAAAATTGTTCTCCTGTTATTTGATCCTTATTGCAAAAAGACTGACTGAATTAGAAGATATAACCGCGAACTCTATTACCTGTATCAAGATGTAGTCGTAGTAACTAAAATCCAAAAAAAAAAATATCATTAGCTGTGAGTCTGGGCACAAAGATTGAACCACTAGACTCGATGCCAATCTCCATTTTTGAAACCAAGCGATTGAAGATAGCAGGTACCTTGTAGAATGAATGAATGCTCGTAGTATCGGAAGACCTTTAAGTAAAGTTGCAAAACCATTCGAATGCATTTTGTAACTGTTTTAACTTATTTACTTGCATAGGTGGCGCTACAGCTCGGGGTGAGCCTCGTTCTTAGCCAATTGACTCCAATTGCGCAATCCAAGTTGGTGGAGGTCCTCTTCTACTTGTGCGCGGCACTTAAGGTGAGATTTTCTTCAACTGCGTCGCGTCGTCCCTTTGGATTAGAGACTCTGTTAATGGAAGCGTTGGTGTCTATTCGCTATACATATCCTACCCATTTTAAATGACCAATGCTTAGTTTTTTGACTAGGTTGATGTCACTGTACAGCACATACAGTTCGTCGTTTAATCGCCTATTCCAAAGCCCGCCAATGCAAACGGGACCAAATAAGAGTATCTTACTAAGAATTTTTCTCTCGAAACGACCAAGGATATCTTCATCCGCTTCCGATATAGTCCATGCTTTAGCGCCATAAAGCAGAACCGGGATTATCAAAGTCTTATATAGAGTATCCTTAGTTCTATAGGGCCTGACTTCTCAATTGTTTTTCAGCCCAAAAAAACAGCGATTGGCAAGAGTTATTCTTCGTTTGACTTCTGCGCCGCTGTTGTTGTCTGATGTGATAGCAGATCTAAGGTATACAAAGTCCCTAACAACCTCGAAGTTAGCTGTCCCCTGTGATGTTCTGTCCGATTCGTCGATGTTGGATGTGCTTTATTGTTGACAGCATATTATTTGTTTTGCGCTCGTTCATTTGGCTGCTTCTGTCTCAAAACTCACGAACACACCGGTGACAGCCCGGTGAATGGTGCCAATTATGTCGATTCGAGTAGTTGTTGGCCCCGTTTATTTCGACGAGGAATGGAGACGAAGATACAATAACAAACTATGACGGGTGTACAGCGACATCGACCTGGTCAGAAGGGCCTGAATCCATCGACTGAGATGGCTAGGACTTATAGCCATCAAATAACTTCGTGTGCAAAACTGGAAGCAGCTGGCAAAAGATCTCTTGTTGGTTGAGCCCCAGGTCCACTCCGGATTGTAGCGCCATCCAAAGTAAGTAAACTAAGCTGTTACTATCCGATTATAGGACCGGCCAATTGTAAAATCGTTCAAGTGCGCCTGGCCTAATACTTTTTTTCTACAAGTGACGATCTTTTAAAAATCTAAAAATATATGTTAAGTTCATGAAACTGTAAGTTTTTATCAAGGCACATTTCTTGGAAAAAAAGGGTTTTTCCGAATTAGTCCCTTCTTCTTTAGCTCACGGCGAAGTTATAATACGGAGTAGAAGGATCACAACCCTCCCACTTTAATGCATCCCTACTGGTCCGCATATGGGGTTTGCCGGTTTGACCTCAGTAACTTTAGATTGCCGTATTATTTTCCGCAGTCGGTCAACACCCGCTCAACGATCTTCATGGTGTGTGACAGAACGGTAGTTATCACAGTTTCGCGTATCGCTCTTTCCTTTCCCTCCTCTGATTAGGCTTTGCATCACTGCTAATAAGTTTGGAGATAAGAATCATGAGCCATCTGGACCAGATGTCTCCCATCTTTTCCAGAACTCAGATGGTATCTCGTCTGGCCCAACCGCTTTTTTATTTTTTTTTTTGAGTATTTGACCGCATCCCTAACTTTTTCGGCTCTAGGAAAGTATACCCGGGGAAACTGTTCGATCAGAAAAGTCTTTCACAATACTGTCGCTATCTGTGGAGAATTTTGTCTTCTTCCACAAGAAGCTGGCCTTAAGCTTTGTTAATGAACTTTGGGGAACGAATCCCCTAAGCATTTATTCTTCTCCGGGCGGCTATTTTGAAGATACTCGTAGTTGTTCCCTTATTCAAGTTGTTTTGTCGAAGCTTCTGGGTCTATATATCACTTCAAGGCGAGCTTTTTCATCTCTATTAGTAGAAGAGCACTTTGACCAAGCCTCGAAAGCCATTTTCTTTTCCCGTAACACGACTTTAGCTTCATTTGCCCACCACCATGTTTCTTTGGTGTATTGGCAGGGGCCTTTCGACGTTCCAAGCGGTGATTTGGATCACTCCAAGCAAGATTGCTGTAGGGAATCCCACATATCTTGTGCTCTGATGATGGATTGTGATCGATGATGGTAAAGAGGTAATTTGTCATGCTGGTAATAAAAGCTTCGCCTTTTCCTTTGTCCAGCTTGTACCAATTGTTTTGTTTGCTTATTTGTTTTCCTCCCCGTCTCCATAAAAATGTCTGTGAGGAGGAGACGGTGTTGCTCGTCGATCGCCTCTCTCAGGATCACTTTGCAAGCTTCGTGAAACTGGCTACCAAATGGTAGTCAATCTGGGTTTCATTTCCGTCACTGCTGTAAGTGATCAGGTGCCGGCTTTGTTTTTTGTCCCTAATGGAAATATCATTGTTTTTCACTTTGCTACAGACCAGGGCTCTTGTATGCGGTTTCCAGTCGTTTAAACAAGGTTGTTGAAGAATGACTGGCTGTTTTTTCGCGTCTGATAATTTCTAGATTAGGTATTGTAAAAGTAAACTCATTTTATGGTGTTAAATTTTTTCTAAAATCAATGAACAGGTAACGGAGGGGTTTGTGTGGTTGTTATATGTATGTACGAGAATGTCACTACCCTATTCCTACCATAGGCAAAAGTTTCATCAGCCGTGTTGGTAAACTTTGTTTAAAGTTCAACTACTTTTAGCTGCTCGTATGTATGATAGATTGGATTTAATCTGTTTTAGATTAATTCGTAATCTACTTGTGTATACATACTAAACAGAATTCGTTATGTACTGCGATTATATTAATAGAAAAAAACGGTTTATCATAAAATCTGATGAAATTCCCACAACAAATTTAAAAATGCCATCACTATGAGTATCTTTCCAATCATATCGGCATGAAATGTTCGCCCAGCAAATCGAATGCACATGCTTAGATACCCTACTCTATATTCTATGTGATATTAGAACTAAAATAGGTCCACGACATACTTAATCAATTGTTTTCCTTATCAGTAGAACATACACGTGAATGAGAATTTTTTTTTTTTTTGTGCTCTTTTTGGCGCACTCTATGTCAGCCAGATAATATATGTCACTTAGATAACATACTCGTGCGCAATTAAAACAAAAAAAAAAAAAAAAAATCCATAACCTTGACCCAATCAGAGACATAAAAACTGTTTTACGTTGATTCTATCTGAACCCATAAAAAAAAAGAAAGACTCATGCAGAAAAAATACTACACTATTAATCAAGTTGTTGAAGTGACGCCTGTTTGTCACTACACTTGAAATTGTACTCGAAAATTTGAGATTTATTTTTATTTGTTTCCGGTCGTAAAATATTGAAATTTCTTACCACCCTTTATGGCTATTCATATTTTTCTTCGTATTTAACTATAATTTCTAAATGAAGCTGAACGAAACTGTTTAAGATGTTTTTTGGGTGGCATATTAGCTGCGCCATTTGAGTTTTTTTGTTTTAGCATTCATTTTATGGGTAAGGATTAACAATCTACGAGTATGCAAGGGCTTGTTGTCTATGAATTTGTTCGAAATACGATTTTAAACTTTAGACGTAATAGAACTGTCTCTAATTATAGTTACGAGTGTGTAGTTAAAAGAGAATCTTTTGCCGAAAGCGTACCCCGAAAACTATTTACGACTCCTATGCCGCTAGTATCAAGTGCTGAAGATCATTGACAACGTTGCTGGGTGTCACCCAACCTCCATCACACCACCCCTGGTTCGACGAAGAACGCAAGCAAGTGTATGAACTAATACGAGGGCTGCTCGCGAGCTCTATGATCAAAAGATATGGAAGGAAATCGGCTTCTCCAAAAGAAGAAGAAAGAGCACTATATTGAGAGATTCTTCCCCAGCAACAATGTACGAAAGTTTCATCAAAAGGTAAAAAGAACATGCAAGTGAAACAAAGCAGCATAGTCGGTGCTGAGAATATGGAAGAACTACTTCTGCAGACTATAGAACGGCGACGAAGACTAACATCCCGCTGTCAGGCAGCATGAACCATTCAACCTAGATGATGATAGCCAAAACTTCCGTCCACCGATAGCAATATTCAAACTAAAAGCCAACAAGTCTGCTGGATCTGACGGCTTACCGGCGGAGTTATTTAAAGCAGCTGGAAATGAGTTGGTAAAGAGCATACACCAACTCATTTCTACTGTTTGGTCAGACGAGTGAATGGAATCTTAGCATCGTTTGCTCGATCCACATGAAGAGAGACCCCCTCAACTGCGCCAACTACAAAGGCATCAGTCTCCTCTGCATCGCGTACAAGGTCTTATCTGCCATATTGTGTGAACGAATGATACCTTTCGTCAGCAACCTGATTGGCCCTTATCAGTGCGGTTTTAGATCAGGAAAGTCCACAATCGATTGAATTTTCACTCTTCGACAGATCCTGGAGAAAACTCAAAAAGTCCAAATCGATACTCAGTATCTCTTTATTTTTAGATTTTAACGCCGTTTACGACAGCATTTATAGAGACGAGCTATTCAGAGCCATGTCTAGTTTTGGCATCCCTTCCAAACTCGTCCGTCCTTGCAGGATTACGTTGGAGAATGCTCGCTGCTCAATCAGGATCAGTAACAACATCATCGAGACCTTTGATGTCAAAAAGGGATTTAGGCAAGGTGGCGCGCTATAATATGACTTCTTTAACATCATACTTGAGAGGATTGTGCAAAACTCACAAGTCAACACCAGAGGGACAACCTTTCAAAAGTCTGTGCACGATATCGACATAATTGGGAGAAATCTGCGGGATGTCATCGGTGTATTCCCGAGTATTGAGACAAAAGCAGCCAAAATGTTTTGTCAACAAGAAGGGATATCCAACATCGACGAATCGGTAGACAGCTATAACTTCGAGGTTGTTAAGGTCTTTGTATACCATGGCTCTGCTATCACATTAGACAACAACAGAAATCAAACGAAATCAAACGAAGAATAACTCTTGTCAATCGCTGTTTCTTTGGGCTGAGAAGGCAATTGAGAAGTGAAGCCCTTATCATCTCAGACCTGCTCTGCGGAACAAAACATGGACTTTATCAAAGGTGTTTAAAAATATCATTGGTAGTTTGGAAATAACATTTTTGAACTGATCTTCGCTTCCGTTTATATTGGGAGTACTAACGTTTGAATTCAACGCATAAGATGGCGAGAAGATGATGGATGTCAACGGTCTAGCTCTAAGAGTCTTCCATACCAACCTGAAGACAGACATACCAACGTGCAAGACTTCAATAAGATGGTACAAACAAGTGGAGATGGGACCAGGGAGAGCATAGAGGGATCAAAATTTCTGATTTTCACCCAGGTCAACCCCTAAATTTAGAGCCACCTGAAGCAATTATAAGTCAATACAGGTACTACTACTCTCCTACCTCTATACCCTTTTCCTATTCTAAAGCATTTCCTAAAAGGCCTAAGTTTTATTGCGTACAAGCAAGCAGACACAATCGACGATTGGTGCGCTAGGAATGGGCTTTCAGTTAATCCTCTCAAAAAGTGATTCTCTTTACGAGAAGGAGGAAATTGACTGGTCTGATTCAACCAGTACTAAAAGGCGTCACTATCCAACTCTCCAAGGAAGCCAAATATTTAGGAACAATCTTAGATAGCAAGCTTCTTTGGACGAAACATGACGAGCTGAAAACTTTTAAAGCTCTGTCACTCTTTCGGCAATGCGAAGGTGTTTTCGATAAGACATGGGGCTTGTCGCCAAGGGAAGTCCTTTGGATCCACATGGCAATGATAAGACCCTTCCTCACATATGCGTCAGTTGTTTGGTGGAATAAGCTCTCACGTAAATACACGTATGTTACTACTGCTTTCGCCACACTCCAAAGAACGCTTTGTCTCGGCTGCTTGGGAGCTTTCCCCACCTGGTTCTGCTCTAGACGCCTTGATGAACCTCCCCCCCTTAATACTTATATCATGGGGTGTACAATCAGAGCCATCGACCGTTTAAAAAGATGTGGTTTCTGGCACTATTCGCACTGGAGTTTTGATGACGTTGCGCGACGATTATCCCATGACCCCTGTTTCATGGATATGCCGTCTGATGCAATGACACCTGAATTATGGCTGTGGTGCAAATTTGAAGTCAACTTTCCACATGTTCAGGATTGGCTTCGGCCGGAGTCTAAGCGAGGAAAGGAATGTAGTCGCATTTCAATTACGGCTCTAAAACTGGACAGGGATCCGGTGCTGGTGTTTCGTGGAATGCGACAACATTAGGCTTCACTTCTCTGTGGGAAAACACACATCTGTCTTCCAGGCAGAAATATATTCTATTCTAATGGCTGCGGACTATATTGGGAAGAACAAGTGGAAGGGGCGAAGTATCTGCGTCTGTAGAGACAGTCAGGCTGTGCTTAAGGCCTTGCTCAATCCTTTTACCACTTCCAAAATAGTTCGAGAATGCAAAACATCCTTGATTTCGATCGGAAGATTGAACTCACTGAATCTTGTTTGGGTTCCAGGACGCAAAGGGATAACAGGAAATGAGATCTCAGACGAGCTTGCTAGACAAGGTTCAGAAGAGAATTTCTCTGAAGCTGAACCCACGTTGGGTTTACCAGCGACCTGGGTTAGGGCTTCCATTGACGACTGGGTTTTCAGTGAACACAATCGAAGATGGCATGACTCTTCAGGATGCAGGCAGACTAAACGAATGGTTCCTGTCGTCTGTAAGAAATCTTGCTATATCTTAGCAGAAAAGACTGCAGACAACTTACTGGCGTTCTTACGGGCCACTTTGCCTTTGCTACCCCTGTCTGCGACTTCTGTGAAAAGGGCGATGACACTGCGGAACACTTCCTATGTGATTGTCCTGCCTTTGCTTGGATCAGGTGGCAGATTTTCGGTGCTGATGTGGTGAGTGCTGATTACCTAAGCTCTTCATCACTGAAGCGTCTACTCGTCTTTTTACAAAAGACGAAAAAAACACATTCAAATGGGGTTCTCTGCCTGGTTGTACAATGGACCTGTTTTTGAGTCTGAGTGCTCCAGTGGGGTGTACCCGCCCTGACAAAAAAAAAGCAGTTTGATTATTATGACGTAAGACCAGGCGCTATAAGTGTTCTTAGAAATTCGATTTTGGGGAGGCTCAGCCTGCTTCCTGTAGCTTTTGACATTGACACAAACCTCTGAAAGCACGCACCATGGAGGTGATATGTATTGTCTTTCCTTGTTTATTGTAATAGGAGGCGAATTTCTTGAGAAATAGTTCCTTATCATTTATTGTTGTAAAGCAAATAAAGAAAAATCGCAACTATTTCCACGCAATCACATCAAAACTATAAACAACTCTCAAAGATTTCATTTATCTTGAAGATTGATTTTAATCTCAACTAATGTAGGCACTAAATCAAAACAACGTCTAAAGCTCATCATAAAAATCGGCGACGTCCTCCAACGTTTGTTGTAAATAGAGCACAACTACTTGAAGTATCTACAAAGCATATTGGCCAATTGTGTGCTCATAGGCTGCAGTCGCTGGTTTATTACAAATCAACATACGTGAGTGCTAAACAGTAAGACCCCGTATTCGATTAACGCCTAATCTCACACCAAATGCCTCCGATAATCGGACAAGTGGCCGTGCAAGTATAAATTTTGATTAAGGGCTTAAATCAGGCATGTCATGGAACAACACGCGAATGACTTGTCACAAAGCCGTCCGGCCCCCTCGTCTAGTGTGTGTTGACTTAACACAGTTTCTATCGCCGTACCGCCCGCCACACATGACGCAGCTGAAGACGTACAATTTTATCTGCGCTCTCATCATGACGGAGTATGAGCAGCGAGTTTGCGATACTTTTTTCTCAAACAAATAGGTGCCTCAAATATTTACACAAATTTCACGAGATCACTGTGCGCGTCATTGTCACCAGATAGCTATTGTAAGGTACTTTTACTATGGTACTCGATTGCGATGAGTTTGCTGTATTCTGCCGCACGCTCTTATCACGCGCATCTATTATTAGAAGCAAATTCGATTCAATAGTTTTTGCTGATCACTCATGATGCACGGGATTTTGTTTGTGCTTTTTTGTTGCTTTTGTTGTATTTTACCTTCGTGTTGACTATAATTATTGGTATCTGCGACAAACGTCGACGTATCTTATGAGTGTGATAACTAATTACGATGGAATATAGTAATGGCGGCAACAAAAAGTGCGCATCAGCCTCGAGCGGGCGGGAATTGTTTCCTCCTCCGTTGTAGTTATGATGAGATAATGGCGATGTAGTGTATCTATTTGGTCAGACAATTGTGGTGATAATTTTCTACAAATAGAAACCGCTGAGATAAATCGTCGCTAATGGGGTTTCAATCGGTCAAAATTTCGAGTGTAAAAGGGGCACTGTGGGAAAAGGACCGAGTGCACAAATTGCAATTCATTTGTCAACTACTACGCAGTATATTTGCAGTGCGCACTGATGGGGTAGTCCACCGGGTACTTAACAACGACAACAGGTGATAATTGCAGTAGCGTGTGTTTGACTTGGTGTGGTTTCGTAGACTTTGATCGTCTGGCTCGCGGATGGACTTACATTATCGCTGGTACAATTTTGCAACAATTGAACTGATGTAACTACTCTATCGATTAAGGGTGAATCAATGCTCGAAGGGAGCAAAAAGTTCGGCACATGCCTCGCGCAATTGAGAGCTCAAGTGGTTTTGTAATTATTTCCTCTTGCGTAGTCTTATGTTGGTGGCTTATCATAAAGATTCACGAGGCAATGCAGGGTAGTTCACTGTTATCTGTTTGTTAGTCTTTATTTTGGGTAATCCCCAAGCTTTGGCTTTTACACTACTCAGAGGTTACTACTACGCATTAATTAGTATTAACTGGAAACTAAATTGTTGATAGTAAGGTAAAGTCCTAAATATTTAAACTTTATGATGAAATGCAATATCTGAAAGGTTTACTATTACTACTTAACTCAGGCATGATGCTTTAAATATGCCCACAAAGGATACCATGTTTAATGTAGAAATGATAACGAGTCTCATTGAAGGTTTCTTAAAAAGGGTTTCCTCAATAAATAACCGGACTGATCAAATAAAACATTTTATTTCATCACATACATATGTACATATGTATGAACCTAGCGTACACTCACATACTTATATATCCGGTGCTGCCACTTATCTAAAGCTTCTCTTAAACAAAAGAACAGCATCCTTCAACGAAAACCACCAACTTGTTCAGCGTTTTTTTTTATATCGATTTTTTATTATTTTTTTATAATTTGCACGTATCAGGGGATATGAATACCCTTATACTAATTTTTTTTAGGACACCGGCGTTTTTATGGATAGGGGAAGAGACAGAGAGGAAGACAGATTGGTTAAGTTGGTTTAAAACTCAGTGAACTCTAAGGGTGGCGTCCAGATAACTGGGGAGTATTTTTGTTTTGCTGTTATTGTCGTTGCTTATGATTCACAGTATTTTTTTCCATCCTCCTGATGTCATCATCACGATCAAGTTGCATTTTAGCCATATGACCACCCTACTGCCAGTGTTATGCCTTCGCAGTGTTGAGCCGAATACTCGTAGCCTATAAGGTGTGTGATACAAAATTTCCCAGTAAAATTCCTTAAACATCTCAAGATTGCCTCGAAGAATGTGCGTGATGGAACAAGACACACTGATGAAGCTTTTCTTGTCGTTTATTCTGAATTGCAGATTTCAGCTTTCGTAAAACCTCAACGTAGTAAGTTGTTGTCACTATCTCCTTATGCTCCAAAAAGTCGTCAGCATCGGAGAACACTGATGCCTCAATTTTTTCACTTACACCTACAGAGTAAGTATCGGTTTATTGAAAATGTAAGGAAACTCGAAAATGTTTGTTTGCCAATCTGTCTGCTTGTCCATCTGTCTGAAGGTATGGTCGACTGTAACCTAAATTGTAGAATTTTCTTTAAACTTCACATTTGAGGTTTGTGGATTCACAATTCGAGGAAATCGGAATCTTCATTCTAACCTCAAAAATAACAGTACTTTGCTGATGTCAGATTTTGAAAAAAAAAATAGATTTTCTCGAAAACGTCTCCAACCATTTCGTTCGAATTTTATATTTAAGTTACGCTGGATTTATAAAGGGTTATTTCTTTCGAGGTTGGGATTTCACATCCCTGGCATATGGCATCTGTCAAATTCGTATGTCATCCATAGTGACGTTTAACCACCGCTCAAATTATTGTATCCTACAACAAAAATAACTGTGTACAACATGTTGACGCCTATTTTTCGAACAAAATTTTCTTCAACTTCTCGCTCGGCGGCTATGTAAATAAACAAAATTGCAGAATTTGGTGTTCTGAGAATCCAAATTTTGCATCCACCAGTTTGGTGCACACTGTGATTTAGAAAACTGCGAAGGCGCCACTCTTACGGTGAATTCTCAGCGCTATGGTCAAACAATAACCAACTTTTTTTGGCCTGAATTTGAAGACATTGATGTGAGCGATATGTGGCTCTAACAGGACGGGGCTACGTCCCAAACAACACAGGCAAATTTGGCTCATTGCACGAAAAGTTCCCCGGCAGTTTAATTTCGAGATTTGGCGACAACAATTGACCACCAAGATCGTATTTTATTTTTGTGAGGCTATGCTAAAGATCGTGTCTATGCAGACAATTCCCAAACTTTGGATCACTTAAAAACCAACATCCGTGAAGTTATGACCGCAATACAGCCAGAAATATGCCGAAAAGTCATCGAAAATTACCTCACAAAAAGCAATTTGCAAAAAATCTCGTCGATATCTTTGCGTTTAATGGCACCAGCAATTGAGTCGCATTCGTATTCTATTTTCACTGTTAACAGGTTGTGATGTGTCCTCTCGAAATTTATTTACAATAGAAAAATACTTACATACTTTAAGGTCATGAAACGCTGCACTGGAGCACCAGACCCAACGAGTCCATTGTACTACTAAGAAGCAAACTCATTTTACCCATTTCAATGGAATTTCCTCGTCTTCCGGAGAAATTCGAGTAAAGGCTTCAGTGATGAGGAGCTTATGGTATCAGCACTCACCACATCAGCGCCGAAAATCTGCCACCTGATACGAGCAAAAGTAGGACAATCGCAGAGGAAGTATTCCACAGTTTTGTCGCTCTCTCCACAGGCGCCGCAAACTGTTGCATCACTTAAGCTTACCATACTGAGATGTTTAGCAAATGCAAAGTGTCCCGTGAGAACGCCGATAAGTTGTCTGCAGTCTTTTCTGCTGAGGGACAGCAAGAATGCTGCAGATTTCTTACAGACGTCTGGGAGCATTCGTTTAGTCTGCCCGAATCCTTATGTTCATAAGAAACCCAATCGTCATTGGAGGTCCTGACCGAAGACGCAGGAAGACCCAACGTAGGTGTGGGTCCTGAGAAAATTTCATCTGAGCCTTGCCTTGCAATCTCATCGAAGATCTCATTCCCCATGATTCCAGTGTGGCAAAGTTCAGACTTGCAACCAATTCAGAGAATTCCTCCATTCTATAACTACCTTGGAAGTGGTTATAGGGTTGAGCACGGCCTTAAACGCAGCCTGACTGTCATACAACATAGTTCATGGCCATTAGAATTGCACTTTGGAAAACAGACGCATATTTTCCTAACGAAAATTGTAGCCTGATATTGTCGTCCTCCAAGAACACCGGACCCCTGACTGCTTTGGGGCAATCCGTGAAGATTCGTCTGCAATTCCTTCCTGGTTCAGATTCTGGCCACTTCCAGTCCGGAACACACGAGAAGTCAACTTTAAAAAACAACCGAAGTTCTGTTGTCATTGCTCCACCTCGCCTAAGACAATAGATTGCTTTGATAGTACTGCCTATGATATAAGTATCAAGAGGAGGTAGATTGAGCATTGCATATAGAGCAGAGCCAGACGTACTCGAAAAAGCTCCCGTGTAGCCGAGACCAACTGTTCTTTGGAGTTTAGTGCAAAAGGCAGTCACATATTTACCCGAAAGCCCCTTCCACAAAACACCCAGACCTCAAAATCTCAGACTATGTTATTCCATATCAGGATTTCAATAAGAACTACTCCACCCTTATTCCCAAAAGACAAGAATGGGAAACCAGCACATCAGTAAATGGTACATCCAGCTCTACACTGATGGGTCTAAAATGGAAATAGGAACCGAAGCAGGAGTATGTACTGTCTTTCAATCTGAAATCCTTGCCATTAATAGAGCAGTGTTGACAATCCTAACAAAGAAAACAAATCCATTTCGGATTACAATTTTTGTGGACACAGTCAAGTCAGGCAGCTATCAAGGCACTGGACAGCGAGACAATAAGATCTAGGACAGTATGTAAATGTCATGAAACCCTGAACAAACTAAGCAATATCCACGTGGTCAATCTCTGCTGAGTTCCCGGACATACTCGTAGTGATATAAAAGGGAATGAGATAGCAGATGAACTAGCCAGAAAAGGATCAGCACTAGGTACAGTGCATATCCACACACAAATAGACATCCCTATTGGTTTAATGAAAGAGAAAATAAATCTTAGGACCAGCGAACGAACCAACACTGCTTGATTATCAAGACGTGATTGTGTTATATCCCGCAACCTATGGCCACAATTAAATTAGAGAAGAACCAAGTGCTTATTAGCTATGGGAAAAAAGGGAAATCCGCATCTTGATAGGTGTACTGACGGAACATTGCGCAATCGGCACTATTGCCAAAAGGCTGGGCATAAACTCTCCAGACTACTGCAGGAGCTGTCAAGGTGAGGAAGAAATATAAACCATCAAACACCTACTCTGTGACTGCCCAAATCTCCACAATTGTCGCCTCCTCCATATGGAAAACAGACACACGAGATTCATAAGGAGTACACGCTGGTTCAAGTAAGAACCAGCTAACTAGAAACAGTGATAGATGCGGTAACATAGCTCACAATGGACCAATAGGCCCCCGTGTAAGCACTTTTCGAGATGTACAGCCACCTTAACCTAACCTAACCTTCCACCAAATAACCGACGCATATGCTAGGAAATGTCTTACCATAGGCGTATATTTGCACAGAACCTTTTTTGGTGTTAAGCCTCATGCCTCAGAAAACTGAAAGCGCCTTGGTTGTCTTCGACAAGACATGATTTGGCCAATGGATCTTTTTATCAAGGATTAGTCATAAATAGTTGGCTTATCTCGCGCCTTGGCTTAGTGGTTGAATGTGTGGACCATTGAACGTGAGCCACAGGCTCGAGTACCAGAAACACCAATAAGTTTTTTCACTGTAGGTCAATTACATTAGTGTATCGCACAGCACGAATGGCTGGGAGAAGCTACATTGGCCGTAGGTCCCATATGGACTGTTTGCGCCAAATATAGGGTGACCAGATAAGAATGATAGGAAAAGAAATTTAAATAAAGCAACAGCGGTATAAGATATCAAATTTATTCTGGCTTTAGTTTAAAGCCACATTCATGTCATTATGTATGGAATAGCGCATTATGCTGGCAGTGCTTCAAGCGGTCGATCCAATTTTTGATGACTCGGTCCAATATATGCGGCGTTATTCTGGCAATAGCGTCTTGAATGTTGGCTTCGAGCTCGTCCAAAGTGGTTGGCTTGTTAGCGTAGACTAAGGACTTGACGTAGCCCCAGAGAAAATAATCGACGGGTGTCAAGTCGCAATATTCGCATCGCCAAATTTCTCCTTCACCACTTCGAACGTTGCGTCGCTTGCATGGCATGTAGCGCCGTCTTGTTGGAACCATAGCTCGGTTATATCGATGTTATCGAGCTCTGGCCACAGAAAGTAGGTTAACATCGTTCTATACCGAGGCCATTGACGGTAACGGTCTTTCCTTCTTCATTTCGAAAGAAATAAGGTTCAATGATGCTGCCGTGAAATAAACCGCACCAAACAGTCAATCGAACACTTGTGGATTGTAGTTGCTCCAATAACGGCAATTTTGCTTGTTGACATAGCCGCTGAGCCAAAAATGGGACTCGTCCGAGAAGATGATTTTTTGGCCAAAATCCGGATCTCCGGCCAACATTTCCAGCTCCCAATTAGCGAACAAACGGCGTTGTCTATGGTCGTCCGGCTTCAATTCTTGCATCAGCACAATCTTATACGAATGCAAAATAAGCTACTTGACTCTCTGGCGATGCCCAATCAACATTTCTGTCGATACGGCGGCTATGTTTTCTTCACTTCGCACCGATCTCCATCTGGTTGGTGGCTTAAGGTCCAAAAGAGTGAACTCACGCTCAAACTTTTTCACGGTGCGACGAATTGCCTGCGCACTGAAGCCATGATAACGACCGACCTCACGACGTCAAACGATGCATGATGAAATGGCGAACCTTACTAAATATTTTGACAGCTGGATGTCATTGGTAACTTTGACAGCTGCTGAAACATAACAATTGGCCCCCCTTTATTTCTTTTCAAATTGAGAACCGACATTTTTCGCATTCCGTTCCATTCCGCTTGCAGATTTGCAAGGTTCCTTTGCTTACACCGTCATGTGTAGTAAAATGAAGTAAAAACTTATTTAGTGTCTGATAACTTGAAAGTGGGTCATCTTATTCACACAGCGCGACTACTCCCGGATTAATTAAATTATGTGGTTTAAAAATTGATACGCAGGCGGTTTTTTAAAGCCTTACCCATTGTTCAAACATCACATGCACATGTTAATTCTAGACAATAATCTAGATTCTAAACCTAAATGCATAGCACAATATTTTCCGTATTAATTCACACGTTTAACTCCCGCATTCTTCACATACTTCCATCTAAATTTGTCTATTCTAAGACTCTAAGTGCTGAATATAACCTTTCTGCATAAAACACATTACCCCGTGGACCGGCACTTCATCTATTTGTATTTATTTAGGCCACTTCTCCTCCATTATTCTACGTGACGCACAAAGATTGCAAATTTAACCTATTACGTGTGCCAACTTATTGTGTACCAAAATTTATAAAATTTGCAAATCATCATAGAAGTTTCCATTCAATTTGCTCTATTAACAATCACATAATCAAATGGGAAACGTAAAAACTATTCTCCTACTATAATTCCACAACAATTACATTAATTTGCAACATCATTGCTTAATTATCTCCTCTATTTCATAATAACAAGAAATTCACTTCTACTCGTACGTACGCTTCCCCTTCTACGAAATCATTGACAAAATGTAATCAAAGATAAAACCATAGACAAGGGGGAAAAAAAATAAATAATAATAACAAAACCTCCAGCTGGCGCCAATGTGCTGCCTGATACCCCAACTGAAAATTAAATAAATAGAAAAAAAAAAAAAAAAGATTGTCATTCTAACACCTTGTAACAAACGTTCGCACATCATTCTATAGACTGCTGTTGGATCTGCGGCATTTTTCCACTCACAAATATCCGTGCCAGGCTTAAAAGTCATACAGCACACACGAGGGTGCTCCATAAACCTAGAACCGAATCATTAGTCAGGTGAGCTCAGTCACCATTAGTAGGTAACTACTCAATCACAATCTACCTATGACTATTTATCTGCAAAGACATAACCGAAATATGTATAAAACAAAAAAAAAAAAAGTATCTGGACTGAACTTGAATATAGTCACGTGTAGAACGTAAGGTTAGCGCGGCACTGATTGCGTTCTAAGATAAGACGTTTCAACGGAATTTCATGCATTAGATACAAACCACCTTACGTCAGGTAAGTTGCCACAATCAAAGTTTGTACCCTTATCGCTCTGATGAATTTTTTTTTTTTTTTTTTTACAGCAGTACAAAATATAAACCTGACGCCAAACGCAATGTGCGATAACGTTCATGCTTTGAGAGCGCGCGTGTTGATTCGTTACGTGTGCGCTTCTTCGGCGAATTCCATGGACATTTGGCTAAAAGGTTATTTTTACCAATTCTTACGTATGACGGCGGCGTATGAACAACGCCATGCGAAAGGAATTCAGCTGTTCTTGGATTGCCGCTGATTGATATACAATTTTTCGATCGGTAATAGGCACCTATGTATTGTAGATACTTTCGTGGTGTACTCATCGTAGATATGCACCACCATCATATGTATCTACGAGTATGCAAAGTGAAAAAAGGAATTTAGTGCGATTTGAAAATTGTTTTGTACTCCTATTCACATGATTTCTGCATGTTTCTGGTGACTTTTTGTTGCTGACGATAACCATCGTGTTGATTAGAGCAAACTTGTGATTTGTTAGGTGAAATTGCGCGCAATAAGACCTTTGAGCGCCGCGCACACGGTTGATTATATTCAAGGTCAATAGGTGTCCGGTTTTTGACCTGGTTCGATTGTGTTTTTCCATGATGTCTTTCAGCGTTGATGGATCCTATCGGGTAGTCTTATGGCGTGCCACTATTTCCTTGTGTTATGCAATAATTAATTGGAAAACATATTAAACTAAGACTGATGTAGCGGTATCTTTTAACGCAATTGTCTTGCGGTTGATGAAAATGTTTAGACGGCATTCTTCAAAGCGAGTCGTGATTGCGAACACATTGAAATTAGTCTAATGGACTTGTAATTGCCAAGACTTTAATGCCTTACCTGAATATGGCCATGGGATAGTATGACAGATTTAACTATCTCCGAAGATAGCTGATCGTAAGACATACAACTCATGACTGGAGGAACTATACTACACAGATAGTTGATGACAGATTCAGTTCAATCATCTATCTACGTAACCATGCCCATAAGACTTTTTTTTAACCACCTTCACCATCAGAGTAACTTTAATATCAATCAGATTAAGAAAAGTATACGATTTTTTTTTGATGGTTTTTCTGTGCTAAAGGTCTTTAACCGGAGGTCGAGCACTTACCCTCCGTCTCCAGGAGACAAAAAATGTGTCTCCTGCAGCATAAACACTGATATAATTTTGACTTTTTTCCTGTAAAGTTGGGAACGCTAAATATGGCAGGATGTTGAATCTCCTACCTATAAATCGTTCGAGTGTTTGCCAAACATGTATGTCATGCCTAGTCAAAGTTTTTGACATAAAGTCTGACATAAACATGTCTCGTGGAGACGTAATGATGCTAGTAGCATCACTTGAGTGTAGCTTCCTGTGCGAATGGCTACCTGCCATTATTAGTTGATTATAAAACGGCAATGCGATTATTGTATTTCCGGCATCAGGAACTCTACATGACTAATTTCTTCCTAAGGGAAGATAAGAATGGGTAACCGATGCTATGCTAACCCTTTTCTATGTGCAGAACCATCTAGATCCATAGATAAAACTTTCCATTTTGTAAATATCAAGTCTGGCCAAGTCGTTAAAGTCTTCATAGAATTATTTCAACTTTTACAGAAATCGTTGGAGGGGACACACATTCTAATAGCATGGATACGTATCGAGCAGTGTTCTCTTCAGATCCAGGTTAGGCCAGATCTATTTCGACAAAAGACAAATATTGACACTATTCCACCTACTGTTCGCAATTTTTCTGACTTCTTTATCAAGGCGGAACTTTATCCATTCCTTTATATTTTCAGTCAAGTTCCGACCCGCACCCTCTTTTGCCAGCTTATCCGCTCTACAGTTGCCCGGACAGTCGCTGTATCCTGGAATCCAGCACAGAGAAGTGTCGCAAATATCAGCGATTTCGTTAAGAGACATTTGGTATTGCTCTACCTACTTGGATCGTATTGTCGGCGTTTGAAAGCCAATCCGCAGCTTCACGGATTGCCTTAATTTCCGCTTGAAGTACACTACAGTGATCCAGTAGTCGTCTGGTAATGTTTACATCAGATGCACTGAAGAAGACTCCTGCCTTCGTACCATACTCTGTCTTAGATCCATCTGTGTATATGTCTATCGCAGAATCATTCAAGATTTCTCCGGATTCTTTAGCGCTTCTGCTAGCAATTCTGGTCTTGTATCTGACATCAAAGTCAATGTGAGGGATAATATAGTCCGTCTTACTAGGAATAGTATTCTTGCCGATCAGCATCCTGGAGTGGCCCGTATTAGCGTTAACCAACTGTGAGCATTTCCTAAGCATTATTGCTGCTTTAGCCGCCTTTTGCTTCCCAAAGATATTAAGATGAAGCAAGTGGAGCATTGTCTCTAGCGCAGCGATAGGAGTTGTTTTTTATACAGACACATGATAAAAACCTCTGAACTTTCCTTAGAAGATCAGAATTTGTTTATTGTTCAGTGCTTTCTACCAGACTAGTACTCCTTATATCAGGAGGGGTCTTACTATTGTCGTATAATGGACCAATGGACCACGTGGCCTTCCTGACACGGTCTTGTACTCGTATATTCAGTTTTCAACTGAATTCATTGTCGAGAATAATCCCCAAGTATCTGGCATGATCTGCGAAACGAAGCATCGTGTCGCTTAACTTTGGAGGGACGATACATGATACCTTGTACCTGAGAGACCATCCTTTTAAGTCCATTTTATAAGTTTATTAAGAGCTGATTCCATCAGGTCTCTTATAGCAAGAAGATTTTTCCCCGGTACCTATCTTTTTCTAGGGTTTTTATCACTCCATTTACTACTAAAAGCTATAGTAGCGTTGATAATACTCCACCTTGCGGAATACCTCTATGTACCGACCTTCTCGTTAGACAGCACCCCAGCTCAGCATAGAAAAGCCTACTTTTAAGCATTTGCTCGATCCAATAAGAAAGGCAGCTATCAACCTTCAGTCTCTGTTATTGAAAGCTCTCTCAATGTCAATGAAAGATACCGTCATGTAATCCTTGTTATCAAAAGAACTCTCGATGGTTGCCACCAATGAATGAAGTGCAGTCTCTACCGATCTCCCTTTCCAGTACGCATGCTGGGAATTCGATGTCAGATTGCCATCCAGATTATAACGCATATAGACGTCAATAAGTCTCTTTTCAGCGTCTTCAAAAGGAAAGAGGATAAGCTGATTGGACAGAAGTCCTTAGGGGATGAATGGAAGGTCTTACCGGCTTTTGGTATGAAAACAACTTTGACCCTCCTCCAGGAACTGGGAATGTAGCCAAAGATTAGACAGCTCCTAAAGATTAAATAGAGCCAGGGCCTGAATATATCAAAGCCTTCCTGCAGTTCCACTGGAAAAATTTCATAGAGTCCAGGTGATTTGAAAGGATGAAAATTCTGCACTGCCAATGGCGAGCTAAGTGTGTATTCAAAATATTATGATTCAACGGTGTAAAGGTCCATTTTTCCATGCATCTTTCAGTTCAGTTCAAGTCCATATAAGACTACACAGAGTATTTTAACAGTAGTCCTTAGGGGATGAATGGAAGGTCTTACCGGCTTTCGATATGAAGACCACTTTTGACCCTCCTTCAGCAACTGGAGATGTAGGTAATGTGCACTACCGAATGGTGGGCTAAGTGTGTATTTAAAATTATTATGATTCAACTGTGTATAGGTCCATTTTTTCAGGCTCTTATCTGAGGCTTTTTAGATACTTAAATAAATCTTTTTTTCTCAAGTACTCGTATTCTTGGTTCAATTTCACTGTGCGTAACCAAAGTCCATATAAGACTACATAACTAGAGTATATATCAAACAAAATTCCCTATATCCCCCTTACGAGTACATTAACTATGTACGAGTACATGGGTGTGCTTTTGTTTACATTCTTCACGCAAGCTATATTAATTGATTTGTTATTGAGTGGAATGTTCCCACAGAGCGACGCGTAAACACTTGACATTCACGCGGTTCGTTGGCGTGGTGGTTCGCTCTTTTCCCTCTCAACGGCCAACTGATATGATAGTAAAATTATTATTTTTATTTATTTATTATTTTTTGCACTTTTTATACGTACAGAATTATTATCAAATATTGTGTAATTGAAAATTCTAATTTTAGTTGCGACAAACAAAAGATGTTGTTTTGATTATTATTATTAGCGTGGATTAGTGACGGTGCAAAAATTGGTTGTAGTACAATGATGATGTTATCATAGCTTAAGTTGCTTAATACATTTTTTTATATGAAAAATGTAAAGTGTTGAAAATATGCAGATTAGTTGTTCTAAGTAAAATGGAATCACACTGAATTATGTTGACAGTTTTATGGAGAGACTGAGTTTAAGTATTCTAACATTGAATCTTCCACATTAGAGGGCTTGCTGATTCAAACTGGCTTTAGATAAATTAAACATTGCATCCTAATTAGTTTGTTTACAGATGACCAGATGACATGTGGCAAAAAGTGATGCAAAGTAAAATTAGACTTGTCCAACAAAATGAGAAATGCACTCCATTTGGCGTAAACTTCTCTTCCTTCTATTATGATATACTCCTACCGAATTTTCAGAATTTTCCTCAGTGACTTCTGGATTGCTATCTTCTTAACAACAATTCTTATCAAAGATACATAAAAAGTGAGAACTGAAAGAGTTGAAATAAGCGAGTCGAGCAGTGACAAATCATTTTGAACGCCATTGCACGGATTTGAATATGCTTTCAAATCTTTTCGAAAAGTTTTCCTAGAATATTTTATGACCCTTTACTCTACAGAATTTTCAAAGAAGTTGTCGGCCAAAAAAGCAGCCAGGACCACCCATCCTGTACTGGATATGGATGGCATTCTATTGGTATCAAGTGAAGATCAACTACGCAGATGGAAGGAACATTTTTGTGTCCCTGCATAATGACGTTTTTTGGCAAGCAGAGCGCAGCAATGAGCCCCCAGTTACTCGACATGCGCAGATCTTCCAGGGGTATTAACACCAGACTTTGAACAGTTGCAGAAATCTGAACTCCGATCAATCTCCTCAAAGCCAACAAAGCAGCTGGACTTGATGACATACCAGCTGAGTTCCTGAAAGTAGATCCTGCCACGACTGCTAGTCATTTGGGAAAATGAAACCTATCCCAGGGACTGGAAGGACGGCGTTATTGTTAGGATAAGAAAAAAAGACGATCTTAAGGACTGCAATCATTGGCGTGGTATTACCGTTTTGTCCACTTTTCCGAAACTAATGAAAACTATCATTTTCGAGCGGATAAAGGTTAGAATCGAGGCTATCAAGCGGCTTTTCGAAGTGCTTCGACCGCATCAATACCTTGCATATCATCCTCGAGCAATCAGGCGCTTTACCTCATGTTCGTGGATTTCGAAAAGTCCATTGACCGTGTAAATCGCGAATGCATATGGAGATCTCTTCTTAGGAGAGGAAACACTCAAAAATAGTTGCCATTATAAAGGATAACAAATACAAGGAACGCTCTCCGACTCTTTCGAAGTGCATCAGGGAATGAGAAAATGTCCCTAATCGTCTTTCTCCTGGCGATAGACGATGTACTGACTGCCAGCGTAGGTGTATCTATCCGTTTGAAATTCTAAGTCATTTGGACTATGGCGATGATATCTGTTTCTTGGCAAATACTATCAGCGGGCTAGATGAGATGTGTCAACCACTGCAGGTTAATTGAGAGTTGTTCGGCCTAAGGATCAACGGCAAAAAAGACAAAAATAATGCCCCCAGGCCGCTCCACACATTAGCATATTATTCTTAAGCAGACGCCAATTAAGGAGGTCGAACAGTTAAACTACCTGAAAATTTTTGTATCATCTGATGGCCGAACTGACCTAGACGTTAGAATAAATGAAGCTTGCGCTGCCTTTGGTATCCCGTCTCCTTTTATGCCTGTGAAACCTGGAAATTCTCGGCAAACATCACGAGAAAGTTACAGGTTTTCGTTAATCGTTGTCTGCGATACATCCTAAAGATTCCATGGCCGCAAATTATATCCAACCAGGAATTGTGGGGTAAAATGAGTCAGAAATTGTTGGATGTCGAGATAAGGCAGCGAAAATGGATTGATCTGAGGAATCCAATTGACAACATCGCGAAGCAGTCCTTCGAATGGAATCCTCAGGGTGCATGGCGGGTTGGAAGACTAAGAACTACGTAGAGATCAACAGAATGTGGCCATAGCAGAAATATCTAGCTGCAGCCGAAGAAAGATGGAAGAGATTTATTGTCGCCCTATGCCCCACCCGGGCTTAAAGGAATTATGATAATGATGACCCTTCACTGACTTTAGATGGGGATACAGTTCGGGATGGACCTGAACAACCCCAGGTCATTCAATTTTTAGCTAGCCGCCTTCAGTTTTTCACACGAAGTTGGTTGCGGTGCCTTCCACCTTAAGTGTCTGACATAGAATCTTCGCCGAGGCTTAATGTCCTTGTGCCCTACATGTCCTAGCCATATTGGGCAAGGTGCTTAGAGAAATATATGATTTAAGACTAAATTTAAGGATACTGCACAAATAGCACTCACTTACAGCATAAGTGAGTCGCAATGGTTGTCCGTGAGAGACTGCTCGATTACATTACTGTTTACAGTCGGTTAGAGAGATTCTTCGTTAGATCCCTGTGCTGGTGTCATTCTTTGGATTTGCAGCGGATCCTAGATAGGCAACACTCTTACTTTTTTTTTACTTTACTTATGCCCTGTTTCCTCTTGTAGGTCCTAGGGCCTCCACTACGCCTACGCGCCATCGTATACGGTTCCTGGCAATGGGCTTCAGCTCTCTCTCCAACTCTTTCCCAATTGCCGTGACTTCTCCTCAACTGCTCTGCGCCATGTATTTCTCGGCCGAACCGTTCTTCTACCAATACTCCTAACTACCTGAAAATTGTAGCTGTACTCGTGTATATTGATGTTCTGTCCAAGACGTTGATACATCATTTAAGTGTCCCTCGTTAACTGCTAAACTCATTTTCATCATCTCAATACTAATGAAGTTTAAGTTGTTGGCATACAGACTTTTAAGATTTGCGTAGAAACCTTTAAAGTATCATCTTAAAAAAATCATGAGACAGCGTATCGCCTTGCCGTAGACCTTTCCTTATATCAAAAGCCTGCTAGACGGTATTACAGACCTTGATGATGCAGCATGCATTCTTCATCGTCATCATGCATAGGTGACTTTAAAAGAGAAGAAAAGGTGGTAAAGGTTGCCTTTTTTGAGGATCCCAATAGTGTTCAATGTATTTTATTTTTTCTTTTACTCAACAGCTAACATTTACTTTGTTTACAATACAATCAAGATTTACGTATCAATTCCTAAAAAAAAAAAAAAACAGATGAAAGTATCTTCAGCTTCTACTTTTAGAAAAGAGAGGTAGTTTTCTAAAGGTAGAAGCTGAAGGTGTATTTTTGAAATTACGCTTATGTAGAATTCAATATAATAAATGTTAATTGAATAGAAGCTAATAAAAGTTAATTCCCCTACGGTAATTCCTTCTTCTTATATAAAAAAGTAAGTTTGCTCAATTTCCTTAAAAACAAAGACATTTCAAAATTTCCAATTGATCTTTCTATTTTAAGTCAAAACAAACACTTTGGTTCCGTTCGTCTGTCCATCTGTCTGTTGGTCTGTCTATCCCTTCTCACACTCATAATTTGGGGTAACTGGTAGATGTCGTTGCTCAATTGTTAAGTACGTGATAACTGATCGAGGGATGCAAGGTTCGAGTCTCGGGAAATAAATAAAAGAGAAAAGATTGTTTCAATCGAAAAAAATTGTTCTTCGGAAATGGCATACTTGTAAATTTGTGGACTGGGTCAGACACTTTATGGACCGCTAGAGCCAAAATACATAATTTTATTTATGTAAGTGGAGGTAAGATATGATGAGTCTACCTAAATACAGTTCTGAACTCGCAAAATAAACACGAATTCAGCGAGATACAAATTATCACAATCGGAGATACTTCGAAAATCCCGATTTTTACCTGACCTCCCTCGGAAGATACTCATTTTATCGAGTGTTAAGAGTAATAAAATCTCGTGATTGTCAATTAAATAATTTATCACACGTCTAGCTTAAGAACCATTTGTCACATTTTGATACATTTTGGCTTATTAGTGTAATTTTATGTGCAGTTGTTTCGGTCTAAAAATCATATACATTTAAGAAATGTTTGGTAAGATGTGGGGATGAAGTATAAGAAATCTTTAAAAATGGTCCTTGTAACCAGGGTAACTCAGTTACTAATTGTTTTGGTGCGTAGACGTCCCATCTGAAAACATCAAAGTCAAATAGAGTATTTAAAAATTTTCAAAAATCCATCGTACAGCTAACATTGCACAGATTTCGATGAAATTTGGTCTGTCAGTATGGCATGGTGTGTAGATTTTTTAAATCATATTTCCAAATCTGGGAACACTCAGACACGACTTTCCGTCCATTGTACTGCAAGGCAGAAATCCCTATTTGATGTAGTGTTTTGAGAAATTTAGATTTTAGATGTTGCTGTTCCCCGATCAGACTCGAACCTGCACAGCCAACACACTGGTATGTAGATAGCTCTATATTAAAAACATTGAAATGGGATGGAATGAGCATAAGATATATACATATGTATAAGGGGTGGTGTTTCAGAAATCTGATGATCAAGTCTTATTGTGAATAGTTCACCAGAATTCTTGTCCTTCGGTCTTAGCCGCAAATAATGTAGTAAAATCTCTTAAAAATTAAGAGAATGTCCTCTGAGTAGATAGATTTGACTGCATTTCAACCAAATTGAGATGGTTTAAATCCATTCCAGATAGATTGTAACTTTTCTAAATTTTGTTAACCAATTTTTATCTGTTCTCCAAATATTACCAGTGCTGCCAGTGAACGAAACAAATGTGTAGCCAAAAAGTGTAGCACCGATACAAATCATATAATGTATCTTACAAATATTTATCCTTCGAAGTTAACAAATCAATAATTTAGTTGAATACAGAAAGATAGCAATAGAATAAACAGTCAAAAAGAGTTGTTTTTTAAGTTGCACATTTGCTCCGATGGCCAAATGGTAGCTATGAGTACTGCTCCTGTACCAGTTTCAGAAATTTTGTATTAAATGGGAGTACACCATAGGTTTCGATTACACTACACCATACCCTTCCTCCACCCGTCTTCTGGAAACTTGAAAATTACAACATTCTGAAGCTCTACCTTTATACCATTTTTCAAGATTCTATGTTCCGGGAAAGTAACCTCAGTCCTAAAAAAAAAATCATTTTTGAAGTCGTATATTTGAGTGTTGTAGAGATTTGGAAAACAGCTCATCTCGATATGGTTGATTATTACTGAGAGCCCATTTAGAGTGAAAGCAAAAGTATCCTTAATTGATTAGGACTTTGAATTTCGAGTTCAAAAGTTGCTGTAAATATTGGTCTAACTATTTAGTACTGTAATAGTTTTCAACCAAATTGGGAAATGAACTCCCAGTGAATGGCTTAAACCATATTTTTTCCGGTCATTGAGATGTTTTTTGATAGTTTACAAGGCTGGATTTCGCAATGCACTTCGGAAGTTTGAAAATAAGTTTTATAGGCTAGAACTACGAGTATACGGGTTCCATCTATCCATATGGATTTCAAAAGAAAATTCCAATGGAACACGCTAAGTGCAGAGTTTGCGTAACGGTTGCATAGAGTATAAAAATTTCTCAATAATTTTATGAGACCCAGTTCGACTGAAGTACTCGTAAAGTCACTTCAATGTTCCGGATAAATCTTTTAGTAAGCATGAAGATAAATCACAAACAGGCATGTTGTTTTCATACTTGTTATTCATCGATTCTTATAATTGCCATACGCTTCTTCGAAGACTGTTCCATGACTAACAACATATTGAATTCATTGCACTCAAACTTCCAGCTAAATATGACATCAACTTCACTAAAAATTCAGATCGGTGACCCTGTTTGTCTGAATACGCACAGTGTTGCCCCCATCCTGCAAGTCACACTGTACACAAATTAAGTTATCATACGAGTAATAATATAAATTTTTCCCATTTCATCGGTTATTTCTAAATAACAAGTCATCGTCATTTTTGTTTACAATTTTTTACAAACTAACTAAACATCCATTACTGTCAAGTGCGCGAGGGGGTGTGTGTCAAAGTGAGAGGGGGCGTTTGAAAACCTTATTTTGCACGCGCAAAGTCTGTCATATGTTCCCGTGCTGTTCATGTGATTGCAGTTGAACGGAAATTCCAACGCTCGACTTGTGGCGGGGGGGAGAGTGTGTTTCGGGGGGTATACCTGTACGCGTGCGGTTTAGCGAATTAGCAGCGTAGCGCTACGCTACGTAATTATTTGTAAATCAAAGGTATACAGACATAGCACAAAGTTTGACGTCAATTGACATACTTAGGGGATTTTCATGGAATTCGTAGAACTTCTTCGGAATTGACAGATTGCCAAACAAACATTGTAATGTGACAGATGTAAGCATTGTTGTATGCGGATAGATTTTTATAGAATCGCACTTAAGCAAATATTTAGTACCTATCGGTAATCAGTTTTTTTTTTTTTTTTTTATTAAGGACTGTTAATAAATTTAAATTGAGGAAGTTAACGCGCGCCGTCTAATCCGACACTGGGGCGGTTCAAATATAAATTACTGCAATTACGAACGGCCCAGACTGTGCTGCAATTTACTTTTGAAAAGCAAAAAATAAACAACGCACTTGACCTTGTCGATTTGGAGAAATCATTTGGTTTGAAGTAATTACACACGATCTGGTACTGAGGGTGGCCGGGAACATGGCCGAAAATAATTATTACTTAGTATCTAATATTTCTCTTGATATCGTATTGCGGACTTAGGACCTATTTGTGTGTGCGTGCGTCATTTTTCTTGGAATTTTTATTATTTTGTGGTTTTAAATCATTTTTGGGAATTTTTTTTCTGTTTTGTTCACGTTTCCTTTCTTTGTGTAGAGTTCACGATCAATGCCAATGTTTAGTTGTAGGAAGGTGCAGTAATTGTTTATGCGTATCTTGACATTGCACAGAAATATGAAAAACATTTTTATTGACGTCATTGAGGGTTTTGTTATTTTTGTTTGTTTACTTTAAAGAGGTGCGACGACTGTCAACTGGAGTTCAGGGTCCTAGCTCATATCTAATTGAGTAGTCATGAAGATTGCGATGATGATATGAATTTTTGTAAATGAATTTTGATTTGATTATAAATAGCGGAGTGGTAAAGATTGCTCGATTGTTGAAGTACGAGTATTTTGGAATTTGCGCCATTGACATCAGTTAAAAAGTGTGATTATCAAATAATGTTGGTCATACTGACAAAAATTGTATTTTACTCGTTCTTGTTCTATAAAGGGTGATGAATATCTATTGCTTTCGTGCAAATTGTCAATCTTTTAAAATAACTTTTGTTAATAAGATACTAACCGAGTTTTTTTGTAACTTTATATAAAGTTAAGTAAAGTTTCACAAAAAATAGATATCTTATTTTTTATATTGAAATTTGGCACTACTGATTTAGTCGCGTATTGAAAACGCGGCTACTGAAACTCAAAGAGTCCGTCTCTCACTTTTGTCTTTCTGTGTGTCTGTCCGTTTGCGGGTCATCCGTTGGTTTGTTTTTAAAATTACTATCCAAAAAAAATCCATTTAATAGTTGTAAAAAGTTTTTGCTGTATTGAAGAAAGTTTACTTTCCCATTTATTATGGAAAGCAATTTCATTTAAATTGATTGGCTTGGCAGTAGCCTATCTTGTCAACCTAATTTTGCAGTATATTGTCGATGGTTCGGGGCTGTATTTCACGAATAGCCGAATGAAGAAATTCCTACATCGTTTCTTGATTGTCAGCATACCATCGGTCTGCACCACGCAAAAAAAAAGTCCAACGCGTCAAATCGCAGAAGCCAAACAACATCACCAAAACAGCTGATTACACGATTATTGAACTTAGTGCGCAAAAAAGCGATTGTTGGGCGGCTTGTATGGCATGTAGTGCCATCTTGCTGGAACTAGAGATCGTGCAAGTTCATTTCCTCAGTTTCTGGACAAAAAAAAAAAAAATCGGTTGCCATGCCTCTGTAATGCTATCCGTTGGCTGTAACGTTGGTGCCATCTTCATTTTCGAAGAAAAATTGCACAAACCACGGGTTTAGGAGAATACTTCCGGCAACAGCTTTAATATTTTCTCAAAGGGCACAGGAGGAACACGAAGATAACTTGTGCTATCAATTAGCATGCCAATCTCACGAAATTTCTTCACAAATTTGCGTACAATAGGCACGGTTGGTGCATTGTTTCTACCCAAATTTCTTTCGCATTATTTCGGTAACACAGCACTCACTTTGGAAATAAGTCTTCAATATTTCCGAACGTTGTTCAAGCATAAATCGATACATTTCGTACCGCAGAGATATGTTACTATGTTTCTGTCAATTTTTTGAGCACGGAAGAGCTGTCAGTGTCAGAATAACGTGTAATTTAAAAAGAAGCCAGCAGATGGCCCACCCGTTATACTTCACAAAAACCCCAAAGGAAAAAGTCCAACGGCGTTAAATCGCATGATCTTGGCGGCCAATTCTGACCACCAAATTACGCAACTGGGAAATGACTCATGCAGTAATTGAATTGTTTCACGGGCTGTATGACATGTGGCACCGTCTTGTTGAAACCACATGTCGTCCAAAATCATATGTTGCACTTTAGGCACAAAAAAACAGAATTATCATGTCGCGATAGAGAACACTATTAACTATTATTGCCTGACCAGCCACCATTTTCAAAGAATTGTTCGATGATGCCTCCAGCTGAAAATCCGCACCAAACAGTGACACGTTGTGTATGCATTTGTTTCTTAACAATCACTCGTGGATTTTCTGAACTCCAAATTCGACAATTTTGAGGATTAACAAAGCCATCAAGATGAAAATGAGCCTCATCGCTGCATCCACTTGTTGTTGTTCCATAATCCATTCAACGAACTCTCCTAGAGTCAATTGCACTTTGTATGCATGAGGATGTAAATCTTGAAATGTCCAATTCTTGACTACGGTGCCGAATTGATGTTCTTGATCGATGTTTTGTGTTGAACGACTCGTTGAAGGACGGCCAGAGTGTCTAAGATCACTAATTGATCCAGTCTCCCTGATTTTTTTAATTAATCTCTTCACAGTTGATTAGATTAAATCACTATTCCGACCATATTTTGTACGAAAATTGCGAACTGTAGCTGCTAAATCTTCATTATTTTTAAAATATTACTAAAGAAAGAAAACACGTTGTTCTTTCATGTAGCACTCCATTTCTAATATCCCTGAATTGTCATCTGTCACGCTGTCTTCTTTTTTTTTTTTTTTCGTTGGCAACACTTTACCACACAAATGGAGCAAAATTCAAATCTTGTAAATATGTGATCTTTCCTACTATTGATTAGAGCCATTAATTAAAATTGTTTGCTTTCGAAAAATGCGCAAGTTTTTCAACATCTGGTGTACACCTTTTTTTCTAGCTAGTTAGTTCAAAAGTTTTTACTCTTCTTAATGTCCTTGTCAGATTGTCAGTATTTAGCAGTTGTGTCATCTCTAAATTGACTACCTTTTTTATTTCGTCTTTAATCAGATCTACTTCCAGGTCTCTATGTAGATCAGTGTTTCTTATGTACCACGGTGCATTAACTATGTTCCTTAGTACTTTGTTTTGGAATGTCTGTATTTTTTGCATATTTGTTTTGCATGTGGATGCCCACAGTTGAAGCCCCTTGGTCTATACCGGTTTTAGAACTTGCTTATAAAGCAATATTTTATTGTAGGTAGACAAACAAGACTCCCTATAAGTCAGTACATTTTACTATAGCGCATATTCAGTAATTCCTTTTTTTAATTCTACTTCATTATTATTTATGAATACTGGGATGTGCTGGACCGACTTTAGGTCATTTAATTTGATTTGCCATTTCTTGGTCCATTTTGATATATAGTATTTTTCGGCGCTACTTCTACAGTTTCTCCAATAGCAAGTATAGCAGTATTATTTACAAATGTTGCCATTTCTTCACTTTTTGGCAGATCGCTGGTAAATAAAAGTTATAATACAGGGCCAAGCACACTGTCTTGTGGTATTTCAGCTTCTATTTTTCACAATGTAGAGTACTTATCTGCTTGTTCAATTCTGAAAAATCGTTGTAATATATAAGACTTGGTAAATGTTTTTGCAATTTAAGGATCAGTCCTTTGTGCCATACATTATCGAAAGCTTGTGCTATATCGAGGAATATAGTAGAGCATATTTTCGTCTTTTCAAATGCTTTTTTCGATTCTATCTGTTATTCGATGCACCTGATCAGTCGTGGAGTGCCTGTTTCTATAACCAAATTGATGGTTAGGAATTAACGATATTATGTGCAGACGTTTAATTAACATTTAATGTCTGTACATATGACTGAGCAAAAAAGCAGCACAAATTCTGCACTTTTCCTAAGAAAACAACTTCAGTCTATCAATCGATATATCAAGAAAGTAACGGTTCAAAGCTAAGTTGATTTGAAAAAGCTTAGAAATGGCGTTTTCGAACATTCAAATGTTACTAGTGTTCTTAATCAACATTCCAAAATCTATAGCGATCGATACACATACAAAAGTTAAATGACAAAAACAATGTTCCACAGTGCTATCTTTCTTGGTACAGCTATTCCAAAATATTTCTTTCGTTTACACATGTCTTTAACCCTGCCTATTTCTGGAAAATAATCGAGGTAATTTGAATTTTTCTCGCAGGTACTTATAAATACATTTTTAAATTCCCCTTACAACCACACCCATTCATTGGAACCACCTGACGCCGTTTTTACCTGACAGTTTACCACTGTTTACATCATTTTTCGCTGTACACAATAGTTCCTCCTAATCGAGGTATCCGTAACTATTTCAATGATTGTTCTACCCTTCTCGATTGACTTCTCATTAATTGTACACTCATTTGTTATTTAATATCGGCCTTTCTATTTTTATCCGCATTCACACTGGGTAGAGCAAAACAATCGCAAAAATATCTCAAATGAGTCAGATCCTCTCGAATGCCACCTATCACAGGTACTTGTATCATACTTATACTGCTTCGCTTAAATATTATTGACACTCGTACAATGATAGCAAGTGAGTGTGTGACAAAAAAATAAATAAATAAAGCCCATTCGAATTCCCAGAAAATGCAGATATTCCCCATCGAATCGGGGATCCCCTACACACATTAGCACACAGAACGCGCGCGTGCATTCACAATTTAGCTCAACTATGACAAGGTATCTACAGAACCACCGATTGAAAACTTGTACTAGTATGTTACACCAGCTAGTACTCGAACAGAGAGGCGAGTGGCCGGGGCGCACATCGAGATAAAACCAAAATATGACTCAATGAACGGAATAAAAATATTTTATGAATGAAAACGTAATTTAGTGCACAACTGAACGGAGAGCCAAATGGCGGCGTCCGGCATACTCGTGCATACATATGTAACGAAGTCGCACTGCTGAGTACTTTCAATGGTACAGTATGTGTAGTTAATATAGGGCGGCTGTTTTACTTGCTTTTTTATTGCATTTTTCGATTTTGAAATTCTTTTCAGAAATTATTTCTATATAAATCGCCGACACTTTGAAATTAGTCGCCTTGAGCTTAACCGTGCGTGCGTTGGTGTGTGGGTGGCAAAGGCAGAGGTGAATTTGTAAATGATTATACATTTCGAGGCTGGAATCTCACATCCCTGTCATGTGGCATCTGTCAAATCCATCTGTCATCTATACTGACAGGTAGATAACTCTTGCATTGCTATTTTATAATATGGATCGTTTAACCACCGCTATAGTGGATCGTTTAACCACCGCTATAGTAAGCAAACAAAATTGCAAAATTTGAGATTCTACGAATCCCAAATGTGATCGCTGAGAGGCCGGCCATTGCATCTACCACGGGTGATAGTTTGGCGGCGTGATCAGGCCGTATTTTTTTTTAAAAAACGACGACGGTGCCACTGTTATGGTGAATTTTTTACACTAAGGTCAAATGATAACCAACTTTTTATTGGTCTGGGATTATCGGCATTGATGTGAGCGACATGTGGTTCCAACAGGACAGGGATATGGGAGGTTAAAGAAATAAGAAATCAGAACTTTCAAACAGGTACAATAATCTCAGCCATTGAGTTCAGAAATTAAACCCACCGATGTAAATGATGCGAGCAATCATATGTTCATATCCTTTATGAACAGCATCACAAATGTCATGATAGGAATTCGGAATGAAAGGTTATACTCATGGGTAAAAGAATATAAGGTTATGACAGAATACTAAGCTAGTTTTAAAAGACTCAACAGTGGAAAATATTTACAGCTTAGCGTTAGTTGTGTACTTGAAGTTTGTGTACTTTAAGTTTAAATGTTATGATATGTTCGCCTCGGTTTTGTGTTCTGCCAGAGTCAGGCCAGTCGAAGCAAGCCACTGTCGAGCAATCCTTATTGTCGAGTTGCTTATCTGTTCCAGTTCTTCCAGCAGTTTAGTAGTAACAACGAGAGTGATTTCGTAAGCAAACTGTACTATCTTTGCCTCTTCAGAGATTGCAAGACGTAGGATTCTGTCATACATAATATTCTAAATCAGTGGACCCAGCACAGAGCCCTGTGGTACACCGCCAGTGACCCTGAAATAGTCGGTAACAATTTTAATGCGATACGTTGGTACTCACATACCCTTGACTTCTTTAAGAATATGGCTAATTTCTGCTGTATTAAATGTGTTTTTGACGTCAAGGGTTATTACTAAGCAGTAATTCTTAGAGCCACCATCTTCTATCCTGTACGGCTTTTTGTGCAGTTTCAACTACCACGTTAACCGTATCTACATTTGAGCGTGCCTTCCGAAAACTGTACTGGTGCTCCGACAACCCTCCTGCAGTTTTCATTGCTGCTTCCAGTCTGTCACAGATGACGCGCTCCAGTATGTTCCCTGCCCTATCTAGCACACTTAGTGGGGATATGACGAGAGCTGGTCTGATGGTTTGTTTCCTTTATGGAGTACTAAGGTCTGCTATTTCTATTGATCCGGAAAGTATCCCTCTTTCAAACACGAGTTATAGACGTCGGCACACATGTCTGGGCGCGCTTTGATTGCAACCTTAACAGCAATGTTGGGAATACCGTCCGGTTCAAGTGCCTTCTTGTCCCTTATTTTGCTGTAGATTTCGATCAACACCGCTCTCGAACCTTTTTAAGCCATTCTCGTCAAAACTAAAGCAGGTGTTCCACAAGGAAGTGTCCTAGGACCAACCCTGTATCTGTTGTATACTAGGGATATACCGGTAGATAATAATGCCATGATGACTACTTTTGCAGATGACACTACAATATTAGTACCTGAAAATGCACTGCGAAGGCAACAGTGAAACTTGAAGCCTGTTTGGACATACGGCATCCAATTATGGGTTGTACAAAGAAAACAAACATAAAAACTATACAGACATTCCAAAACAAAGTTCTTCGTGGAATAACAACTGCCCCTTTGTATAAAAAACAGCGATTTGCATCGTAACCTACAAATAGACATGATGACAGAAGTGATTAGAGAATACGCTGTTACACACAATCAACGATTGCAGTACCATATCAACTCCAAGATAAAAACCTTCTTAAATATACGGAACAATTTCCGGAGACTGAGAAAAATCAAACCTCATGAGCTAATTGTCTAAAAGGTATGGAAAGTACTTAAAACTTTAAACTTTCCTTAACGCGATTTTAAATATAAGAAAGAAAAATCGTTTGCCGATCTTTCATAGATTGGTCTTAAGTCCCACACTACTTGGTAACCAAGAAACACTAATTGTCTTTCGAGGTTTTCACCTTCATTACAAAAAAAAACATCCAAACTGCACTAATTTCTTAATTTCTTCTGCCGGGTCTACAAATCGAGATGAAGTCTGGCACTGCCCCATCGAAACGCTACACCCTATTGATTAATCAAATCCAGATTGATTCTGTTGATTACTGCCTTTCGGCTGTCCAATTGCAATCAACACTTATACAAATCAATTAATTAAAAATTATGAAGAAGCTTATGACTTGACGATGACGGTTACATTCCATCAAATGCAGAGCATAACCTTTCTGTTCAAATTAGTAAGCTTGGGTAACAAGCCCCAAGCCAGTGAACAGGCTGGCTGAATAAGTAATAAAGTAGGTTATGTAGACAATGTAGACAATGATACGCAAAATTATCACAAGATCATGATCGTCATTCCCAGTTCATCCTTCAAACTTATTTTTATACGTACGTCACAGATTTGCGCGTACAAATAACTAACTATTGGCCGTAAAATTTGGAACTAAATACCATGCGACAATTTTCCTTCCTACGACAACCTCAACCTCGGCGTTTAGCATCAGCGCATGTGATCGTATAAATTAATTTGTTAACGATTTGATTCGGTTACGTATCGCAACACGTCATACAAAAAATTCTTTATAGCAAGCACATGTACTGAGGGACTCTGCCCTGTGACCAATTTGTCAATAAATAATAAAAGAAAAAAACTCTTCACTGACGTTTCTTTTCCTCCTCTAACGTTCAAATTTTCCGCACGTTTGCCATAAAAAAAAGTTGTTTACTCAATGTTTTTGACGTAATTCATCCAATTAACAATAAAACTGTTGTTCGTCAAACTTACGTCTAAATCACAAAAACAGAAAAGAAATACCTACTAAACAAAAAAAATCTTGACGAACAACTCCATTCCATATGCCAACCAGCAACCAACCATTCATAGATACAAAACTGCAATCAAATCAATTAAAAACAAAGAATGTCGTTCAATTCAAGGTTTCCGGTTTCTTTTGTTTTTATTTTGTCTTCCCACTTCGAACACCGACCAATTCCAAGAAAAAGCCAAAACATGACATAAAATCGCAATTTCCTGTTGCATTGATTTCACCTGCAAAACGCGAAAAAAATGAGATACAAAACAATCTACAATCCATACACATGCCAAATAAGTAAACAGAGAAGAAAAAAAAAAAAAAAAAATCTTATCTCACTCCATCACCCCCAAGCACGAACTCGACAAACCAAACCAACATCGTTTACTTCCTCGATAGTACCAAAAATAGATTTTATTCTTTTGTATTGGAACAACACTATACTCCGTCACCAGTTCTTCTTGCTGAAAATAGCAAACAAATAACCAAAAGAGGTCTATTTTTAGAAACATATCTTGCAATACACTGGCAGTGCACTTTCAATGGAGGAGTATGCTTGATTGTTGGTTTGGTAGTTCCGCGTCATCTGAGATTCAAAAGTATCGGGGACACCGCAACTAAACAAACAATAGAAACACCATCATTGAATTAGTATCATGCTGACAAAGTCAAGTTTTGCAAAAAAAAAACAGGCAAGGCAAGGTATTCTTGTATCTCAAGTTTTATTTAAAAAAAAAAAAAAACCAACCTTCAACCTACGTCGCGACACAGTGCGCAGCTGTGCCATTAGTAGGAAGCCAAACACTACAGAAGGGTTACAAACTTTCTGGTGTTGCACCCCGTATTGGCCAATTTACATTTTGGCAACAAACAATACCAGGAGGGTGGGGAGAAACAAATTTGAATCAAGTGTAAACGACGGAGGTCGGCGTGAGGGTTGAGGAAGCATGTGAGTGAGCTTAGCATAGTGAGAGTGACTACATTTATTATTGGCCAGAAGGCAAATGTCTAACATTAGCATGTCAACATTTACAAAAGGACACTGACTCAGTTAATGATGCCATAGGCCAGCTTGTTGTGTTTGGGTTGAGTTCATTTGATGCTTGAAAGAGGTGATTTGTGTAGGTAGTGCTGGTGGTGATGTCTTTCTCTAACAGTGTTGCCAGTTAAGGCGAATTTAATAATTCAATTGTATCTAGTTTTTAGTTTCACCGAAATTGTCAGAGAACTAGTTTTCGAAGCACTGTTTCTGTTGATGGGAAGTGTTGATATTCACAGGACATTTAGTAATTACGGTCAGCTTAAAACAAATGGTTATCAGAGGTTGACTTGCTTCAGTCGAGTTGAGTTGAGCTTATGTTAAGCGAGTCCATAATAGGACCTTACTACACACAATATACGGAAATTGGGCTCTAGATCTAAAATTTAAGTGCAAAATTCATCTACCCAAATAATGGGTATCAATTCACTAGCGAACTATCCAGTTGCATTCCTCACCTTCAAAATTTCACCCGCAATACGAGACATGCTTCGAATACACATCAGTTCACCCTAAAGCCTAACTTCGGTCATACTGTCATATATAGGGATTCGTTTATAAGCCGAACGAGACGAATTTGGAATGATCTACCAAGCTCTGTATTTCTCCATCACTACAACCTTCAAACATTTAAACCAACGTGCACAGGCTTCTCCTCTGTTCCTCTTCCCCTTTTCCTAAAAGCCCGTGCCCTGTAACAGTATTAAGGTATTCATATTCCTTTTGGTGCGCGCGAAATGAAATGGACGACTAAGTCGCACGTACATAGAAAGAAATACCTGTCACTATGGATGTCATATGAATTTGACAGATGGCATAAGTCGCACGTACATAGAAAGAAATACCTGTCACTATGGATGTCATATGAATTTGACAGATGTCATATGGCAGAAATGTGAAATTCCAACCTAATAACCCTTTACTTGCCCCTACATATGTGCTGTTCAATTGAAATTCATTCAGATTTGATTTAAAAAAATAATCTTTGGTTAAAATTTCAAAAAATTAATTTGAAAATTTTCCAAAACTTGCTATGCCATGTCCTTCGATATGTCAAGTGTTGATTGGGTATCGGTTTTCAACAAAATCCTTTCAGTCATATTCACCAATTTTATAAAATTGGTAACTAAGTAAAATACCGTTATACGACTTACTTTACAAAAATATGGCACGCCATCTAGTGGAGTATGTCTAACTTATACCAAATATCCACTACATTTAAAGAAAATCTTTCCAAAATCGGTAAAGTACCGTTAATTGCGGGCTCAAGATGAAAATTATGTGACCCGTTGAGCCGTTCATCTGCAGTCGTACGTGTACTATAGATAGACAGACACCGGCCAGAATTGATCAACATTTCGATATTGAACATTTTCACGAAACCAATGACTGGTCAGAAGCATTAATTGCTGCACTGGAAGTATGTCTGTCTGAAAGCTGTAGATGTGAGAACATTTTCTGAAAGCACCACCTTTCGGAACGATACGATTGATTTTCTCTGCGAATACACAATTATCTGTAGAGAGAAGCTTCAACACTATATTGAATCAGATTTAATTATGCGTGCCATTGGAGTTCTTATTGAACTAATAGCTCTAAATGGGGCAATTTAAGTTAGGTTCCAAGCACTGCGGAGTTGGCGCAGGCATTTCTCGGACCAACTGAATATATCGAAATCCTTACGTCTCCCAGACTCTGTTAGTGTCCCAATGTCTAACCTAAATATAGCTATCTTTTCTGATAGCCAAGCCGCAATCAAGGCCATTGATTCGGTTACCATATTCGGTTACCATATCCTCAAAACTGGATTTCGGTTTGAAATAAATGAACAAAGTGTCCATTCTGGAATTACCCTCATTTGGGTCCCAGGACACAGTAATTAGCGTAACGAGCGAGCAGACGAGCTGGCCAGGGGAGGGTCAGCCCTTAATGGCTCGCTAGCGGGAAGAGTCAATATTCCGATAGGAGTCGTTAAGCTTCCTCCGGCTAGCGAATCTCGGGTGGAACAACCTTACAAGTTGTGCCATATCAAGAAAGACATGGCCCAGCTTCAACAGACCTAAATCAAACGAGCTACTAGGCAGATCAAGGCCTGATATTGCCTGAATTGTTGCCATTATTACAGGCCACTGGCCTATAGGGACCAAGTGGGCAAGCTTGGGATTCCTCACAACACATTCTGTTGCAGCTGCAAAGACAGCAACGAGAGGGAAACTTTTTTCCACTTTCTTTGCAGTTCTCCTGCCCTTGTAAGGACCAGACAACTTACGTTAGGTAAACCTTTCTTTGACGATTTCAGAGAGATAGCGTCTAAACAGATTGGAGAACTAATCCTGTTTCTGGGCCGTGAAGTTATTTACAAAATCATTTTATATTTTTGCAAATGAACTATAGACAGTCTCTGAGGACCTTTGCAGCACGACTACTATAGCCAGTACAGGATCAAAAAGGTTTGCGTTTAGAAAACTGAGAGGCCAATCGCTCCCGAAGTGAAAGATGTTATTTAGAAGTTTAAAAATGGATAGCTAACCAGCTTTGTCTAATTCATCGATGAATGTGTCCACTCCATACACATATTTCCTGCCGTAGGAGACGCAATAGGTGAATAATGTTTGCAGCATTGAAAGTGAATACAGGATAATCCAGCTTCCACATTCCTCAGGCGATATGCTTCAGATGTGTACTTCAACAATTTTTCTTTACAAATCTAATGTCATTCTTGGGGACTTTTTCTCTCGCTTTTTTAATCTTCTTAATAAGTCCTCTCTAGAGAGGTTCCAAAGTTTTGAATATACGAGTATCGTTGAATTCTGCCGTGGAAGTGGAGTCCACTACAGAATATTATCTAGTAGTTTCCCCTAGGATCTCCCTCAGTTTACTTTCATTGGATTTCGAAGATACCTAGTATACAACGTTAGTCAGACAGGGGCACCTCGTCGCATACCCTTCAGTTGACAACATCGTTAGAATTGTTAAGTGAGATAGAGGGGCTAGCAAAAATTACCTAGATATGATTGGCGATAGCATCAGAGCCTATTAGCTACTAAGAGAGCTGATTCGATCGTTGATTAATCTCACTAAAAACTTAAGGGTCCCCTTATATCCCGCCCTCTTACTTCTAACGTTACCTGCCACACTTTTACGGGGGTCTTGATCTAAATTCATGGTTTCTGGATTAGAACCAGCTCTTGCGGCTACTCACATTATCAGAAAAGTCTTACTATCATAGTTGGACATGTAATGTACTTTCTGGGAGCTTCAGTATAATCAATCAAACCTGCTCTGAAGAATACCATCCCAGCTTTTCAGCAATATAACTTTTCAGCGAGTACCACTGATATGAGTGATGCAGAAGTGGATGAGTTTGTGTGGTTGTGTGCGCTACGAGTAGGTGGATTCGGGGATTCATTGTTGGTTCCTATTTCTTTTCCGTCTCGTTCTTTTAAGATGCATGTCATGTGGAATGTGATCAAAATGATTTGGGTTTGAGGATTTGTTTGGGCACTTGGGGAACACAACAATTCATGGTCATAGATGCATCTTTAGGAAAAGTCATGATAAAACAAATTAAAACTCCACAATCCTCGGAGAGAAAATTAATTTCAATAGCACAGACGAAGCTAAGGGGAGACAAGCTATGAATTAATAAAATTATATTAAACTCTCAGACCACCAGCTACAAATCTAACTAACCTCACACGCATAACTTTCAACAAATAACGTAGTTTCCTTCTTAAATCAGCTATTCACCACATTTTCTCAAATTTCCCACGTGCACCTATTAAAATTTAAATGGCTTTAGTTTACTACTACCACAAGGATCGGAAAACCTCAAATATTAGCTAAAAGAAATTAAAAAGCAAACATCAAGTTGGCCACCCTATCTCACTTTATATGTCCCAACTTGATAGCGTCATTTCGTAGATAGTATTTTGCAATGCTACGAGTATCTTGTGATGTTAATATACCTACCACCGCACCGTCGCTCGAGAAGTGTAGCCTAAAGGGGAGCATACTACCTACACGTGTGTGTTTTATTTCGGGGTGAATCTTATTACCAAGGTCTTATGTTTCCTGTTTCATTTTGAAGGGGGTAGGTATTCAATATGTGCATGTTAGCCTCACACACTCATGCTGTTTGCAAGAAACACAGCGCAAAAGTGCAGTGGGAAAATTTTTGGCTCTCCAGTGGGACATTGCGGCGCCGACATTTCAGTTAATTACTAAAATGCTAGCATTTTTAAACGGAAGCTCTTACGAGTATACGTAATTTGCATATTTTCGTAATTAAGGGTGAAATGGATTTTTTTTTGTTTTACTAGCAACGTTTCGGTTGCGACTCTAGGTGTCATTAGCTTATCGTATACGTCAGGTATTTTAAAATAGACTGATTGTGGGGTTATTTTTGTTCGAAATGCGGTCAAGCCATCCATATTTAAAGGGAAGGTTTGAATTTGTTTTTTTTTTTATCCTTGAGTGGTACGTTTTCCGTCGCATAATAGGCAACTTTGTCGCAACATTTGGGCAGTTGGCAATTTGTGACTCTCTAAATGGTAAAGGAGTTTGAAAGTTGCTGAAAAGATTTCATAAATTAGTTGCTTAGTGTCAAAGATACATGAAAAGAGGTGACCTCCACTAAAAGTATCTACACGACGAAAGTAAATTGTAAAGATCCCATTTCTCATGAATCGAAGCTCAAATTGCTTTTACCCAGTGATGACAGCAACCAGGACACGACACCCACGCGCAACAGATTGCATGCATGCGATGCGCCGCAATGTGAGTTTCTCCAATGGAATTTCAATTATTTTCCCATGGATTTAGAGAGAGAGATGGCACCAATAGAATTCAGTTCCAGTATTTGCCTCCACATGGACCATGGAACCATTAGACCATTGTGTGCTACATTGGCTCACATATTATTTGTGCACCCACACACACGACGCGCGAACTGATGATGAATGTCGTTGGCATACACCCTCGTGCAGTACGAGTGCAATTTTTTTCTCCTCTCTCGGAGATCCGACTTCTTATCATTTCATTGGATTATCCATTGCGGAAACCTACGCATCCATGATCCACAGAAACCACATTTCTGAATGACAACAAAGTTTAAACGAAGGTCCCCTACACCAGTTTCTATCGGCTGGCCATTCCACTTTCACAGCGACAACCGCGCAACGAATTGAAATCCCAAGTTGGAAGAAAAAAAAAATTTCCTGAACTCATTAATCACTGGTATGCTAATCGCTTAGAGTGAAACATCCAACCATGCCAGAGCTAAAGTATAGGTATGTTAATTACATAGTTGTTGAGAGATAGATACTAGTTTGTTGTTTTTCCCGGCTTCGGTTCTGTTTAAGTTACTAATTTTGTAGCCATTTTTCATTTAAAAAAAATAGAATATAATTCTCTTTCAGCGGGACGTACCTGGAAACGTGTGCCGAGTGATTCGCGCTAATCAGTTGTTTTTGAGAAGGCGCGTTCACGTGTTTGGATTATGGGGTATTTAGAGTTTAAGCGTTGCTTTTTCATGAGAATTAGGCGTTGCCGAAGGGCTGGCTTGGTATAATTTATCGCATCGTGGTTAAGGAAAGTTGTGAATGGATTAATACTTCATGGATGGGCGTTCAAAAACATCAGGTGGGAAGGTTACGGTTTTATACGCGCATTAAAAACTCATAATTAGAAGATTGAATTTTTTTGGGGAAGTGTGGTCAATATAGGGCGGTTACATTTCTAACTTCTTTGATATGACGAATTGGATAACATTTTTTTGTAATAGATGCATATGATGTGACGTTATAAATGGTAGTAAAATTCATTCAGAAGAACTCATGGGAACATTTCCTCGGGTCTTTAGAAAGAATCCATGAAAACCATTCGACTTACTCTCACAAAGGGAATGCTGAACATTCCATCAAACACCCTCTTCCCTGACACTTCACAGTGGTATCCGAGGATAATTCTACGACAGTAGTGGATGTAAGCAGCAAAATAATGGACGAACAGATGATAGTGCCACGAATGGATACCATTCAAACGGTGATGCTACAATAGTCAGTACCATACTAAATCAGATTTACGCATGATGTCTTAGGCTGGGAAAAGTTCTTAAGATCTGGAGGTAGATTGATTGCGGATCTGAATGATATCATGTAAACCTGAAATATAGAGTGCCCTGTGGAGAGGGAGGAATTTGTGGTATGACCCTTGGAACAAACGCAACAGCTCAAATATGCATTGCTGGACAAGCGGTGGAGAGAGTAGAGGGTTTCCAGTATTTTGGGAGTATTGTCTCGACCGATGGTGAAACCGAACTGTCTTTAACCAACAGGATGGCCCAAGCAAAGTTCGCGTTCGGGATGTTGTCCAAAATATGGAGAAGCAATGCAATCAGTTTGAACACCAAGCTAAGACTGTTCCTTTCCAACGTTGTATCTTTGCTGTTATATAGATGCAGTACGTGGAGGGTGACAATACGGGCCCAACTGTATCTCCAGCGAACACCTCTGCCAGAGAACGGGTCAGGAACCAATAGGCACAACCATCCAACGACGGATGTGGCAGTAGATTGGTCACATGTTCCGAAAAGGTGACAGTTCCATAGCTAACCATGCTATGCAATGGAACCCTTTAACCCAGGATGGCAGAATCCATGGCGGTCCGAGGAGAACATGGCGCAGAACAGTCGAGGCACAACAGTTAGGTAAATGTTGGGGAAAGCTGAGACACATTGCCAGAAACTGTACACGATGGCGCGTAGGCATAGTAGAGACCCTAGGACCCACAATGAGATGCAGGACATGAAGTAAGTAAGTATAGAGTGTCCTAAAAATAGTCACTATAGGAGCCTTCTTGATATTCAGGGTACTCCCAACAATTTTTGGTAGGCGAGTGTCTTCCATATTTAGGACCTTTACCATGTAGTCGAAGTGTATCCTAAGCGTTGTTAGATACAACGGTGGGAGGCCCTTCTCTATGTACAGCATGTAGTTTGGCGTGGTCATCGGCAGGCGCAGCATTCGTTTAAGAAAGAAGCGTAGAAGCTGCTCAACCGCAGACTTGTGATGCATAGAATATAACCGATCTTGCAGTAGCTTCGAAGATGTGGTATTTTGCAGCGAGGCTGATGTTTTTGTTTAGCATACACTCTTTCGATGTTGAGTTAATAGCTTGTTTTGTTTCTTTTAATTTTTCCTATTAGATCTTTTTTATTCATTGACAATACTACTGATATCCGAGCCTATCCCCTTTTAGCTAGTTCATCTGCTGTCTCGTTTCCTTCAATATTAATATGTCCAGGAACCCAGCAGAGAGTTGCGTCATGGGTGTTGCATATTCTGTTCAACGTATTACGACATCTGGAAACTGTTTTCGATCTGACTTCCTCGCTATCTAGTGCTTTGATTGCCGCTTGACTATCCACGAGAATTGTAATCCTTGAAGGATTTAGTTTTTTGCTATGTATAGTCTGTGCAGTCCTATCAAGCGAAGACCTCAGCTTGAAAGATGCAACAGTCATCGGGGAGTTTGTATGAGTGGTTGATTTTAAGTGACGCGCAAAAAACTCCAGAGCCAGTTCCGATATCTATTTTAGACCCGTGAGTGTAGAGCTGAATGTCCTGTATATTAATTAATGTGTTGGTGTTCCACTTTTTGTCTTTCGGGAATAAAAGTGGAGTAGTAGTGTAGTAGTGTCCAAAGGAGCTTTGCTTCCATGCACTCGATTGTTTGAGACGAATCGCACTTTTGGCAGCTGCGCATTGTATGTACTCATCTAGGGGAGCATGTGTGCTCTTATTATGTTTATGCATGCTTTGTACCTTTGTAAGTATTTAAAGATAGCTGGTTTTGTCGGTTGCATTCCATTATACAATAATTCTGTAAGTAAGGATGGGTCTGACAATAAGAGTGCACATCCAGTTAACCATGGACGGACGCATTGTTTATCAAAGGTTTATCAAAGGTTTTCTTGCACGCATAAAATGCACAAAAAGTTTCTTCAGTTTTTCTTCCGTGTTATTTTTGCAGGTGAGCTTCGAATCAAGGATGGTTCCGAGATATTTAGCTATTGTGGAGAGATTCAGAGGAAATCCATTCAGTTTAGGGGGACATCTGCCATGGTACTGAACTGAACCCAAAAATTACCTACTAGACACAAGTTCGCGGAACTCGAAAATGTTGAGTTAGTTAACTGAGCACTTATTGAAATTGCAGCAAAAAGTCATACATGGGACCTACCTTGAAAGGGTGCTCGAAAGAAGTCTTCAAATTCTTATCCGACTACGAAAAGTTGACAAAAAGCGTTTCTTCTAACAAACACCAACCAACAGGAACCACATTTCGGCGATGGAAGTGGCTATACGATACGTTGAAAATGCCTTAGCTGGTTATTTAATGCAATAGAACCCATTTACGACAGCAGATAAATCACTCAAATGGGCAAAAGTCCCAAAAACCAAGCGGCGAAACATTCCTTAAACAATTAAGTAAAGTTCAATGGACAATAGTTACTTCTCTCCTCAAGTACCCCATTAGCAAATCATTCTTCACCACAGTTCTTTAACTGATCATCACTGCTCACCAAATGACCAACCCAATACAACAAATCGAGCAAAAATCATAACTTCAGTTCCACAAGTACCATGTGATTACCTCAACTACTGCAGTATGCTGCGGTAGCGTGTCCTCTTTGAAAAAAAAAAAAACATACCTTTCCACCTCACTAACTATTCCAACTCCGTCGACGGTATATGAAGTTGTAACTTGTTTCTGACATTTTACCCGCAAATTTTTTGACATTCCTTCCGACAGCAATTAGAGTCCACTTCAACGGCATGCAAAACAATCAGCAGTCACGACACCATGTAATGCGACAGCCGCCTCTCAACCTCAATCTAGTAGTAGTTGCATAATAAAGTTATCAACTTATTGTCTCTGATGTTGTCTTTTTTTTTTCCAAGAGTGATGCATGTCCTTTACCATTTTGCATTTGGCATTTGGCACAAGAAATATCATAGAATACGCTCGCGCGCAAAAACTCGTTGAAATGGTATTTTCGTGGAAAAGGATTTCGGGACATACTGCGCGCTTACATGCATTATTCTCCTAGTTGGAGTTACAACATGTAGCTGCACTTCGAATGAGCGTGTACTCGATATTTTTCTCGTTTTTTCCTTCTTTGACCATCCTGGTATCTTGTTTATGCACTTTTCGAATCCGTGTTGCGCTGGCTCCCAAGGAAAACGATTTTATTGCGATAATAATCGAGGACATTAGTGCCGTAGGCTATAAAAGTTGTCGCCAATAAATATTTTTTGGAGTCTTTCTACACCACCTCCACCTTCTGCAGTCCTAGCTATAGCACCCAGTGTTTTGTACAATTTGTTGTTTATGTGGAATTGTCGCGACACACGATACACACGGAAGGACGAAAATGTGCCCTCCTTAATGTGTTGTATGGAAAGGTTTTTCTTCTCGTTTACTATCCGCACTTTGGGCTAAGAAGCGCGTTACCAACCAGAGGCAGGACATTATCGAGTTGTACCAAAGCAATAAACCAGGAGGCCTCGTCCTCTTCATGATCGTTGTCCATCTCTCATAGTCTCATTTGTTGCGACAAATTGCATTCGGAGTGGTAGCAGGAGGTAGAAGTATCAACATTCAGGATTTATTATCTTTTATTTACCCAATTGAGGGGAATAATTCCGAACTTTATTTTTATAGGTTTTCACTTTATTGTTGCTGTTGTTGTTTGGGTGAAGAGGTGGCTGTAAGTGGGGTGAACCATGTTTACACGTCGTATTTTGTATAAATGGACTGTCTTGTGTGTTGGACAAAGCTCTCATGTCATGAGAGTAAATTTCAACAGAATAAAGGATACAATGTGTGGAACTGGAACACTATTAAACATGGAAGAGAGGAGAACGGAGTAGCGGACTTTATTTGGCGCGGGTGCATTTTTATGTGGCGGCCGTATGGCTGGCTGCCTATTGAAAGAAATCTGCAATGGCAATTTGTGTAATCTGTTTTCTTTCCACGAAGGGTTATTTGGGATATTTGAATGAGGATTTTATGAAAATGATTGCAGATTATTCGAGGAATACATTATTTTGTAATTTACGAGCCAAGAAGTTTGTTCATTGGAAATCTAATAATTTATGTAATGTGGTATGCAGTTGATTTCGAACAGAAGTGATGTAAAGATTATTACAGTGGGTATAAGGACATGGGTTATTCTTGGCTGGCTTACGAGTTATTTTCTGACTTGAATTCGAGGTATAGAAATATATAATTATGAGCTAAATTAGAGGACGATTCCAGGCGATGTGTTGCCTATTGTTACACTTAACACCTTTTCAAATGAAGAAGTGAGTTAAGACCTTTTTTCACAGAATGCGCAGCATACACACAATGACTTTAGAATGGACTCCCAAAACCCGTTGGTCTCATCATAAAGACTGTGAAGATTTCCGATTTTCTCATACGTTATCTTCCTTACTGCCACTGGTTCTCAATATTATTTCGATTTAGGCTACATGGCGGCCAGTCCAATAAAGTAATAATAATGTTTTCAAACCTTTTTTTTGTATACCTAGGATGACGTCTGTTTCGGATCATTATCCTGTTGGAACTGCATATGGCAGTATTTCATTCCGAAGGATGACTATGTACAATATTGCAATCTATGTCCTTCAACTTTGTGAATTAGATGGATAGATAGATAGATAGATATATATTTATTTCTCAATCAAATAAGAAAAGAATATAAATTTGAAAGAAATTATTTCTCCAGAAAAAGAAAAAGTAAAAAGCATTTAAAAACAGTGAAGAGAAAATTATATAACCAGAATATCAGAATTCACTATAACTAAACATTAAGAAGACATTCCAAGTTTACGATATCTATATTTAAAAGCCAAGTTTTTAGGTGTCTTGTGAACGTAGCGGATTGTCTTAGTATCCTGTTTGATTGTGGAAGTTTATTAATTAAACGGCAGGATGCCACAATATAAGAATTACGAAAAGCTGTAGTACGAAAGTTTGGCACAGAGACAATATTCAAAAAGTTAGCACGCAAATTATAATTATCAAGTACTCTAAAATTTAGATTTCCTGATCTTAAATAAAATATCTTTAGGACTTTAAAACAATATAAATGTCGGACAGGTAGAATTTTCAAATCTCGAAACAATGGAAGACTAGGATACAACCTATGTTTTTTGCATATTTTTCTTAAGATATATTTTTGTAAAATCAGTAAAGGCTCGATTTTGTTAAAATAAGCTCCTCCTCAGCAACTAATGCCATACCATATACCATAGTAAATTGTTTTTAAAAGATTTGTAGAGCAAACATTACGTAAATAAAAAAAATTTCTGAGTGTGGAGCGGAAATATTGTTTCAATGTATCGGTGTGGTTAGAGAAACACATCTTAGAGTCAATGATGAGCCCCAAATATTTAAACTCAGTGACTTTCTCAATTTGGAAACATTTATCGCTGCAGTTGAGATTGCTACAATAAGTGTAAGGCGGGGAACAAGAGCAACTCCACAGTTTAAATTGTTGGCACTCGGGAGCATGGTAGACAAAATCAGCCTCAAAGTTATTTAGTCCTGGCAAATTAAAAAACATAATTTTTGTTTTGGAACTTATTACCAGATAATGTTCTGCAAACCAGTTTCGCAGTAAGTTTAAGTCAAAATTTATATCACAAACTAGATTTAAGGGACAATCCGACGCATAGGCACAACCTACATCATCTGCAAATGCAGTGAGAACGCCCCTGAATATTAACCCAAAAAGAGAATTTATATAGATTAAGAAAAGTATGGGTCCCAAAACAGAGCCTTGGGGTACCCCCAGATTAATATACTTTATTCCACTCCTGATCTCATCAATCTTAACTTTTTGTGATCTATTATTCAGGTAAGACCTGAACCAATCCAACATGAAGCCTCGAAAACCAGCTTTTTCAATCTTTGTCAGCAAAATATTATGGTTCACCATATCGAAGGCTTTCGTAATGTCGACAAATAAGCCCGCACTCAACTTTTTACTGTCTAGGTTAGTAAATATTTGAGAGCAAAAGTGTAGAAGAGCATCTTCCGCAGATTTTCCTTTCTGAAAACCAAATTGGGCAGTACTGAAAAAGTTTGTATTATTTAAAAAATTAACAATTCTATTTTTGACAGCTTTTTCAAAAATTTTGCTTATAGATGGAAGAAGAGAGATCGGTCTATAATTGCTTATATCGTTAGCTGCCCCTTTTTTGAAAAGTGGCACGACATCCGCACACTTGAGCCCTTCAGGAAAAACCCCAGAGAGAATACTTTTATTGAAAATATGCACTAGGACATCGACTATAAAACATGCAATATTCTTTAGCATTCGATTTGATACGCCATCAATACCTTTAGAGTTCGAATTTTTTAAAGTACCAATACTTTTCAGGAGCTCAAAAGCAGTTATTGGCTCGAAGAAAAAATAACTTTCATGAAAAGATACATCGCTAATACCCAAATGACTACACTTCTGTAAATTGGAAAGTGGTTGTAGTGATTCAGCTACCGTAGCAAAGTAGATATTAAATTTGTCGGCTATAACATTTTTATCGGAGACTACAGTATCATCTAGACAAATATTTATGGTCCTTTTCGAGAGAGTACTACCTTCCATTCACCCCTAAGATTTCCTTTGACAAGACGAAATTGATTGCTGTAGTAACTGTCACGGCATAATGGAATTTCCCTTTTTAATTGCGAACACAATTTCTTATATCTTGTTTTTAAGTTACGATTCTGTGGATGTACTGCACATTTAACTCTAAGCCTATTCTTTACATGTATTTTCTTTAATAAACAGCTAGTAATCCAGGGTTTTAGCCTTTTTAAACGTTTTTCTAAATTAACCTTGTAACTACAATTATTAATATGATTAGAGAGAGTTTCAATGAATATATCATAAGACTTAGAGGCGCAGCTTTCAGAATAAACTTCTACCCATAACTCAAAACAAAGACTTGATTTGAGCTTAGCGAAGTCAATTCTGGTTACCATTTCAATCGAACTAGAGTCAATATTTTTAATTTTAGAGGTATTCATCAATAAGCTTATCATAGTGTGGTCAGTAATATTCAAGTCGAAAACACATTTTTCACAAGAATTGAGTGAAACATTCGAAAAACGGCAATAAATATGGTCTAAACATTTACCTGAAATAAGTCTAGTAGGCTCGTTAATTAAAGAGGCCAACCCATGAGAAGACAGTAAGGATAAATAAGTCGAACTAAAATCAGTATTTTCTAAAATATCTACGTTGAAATCACCGAAAATAATAAAATTTTTAGATCTTTCATTATCTAGAAGATTAGAAAATTCTTTCATAAATGCAGAAATACTATATTTATGAAGTCTATAGACGCATAATATAACAAAAACATCGTTATTATTCTTGAATGAAAGTTTCAAGATATCGGCGCTCAGGAAATCTAAATCTGAAATAACACAATTATATTCTTGCTTAGCAAAACAACCAACACCTCCCGCCGCGTAGTTTTCATTTGTTTTGGCAAAAAAATTAAAACCCGGTAATCTATAATGATTTACTTCGAACTTGTAAATCCAAATTTCAGATACAAAAATAAAATCGGGAATGCAAACAAAGGAATCTAAGTGAGTTGCGAGAGATGCAAAATTCTCTCTCAAGCTTCTGATATTCTGGTGAATGAAGAAAAGTTTGTTCATACAAAACGAATTCGATAAAAATACATTTTCACAATTATTGCAATTGACATCGGAAGTAGGAATAACATCACCAATAAAGTCTATTTCAAAATTCATTAATAAAACGATTTAAAAAATATCACACAATCAATCAACCAATCAAAAAATTAATTTAAGATCGTCAAAAGACCTTATTGGGATGGAATTTCTACCTTCAATCTTTCTCATAAGAATATGATTGTTCTTGAACCAGACGTATTTATACCCTTTCCTTGGTATTGGACCAATACCACGCAAAGATATGTATAGCACTCTGTCTCTTTCACAGAGCGTTTTCTCTAGGCTTTGGAAAAGCTCTTTTATTATTCTCCTTCATAAAAAAGGTCCGAAAAATGAAATTTCTAATTATCGTCCTATAGCTAAACTCTCTTGCATACCTAAGCTGTTCGAAAGTATTGTTTACGATGCAATGTTTTTCCATTGTGTCTATATTTCCCCCTCACCAACATGGTTTCTTAAAGGGAAGGTCAACAACCACAAAACTTACTGAATTCGTATCCAGCACCCTGTGCGCATTAGAGGATGGCCTAGAGGATGCTACCGATTTCAGCAAACTTTTCAAAAAATTGCGCATGCAATTGTATTTTTGAAACTTAATGCTCTCGGTTTTCAGTCTGAGTTTATTGCGTACCTTACTAAAAGTCAATATGAAGTCCTTTTTAGATCCTTTATATCTGATCCCTTTACGCCCCCTCTGATGTCCCTCAAGGTAGTCATCTTGGTCCCCTGATTTTTATTTTGTCAATTAATGATGTTGACAGCATTACGAGTATTATTCGCGTCTATCAGTTTATGCGGACGACATGAAAATGTTTGCACACATCTCCACTCCCACTGACTCCCGTGCACTTCAAACTGACTTGAACAGCTTTTCTACTTGGTGTAATAAGAACTTTCTTGAGTTGAGTGTCAACAAATGCCAAGCTATTACTTATTCCCGAAAGAGTCTTCCGACAGCTCCTAGAACGTATGTGATTTACGACGAGCCTGTTCCCACTGTCGCCTCTCTGCAGTGAGCTTTATTTTCGTAGTCATATTGACAATATTAGCAGAGCAAATTCTGCGCTAGATTATGTGAAACGTTGGTCCAAGGAATTCTCAAATCCTTACGTCACGAAATCCCTGTACTTCACATTTGTACGACTAATTATAGAATATGCCAGCCAAGTTTGGTCTCCCTATCTAGATACACATTCGTATCGAATTGAGTGTGTCCAAAGGAGGTTCATTTCCAGATTGTGGATAGCATACCGAACGCAGCTTTAGACTTCCCGAGTCTGCTGCAACGTCCAGTTGGGTGCCACCGCGGTTAGCCGAGACCACACTTCCTAAATATAGAAAGTTGTCAACTTTTTCGACTTCCTGTCCGGCAATGTTAAGTTGAGCGTTATTGTTGGAAGTTGGCTGTGTTTATTTTGAGCCCCACTTTGTTTGCCTTAGATGAAGGTCCATTATCCGATGTGAAAGTAGACAATCGTAGTCAGCGTAGACTAGGTGTTTAAGGTAAGATGTCATAGTCCAACGAATTCCATTGTTTCCTTCCGTCAATGCTGCACGGAGTACATCGCTGATAACCACCAAGAACAATAGTGGTGACAGAATGCATCCTTGACTTACTCCACTTTAGACACCAAATTCCTCTGACACCTTACCGTTGTGTAAGACGTGACACTTATCGTCCTCGTATGTAGCCTTGATAATAGCAATAAGTTTTTCCGGGATGCCTCTCCTGCGCAAGACCAGCCAAATAGGATCTCGATTCAAGCTGTCGAAAGCCTTCTCGAAGTCGATAAACAACAGATGTAGTGGAGACCTGTACTCAACGCATTGTTCGATTACTCGTATGATCCGTAAGGTGTTTATTTGGTCGATGCAGGAGGATCCAGCGTGAAAGCCTGCCTGTTCGACATCGAGAGTAGAATCTAAATGCTCTTTAATTCGGTCCAGAATTATTTTTGCTATTATTTTGGCTACAGCTGGAAGAACACATATACCTCTCCAGTTTCCGCCTGCCATTCCTTTTTCGGAAGCTTAATGATCATCCCCCTTTTCCACTCCTGTGGAAATAGCGGATGCAGCAGATCTGCTGATGTGTTTGGCGCCGCTTGAAACAATTCGGCAGGGATGCCATCAATACCCACTTGTTTTTCTTCAGGGATTTGATTGCTGCCATAATTTCTGCTTTGCTGGGAGGTGCCGTGCGTATTCGGGAATTCGTTGCTTCGGAATACTCATTCAAATTTGAAATCATATCGCCATCGTCTAAGTGATTTAGCACTGAAGCAAAATGTTCTCTCCATCTATTGAGCTGATCCTCATCCGAAATCAGGAGGTTACCGGATCTCCAACGAACAGCTTTATATGAAAACGGGCCAAGAACCTATAAACATTACTATACGAAGGAGAAAGTGGCAGTGGATTGGACACACCCTACGGCGCGAAGACAACTCCATTGCGAAATACGCCATGCAGTGCAATCCGCTCAACCAAGCAGGTAGAATAGCGGGACGCTCTATGCAAACATGGCGCAGAACAGTTGAGGAGGAATCGAGCTCTATAGGAATGAGTTAAAGGCAGCTCAAACACGTTGCAGAAGTACGAACAAAATGGCGCGCAGGCGTGGTTGTCCCCAGAGGGGTTAAAGGACCTATGTAAGTAAGTAAAGGAGGTTCATCCGTTTTGCTCTACGTGGACTTTTGCTGCACTAATTTCTGTTGTTGTTAAGTGAGTGTGTTCTTCTCGCGCAGATGTTGACCTTGCTCTAGATTTGCGTGGAACCTCTTGGACTGTTTTTTTAAAAATATTGGAAAGCATTTAATACTATTTTAGTATTTTTGCTATTTCGTTGTATGACTTCCTATCTTCATGATGGCCTACCATAAGGTTGCCAGCTTTTTTTAACATCAATTCAATATTTTGAGCATACACAATATCTTAAATTCAAATGAATAAAACCTTTTGAATTATTTAAAAACTTTAAATAAAAAAAAGAATTTATAGTCCGTTTCAAATTATATACACTATGCATTTAGCTTACTCCACTCAATTCATGTAGCCGTAAGAAAGTAACGGTACTACATGTCAATATCATATATTTTGCCATATAGTTGGCAACCATGACCACTAAAATAAACATTTTGAAAAGGCTTTGGGTGGAAACGTAGGAGTTCTGAAAATAAGAAATGCGGCATCGAAATAATTTCGTACACGTAACTGTATATACTCGTATAAAAAAAATAAACTGTACGCAGATCAGTGGCACCTTATAACGTCGGGAATTTTAAGAAATTATAAACCTCTTCGGCATCTAAGTTGAAGAGAATTGAGAAGAGAAAAGTTGAGAGTTTAATCCATAAAATTTGAATTACAATAATCTTTTGTTCGTAAAACGTACCATTTTGGAAATATTCGCACTCAAAAACTATTTTTACAATTTGCTTCGGGGTAAAGTAGGAAATTTTTAAAAATTACGTACCTTCTCAGCTTATTCAGTATATTTATATTGAATGAAATAACTGAAAGAAAGGAAAACTGAATGAAGGCAATGAACCAAAATAGTAATGAACGAATTTTAATAATTATCGAATGAATAAATATTTCGATATTATCGATTAAATCGATAATTTCCATGTGATTCACTCTTTACGACATCTTTCAAGGCGTTGAAAACAAAAGGGCCTAATAAGTCTCACTACACAACCCGAAACGCCTACGTACAATGGCGAAAAAGTTTCGGTTCCATCTTAGATAAGGAAAACGTTTGAATGTTGGGAATAGATAAAATAAGAAGATTATGTCAGCTGGAAAAAGATAGCTTGAGTATACCAGTTCTTTTATTGTTTTACATTAGGAAGGGCTGCTAGAACAAATAATTCCTTATGATGCCGGATTATATACGAATATATTCTTCCAATTATTTCTATGTTGGTATCTCGTGAACAGCTGTTTCTACCAGCTTGCTTCTGTTGCTTGTTCTGGATATGGAATGGACATCAGGATTTCTAAAGCTTTCAATTGAAAACATCAGAGAGCTCTGAAGTCGTTTTCCGTGGTCTGACCTTATTTATCCGCATTTGGTATGAAAGCGACATTCACTTTCCTCCATATACCCCCAGTGGTACAGATTTTCTTCAATAGATTTCTGGTATTTTGCGGATAATAAGTATCCTGAACCTATTTCTCTGACGAATAGTCAGTAATCATTTATTCATTTATTATTTTCGTTTTTTTCGTTTTGTTAATCATCACTCTTCAGTAACAAGCAAATAATTTTAGCAAATCACTACTAAGGCACAATTCTCTTCTCTTTAAAACGCTTTGGATAAACACCTGTCACTATAACTTAGCAGGAATTTGATTAGTTTCAATCGATAAGTGAATAGAATTAAAATTTTGTTGGTGAAATGAACTTATCAAAAAATAAGGCTAAAATGAAAAGGAAACAGGACCGTCTTTTATTACATCATTCCGCGGATCTTGCAGTAAATGAATATAAAAAGTCAAACAAGACAAGTATTCAATCTTCGACAACTTAGAGTGATTCATTTCCATATACAAAAACTAGGCAGTTAAAGTTGCTTTTAATAGATGAAACCGCGCCTTTTTAAGCACGTGCCAACCCCTTTTAATAGCTGACAAATTTAATGACATTTGTCATAGTGGCGGTTCCCGCATACGAACGACATTGTCCTGAATTCCACCCACTTAACCTCTCAAGATTGGTGGGTGAATCATTGTAGTACACTATACACTCTGGAATGGCAATAAATTAACAAAGCACTTCAAAAGAACACTTCCCATCATTTCGTTTAATAATGTCAACGGCAATACTCCACATAGTTGACTTAATGGATAATTAAAGCCATCTGTCACTTTGTCAAATATTGCACCACTAACATCAACATAACTCAATTATCCACTTTTCGCAGGCATCTCTGTATGAAAATGTTTAATTAATTCTCGCGCGCCGCCGCCACTCGTCACTCGCCTCCAACTTCACTTCATTTGCAAATTTTCAAAGATTTCAGATTTCACACTGCCTCCTGTCAAGGTGACAACTAGGTACTCTTAACTGCAAGAATATTGTGAATGGTCTTACTGGGGCAAAACGGTGTGAACAGCGGATATGTGGGCATATGACGCGTGGGCAAACACAAATACGAGTATCTGTTCGCTTCGCAGGCCCAAAAGTGACACAACGCGGCTGCTTCAAGCGAACATTTCGCGCATGAGTGTATGCTATATCGTTAGGTGTATCTTTTGTTTTACCAGTTCTTGTACTCTGATTGGATTGCCATGGCAGCGGTGGAAGCGGTATTTGAATTGATTGTAAATGGAGGCATGAGAAAGGGCATCAGAAGCAAATAAGAAGAACAAGAATAAGGTGAAGAGGAAGAAAGGCAAAAATAATCGCTGCTGCTCTCGTAAATTACCAAGTGCGGTCGGATATGGTTGACACTTTTATTGAGTCCACCTTTATGGGTATCTTTCTAGAGTCAATAATTTTTCCATTCCCTCTCACCACGATATGATGTGCTCAATGCTGGTGCTGGTGGTGGCAGGCACAACTGTGGAAAAAAACGTGTACTTCACAATCCCCATCAAGAGACTGGGGGACAATAACGCCGATGACGCCGCCAACGACGACGACGCCCTAAATTGTTATGGGGCAATACGTATGCTTTTAAATTAGTACAACTTAATGGTGCTAGTGATGGCAAAACGACGACAACGATGGCTGTGTAGTTGTACTGGAGTTGGCTACCCGATAGGAGTTGGTGGGCAGCTTTGAATGCGTGCTCGTGTACACATGGAATATGGAACGTTTGTATGCGCGAACGTGGGGTGCGATTTTTCCTTACCATTTGGCAGGTGACTACATATAAGGCCCGCCGGATCTAGAGAGGCGCCGGCCGCACCGCGGCGAAAGGAAGTGGAGAGATATTTAATTACTCTGCGTACTATCGTGAGGTCCGGAAGGCACCTACATAAAATGCAATAAAAAAAAAAATATATAGACTGCAGTGGAAATAGTGAGTAGGAAGTACTACTAGGGCGGTGGTTTAGTAACGGTGACTGTTTGTATGTGCTTGGTAATGGTTGGTGTAGATATTCTTTCGCTATGGTATATAAAAGTAAAGACTAGGTATACTACTGATGAGCGAACGGAAGAATTTCGCTATCTTTGGATGAAAGTCGAGTAGGGGCGTAACGATGGTATGTTATGGTTATTGCAAAGAAAAATGTTGGAATTACCGTGTGATCCAATAAATTCGTCTGCCTTAGTTGATTTAGAAAAATGCCTGGTTTGTGTGGTCTAAACAAGAAAGGATTATTTTATTTATGTAACATATACCGCACATATTACGTATATATCTCCGTAGATTTTATTAGCTTTCAGTCCCTAGAAGAGCGAATAAACCATATAAACATTAACTATTTAATGATCTTGCCAGTTTTCGTTCAAATTCAAACGCGAAGACGTTCATAAGACTATAGAGACGTGTTCCATTCTAAACTCAAATTTGGTATTAAAAAAATACTACTGGATCCCAAAGACAATCCTAGCACAAGGACATCAAATTTGAAAGCCGACCTAGTGGATGAAGAAAAAGGAATTGAGATTGAAAAAGATTAAATGGAAGAAGTTGCCAGTTTGAAAAGCTTCCATATATAAAGCTTCAGCAATGAACGTCATATCTTTAATGTGAAGAGATACAATCGAGACTATATTGTGTGAATTGCTCTGCTTTTGCAAAACGGAGAGTGATGTTTAACTATTTATAAATATTCCCTGCAAAGTTTTCTAAGCTACGATATAAATCAGCTTAGCCGTTCTTGAGTTACAGTGTTACAACGTGAAAAAAGTGTAATAGGGAACTAGTTTCGTCGATTGCAATAATTATAACGTCTCGACCTTGTGTGCTGAATTCAAATCTGCATTCGAATTTGAACTTCGATAAGTAGTTTTCGAGTTTTCTTGTAAGTGTTTAGATCAGTTGCAACTTGTCCATAATGGGACGTGAGCAATTTTCAATTTTTTAAACCAATCTTCCACAATGCACTTGTTTCCAGAAACAACACCGGAGCACATATTTCAAGATAATGAGCAAAATCGCGAAATAATCTTCTACTTATGGTATGGTTAATAATTTGCGGATGAGTTGACAGGATGGGCTACTACCAAGCCAGCCGCGGTAGCCATTTAAATGAAATATTTTCCATAAATTATCAGAAAATAATAGAAATTTCAAAAAGAAACCAGCCCAGCCTTTACATTACCAAGTTACGTTGCTAGCGAAATTCCCATAACATAATTCGCTATTGGAAGTTTCACTGCATACAACTGTCATAGCTGTCGTATAAAAATTCATGAATTGACATTAAAAATAGGCTACCATTTAATGGATCAGCAGTAAAGAGATTTTTGACCAGCAAAATAAAATTATTTAATTATCAATTTAATATTTGTTAATCATCAGAAAATTATTTTCTAATCTACAACAAATTAAAAATAAAACAAGCAGAAAAAGTAGATAGAAAGATAAATATTTATTTTGTACTATATTTACAGTAGGTTTGGTATCACAGACCATTTCAACATTCGCTCTATCATGTAGGTCTCAAGTTGAGTGACACCAAGGAAGATTGAGCATCATTTTCAGTAATTCTTTTTGAGATATCTGCAACCTGTTTATATGACATTTTTGCAGAATTCCCCAGACTTGACATCCATATAGAAGAATTGCTTGAAAAATTACCTTATGAATAATTATTTTATACTCATTGAACAGAAGGGATTTTATTTTAATAAAAAGGTATAACATTTTAATTGGAATATTTTTTTTTAAGGGTTCCGATAGTGTGTTCATGAAATTTAGTATCAAGACATATTCCTAAATATTTTACTGAGGGTGCCATGTGTACGTCTATACCATTAATTCACAGCTGATCGCCAGAGAGATAACAAGCATTCCTTTTTTCTTGTGGAAAAAATGGCTTGTATTTTGTCGGCGTTCGGCTTAATTTTCCATTTCTTTATAATAGTTTAGTAGTTTTCTAATTGCATTTTTTAGATTCGTCTCAATAAAGAGAGCTATTTTGTGCGAGTATTAGCTGCATAAGTGGCTGCTTCACAACCTGGAAAGTTTGAGAAATCAGATGTGTAAACATTATATAGAATTGGCCCTTGTACTGAACCCTGAGGTACACCCAAGTAAAAATATATTAAGTTAGATACGCTATTATTGAAATAAACATTGAAATAACGATTTGTTGGAAATCGTTGGAAATTAAAGTGTATCATTTTGTATATAAGGCCATTATGCCATACAGAATCAAACACTTTCTCAATGCCCAGTAGTAGACTTTCCTAGAGCGCAGTTACTTTCAATATCGTTGCAGTTTCTGAACACTTGATGAGAAGTACTATTTTACCGCCTAAAATCAAATTGCTCTTCGGGATAAATGTTCTGATCACAAATAGTTTCTAGCATTTTTTCCTTCAGAACATTTTCATATACCTTGCTCAGGTTGCTCAATAAGCTGATTGGCCTGTAACTTTCAGGGCTTTCTGGGAGCTTACCCGCTTTTAGTATGGGCACAACTGTGGCTTTTTTCCAAACTTCTGGGCAAACATTTATTACAAGTGTTAACAATTTTACCCCAGGCTTATGTAGTTGTTTAATGTAAGCTTTTCTTATGGGATCAAGTTCACCTGTTTTCTTTACCTGCAGGCCAGCAATAATATCTATAATGACTACTCCAAAAGGGTTTCGCACCTGCACTGAGTTATTTGTTCCATTTTCTATTACGTTTTAGTTGAATGTTTTTGTGAATTAGTCTATTCAAATATTAAATATTATTTCTGTCCGGCTGGAGATATCGTTCGCAATATCTTCTTCGTATGTTTCGCATTCTAATAAGTTCCAACACAAAAGGATAAAGATAAAGACCAAAGAAGCCTGCAGTATCTATCATATTATTTAACATGATAAAGGGTGTTTTTTTAGAGCTTTGTTTTTCGAATTGGCAATACTTTTTACGACAACCAATTTGACAGTTGACAGCTGATTTATACTCAGTTTGGATTGCCATTCTCCCATGAATAGACTTACGCCAGAATAACGCTTGCAAATTGTGAAAATTTATTTCGAAAATCGTGGTTCAGTTCGGGAAACTTACCGTGCGCTAGGTCAATTTTACAGTCAACATCATCGGAGCAAGTAATTCGAGTAACCATGGATCGTTTTCACACCACGTATACTCTAGTTGATAATACGCATCCGAAGAGAAGTCGTACAGTGCGCACCGAAGAAGCTGTTGCTGTTGTGGAGCGTAGTATTGAGGAGAACCCGACTGAGATACCATGCTGTGCCATTGTGCACAGCAATTGGAGCTGCGTCCATCCACTTTATGGAAGATTTTGCGGAAAGATCTTGATTTAAAAGCTTACAAGATCCAGCTCGTGCAAGAATTGAAGCCTCCTGACCATCGTGTGCGTCTTACGTTCGGTGAATGGGCCGAAAACGAGATTGCTCTTGATCCTCATTTTCACCATCATTTTCATTAAACCACTTTCCAAAAACACTAAGTAGATTTTGTTTATTTTTTGCTGATCAAAAATTATTCCTTGCTGGTAAAAAAATACATTTTGCTGATTGGAAAACTAGTTTTTTGCAGACGATTAATTTTTCTATTTGCTAATAATTTTCTTTCTTAGTGTTTAAAATATACATATGCGGTCTCCTTGCGGTAAATGGAAATCTATTTTAACTTTGAATATCTGGAGAACGATCCGTTGTACGAAAGATAATTATTTAAGTTGAAAATTTTGGTTTTGGAATTCTCTATAAGGCAGATGCCGAATTTTTCGAAATTTTCGAAAACTGTAGGAACGCATCCAGAATGTTGTTTTTTAACTACGAATATCTCGAAAAATTATTACAACAGGAAATTTAGGTTCTGAAACACTCTACAGATTGGATTTTTTTTAATTTTCCAAAATTTTCGTACACAATCTTCGGAAATAGTTTTTGAGTACATATATGCCGAAAATGGCGCATCCTACGAGAAAATTTATTTCGATCACAATTTCAGGTTTTGAACTTCCCTATAAAAAACGGATGCCGAATTTTGCACAATTTTGTACGCAATTTTCCATGACCGACTTTACACTGAAATTAGTGAAAATCGTTTTGAGTACCAATATCTCGAAAACTTCTACGAAATGGATTCCAAAATTTTTTCAATTTTGGAAAATTATAGGAATTTTTCAAAATATCCGAATTTACCCCGAAGCTAATGAAAGTCGTCCTTGATTGCAAAAATAAACAAAACCCGAAACAAATTATAACAATACAAAATGTTGGTTTTGAAATGTTCTAAAGTAGATCGTTTTTGAGTGTGAATATCTCGAAAACTGTGCATCCTATGAGAAAAATTAACAGTTCACCCAGTTTTGAGTTTCGAAATCCTCCACAGAATGGATGCCGAATTTTGAAAATTTTCCGAAAATGTCTTTAAAATTCTCCAAAAGATCGGTGGCAAAGTTTTTTAAATTTTCACACACCTAACGAGCCGCCACTGATCTGCGTATGGAGATTTGAACGAAATCATTCGGAGTTAATTCAATTACTTTCTATCAACAGTCGTACTCATTTGATAGTGCCCAGCACTAATTTTGTATTATTGGGGATTACGATATGGGGGACTTGAGTTGATCCAATTCTGAACGGCAACCCCAGGGATATCGATAAATCAGTTGAAAATGACATGGTCCACACAGAGAACCGCCTTATTGCGATGAAGGAGCTCAGATTACGAAAGCTGTGACAGAATTTAAACCTACATTCGGGTTTGAACTTTGAAAAGTATGGCTGTGTTTATTTTTCTGCACAAAAAATGTACTTTTTCACACTCTCTACAGCGCTGTCTTTTCCTCTGGTCATTTGGTGAAATGAACTTATTCCTCAAATTGAGTGTAACCATTAGGAGCCATTTTAAAGCGAAAAACATCTGAACTATTTCAGTCTATTTAACCAAATAGTGGCGGACATAAGTAGTTTAATATAAAAAAATCTAGTTTTGCCAAGAATTCAGCCACAAATTGTAAAGACTATAACCATTGTGATGTCGTCCCTTGGAAATCAACGTCGTTCTAAGCAGAAGTCCGGCACTGCAGCGGAAAACCTCATCATCATCAGTGGCACTATTGACTTCTTTACGATGTTGTTCCACCAGTTATGTCATGTTCTAATTATTTGCATTTGCTTCCGGGGTAGCGTCAAGCCACTATTACATTCTGTTCATATTTCCATGTCCTACTTTAATTTGACCCCAAAGTTGCTTGCAGTAGCATTTTTGTTCTCTTAATGTCCGTAATGCGAGTAATTTACCATTCCACCCCATCTGCAAGCCCCTCTACCAGCAGCATTTAGAATTGGGTGGCAACTTATTGCCACAATTTACCTGCAGAGCACTTTTGCCGTACACCCACCACCGTGCTACTATTACACGACACCACACCTTTCAATGTGCAATGAAACCGATGATGTAATCATTACACTCTTTTAAATTTGCATGCAAAAGCCATTGGGGAGCTCTCCCAGCTCTCAAAGTCGTCCTCGTCGTTAATCCGAAGGAAAACTGCGTCAATTTACTGCATTTCATCTTCCACTCACCTCTCGCCCACCCGCTGCACACACACAAAGTGTGACAAACGCATAATAATCCCGTTCATGGTGTGCCCCACTTCGTCGTACCGCACTCGTCGCAATTATTCACAAAGTGTGAACAATGTGTAAAGGAGAAAAAAAAAAAAAAAAAGGAAAACGGAAAGAAATAATGAGATACACCTTGGGGAGAACTCCCAATGGAACATCATCCATCCATCCATCCATTCATCTATCCAACGTTGAGGTTAATTTTTAATTTAAATGAGTTCAACGTCAGCCCCCTGCGTCAAGCGACAACAGCAGGCCATTGACTACAATGGCGCGCACCCCGTACCTACACACAAATGTGAGGCTCTCATTTGAATGGTATTTGCAGGAAGCCCTGAACGGGTGAATCGGTGAGCGCCGGGGTGCTGTGTGTGCCACTCTTGAAGTAACCGCTTTTCAGTGGAATATTAAGTGGATTCAAGTTGTAAGCGGAACGAAATTTAAAGTACGAGTAATTAAGAAATTTTGGAAGAGGCCCGTTCTAGAGCACATAATACGCACAGCGGAAGGGGTGAAGACCTAATTGCCATATCTATTTGTCATTTCACGAAGAAGGAATGTACACACAGTGTATTTGCCGCTTGAACGTCTAGACATATTGTCGAGAATTTTAATGGGGAAAGTTTAAAGACCTCTTAAGCGCCTTTACAAAATTGTCAAAATATGCGGGCGGCACTGGGGATTGACTTTCTGGGTGTAAAGTTTGAAGGAAAATTAGACCGAATGAAAGTGGTCGCGAGTTGGAGGGTGACAGATTGAACAAGGTCAAAGAGCAGGAACTATAAAGAAGTGACTCAGCAGTTTTAAACAGGCGGGCGGATCCTGCTTAAATATTTTTGGTTGGCATACTTTATAAAACAACCACTAAGCTAGAGGCTTTCCGAAAATTGACAATAAAGTCAACATGGCACAAATGCTATTGTGGACTTGATAAATTTTGTTTGCGTCCTAACGTACTATTTCAGAGACTTGTTGTTTTCAAAAATCAAAAGGAAATGTTCTTGTTGTCTCTGCCTTTTTCAGAGTTCTTTTACAATGTAATGAAAAATGAGAGTCAGTTTCCAGTTTTGGGGTTTGAGTGAAAGTCGGAAATATCTCGTAAACGGTTGGGTTTTCGAAAAAACGTGTGTACACAAGGGATTATTGCTTTTTCCTGTTCTAATTGAAGGAAGCTTTAAAATTACGACTTTCCTTGGTCGATCAATCAATCCATCTACCATTCAATGATATGCTCTTTGAAAGTGTACGATTTTGATTCGCTGGTCTTAGTACTGTCGTATTTCCTGATAATTACTTTTTTGTGAATTTCAAGAAGAGGAGGGGAGTCTTATTCTCTAACAGTATCCCTTCTTCACGACACATTGTTTTCAGACCCTAATTTTACAATGTTGTAATGCAAAGGTGTTATATTTAGGAGCACCTCCATTACAATTGTAGGACATTACCTAATTGTCTCTTTGCAATGTTAGATAGTGTCTCCTGGCTGCTAGTACAATGTAATCAGCATACGAGTAATCTATACAGCTTATGCCGCAATTTGTTAGCCTGTAAAGGACTTCCTCCCACTACAAAGCTCTACATTAAGTACAATTGTACCTCTCTTTGGACAACCTCTTGTTGAACTAATCGTAAGGGTCCCATGAAGCAAATCTTAAACGCTGGGACAGTTCCCCGAGATGCCTCCATTTAGCAGATTAAAAGCTTCTGAAAATATGTCTCCTGGGAGTGAATTCAAAAGTAATGTCCACTGGCGTCGTTGTCAGGTGGACATAAAGATGATAGGCACTGGAGGGTAGTCTAGTAGAGCGTTCAAACGTTAAAATTCTGGAGAAGAGTCTTTGATATATCGGCAGTGGTAATATTTATAGAATACGCATAGTATTGATACCAGGCTTCAATGAACAAACGGTTCAACAAGCTGCTTATCTCTGTAAGCTATCGAGTAGATAATGATGACATTTTGGAGCCAAGCTGCATACCAGAGAATAATATTGAAACTGCAGTCAAACTTATGGCTTGTAAAGTAGAAAGAGCTGTTTCGCCGTAAAGTAAAGAAAGATCAGCAGAGCGACTCATCACCTCTATCTACTCTATCACCACTTATATGGCTCCTAGTGGTGGGTAAGATTTTAGACACACTGAAAGGAAATGGTTTCAACGTAACAGCCTACGCTGACGATATAGCCATCATGGTATCAGGTAAATCTTTTCCAGCCCTTAGTGAGAACCTCAGCTACTACTAGCTAAGAATTGGTCCAGTAGAAGAGAACTGGGAATCAACCCTTCAAAGAAAGCGATTGTTCTTTTTGCTATGAAAAGATCAATCCCTGTATTCAAATCGTCAACTTTCGGACGAGTTGAACTCAATCTTTCAAGGTCAGCAAGATATCTGGGCGTAGTTTTAGATTCCAAACTATACTGGAATGAAAATATCTAGGATCGCATTAAGACAGCATGTATCTTCTATACATGCAAAAAGACTTAAAGCAATACTTGTGGCCTCAAACCAGCTGTGGTATACTGGTTTTATACAGCAGTAGTGAGATCCATTCTAACGTACGACTTGACAGTCTGGTAGAAACTACTTAAGAAGAAATACCATCTTTCAAAGCTCACTAAGAACTTTCTGCAGCAGGATTACAGTATTTTTTTTTTATAATTTGCGCGCGCAAAATATGGATATGAATACTCTTATACTATTACAGGACACGGGGGTTTGTGAAGGAGAGAGAGAGAAAGAAAGATTTAGTGTAGTGGTTTGAAACTTAGATGGTATTAATTTTCTGTAAACTCCAAGGGTAGCGTCCAGATAACTGGGGAGCTTGTTTGTTTTACTTTTGTCGTTGCTCATGATTCGCGGTATTTTTTTCCGTCCTCCTGATGTCATAATCACGATCAAGTTTCATTTTCAGCCATATGACCGCTCTATTGCCAGTGCTATGCCTTCGCAGTAGAGTTGACTTAGCTTTCGCAATTGATCGACTTTTTTATTTATTTCAGACGAAATAAATAGATGATTGTTGACATCAGGATTTGAACCGTGAACCAAGAGCGTGACTAGCGTTGATGTTACCACTACACCATGGCCACCCTCTATTAGAACGACTTCCACAGCAGCAATAGAGACCATGCTAAGTCTTATTCCATTCGATATCTACTGCAATAAAGTCGTTGTAAAAACTGCATTAAGACTAAAGGAAGCAGGATTTTGGTCATCAGCACTATAAGGTCATGCTTCCATCCTATACCGATGGGAAACTACAAGGCAAACTACTGACTATGTGACTCCGACACTTGCTTTTGACAAGAGATTCAAGACGAACCAGCAAACCACAACCAATGGTTGGCTGTTTCTCGGTTAGTTCATTTTCAAAATGATTTGCCTCCTTCTCTAGATACGGACGCCTTATCGCATGGCATTGGAGCGGTGATTTCCCATACATACCCTGACGTAGTAGAAAAGCCAATCGAGTTTGCTTCGAAAACGCTTACTGAAACTCAAAAAGGGCATAGCCAGATAGAGAAAGATACGCTATCGATTATTTACGGTATGAACAAATTTCACCAATATCTTTACGGTCGGCAGTTCGAGTTAATTTCGGACCATCAACCCTTGGTCACCATATTCAGCCCTAATAAAAAAAAACTACCTATGATGTCTACCAGAGATGAGCCATTACGCTAATGAGCTTCACATACACTATACGGGAACGCAGACTGTTTGTCACGTTTGCCCCCTGAACCGGACGAGCATTTCGACAATTCAGAGGAGGACACGGTTTATCTTTTGGACAATGGTTTGGAGAATTTTCCAGTAAGCGTGGTAGACATCGCTGCCGAGTGGTATGTTCAGCACGGCTGGCCAAATTCTCTAGCTTTTACTGAAACCCAGTTACTGCTGTTTTTCCGTAGAAAGAAAAATTCCAAAGACATTGCAACAAAGAGTATTACAGATGATTCATCAGGGTCATTGGGGTATGACGAGGATGAAGCAGATTTATAGACAATATTGCTGGTGGCCCGATATCGATGAGCAGATACACAAAACCGTAGGGCAGTGCAGTGCTTGTCAGCTGAATGCTAGTCGCTCGCCAAAGGAATATTCCAGTTGGCCTACTACTACGGAGGTTTGGGAACGACTGCACGTGGACTTTGCGGGGCCATTTAAGAAGAGTATGTGGCTAATAGTGGTCGATTCCAATTCGAAGATACCCTTTAAGATGTCATCAACTACGTCACTGGTAACAACACAAGCGTTGCAGTCTATTTTTGCATTGAAGGGTTTACCAAAGATTTTGGTTTCCAACAATGAGCCACAATTCACATCCAAAGAATTTGGGGATTTTTGCAGAAGAAATTCAATACAACATCTAGCATCTGCCCCCTTTCAACCCAGAGTTTAATGGTGCCGCGAAGTGCATGGTCCGCACTTTCAAGACATCATTGTCAAAAATATTCATCTCAGAACTGTGACGCTTTGTCTATACTATTGGCGACATATCGCTCGACGCTAGACAGTACTGGTGTCTCTCTAGCGGAAAAATTGAATGGTCGAATCTATCGCGCAGTTCTAGCTGCCATGAATCCAGACATAAAGAAGGAGACGAAACAACTGGTTTTTCTTCGGCAATACTGCAATAAAGAGAAGTGGATGCCTAGTGTTGTCCTGAGGAAACTGGGAAAAAAGATGTACCTCGTGCAGTCAGAAAGTGGCAGTTGCAGGAGACACCAGAACCAACTTCAAACCCGACAAATAAAACCTGTCATCATGGGAGTTGAAACTTTCCGACTCAAATTGCAGAAATTATATCTCAACAATCACTGTGCGCGACTCCTACTAATGATTCTGTGGTTTTGAAGAGCTCTGATGCTGTAGAACGTGTTGATTTGTCGGCTGTTCAGCCTTCTTCATCACCTCAACGAGTGACCATACCCAGGTGGAATGTAATTAAAAACGTAGCTACACCGAGAAGATCTGAGCGTCTACGTACTAAGCAAGATTCGCTCCTTAAATTAGGTGTGAGGGAGTTTAAAAACTTCAAAGAACACACAAAGAACACAGCTCTGAGTGCTAGAGTTTAAAAAAAGCGCAGTAAAATTCATTCAGGACGCAGTAGAATCATAAAAGATTAATTTCCTACTCAAGGTGAATTTGGCATTCGGGAAGCTTGCGACGAGTTTTAGTCAAAGTTGACGCTAGGCTGAATCAAAGACCGATAATTACTCACTCTGAGTACCTTAATGAGGGCCCTACTGTTTCTCTTATCGTACGTTAGCTAAATTAAGATCCGGTACTGTCAATTAACACAAAACAAATGAGTGGCACGATGGCAGATGAAGACAGCTGTTGAGCAGCAACATTGGATGTTATAGAACTGCGACTACATTTATGGTTCGATTTATGGTAAAAAGCCCACCTTAAAGAACCTTAATTTAAATTGAAGTACCCAAACAGTTGTACATCTACCAACAACCTATAACCTTTCTATCCACCTACTCTCTCAAATTTCCACTAAATGTTCGTCTTTGCAAACTTTCCCACAACCTTCAACATCTAATCACCTTTAACAAATATATATATGTATGTCCCTTCTTCTTAATAATATGTCACCACATCCTTGATTTTTATTTCAAGTGCACACCCCCATTTCACCGAAAATTCCCAAGAAACTACTTTTCTTCTTTACTTACTCCATAATTAAGGGCGACATTCGATCGATTTTTCATCCTCGTGTAGAGAGGAAATTTCATTAGATATTCCCAAGCACATCCTCCAATTACATGATTTTCAATGGAAACGCAAAATCCCCCACCAACTGCTGCTTCATAAAAACCATAACCATCCCCCCAGCATTATCGTAGGTGGGAAGTTTTTCTCCAAACAATTCAATTGCCACGTGCGAGCATTGTTATTTACTCACGTGGACAATGACATTCACAATACTATGCACTGGACACGCTCTGTCAGTGCTAAAGCTTCCAGAATCTTCATATCTCTTCCCCCATGTTACCACCACCATTCCAAAAACTTGTGCTTCGTATCAAATGCCAGAGAGGGAAGAAAACTTGCGGAAGCTGTGAAAACTTTCCGCTTCGATGGTGCACCTCCATGAATCATCTACAAAAACAAAAACAAAAACAACAAATACACAAACCGTCTTATTGCTGCAACAACTGCGCAACAAATTGAAAGAGTTCAGCACCTACCATACCAGACCAACCGACCAACCCACTCGCTACCGATATCGACCCAAAAATGTGTACCGCGGTGGCCTAAAATACAAACTACGCAGTTGAAAATGGGATTTCACAACGTTGCGATATTTTTCACTGCCACTACCAGTTCCACTACCAACCACCAACTAACACCATCACCTCCAACATTGAGACTCCCCTTCGCTTGAATTATTGATTAGTTGCATGTGCAATGGGTGAAGACGTAGAGTACAAGTAGGTAATGCCAAAGATGACTGATGCAGCGCAGAGGGTATCTAAAGGATTTCTTAGCGCTTTGCATGCATCCCACCCAGCTGTACAATTGTGGGTGGGATGCTATGTAATCAACACAACCGAAGATCTTATTTCATGCTTGTTGCATGCGTGGGTTGTGGTGCAATTTTAGAAAAAAAAAATAATAATAGTTTGCCATTCACCGGAAACGAAGCCATCTGTAACTGCAGCATTGAGGGCGCCCCCACAATCCAATTTCCTATCATCAACCCACTCCCAAGTAGGGTCCATCTGTCTTTCTTTTACGCAAAACAAGGATCCACATCCACTTTGACATTTGACTGTCATCACTGCGCGATGATGAAATCGATTGGAGGTCGCTGCGACTGACTCTTTGATATGATTTAGGTGACACCTACACCTACGAGTATTCTCTCCAGCATCCGATGTAGTAACCACTGTTTGACTAAAGTGTCACCGACGACCATGGCGGCATTGGTGTTTGGCGGTTGGCGGCGTCAATGACTTTTAATTGCAACCACATGACATAAGGTTCATGTGTTGCACACATGAGTTCGTATGCAATGAGTCACATCTGTGTTCTCTGTGAACGCCGGGAGAACAGCAGCATCCAGCAGCGGTGAGCTGAGCTAAGTGGATTGAGTACGAGCACGTTCCGGCTGGGAATGGTATGTAGGTAGATTATTTCTGAATGGGTGGGTGGATACTGGAATCTGGTCTGTAGAACGGTATTTTCTCCTGTGTTTCATTGTTCGATATCTGTTGTGTGGACCGTGGGAAAGTGATCGTTAATTAGTATTTTATTTTAAATTGTCCGTCCCGTTGGGTATCCGATGGGTTAATTCAAATTGAATTATGAATGAGAAACAGACGTCAGATATTTCGACGTCAGCTATGAGTTGTCATGCTTTGTATGTGAGTTTAACGGAAAGTGTGGAATGTAATTTGTGTTTGTTATTTATGACTCACAGTCTGTGGGATTTAAATTTGGATCTTAATGGGTTTTAGTGTATTCGAATCTTCCAATATGGCCACAACTTCACACAAAACGGGTATTTCAAAGAGTAACGGCAGATCTATAACGTCACTAATTCATTTCTACTCGTACAAACAACCTAAACTTAAATCTGTTTGCCAACTGCTGGTTGAATATTTTGGTTGTTAGGATTACCAGAGTAGCACTCGTTCACAGTCGGTCTTTAAATCACTGAGCTTATGAATCCATTAAATCCTCTGAATCCTCTTAAGACAACAGGACACTTAGTAATACCGATTCGTAGGTAATACTGAAATTTGATTTGTAAACTTAATTGATAGAGGTTTTCCCTATAATTTACAAGCTCCAGCCAAATGGTCAACTTTACTTATTTATTTATTTAGCTTAATTCAAGCAGAACTTAATAACTACACTAAAACTAGACTATTACTAAACACAACTTAAGACTAAGGCTAAGTACTTAAAAACTGAACTTAAAACTAAAACTAAAGTTATTATTAATCCTAATGGTGGAGCTATAGGTTGCAGTCCACAAAGGCGAAGGTGGATTTATGCTTTGATTTACAGTCAAAAGTTCACCTTAAAGAACTTAAATTTAAACTGAAGAACCTAAACAATTTGTGAACATCCTAACCTACGAGGGTGGGTCAATAAGTCCCTGAAAATTAACACAAATTGTGTCGTCACCATAATTTTTTTTTGTCAAGAATCACCTTTCAAAAGAACGCACCCAAATTTTCAGACAGATCTGTCAAATAGTTTTGTTGTAGCAGCCATTTTATATAAACGCCTACTAGCATTTTCGTTAAAATGGAAAAAAGTGAATGAAAAATTGGAGAAACGTTGGATGAAGTGTATAGAGCTAAAAGGAGACTATGTTGAAAAATAAAATGTTTTTATACCGAAAAGAGTATTCCTTATTTCATTTTTCAGGGACGGAAAATGCAATAGACTTAGTTTTAGCCACCAATGCTGTACCAACTGAGCGTACGTATGCATTAATTCATTATAAAGGGTTATTCATTTCGAGGTTGGGATTTCACATCACTGCCATATGGCATCTGTCAAATCCATTTGTCAACCGTAGTGACAGGTGGTTAGTTGTTGCCTTGTAATTTTATAATGTGGATCGCTTAACCACCGCTCAACGCATTAATTGTTGCATCTTACCATAGAATGGCCATAGAATGCGCAAAACATACGCCGATTGGGTGATAAAAAATCAACAAGTTGACGCCGATTTTTCGAATAAAATCTTCTTCAGTTATGAGACTATCTAAACAAATAAATTTGCAGAATGTGGGGTTCTGAGAATTCAAATGTGATCGTTGAGAGGCCATTGGATCTACCACGGGTGACAGATTGGTATGCGCTGTGGACTGGCAACGTGATCGTGCCATATTTTTTGAAACACGACTAAGGCGTCACTGTTACGCTGAATTGTCTGCGCTATGGTCAAATGATATCCAACTTTTGTTGGCCTGAGATTGAAGACAATGATGTGAGCGACATGTGCAGGTGCAGGTAAATTTGACTCTATTGCATGAAAAGTTCCCCGGCCGTTTAATTTCTAAATGTAGCAACCGACCCCGTTGAATTTTTTTTATGGGGCTATGCTAAAGAACGTGTCTTAAAAGAACCTAAAAACCAACATCCGTGAAGTTAAGGCCTCAATACAGCCAAAAATGTGTCGAATAGTCATCGGAAATTACCTCACAAGAATGCGCCCATTTAACCTATGTTGTATTCCATACATAATGGCATAGTCCAAAATTTAAAACACAGAGATAATGAAATTGAAATCTTTAATACTTTTTATTTTATTTAAAATAAAATCCTTAGGCACAAAATAAATAAGCTGATGATATTTGCCTTCTACTCGTACCTATGGCACATTCATGCTGGCACGGCTATAGGTATACTTCGACATTAGTAGAACTACCCGCCGTATTAGTATTCTTTCAATCTCACAAGAGAGCACAATACATGATATCTACATGATTTCCAATATCTTGGCAACATAATCTCAGTAGACAATGGTACTGTATTGGATGTGTGCCGTTCAGTTCGGAAAGCGAAAACTAAATTCGGTATCTTAGCTGAGACCTGGGGAAGCAATGCAGCTTAAAGATCAATCTGTGGATTTTTGTATTTAAACATGAAGTTAGTTATGCAGTACTTGGAAAACGACTATCACACAAATCTATCCACTATTTCACCGCACTAATAACAGATGCTCGGGGATTGAATAGCTTAAAATTTTCAGTAATGATTACCATAACCAATAAATAAATTACGTTGAAGTTGTATAAGCTTTGAGCGTATAAATTTATAGTTTTCCCGTGGGGTGTGAATTCGTGTTAATTCTTTAGCTTTTACAAAACGGAGCCGGATATTTAAATATCTACAAACCCTCCCTGGGATATTCTCTAATCCGACTCTCTCTCACTGCAAGATGATTTGAACCGATTTTCAGTCTGGTGCCATAGTAATTTTTTAGAGCTTGATGTCAGCAAGTGCCAAGCTATTACATATTCTCGTAAGCTTATCCAACCATCACCTAGAGTCTATTCCATTAGCGGTGTGCCTATACCCTCTGTCTCTTCACTGCGCGATTTGGGTGTTACCTGTGATAGGGAACTCAACTTCTGTTCTCATATTGATAACATTATCAACAGAGCTAACTCTGCGCTCGTTTTCATTAAACGATAGTCTAAGGAATTCTCAAACACTTATGTTACAAAATCCTTATACATGTTTGCCAGGTATGGACATCGTACTACGAAATTCATATCTTGCGAATAGAAGCTGTCCAGCTTAGGCTCATCCACTTTGCCTTACGTGGTCTTGCTTGGACCGATAGTTACAATTTACTCCCATACGCTGACCGTTTGAAACTAATCAATTTACAGCCTCTCGATAAACCTCGCGAAGTTGCTGACATCTTGTTTATTAATCAGTTATTAGCTGGTAACATTGATTCCCTCGCGCTGCTGTGTATGATTTCTTTCAACACCAACCCACGTAACCTCAAGTCCTCACCGTACCAATTATGGATACCATGAACCAATGTTCAAAATGCTCCGCAGAGCTAATCACATGCAAACCGTTTTTGACTTTCACAATAGCAGAATCTCCCTGAGAAACGGCCTTCATTCCTTTAATTAAGTCCAATTTTAGTTTAGTTATTTTTAGTTTTAAGTTTAGCTTTAAGTTCTCGCTTGAATTAATAAATAATCAAAAAAGCAAACGACATCGAAATCGGTTCAGTCATCCTTGAAGTTTTATTTGATTAAGGATCAAGAAATTATGAAATTAATGAAGATACATTTTGCATTTCCAGAATTATTTAGCCGACTGAACTCAAGAATAAAGATCAGCCTCAACCCACACATTGCCTAGCCTAGCTTTTTACAGCCATTGAATGGTAGGGACCTACAGTTTTATGTAGCTTTCGAAAGTCAATTTCTTCTATTGACTTGTGAAAAAACTTGTTGGTGTTTTCTGGGCTAGAACCTTGAGCCTCCCACTCAGTAAACGCGCCTTTAACTACTGAGCCATTGTACTCTCAGCCTTCTCAACCTTCAGAAAATAAATAAGATTCGAAAAGTGGTTTATCAAAATTTACTCTGTGCAAAGTTTTTTACGGACTGCTCCTAACAAATCCTGTTCAAAATAGCATTGTTCGAAACTATTATCAAAGGTTATTGAAAACTGTGTGCTTATTTCTTTTACCAAACTCTTTCGCAGAAAGAACATGTAGCTCTAAAACGTTTGGGAAAATGATAGGCTGCTAACGTTTTAGAATAGCATCTGCTTTGGGTCTCCAGTGATGCCAGATTCACAATGCAGAGTTAGAGCGAGACTAGAGCGAGGCGAGAAATCCTCGTCCTCATAAAATCGTTTCCCAGTTCACAATGTACTTTTGACAGCGAGCCTGTATTATCTATGTGTTAAAGTGAAAAAGCAACACACTACCTTTCTCTTTCTGGCTACATAACAAAGTCGCATCAGCCTGCTGACAGGCTATCTCGTCGCGAGAGTTTTTCAATTTTTCGAAAAGAATACGTTGCGATAGAACGAGTCTCGCATCATTGTGTATTGTTTCATACATTGTTTCATAGATCGAAACTTTTTTTGACAACTCGCGCTAGACTCGTCTCGCTCTCACGCTGCATTGTGAATCGGGCATGAGTTGTACAAATCTTAAATGTATCCCAGCCTTCCATGATATTTGTTAAAAAACAATGCACACCTAAGCCTAATGCAATCTCTACGAGACATTCTTAGCCATTCTTGATTTCCCTCTTACATTTTCTTCGGGCATATATATGTAAATCAGTGTGCCGTTCTACCTATATACGAGTAATCTATGTAGACTTCCGAGTTTTATGAAATAATGTTGTCACTTTTTCCAGATAAGGTATAATTTCGCATTCTACAAACAAATCGGCCTACCTCACCAATCTAGTATAAGGAGTTAGTATTTCGTACCGGAATGGTATAAACGGAACGCTAATGAATTCAACACGGTGTCTGTCTGTCACGTGCTTGTAACTTTTGAACTGTTTGACTAAAGAACTGAAATTTTACGCAAAACTAATGCGCTACAGAACAAAAACAATGAGGGGAAAAAATTGTAAAAATATATTTTTGTGATGCGGCTTTTGGGTGCATTTATTTTTTCCAAATTCCAGTTTCCAAATTCCGGACCACTCAGACTAAATTTTTTGTTCTTTGTACTACCAGACAGAACTCTTTTTTGTGTAGTAGTTGGAGAAACTTTGGTTACTGTTTCCCGTTCGGGTCACAAGCGAACACGTTATGACACACATTTCAGTTTTTGGGGGCATGATGTACGTCGAGAACAAAATTGTACAACCTATCATGCGACATATCAAATTAAAGCTGAACTTCCAAGGAGTCCAAAAATGGAAATGTAATATGGCTCAAAAACCTCCTCGTTTAAACCCATCAGAATATGAGGGATTCTGCCAGAGTTGAGCTTCGGTCTACCAAGCGGGTCCACGGGATGTGCATAGTGGAACGGCTTTTGAATAGGTAGATAGGTGTTTAAAAGTTTGCTGTTTGACTAGACAATTTCCTATGAAAAACTTGAGCCGCATATACGGGTACTTCTGTACAATATCAACAAGGCGAGTAGATAGTAGCGTTGTAGACAGCCTTTTTAATATCTCCCCAAAGATTTTCAATGGGATTCAGGTCAGGGGACTGAGCTGGCCAGTCCATAACCTGAATCCCATTGACCAGTCTTTTGCTTTTCGACTAGTGAGTTTCGGGTCGTTATCTTGCTGTAAGACCCATCTTAGTGGCATTTCTTTATCGCAGTAGGGCAACATAATACTTGTCAAGATGTCTACGTAAACATTTTGGTCCATAATCCGTCAATTTTATGTATTGGGCCAACGCCTTCGCACGAAAAACATCCCCATATCATGATTTTTGAACCACCATGTTTAACGGTTTTGGTTGTATACTCAGGCCGGTATTCGGTTTTCGGAGGACGTCGTACATACTGGCGTGAACCAGTACCACCATATAACACTATTTTGGATTCATCTGTCCATAAAATATTTCTCCATTTTTGCACAGGGAGTCCAACAAATTTGTTGGCAAACTCTAAACGTTTTTCCTTATGTCGCTTAGTCAATAGTGGCTTTTTTCTCGGACTTCGTGCTGCTAAATTTGCCTCCAGAAGTCTCCTCCGTACAGTCATATCACTTGCTGCCAAATTTAATTCCTTTCGTATTTGGATTGCCGATTTCATTGCGTCTTGTTTGGACAATCGTACGATCCTCCAATCATCTTGTTCCATTGTTTTTCTTTTCCCGCCTCTTGTTTCTGCAGTTTTAACATATTTTATTGCATTTTAAATCATTTTGGATGAACATGAACAAATATGCTCTCTATCTGCGTATGCTTTGCCCTCTCTTCGTAGCGTAAATATCATTTTTCTCTGTTCGTCGGTGCAATGTTTACCACGACCCACTTTTCCACAGAAAAAGAAAGAAAACGCATGTATATTAGTTAAATTATCCTTAGAAATGTATTTATATACTAACTGACTTTTTTCACGAAAGTAATTTCACTTTTCTTTAATAAAAAACACCCATCTAACACAAATACGGTACTGTTATTTCAGTGTTTACTTCAAATTCGATGCTCAAATTCAAAATTTACTGTTATCTTCGTAAATGACATGTTTTGTATAGTTTTCTCTTTTTTTTTTCAATGCACGATACTCAGCCATTCACTGAATGTATTCATTCTCAATGGTCAAGTTCAGCTCCAAGAACAAGAAAATTTTTAATTATTTTAGTAAAGCTACTGCTATTTTCGTGTTCACAGGTGAATATGGAATCAGTCTTTTTCGTAATCCGTTTTCAAGTAGCTAATCCAATTATCGACACATATGCACATATGTATGTATCTCAGGTGGATACGAGAACCTGCCCATCGAGTTTGACGTATATCAGCACGATTTTGGATTTGACGTAAATACTTATGTATGTAAGTCTCTCAGTATGCACATAAAAATACTCCTCGTAGTAATTACGAGTACCTTGCTATTGATCAAAAGGCTTATGTAAGACCATGCCTTCCTGTTCCTTCTCCTCTACTCTAGGCTTAGGTCAAGGTGTCAAATGTACCATGACACTGATTTACCAAGCAGACGGTTTGCTGATGCATATAACAGCAACTGAACATGCTAAGATAAGAAGCCCAACCATCTTAATGGCATATTGAATCATCTTTTATTCAGAAATTTCAACACTTTTACGTCATGTAATTCAATAGTCTCTACTATTTAACATCGCAAAAGTAAATTCCCGCCTTCGCAAAGGCTTATACACTCCGTCATCCGATAAATTTTCCAATTTGCTATGCCATTGATCCTGGTGCGTCATTTCTACCATCACGTTGTTATACGCGTCCTTGAAAAGTCATCTAATTCCTTTCAGTAAAATCAAACAAAATGTAAGGAAAACTTCTAACTCACTTCAACAATTCAAAGGAAAACCCCATCTTATCAAAACCTTCAAACCATCGTCACGTCATAGCTTCTTGCTAAGGAATTCTCTTTCAAACATATGGAGCCAATCTCAATCCCTCCCTTAACCCAATTATTCCACTCTATTAGTTAATTAAATATGTCCACGCACTTATGTACGTTAATGCTTAGTGGGTAATGCACCACTTTTCCCACCAACATTTTCTATTTTTTTTTTTTTTACCATCAAACAGAAACAAGTAGGTATCCACCAACCCTTAACCATACCACCCACACTCCATCTATCCCTACACCCTTTCGCAAAGCTAGGCTATAACAGAACAGATTGCATCTTAATACAACGCAATTTCGAATGACGTGTAATGACCACCATCCTTCGTCGTTCGTCGTTCGTGGTTCGTCGTTCGTCGTTCGTCGTTCGTCATTGTCATCGTCTGCCTCGTTTTTAACTTTCAATTACAACCACTCAATCTCGTAATATAACCGTTACCAATCCAAAGATGTAATATCCCTACAAATGACGTAACACCACCCAGCGAACAATGTATACCAATATTTGTTCTACTTTAACTTCGAAACAATGACGTCACACATGCTGGTGCATAGCATACGCATGCGCTCTTTCCGCAATGAATTTTCCCAGCCATTTAGCATTTACTACTACACCACCTGATGTGCTCCTGTATACTCGTAGTCCTGGCAAAAACAAAAGAAAAAAGCGCAAAAAAAAAACAAAAATGACAGAATGAAAGCACACAACTGACGAAAATTCAGGAGGCTCTTTTTTTCCAAGAGTGGGCAGGTGGGTTGGCTTTAGTAGGTTTATAGTACAATCTAGTAGGTTCTCCTTGATGTTCTTGTCTGCACTCTGTCCATGGATTTCTTGTTATGGATGTGGCGCGTGTATGGTGGAAGAGGCCAGATTCAGCATTGCCAGGTTTATTTCGGCAGCTTATCAAGTTGGAGATGACTTCTTTCTTTGATTTTTTTAGAGGGAGTTATGTAGATACTAGAGTTGAAGATTAATGAATACAGATAGGTTTGTGCTTACATATGAAATGTTTTTTTTTTTTTTTTATTAATAGCTGGGGAAGATCCTCGTTTAGTTTACAAAATGCAGCAAATACTCGTACCTATGTAGGTCGTTCGAAAGCTTTACAGTCGGACGTAGAAGCGCTTAGATTAACTGAAACCTATGATATGTCAAATTTCAGATTGATCGAGTTCTGAAAATGGGGAAAAAAATCTGTCGCTAATTTTAAAACTACGGAATGAAAGTAGGCAATGATCCGCAACTAAGAACCCTCTTTTTGGAAGGTTAATCGCAACATAATAGTGAAGTTCAAATGCAATATAAAGATCAAGGCTGTCATGTATTTCTATAGCATTGCTGCAAGTCCACGAAACTGTATTCGTATTGTCCTCCCACAGTAGTGAACGCAAAAAAACAGCTACCTCGATCCAAATCACAAGTGGAATGAACACTATCGTTGTCAAAAATCGACTAGTAAGAGTCATTTAAATGGTGGATGCTATGGTGATTTGCTATGGTGATTTGATTCTTTCTCAGGATCTAAACTTGTTAAATGTCCCAAGCAATGTGTGTGCCGTATTTGTTAACCCCAGTCCAAATGCATATCCAATTACCATATTCTAAGTTACGGTTGAAGCTTCTTAAAATAATTTATCGGACATTTTTGTGGTTGATTTGTAGATTGTGTTTGAAGATTGGGAGCAATTGGAACCATACCCAGTGGAGCATAATCTTGTCTCGTGCACAGTATAGACACTAGATCTTTTTAGTGAATCATACTCAGGATGCACTCAAAACTCTTAACTTGTTCCTAGTACAATGTGAGTTTGTTCTGGTAACCTACATGGGCACGATACTCTCAATACTGGTGAAGGTGAAGGTCATAGTTTAGATTACAAAAACTGAAGCAAATATTAGAAATACGTATGTCAAAGGATTAACTGTCAAATTTCAGATTGATCGAGTTCTGAAAATGGGAAAAAAGATCTGTCGATAATTTTAAAAATAGATGGTGATAGAGACTAGATCTGGCATTTTTAGTGAATCACTCTCCGGATGCACTCAAAACTCTTGACTTGTTCGTAGTACCTACAATGTGGAATTGTTCTGGTAACCTACACGTTCACGATGCTCTCGGTACTGGTGAAGGGCATCCTTGTCATGCCTTCACTAGATTGAAGTCCACCACAACTACAGGGCAAATGAGACTAAGGCTGGTAAGTCAGTACCCCTAATTGAGCCTGAACCCTTCTATGGTATTAGGAAAAGCCACTACAAAACATACGTAGGGACTAACAAAAGTTCGCTTAGTTGGTGTATGCATTTCTGTAGCTTATAATCTGATAATATTTATTTCCAAATGTCAAAACAATAGGTAAAAATGGAGACGTGAAAGAGAAAAATTAGTGACGTAAGCTCGGTTGAAGTTCCACCGCCAACACAGGAAGAAATTCGTTTTGTCATTCTCTTCGGATTTCGACGTCAACTCAGGCCAGTCAAAATTCTGCACGAATGCCAAAATACCTACGGAATAAATGCACCATCTCTTGTTACTATTTCAAAGTGTTTTCGAAGATTCCAGACTGGCCATTTTTCTGTGGAGGACGAATCTCGTGAAGGTTGGCCCAAATCTTCGACCGATGATACAAATGTGGCCCTGGTGAAGGCTAAAATTGACGAAGGTGGCAGGATGACACGTGAGGTGAAAGCGGATGAACTGAGCTTGAATACCATGGCTGTGTCACGAACTTTAAATTGTCACCTGAAATATTCGAAAGTTCACCTGAACTCGATGGGTTCCAAAAATTTTGAATGGAGAGCAAAAAGAGGCTCGTGTTCATTTTGCTCAATATTTCCTGGATAAGTTTGAAAATGGAGAGTAAAGCTGAAGGTGCAAATCCTCCAGTAAAGGCCAAACAACAAAAGTCAGCGACAAAAGTTATGATGTCGATGTACAATACTTTACCAGGGTAAAAATGGTCGCCGTCATCCCGCTTAAAACTGGTCAGATAGTCACTGTTAATTGGTATACTGAAACTAGTTTACCACAAGTTTTCCAAAATTTACTAGGACACCGACAAAAAGAGGAGCTGTGCCGCTACTTTTTGCACCACGACAATGCGCCTGCGCACACTGCTGAAAAAACCAACAACTTTCTTGCGCTCTCGGGCATCAAAGAAATTCGCCCAGCACCTTATTCTCCGGATCTAGTGCCGTTTTGAGGGGAAAAATCGTCACATCTAATGAGGAGATTACGAGTATTAATGCAGTCAATGTTGAAATCGAAAAGCTCCAAAAACAGGATTTTGAAAGCTGTTTTGAAAGATGGATCTATCGGCTGAAGAAATGTATTGAAATAAATGGGAATTATGTGGAAAAATTAAAAAAATAGATGAAGATTATATAGCTAAAGTTAAAATTATTTTTGTGTTCTATTATTCAATCAACTAAGCGAACTTTTTTACTAGACACGAATTACCACTGACCCTGAAAAATCGCATATACACCACCAGAATTATACAACAGAAAGAGAATTATCGGAGAGAAGATCATTTTGACAGCGAGCCTGGCAACTCTTCACTCTGAGATCTCACTTCCTCTTTAGTAAAATAATTTAATGCGATTGGAAAATAGACTCCTTTAAGAAATTGCAGTGTCTCAGCCATTCAGACGTGTTCCCGCATCCACAATCGAATCGAACCTAATCTAATCCGCTGATGGAACTTCCAATTAACCAACGCCAGTTTGGTTGTTCTCAGAATGAAATATCTCCTCCAGCCTAGTTTCTCTTAGGAACCTGAATATGTGAAATGGGTCTAAAGAGAGTAAATCTATTTTGTCTGTCCTGTAAGTTCCACATAGTTTTCTTTTTTTGCGAATTAGTGTCCAGCAGTTTCTAAAAGGCGGTCCGAATTATCCCCTGCTTCATTACAGAATCGACCAGTTGTGTAACTCGTCTCAAAGATCCTTCTTGAAATTGCAGTGGCCTGTAAGGAAATTAATTTTCATTCTTTGTTTATTCCTTCTTAACGTGATATCAGCCTTAGACGTACTTCGGTTAAAGTTATCTTAGTTTGCCCCACTTTTGCGACTACTCTCCAGAGCTTGGTCTATCAGTCCATCCTTTCTTTACCAGGGCTTTGTCTGTAAGTTGTGAAGGCTCCAATAAATTTCATTACACATTATTCGGTGCGGCATGATGCCCAGCTTTTCTTTTTTAATGGATCAAAGAGTCTAGCTGCTGTTCTATACAGTAGTTCACGACCATTTTTATGTCATTCCTGCTGAGTTTCTATGACAATACATATTATGTTATTAGCATTTTGTCGCATGCAAGAAGCAGCAGGGGTATTCGCCTGCTGCAGTCTATGCTGTTCATCTGTCGATGCTATATCTCTCACACTGCATGGTGAATTCACTCTACGAGGAAGGTAGGCACTCTTGGCTAGTTTCTTTTTTTAACCCATGCACCAGGATTCTTTTGGAATTCTAGTTCGATTGCTAGTCGGTCATAAGAATTAGACCCTTAACCTCTTCTTCTCTGCAACTGACTCTCCTTTGATAAATGTTTGCCTAACTAATGCCAAAGCTGAGTGCATTACTATTTTACGTCACTTCTTTTACAATGAAGTCATCGAGTGCTGTGAACTCTTCTGCGTAGAACTTAATTATTAGAAATTCCTCGGCAGCGATTCTGATAGCCTTGGCGGGATTATTCGCTCTACCACGGGAACGATTCTAAGCGACAAATCCGCCAATGATGTTGTGTTGCTGCCCTTCTTTTTGGAAGTCAAATTTACTTCTTAAATTTTTTAAACAGTGGGGTTTGCTGCAGGATGGTTTGCATCATCTTAAATTCAAGCCCTGTTCAATTTTCGCAGCGATACAATTCTATGTCAAGTTTTGCTTTGCCATTGTTTCGGTATAAAGACGCGGCTTATCTAGAATAATAAATATTTATAGCATCTTCGCAGAACTTATATTTGTTTTTTCTTTAACAATATCTGATGATGATTTTTCTAACTATCGAGATCTTTTTATCACGGATTTCAAAGACTTCGTCCATTTAAGAGTGCCAGTATTAATTATTTCGTTTTTTTATGATTTTCTTAAGTACTTAAGTAATATGTTAGAAGCAAAACTCTATAACTCGTCACTCCTTCTATCAGACAACCTGCTACTGTCGGTATAAATTATATGTGTGGTTGACTATGACCTGACCACCTCTAAAATTAACATTTTTAGTAAACATCAATATTGTTATGTCCACTCATTTCGCAGTCTCCAACTTTTTATCACCTCGCTAAATGAATTATTCACTTCCACCTTCAAAGTTTATTGCAGGTAGTCTAGTTTTATTTATAAAAGCCCTGGCAATACTGCGCATCTTCCATTCTATTACGATGAGTATTTCCTCTGCCTTCTCTCTGATAATTTCCGTTTGTTCTCAATTTCCAACCAACCATCTGAGCTAGGCTACATACCTACCCCTACCCAATCTTAAATGCATCCTCTCTGCCATTGCATACGTCACCCTACTACTACGTTCCATTTACCCATACTATCATTCACTATGCATCGCGAGCCGTTGGTAATACTATTCTTCTCCGACTACAACTACTACTACTATCACTATACACTTGTCGTTCTCGTTCACAAGAAAAAGGCCACATCTACCACCCTTCCAGTATCAGCCAACCAAACATCCGAACTGCACTAGTATTTGTCCTATGTGATGAGAAAATCTGTACAAAAAAAAAAAAAGAAACCGAACACTCGCACTGGAGGGTTGTGGAACGAAAAATGTGCAATTTCATATTTAAATTGTTGTTCTACGGGTAAAAGCTTCACACTACGACAAGCTTCGACACATTCTGCCTGCAATCTACTCTCTGACTCTGTGCTCTTGAACTTGAAGGTTTTTTTTTTTGTTTTTTTTGTTGAAGTTTTGCAATAAACAAATAAAAAAATCATAACATATCGTAGGACATTTGTAAAAAATCAAAAAGTTACAATAAATCTCCGCTTCTTTGCACTCGGGCGTATGAGTGATTTTATTTATTTTTTTATTCTCTACTCGTGTTTATTTGCTGCGAATTGACCCGATTTTTCCATCGTGTTACGTGTGCATTATTATTGTTTATATACAAAAAAAAAAGTATCTCAGTGTTTACACGGTAAAACGCGTAGTAAAAGCGGATTATACTCGATCCCATTATGATGTGTACCTAAGTGTGACGCGGCATAATTTGTTTGCAAATTCATTATCATTGCATTGGGAAAGACACCTAAATAGGACACAACAGTGGAGTCCTTTATGAAGAAGAAGCTCAGCCGTTTTATCAGAATGGTAAAGATTTATTTATTTTTTTTTTTTAATTATATGCATGTACTTGTATGTGATGTGTTGTGTTCGTTTTTGACCTTTCGAATTGAAATCGATTGAAGGGTTTGTTTGCCTCCCCATTCCCTCACCCTCGCTGTGGTGCATTTTGCATTAGAATCTATAAATAGTTTCTGTTTAATTTGTATAGATAGATAGATACTTGCATACTTGTACAAAAAAATGAAAAGAAAAAAAAAAATCAATATAAGGAAGGACAGCTGTTTGTTTGTTATTATTTCAGTATGCAATGCAATGCAATATAGTGCTTTACTCATATAACCTTTGGGTAGTTTTTTTTTGTAATTTCTAGGCCTATAGGCTCGATAGAAAAATGGAACGTAGGCAATGTGTGTATTTGTGTGCTCTGACATTGACTGCGTAAAAGGAAAATAAATAAAATCAATCGAGATTGACTTTTGAAGAGCACAAGAGCAGAGCATATGTATTAGATACACGTATGCCTGTACATATCTCTAAGTTGATGCGACTAACAAGTTGTTGTATGTGCTTTGATTTCCTCAAATAAGTAATGGGAAGGAGGTGAAAATTTACTCAGATACTCAGATACACACATCATCGTCCGGTGCGTAGTAAATACTGCGTTTTGGGGTGCCAGCAAGGTGAAATCATACTGTTCGTTGGGGACTGTTTTTCTCTGCTGCGAAGTATTTCTTTTTTTGTTGTTGAGGAAGGTTAGGCATGTATTTCGAATTCCAAAACATCGCAGCTGAGAGAAGATGAAAAATTTGGTGCGCATTTGTTGCGTAGCTACTACCTTGTGTATATTGATTTTTATTTTTCATCGCACTCTTTAAAGAGTGATAGCTATCCTATCTATTTTAATGAATTTTTCACTTAAGCTTTGTTGAGTGTTATTGTGTAGGTGTAGTTTATTGTCTTGAAATTGCGTCGAATGAAATTTAGTTCGGGTCAATGAGATTTGTACTTTTCAAGAATCGACTTGAAAAATTTATTGTTTTGAAGGCAATTGGTTTCTAGAGCTTCTCATTGTTGAAGAACGTTAATTACTTTGGAAATTTCTGTGGATTGATATGCAAGAGTTCTTCTATTGTTCGGCGATTAAAGAATGCTGGTATTTAATTGTTTCTGACTTTCATAAAATCTGGAAATAAGTAGTAGTAATAGTAGTAAGTGGCTATTTATTTCATATGTTTACAATCTTCTTAGCTTCTTGGTCTATATGGTTTGTCTGAAGGCCGTCTACCAGATTGACACTCTGAGTTGTGTTGAAAATTGAGGTAAAAGGATATCCCATTCTATTAAACTGCAGACATGTTACTTTAATTAAGAACTGCTTAGACTGCTTGCTTATGAACAGGATCTTACTTGCCGTTTAAAACTTGTCGGCTGAATCCTGTGACTACGTTATATATCTTGTACAGCGCACCATAGCTTCGTATACTCTATAAAGGGCAAGTACTAGTTTCCTTTCAAGATTTTGAACAATTTTTGTGCTTCATACCTACTAACAAACCAAATTTTCAAGCGTGACTCGGTTCGCACATAGTCGGTTTCATTAATGAAGATGTTATTCAATATGACAGGGTGTTTTGTCCGCCATTTTCTTGTATAACTTCTCTAACTATTGAACCGATTTTGGTGAATTTTTTTTTTTTTTTTGTGAACAATTTTCAGACGAATAGAATATTCATAACTATTAGAGCGCAATACCTAGCGCCAACAGAATATAACAATCTGAAGCAGAGGCACAATGGAAAGGAGAATGGTGAATTTCGATGGTAAGTTTCGGCCCAGAAATGAGAATAAATAAAATATATGTCAATCGATAGTGCTACTTACAACAGACTCAAGGTATATACATATGTATGTATATATTTCTTTTTTTTTATAATATGCACGCGCTGAAGGGGATATGAATACCCTTAAACTGGGCACAAGCGTTTAGAAAACGGAGAAGAGGAACAAAGAAGAAGCCTGAGCCTTGTAGATCATTCCACATTCGTGTCGTTCGGCTTATAAACGAATCTCTATATTTGACAGTACGACCGACTGATAAAATAGGGAGAGACACGACATTTCTCCGATCTTCAAGTGAATGTGTGGAATTCACAATGTCTCTATCACCTATAAGTTTTAACGCGCGATTCTGTACCCTATCAAGAATATGCAGAACGGTCTTGGGTGCACCAGACCAGTTATATTCCTACTTAGGGCGGATGAATGCCTTATAAATTGAGGCCAGATCAGACGGGGCCAGAACATACCGAGAATGACAAGTCTTTCTGTTTCAATGAAGTGTACCATCCATGGATAATGGTTGAGGGTTTTGGTTTCGCTTGAGAGACAGAAGACAGCATTGCGTTTTGAAAGCATTAAATTCCACTTTATTGGTTGAACCCCATTTGATTATGCTGTCCAGTCAGAATTTGCATTTCTGTAAGAACTGAGGGGACTAGTCATTTTGAAAAGATAATTTTTATACTAAAAATAACAACATTGAATTCTGGAACACCCTGTATATGTAGTTAATAAGAGAATCTATTAATCTTCTTGCTGGGTACAGGGCCACATGGATATCTCCGGTAACGAAAAAGCGGACGAAATAGCCAGAGAAGGATCACTTTAAAGCCCTTCGCGGGCCCTTTCCGGGACTAGTGTACCGCTTAGGCCCCTATACAGGGGGATAGGCATCTAGTCTAATGAGGAAGCTAATGAACGCTTGTGTCGATTAGATACATGCGCTACAGCCAAATCATTATGGCCAGTCTACGACAAAAAGAGATCTATCAATCTTATAGAACTAAGTCGAAGGGATATCCGTATAGCTGTTGGTGTCGTGACAGGACACTGTGTTATAGGTAATCACACAAAGTTTAGGTCACAAGCGAACCACTCTACCCACTACGCCATGGCCATCCCCGAAATTACTTGGTCTCCTTTTGGTCACGATATGTTGTTTACCCATGGAAAGGTTGCATTTGCTTGGGCATCGAACTAGACCTATCCAAACAACGATACATTCGACTCGGGTGCACAATGGCTAAAGGAAACCTCCCAGGCTTTCGGGCTCAAATTTTAGTACGCGATCCCATGATTGCAGTTCCTAGTGTAGTCTATTATTGAGCACTCCTTCATTCTTTCCTTCAAAATTATTTTTTCAGTTAAACTTACTGTCTTGTCTCCTAATATAAGTCGCGCAAAGTCCGGAATGAATCTGTTCTGAAAAGAACTGATCTGATCTATGGATTTGCCCCTAAAACACATGATATTGTCTATTTATTGAACCCATTCAGCGTGCTTTGCAGGATTTGACTGGTGGTAGGAGGGAATTTTCATCAGTCTCAAGATCTACATTTTTTTTTTTTTATATAATTTGCACGTGTCAAAGAGGATATGAATACCCTTATACTAATTTTTTAGGACACGGGCGTTTTGTGGAAAGGGGTAGAGAGAAAGACAGGTATAGTTGGTTTGAAACTCAGGTGGTATTAAGTTTCAATGAACTCCAAGGGTGGCGTCCAGATAACTGGGGAGTATTTTTGTTTTGCTGTTATTGTCGTTGTTTATGATTCAAAGTATTTTGTTCGGTCGTCCTGATGTGACCATTATGATCAAGTTGCATTTTAGCCATATGACCACTCTGCTGCCAGTGTTATGCCTTCGCAGTAGAGTTGACATAAGCTTTCGCAATTGAACGATTTCATTGGAAACAAATAGGTGATTCGTGAATCTGCAGCGTGACAAGCGATGCTGTTACCGTTACGCCATGGCCACCACAAATATCCACATCATCTGCATAGATGACTTGAATTATTCTCAACTATGCCTATTTCATTCAAATCTCACTCACAATTGATAGACAAAAAAGAGGCTAAATAGATACTTCCGTTCGCGATGGTGTCCTTGTCGTCGACTTTATTATCCTAGCTTCCATGTTATGGTGCACTTTTCTAGCATTTCTGCTATCTATCCTCATTCCTTTGGCTACACCAGCTATGTTGTCAAAGTGAATTACCTTATAATTCATTAAATAGTCATTACTAAAACCAGCCCATGTAGAGACTCTTCGACTTCAATGATAGACATGTTGAGGTGTCAACATGCGACTGATATGCAATTGTGAGTAGTTGGAATGTAATCGCCACTTGAACTTTCAGACTACAAATATCAATAAATTGAAATGCCAATCGGTGTTTATTGCATTATAGATCAAAACTTGAATAAGGTACAGCAGAGAGACGAAAATTCTTAAGTGTGGTGCCAAACAACAATTATCTTGGCTTGGTACTAAACGTGTGTTAAGTAGGTAAGGGGAGCATCGGAACTCTTAAATGTGATATTATTGTGGATACTGTCGCTATACATATAGTTAACATCCAAGAGGGTACTTTGTGTTTATACTTTATTAAAGCAATAGCAGGTCATATTATGCCTGCACAAAGAACAATCAATCAACACAATTGTACACTAGAAATTGACTATTAAGCGTCATTATCCCACCTACTTCCTGGGTCAGAAATTCATGTACAGATGATGGGAAAATTTATTTACTGCCACCAGGTGCTACTCGAATATGTAAATACAAAATTTTATGCGAAATATGTAAATACAACAATTTTACAACATTTACGTATGTTCTTAAGAAATCCTTTCATTTATTTAAATATGTGGTTTTCTATCGAATTAATTGCTAATCGTATTTTCTTAAGTGTTTTACCAGCAATATCCAAACATTAACAAACGACACCTGTTAGCATTTTTTAGCTGCGATCATTAGCGTGTGTTTTAAAATATATTCAAAGTACACATCCTGGAACAGAAGCTTGACGTTATTTTTTGTTGTTGATTGGCATTAATTGTTGAAATGGTTATTTTTTATAGTCAAACATTTTCCTTTTTTTAGAAAATTCATCATCGTAGTGCTTTTGTATACTTAACCTGGAATTAGACTTTATGTCAAGTGGGTAAATATATGACCACGCAAATATGAGTGCATTATCTGTCAAAAGACCATTTTGCCAGAGATTCCATAATGGATTATTCAACTGTGTTATCCATTTGACCCAAATAGTTACACATATGAGTATATTCTGTGCAAAAGAATAAACAAAAAATCTTGGAAAAATCCACCAAAACCAGAACTGCACTCTGCTTAATTGGTGACAACCTTGTCATATCTGATCATATACGTCATATGGTCATATGAAATATACCAATTAAACTGAGTGACAGCAATTGTAAGTGACAATGGTCATATATATGGCCAATTGGCATACAATCTAATCTTAGCTTTAGTCTTACATCATTCTACAGCGTTATGAAAAATATTGCAATTTCACAACTAAATTTGTTTAAAATGAAAAAGTATTGGCAACCAAATGGTAATAATTTCCTTGAAAGTTTTATAATAACTCATTGGATAAATTTAAATGAATTTAATTCAATTTACTTACCTGAACGTAGAAATTTAAGATACAGTAGAATCTCGAAAAAATTAACGCACTAAAAGCACGGCCGAGTAATTTTTTTTTTTAATTGTCTATCTTTTTGAGAAGCCACTTTTTAAAAACTTGACTTTTTACGAGAGACGGCTGATAAGTTCGCTGTCTGAGATACTCAAGAACGAGTCATTTTCTCATTAGTGATGGAACTAACTGCTGCACTCTTTAGTAGCATAAATATTACCTCGTTTCGATAATAGTCTCATCTTGTTATTACCTGTGGTAGATTTTGTTATTATCACCATGTCAGCTGAAATCGAAAATTTTCGCAATTTTGAGCACCTCGTCGTGATTAAGTACCCCGTGAAAAAAGAAAAATCGCCTAAAGAAATTTTCGACGATATGTCATGGGCTCTCCAAGATTCTGGACCTTCGTATACCATGGTCAAAAAAATTAGCTCGCTTATTTTAACAAGGGCGAGAGAGCTGTGAAGACTACCCCCACCCAGGGCATCGTGTGTCAAAGAAAACGTCGGAATAGTTTGGAAAATAGTTCTGGCCGACAGTAGAATAAAAATGTAGCAGACGAGTTGCACATCAGGAAAGAATGGATTTGTGAAATTTTGAACTGGCATTTAAACATGAACAAAATTTGTGCGAGCTGGGTACCGAAAATGCTCATGCCGTTCGACAACCAACGACGACTCGAGTGCTGCAAATATTTTTTGAAGTTAGCCGGGAACAATTTCGACGAAATTTGCAACCGAATCGTAACTGTAGATGAGACTTTGGTTCGCCAATATGATCCGGAGTCCAAACAGAAGTCCAAGAAAAAGGTGGGAAAGTCGTCTTTGAAGCTTTTGGCGACTGTTTTTTGGGACAGCGAAGGTGTTTTGCTGATTGATTACCTGTCAAAGGGGACTACGATAAATGGTCAATATTACTCAAATTAATTGACTAAGGCACTTGAATAGGTCGTACCGAAGCAATGTGGAAAACTCAGGCGCGGAGTATTGTTTTTGCAGGACAACGCGCCTATTCACACGGCTCGGGTTTCGAGACAGGCCTTAAAAGACACAGGTTTTTCAACGATAGACCACCCACCACTTTTTCCTTTTTTTCAATTTGAAAAAGTAGTTACGAGATCGGAGATTTGCAGATGAGAACGAGATCAAGGCGGCCGTAAAAAGCCATTTTGAAGGCAAAGAAAAATAATATTTTTTCGGTGGTATGCCCGATGTGAGAAATGCATTTCACTCGAATGAGATTATATTGAGAAATCTAATTTTTTAATCTCATCTCTTCTTTCACTTAATGCCTTAGGTCGGAAACTTATCTGCCTCCTTTCGTACTTGCACCTACTCGAGTAAGGGCAAGTATTGGTTTCTTGAAAATGTTCGATCTCGAAATTTAAACTTGACTACGAGTATAATAGAGAAACTCAATAAAGTGGGTCTCTCAGTTCTGACTGTCTGCCTGTCCAAACGACTGCAGACTAATTAGCTGAGCGGATTTTTTCAAACTTCATATCTGCGATAAGTAGGGTCACAATTCGAGGAAAAATCTGAATTTTCTTTCCAACCCCAAAATTAAGGGTATGGTATATTTTGGATTGAATTCCTGGTTGATCCTGTGCCTTACATATTATTCACCCTTTGATCCGAACCGATAAAATTTCGATTCATCGGTCCACATAACTTTTTGCCATCAGTTGGGATCCTTATTAATATGATCGCGTGCAAATTCTAAACGGCGTGATAAATTACGTTTTGACACCAATGGTTTCTGCCTAGCAATCCGTCTGTACAATTTTTTGTCACAGACGCTGTTTTTAATTGTGCTCACGGAAACATTAATATTTAACTCCCATTCAATTTTTTTGCTTTATTTTAGGAGCTGTCAAAATGAATCGAGTTTGCACAAACAACCAATGGTCGAGTCAGTTCTAGAGGTGGTCTTTCGCGTCCGACCCTTGCGCACTTTGTTTTGGACCGACCTCATTTTTTTGGCAATGTTCGATTGCGTTAATTATCTTTTTTCTCGAGTACTCCAATTCCCGTGCTATATCGGAATTTGAGTACCCTTCATTCTTATAGGCAAGAATACACCAACTGAAGTCCTCCGTAGAATGATTTTCCCATCCCATGCTGTCGTTGATATACCAAATTCAGTAAATGAAACCCTTTATTATTACTTACCTTAATAATATCAGAAATTCTCGTTGAAATAGACAAATAAACTGAGGTAAACAAATGGTGTGCTATTTAAACTATCCACACTAAATTTGCCAGCCTTCAGCAAATCATGCTTTGTTTTAAAAGTCAGGGATGCTTTAAGTAGAAACATGTACCGTTACTTTACAGGGAGGTCACACATTGAAAAACTTAGACTAGGCATGTGATTTGGAGTATAACTAAGGGATACCATATAACTATCGTATTCATTTTATCGCCACTGTAGGTGCAAGTACATGCGCCCCAGTCGTGCACTTTATTTCCTGACAAGTAGCATCTTACTTTCATAAAAAATAAATTACTTTAAACTGAAAAGGAATACAATACAGCCAACAAAAACGGCGGTACTTTCATATTTTCAAACTTTGGAACCCTCTGATGGTTAAAATACTATATCTAGTTCATCTTTTCGATAATCTATTGTATGTCTTAAATTCCATTTATTTAAATTTTTCTCAGTAAATTATATTTTAAGTCTGACAGATTTTAATAATTCGGCATCTTAACATTAATTAGTCCAAAGTCATAACAGTTTTACGTCAACACGTAGTCATAAGTGATCAACATACGTCAATGAATTTGAATTTTTTTCAGATCATGGTTCCATTTCCCACACAACAGGTTAACATCCGTTGCCCCTTAGTTTATGATTTGGCATATTTTTTTAACACCATATCCATATTCGCAAAAACTAGATTTGTTTCTTTGTTTTGCATAATAATGAATAAATTACTATGCCAATGGTCTTTTTAGACAAGACAAAGAATTCAGTCTTATTCATAAAAAAGAAAGGTCACAAGACAACCCAACTGAAAGGGTAAAAGTGACACTACATCTGTCATCCTCCCTAGTAACGATCTATCTAATATCAACATTAACAGGTTTTAAGATGCCAAATATAAGTCTGAACTTTTAAAGGCTTTATGTCTGATGCAATCCATCTGCAATGCCAACCAGCAATAGACTCTCTCAAGCTTCCAAACACACACGCAAGGTCGTTCGAAAGCACAGATAAATCAAACAGAACTCCGCACGTGCGAATTCTCATTCATTCACCTACTTGTCAACGACACTTTGCAAGGCCAACGCCTCTCGAATTCTCAGAACTCCAATAAATATTTAAAAAAAAAAAAAACTAATATTAGCGCAGAATAAGAGATTTGCGGCATTAAATCAAATAAAGCGCGCACCTCGTTCAGCACCACTGAAACGGGTTAATTGTGTAAATGCGGCTCCTCTTCTCTCAATCGATTTGTTCATCATCGCCATCGCCATAATCTTTATTGGCTTATTGGCTGCTTAACTTGCATGGGAAAAAAAAAAAAAAAAAAAAAAACCGCCAAAGCACTGCCTGACGGATTCCGCAGACAGTCTGACTACAAGTCGAGTCTTCTTTTGGAGAAAAAAAAAAAAAAAAAAATTTTAACGTGTTTCTTGGAACAGAAATCATTATTGTTCCATCGAAGAGATTATCCAATAAAGATTTTTTTTTTTATCGACTAGAAGGCGACAACACTACACGGTGGATTCATTGAGTTTCTGCGCGATGGTAGTCAACCTAATTTGGACCTGACTCTCTGTTTGCTTTCTAATGTGGCCCACCACCATCGAGCAGTGCGCACACGGATGGAAAACCAAAACGCTCTTTTTGTCTGACCAAATAACCACTGGAATTCGAGGTCATTACGAAAAATAAAATGCTAATGGACCGGTTCTTGTTGGTTTTCGAATGTTTTTATTGACGTAAGCGACACAGTACCGTGGCAAGTTTGACGACCTAGCTAGCGAGCTACAATCTATTGTGTTGTCGTTGTCGTTGTCGCTGTTAAAGTGTATCACTTTCAAAATTCCATCCGTAAATTTATTAATTGCTTATCCGGGGAAACTTGTTCGGAAAGATTTTTTTTTTATCAGTATTTTTGTTGTTTACCGTTGCTTGGCCTTTCCTTCCATTTCCTTTGACGGCGGTGACTGTCAGTAAATGGAATTTGCAACAACGGTCATGGTGACATTTCTTTTTTTTTTTTTTTTTGAGCGCAAATTCGTTGGCCATGCAATTTTTGTCTGTCATGTTTTGTTTATGCGATTTCATTGCTACATTTTAAAAGGATACCCCAAAATGTTGCACATGACAAAAACATTTGAAATGTCAAATTACTGTCACTTTACGTTATTACGACAGAACCCTGACAGATGCTTTCGTTGAGTAAAAAACGACAAAGAACACATTAACTCTGACGTTCAAAACAAATAGTTTCCAGAGGATGGACCCAAGAAACTACTAAGCGTTGTAATGTCCATCCCCAAATTTTGTTTATTTTATTATTCATTCAGTTTAAAATTTCAGTATGGGGGGATTCAAAATTATTTATTTGTTTTTTGGAGTTGCAGTTTGAAACTCGGTTGCTGCTCCGTGGGGTGGTGTGTTCATCTTTGATTTGTAGTATTTTTTTCCGCGAATTTCATTACAATATTCGAAAACATTGCCATTACACTATACCGTGGTCAAATACTGACAAGCGAATACTGGAGGATTTCGCTTCCTTTCTTCAAATCCGACGAAATTGTCAATCCTTTTTTGCCTTTTTTTTTTGTTTTGCTGTACTTAACACCCTTGAGTGTGATTCATATGACTGTCTTCGAAATCGATACCTGAAAAATATTTGACACATGCATGGACATGAACTATCAAATTTGGAAAAATTCACAAACACAATTTTTCGGTCTTTAACAGGTTAACAAAAAGGTGGGTTTTTTTCTTTTACAGTGATTTTGTTAAAATTTCAAATCTGCGGTGTTTAGACTGGTTCGAAGTAGTACGAGCTGTCAAACTAACTGGTTGCTTTTAGTTCAAGTTTAGTATACGATTAGTAGCAGCTCTTCCACAGGTCGTTAAAAAAAACCCAACAATTTTCTAAAATAGTCAAGAATTTTCGAAATCATCCGGTTTTATCCCGAAGTTAATGAAAATCGTTTGAAAATATTTCAGTCAACATTTTAGGCTTTGAAATTCTCTATACATACGAAATTTTCCCAAATGTCCAACTTTCCGAGAAATTAATGAAAATCTCCTTTGAGTACGAATATCCTGAAAACCTTTATCCTTAATATTGAAATTCGAATTTAAAAGCAGTTAAAAACCACATCGCAATAAAGCGTTAATGCTCCCTTGTGAAGAGATCTGACTAAGCTCACTCAGCAGTAACTCCCGGACAGGCCAAAAATTCGTAGTAGTTTGAAAGTTAAACCACCGACAGGATATGCAGGCTCGGACAACGGGTTCCGGGGAGTCTGAAAATCCATAAGACATGTGCCTTAAATGTTCACACAATCGAAAGCATTTTTCAATACTAATGTATCGGAGATCTGCACTCGCCAACATTATGCGATCATTATACGGAAGTCAATGCAGGGGTTCAGAGCAGGCTGACAACGATAGAAAACTACTCGTATTCCATCTATCCACTCACCTGTTCCTCATGATCCAAGTTATGACCAACTCTTTTGTGCCTATGTCCAGCAGCGTCTTCACAGAACAGAAGAAAGTTTTTTTTTCTTTTATCACATTGCACGCTTAACTTCCGAAATCTAGAGCTCAAGGTCGTTTCTACTCTCTGCGTGGGTGGCTGCAATATAAAAACATGTGTTTCCACTCTCGAATCCGCCTCCAGGTATCTCGATCTCCCAGTAAAACTTTCTATGTCATACCGGATGCACGTACATATGTATGTATTAATGTACACTTGTCACAGAACTTTGACGCTTTTGGCACTCTGTGGAATTCCTTGTTTATCGGTGATATACCCGTTTTTGAATTTTTAATGAATAACCAAAATACAAAAATATATGTTTATTATTATCTAACTAACTTAACTGGTTAGGAAGGCAGGGGAGGAGAACATGTAGTAGAAAACTCAAAGACTGACAGTCTGTTCAAATTTAGAATTTAAGCTCTCTCCATATGTATACTCGTATTTAATGGGATCAGTTACGAAAAGGCGAAATAATAAAAGTACAATCAGAAACAATTGCACAATAAATGCAGATGATTTACTAATAAGTGTTATATCAAAATATAGTAGTCTAAAGTAGAGAAATTATTTATGTCAAATGTCAAAGTGTACAAAGTGAAAATGACATAACACTTACGAGTAAGTACTGATTCCTTCTGTCAAAAAAAAAGTGACCTAATTTCATAAGCAGTATCACTGAAGATCACCTGTCAAAGATGCGAACATAACCTAAGGCCTCTTCTGCCTACAAATGTCAACCTCAACGATCCCCTTTATGCATAAAACTCCGTAGACCACACATATGCTACGCCATAGTGGCTACATCAATAATATATATTTTCTGACGGCTCTGACTCTGACTGACGTATGAATATTCTTTCCAATCAACCAAGCCATGCCAAGCCAGCCACACGAGGCATGAATATGTATATTTATACGTATATTGGTATATAGCCGAAAGTGCCTTGTTGCGTCGAACATTTGTGTGTAAATCTAGAGTCGTAAATTTTTTTTGTTTTTTTTTTTTTTTCTTTTTCATTTCTCATTGCCTATCACACTGATTGACGTATTAATTGGAAATTTACATAATCGTTTGTCAACAAAATTTCACGATCGTAAAATGCTTTAAAATGTTTATTTTATATTTTTTCTGGGTGCTTTGAAACGGTTTTACTGTGTCATTCGGTTGAAAGTTATGTTTAATTATTTATAATTTATGAATGGTAATTCATATATTGAAAGCAGAACCGCAAGCTGGTATTTTTTTTTTATTATGGGGGCTGGTCTACCTTCTGTCAGTTATAAAGAGACGAAATTCTAGAAAATTACCCTTTCGGATTTCAATTAGCCAATTTGTAATCAGGTGTGTTTGCGATACGAGTTCAAGATCACCTTGAGACTGATGCCGATAAGGGATATACTTGTCGTATATTTGACAGACACTGTGGGTGGTATACAAGTGTTTTATGGTTATTGTCTGTCAAATTTGATGAGGCGAACTTGTGGGTGGACATTAAATGAATTGTTTTGGAAATTTTTATGAAAGGAAGTTTTGTATTGAGAATGATTCTGCATTTATTACTCATCAACAGATGGCACCGCAAAGAGGCTTGAATTTCTGACGTATACGTCAGTAGATGAGTACTTTTTTGACAGTCCATTGTCATCTGAAGTTGTGGTCTGGGCATGATCACATAAGTCACATAAGTGTTATCTGTCAACGGTAATGAAAGTATCGTAACTAACATCTACAAGAAGAAATATCATCACAAGCTTTGAACTTGTTTTTTCGATCAGAATAGACTTTTATTTTTAAGAAAAAAATACAAATTTAAATAAAATTTATTTAAATAATTCGCTTAAAACGCCGAAACTTCCAAGACTCTCTTTCATAAAAAGTAAGTATTTACTTAAATTAAATTCAATTAGTTTCTGTTATTTGTTATTTCTAACACGTAGACCGACAGGAACAGGCATCATGATTGCCAACAGCAACCAAAATTTATTTGCAACATCATTTTTAGATTTTAGACTTGTTGAGCAAGTTTGGAATTTTACCTGAACTATAGTTCTTAGATGTGGTCTGGTAACTTATTTCTTTGGTTCTTAAAAATAATGAACTGCTGTCTTATGTCAATTAGTTCCACGAGTCTTGTCTTCCGGTTATTGAACTCCATTGTGTTCTAAAAGTTTTATTTATCTTGTTTGGGTATTGTTCAATGTATTTAGCTGCGAAGAACGAATTCGAATGATTTATAAGCTTTTTAATGTTAGTAGCATTTATTGCTTCTAACGGTGAGCGTGGTTTAAAAACACGTTAGGCAGACTTAGGTGGTGAGGCAATATGATGTTTTTTTTTTTTTTTTTTTGTTAAAAGGCTTAAGATCATAGGAGATATCCTGCTGTGTGAATGCTGATTAGGCCTTTTACAGTTAGTATTTTAAAATGTTTTCGGATCGATTTGATCTTTCAATAGGTCTTTGGTTAACTTGATTTCATTGCAGAATTTTTGAAATGATATCGTCTGAACATAGGTAAGTGTATATTTCCTTTTATCGGTCCCAATCTTAACCTGCAGAATCGTTTGTAATTTTCAATGAGTTGTAGTGCATGAACCACAATGTGGTGATGTGTTCCTGTTTACCTTTTATTAAGGGAAATTCTGCTTGAATTATAAAAACTTATAAATTAATAAACGCATTGCCTATTTACAGAGAGAATTTATTGCTGTCTATTGCAGGTCTTCAACTTAATGTTTCGAAGCTAGGACAGTTTGTCATCCCCGTCTTTCGCAATTAAGCAAATGATAATAGCCGTGAATGCTGTGCTGCCAAAATACCAAACCTTATGAATGCTCCTCCAACGAGTGCCATCGAATTGAATATCGCTGTTTTCAATAAGGACTTCTAACTTCTCTTTAACATCCTTCCATTGAAAACCGATTATACGACCTCAAGTTTCCTATTTGTTGAACACTACAACGAGATGCTCGTTTTTAGCATAACCTTATAAATGACGTGATAATAGCAATGGCATCTCCGATCTATTCTAGCCTTACAACCCTTTCTTTGTCGTCATCTTTCTGGCCTCTCTGTTTTACTTCTCCGATTGATTAGGCAACGCGGACGTCTGAGCTGAAATGTTTCACCGAATTCAATGTTATCCATCGAAGTCCCATTAATATTCGGTTTTTATTTTTCAAATCATTTAATGAGTACTATTCGCACACAATTTTAAAATATTGATTATTTTATTTATTTATTACTGATTTATATATTATTCTCCATGTAAAGTACTCAAAATAATGTACCTGGTACTTTGCTGTATCTAACAATACCCGTCTAAACGCATAGTGTATTGTGTAAACGCTCCATTAATATTCGGTTTTTTTTTTTTCTTTATTTTCGTTAATTTGACATTTATGTCGAGTAACAGTCTTTTATTCAAGCATCTGTTTTAGTAAACTTTTAAAGTACATTTTTAATAGCAATTGAGTTTAGGATTTCGTAATTTTATAAAAACAAAAACTCAATGGATCGTAAGGGAAAGAATTCAACGTTAGAAGAATGGAATCTTGTGATTTTTCACTAAAAATGTCAAACATACAATAAAAATTGTTGAGATTCTGAATACGAGGCCAAACACTGTAGGTAATATTGTACGAAGATACAAGACAGAGAGCAGTATACAATCAGAAAAACAATTGAGTCAACCAAAAAAGTTAATTACCAAAGAATAACACTTGATTGTTAGGAAGATCAAAGTTAATCCTCTTTTAAGTGCACCGAAAATTGTGAAGGAAGTCTTGGCTGAATGCGGAAAGAAAATATCAACATCAACTGTACGTTGCACAATTAAAGCCAATGGTTATAATTTGCGAAATGGACAAATTCGATTAAAATTCACTAAAGAAGATCAAAATAAGGACGCTAGTTGATGGGATGACAATATATTCGTAGACAAAAGCAAATATAAAATCTTCGGGTATGATAGAAGAGTAATGGTGAGGCGGACCAAAGGCATTTGTACGCTATTGTTTATAGACGAGATTATGAATAAGGAGTCCTATTTGAAGGAAAATTTGCGACAAAATGCTGAAAGAATGGAAATTTTGCAAACTTTTAGATTTTACCAGAATAACGACCCGGCGTTCGTGAATGACTACTTTAAAACTACCCTAAAGTCATCGAAACACCTTCACAATCTCCGGACCTGAACTCCATTGAGAATTTATGGGATGAATTGGGTCGTCGTGTTCGTGAGAACTATCTGTAAGCGGTCTGAAGGCTCGAATGTAGGAAGTATGGGGTAGAATACACACAAAAAATTGCCACAACGTCTTAATGGAGTCATTAGAAGCCAAGGGTATCCCATAAAATCTTAAATTATATTTACAATATGTTTTTTGAAACAGTTTGAAAACTCTTCATAGAGTAGCCGGATATTAATGGAGTGTTAATTTTGTAAGTTGTTTTTTTCTTGATTTAGGAGTTGTTTTATATTTTATTTAAAACAAAAAAAAAATATCAATTTATAAACTATGTACTCGTATATGCATATAAAAATGAAACTATGTATCTATGTACACTTAGTTACAAAAGTCAACATACGACCCAAATATTTTCAATATCTTCAAATTCAAACCACAAAGCTTAATTTTTTTAACACAATCAAATAAATTTTAATTCAAAATAAAAATAGAAACGAAAAAAATTAAATTTCTTTGATAAAATGTAAAACTGAACTTAAAAAACTCATTTTATACGCTTTAGGAATGTTACAAAAGTCTACATACGAATCGATTTACAATATATATTGATTTATACAGTACTAACTAATAACGTGTTGGTCCTCCATGGGCTTGCACTATTTCCATAAGTCGAGCAGGCATCGAATTTGCCAACTTCCTTGTCACTTCAGGCGAAATTTGTTGCCACTCTTCAATTAAGGCTGCTTTAAGACCAGAGACAGATGTTACATTTTTTTTTCCGATTTCTGCCTTCAGGTGAGCCCATAAATGCTCGATAACATTGAGGTCTGGAGATTGCGGAAGGTGATCCAGTTTTGTCTTAACATGATAGAATAGACATTCTTTTACTATTTTCGAAGTATGCTTCGGGTCGTTGTCATGGGGAAAGATCGATTGTTTGGTTAAATTAAGTTTATGGATACTGGGAATATAACTGTCTTAAAATGTCAATATACATGTGCCGATCCATAGTTCCTTCTATAAATCTTAATATTCCGACCCCATTTGCTGCCATGCAACCCCATACCATAACGGATCCACCCCCGTGTTTGACAGTAGGGACTATATTTTTGGATCAAGAGCTTTATTTGGTTTTCTCCAAACTTTTTGGTTTTTCGTCGTTTCCAAATACATTAAATTTACATTCATCTGTAAATATAACTCTTTCCAAAAAGGATGGATCCGTCTCATGCTTTTTTTCGTACTTTTTAGCATACTCTAACTGTTTTGACTTGTTAACTACACTTATGAAGGGTTTTTCTCTAGCAACTCTTGAAGAAAGTCCTGCTTTTTTTAGACATCGACGAATTGTTTGGGCATGAAGTGCTACTCCTTCATTATTTTGGATCTCATTAGCTATCTTTACCGCGTTCTGTCTAGGATTTTGGGTCACAACTCGACATTCTCTCATCAATCTTGCGTGGGCGCCCCGTTCTTGCTTTTTTTCCAAATGATCCTCGGCTATTGTAATTTTTTATTATTGTTTGAACGGTTGTTTTTTTCAAATTTAATGCTCGACCGATCTCTGCCATTGATATTCCTTCATTTTTTAACTTTAAAACGATTTTTCGCACTTCAATGGTAGTTTCCTTTCGATTACCCATTTAAAAAAAAACACACACAAGATATCGCAAATTGCTCACTAAGAACTCTGAATGATCAGTACCACGTAAAAAAATAAACTTCAACCAGTTCTCATTGCGAAACATAGCGGTAAATTTGGTTTAAATGATCGTATGTAGACTTTTGTCTCTTTTCCAATGCCGAAAGTTGTCATTTCCTTCGTTTTAAGAAGGGATTACTACTGCTGCCAATTTTTTTTTTTACATTTAAAAGTACTTAAATAAGATAAGTTAATATTGTATATAAATAACATTGCTTTTTAATCATCGCTTCCTTGACAGTTTTAGAGGCATAAATCAAGTCGTATGTTGACTTTTGTAACTAAGTGTATGTATGTTCCCTATGTTCGAAGCGTTGTTTCGGCAAAAAAAAAAAAAAAATTGTATAAAATAAAACTCATTTAATTAAGAAGCAAAGATTTTAAATACGTTTGATTTTAAACTCTATTTTTCAGTTTGCAGTTATATACAAAGAAAAATCGAATATTAATCACACTAACTTTAGCCCAGGCCTTATCAGTTCTTCAGTGAACTAGTTACAATAAGAAAGTATTTGATGGACTGCTAATCCCCACCTCCTCTTCGAGATATAAAACAGCCAATCTCTAGCAAAAAGAACGTATTAATTAAATCATCCATACGAACATTATCGATATAATATTCCTCTCTCCAATCGTCTTAGCCAGCGTGGCGGCGGCGCCGCCTTCCTCCTCTTCCAAGTCAAAACAACTTTCCGAAGCAAAGTCCGAAACAATGATTTCTCTCTTATCCTAAGCAGTGGAGCAGCAAAAAAAAAAGTAAAAAAAAAGAAAAAAAAAAACTAATATTCAAATTTTCCCACACAGCTCTCGACATTTGGAATTTTTCAAAAGCCAGGGTCTGTCTGTATATCCAATCAAACAAAACAACATTTGCTTTTAAGTACACTACACACCATTCACTCCTCCTCCTTTCACTTCGACCATTTCCCCACTCTTTCTCTATCTCTTCAAAACAACATAAAAATTATATAATTCCAAAATTCCAGAAAAACAATCCACTTCCACTGCACCAGCACCCTCCACACTATCTAGCCGACCAACCACACACCATTTCATGCACACACGCAACAGTAGTGAGAGCAGTCGACCTCAATCTGCAAAAGAAAGACAACAAAAAACAACGAAGAACCATACAAAACAACAACAAAAAATTGCAAACTATGCAACACAACAGCATTCTGAGACTGGCACTGGACTATCACCAAAAACCACCATCGACAAGCGCGACGCGCGCGCAAGCACAACAAACGGTATTTTACTCAAATCCTTTGCACACAAAAAAACGATGTGAAAAGGTAGAAGAAACACACTAACAACAAAAACAATAATAATAACGTCGCCCAGAGCACCATTACGAGTGGAGTGCAAAGAGTATTTATTTTGTTTTGTTTTGTTCGGATTTTTTCTTTGTACATTTGCTTCACACCTCCTTCGCGACAATCAAGTTTTGTATAGGCTTCTCTCGGTTTCCCTGATTTTCTCGGTTTTCATTGAATTGCGCTTGTTGTGTATTGTGGATTTTGTAATCGTTTTTGTTTTCATTTCATTTTCATCATCGTTTCTCTCTTTCGGTCGATGTGTGTTATCATTTCGGGTACACTGGCCTGGTTTAAGTAGGTGGTCTTTGATGAATGAATTGTGGATTTCGATTTATGTAAGATAACTGATTTCCCATATCAATGGCCTTTTAAGAGGCAAATTCAAACATTTGCGACGGTTTGTAATGAACGAAATGAATTGTGGATGAAGTCTTCCACATTCATTATTCGGTGGTAAATATATTTTGGGTGGAAAAAAAAAATCTATCAAAGTTTGAAAAAGACGAAAAAGTTAAAAGAAAAAATTGTTCAATTTCTAATTTGAATGGGAAATAAATTGTGGAACGTAAGTTAAGAATGAAATCAATTCATTCATGAAATAAACATCATCATTTAAACTACAAACTAATTTGCCAGACAGGGAGAGACCATTTTCCACTTTGTTTCACGCCAGAATACTACAAAAAACCGTGGATAATGACGATGAAAAATAATATTTCAAATTCACTGAGAGAGCGGTTAGGTAGATTCGAATATTGGACTGTTTTGTCTGTGGCTCTCTCCCCGTTGCATACACACACAAAAAAAAGCAGACAAGACCCAACAGCCAAACACTGAATTAGCACAGCACTGTTGAGGAGTTTTCAAAGTAGTAAAATATACGGCAAATCATGATTCAATTCTTCACAGTTTATTCGTAGGCTTTGGTTGTCGCGGACGTATTCTTTCCTACACTTTACAACTGAAAATATAAAGAAGTAATTTCAACTCGAGGAATTATTTTTCTTTTTTTTTTTGTTACTTATTTATCTTGCTTCGAAAAAATAAATTATTACCCTGTTTCTTCGGAAGTTTGGTTTTTGAAATACAAAATTTTTTTCTTAGTCTACGGATAAATGGAATGCAAGCGCGCCCCCCTTATAAAAAAAAATTTCCAAAAGTGCATAACAAGTGAAGTAGCAGCAAATAATATGAAAAAATAAAACAAAGTGAAAAAAATATTTTTTCTACGTGATTTGTTATTGAATAAAATTTGAAAAAAAAAAAAAAAAAACTTTTGTGTGTTTGTGTTGCAACAACAGGCACACTCCAGATAGAAAGTGAAATTCTTTTAAAAAAAAAATAAATTTTTATTTATTTTTTATTTTTTTTTTTTATTTTTGTGCAAATTGGAGTTAATAATTAAAGCCTCCTAATGAAATGTAAAAGTTGGTTAAATGAATTCAACAATTTTGTTGTCCGTAAGGTGAAATCAATCAAGGTAAGTTGGCAACCAGGATATTTATTTTATTGTGGTGTGGGCTTTGTATTCAAATAGAAATGGTAATGGCGAAGGAGCATACACTATCACTGAATTACCGATTAAAATTTTTAAAGTGTTGAATGGATGTTGGAGCGTTCTACCACTGAATTACCGATGACAGTTTTTTTTTGAAGATTAGGACAAATTTGAATTAATTTGGTTGGACGAAAAAAGAGGACGCGCTAAGTTTTATGAGATCTAGCACAGGGTGCTAATGAAAATGTTATTTGAAGCGTTTATGTGTTCAAGTCGAATTGCTTTCCTAGTAGTTATCTATAGACTTATTTATTCCTGTCAGTTTTTTTTTTTTTTTTTTGAAAAGTTTTATAAGGTACGCCCGTAGCTATAGAAGGATAGTCTGAACGCGCCTTTTTTCAGTACCAGGGTCTTAGCTTTTTTGTGCTTTATTTCGTTGAGTATTTAGAACGGGAAATATCCCACTAAGACAATTTTTTCGACACTACACCTCCGCTAAAGTCTACAAATCAGCCTAAAACTTACAGATTTTTACACAATCATCCGATCAATTACTAGCCTCTGAAGGGGTTTTGTGTATGAACAAGCAAATAGGCATTTACAAATATTGACAGGTTTCGAGAATGTAATAAACTTAAATCCATTCTTTGACTTAACATTTTTTTTTTTATAATTCTCCTAAGTTCTGTGTGGCTATCACTAGAAAGGATCACACCCATTAAAATCTGGTAGATTTTATTGTACAAAAATTTAGCGAAGCCAGTCAAAAATATCTTCCACAAGGAAGTTTATGCTTTCATCTACTAGATGCGTATCATTTCTTCAACGCTTTATAGTACAAACTTTCTATATAATTTCTCTGCTTCAAATGTAGTTGATAAATATGAAAATACTGCAAAATTATGTGACCAATGCCCAAAAACATGTTTTTTTTTTATAAAAACCAACGGCGTATTTCTTAAAAAACTTTTAATATCCTTGCACACTATTTAGACCTAAACTATGACTACAAAATTTTGCTTTAAATCGCGTCGAAATTATTCCCCTTTCAAGGTTCATTGACCTTCAATAGTGAATTCTGCAGGTCAAAATTTAAATTCTGATCTAAAAATTTATTCAAAAGTAACATAATTTTATATTCTCATGTTGTGTCAAAGTTTTGAACCGCCGCAGAGTGTGATTCTTTTAATTTAATACAAAACTTGTTAGGACTAATTTTGTATTCAAAAAATTAGAGGCCGTCCAATAGTAATTTGGATCACTTTTGAATTTTAGTATCCACTTTAAGGACAAAAACTCAGATAAAAGTAGCTAAATGTCAAGTTACCAATATGAATTTGTTTGAACCTGAGGTCAAATCAGCTAAAAAAAATTCTTGACCAATATTCAAAAATAAAGTGAAATGTTTAAAAAAATATCGAAAAACATTTTCTACAAATTTGAGTTCGATATTTGCAAAAAATAATTTCATAACAAACTGAACTCTTGCAGAAACTCCCTCAAGTAATAATTTACCACAAACGGGGGAAAAAAAAAACTCCCGTGAATACCTTTCACTTGCAATGTTTTGATCTTTTTTTTTTTTTTTTTTAAAGAAAAATTCCATCTATCTGTTTTGTTTTTCTTCCATGTTTACTTGAAATTATTTCCACTTCCTCTTTAATACTACATTCTGTTTGTTGTTATGTTTGTGTTTCTCTGATGATTATCCAATTTCCAACATTCTTTCTGCCTCTCTCTTTCGTTATAAAGTTTCATGTGGATTGTATTCTCCCCCAATTGGAAAGTCCACAAAATGAATAATTCACTATACCCCTCTGTTGGATTGAAATGACTTTTTCGCTAAGTATGTATTCATCATCCACACAGAGAGAAGTATTAAGATTCTTTTCGCTACATAAATTCAATGGGAAAAATAAAAATACTGTGATGAATTTAGTTGAATTCCCCCCTTTTCAAACACATGTACTCGTGGATAACCCCTCTGTCGTAAAATTCTTAATTTCAATTGTTACCCAAGAAATAAAAGTTAAATTCTAGTGAAAAGCAAACAAAGTGTCAAAAAAAGGGGGAGAAAAACTGCGAAAATATCCTGCCAAAGGGTTTAAGAAAAATTGTCTTCGAAAAAAAAAAAAAAAACAAAAAAAAAAATTATAATTTTCTCAAGAGAAGAAAGAAAAAAAAACGAATTCCACTCTCCTGTCTCGTTCACGCTCCCGCGTTTCTCATTCGTTACTCTATGCACAACCATCTTGTGTTTTTGTGCGTGTGTGTGTTCAATGTGGAAAGGAGGTGATACTACACTTGTGGATTTTACCGCGCGACATTTACCCGTAAAGTGTTTTGAAATAATCGCGATGCGTTATAAAATAAATAAATAAAAAGTGAAGGAAGGAAAACAGAGAAATATAGTCATTTATAATAGGAAAAAAAGCTGTGAATTCATTAACATTGTTGCCATTATTAAATTGTACGTATTTATATCTCCTCTTTGTATTTGTTTTATCGAAGGTGTTGTTCTACCCACCGTTAAGTGATGTTAGATAAAAATATAAAAAATTTCAATGCAAATTTACGCGCTCTATGTGAATGGCATTGACAAAGCCAGAACAATCAAAAATCTACTTTTGAAAATGTTTTTTTTTAAATAGTAAGAATGTACAAATGTATTAGTTTCCCAAGAACATGAATGAAACCCAAGAAAACCACATAGAGATGCTTCATTATTCATAAAAAAAAAAAAAAGTTTAAATGCTTGCTTCTTCTTATTTACATAATAACCGTGAACGAATACAAAACAAAAAAAAAAAAAAAACTATTTTTAGATATTAACAATAAATTAAAATAAAATCGACTCGTTATAAAGTAAATAAATAAAAACAACATCATAGGGTATATCACTTTTCTCGTAAACTGTCTGGGGGTTAACACTTTTCTCTATCATTCTTGTATTTATTTCTGTGTGGGTTGACAGAAGGAAAATATTAATTTTCTTACGTCAAAAGTGACAGTGAAACAACGCTTTGACGACGACGACCATACTCAGAGGGGGGCGTCCGTCAGTACGATATACGTATGTTTTTATTTTTATAAAATAATAAAATATTTCGTCTAGACGGTCTTGTTTTTATTATTATTTTTTTTTTTTTTTTCGCTTGTAATTTATTTATTTATAATAAAACTGTTCGTATTCTCTTGAGATGGGGAAAATTCTGCCGCTAACTGATTGCTCTCGACGGACACCCCCATTCCTATGAAAGAAAAGGTGTCGTAATAATTTATTGAAAAATTTTAATTTTTTTTTGTCACCGAAAGGAAAAAAATTTCAAAATACAACAGACCACAAGACCGGTAATCATTTCATTAGCAATTTTAATATATAAATGAGTTTTTTTTTTTTTTCATTCTGTATTTCAAAATTTTGTGTTTTTGGGAATTTTCCATAATCTAAAATTAGAGAAAGAAACAGGAGAAATATTTATTTATTTTGATATATTTTTTTTTTCAAGTTTTGCCTGCTGCAATTGAATTTATTTAAAAAGAAGAAAAAAAAAGAATGTTTTTGTCTCAGACCTGATTTATATGGAATTAGATTTTATTTGTCTTTGTGTCTGCCTTGACGATGAAATTTTATAAATCACGGGATTAAGTGAGACAATTATTGGAATTGAAATGATAGAATTTATTAGTATCTTTTGCAGTTCAGAGAAATATTTCTAAATTGTGGTGGGTGGTTGTGGTAAAGAAATGTTTTTTTTTTTTTTTTTTGTTTCTTTGATGTCTTCCCAATGAGTAGGCTGGTAGAGGAATTTCCAATTTAATTTAATAGGTTTGTTTGATTTTCATGTTTCTCTTTCTATTTTTTGAATTCGTTTATTTATTGTAATATGTATCAGATTTCAAAACAAACAGAGTATTTTGCAACAGATTTGACGTCAAATTTCGCTGGCGTCTAACTTTAGATCAAAATAATGCACATTCACCCACCCAGCCCCCATCCAGAGATGTCATCACTTGGCAGTCACTTAGACATATGTATGTACATATATTCTGCCTGACATAGATTTTCGACACTGTGGTCTCAGTTGAAAATAAGTCGCGTGGTTGAACGGTTCTTGTGGTTAACCGGGATGTTGCATGTAAAGTTTGATCTTAATTTGACGGTAGATGGCGTTGTTAGTAATGTGACTGTCAGACAATGAAAGGTCTTTCGAATTTTTTAACTGTTTTCTGTACAAATGTGTTTTTCTTCATTGTCTACCAATAGATGTTAGAACAGGCAAGTTTTAGATAATCTTAGTAAAATTGTTTTATGATTGTTATCCACTTTAATTGTTGCCCCTATCCAGTGTCTTCCCATTTCTTTTGTTTTCCTAACGGACCATATGCCGCTCACAATATTTTACAACTATCTTTGTAAAGGACCGACGTTTTTAGTTTTCTTTTTTTTTTTGCTATACGATGCTGAGGACTAGGCCCTGAAGATCAAGGTATATATTGTATAAATCTACAAAGCGATGCACTTTAATGTCAATCCTTAATCAAAAATCTTTATAAAGCTTTTTAAACGTCAAAAGCTTTGGAAAAGCTTCTTCAATTAGCAGTTACCATAAAGCTATTAAAGTTTTAAAAGCTCTGAAATATAAAGAAAAAAAGCTTTTTACTGAGGTTCACTGTGCTTTTGTATTTAAATCTTTGCCAATTAATATTTCCGAGAAAAATGATCTGCACTTTCTTTATATAGTTTTTTTTTTATATTTTATAATAAACTCATTAATTGATTGCTAAATCCTTGGCATTGTTTAGCTCTTCAAATCTTAAAAGTTTTGTAAAAGCTTCTTAAAAAAAGCTTTTCACTGATTGACAAAGTTGCCATAAAGTAAAAGCGTCTGCGAAATAAATAGAGGTTCACTGTTCCTTTGCATTTGAATGTTTGGAAATCGAAATTTCCAAGAGAAATGATCTAATCTAGTAGCGTCCTATAAAATTAATTGAAATGGGATAATAAAAACTCATTGATTTACGGCCCCATATCTCATTTAAGTTTAACTACCTGTTGTCATTATTTCAAAGTCACTGTTTATTCACCTTGTGTAGAACCTATCTCACAATTCCATCTCTCTGTAAATTCCCACCCATATTTCATTGAACACATGCATTAAAGCGTAACAAAACTTCACTTAGAACCTCTTTCTAATGCTAGGCTACTGCTAAAAGTGATAATAAAAAATGATAATAAAAGCACTTGAAATCACGCGACAACACAACGCTTTCAAGATAGTCCTCGTGATTATTATTATTATTCTTTTATTTTTAATTTCCTCTTCACCTGATTAAAAGTCGAGTTAACCGAAATTCACACTCGAGACAACTGGAACAAAAAAAAAAATTTAAATAAAGACGCGGGCACACAAAGTAGTAGAGAATAGACAAAAAAAAAAAAAAAAAACTTGATACTCTTGAAAGACTCATTAATTATTAACAATTAACCCGTGTGCGGTGAAAAACGTTTATTGAACTTAAACTAGACTAAATAGAAAAAAGAAATTCGGAAAAAAATCACTTCGCGTGTGTATACATTCCACATACGAGTACAAAAAATAATTGAAAACCGATCACTTGTGATGTGATTTCTTCTTCTCTGCTCTCTAATGAGCTTAAGAGGATACCGCCGCCCCCCACCGTCAGATTGTGTAGGTACACTTTTGATCAATAAAAATATTTTTGGTCTATTAGGTCATTGGCATTCCTACGATCTATAGAATTTTTGATTGGAAAAAAAAAAGAAAAAGTAAACAACATTCACAGAAACAGGAACATTTATAATATATTACTACTTGTGGTGTGCTTGCCACTCTTCACACAGCATCTCCCCGAGACACATGTCATCAATAAACTGGCCTGCGTGTGTTAAGGAGTTAATGACCCACTATACATATTATATTTCTCACACTCTCTGCTTGAAGGCTGAACTATTATAGCTAATGTTTGTGTGCTAATAATTGAGTGAAGGGGGGGGGATGGTTTAAAGCAACATCCTTGAACTCTATTCATCGAGTTCATTAGTTTATGTTGTTTACTCAATGAGTTGCCAAAAAAAAAAACAAAAAAACAAATACACATACACATAAGTTACGTTAAAAATGCCTAAAATTACATCAGAAAAACAAAATCTAATTTTTATCTCTTTCCCTCTGTCTAATTGCAGATAAACGGTCAACAACAAGTTTTGAGTAATACAATGCCAGCTATGCCAAAAGAAAAATCCACACCCGTATCGCTGAATGAAAGTAATTTTTCGGAATTAGAAAAAATGAAAGAACAATTGATGATGGCTACATCAACACAATCGTGTGTAACAACATCAAATACAACAAATGCCATCAGATACGGTGGTGGCGGACATCATCATCAACAACAGTCACATCATCGTAATAGTGTTTGCGGGTGTGGCGCTGCATCAGCGACAGTTGACACAATGAGTCGGGTACCATCCGTGTTGACAGCTACATCAGTGACAGCTTCAAATGGTAAGTAATAAAAAGAGAAACATTTTTTAATGGTACGGAGAGCTCAATTTAGGGAAATAGGAAGTGTTGATTCAGCTTATTTTTTAAACAACAGATGGCAGCACAAACATTTGACAAAATTGGTCGTATTCTGTTACTACTTTGAAGGCATTTCAATTCAAGATCTACAAATAGTAATAAATCGAAAAGATTTAAACTTGTTCTAGTGTAAAAATATTGTAAAAACTACCTCTATTCTTTTATTGTTGTTAGTCAGCAGATGGCAGCACATATCACTTGTATTTCCTCAAAAAAAAAAATGTTGCATATTTTTATACACTTCTCAAATATGAGCTTCATAAGTCCAGCTTTAAAAACGTCAAAATAAGAGGCAAATTAACAACTTGATAAAAACTGTCAAACCTGATTTTAATGTCAAACTTGTCGTAAAGTGACAACTTTTTTTTTAAATTACAAAAAAAAAAACAACATTAAAGTATGTAAAACCTATATTACAGCGAATATTGTTTTAACTTGAACAATTTTGAGGCTAAAACAACGCCCCCTATACAGAGAAAAATCTCCAAACTGTCAAATACGCTTGATAGGTCCTAAAATTCTAGCGACCTCTTCACAATTAACCATCAGACTAGAAACACATGCGCAATTTGATATAGCCTAAGTCGTACGACAAGAGAACTCGATTTCCCAACCTATCTACATAAGTCATAAGAAACAAAGTAAAAGTCTGTCATCAAGTTTATGACAAATTTGGCATCTTATTGGACTTGCAGAATACGGATTGTCATCCAATTCAAGCTAGAGAATAAGAGTGGCGTTTTTTAATAGAAATGTTTCTCATAATCAATACCGTCGGCTTTACAGCGAAATTTCTATGTTTCACATAATCGATACCACCGTCGGCTTTACAGTGAAATATCTCAAGTTCCTAAGCTTTTGTAGAATTTTCTGCTAAGTAAGAATTTCAGTCGATTTCAAGAAATACCTTTTACAAAGCTCATAATATTTTCCATTGAAATTCGTAGTAAACATTTATACAACGCACACTCATTTTTCCCACAATTGGCGAACTAGAGCAAGTGTAAATATTTTTTTCAAATTTATCAAAAAAATATTTATATTAATAAATACAAAATTTTCCTTTAAATAAATTTCCAGGAACAACAACGTCATGTTCATCAACAATCAACACAGCTACAACGACTTGTTCGCGAAGCAAACAACACCAACAACAACAACAACAACAGCAGCAAAATGGAAAAACAAATCTCACAACAGACTCCAATAAATTATCATCATCATCATCACCAATAACAACAACATCTACATCGTCGTCGTCAGCACCATCATCATCAACTCCACCAACAGCAGGAACAACACCACCAAAGAAATCCCCCAATGACTTTGTCTTTGGCAAAGTTATTGGTGAGGGAAGTTTTAGTACAGTCTTTTTGGGAAAGGACGTTCATACAAAACGGGAATATGCAAGTAAGTGGAGACTATAAAGATAGACACGAGTAATTAATAAAAAAAAAAAAAAAAAAGAAGAAAAAATCGATTTTGAAGGGAAAAAACAAAAACTAGTTCAAATGTTGATAAATCTAGTTTTTGTTTTTAATTAATTAAACACGATCCACACGTTGTCTTTGGCAGAAGGATGGCCTTATGACATTCGCTGTGAATTCAATGCACAATAGATATTTCTTTTTTTTTTTCCTTTAAACATTTTTAATAACAAACAAAAACAAGGTTAAACAACAAAGTAGGTGGAGAAAGAGAGGAAAAAAAAACTACTTAATCTAGACATAGGTACCAGACGACAGGCGATATAGAGATAGCACCAGCTGATCATAATATTTATGCGTAGAATAAAAACACGATCACACCTCATGATTGCACAGGCACACGTATTATATTCTTGTTTTTATTATTTTTTTTGCGAATCAGAAAAGTTCTATTATCTCAGTGTTTATCAATTATTTATAGAAAAATATATTTTTTATTTTATTTTTTACATGGAGAGGCAAACATAGTCGTGTGGATTGTATCTCACTCTTTCTTTGTATTTGTGTATCTCTGATGATGAAACACAAACAAATTAGAATATCTCAATGATGAATTCTACGCGCTGAATACGTAGAGAAACAAAAACAAATCTATTAAATCTAATCAACAAATTCGTCATCATTTAAAAAAAAAAAAAAAAAAAAAAAAAACACTACGAAGCTCATTCATCTATCACGCATAAAGTGTGACATCTCTCTTTCAACATTGTGTAGTGGTGTGGATTTCTTTCTAATGATGACGATGATGTAGTCATAGTCTAACGAGAAGGGGGAGGTGAAGCAAAGAAAGACCCGTTGAGAAGATTACCATCTATGGAATGTAAATTACCAAACGGTGTTTGAGTAGGAATAAGAAATAAAACAAAAAGCTGTGGAATTTGTTTGTTCGATTTCACTCGACGGCGAGCACTCATTGTTTCTTTTTACTGTGAAATTGACTTAAACGATCGTTCAAAAAACTGTATACTCTACAATTCATTAAATTGACTTTTTACCAGCTATCCGTCTCCCCCCCTTGTCTCTAATGCTATCCCATTGTATGTGGAATGTGTGTTGTGTATGTCTATACAACACTTTACGTAGCAATGACACTTGAGCCACAAGCAATTCATTTTCGAATTTCGTTTTGCTGTTGTTTTTCATTTTATTCAGTTTATTTCGTGTAATGGTTTTTTGAAGAATCATCGACACGTGTAAGTGATAATAAAAAAAAAAACTATAGTATTACTGGAATTTCATTTTCAACTGTGTTATTCGCACCACATACTCGCTCCTACTTCTCCACCTTCACTTCGCTATGCTTTTGGCTCCCCTGTAAAATATTTACAATGACTGGAACTTGAAAAAATAGTGAACACGCGTTCGTGATTGTACTTCGGTATAATTGAAAACTATTGCTTAAAGAGTTTAACTTACCTCTCAATGACAGAGAGATATTGAAAGAAACTAAATTCGAAACAACAACAAAACAAAAAATCATTCAAAACGCCAAAGAATGTAGGAAATTAGTGAAAATTCTTTCAACAGAGTAAAAAAAACCACGACATTCATTCATTTCATTCATCAATTCTTTGTCTATCTCTCTCTATCTCTTATACTTTATGGATTTCTCGAGACCTCGCACTCTGTTACGGAACTAAATGTTTTTTTTTTTTTTTTTTTTGTAGCTTGATAAGATAGACAAGGCAGATGATGAAACTTGTTTAATATTTTTACGATATCTACGTGATGATTCCCGGGGACAAAAAGCCATACAAACACACACGCGCACGAAAGCATTCACTAATTGAAGCGCGCGCGTACCTATAGAGCCCACTGAAGGGTAACCGTAGAATGAGAGTAAATATTTATAATTATCACAATGATGAGGCAGATTTTCCATCTATTACACGAGTGTAAATTATGGGCTTAGTTAGGTGTACATCGTTTTGGAGGCTTTCTCTTAGATATTTTTCCAGGAAATCAAAGATTAAGGTGTCTGAGTGATCATCTCTTGAATCACGATCAGTGATCTTGTAGAAAAAAAAATGGCTCTTCATGCAGACAAAATTTAACTCCTCGGTAATACTCCCTTCTGACTTACTTTGAATCACGATCACTGATCTGGTTGGAGAAACTATCTGAAGAAATTTGTAGGTTGATTACAATACGGCGATCCTCACATCCAAAACTAGCAATCCTTTTGGATCATAATCACAAACTCTGACTAGGATACATTTTGTTCCACAATTTTTATTTATTTTTTGAACAGCGATCTGGAGAAATATAAAATGGAAACTCAAAATCAACCCCATTTTGTAGAATTTCAAAATGTTTGCACAAGTTTTTATTTTCTTTATAAATTTGCCATAAGTGATCATGTTGAAAAAGTACACAATCCTCTTCCTCATTGTAGAATCTCTTTGAATTTCCATAAATTCCTTCAAATTACAACATCTTGCAGATGGTTCTAAAATGTTCTTCTACCTGATCCTGTCGCGCCACACACGATCTTGCTTCAAATTCATCTCAATACCCTTTAAATTGTTACATTTTTGCAGATGTTTTGTGTGTACATCTCTTACCTGAGATCCTTTCTTATTATCCCCTATCCGTCTAGACACAACCAGACGCACGTGCGCTTGTCAACATTTCTCTTCCTTGAAAATACAAAACATCTGTCCTTGTGGCATGCGTTGTATCAAAGAACAAGAAATCATCTTATCTTTTACTATACAATGACCTCTGAATGAAAAAAAAAAAAAAAAAAGTGGTCGCTTTTTCATTTTTTTATTTGATGGAAAGATGGACGATCGTTGATCCTTTTGAAAGAGAAAAAAAAAATAATCAAACAAAAGCTCATATAACGAAGTAGACATACATAATATGGCAAAATGTTTGCAAGTTCATGGACGAACGATCAATGATCTTGTTACTCACTCTAAATAAGTTCAATGTCAGGGTAAAAAAAAAATCCAACCAAAATAGCATAACAGAGCATTAGATATAAATTAGAGAGATACCTACACAAATTCAAGAATGATCACGTCCCTGATCTTATCGTAAATTTTTTATTTGGATTCGCAGAAACTGATCTTGTTGGGTGAAGATCACTTTACTGTTTGCATGAATTTTTGTTGACATTAAAGCTTTTTAAGATAAATATTTTGATTTGCCCTGTTGATAGATTAGTTTTTAATGATAGTGTCTGCGCTATTAAGATTTTGTTGATTGTGAAAATATCGTAAGTGATCTTTTTTTTTTTTAGGTAAACAAAATAAAAATCTGTCATACGATGATTCAATGAATTGTGTAATTAAGAAGAGTTTTCGAGATCAAATTTCTGAATAGTGTGGGGTGACTTTGATATGTTTGAAGATAGGTAAAACAAAATTGTTTGCTTATTTTTTTAAGAAAATATTCGAACGAAGTTTTAGAGAGATTCCTGAATTTTCAACATATATATTACCGATCTTATATGGGGTCCACTTTGTATACAAAAAATCGGTGTTTGTTACGATATAGTTGACACGATCATTGATCCCGTATCTGTTAGAAAAAAAAAGCGGCGTTTCAACCACAATGACAAAGCAAGATCAACGATCGCTTAGAAGGACAACGTAATAAGGGCTCTTCTTAAACTCAAAGTTTCACACAAAGTTTGTTGACTCTCAATCCTCACGATCATTGATCCTTCACCAAGGCACAAAAAATCCCTCCAGACACTCTCCTTAAGTCACTGTTTGTGCTCTTGACGGCAACCCATTTAATGAAGGATACCCAAACAATGTCCTCTGAAAAAGGCATGCCAGGTGATGAATATTTTTCTGAATGCATTTTCAAGGAGCAGATGCACTTTTTTTCGATTTTGTTTTCGAAAAGTCAGGGCATCGTCTTCTTTCGTAAATGGAGTAGAAACGAGTACCATCCCCACACTTAAAAGCAACAGCAGACTAAAAACATCTGTCATTCTTATGCGTTGTGTGTTTCTTAAAGGCAAAACACGTTAACAACCACTAAAAAAGGGACCAATCACCTCGAGGGTTGGAAGAGAAATTCGATAGTTAAAAGAACACCGAAGAACAAAGAACTCGAAAAAAAAAAACTGCAGACATAAAATTGCAATGCGTCAATAACCTCAATTTCTGCAGACACAACACACAAAGAGGACAAGAAATGCTTAAAAAAAAAAAAAAAAACTGGCGCGAAAAAGGACAATAAACAGACGGGCACGCTTACTTACTTAACACACCTGGACATACAAGACCTCTCCAAAAGATATGAACATCTCTTAAAATCCACCTGCAGATGACGGGCAGATGTTTTTATTTTTCTAATCAAAAAGTTCAAGACGCCTTCGTCCTTTCCTTTTTTTTTTTTTTTTTCTTTTTTTCTTTCCTCAGAATTAGTAGCATACGAGTATGGTCATGGTCGTTTTAAGAGGGCAATAAACTCACTCATCGATGACTCATGACAAACTTCTACATAATTCTCCACATCCTTTGGTTCTTTTTTCCAAAAAAAAAAAAAGGAACTTAATTCAAATTTTTATTTTTTCTTGTGTGGACGTAAGGAAAAATGGACGCACATTGACCTTCCTTCGTCGCGTGTGTAGGTTTTATTTTCTCTCATTTGTGTTTTTGCGCTGATTGTGTGTGGCGAATAAATTTAATTTTTGTGTCAGCAAGAAGGAAGAGTGATAATAAGCTAAGGGTGTCGGACATTTATCAATGTTGCTGCCCCCCACACATATTATTCGATGAAGAGGCTGCTGCTGTGCGCCCAGAAAAAAGGACATCATCTTGCATTTGAATAAAGTCAAATGCAAATGGGACGGTTTTTTTTCTTTTGCATTATGTCCTACGCCTACTGCCAAGATTATTTAACAAGTTTTACGAGGGTTTTTTTCTTCTTTTTTTTTTTGAAAAGATTTTTAATGAACTCTGCGTGATAGGGGAGCATAATTTATATACTTTCCATTTGGCGTTGATTGGGAGTTGCTTTGTCAGAAATGAAATTAAAAGAAATATATAATAATGGAGAAATGAATAGAATCCACAAAATTATATTTTTATGAAATCAGAAGATTTTCAAAATTAGAATTTGAGTTTTTCTTAGAAGCGGTCTACCGTACGATGTTATGAAATAAAGTAAAATCTTTAAGATCGTCTGGCAGTTTTTAGTCGAAACGATCTATAATACGATCCACAAAGTTAAATCCAAGAAGAATCTCAGTAGTTTTCTGTTCAAAACTTGGAGAAATAAGAAGCTTTTATGCATAGAATAATAATAAATACGAATTGGAAATTTGTTTCCTATAAACGGCTGTAAATATTTTTAAAATTAGAACATACAAATCTGTCTGTGTGAAAACGATCTCCACTACGATCCACAGAGGATAGTTTTCTTCTATAAACCATCAATTACCTCACATTACCATAAATAAATGAAAAAAACACCATAAAACCAACGAAATTGTCACAAAATCCAAATAAAGAAAGCAATTAAACTGCTTTATTGGCTAAATCATAAAAAAAAAAAAAGAGAAGATCTTTCTAATGTCATTGATCCTTTTTGTGCTTCTTTGCACCACACACATTCTCTTCCACAATAATAAGTCGAGAGGAGACACTCAACTCGGTTTTGTTGTGTGTTGTGATCTCTCTTTTCCAAACCACTATATAATTCAACATTCTTTCATCGTTTTCCTGTCGTTATTTTTCTTCCTTTTTTTTGTGTTTATTTCTTTTTTTTTGTTATGTTGTATGCCTATGCATTTGGCGGGAAAAACAAATTTTTTTTTTTTTTTTACTACAACTCATATGGTGTGCATGCTGGAAGAGAGAATATTTCAAGAACCTTTTTTTTGTTTTCTTCTTCAAAAAACCCCAAAGAGAGTCTGTGTCAGACTATGGAACCTGACTTGTGCATGGTCGTTACGCGCGTTTATTCCTTCTTCCGTTGTGTGTGCTGTTCTTTTCTTTGCTATTGTGGAATGGAATGTTATTATTGGTGATTTAAGAAAAAGCAACTAGGAACAACTTTTCAGTGCCAAAAATAGAATTTTCTATTGTCCCCAGGTTAAAGAATACGAAGAAGAAGAAGAAAGGAACAAGGGGAGGGTCTAAGGTCGAACTACGGTTTTCTGGTTCATGTGAAACGTGTTTTTCTTTCAGATTTGTTAGAGTAGGAAGGAAGAAAGTGGAACGTAGTTAGTAATATGCATTTTGTCATGTAGACCTGTTTGTTTAAATATACTCGTAATGCTGTCAAAAGCAGAACGGTCTGAAAGCCATAAAATGACTTCCAAGGTAACACAGAATCTACCTAACATTGCAAAATCTATTGAATTCCACCAGAAACCAACCCATCTCTTAGGTCAAATACACACCTTATAGCTAGATTCACCTCTGTGGAATGTAATTATTCCAGATTGAATCTGGCTAAAAATAGAATTTTCCTGTTTTTCCCACTCAAGTGGAATTCTCATGAACCTTTTCAATGAAGACGAACAAAAAAAAAAACAGAGAAGAGGGTCAGAGAATCAAATAAACAATACACAACACGATACAGAGAGATACTACCTACATTATAACAGCTATACACAACAGAGCAAGCAAACAGCTCAGAATCACAACAGAGCACAGAGCTCTAAGGTCACAGACCAAAGTTTTTATTATTTGTTGCGAGACGACGACGACAACGCATATCAAATGTACTCGTACAACACTGCATTCCACAACTTGAAGCAACAGCAATAGTAGCTCTCTATAACCAGCAACAGTCACAGAAGAGGCCTTGTGCCTAATAAGACATTTTTCTTCTTCTTCTACTTTTGCTTATCCTCTATTTACTGTGTATGTGTGTGTGTTGTCTTCTCTCATCTTTTCCTTCTCCGTCAGTGTCTATGCCTTTGAGTTTTTTTTTTTTTTTTTTTTTTTGCATTTATTTTCCCATTTATATAGAAAGGGGGGTTTGGTGGAGCTACACAACAGGCTCTATGCAATTCTGTTTCCACATTCCATACTCTCTGACAACGGGTAGAGAACAACAACTTGTTTGGAATTTTTTCTGGAATTTGCGCTTAACCGCATTTTCATTCAAATGCAACACAGAACTTGCTACACTGTTGTCGCACACTTAGTTTGAAGAGACTTTAGGTTGGTGTTCTTAATTCATTCAAAAATGTTTTTTTTGTTTTTTTGTGGAAAAATTCCATTGCTCTTCTTGTATCTGTTGTGCGTAAGAGGAAAAACACAACACAAATAAGAAAAGAAAAAAAAAAAAATTCAAATATATTTTTGATTGGCTTGTTATTTTGTGTTTCTGTTTTTCATTAATTTGTCGTTCGAAATATGCCTATGCCTATGCCAATGCCGCCTTCCGATTTGATTGCCCACCTATATATACAATTAAATGATTGGACTTTGATCATCTGTCCCCATATCGTTGTCGCCGCAGTATTTTGAAATTATAATTACAATTGTACTGCGTTCCACAAAACTAAAAAAAAAAAAAAAAAACAAACTGCTTTTGTCGTCAGAAGGAGACCGAAAATAGGTCGTAAAGTTGTTGATTTATATTAAAAAAAAAAACAACTGTAACAACGAAAAACAAAAAAAAAAACTCAAAAATTTAACTATACGTGAGGCGTCTAAAAGACGAAATATTCAAGTCCAGAAGGGGTTCTTTGCGTCAATCAGCTGTGAGCGCGTAGGCACACACTGTGGATCCTAAATATATATACATTTTCTGTTTTTTTTTTTTTTGCTACCATCTACTGCCGTTTTGTGTTTGCGTAAGTTTTCGCAGAAAATACACACCCAAGGTCATTCTTTTAAAGCAAAATTGTTTTCGTTAAATGTGGTTGGTTCGTTCGTGATGGTAATATCGGCGGTGACTGAGAGGCAAGAAATGTGGAACGCAGTGTATTTGTCCATGCGAGAGTTCTCTCTATCTTCTCACCGTCTGTACTTGTTTTAATCGAACGGCAGTGTTTCCACTTTTCATTATTTCTGAACTAAAAGTAATAAATAAAAGCAAACCAGTCAAAATGTTTAATGGAATCGCAAAGTTAAAATCTAGAACATTGGCGTACACATTTGTTTTAACTTATACATATAATCGTGCTCATATCAAATTTGTAAGCAAAAAAGCCTACTTTGTTAGAAGACTTAAAATTTGTATGCCAAAGGGTCTATACAGCTTTTGTCGTCGTGAGTCTAAGGAATATTGCAACCAATTGAAGCATCCATTCGCAAATGTCATACATACTACTCGTCAATGATGGTCTGTCAAAACACTTGAAATACGTTGGCAAATAGGTTACACATCACTCAAATTGCTATCGTCTAGGGCTTCTTAAGCAATTTTAACATTAAAAACTGCAAATAATGTAATGCATGTCAAAGCGTCTGAAGCTTTTACACAAAACACTAAGTTTCTTGACGACATTCAATCAAATATTTCTCTTCTATTTGTAGCATTACATGGCTTTATATGTAAAAAATCGCTTGAATTTTATAAGCGCTTATACCACATGCTATTGATGCAACAATCCAAAAATTATCTGATTTTCAGGTGAAACGAATATGTTCCTCAGATTTTGAGCTACAATCCAATTATTCGAATTTCATATGTCAAAGCGAGCACAAAGCGTGCGTTAGCACCAGATTATTATAAAGCGCCAATATTACATTGTACCGACCACTACTATCTGCTAATCAAAAACTGCAAATATTGCATATTCTGAGTAAAAACTATATCATTAGCAGTTTTTTTTTTTTTTTTTAAATACAATGTATGTGGAAACCCTCTGCTCTGTTTGTGTTGCCTGACAGCATTAAGTTCAAGGCTAGTACACCAGTAATCTGTTCCCACTCTCATACCAGCGTTCAAGCATTCTTCATTCTCTACACCAATCGGGCCAAACACATAATATTTAGCTTTTTTTTTATATTTTTTTTATATTCTCCACCCGTCGAGTTGTTGCTGTGCGCCAAGTGGTAAAAGAATTTAAAATTGGCTGGCTATGGCTCTTGGCTGGGACTGGCTTTTTTTAGCTGAACATGAGGAGAAGGGAACAAAAAATGTTGTTTACTTTGTGTGGCCTGTTTTTTTTTTATTATTATTATTTTCCTTTTGTTTTTGTAAAAAAAAAAATTTGTTGTTTTGTCTGCTCCCGGTCCTCCTCTTCCTCCCTCTATACACTCCTATTCTAAGATCAACCGCAATTCAATTGAAATTTTTATTGCTACGTGGAAAATAACCAACTGTTTTGTTGTCAGCAACTAGCACTAGAATCAGCGAACCTAGTAAAAAAAATAACAAAATACAAATTCACATAAACAACCCCATAGCTGTCTTATCACCTCTCACTTGGCCATAATAATAATAATATAAAAATAATGTAGCGCCAAAAAAAAAAAAGAAAAAAAAGAAAAGAAAACAAGGTGATTACCAGGGGGAATCGAAAACAATTTCTTAACATTTTTTTTGTTTGCTCTCCCTCTTGGATTTTGTTTTACTTATTTGCCGCGAACCGAGCCCCCGCGTCAATCTTTATTATTATTATTTTTTGCAAAAAACTAGAAAAACAAATCAAAGTTTAAGACGATAAAAAAGCGAATTAATTGTTATGAAATCCACACCACCAAACAGGCAAGCACCTCAATCGGTTTTATCAACACGAAAAGTCTGCTGTGCACCAGCACCACCAGAGAAAATATTCGCGATGTTTTGCTATGTGGATTTTATTTCAGAGGACAAGACAAAATAATAAATTTTTTTTTTTTTTGCTCGTTGTTTGGTTGTTTATTCGTTTTTGTTGCTCTAAATATTTTTCTGTCGTTTTTCACAGGCAATCAGGCATATCAATCGTAATTCATGGCACATATCTTTGCGCGCCTCAAAGTAAAAAGTCTCTTCAAGAGACCACGACAGAAGACTAGAGGACTGAAATGATTGTACATGTAGGAACCGAGGGGGGATGGGGGTAGGACGACTTGAGCCTTATATTTCAATTTATATTTTGATTGCCAAAAGTGTACACAGCAACAGTCGTGTGACAGTGTCGTAACCGAAAGCGCAAAAAATTTGATAAAACGATTCTTTCGCGCGCGCTCTCATTTGCCTGCCCGCGACACTCGACCACCGGGCCCGGCCTCTGTTTGTTTGCCGCCGATAAATGATGAAAAATAAAAAAAAAAAATAAAAAAGTGGAGAGTTTGCCTTCGAAAACAGATAGACAGAGCACCGCACATCAGGAGCGTGAATTTGATATCAACCGATTAATTGCCTCGGCAGCAATAACTAGTTAAGTCTGATTGCGAGTGGATTTAGGATTAGGCTGAGGTTTCTTTACTTTAGTTTATTTTATTTTATAAGGCTCTGTCTCTGTTTAAATAATACTCGTAGATAAATAGATATATATTTTTTGTTTTATCAAAATGTTTGCGGGGTTATTTGTATGCATTTTGGGGATTGAATGGCGCCAAGCGTATAGCTAAAGACTGATAAGGTGATGTGATGTCCGCACTTTATCTCTGTCGCTGTCGTGTATCTGACACGCGTTGAGGGGGTATATATTTGATTAATCTATTTGGGTCGCTTAATTTTTGGCGAAAACAAGAAGGTAACCGATTATTCTGTCTGGGCGTTTAAGGTAGGAATAACATCCTACATCTACATTCCGCCCTGCAGGATGTTTAGAGAATACTAGTACACTGATTAGAATAATGTTTTACTTTAAAACCTTAATATAGCCAAAATTATGAATATGATCCACAATTCACGAAACTCGGTGTAGGTGGGAAGGATTAAAGTAAGACTTGTAGTAAAACTATCATATACGTAAAATAGAATGAAAAATAGGTTCCACAGCGTGTAAAAAAGGATTCTATTTCGATTATAATCGCTCGAGAGTTGTACTTAAACTAGACCCAAAAAAATATGATCAAACATAGGTTCCACAATTTACCTCCTCTCAAAATCGTTTAGAATATCAATTAAATGTTAATACAACACTACTGTATAACTTTATAAGCAAAATCTAACCAATTTCCTTACTTTCTTTTCAGTTAAAGTCTGCGGAAAACAACATATTATCCGTGAGCGTAAACAAGAATATATACGCCGTGAACGTGAAGTCATGAACGTGATGACAAATGTGCCGGGTTTTGTGAATCTCTCGTGTACGTTCCAAGATAACCGTTCCCTGTATTTTGTCATGACCATCGCCAAAAATGGTGATCTCCTGCCGTATATCAATAAAGTTGGTTCCTTCGATTTGGACTGTACCCGTCATTATGCTGCCGAATTAGTATTAGCCTGTGAGAATATGCACAAACGTAATATTGTGCATCGTGATTTGAAACCCGAGAATATCCTACTCGATGAGAATATGCATACGCTGATAGCTGATTTTGGTTCAGCGAAAATACTGGGACACGAACGTGATACATCAACAGGTTCCACAACGATACAACAACAATCATCACCTGCATCGAGATCACCGTCAGCAGACAACAACCAGACGGGTAATTTTCGTCGAAGAAAAAATAGTTTTGTTGGTACCGCCCAATATGTTTCACCTGAAGTGCTACAAAGTTGCCCGATTCGACCATCAGCAGATCTCTGGGCATTGGGTTGTATCATCTATCAAATGATCTCTGGATTGCCACCATTCCGTGGGAATAATGAGTTTATGATTTTCAAAGAGATTCTCAATTGTAATTTGGACTTCCCTGAGGGTTTCGATAAAAATGCCGAAGATCTAGTCAGAAAGTTGTTGAAACTGAATCCAAATGATCGGATCGGCGCACAAGATAAAATTGGCCGCTATGAGAGTATAAGATCACATCCGTTTTTCGATGGAGTCGATTTCGATACAATTCGTGAACAAACACCACCCGCGATATATCCATACCTGCCAGGTGTCTCTAAGGACCAAGAATTCCGTAGTCATTATCGTGTGCCAGACGATTTGGAACCGGGTTTGGATGAACGTCAATTGACACGACTGTTGGGACTGGAGTTGGGCACATCTATGGATGGCTTTGAGATAGAGCAAAAGACTGTTAGAAAAAGTGAGTCAACATCGTCGTCACAACAAGAATGAGTAAAAACGTTATATTGGTTTTTCTCTCTCTCTTTTCTTCAGATATATTTGATTTGTCCGATGCGGAGAAACAAAGACGCCTCGAACAACAAAAGTCTGATAAATGGCATCCGTTTGCCAAAGGTGAAGTTATCCTAAAGAAAGGTTTCGTTAATAAGCGAAAGGGTTTATTTGCACGAAGAAGAATGTTGCTGTTAACTACTGGACCGAGATTGATCTATATTGATCCGGTGCAAATGGTGGAGAAGGGTGAAATTCCATGGAGTTCGCAGTTGAGAGTGGAACCGAAGAATTTTAAAATTTTCTTTGTGCATACGGTGAGTTTTTTTTTTTTTTAATTCTTTAATAGTTAAGATAGTAACTGACCGTAGGGTAATAATCTAGTGCAAGTTCTGTTTAGCGAAATACGCCTACTTATTGTGGATATTCAAATTTGCATGTCCTCGAACAGTGTATGTTCTGGATCATTTTGTGGATCGTAGTACATTTATCCCAGATTTTATTTAGCTTTAAAGGATGTTTTTGAGACAATTTCTTCATTTTTTTGTTTAGCGTTTTCTATCTGTATAAACTGCATTTGAAAATGAATGTATCATCAAACTTATCAGTAGTAGAACCTTCTTTGCCTGTGAAATGCGTTGGAACCGGTATTTTTATTCTCATTTCAGTTACAGAATATGGATGCTAAATGGTTTATGTATACAGATAGCTGAATAGAAAGAATATATTCCAATGAAAATTTATCTTTATCATGAGATTGTATTCAAAGCCCCTCCTCAGAAACAAAACCAGCAAAACAACATTTCACTTTCTGCTGACCCACGCAATACGTATCATGCAAGACGGGAACACCCATCAAACGACAATTTTATTGCATTCTTAAATTTGCACCGTTAACTCTTGTAGAGTGATTTTAATAACCCAGAGACAAAGTTGCAATCGACTACAGAGCACATTCATTCAGTTTTTATTTTGTTCTCTGGTATAGCTGGTGGTGTTACCAATCAAAATGATTGTTTGCCCCAAACCTCGTGTGGAGAACAAATTAAAATTCAAATATTAAAAAGCAATTTGAATTCGGATGCAATAAAATGGAGAAAAAAGTGCCATATTCTTGTTGTTTTTTCTGTTATAATCAAATAATAAAGCGATCATCACAGCCGCGTGCAGATTATTTTGCATGAACTTTTACTTTCTTGATTCTGTTTTTTTTTTTTTTTTTTTTGCACAAATGGATAGCTGTGTTGATTGGGTGTGAATCAGGTTTTAATGTTTCTGTTTTAGATTTTTTTTGAGAGAATTTTATGAAAAAAAAAAATATGAAACAACCACACTTCCGTTTGGAAAGTTCAGTGAACCTGGCTTGATGTGTGATGCCCTAACAGTTGTGAGTAAACAATTCCCTATATCTCTTTTTCTCCATACACACACACCTGTTTTTTGTGGGGCAAATACGAAAATATACATCCCGGTAGGTAGAGAAGGGCAAAGGACATTTACTCCTGCAAATGGTGTCAAATTCTCGCATGTGCGCTTGAGTGTGAAAGAACGAGACACAGAACCGAAAGTGGTTTTAATGCCGGAACAAACTTTTGGTGCGCTTCATATGACGCCATTCATGCCCTATTACCACCTTCAACCACCCTCATAGAGCCACTACAATCCATCTATATCCCATCCACATCTATCTATTCCGAAACACATAGAGAGAAAGAACACTTAACCAACTCAACAATGGCGACAGTGAGTGTGGCACGTGTAGCAATGTTGACATTGAACTAGGCTGTATAACCAGTAGGTTTATGGGGGATGATAGGTGGCTCGGCACCACCGGTGGGATGTGTATATGGTAGAGAGAACTCAAGAACTATTACCTAATAATCACTTTTGCACTATGCAGCTAATACGAAACGAATTGCACTCGCTGCAGTCGGACATTATGCATACATACATACATGTCCCATGAGTAAAGCAAAAATTTATATAGAAAAAAACCAAGTAGAAATTAAATTATAAAAATAACTTGGCGGCGGCGGCAACAACGACTACGATGGCGACACCGACTATTACATGGCAGCAATGCAGCAACGATTTGTCGCGACTGGTAAGGTGTGTTATTAGTTCGATTTGTCTATAACTACGAGTATATGCAGCAGACACAGGGAGTGCATAAATTGGTCGTCGTTGTCGACGAGAATAGAATCCAATTCAACCATCAGTGCAATATCATGTATGTTTTATTTTATTAGTTTGCGATTTACTCTCCCTCTCTTCTTGGTGTAAATCCAATCAGTTAGATATTTTTTTCGACTAGTGAAAAGGGTAAATGTTGTCACTCAAAGTTAGCAAAAGGACCATCTGGCCATAAGATGTTTTAAAAATAGATTCCACAAGCAAACAATTTTTAGTCACAGGTATTATGTTTCACCTTGCCTATGAGTCGGATGATTCAGGCTTTGGCTTGCTTGCTTGCTACTGGTGGTAATGAGGTAACGAGACGTTTAGTGACAACCACAAATTTTTATTATGGCTAATAAATTAGCACACACTTCCCATCGATAAACACAACACACTGTCACCAGTAGTCTCAGATCGCACTTACATATAATTCCATTGCCAAAGAGCGCCTGAAAATTGAAAATGACACAAGGAAAAACTATTAACAGTACACGAGCCAGTATCGTAAAAATTATTTAGTAGTTATGGCAAAATGGAAATTATGTCGCACGCTTACAACACAACAATGTTGGCTTGCGAAGGTTGAAGAACTAGTAAAACAGTCACGTGTATTCGCCAGGATAGCAGTCTGCTGTTGCTGCGTGGTGTCCTTCTTTTGTTAAAACACATAACATTAAAAAATGCGATATTTTATGACGAAAATGTGTGGATTATTCATTACCCTGGGGAAGGTTCAGAGGGGAGACATTTTTCACTATTTAAGAAGAAATAATTGCTCACCATGGATTGCTCACATTGTTTACGGTTGAGAGAAGAGCTTTTTACAATCATTTTATGTATTGTTGTCAGTGGATTTCAGCATTTTATGAAATCTAGGTTCCACAATGTCTTACAATGTTGTCATGCATCCTCTCTTACATTGAAACTAAGATGTATGAAGTGGTGGGCTTAATAAATTCTAAACTGTGGGACGTGTTTTTTTGTTTTATTACTGTCACGAGGCGTTTGCATCAATACATAATTGCGTAATTCTTACAGAGTTGTTTATGGGGCGCATTGCGATTTTTCACACCTGGGGGGGTGGGGAAGTGTTACATCACTACACGTGGAGCCTTGACAGTGATTAGGAAGTCTCTAATGCAATTTCAAAGTCGCCATCATTTTGTTGTGATCTCAAATCTTGTTTACTAAGAGACTTTATGCATGTTGCACACGAGTCATTTGTTCAGTTTTATTACGCGAGAAACGGTAAAAATTATGGGCGGCGCACAAACATGTTGTAGGTTTGAATAGCATTATGACGTGCCAATGCTAATTTTTATACATTTTTACAGCAAAATTATTTATGAACCATTTCCGTTGAGCACCAATACTCTTGAATCACCGTTTTGACCTTTTACATTCCGGATTTGAATATAGTACATATCTTACATAGCAAAGACATGGCTAACAGGCATTGTGGGTTCTAAACCCTTTTTGACTTAGTACTGATTTTATGCACTTTTCCAACTCCCAATACTTTTTGAATCGCTGTTTTGACTCTGATTTGGAAATAGTTTTCGGTTAGATAAATGGCGCCCAACAAGAGTACAACGCAAACATTCAACAACAGCTTTTAGTTGATTTTACAAATGGCGCTGAAACAGTTTTAATTCCAGTTCTTTCTTACCCTGCGGTCCATAAACAAAAAGAAACAATTTACGACCTCACTTTATGATGCAACCGATTTTAAAATTTTTTTTTTTTTTTTTCCAGCCCGACCGAACATACTATCTTGACGATCCCGAGGGCTACTCTCTTGAATGGGTGGATGCCATTGAAAACGTTCGACAAATAACTTATAACGACCAGCAAGACTCAAATACAAAAACATCATCGTAACTTTTAAAAAACAAAAAACAACAACAACGTAACAAAAAAAGAGATGAAATACTAGACCGAGACAACAAAAACCTTAAACTGGAAACAAACCACTGGCATATGGGGTAACACACAACAAACACTATTGTGCGTGCTTGTGTGTTTAAACTTCTTGATAATAACCAGTCCATCAAAAACAACAGAAACATAATAACAGAGAGAGAAAAACAACAAAACAAAACTACAAGAACATAAATAAAATCTTAACATCTGCTATTTAAGTTTAAACAAAATATACTAAATAAATTATTTAGGCTATACATATATATTGTAGGTAGTCACAATTTAATAAATTATATTTACCCCAACCCCCTCTCTCCTCTTCAAAACTTAAACCCCTCCCAATGTTCCAAACCAAAAAGCCGCCGGTTTGATGTACATAAATAACATAATTTAACTTAGTAAAAACAAAAACAAGTAAAATTATCACTATATGCAGCTACATGTACATAACGTTAATTAAAAACAGAAAGCAGTAATTTAATTATAAAACAAGTTTGCCCTACATAGAAACAAATAAGACTTTAAACAAAATATTAAATTTAAATTTAAAACAAAATAAAAAAAAAATACAAAATATTATAATAATATAAAAAAAAAAGAAAACATTATTAGTTTCTAAGTAATTTAAATGTAAAACTTAAAAAGAATTTTAGTTAAATTTCACTCGTTTTTCCTCCCAAAAACAAAAAGGCCCCACACAAACACAAGCATCTCATTCTCTTTTTCTTTGTTTATCTCATTAAAAACAAGAAAACCGATCAAAAGAAAAAAAGAACTTAATTTAATTGTATTATAGTACAGAAACTTAAATTAATTTAAACAAAAAAAAAAAAAAAAAATAGATCAAATCGTAAAATAGTTAAAAATGATTTAATCTCAATCTCTTTTTGGATTGCGGATAAAAAAAAAAAATACAAAACTGAAAGTGGGAAGAAAGTAAGAATTAAATAAAAGAAAAAAATCATAAAAATGTGTTCAACTTGTTAGGTGTGAAAATTTGTTTGGCTAGAGTAAAGAAAAAAAAAAACTAAAAGAATGAATGTATCTGAAGAGAGAGAGAGAGAGCGCGTATGTTTCTAAATGATGAATTTGTTTGTAGCTAAATTAGCAAAAAGAAAAAAAAGGAAAAACTAAATCTAGAATGAAAAATTAAATACAAATTTAAATGTTAAGGATAAGAAAAGAATTAGTGAACTAGCACTGAAAAGGGATGAAAGAGAATGCATAGCAAAAGATAAGAAAAGAAAATAGATTAATATTAAATACCAAACTCGAAGAATGAACCTACAACAAAACAGAGGCATTTCTCAAATATATATTATATGGAAATTTCATTTTCCCTATATAAAAACCCCTATGTTCATATTTTGTTATTCTTATTTTTATTTTTTTATTTTTTTCCTTCAATGAAAATTATTTATATATTATATGTTAGACGAATTCTTTTTTGTTTAAATTATTTTTTTTTTTTTTCTTTTTCCCTTTAGTCTTAGATTATAAAAAACATATTGTATATCCTATTATAGCAAAAATGAGAGTCTCACGTGAGATACAGAGATCCAGAGAGATAGTGTCCATTTGGAGGGTTTGAATCGAGAAATAGAAAATTTGTTGCATTATCATAGAATTATACAATTCCAATTGAAACCTCGCTAATTATTTTTTTCTTCTTTAAAAAAAAAAATAAAAAAATAATAATTATTAATACAAAGACAAATTTTATGATTTTCTCAACAAAAAAAAAAAAAAAAAACACACTTCACCACAAAGTTCAACTTTTAACCCACCATCCCACTTTACTCTGTGTGTCTCTTGTCTCCCGTTAAAGATTAGCTCTCTGCAGTGTATTATCTTAATGATTATTTAAAAAAAAAAACGAGAAATTTGAATATTTCTTTATACTAAATTAAATTAATTTGGTTTTTATATGCTGTACATATATACATATCCTAAATGATAAACAAAAAAAAGAAAAACAAAAAAAAAATTAATAAATATATAAAATAGATTATTTTCTTTATTTCATAAAAAAAAATATTATTTATATAAAACGAAAAATAAAATTTCGATTCAGATTCATTGTATATTTAAACATTACTATTATCTTTTGTTTTCTCTTTTTCTTTTTTAGTTTGTCCTTGTGTAGTTTAGTTTATTATTATTTTTTTTTTCCTTTTTTTTTTTAATGTATACAAAAATATTGTCATTTAATTATTAAATTAATTTAAATTAATTCAAAGAATAAAATTTATAAACAAATTAAACAATTTAAAAAAAAGAAAAAACTATTATACGATTTACAATATAAGTATACGTGGAAAGAAAACAATTAATTTAAAAGAAAAACAAAAAACAAAAAACAAAAAAAAAAAACTGAAAGAAAGCAATTAACCAATTGCCAAAATATATTAATTTAAAAATGATTGAATAAAAACAAAATTTATTAATTCATGAAAAAACAAAAGCAAACTTTGGTTATTATTTTTTGTGTTCCTTTTCAGTTTCCTCTTTATTTGGTTTCAGTTGCAACAAGTTTTTTGGCTGCTGTTTTGTTGGTTGTTGTTGTCGCCCTCTGTTTTGGTTGATGTTTTAGTTCCTTCTTTTTTTGTAGTTAATTCATTTTGCAACATTTGGTACAATAGCGATTTCACTATCAAATTTGAATAAGATTGAAAGTTTCAGTTTGATTTCTGAATCGGTATTCCGTAACTTCTTTGTCACGACAGGTTTGTAATAGGACTAAAATCTTTGGTGAAGGTTGGCAACACTACATGACGATTAAAATGAAAATAGACATCGGGATGATTCGAAAAAAGAACACGAAATCGAAATGTAGGATATTTTTATGTCTAGGTCAAAACAAAATGCGGAAATTAAAAGTGGATAACAAGTCAACTTAAAACATTTCGAAAACTAACGAAAATTTTTAAAATTTTTTCAAAGTTTTTAACTTTATTGAAGAGAGAACTTTTTCTGATTATTTATGGAAAATAATTTCAATTTAAATGGGTGCCCATCCTGCCTACCCAATTTTGAAATACATTTTCGATGGTTCTATTTTACGAATAGCTCGATCAATATTGTGCCTGAATCGTTTCTGGATTGTCAGCATAACATCGACCTTTAACGGAGCCCCACAAAAAAAAAGTTCAACGGAGGCCAAGCAATATCACCAAAACGGCTGATTACACTATTATTGAAGTTAGTGCAGTATTGCTGGAACCAGAAATTCATTTCCTCAGTTTCTGACCAAAAACTAAATCGGTTATCATGCCTCTGTAGCGCTTTCCGTTGACCGTAACGTTGTTGCCATCTTCATCTTCGAAGAAAAAAGGGCCAATAATGCTGCCATTCCACAAACCACACCAAACTTTCGGCAATCGCAGCAATATTCTCTGTTAAGCGCACAGGACGAACACGAGGATAACTTGTGTTTACAATTAGCATGCCAATCGTACGAACTTTCTTCACAAACTTGTGTACAGCAGGCGCGCATAAATTTCGGCAACACAGCACTCAATTTGGAAATAAGTTTTCAATATTTCCCAACGTCATTCAAGCATAAATCAATTCATTTCGTATCGCGGAAAGAGCTGTCATAACAACGAAATTTTCTAGATATTTCTGTCGTAAGAGCAAGTGCTAAGGGCACGACAATGACCAAATAAAATTTGACTTGAGACGAATCTCCTGCCGCAGACAATTCTACCAGCAGAATGTCGCGGTCATATAAAAATATATGACTCTGCTTACATCGAGTGCCAAATTGTCTACTGTAGTCAAGTCGGCCCGAGTACTATTTTGTCATACCATCAGTGTGAGTCCACCCATATATAGACGAAAAAGTTATCAGTGTGCGGTCTCTGAAGGGCAAAACTGTTTTACCCTTGTATTGTCTGTCTTTAAAGCAGGCCAGGCAGTAATATCTAAAGACAGCTTTGTTCTTGGTGTGCGCTGTGCCTTAATGCACGAATACACTAATGACAATGTCGATTGTGTACTGAACACTTGGATTAAGTCAAAAAAAAAAAAACAAAAAATGTTGACATTTACATACACTTTTCAGAGCTACTTATGTATGATTACATTATTTGGAACCAAATGCTGTACTTAACTCAGTTTCACCAAAAATGTCAATAGTACAGTGCACCATTGATACATTCATAATCAGCGAATAGTACAGTTCCTCCAAATTCCACAGCTCGCACCACAAAATCTGTTGTTCATCTATCTCTAAACTTCTAAATAAATCAAGTGTTCGATGCACACTATCTGCCAATTGTGTTCCCATCGACTTACATCTGTAATAGGCATTCTGCGTGTCGTGGACATGCATTCATTTTCCTTTGCGCGGTGGCAGGAATGCTGAGGCCTAGGACATGAATACTTTTGCATTTCTCCTTTTTGAAGGAGTACCAGACAACTCTTTAACCCAGTAGATTTGTAAGGGGAGAAATGCAGTATAATTGTCCTTCCCTTTCTTCCTGGTATAACACTCACTAGAGACTTTAAATGATCACTCTGGAAAGCAGTTTAGCTTCCTTTTTTTTTATATGTAATCTTTCTGCATTCACATCATGTGTCCTATCGGCAGCTAAACTATTTTCCTTGATATTTTTCCTGATCGAAGTTGGAAACGGTGACGTTCCACCAATGTGAAAAGTGGGCATTTCTAACCTCCTCTTTTGGACAAGTAGCGGTTCAACTCCCCTATCGAAAGCAATACTTATTGTAAATAATATCCTCATGAGAACTCAAGTTGTAAGACGATCGTTCTTGATTGGCCTATACTCTCGATTTATTATCTTGAACTGGAAAGAAGCGAAGTATGCATAGTTTAAAAGAGCTTCTCGTTTGTGTAGTTCTCCAAATATGATCATATGCGTTTGAATCCACAACTGACTATCAACCTATCTTCTTAGCTGTAGAGCATCTTCAACAAAAGCAACTAGTATTTACGGCTCTCGTTTCACTCTCACATTCTCACTATTCCCGTATTCTTCGAATAAATCTGAATTTGAGCGAGGTCCAATGATATGGACCCGACCTAACAGCCGCCTTTTAGTAATACCACTTATGACTTAAACTATTGAAAATAGTTCCCTTACTTTTGAACATACGGATATCTAATAAGTCTGTTCGCTTTTAAGAAACAATTTTTTAACCAGTTACATCCCTCCCCTTCAAAATTTCACCCGCAATACGCGTCATGCATCGAATTCACATCAGTTCACCCTTAAACCCAACTTCGGACGTACTGTCAAATATAGGGATTCGTTTATTCGAATGTGGAATGATCTTCCAAGCTCTGTATTTCCCCATCACTACAACGTTCAAACATTTAAAAATTCATTTTTGTTTACCTAAACCTGCTTTATTTCAACTAGCTATGAACTGAAATTGTTAGTTTTATATGCGTATTTAAATGCACATACTCCCTTAGACACAATCCACAAACATTCAAAAACAGAGTGCATCAACACCTCCTTGTCCTCTTACCTTAACTTCACGAAACCTAATCAAATCAGCCACAAATGACCACAAAATTTGTAATTGACCAAAATGGCGAAAATGATCAACTGGCTACTTTCGAATGGACCAAGCTGCATGTAGCAAATCCACAAAAAACGTACAGACAACCTACCCTTTGACTAATCTTTCCGATGAATCGTATTCCTATTCCCTGTATGTATTCCACTATCCACTGTATACAGCGCCATAGCCGTTAAGAAAGGCAACGATTACTATCGAATAGGATAATTAATTAAACCGATATCAAGGTCAATAATATTATTTATTTCGAAAAAAAATTCTTTTGTTTTTCTTTGACGATTTCGAAAAGAAAAGAATTTCAAATAAACTCACGCCTTCACAGATTCAAATTAGTTTCTAATTTATCGTCCTCTATATACATTTTCATTGGAGTAATTAATTTACACATTTTTTCTCTTTTTTAATTTTTAATTTTTTGCTTTAGATGACTAATTGTTTTTGTCTTATTTGTCTTAATAAATAATAAAATTATTATTTTCTTTTTTTTTTTCTTTTGTAAATAGCTATACAAATTTGTATATTTAATAATAATAATAATATTATTAATTAAACAATAATGTACCCAGCGCTTTTGACGTATTGTGTTCAGTAACAAAGAATAAAACATAAATAAAATAAAACATTTGCGACTACTGGTTCGCTAAATTATTTATTATTTAACAAAAAAGAAAAACAAACAGAAACAAAGTTAAATTACATTTAGGGGGCAGTAGACTGAATTTAATGAATTCGTAATGATTACATTTAGTATATAGAATTAGTTTACTAAAACAGATAAATAAAATTATTATTATAAATTAATTATAACATTTAATGTATATGCAATAAGTTATTTTTAAGTAAAAAAAAAAAAACAAAAAAAATAAAAAATATTTTCATTGAGAGTTTCACAATTTATTTCAGGCAACACACTCACATTTAATTGATAAAACTTTTTTAATTACAATGTATTAAGATAAATAAAAACAAACAAGAAACATTAAAATAATTATAATTAAAACTAAATGACTAGACACATATTGTATAGGGTAAATTTTTTTGGAAGATACACTGTGAGATACTAGCGCTGGCAAACAGGAATGTAGCTAAATTCGCGACATTGAATTAAATTGAATTTTATTGTGAACTTTAACTGAAATATACAATGCAAACAAGGATTAAGATTAAAAATAAATATAAAAAATATTTAAAAGTAAGGAAAATTTATGGGTAATGGTTGATACCAAAATGGAACCAAATGAAAAATGTTCGAAGTATATCTAAACAAACGGATAAAATGTGAAAATAAAATTTTTGGAGATGGAAAGCAAAACAGAAAAAATTTTTGTGTTCAAGATGTTTTATTTCTATGGCTGATTTTATACTCATATGGAGTTTTGTTGATTTATAATTTCATTAGCGGGTTCTTTAAGTCCCAATTGTGACATTTATTGCAAATGACTGCACATTTTAATGTCCGGATTTATCGTAGGAGGTAGGTTGCGGTCAAGACAAGGGTAAAGACAGTTTTAAATTATATGAAATCTTTGACGGAACTTCCAAAACCTAAGAAAAATCTTCAGTGGTTTAGTCGGAAATCACAGCCTACACAACGCGACAACAAACAATGGCTGTCGATTGACCGATTTTGCTATATTTCGCAATATACTATATATGCAGGGCCTTGCATAGCTTCTCGCAGTCACTCGTTCTGTACGCCTCACGAATGGTTGGGACCTACAATTTTATGCCTTTCCGAGGGGCAATTTTTTTCGATTGATAGAAGGTTTTTATGACAATTTTACTCTCGGATGTTTATCAGACCTTCGAGAGAGGTGTGATAAAACTTTTTTTTGTGTTTTCTTGGATTCGAACCTTGAACCTCCCGCTCAGTGATCGCGCACTTAACCACTAAGCCACGGCTCCCACTTTCGCAATATAGTGATCATTAATTCAAGATTTTCGCAGTTTTTATTTCCACGCAACAGCCTGACCTATGGTTGGATTGCTTACCAAATCTACCAACTGCGAACTGATGCAAGGCGTACATTTGACGACTCTTAAGGCGCCCTTACACGGTCAATCGATTGACATCAAGCATGGTGTATGTGTGGATTGACGCTACCCCTTACACAGTTCAATCGTTTGACTTCAATTTTTAAGTTTTTGTGAGTTTTTGTCGTGTACGGATGTGCGATGAGTGAAACGAATATTATTGTATTGTATTGCATATATTACTCTTGCACTTTGCATAAAGTGACATCCGATTTTTGTGCATCAGGAAGCTTTTGTTTATATTTTGTAGTAAGACTTCATATTGTTGCAATGACAAGATGACAGTGACCGAAACAAAAACGGTCACTGTCATCTTACATTTTCATATCCTATAAATTCGGTAATTACCGATAAGTTTCAATTAAATCCCATACAAATGCTAGGTCTCCATTGTCCCTCAATTTTCCGCTAGCGACAGAGATGTTTTCTCTTCCTCGACACAACACGTAATGTCGTTATGCCAATCTAACCCTTACACACATCTAAATGATTGATGTCAATCGAATCGGCCGCTTTACTATTCCTTGATTGCACCCCAACTTAGAGCAGAACAATGTGCAAAGAACCAAATGTATTTGACGTTGGATGCTTATGCATGACGAAAAACTCTCTAGCATGTCACCACCAGCCACAAACTCAAAGGAACAGTCGGTCCAATGTCGTACCATTAGTATGCCTAGATAACGCAACTAACCAGCACCGGAAAAGGGCTTATGGTTTGGCGAAAGACGAAGAGTGCACAATAAATAAAATGCACGACTGGGTCGCACGTACTTGCAGCTTTATGTTGTTCATCTGCAAAACTGAGATTTGAATTTTGTTTTGTTTAAATCCGTTAAATTTAAAACAATTTTTTTTTTTTTTAAACAACCTTAAAAAAAAAGAAAGAATTTTGACAATTTTCCAAAACTTTGTATGCCAGGACCTTGCATATATCAAATATTGTTTAGACATTAATTTCGAACAAAATCGATAGAACCACAGCTGAGAAATAATCATTTTCTAACCATAATTGAAGTACGGTTTTATGTTTTTTTTTTTTGACGAAAATGTGGCACGCCATCTGTTAGCATATGCCCGTCGTAACTCGAATATCGAATTTGACCAAAATAATTGGAGCCATCCAATAGTACCGTTAATTTCGGGGTTAGAACGAAAATTTGACCTCGAATTGTTACCGCACAAACTCCAGATTTGAAGTTTGAAGAGAATCCTCCCAGCAGTTTAGGCTGCAGTCGTGCATACAGACAGGCAGACAGACATAATTGCGAGGCCCACTTTATTGAGTTTCTCTATCATAGTAATGTCAAGAATCTCGAGGTAGAAAATTTTCAGGCAACCAATACTTGTCTTTATAGTTGTAATTAAAGAGGAGTATATATGTACATATGTACATGGGAGGTATATTACCAATAGTGGAAATACAAAAAAAAGGACAGACAAAATGAGTAAAAGAAACCCTGGGTAGAGTAAGGTGATCCTACGCATTTTCCAACTCAAGAAGAGTCACGCAATCGAAACAACATGTGAAGAAACTCGTATTATAAGAAAATCAAGTAACTGGATTTACGTCCGGTATACGTAAGGAGTAGTGTATGCATTTAAACATCACTTTCATCATAAATGTGCTTCAGTTCAGATAGATTAAAATTTTTAATTAAATACTAATTCAGTATTTGAAGAGGTACAACTCATTATGGCTTGCTTGATAGGGTACATGCACCATTTCATCAATAATGCTCTATCCCCCATCTGTAAAATGGACGATCCTATGCCTTCAAAGAACTACCCTTCAAAATGTTACTGTGTGAACGTCTTAAATTGTGAGGTCAACCTGATACGACTTTGTTTTTCATAAAATTCAAAAGAATGTTCTTTAGCTGCCTTCAGCTATAAATACTTGGTTCCATGGCCTCTGTATTTCGTCACAGCCTATAGATATGCAATAGTTTACAATTAAATTTAAATTTATTCCAATAGAACAATATGTCTATAAGTATGCATTGATATAAAGCCAATTGAATTAACAGCGCATGTATATACTTCAAGTGAAAGTTGAACTTCATTGTCGCAACATCTTTCTTATAATTTAGAATTTAAGTATCGTTTCGAGATACAATAGCGAACTCTGTAAGATTTCCATTTTATTTTATTCGGGAGAGTTTAATACACTCCCCTGATTATGACGCTGCGCTTGGTTTTTCATTTTCCTTTCCAAATATACAACTATGTTGTTTGACCGTGGAGTTGGAATGGCGAAGTATGCTTATGACAGTGTTAGGTACGTTGAAGCATTAAAATAAACGCGTCGAGACGTCCACGCGTGGCAAATACTGGTACATAGCAATAGAAGCAAAATGGCAAAGCAACTTCAACCTCAGTCACGACAGTGAGAATTAATTTAAAAGGATTAACGCAGCAACAGTAATGACAACACACTTGAAAAGTATGTTTACCAAAATTAAATTCAATTAACACTTGGAAAGTATGTAAATCAAATTTGACCACTCCTCAATAAAAAATTGATATATGTAAGTAATATAAAAAAGATATATCTGACCTTTCATGAAAACAAAATCCACGGAATTGAAGAGGAAATTAACTGCAGGTATCTGTTTTTTTATGTGTTCTATCACTTTGCATTTGAAATATTTCAATTTTCCACCATCGGAAAATTGCGGTTAGCCTTACTGCAACAACAGCTAATTTTGGTCAATGTATCGTCATTAGATAACATTAGCCCTGATGCTTTAGCGATGGTCGCCAAATCGGTTTCTGCTATAAACCCATAGAACTCCAATCTTGGCAGCATATCAGAATAATGTTAGCAGCATCATTTAAAACCTCTTCTCCACCTGTAATATTTATTACATAATTCTGGAAGTTACTGGGTGCGAAACCTCGCTGAACTCTAATAGGCGTGCAAACAGTCGTAACAAGCTTACTTCCAAAGTTTCTCAGTTGCTGTAAGCTGTAACATTTTTAACGGATTTCCACCAAAAGAAACAATATTTTAACTACATAAGGCCGTGCCCGAATTGTTTTAAAATGCTTTTGCCTAAATTGTGACACTATCATGCTGAATTTATACAAATATTAAAGGTAAGAATTTTACCAGATCTATTAGCGGGTCAAGTCTTATCTACTGGCTAATATCGAACGTTTACTGCAATATAAAAATATTTGAAGAAAGCAAATAAAAAATGAAGCATTATTAAACCATATAATAAATTATAAAATGTTGAAAAATATTCATGGGGAAATATTTTTGCAAAATTCAGTTAACGATTAAAATTTGTATAAATTGGCCGAACTTTCACTTAAAGTACTTACTTCTAGTAAAAACAATTCCAACGATGCGAACATTTGAGAAAAAAAAATGGAGAAAAGAATGGATATTTCCCCATTTGTTTCAACAGATTTCGAAGAGAATAATACTATGTATATGGATATTCAATTACAAATTATAACTTTAATAAATATAATTTATTAAATGCACAGGCATGTAAATGTAAATTGGAGAAAGAACAGAAAAATCTGAGCAAATACTTTCCGTGAAATTGCAATCGCCAAAAAAAGACATATTTATATGAATATGTGAGAACACAAAGCTGTACAAAAATAAGAAAAATAGAACATAACAAAAATATGTCCGCCTTTTCAGTTTATTTCTATAGGATACATTTCTAAAATGCCTTTTGCACTTTCTAATTAAAAAGCATAGAAACTGAAATAAAAGTTTCACTAAAGACGCTATTCAATCCAATTCCAACTATTTTACCTACAGTGTATAAACTGAAACAATGACATTTACTCGGGAGAGGTAGTTCAAATAGCTAACTATTGACGGGCATAAGTTTAGAGAAGTGACAAATGCATTAAAAAGTTTAATAGTTCCAACATGAAACTTACCATAGGATCGTTTTTTTTTTATAAATTCTATTGATCTCTCTTTCGCTGTGCTTTCCACTTTTTTTTCCTTTCTCAATAAAAAAAAATGTAAAATTGCCAATTTAAAACGAAAATAAAAGTCATTTTGTGCAGAAACTATTATTAACAATTTCATAAATAATTAAATTAGCTTATTTTTAATGTATTAGCAAGGGTAAATGGCTGTTTTACCTTCCTTTATGCTAAATAAAACCATTGGTAATGTAGAATTACATTGAATATAAAAAGGAGTTTAAAAAAATTAAATGACCTGTAATTTTTGCAAAATTGTTATCATTTGGCGGTTTTCATTATTACTTCCGCTACTTTTCACTATCGTGACGGAAGCTCGGGTTGTTTCAGTTTTTTTGTAGGCTTCCAAAGCAGGTAATCAGTTTGAAGGTTTGCTGTTAAGTTCTATAGATACACGCTTACTGTTTCGTTTTTACTTCTTTTATCAACAGCTTTAGTTCGTTGCATACCATTGTACTTGTATATTTTCGGGTAATGCAATGTTTTACTTGTTTGCGTTTCTTTTCCACAAATTGTCTCACTCTAATCGGATAGATGATTTTTTTACCCATTTCATTATTATCTTTTGGTGTACTTTTCCATGCTGATAATTGTATGCTTTCTATTTCTTCTTCAATTTGATTGTTATTTTTTAGAGGTCAATTCTCTCATCAATTGGGTATCTGAAGAAGTCCCAGTTAGTTTTTTTATTTGTAAGTTTTGACTCAGGAGTTGTCTTTTCGATTATTGTTTCCCTCACCGTCATTATGAATGTTGAATGATCAGTTAAAACCCTTCATGATTTTCCATGTATATGCAATATGCCTTTCGTGACGAATATATCTACAAGATCAGGTTTCTCGTTTGCGTCTGTTGGCCAATAAGTAGCTTTTTTCAACTTTTAAAATCACATTTCAGGGATTGCGTCAATAATTGTCTGCCTTTTGGGTTTGCTAGCCTGAAACTCCAAAAGGTGTTTTGGCATTGAAGTAGTCTCCAATGATGAAATTGACCACGTGTTTGGAATAGGTATATATTTCTCTTTCCTTAACTTATGTTTGGGTGTGCAATAAATTGCTGCAATTTTAGTTATTATGACGCATTTCTATGCCTATTGTAGTATAGCAACTTGTGGGTACTCTTCCTCTATTTTAATGGGAAGGTGTTTTATGTTTTCTTTAATGAAGATTGCTTAACCTCCTCTTGCTTTATTTGCAGGGTAAAGGGCATGGTAGAAATTATATCGTTCGAAGAAGCGTAAGAGGATGGTGTAAAGTAACTTTCTAATAAAAGGAAAATATAAATTTTTTTATCAGCAAGAAATATCTCTACTTCTGCAAGTGCTATTTTAGCCCATCTGGATTCCAGTTTTCTTTTCTTATTGTTTTACTGGTGATTACTTCAAGTTCTTTTCGTTCATTTTTGCTTAAGTTGTTAAAAATCTTATTATTGGTTTCATGCAGTTCTTTAATTTTGATGTTCATAGATATGATGCTTCTCAAAATATCTTTAAGAATCTTATTGTCACCATTTTCACCTGCTGGTCTAGTTTCTCGTGCTATTTTTTGCAAAAGGAAAAAAGTGTGATATTAATGTATTTTATAATGAATGAAATTATCGTCCGAAGTGTAGTCAGTCCACAAGAAAAATCAGTGTGCCGGTACCATCAACTCACCACGATTTACAACACACCACACCGCGCTCACAGTTCAGTGTACGCTCACCACCGCCATGTTTATTACGAAAAATCTGACATTTCACCTTAGTTGAAGAATTTTGTTGTTTGATGTCACAAACTACCGTCGAACAAGAGTGCGTAAAGATTTGTCTCCAGCTCGGAACGACAATTGTTTTCCTCACCTTGCCAGCGGAGGAAATCCAGGAAAATTCCTCCGAAATTGTCTCTAGAATACTAACCGTCGTGTAATAGCCAACCTCTTGGGGGATAATTCTAGCATTTTCCCCCTCGAAATCCAAAAAAAAAAATCGCGCATCGATTTGCAAAATGTTTTTGCGTGAAAAGTGAAAAAAAAGCCCAAAGAAAGAGAAAAATTCCACTCGCACAGTTCGTGTGGTTGTGTTTTATTTGCCTCCCCCACCGCTGCCGTGACGCAGTGTCAAAAAGTGTCAAAAAAAAGTGAAAAGAAAATCAAATTCTACTCTGCCGTCTGCGACGAAGTTAAATCATTTTTTTTTTTTTTTCTTATTTTTGTTTGTTTATTATTGAGCGGTAGTCCGCCGAGGGAACGGCGTAAAACACCCTCGGGTTGTAGTTATCTTTTTCAGTTTTTTTTTCGTTTCTTTTCGGATTATTTTCGAGTGAAAATCAAAACAAACATCTTTCAAGGGGCAGCCGCCAGCGGAAGACGAAGGTAAGTACATAGAAAAAAAAAAAGAAGAAAAATCCGATAAAATTCCATTGAAAAAGAGATTCTCATCCCCGCATGTCTCTCCGCACATCAGGCTAAAGGCGAACGAAATTACGAAACAACGAACGACATGTGTTTGATCTATCGTCGTCGTCGTCGTACGGTTGTTGCTTGCCCGTGCCCGTGTCTGTTGCGAAATAACGCTGAGGAATGTGTGAAAAATGAGAAAAACACGAAAATCGGTGGGAAAAACGAAAATATTTTGCGTTCCTGGGAGGCACTGACACTGGCAGTGAAGCGATCCAAACAAAGTAGCACAGCAGTGCACCAGTCTTGACTTTTACTATGACGCTGTGTTGGTGGTATGGATGAGGTGGAGGTGCTGTTCTGCTGTTGTCCACCAGCTGCAACCTACGCACGCAATCAATAGTTGTACACTCGTAGTAGCATCTCGCTGGTACAGTATGGTACGACAAATATGGTACACATTGGGATTTGATGAGATTGAATGCGGGATGTGATTTGTTTGGAGTGGAGAAGGCAGTGGATTTGTGGAGAATTACCATTTTTTCTGTTCGAGTTTTGGCGTCTTGAAGTAGCAAGAGATTGCTGATTAGAGCGGTATTTCAACGGGTACCTTTGATTCCTATTTAAGGATGTTAATGCCACTGCTGATGTGGTTTCGGACCTAATTTTATTTGGAATGTGCTCCTTCATTGTAAGACTACTCCTGCTACCTCTGCTCCTTCATTCTAAGTACACATTTTTAGTGATAAAATAAAAACGAAGAAGTATGTTTGGTGATTTTTTTCTGTAAAACTTTATTTAGTAGAAAATATTTAAATAATTTATTCGAAATGGCCGCCATTTATACACGCCTTAAATCGCTCTGGCCACTTATCAATCGCAGCAAGCACCCCGTCCATTGGGAAATTGTCCACTGCACTGATAAGTGCGCGCTTTAAGGACTCAATATTTGGGTGTCGAGTAGAACAAGCCATCGCCTCTAAAATAGACTACAGCTTATAATCCAAAGGATTGAGGTCTGGACTTCCTGGTGGCAAATCGTCTTTTGCCTTACGGAGTCGATGCAGTCTTATTAGAAAGTCCACTGGTTGTTTGAAATCAATTGTTGGTTAAGTCCCTTCACAACGCCTTCCAGAAGATCTGTTTTGCCGATATTTTTACTCAAAATTTTCCTCAGACCGTTTTGCTTTCGATTTTTCATTCCGTTTTTGCTTTAATTTGGTTGTGAATAAGTGGCCACACTTTTAGATGCGTTGAGTCCCAAATCTTGTTTGATAATGCGAGACATGGATTTCTGCGATATCTTCATTTCGCGTGTCAAGATTTTCTGCATTCGCAGCGGTTTCCAATTAATCTTGGCTTTAACAGCTTTGGTATCGCCTGTGAAAAACTGACAGTTTGAGGGCGTTCGAATCTTTGACGGTCAGTGTACTCCACCAGTGTCCTCAAACAATTTAACAGTTCGATACACAAAATTCCGTGTGATTCCAAGCGGTCGCAAGGTCCGGAAAATATCGAATTTTTCCATGTTATACTTGTGAATGCCATTTACCACATCACTGTTTCCAATATCACCCCACTCCATATTTACAAACGACTGCTGTGTAAATCGCTGACTTAGTATAAATGTCACTCATTGACCTGTCAATTTAGAATGGATGTGTTCAATACCAGTTCCACGATGAGTGCGTTTAAACGTTTACCAGTATTTATGACATGACTAGGTACATATAGTAAATCAGAAACTAAACCAAGAACAGTTGTTCAATTCGACTTATTCGACTACCGGAAGATGGCGGGGGTTTTTGCATTATGTTATAAGAAAAACCGAATAGTCCACACAAGTTGAAAAAAAACAAAAGTTTATTATGTCCTCGGTAGGAGTAGGAATAAGTATCCGAAAAGTTCCCACTCGTCAGGTGGGTGTTTTATCGTTTTTTGAGGTGAAAATCTATTACAAGCTGGCACCAGCAATGGTTTTTCGTAATTTACTTCCAAACGATTCGTCCTGCCATAAAATTGTGAGGGACGAACATTCTGCCAATACAAAATATCTTAGGTGTTATCATGATTTTCGTACTAGTTTTCGTGTAATCAAAAATAAAATCGGGGTGGTTTTAAGCGCACCAAGAAGTTGCGTTATAGCCGATGTCCAACTATGCCAACTGCTTTGTTTTTTTGATCAAACATTCTCGTATGTGTACATCAAATATCCCCCAGATATCAATCACTTGCGAAAGCTTATGTCAACACTACTGTGAAGGCATAACACTGGCAGTAGGTTGGTCATACTGGAAATGCAAGCTGATCGTGATGCTAACATCAGGATGAACAAAAAAAAAAAAATACTGTGGCTCATAAAGCAACGACAATAACAGCAAAACAAAATGCTCCCCAGTTATCTGGACGCCACCCTCGGGGTTTAATGAAACTTAATACCACCTGAATTTGAAACCACTGCACCAATTTTCCTTTCTCTCACTGTATGTCTTTTCAGCTTACGTCGTGCAATTCATAACTCTCAATTAATTGCATTCAAGGGATTGCATCCTACGCGTAAACTGATATTTCAAAATAAGAACATGAACACTCTCCCCCTCTGTATGTCTCTCCTCACTGGTGATGGATCCGATTCAATATTCTTTAAGACGAATATTTTCTCCAACTCACTCAGAACTCGAGCTTCTAAAAACTTTCAATTGTAACAAAGTTACGGATCCAAATGGAATCTCTCCCCTTGTTTTGAAGAAGTGTTCTTCTATCTTGGTAAAACCACCTTCTGGACAGGTCAGCCAATTCCCAAAAAAATATGATAAAACCTCACCACCACTTCCGATCCATAACTTTTGGGTCGTTGCTTTCCTTCCAGTGCTCTTCCTTTCTCGTTGGTCAATGTGGTTTCCACCTACAGTATTTCACAGGTGACTTATATGATGTGCCTGGGCGCAAAATGGAACTAATGGATTCATCAACTCGGTGAATGTAGAGGAGTTGCCCTTGATATCTCAAAAGCTTTCGATAGTGCTTATTAGATTGCTCTCGTATGGTGTTGGTAACGTTTTCTCCAAATTTCTGCTAGATTTAGTTGTATTACATAGATTAACTTCTGTCACTTACTCAAACAAAGATGGTGTACCTCAGGGCTCAGTACTCTCCCCAGGTATATTTTTAAAACAGTTAAAGTACGAAGTAACGACAGTCAAGGGATAGTCTGTCCGTCTGTCTGTTTTTCGCTTGTAACTTTTGCAACGTTAGACCTAGAGACGCGATATTTTGCACAAAAAACCGTTAAATGGTTCTTGAGTTAGATGTGTGTCAATAATATGATTTAAATATTTATACCACACATCTTTCTCGCACTCTATCCGATTTTGACAATTTATTCGCGAAGTTCCGGTACATACTCGTACCTACATACGTATCGAATTTCATTAAGATTTCTTTAATGATTCTAGAGCGAGCCATGTAAGAACAAACAGACATGCAGTCATAGTTTCGAAATTAACGCACATCGTCACTTGACTATTTGTTTCCTTTTTTATTTGGACATTTGCATCATTAGCCAAGCACCGCTGCTCGCGAACACGCTAGTTGAAATCAAAAGATTAAAAAAGACCACTCAGAAGACCGACTAATAGATACCGAGAAACTCTAGGTACTTGATGATTGCAGCAAAAGTTACAGGTAGAAATTTACTTGATAGTCTGATGTAAATTGTTCTAAACAAGCTCTGAAATAGAAAGTAATAGTGCCATGTAGAAGAACTTACCGTGAACCATAAGAACTAAAATAATCATCATTACCTTCATCAGAGAAATAAATTGCGGTCAATCAACTTAGTGTAACTCTGAACTAAAGACTCCTTTGGAATCGACATCTTAAAAAAAATCCTAAGCAAAGCAACTTCAACTCAAGCAATTACTATTTTTGGCTACTATTTATCCCCTAAACACCCCCAACATAGGTACTTATGCTACACTTGTGTGGTTAGAGAGGTTGGACAAACCTCTGTCCAGAAATCACTCTGGAAAACTACACTATGGGCTATGGGATGGCCATCTTGTAGTTGGTAGTGTGATTGTTTGCGACCCGAGGTGTACAGGTTCGAGCTCGAGCGGGGAACAGTAACACCAACAAATCTAAGTTTATTCAACCACTACTTTTTCTGCTTTCTGCCTAGTAGTACAAAGGACCATTGGAATTGGAAATTTCCACTTTATAAAGAAAAATGAGATGATCCATCACTGCAGCTCTGTAAACACTTAAGATCTCCCTCCACTGCACATAAAAATCAAAATGTCTGTCGCAGCAGGCTCCAACTTCAAATCAGATAATTTGACAGCGCTATGGTCTAACCCAGCAACTCGCATCACGGACTTCATGTCTCGTTCCATCCCTACAAAAGTAGACTTTAGTCGTCACTTTCCAATTCCAAAAAAAACGGGCTCCACACGGAACTCAGCACAAGGATCACGTTAAGCCACAAAGTTTATTAAATTCTTAGACAACATTTTCACTAAACAAACGTGACGTAGAGCTTTTAACAGACTCTCACCAGCCGCTATCTACTCAACTACCATTTCTAAAAATTTGGCGAAAGTACCTTCTGATCCGGAATTTCCCATTCAAACAAACCGCGCTTGAGATATTGTCAAAAGCTTTTTTTTTTTAGGTTGGTACATCTGTCTGGTGCTCAAATATCTGTTTGAGTGCCATTTGTCGGGAGTTTGTGCGTGATAGCCTTGTAAACAAGTCTGTTTGTTTTGTTCTGCGAATTTGCTAAATTTGTTGCAGAAACAGCATCGCATTAATGTCGCTAAAGAAATGCTTTCTTTGGACAAAAATCTTATCGATGGCATCATTACCGGTGACGAGACATGAGTCTATGAATATGACATCGAAACTAACCAACAATCATCGGAATGGCGCTTCTCAGACGAGCCAAAAGCCAAAAAACCACGACAGAGTCGATCCAAAATCAAGGCTTTGTTGACCGTTTTCTTTGATTGCAGTGGTGTCGTCCACTCCGAATTTCTTCCGCCAGGCCAGACAGTAAATAAGGAGTATTATGTGAGCATATTAAAGGGTTTGAGGGAAAATGTTGGTCACAAGAGGCCAGAATTGTGGAGAAACAACTCGTGGTTTCTTCACCACGGCTCACACATCTCATCTTGTACGTGAATTGCATCATTGAAAAGTGTTTCGCAAGGAAAATATCAATGGTCAGCTATATGGAATTTAAGTAAGAACCATGTGAACTCCGCGGAATCTGCTTTGGGATGCTGCGATCGGTTTTGAGTGATCTGTTTCAAAATTGTGTGGACATTTTTCTAAACTTCTGAGTGTCTTCAGTGTTCCACCAGCGAACAAATTTACCTCTTCTGCTGTTTCTGACTGGAAAGTCATTCCCATAGCTTCCAGTCTCAATTTTAAAGCTTCCATTACGATTGAGTCTACGGTCATGAGTTTAGGAATGTGGGGCACTTTTTGATTGAAATTCAAGAGATACCTCTCCCAGAACACGACACATTGTGTTTTTCTCTTTAGAAAACACTGTTTGCAATCACGTTCCACTCCAATGTCGGCACTTTGTCTCGTTCCTAATATGGATCAAAAGAAAAGTCTCCTTATTTCGGAAAACTTTAAATTCCTTATTAAAATTCCCTTATAATGGAATGCACGACTTGTAAAAAGTTCTTAAAATCCAAACAAATTGAATAAATATCTACGAACTCACTAAAAGCATTTTTTCTAAAAAAAAAAAATCAAATTCTTCCGGCAATTAAGAAATTTCTCCCATTCCCCGGAAGATTCAGTGAATAGCGTATGAAGTGTCTCCTTCCTCTTGTACCTAACTGCGAGAAGCTCTTCAGAAATCAATTTCTATGATTCCCATCGATTCTTATAGAACGCGTGCGGTATGCACGATTAACCGTATACCATCGTCTTCTAATGGAATGCATATTTAAATTTTATTTTATATTTTTTCTATTCTCCTGTCCTTCGTTCGTATACATCTCGTCTTTCTTCTCCCCAGTCAGCGCGGGATAAGGTATTTTGATGAGTTTTGTTGATGCTGTTCCCACTGTGTCACAGCCGCCCACTCAAAAATGGTAAAAACGAAAACAAATATCTATAGAATGTGTCCCATGGATTTGTAAGTGCTTAGGTGTGCACGGTTCGGTTATTATGCCTTGGTAATGCCACCCTTTTTCTAGGTTACAGAAAATGCATACTTCAATGGTTTTTCTTAGAGACAAGGTGGAATAGAAAAAGAGAGAAGGAAAGGAAAAAAAGTTGTTCTTACATTCGCGACGGCTAATTGAATTGGAATTGTAAATGCACGGGCCATACTCTTCTTCTAGGACGGGATAAGGTCAGAAGACCCTAAATCAGGGTAGATGGGAATGTGCTTACGTTGGATGTTTGGGTTACTGTGGATTGTCGGTTTCCCATCGGGCTAAAATTTATATTCAATCTCCATAAATGCGCTTTGACATGCAAATATTTTCATGGAAGACGGAGATATGCATTTCAAATGAGCAAGACCTTTTGTCGTGCATAGACTGGAACGAATTTAGCTTAGTTTGGTAGCGTGTCTTCTGTCATTTCGTGTCAAAGGATCAGTCATATTTTGTGTACTTATGTATGTCTCGCCATGTTCTTATTTATTAAGAGTCTTAAGCTACAATTAGGGGAAATGTTCGAAGGAAACAAAACTGCTGAAATGATGGGCCTTAAATGAACAGTAAGGACTTCGAATTGAATATGCGACTGTAGTTTGAATCGAACCTCAGTAGTCAGTTCTTCATGCCATGGGAAAGTTTAAGTAGACTACGGATCTGGAGAGAGCTTAACTTATACTCCGCTGTCATATCTTGAGAGCCCATTTCAGTACTTTAGCCAACTGAATCTCTACTCCATCACACACGCAGTTAAACCTATACAAACTGAGTATTTTCTGAGTTTTACCTACAGCCTTCACGGAATTCTGGTCTGCAACGAAATCCAGTCCTATCATGACAACGAAAAGAAACGGCTGCGCAGCAGAAAGGAGAATTGCGTCGGCAATGACGTGACGAATGTTGGCTTACAAGTCGTTCCTCGTATCTTTTCGGCGTAGACTAGCGGCTTCACATATCCACACAGAAAATAATCCAAAGGTATTAAATCACACGATCGGGAGGAGGCCAATTCACAGGTCCATTACGCGAAATTATGCGCTCATCGAATGTGTCCTTCGATCTTCCACATTAATGTCATTCAATTGAGGAATGAAAAAGTCAATAATCATGGATCTATAGCGCTCTCCATTGATTGTGACGCTCTGACTGGCATCACTTTTAAAGAAATATGGACCAATGATTCCACCAGCCGCACATAAAGCACACCAAACAGTGACTTTTTGTGGATGTAACGGCGTCTAATTAATGGCTTGTGGATTTTCTTCACTACAAATGTGATAATTTTGCTTGTTGACGTAGTCATTCAACCAAAAATGAGCCTCATCGCTGAACAAAATTTTGTGGTGAAAATAGCGGCCCATTCACGCTATGGTCAAGCGGTTTCAATTCTTGCACGAGCTGGTACTTGTAAGCTCGTAAACCAAGATCTTTTCGCAAAATCTTCCTTAAAGTTGATGGACACAGCTCCAATTGCTGTGCACAATGGCGAATCCACTCATTAGGGTGTTCCTCAATACTACGCTGCACAGCAGCAACAGCTTCTTCGGACGCACTGTATGACGTCCCTGCGGATGCGTATTATCGTACACGTGGTGCGAAAAAGATCCGGTTATTCGAATTACTTGCTCGGATGGATGATTATGTCGACCGTAAAATGAACATAGCCCACGGTAAGTTTCGTGAACTGAACAACGAATTTCGAAATAAATCAGCTGTCAGCTGTCAAATTGGCTGTTGCTGGAAAAAGTATTGCCAATTCGAAAAACAAAAGTCTAAAAAAATCGCCTTTTATTTGCCAACTATTTCGCTGTATTATCGGGTACATACTAAAGACCGGTTACCAATTCATTCATCGTGGGGCACATCTTAAGGAACTTGGTTCTAAACGAACTTCTAGCAATTGAAGCTAGATATGTAGACTATGTCGCTATCTCAGTGTCAGATCGATTCAGACCCACATTCTGCAATTCGCTCACAATACACTGGTGTCATGGACCAATGGCTGTGGCCTGAATGTTACCGCGCAACATCCCATTTAAGTTAACATTCTACGCTGTACTTTTCGAATAGAACATAGTGAAGCGCCTTATGGTTGGTTATGGTATGGTTGATCACAAACCTTGCTATATCTCCTCCAAATTAATAATTTCCGTAACGCAACTGATTGATCCAAGTGTCACAGTCTTCTCTGAGGATCTGGATATTCATTCTCCTCTAATATTTCTTATCATGGCTGATAGTAAAATACTGTATGAGAGATAGATATTGTTATAGCGAATGGATTCGCTCTTTCGTAAGTGTACGTATGAAAACTTGACAAGCGGTCCCCCATCTGAGTACTAACAGCGCCCGATGGTGCTTCATTTCGGTGATCGGACGAGAACTTTTGCTTCCGAACATATACGCGTATTATGGGCTACTTGAGCAATTGACAGTACTGAAGAAAACTTAACGTAGAATTATGACATTGGCTTCCGATTGCTTCCGACTATTATAGTTCAGCCTTAAAGGTCGAACTGTAATAGTAGAATGGGTGCGTACGTCGACGTACGTAACTGTGCGAACACAAGAAACTTGTATTGTACGACCATAATAGCTTCTTGGTTAGATTCGTCAAGTTTTCGTTCAGTTTTGCTCACTTAGGAAAAGAGCGAGCCCATTCGCTCTTTCGTACCAAAATTTGACATTTGACTTTAACTCTGACAATCGCTTCCGTTTACATACGCCTATTATGGGGAACTTGAGCAACTGACAGTAGTTTCCGATTGCTTTCGGCTATTAAAGTTGAGCCTTAAGCCATGCTCCGTACCTTGGTAGATGCCAAACCAGTAATATTGAACTATTGTATAGTTGCATGGGTTTCAACTTTGAAGTGTCTGCATGTGTGCTTCTAATTTTGAATTCTATGTGAACATGTTTACATTGAATCTTCTAGAGCCGTAACGGCATCAAAAGTTTTGATGTATTTTCACGAGTGAGAGCAAACTATTAAACCAAACAATATGGCGGGCGGTAGGCGCTATTTTGTCTGTTTGTCACATTATTTTTTAAGCTTTTTCCCAAATTAACATCCACATTAAAATCAATATAATGTTCGCGTAATTTTTTAAAATACCCATGAACTTTTCAAAATTGTTTGATTCAGCAGTTCTATACATTATAATTCGTGTGCCATTTATGTAAAATAAAATCGACTTTTATCCAACCTTCAAGATTTCCTTGTTTCACTATTTTTACAAAATGTTACATTAAAACTGTCTACGGGTTGATAAACTACATCTCTGGTCAAAACGGACAGACGAACAGATTGACATACAGCTGAACCTACTTTTTTTTCCCTCTTCTACAGCTAAGTTTCATCTATGCAGTGCAACTCCTGTGTGGCAGAAATATTTGCGTGAGTATAGTTTCCAGTTTTTGAGCAGCTTACCCGGGTGTACAATGTGAGACCTGCTGTTGGCTTATTACGATTTAGCCCGCTAGCCGCTTTCTTTAAAACCCTGACTCATAGACCTGCGCTTAGGGGGTTTTGTAAAGTGACGTCCCTAGTCCTTGTTGAATTGTCTCCTTAGTTCAAGGAAACAACGATTGCTGGAAGTGCCTGCATCATGTCTGCATTGACGTCGTTGATATGGTTGATAGTCTAAGAATACAAATTTCTTGACTACCTTGAAGTTATATCAGTCCTTGGTGACATTTTTGCTAAGGAGTCAGTTTAATTTTCAATACTGACAGCAGTTCTACTGTGTTCCGTCTCTGGTTTAGGTAGCGAAACATTCTTTCTTCTATAATAGTCACGAATTACTATGCTGCCGGAGAACCGAAACTTCAATTGCAATTCACCTAGGAATACAACTTGGTTATTTCAACATGAAAACTGTGCCAACATTTCGCTTCACATGTAGAGATATCGATCTATTACATGTCAAGTAACTAATTTACGACTTCTTAACAGGCCACGCTTAAAAAGAAAAACGAATTTTCTATTCAATATTTTTTGGCAAGAGCTGTGGCTATCTAATAGACTTAATCACCACCTTCTTCTCATCCAACAGTGGCCATAGACTTTATTAAAAGCCCAACTATCCAACCCATATCAGGTACTTCAGCCAACTTCACAAGCAGACCACACTGAATAGCATAAATAAATAATACGAAGGAAAAAAAAGGAAAAACCTTCGTTCACCTAATCTTCTATCACTTGTTCCACAAACATCCTTGGAAAATCACCTTTTTTTTTTTGTTCGGATTCTTCTTTAATCCATAAAAATATTTAGACCGCCAGACAGGACTCACCTCTTGAGGCTGTTTATTGTTCCCTTATTATCGCAGTACAATGACCAATCCAGTTGGACATGCACGTAAATTTCACACAAAAAAACATTAGATAAAAAGAAAAAAATTCCAGGACGAGAATAGAAAGGAGCACCAGCACCAAACAGGTCGCCAACAAAATCTTCAACAAAACCTTATCCAAGACACAATGAAAGGATTTTTTTTTTGTTTGCTCTTTGCTCCTTTTTGCTGTTGTTTTGGAACTGACACCGTAAACTATTGACATTCATGTAGGTAGGAAAATATAGAGGCAACAACGGTACACAATGGAAAAGGCATAGGGAAAAGAAGAAGAAGAAAAGGATTTCCGCACAGATTGTGGCTTAAGGATTCACCTTCACCTTAATTACGGTAGACTTTGTGTGTAGGTAGTGTGTAAATGTAAGCTCATATCCATTTGTTTATCCTTTATCTATTGTGTGCGGATGTTTCAAGGCTGTGCCACAACAGCCCGACACACCAAAGTCAATCTTTATTTCCCCAGAGTGACAATGTGTTTTTCTCTCCACAAAATTAGAGCAATGAGTCCGACCAACCGACAGGCTAGGACGACGGATAAGGGTTGACGGCTGAGTAATGCATAAAATCGATGCTCTAGGAGGGAAAAAAATAAATAACTATCAACAACTAATCTCGCAGAGAGCGGATTTTTTTTAATAGTACCCACTACAACTGAGTACTCCAGATGTTATTGCAGCTGGAAATCTATCAATCGGCAGCTGAAGGGTGGTATATCGTGCCAGAAAAACGTCAGATGCAGAATTCCCCGCTGACAAAAGCGCACTTAGCCAGAATTTGAAGAGGTTTCTGCCTCTCCAGGCATTTGCTGGGAAACTGCTACCCAAGTACTCGTAGTATTTGTATGCTGCTACTTGGTACAATGGCATGTACCACTGACGTCGTCATCGTCGTTGGCGGGAGAATGGCAATTAAGTATTTATTTCTGAATTTTTTTAAAGCGGCCGCTAGCGACGGGTGGTATGGGTGTATGTACGTAGCAAGCCGAGAGCATGTGATCGACGAGCAGGTAAATAAACATCTAGAACGCGTCTGTCGATGGAAATGTATATTACGAGAGCGATTTTATCCGGTGGATTAACTACGTGAGTTGGCGTTCTCTATGGGGTGGGGTGATATATATTTTTAGATTTTTCCAATGTTTAAGGAAACATAAAAGTGCATCATCAAGGGAGGATCTGGGGGAAGACTCAATAATGAGTTTTTAATGAAAGAACAAGGGTAGATATATCAGTGGTACTCGTATGTACATACAATGAGAACTGGGTGGAGTGAAGATTTCCAATTGAAGTTATTTTAAAATTTGCTATAGATACTTTTTAAGAGCATGTGGGAAGGTAATTTGTGTTTGGAATCACGAAAGGGAGAATGTGAAACTATGTTGGAATAGCATTGCTCTTCAGTTATGTTGATTACTCGTACATCGAAAGAAAATGTTTTCAATTATTCCTGAAGTTATTTACAGAATGCTTTCTTGATGTCTTACATAATTGCTTTGCAGAAACACAAGGATCATTATTCTGGATATAGATTTTGGGATATTATGCAGGTGTGTATAGTAAATAAGGCATCGATGTCTAACTAGTTCAATTCTCTTCTGGCTAATAACACATTGACAACCGCAGGAATAGGGAACAATCTCGCCGACAAGACATCGCTCTTTAGGAAAACCGTAATCGGCTCAAAAATGATAATTTTCATTAAAAATTTGTAGATCTATTGTAATTCGCCGACTTGGGGCTATAGTCGATGATATACTCAACTTAGAGTACCTCCTCCAGTACAATTGTCTTGGTAAACCGGAGTATCTGCAGTGGATCCAATGATGCTAGATCTTGATAGGCATCCACGTGGTTTATTTTTTTTATGTGGATCAGTGCTCCACATTCCTGAAGCGGGTGTCCTGAGGTTTCCTCAATATCTCTATATCTTGTTCTATATCTAGTTTTCTGATTTGTTCCTTAAGTCTTCAGTGACCAGTTCGGAAGGCTGTAAAAATACGCAGACCTTACTCCTTTTCCGGGTGTAGTTCCAGAGAAGTTCTTTGGCAGAGTTTCTCTCAGCGTTTGGCTCTTACATTCCTATTTCTTCCTCAGCTCTTCCCGTATATTTTATGTGGTCCCAGCCCACAAAATGGTTCCAGTCCGACGAATCAGAGACCACTCCGATTAGTCGCAGTCTACAGGCATACTTGTTCATGTTGATGTGCCCGGTATACAAACTACTTATTAGTTTTAATTACCTTCTGCCTAAATTAATTGCCTGCCTGGCTCGGAGAAAGTTAGGACAATTGAACAATGTCACATCTAAGACGTAACAAACACAAACCACTAAAACCACTAAAAGTACCTTCTAACTTTTAGAGTGGGCTTTTAACCATCTATCATTTTTTCAAATTCAAATTTCAGCCAACCAACGGATGTAAACAGCTGTAAACAATCAACAAATGTGTTCGATTTCTGTTCGATCTGTCAAATTCATTTAAATTTGATGCAACATTATCTCTTAAACTGTGTTTTTGTTCTCAAACTTTAAATTTTTGGGTTTGTTTGATTAAAATTTGCTGTAAGTCAGTTCTAAGGTCGATACTAGTTGTTAACAGGTTGAAAATTGTTTATAATTCTTTGTCTGTACTGGCTGTAAAGTAAAGCTGTTACTTAGCGGCTACTAATATTCTTTAAAATCAGATGACTATAATTTTGCGCCATTATGACTAAAAACTAAATTAGAGTCCCGAAATACCTAATACAACTATAAACGCATGACAAATTACGATACTCAAAAGAGGCGTGACCCGCCCACAAAGTCGCAATGAAGCTGTATGATTTAAGGATGATTTTTATACCCTAAACGATAAAATAAATTCAAATTGTCCATAAATAAAATAAATAAAATAAATTCAAATGCTGCTGCATAAGAGAAAAGTTGTATGGAAAGTGATGTGTTTAGGATATTGTTTATTATTTATCATAAATTCTACATGGCTAACGTTTCCTTGTCTCATAATTCCTTAAATGTCACTATGTGAACAAATAATACATACAAATCTCACGATTAAAGGTAGGCTGAAGTGTGATTTTCCATGAGCAGTGATCGCAATGAGCAATTAAGGAAAAGAGCAGTTAATACTAGCAGTGATTTAATCACTTTTAAGACCACAGTTAGCAATGGATTGCTGTGTTCTCTTTAGTGCTCATGTTGCGCAGTGCCCTTTGCATGTTCGCTGCCCAATGCGCAGTACCACTATTCCGATTTAAGGGCTGTTGCTTGTGTATATTGAATATAAACAAAATTGAATATTTATTTAAGCAAAAAAATAAATAAATAATTGCAAATAGAAGAGAACAAAAATCGAACAATAATAAATCCGAAGAATACAATGTTTTCTGTCCCTAGAATCATATGCAAAGGTAAGTACGTTGAGAGTATATGATTTGGGCAAGAGTTTTGAGAGCATTGTAAAGCATCCGAACTGGGGTTAAGTATGCACCACAATATGACTAAGGGGCAATGAACAAGCAGTCTGTGTGTTAAGTGTTGTCTGTGTAGGATCAAAGCTATAAAAGCATTGAACAGCAGAGCAGTTATCTTGCAGAGCAATCGCAACTGTTCTCTGCTCAGTGCAAATAACAGAGTTATAAGTAGCAGTGATCACAATCACAGGCTTACCTTTAAGCATTATACAGAAGATCAGTCTTTTTCATCAATCAGATTGATACATCTTCAATCTTCCTTTCAATCTTTTCTTCAAACTAATATAAATAGATACGATGAATAGAAACAAATTTCAGTTTAAATGAAAACATTCTCCAATCTCTGTACGTCAAAAGGGCTCAAATTTGTGCTCAGTTATGACGCTGTTCAATCATTTTAAAGAAAAGATTGATCGTCTATACCGTGCTTTACTCACAATAGTTAAAAATGTGGTCATACTTTATTTTTCAAACCAATACTAGCAAAAATGACCATTGAACCAAGCATCAACAAAACCTCAAAACAGAATGTAATCCAGTGTGCGTGACATGTTTCGACCGTGCACTGTAACCTCGGCCTTATACTCTGATACAAAAACTACCTCACCAGCAACTACAAAAAACAATAAAAAAAAGTATTAAGTAAAGCAGACCACCCAGTATGCCATTCCTCCCCATGTTCAGAATCAAAACCCATATTCGATGTAAACACTGAGATTAACCTACTTCAGTTGTACGAGTATTGTAAAGTACACTGCCCAAAGCTGTTAGTGATTCTATTTTTTTGCATGCAAAACTGGCAGAAAAAAACAATTTTGAAATGTTATATCTCTCAGATATAGAATATACCCCCATAGGATACACATACATAACTGTTTCCAGTATTTGTTTTTGATAGGCCATAGAACGAAATAAAAAAAACCTGGCAACCAAAGTATGCGGTGCGATGGCATTCATGTGCACCCGAAACGTTTTTTCCCCGTACTGAACTGAAACTGGTATGTGTCCTGGATGCCATTTTTTCTGCATTTTTACATGCAAACAAATAACCGCCAACACAAAGAATCCATTATCAAGAGTACTGAGTCGCTATATCGTGCCTGCATCCATGTATGGTTTTTTTTTTTTTTTTTTGGGCGATGTAATTTTTTTCGTCGACAGTGTAGTTTTTTTTTTCCCCGGTACTCGTAAATGGTGCACTATCTCATGCAATATGCTTTGGTCAGCTTGTGCCAATTGGTATTCCACAGGGACGACAATTATTGAAATTGTTTTTAAATAAAATAATCCGGGGAATAAACTCCTGGGAGTTAACACACGATCCATCGGAACGAATTGAATGGATGTTTGATTTGAGAATTAAATTTGCGAATTCCTTATGCGAGGGTGGGCGTAATTCAAGAAATACTTCGGGATGGAAAACTTTGAAGTTTGTTTTTTTTTTTTTTTTTTTGTGGGATATGATCCGAACGTGTCCACTACCATCAGAGTAATCGCATTAAGCGTCACATTTAACTTTGGTAATAAGGACCAATTCGTCTGGAACAAGCATAAACTTCATGTCCGTGAGTGTAATCAAAAGTACGACTAGGGGGCGAGAGAGGAAGAAACTTTTATTCTCAAACTTTAATCAAATTGCCTTCCATTGGAATGGAGGGAGGAGTAGGGAATGTAAGCCGGAGGCAAAGCAAATATTTTCGAATGATGATACTCTACTTGATGATTAAAACTTTTTTTGTTGGCCAATTACATTTTTTTTTTATCTGATCTGAATGAATGTGGGTGGAGATGAAGAAGACGCTTCATGTGTATGATTAAAGGACAAGTTTTTTTTTTGAGAGATGTCCTCAACTTGTTCTTTAGGAAAATATTGATGTTTGCTAGGACTTTCCGGGGTGGGGGGATATGAAAAATCAATTGCGGAGTTTATGTTTTACACGTAATCCTGGATAGAGTTCGTTTGAGTTCTTTTAAAGTTAGTTTAGACTTACTCGTAAGAGTCCTTGCACCCTTCAGTGGGATATTTCTTTTTGGTCATCTGTACTCTGTTTCGTAGGATCTTCGTGGTGTTAATGTGGGTGTATTGCATTTAGTAATTTTTTGTACGAGTAGACGAACAGGCAAAAAATTAAATCCTGTAGAGAGCATGTAGATGTGATTATAATCAAAAAATTGTGTGTGAAATCTTACCTTGTAAAGTTGCGCAGTCTAGGCTTTATAAGACCGTGAAGGCTGTATTGACGGTAAAGATCAGACAATTTGTAAGCTTGTTTATCAGAACGATGTCTCAGATTGAATTCTATGTATTTTGTTAATAAAGGGTGTCCCAAAATTCACGCAAGAAGTAATTTTGATAGAAAACACAGGTTTTTATTTAAAAATTGTAAATGTTTTATTGATTATGTATGGAATATCATATCGGGTAAATGGCCTCCACGGCTTTGCTTGCACATACGCACTCTTTTGTCTAAATTTTCTATGACCGTTTTGCATAAATGTGGCTGAATTTCGTTGATACAGCGCTCAATTTGCTCCTTCAAGGCGGGGGTGGTCGTGGGCTTGTTGGCATAAACCTTAGACTTAAAAAAAACCCCGAAAAAAAAGTCCAACGGCGTTAAATTCCATGATCTGGAGGGAAAATTACACGACCAGGAAATGATTCATGCAGTAATTGAATTGTTGCTCGGACTGTATAGCATGTGACATCGTCATGTTGAAACCACATGTCGTCCACATCCATATCTTACAATTTAGGTACAAAAAACTGGATTATCATGTCGCGATAGCCAGCACCATTATTGCCTGACCAGCCACATTTTCAAAGAAGAATGGTTTGATAATGCCTCCAGCCCAAAATCCGAACCAAACAGTGACACGTTGTCGATGCATTTATTTCTCAACAATCACTCGTGGGTTTTCTCAACCCCAACAACAATTTTGACGATTAACAAAGCCATCAAGATGAAAATTGAAGATGATTTTGTTTGAAAAATCAGCATCCACTTGTTGTTGTTCCATAATCCATTCAACGAACTCTCTTCGCTGTGCGTGGTCAGTAGAATTCAGTTTTTGAGTCATTTGCACTTTGTATGCATGAAGATGCAAATCTTTCGTGAGAATACGCTAAGGAGAGCTTCTCGAAATGTCCAATTCTTGACCACGGTGCTGGATTGATGTTCCTGGACTCTCAACAACACTCTCACAAAATGCTTCGATGTTTTGTATTGAACGACTTGTTGAAGGACGGCCAGAGTGTCTAAGATCACTAATTGATCCAGTTTTTTGAATTAATCTCTTCACAGTTGATGAAGTTAAATCACCACTTCGACCATATTTTGTACGAAAATTGAGATCTGTAGCTGCCAAACCTTCATTAGTTTTAAAATATTTATCAGCAATGAAAACGCGTTGTTCTTTCGTGTAGCACTCCATTTTTAATAATCCTGAACTGTCAGCTGTCACGCTGTCTTTTTTTCGTTAGCAACACTTTACCGCACAAATGACGGAAAATTCAAATTTTGCATGCACTTGGGACACCCTTTATATAAGAATTTTTGGGCGCCGTGGATCAGTGGTTAGCGCGCGATCACTGAGCTGGAATTCCAGAAAACACAAAAAAAGAAACAGTTTTCTCACAGTCCCACCTCTCGCGAACGTCTGACAACCATTCTAGAATAAAATTGTTATGAGAAGCTTCTCTCAATCGAAAAATTTTGCCTTCAGAGGCGGCATAAGACTGTAGGTTCCAACTGACGCACGGCACGAATGATACGAGAAGGTAGGACAGGCCCTGCATGGGCTGTTAGCGCCAAAATATTTATTTATTTATATTTCTAAGAGTTAGTGTCAATGTTAATGTTAATGTTAATGTTAATGTTAATGTTAATGTTAATGTTAATGTTAATGTTAATGTTAATGTTAATGTTAATGTTAATGTTAATGTTAATGTTAATGTTAATGTTAATGTTAATGTTAATGTTAATGTTAATGTTAATGTTAATGTTAATGTTAATGTTAATGTTAATGTTAATGTTAATGTTAATGTTAATGTTAATGTTAATGTTAATGTTAATGTTAATGTTAATGTTAATGTTAATGTTAATGTTAATGTTCATGTTAATTTGAACTTATTATATTAACACCTTGAATCGCCCTAAAACTGGAGGTTAAGTTGATCTTGCGTAAGGTGCAGGTAATGCAGAAACCTATGGACCGACAGTGTGTAATTTCGAAAAAGGAACTGAAACTTCTACCGAAATGTTTCACCCTGTAGCTAGCTATGGTAAGGCATTGACATAAAATCTTGAGATGATCGTTGAGTTAGCAGTGGGCTGAGAAAGCTTTGCATCACGTTCGCGCAATGTGAGAAGCTGGTTTTAATTTGTGCCTGAAGGTTTGGTTAACTTCTTGGTAGCCCTCGAGTTGTGTTCCATTTCGAGAGTTCCGAAGTGTTTACCTCTAGCTGATGAGTAGGCCACATAAAAGTTCAGGGCGGAAGAAGAGAGATTGTAAGCTCATTTCTTTTCATGTCCATGTGCCCGGACACCCAAATGAGGGTGATTTTGTTATGAGCAACAAGCTGCATTTAGGTGCTTCGACAGTTCCATAACACTCAGTGGTTAGTGCGTTGTCATATGGGGTCCATAGTTAACATTATCAAAACAAACAAAAAAAGTTTTCAGAATATTCGTACTGAAAAGTTATTTCCATTGACCTTGGAGTAATATCGAACATTTTAAAAGTTATGTAGAATTTTCAAAAAATTTTGAAACAGAATTTTAAAATCCAAAATTTCGAACGGAATAATATTTTTCGTATAACGCATCATTTTCGAGATATTCGCACTTGAAAATGATTTCCATTAACTTCGGGGTCGACTTTTTTTGGGATTCTGTCATCTGTGGTCAGGCTGCGGGCACTTATGGGCCTGTTTTGATTTTAGGTAAAGTTGGACATATTAGAATTGCTTTTATAATTTCCAGAAATAGCACCACCATCTTTAGTAGAGAGTTTCAAAAGTTAAATTTTCGTAGGACGTATCATTTTCGAGATTTTCGCAGTCAAACTTCGGCTTAAAGATTGATACTTTGGATGTGTTCCTACAATTTTCGAAATTTTTTTGAAAAGTTCAGCAGCTACTTTTTAAATAATTTTGAATTTTTTTTGTATGACGCACCGCTTTCAAGAATGTTGCAATCAAAACCGATTTTAATTAACTGAAATATAAAGTTATACATTTTAAAATGTCAACTGACATACCTTCTTTTCAACGCCATACGTTTCATGCGTGAATTTCGCTACGACAGGAAAAACAGTATACCTATATATGTTGCGAAATTTAGAAAAATGTAGCAAAGCGATTTCCCATTGCCTAAATCGAATTATCTTAGGGAAATTAAGCCTTAGGCACGAATTTTTTGTGCACAATTAGCAATGTACTCGTATCTATATAATATACATGTTGGCAAACGGAGCACGTGCCGTACTTCTCATTTCAGACAAGTGTGATAAGAATGTTTCACGTTTTTGTTTCATTCCCTTGTAATATCTGAAGCAATGTTAGTAATAGACATTATTGATGAATGCTTTAAAAATAGATATTTTGGAACAAAATTTGGGGCTCACGTGCTCATGTGCTCCTATGGACAAGCCGCCACTGCTACCGAGCAGAAGGTTCAGGTTCGAAATCCAGTAAAACACCAACGATTTTTATTTTATTCACGGTCCCACCTCTCGCCAACGTCTGACAAACCTGCGAGAGTAAAATTGCCATGAAGAAGCTTCTAAATTACGCATTTGGATCCAGCAATAAAAACTGTAGGTCACTTTGATTCATTCATCTGAAAAATATATCACGCACAACACGAATGGTTGCGAGAAACTATTCCAGGCTCTACTCGTATATGGGGTGTTCACGGCAAAATGTTTATTGATTTATTTATTTTACATAGTTTTTGGAGATCTAGGCAATGTCGCTGTTGATGATTAGAAACAGATTCAGGAAAATGGAAAATGTGTTTTCAAAATGTACGTGTAAAGGACTAGCTACTTAATCATAGGCAAAACAACTTTCAATTATTATTGTATTTTCTAGACTATAAAAGCATTCCATTTGTTATACAATTTAATCTACATCTTCATTCCTAATGAATTGCCAAACGAGTAATTGTTGACTTATCAATTTTATAAAATCAACTTTTGAACAAAACAACTTCAAAGCAGAAACGTTGCAATTCATTTGTTATGAGTGTGTGATTATTTTTTATATTGGCATGATGAATCAATTAGATACAAGAATATTGAATTAATTCACAAGTTGAGAAATATTTACAATTAAATCAACTAATGGAATAAAACCGCATGTGTTATCCAGATGCCTTCTAAAATATGCATAATTCATTGGCAGATACAATGTATATATGTTGGCATGTTTTTTTTTACGATTGGGAGAAATTAAAAATGGCCTTAGTTGTTTTTTGACTGCTTTAATTTATTTATGCGGTAATAAATTAATAAGCATTAAAGGCGACTACATGTCTGGTGGAATAAAAATAACGAAAATAACGATTTTTAAATTTGTGAATACAAAGTGATCAAAAAATTATGTCATGCATTTGAAACAAGTCGAAATGTTGAGACGTTAAGGTGGAGGAAGGAAGAGATTAGTTTGAAAGGTTGAAAGCATTCAAAATTCAATATTGCACGGCTTAAACGAAATGTTTTTTTAAATTCTATGACAAACAATTTACTAAAAGGTGATGAAGTGATTTAACTTAAATAAATATAAGACTTTTCCTCAAATAAAATATTTTTCTTGCAGTACTTTAACGGATACACCCTGTATATATGTCCTGAGCTAGATCAAAACGGCTTTAGCAATTTAATTTCGATAAAAAGTTGCACATTAACACTACAGTAGGTGTCATCATGATACTGCCACATCTCAAACGATAGTTGCTAATGTTTTTGTTTGCACTTGCCCAGCCATCTCTATTATAAGAAAAGTGTATTTATTGGTTAACAAGGATGTCAGAGATCCCTAAGACCTTAATGCTTCATATGGAACTAGTTCTGCGGGAAAGTTTGAGGAATCTCAAAATGGGTTTGATCAATATGAAACTATTTCGAATTTAATTGTGTTTTCACTGGGCAGCCATTTAAATTTAAGCCAACAGTAGACACGCCCACTTTCTGGGGATATTTTCTTCAAAAACAATCGTTTTGTTATTTCAAAAGAATCAACGGCTATAAAAAGACTTATGGTGTGGATTAATTTGGCAAATTTTTTAGTGTTCCGTACCAGAATGTCATAAACGAAACACTAATGGATTCAATATGGTGTGCCTGTCATTCGCTTGTTTTTGACTTAGAGAGCGGACATTTTGTACAAATATAGAAAGTAAGGGAAAAAATATTCTTGTGGAGAGTTTTTTTTTGTATACCCCAAGAGAAACAAAATATTTGTACATCCCATCGTGCGACATATTCAATTACGAGGACTGTTCGATAAGTCAGTGACTTTGATACAAGATGGCACTCGGATCGCATAGAGGATTTTTTTCTGACATCATTGTTTCTTTCTTTTTTTTTTGCATAGACAAAAAAAAAAAAAAAAAACAAGTAGATCTGTTAAACACGTAGCTTTTTACAGTGATCAAAAGAACTTTGGTTTGTGAGATTTGGCCAAAATGGAAACAAGTGAGTTTCGTAAAACTGCGCCGTAAAACCATTAAAGAGACTGAAGACAGACTTAAAAAATATTATGGAGACTCTGCTCCCTCGCATGGAATGGTACACAAGTGGTTCACTGAATTTCGTTGCGGTCGTACGAGCACAAAAGACACTGAGCGCCCAGGACGTCGATCGCCGGGTCAAGGTTCGTGAGATAGCTGAGATTGTAGCAATTTCAAATGATACCGTCATTCGAATCCTGCATGACCATTTGGGCATGAAAAAATGATCAGCAACATGGGTGCCGCGTTTGCTGACGGTGGACCAAAAACGGATTCGGGCAAAGATTTCAAAGCTGAATTTGGGACTCTTCAAGCGCAATTCAAGTGAATTTTTACAGCGTTTCGTAACAGTTGATAAATCCTGTATACATCACTACACGCCAGAAATGAAAGCTGAATTGCCAGGAGTCGAAATATATGAAATATTTATCTTGGTAAAGAATTGAAAAGAAAATTGAGAGCATGTATGTTTATTAGGAGGTAAAGAGAAAATTATAACACTTGGGGTAAAAAGTTGCCCCATCATATTTTATCCCGTCTTTATCCGATTTTTATGATATCCAGACATTTTTTTTAAAAATTTACAAATCCCGGAGCACTCAGACTCAATTTTCTGTCCATTGTACTACCAGGCAGAGTAGTTCTGCTGTAGTTGCTGGAGAAACTTAGATTTTATTTGTTTCTCTTTTATGCTTGGGTGGCTGTGGTTATGTTCGGCATAACTCAAAACTCAAACTTTATCAAAATCTGTTGAGTGGTTCTTGAGTTATGCGTATCAGAAAGATGATTCGAAAATGTTTAAGAATCCTCCTCGAATGTTAATTCCACTTCATTCGATTTCGATCAATTTGTAAGACAGCCTACATGCCAAATTTCATCGAAATCCGTTCAGGAATTCTTGTCTTAGATGACTTAAACAATTTTTAAAACCCTACCCAACATAGTTTTTAGATGAAATGATCTACGTATCAGGAAGTACGAATTAAAACTCATCAAAATGTCTTAATTGGGCTCGAAAACAAATATTATACTTAAAATAATGGTACGGAACATTAACCTTGCGAGACCCGACACACACTTGACGATTTTAACAAAATCTCCTAAAAGTCGTCGAAATAGCACCTAGCATCAAAATGTCATAATGCCACGCCCACTTCGTTGAAGTTTAGTTAAAGAATGAGGGATAGAGTATCATACGATGATATACCTCAGTCAGTGGGGGCATTTATATTGTGATTCTTTTTGATTTAACGCATTAACCTCGAGAATCAGTAAACGGATTTTAATGCAGTTTTCACTATCCTATAGCATATTCTTTGATAAAAGTTTGGGTGTACCAGTATGTATGTTTAAAACTATCTATATACACTGTATACTAAGGACGATGAGTGTTAAATATAAACGTACAGCAAGTCACAAAAAAAGAGAGATGAACTAAAAACTTAGAGCCCTGCAAAACTATAGGTATAACAGATACATCGAAAAATAGCTCTACATATAAGGGGCACGATTGGTTCGGCTTTAAGTAAAGTACCGTTAATTGTAAGTCCAGAATGAACATTTTCGGGGCCTACAGACCTCAAATATGAAGTTTGACGAAAATTATCCCAGCCGTTTAGTTCGAAGTCCTTTTAGCGCGCGGGTCCACTAAATCTTTATAATTGCAGAGCTTATACTACGCAGTATTTTTCTCCTAACTGTATCTCAACTAAAAAATTTCATTGGGCCCTTAAGAAATTATATCACTTTGAAATGATTAAACGCAAAATGAATTGATCCTAAAAAAACATAAAAAATAAAAATCTTATCATAAAGCATGTAGTACGAGTACCTACACCAGTGCAATGTGGTTCATACGATCAAAAGAAAGAGCTTTCCTAGAACGATTGTCAAAAGAATCCCAACTTAAGCACACACACAAAGCACTTACGTAGTCCGCCATTAAGAACTCTCTTTCGCCAGGAGAAAGCTCCGCACAAACAAACAAACAGATAATCCCCTCTCACTCAAGATTGTGTAAATTATAAATTATCAACGTTTCCATTATCCAACAAACGACTTGTAGCAGCTAATATCCTGTGTTTCTAAGAACGGTTCATCCTTGTAAAGTTGCATCCACATGATCTCTTTATTTCATCATCTCTCATCGCTTATCCTTTGATCCTGTATTCCATTTAACATTTTTACCTGTCCTCGCTCCTAACCCTCTCTCTGTGTTACGTATCTCTTTGTGTAATGTTTGACAGCTATCATGATTATCACTCAATAGGAGTCATAGTATCCTTCGAGTTATTTTTTTTTTTCGTAAACACAAACACGCAAACATTGACACATCACTGGGGAGAGGGAGAGCGCGAGACGAGAAGCACACTCAATCTCATTAAAGATGCATACAGCAATTTGATGTGAAGAGCAAACATTGCAACGTCTGATGACAAATAACAATTTCAGAGATGAAAAGTGCACCCTCTGGTTTCATGTTTTGTTGCATCATCATCATCATCATCATCGTCGGGATCCTTGTCGGTCCTTGGTCTTCATAGTCTACCCCAACTACTAGCGCCACCATCAGGACAACTTCACTCGCTACCAGTGTCGGCATCTTTTCAGCTGTCACGGTTAAGAGGGTGGCGCGAGTTTTCATTAACGGACAGGTTTTTTCGACGCGCTCTTGAACTCCCATCCCTTGGTGGCATTTATTATTTTTTTTTGCATGCACTCAAGCCAATGATTGCAAGTGTTTTTTTTTTACATATTTATGGAAGGGAAATAGAGACACTGGCAGAGAGGAAGAAATGGGTAGAAATGCAGCAAAACTGAGTGCATTCAGATAACGATGTCGGCAAATGCTCTGTGTAGTTGTTTTGCAAATGCAAAATCCTTCAGAGAGATGAAAGAGACTCCCGTTGCGTGTCCTTTTCTCAGGGTAGGTTTGTATATATTCAACCCCTACTTGCAAACAGAGAAGACACAAAAAAAAAAATGGAAGAAGTTAAGAATCCTGACAGTAATTAGTGTTAATTAATATAGATTCTAAAGAAAAACAGAACAGAAAGGGAAACAGTAACAAAGGGAGGTAGGAATTCTTGGATTCGCCGGATAAAGACTTTGGCAAGCGCGGGTTACCAGATTTAATTAGATAAAATGGAAGAAACGTTGCACCATAATGTAAAGGAGACAATAGTGGGATCCTTGATGATTTTATGCGATGACGGTGGCTTAGAGTACAATAAAGATTTTCTCTTTATAGTGCATGTCGACTCTTTTACGTAACGAGTTATGAATTTAATGACTCTCTGTGACTATTCTTTTTTGCATCATCAATTCCATTAACATTTATCTCAATTGTTTTCTGTCGACTCATAAGAGTCGACTCAAAGAGTTATTGTATAATTGAAAATCTTTTTGAATTCGTTGTATTTCTTTTCAACAGTTCATCCGCATATTCTTTAACTGTTCCACAGAATGAATGTTCATTCAGAAAGTCTTGTTTGGTTCTAAAAAAAAAAAACGTTCGACTCTTGCGACCCATTATTTGACCGGAGCAGGAAGGACATATCACTTGAAAATCGGTTGGTGAAGGGTTTTTTTTTTGGTTATTTAAGAGCTCTTGCGATGTGACTCTTTAATGCAAATAGCTGTTATTGACATAGCTGCGATAACATTAAATAAGAAATGCATTTTTCCGTGTTTGATCTTTGAAATTTCAAGCGAAAAAATTCTTTCCCGTAAAAAGCCATACACGACGCTTTTTCAGGACATATTTGTATATATTATATTGATTGCGATTTATATAAATAAAAATCAGAAAATATTTCTTACTCTTCCCGCATAAATCGTAGCAGTTACCGTCCCTGCTATTTATCATCCATACAGTGATACAGGACATTTTTACGGGTTCTTTTCGCGAAGTCAAATAAAATATTTGACGTCTAGTCTAGAACTCCCGGGGATTTGTCAGACATTCGATTAAAAAAACAATTTTTTAACCGTGAATCAAGTTTTAAAATTTAGGCTTTTAGATTCACTTTTTCTTTTAGACCCTAAGGTCTAAAATTCTTGGAACTATCCGCTACACAAACCTTTTTGGTTTAAGAATTCAAATTTCTTTCGAACGTGTATACTCGTACATCTAAATTTATTGTATTGTGGTACAAATATTACTTTTCTAAAGGGTGTTTTTTTAGGAGCTTTTTTTTCAATATGGCAACACTCAGACAGCTGATAGTTAATCTGACAACTGACTCCATCCTTTTTTTCAGTATTGTTTGGCAAATCATCATGCAAAGATTTACTTCCGAGCAGCGTATACAAATTGTAGAAATTTATGTTAAAAAAATTTTTTATAGAGCGCTACGCCAAACAATTAAAAATTTCGCACTACATTTACTCTTTTGGACTCCAAACCACCGACAAGAATGCACAGAGTGCGCACAGATGAAAATGTTGAGACCGTTGAGGCCAGTGTTGAGGAAGATCCTAATTTATCGATTCGTCATCGTGCGCAAGAACTTGGCCTGTGTCCATCAACTTTGTAGAAGATTTTGCGCAATGATCTCAGTGATTCAGTGATTGGGCGCTTGAACAGTTGGAAGTCGATCCTCTTTTTTACCGTCAAATTTTGTTCAGTGATGACGATCACTTTGGTCTCAGTGGCTTTGTTAATAAGCAAAATTGTCGGATTTGAGGCGAGGAAAATCCAAAGGTGAACCATCAGCTAACCGAAACTACCATTGGGCCTTACTGCTTCAAAAATGAAGCAAATCGAAATGTCACCGTCAATGGCGCCAGGTACAGCGATCAACGATTTTTTTTTTCCAAAAGTGCGTGAACATGGTCTGCACGACATTTGGTTTCAAAATTATGGTACTACATGCCATACTGCCGGCGAAACCATTGAGTTATTGAAGAAAGTGTTCGATGAGAGCATTATCTCCAGAAATGGACCTGTGGCCTGGCCTCCAAGATTGTGTGATTTGACGCCGCTGGATTATTTTCTGTGGGGGTATTTGAAGTCGTCGGTCTATGCGTGAGATACGTCCTCAAATGCTCGAAAATTGAAGCTCCAGCATGCAGTTCCTGAGACGCCCCGTGGTGCCATATGCCCGAAATCATTCTTCATCATTAATGCCATAAAATTATCTATCGAATAAAATAAACTTTGCCTGATTTGCCCAACTTATGTGTGTTTTCTTTCAACTTTCAATCCTATAGCTCTTAAAAAAAACCCTTTATTACCAAAGGTTTTCTCGGCTTGTCTAGGCGGCACGTTCCGAATTTCATTTGGTAGTGAGTATATGAAATAAAATTCGAACGTTCCCTCTAGACAAGACGTGAATGTTTTTTATTTTCAGGTGAGTGGATTCAGCACATTTATAGATTTCACTGACAGTAGTAAGTAGTGTCAATATCTCGATGTTAACCAATTAGATATCGCAAATGTCATTCCCCTATTGGAAGATGCCAGTATTATGCTTGTTAACGTCTTGCTAACAGTTTTGTAGTCATAAATACACTCTAAACTAACATGCTGACGTAGTAAAAGTTTTTATTAATTTATAATGGAAATGCAGAGAGTATTACGCAGAATGTATTGTTGATGATTAGTTAATCCAACATTTAATATAAATAGAAAGTAATTTCGGTTTTTACAAGTAGATGGCGTTGTGTTTGTTGATTCTCGCTTTTGTCAATTTTATGATTTTTTTTCGAACACCTGTTCGTACAGTGTCAATTTGACCATGGAGTGCAAAAACGAACATTTTCGACATATTTTGCTTTTTTACTTCCGTAAAGGCAAGAAAGCTGCTGAGGTTCACAAAGAGTGAAGTTTATGGTGTTTACTGCTTAACAGAACGCACGTGTCAGAATTGGTTTACGAAATTCCATTCTAGATATTTTTCACCCAAAGATAACCAACGTTTTGGTAGACCAACTGAAGTTGATGATGACCAAATCAAAGTCATAATTGAATCAGATCGTCATATGACTGTGCGAGAGATTTCAGAGACTCAAAGAGGTTAAATGCATCACACACAACAATTGAAAATCCCTTAAAACGTCTTGGCTCGATATTTGGGTTCCACATGAATTGAAAGAGATTCACTTCCTCGTAATACAACGAATCAATATTTCCGATATGCATCTCAAACGCAATGAAATTGTTCCTTTTTTGAAACGAATCATCACTGGTCATGAAAAATGGATCGTCTACAACAACATCAATCGAAAACGATCGTGGTCTAAGCGTGATTAACCAGCACAAACCACATCGAAAGCTGAACTGCATCAAACGAGGGTTATGTTGTCAATTTGGTGGAATTATAAAGGTGTTGTGTATTTTGAGTTGGAACTAAACGATCAATTCATATGTTTACTGTCAACAACTAAGCAATCAAAGAATTGGCAAATCGTAAGGGAATCGTGTTCCACGATGACAACGCTAGACCACACACATCTTTGGTAACTCGTGAAAAATTGTGATGTCACATCCACCATACAGGCCCGACCTTGCACCATCAGATTTTCATTTGTTTCAAAGTTTGCAAAACTCTTTGAATGGTAAAACTTTTACCAATGATGATGACCTGAAATCGCATTTGGCCCAGTTTTGTGCTAATAAGGGCCAAAAGTTCTATAAGCACGGAATCATGAAGTTGGCAGAAAGATGGCAGAAGGTCACCGAACAAAATGGAAAATATATAATTGATTAAAGTTTATTCTTTGTATAAAAAAAAAAGAGTTTTATTTCACACTAAAAACACGAAATTACTTTCTTGCCAACCCAATAGATTCCAATTATCGTTTTAGAGTATATAGACAGTGTTCGTGAAGTATAGCCGAAGATTCAGGAAAATAGTAGTTTTTCATAGTTTGACATAAAGGGTAGGCCATCTGCTGGTTTCTTTTTAAATTACATATTATTTTGACACTGACAGTTCTTTCGCGCTCAATTTTGAACAACGTTGAGAAATATTGAAAACGTATTTCCAAAGTGAGTTCTGTGTTTTCGAAACAGTGTGAATGCTAATTGTTAACGCAAGTTAAACGTCGAGAATATACTACAGAATTGGGTGGACATGATGGGGTACTGCCAAGAAATTATTTTCCATAAATAATTGGAAAGTATATTCTGTTCAATAAAGCATAAAACTTTGAAAAATATTGAATGGATTGTTTTATAGGATTTTTAAAAAAAGAAACCAACAGATGGCACACCTTTTACATTTGATGGCTTGTTGAACCTCGTTGACTGAATTTTATCAATTAACGTAAAATGAAGTTTAATTGTTAAACGCCCTAAAAACTTAAATTCTTCTACTACAACCACACAGAAAGCGTTAAAGTATTCTTCGGACTTCGATGAAATTGAAGAACTGGACGCATTGATCAAGACCTTTGAAAAGATCTTTTTGCCTAAAAAGTATCTTCCCTGTTGTAGAGCAAAGTCGTTTATATCAGGTGATCATGAACATTTGCTGCAGGCTCAATTTCTGACACCTTTATAACGATTATCTAGAAATATACAAGAAGTTCACTATAACAGTCAAGAACGGATGCCAAAAGGCTCACTTAGATTCTGTTCAAAGAGCACTGCAGTCCTTCGTTTCTAAAAAGTTTGAATTACATCTGGATAAAGTTTACTACTGAATCCTTCGAGCTTTTAATGAATACCGACTCACTTTACGAGGATGCGCAGTTTGCGTCATTTATCATTAAATATATCGCTACCGAAAGGACTTACTGGACCATATGTTGCAAAAATTGCTATACATAGCAATGCAGTAGAAGCTGCATGTTGGGTGGTATCTTCTCAGATAGCTGATCAAAACCAAGACTACCATGTATTGCAAGATTGCAAGAGCTTTGCAGTTCGGTCTTGTACTTGCCAAGATATGCTCCAGGGTCTCCTTTGCTTTGTTACAGCCTGTCGCCTTCTAGTGCTGCTGCCTCCGTTATTTTTCTTGTGAATGAGCTCGTTAGTATTCATAACGTATTTTTGATTAGCCTGCCGCGTGCCTTATATTTCCGATTAAAGTTCCCGAGAAGTATTTTGGCTTGTCTCAGCTTTGTAAATTGTTCATTTTGATTTCCTCTTTTCTACTTAACTCTCCTCGCATGACGTGTTCTTTCATTTGGCAGAAAAGGTTATAGCCATACCGAAAGGGGTTGCCAACCCATTTTTGCCAGTCTATCAGTTTTTTCATTGCGTTTTATTTGTGATTTGTGATGGTTTCTATCGAGGCGAACATACTCTGTTTGCTGGAATATGCCCAAGAACTTGCCAGTAAGCTTTGAGTCTTCTCTGGACTGGATTGCACGAACTTACCGCTGAAGAATTGTTATTTTGTCTAGAAGTTCGTCCACTACAAGGCACAACGTTAGGGATGATGATACCTTCTTTGAGGATAACTTAGAGTTATACTAATCCCAATCTTTGTCCTGCTTTCGTAGTGTACGAGTAAGTGTCCATCATCTACAAGCCGCTCATTCCATTCTTATCTTTGCCACGGTTTTTTGGAAGTGTTGTCAAAACCTTCTTCTGTATTAGATGGCTGTTAGGAGTTAGGGTTTGTAAGACGACCTATATAGCACATTAGTTTTAATGTATTTAGTTATGCTTATAGACTTTTCCAGAGTATTAAATACGATGATTGTGATCTTTCTTGTCTACTCTTTGAGTGAAAATTTGTTTTCCACTTTAAAAGCAACAAGTTTCTTTGAATTGTTTTCACTTCGCTCTGGCAACCCTATTCTCTCGTTCGAATCTCAGATCCTAATTACAAAGGGTAGATTATTTTTTCGTTAAAAGCAAAACGTGACCAATTAGTGAAGTTTTCAAGTCAATGCTCCACCACCATCATCGCCATTGGCTTTCGGGCTGATGGACCTACCTGCAGATTTGTCCTAGTTTTTCACTTTTCCAATTTTCTCTGCGTTCTCTCCACAGTAAGTATAGTGTCCCTGTTCATGAATATTTTAATTAGTTTTTCACCTTACACCGTCAACAGGTTGATACTATGGTTGACCTTTTTTTTTTTTCCAAAGATTTACCGGGGAGAGATTTCTGGGATTTTCCACGCCAACCCTACTTCAACTTAAATTTGTTTAATTTTAATAACCACTTCGCAGAAAAATCTATTGACACTCTCTGTCTTTCGATCCAAAGTGGATTTGAAATACTTATTATCCCCTGAAGCCGTATCATGTCAAGCATATCACGAACTAATTATGTCATCTGTATGTCAAAGCGGATACTTGATTGAATTGACTCTTAGCCATGGGTGGTATAGGTTCTGCCTATTCTAGTTGCCTCCTTCCCTTTGGATCTTTTTTTTTTTTCATCGTCCGCTCTTATCTCCGATTGAAATGGAGCAGAGCTAAGCGTAAATATTAAATTTCCTATAGCCGCACATCATGCAGCAGGAGGGCTTTGTGGGACATTATCCAATGAGAAGAATTATCCAACGCCACAAAATTTTTGAGATACACAATAGATAAGCATCTGGAGCAGGCTACCCGCAGAATAAGAGAGAGAGAGAGCGGAAAAAAAAGGAGTATGCCACCCTAGAAAAGGGGATTTTTCTGCTGATGCAGGGCGGGGGCTAGGAAGGATGTGCCACCCACGCCATCTCGTCACACAATAAAAATCGATTGAGTTGATGTTATGGTGATGCGGTGGTGCGAGTTGTTAGCTTGAGGAGATGACTAGGTATGGTTCCTAATATATTTTTTTTTTCTATTCACCACCACCCCCACGTGCGGAGGTTTCTGTTTTTTTTTTTCTTTTCTCTTATTTATCATCATCTCATGGTACTTAAACATTCGATTTGAGTACCTAGCTCCTAAACCCTTTTTTTCTGCTGGTTTTGCTGGTTCTGCTGCTTTCTTCTTAACGTTCTTATCATCGTCGTCGTCATCGTCATCGTGGTAGTACTCAGCAGTGTGGTTTCGGGGTTGTTTAGGGTTTCAAGTGCGTCAATAGGAAGTTATCAGGATGAATTTAATAAAAAGAACGCTTATGTGTGCTAGGAGACTCGAACCAGGCTGTGTACGAGTATAGAAGAGTAGTAGACCCAAATCGATTGAACCCATTCGAAGATGGAATATTTAGTTACATGTGCGTTCTGTCTGTATGTGTGTAAATAAATAAATAAAACGAAAGTATTTTTAAAGTGCTTTTCAGATAAGATTTAAGCGAAGGGAATTGAATGCTTTTTCCAGAGAGAGAGAGTGAGAGTGATAGATATGAACGGGCTTAGTAGGATATTTTATATCATTGAAATTGAAGAAGCTAATCCATATTTTATGCCTGTCATGTTTTATTTATTACCAGAAAAAAAAGTGAATATTTATGAAAGGAAAAAAAAAAAAATGTATTACCACACGTATTGATCATAGTAGGGTGACCATTATTTGGGATGAATTCGATTTGAAGGAAGCATGAATGTGCATTTTTAAGTATTCTTCATGTGGGTGAGTAGAATTTGAATGAATGGGATATTGAATTCAGTTCAAGATGTTGCCAATATTTGGTAGATACCCTCGGCGGATATTGAACCATGAAGAAGCCGGATATTTGTGTCACTTTCGGAAAAGATAGATATACTCGTAGGTGTAGGTAGGCTCTTCCTGCCCGAATCCTTGGGGATGCTGAATTTGTATTATTAGCATAATATTGACGTTACACTGATGATTGTACAAATGGTCATAATATCTTCCCATTCACATGTTTTCCATGCTGATTAGACCATAAATCTTTTGAAGAATTTTTTCCTCCCCAAGGACCTATGTGCATAGGTGGTTCCGAATAAGGTTTTGTCGGTCATATCCGTCATTCTGGGAAATATTTTGAATTTTGGATTAATTTTAAAATTATGTTGTGAATTCTCATCTCTCAGTTTTCTTTAGAAACTTGAGAGAATCTTTATTTCTGACTCAGTTCCCCACCAGCTTCTTAAAAGATGGTTCGCCGTTGCATTATCTACAATCACTGTCAGTTCAGTTAAGAGTTTGCAAAGTTTTGTGCGGAATTCTGTTAGTATCCTTAGGCTGGAAGTCTTTTTTCAAGGCTTATGTAGGATCTTTTTGAATGGTAATTTTGTCTCATCCCGCGGAAGTATTCAGACCATAAGAAGGGTGAATCTGCATCTTCTTTAGCCAGTTTGTAGGATTCTTGTTCTCATGTGGTCTGGTACCCAGTAGGGTAGCGTTGTTAATCTTGCCTAGACTGTAGGCATCTCGAAACAAATATTGAGCTAAATGTGTAGGAGGTCATTGCTTTAATAGAGGATTGGCTACCTGACGTAATCGCAATTGCTGTCTATCGAGGATCTTCTTTAGCCAGCTTGTTGGATTCTTGCTTACTCTCCACTCTCATGTGATCTGGTACTCATTGTTGATCTTACCTAGGCTGTAGTCCCCTCGAAACAAATATTGAGCTAATTAAGTAGGAGTTCATTGCTTTAATAGAGGATTGGCTACCTGACGTAATCGCAATGTCTTGCCAGTGATAGTATCTATCGAGGATTAGTTGAACACAGTTTCCAATTGCGTCAATCTCCATTGACTCGGGGTATTTAGTTCTAGGCCCAAGTACTCCTTCGCCACTCCTCGATCCAATCTTTTTTTTTTTCGTTGCACGCAGGGTACTAGGACTATATCCAAAGGATTTTACTGGACGTGCTCGTGTCATTAGACTATTATAATTTGCTTTCTAGTATTGCTGCCAGAAAGTTTACCTTGCGTTTCGGATCAATTTCAACTTCTGTTTTAGGATAAGGTGGCTACCATTGAGAGGCACTGTTCCAGGACTAGTGTGCAAAGTCACGGAGTGTCTTCTGGAATTTATTTGTGTCTATTAGTACAATATAATGGGCATAGTTAACGTTAGCCTATTGACTTGTTAGCCTTTCGAGGAGTTCGTTCACTACCAGATTCAAAATGTAGTTGGTAGTTTTCCTCTCTAGATGTACTAACCTTGATGGTCCTCTGTCTCACTAGTTTCCATCCAGTTCTCTTTGGTTTCTTTGTAGGACTATGTAATAGTTTCCCTGCTGTTATCCGGCAAGTTACCTGGAAAGTGGATTTCCAATAGGAGCAGAGCTCTTTGCTCTTCACCTTCCGTCATCCATTTGTTTAATGAGACTGAGTCTTCCATCTCCTTTTAGCCAGTAATGCTTTCAAAGAATTTTCTAAGCCTCTGCTTTTCTTTTTATTTGTCGGTCCGTTTAGCCTTTTTAAAGAACTTGGGTACTCCATAGGCGACTTTTATGTGGAGTATGTCTCTGGTGTATGTACTCGGATGTGGCATTTCCCTATTCGACTGGTTTTTACCACCATGTTCCATTTGTTTTTAAGACCATGGACCGGAATTCTTTCCTATCTGCAGTACTCTGTGCCTCAATCATTCTTGACCAGCAGTTTCAACCATCCTAAAGCCTTTTTAGGAACAAAATTACTATCGCTACTAGTAGTATTCCTGACTTGAAATGGATGATCTTAAATTAGATTTTAGTTTCCTTTCTAAGCGACGGTTACTTCTTCTATAATTACGTCTTTTAGTACCTTGAGTTCTTCCGAATTCAGTGCAATTTGTGAGAAATTCTTGGACAGCGTTGACGCTCTGATAGTCCTGGTTGTTCTAGCATAATGAGACATAATAGGTTCCTTAACTGTGGTCGCCTTTCTTTATTCCTCCGGTTAGAGGAAGCAAAAAACGCTTGGGTTATCTGAAACCTGGTCACTGCTGCTGGATGTGCATTACTTTGTCCGGAACGTCATGGTTTAGAGACAGCGGTTGTTTGAGCTTTGTCTTTCCTTGCTCTTACAACAACTTTAATGTCTCGTACGTTGACAAGGTATATTGTCTTTGGAGGTGCACTCTTTTGGCTAATACTAGTTCCCGCCCTCGCGACCTACACCACAGAGGTCTAGCTCCTTCCAATCCCCGATTTTTGTTAATTTATTGTTTTGTATTCTTTGTTCCTCCTGATTCGGCGTAGTTTGCTCCTCCGATATGCTCTCTGGTTCAAACCTTGTCATAGGCACGGTCTCACATAACCATGGATCATGGCGAACAATTTTTAGTTCCTATCTCCTCGTCAACCCTCTTATATAACGTCACCTAACGAGTTACTATTTGTACTAAACTCTAAGGATGCAAACGGCGTTGACACATCTGTTTTCGAAAGGCATTTGAACACACTATTACAGTGGTGCAGCAGAATGATGTCTCTAAACCCCCAAAGTGCAGAAAAGGAGTAAGTTAAACTGAATTAGTTTAGTTTTTTTCACCAGAAAATGCTTACATTTTAACTATCAGGCTGCTAACCTGTGAGGAGTCTTGACCTGAGAGTCCGGACAAGTTGTGTGGACTTTCCGGGTAGTGTTAATGGAGGAAGTTGTGATCTATTAATATAGGAGGCGTCTGTATATAACCATCGTTTTTCCCTGGTAAGACAGTGAGTTGGGCAAGGCACAACCCATCAACCTGTGGGGTCATATTCTTATTTAGTGCTACTTGGTTAAGTGGTTGCAAGTTCTGTCGTTGGCTCATTAAAGGTTCAAAAGATCTTACAGACCTAAACTCGGAATATTTTGAAGCAGTTCATATAAGAAGTATTTCGTTGTATACCTACTTCTGCTTCCTTAATCCAAGGAGGCCCCGTTCTCTGACATTTGCTGCCACCAACAATGTTTCAAACAGTTCCAAAGACAATACAGGACTCAGAATCAGACCTCCACCACATCCCACTTAATTTTTCCCTTTACTATCAGATTTCTGCTCTCGTGCCATGTCATTTAATTAATTTTAAATTCCATTCTGTGGATGACGGAATCAATTTTAATTCATAAAAAAATATTTGACAAGCTTCTGAAATGTAATTGCTGTTGCTGATGCCTGGCTGCCATCGGCATCATTGTCAAGTTTTATTAAATTTGTATTTTCAGTTAATAATTTTACATATCCGCCGGCCGCCACTTCACCCCATTCCAGCGGCTGTCATAATCGTGTTCATTCATAATAAAATGGAATTTGTGAAATGTAAAGCCATTGAAACAGTTATTCGCGTGTATTCATTTAGTGAATTGTTTATATTTGCAATTGTAAATGCAATCTGGAAAGCTGCAGGAGGGCGGAAGGACACAGATATTTATTTGTATTTTTGATGGCTCACCTGTGTAATTCAATTACTATATTTCAAATATTTGATGACCATGGAAATCTTATAATCGATTCGATTTTAATGGAATGTAAAGGCACATAAAATATATTTGAGGATGTGACTTTTTTTTTTTTGGATGTGCAGATGTTGAGGTAATGAGGTTCAATGAGGAATTAAATATTTATGGATTGGCACGTAGTTGTGATTATGAATAAATTTGTACTCTATTTTTGAATTTGATCACTTAAAAAGGCACGACCACGACCAGATATATTGCTGGGTATGGAAATTATTCATGAAATTAAGTAATTTGTACTTTTCTTTTAATTCTATCTATAAATCTTTTATCGATTAGCCAACATATCATGCTTTCGTTACAATCTGAAGAATACGTAGCAAGGTCATCAAAAAATTCGCTTTCTTTCTCCAAAGAACTTGGTTCATTGTTAGAATTTGGAATTTGATTTACTTAGGCGCATATCTTAAACGATAAAAGACTACCTATGCATATAAGGGTACTAAATAACAATTTGTTTAGATTTGAAATGCAAAGAATAAAAAAAAACTCCAGCCCACCCTAATTTGTAAAGCACATGTACGAGTACCTTCTGATCAAAACGTGCCCGGAATTTCTCATTCAAACAAACCGCGCTTGAGATATTGTCAATAGCGTTTTTTTTTTTTTAGGTTGGTAGGGTACATCTGTCATCTGGCGCTCAAATATCTGTTTGAGCGCCATTTGTCGGGAGTTTGTGCGTGATAGCTTTGTAAACAAGTCAGTGTTTGTTTGTTGCGAATTTCGTAATGTCAAATTTAGTTGAGCAAAGAGTTTGCCTGAAATTTTGTATTTCTAATAAAATATCATGTGCGGAAGCGTTAAAAATGTTACGGAGACTCGACAATGTCGAAAACTCAAGCGTACAAGTGGTACAAAGAGTTTAAATGATTTGCCTCGTTCCGGTCGTTCATCCAGCAGTATGAATGACGAAAACATCGAAAAAGTTAAGAAAATTGTCCTCGCAGATCGTCGTGTGAGCATCAGGGAGATCGGTGCAGAGCGTTATGCACGATGTTTAGGGCATGAGACGAGTTGAAGCGCGGCTTGTGCCGAGAGTGCTGAATTTGTAGCAGAAACAGCATCGCATTGATGTCGCTAAAGAAATGCTTTCTTTGGGCCAAAATGTTATCGATGGCATCATTACCGGTGAGGAGATATGGGTCTATGAATATTACATCGAAACTAACCAATAATCATCGGAATGGCGCTTCTCAGACGAGCCAAAACCCAAAAAACCACGACAGAGTCGATACAAAATCAAGGCTTTGTTGGCCGTTTTCTTTGATGGTGTGGTGCACTCCGAATTTTTTCCGCCAGAAAAATGTTTATCGCAAGAGGCCAGAATTGTGGAGAAACAACTCGTGGTTTCTCCATCACGACAACGCACCGGCTCACACACCTCATCTTGTACGCGACTATTTGATGAAAAACAACGTTCATACCGTTCCACAAGCTCCGTATTGACCTGACATGGCTCCTTGTGACCTATTCCTTTTCCCACGACTCAAGTTACCACTTCGCGGAAAGCGTTTTGTGACGATTGAGGCGAAAAGCATAATTCGCAGAAGGAACTGAAAGCGATATCAAAATCGGCCTATGAAAAGTCTTTTGAAGATTAGAGGAAGCGTTGGAATATGTGTATTGCTTGCAATGAAGATTACTTTGAAGGGAATAAACTGAATATTGATGAATAATAGAACCGTTTTCGTTTTATTGACGAATTGCGGGTACTTTTTGATCAGAAGGTTTAGGTAATTGTTTATTCCTTTGCCGCGCGTCTGCAGTTTTTATCGAATTCATTAGTCAAGTCATACACTTGGGGTCACAAAAACCGCACCATATAAAAATTATTGAAAAATTGTTCATAACTACGATTATCCTTTTTATAATGAAATTAAGTTTTTGTTGAGTACTCCGCAGTAGTTTATAAATATTTCTACCTAATTTCCATCTGTTTATTGAATGTTTGGAAAAAGATATGAACAAAGAAAGCAAAAACAATGCGCCTCTGCAGTTTTTATCGAATTTATTAGTCAAGTGTCAATTTGTTGGCAAGTTCCTAATTTTTCTTGCATTTGTAACGACTGGCTTGGACATAACATTTATTTGCCCATAGTTAACGCAGTGTTTTGTCACTGCAGTGAGGTTTGAGATCGCAACAAAGTATGAACACAGCTCAATTTTAAAGAGTTAGAACGCGATCTATTCGAAATACCATAAATTTATATTTTTCTTCTGATTTTTGAATTAAAAGAAATTGTATGGATAACATCTTAAGCAAAAGTCACGTACATACGAAAATACTTCAAGGAAGCTATAAATCATCACGAAAATACAAAAAAAAGCAATTGTTTATGGGCCGTTTAAATACGATTCATTTCATCTGTGGAACACACAACTTAGTAATAAAAACATTCTTGCGGTCTCCTGAAGCCATTAGGGACACCACTTTTCTGATCGTTTTGACCCACTTTTGGGGGTAGGCCATAGTCGTCGTCGTCGTCGTCGTGGCCGCATAAACTCAACACATGCGTCCGCAAAGAATGCTGTTAATGGGCTCATATACCTATGAAATGAAACTGCTAAATCGTTCACCAGATGCCATTAACTACACGCCTAAGAGTATTATTTCTTGTGAACATTTCAGGTCGCCATTCCATTCCATCAACATAAATTAATCATTTATTGGTTCGAATAACAAACTTAATGGTGGCGTTGCCGGCCACCCCCTACCCCTTCAACAAACACACAACTTTCCTTTCGATCACAAATCAACTTAAGTTTGACTCGCATAAAACCAATATCCTGACCTGACCCCGCCGTACACATATATTGACACACTCTCTGATGAAATCAGACCCAAAAACAACTTTGTGTAACAGCAGTGCCACCACCTTTCACTGTTCATTAAACTCACTAGGAGGATATCCTCTCCGCCATCACTGCTGCTGGTGCTCCAAGCCACATCAAAATCATAGAGGAAAGCACATTAACAAGGAAGGAAGGTGCTCTTGGTGTTGCCACCGAAAAAAAAAAAAAAAAAAAAAAATACACACTCACGTAGCACAAGAAGTCATTTGTTGGTGGTAACACACAATGCCACTTCACATAACTACTTGGTCGTAAAAAATCAATTTTATTTCATATTAATTTCTCTCTTTCCCGTCAATGTCGACCAAACGACGACCGACAGACCATTGTGGAGTGGGTCAGGCCAGCAAACCAGGAATACAGGGCAGGACAACAGCAATTATCCAAATGGCAGTTCCTGAGTCAGAAATGTGGCGGCAGTTATCCTGGTCGTGCTGTTATATCATTTTCCAGTGGTTCCTTGAACCTGTGTGTGCGGAAGGTGTTCCTAGCCAAAGTTCAGCCAGACATTCTGTGAGTGCTGCTACTCTCATTTATGGTTGAAGTGTTCCTGTTCTCGTAGCGTTTGTGTCACCTCACCCATCATTGCCGTGCACACACAGCGCTTACATAAATTATAAGGATACGATGAAATTTGATATATTATCTTTGCTTTATTATAGAATCGCAATTAACCGTCAACCTGAAGCCATATTAATGACAATGTATGCTGTGCAGCGGGTTTGAGTGACTGGAGGGGTGGTGAAATTATTTTGCGGTGCGGTTGCCAGTGTGTGTATGTCCCTAATGGAAAAGATATACATTGTAGGTCACAGGTAGTAGATTTATGAGGGAAAAGTTATACGAACTTGGGAGCAAGTCAGAAGTTTATAAGTGAAAGATCTAAGAGACACCTCCAGCGGAAAGCGGACGAAAGTAAATTATCATACAAGACATACGCGACAGCTTAATTGATCCCAACAAAACCGTGTTTAGAATTATTAAGAAGGGAAGAGTCAGATACTCTAACTTGTTGTTGTCACACCAGTGATAGATTTATATCTTTTCACACAATAGTCCTCTTTTATTTAATAACAGCACTTCTCCATTATTCCTTATAACATTTCTCTGGCTCGTAAATTATTATCATCATTACAATTTGAATTTGTATAACATATTTCAAAAGTAATTTCATCAGGATGTGCTTCTGTTCAACAATATAAATCTCCTTAGAGCTTTATTTATACCCAAAGCTATCCTTCATTCTCTTTGTTTTCGAATCGACTTTAATCTACAATGACCTCCAGACATATCACTTCATTTAAGGATACCCCACCGCCCGCTTGAAACTGTTGGAATATTTGGTATTACCGAGGCGGATTAACGAATAGAAGCAGTTGAACTGCAATATAAATTGCTTTTGTTATACGAAGGACAATTGAAACTTCATCCTGGTTTGTGTGTGTGTCCCCCGAGGGAGTAACACAGAGAGATGGGCATTAGCATTACTACATATACCAGTAAAGCGAGGGGGGGCTTTATGTAATATAAAGAAAATTTAATTCATATTGTTTTTGAATGAATTTCCGTTTGTATTGAGTTTTATACCCTTTTGAGATCTCGGATATAAATTTCTAATGGGTACTCTAAAGGATTCGGGAGCGATTTCAATTGTTAATGAGGAAGCTACATGGAGTGTAGTAGCTGAGTAATCCTTTTTTTTCAGTAAAGGCAATGGATTTTCTTCTATTTGAGGTGTGCTGTTGTTTTTAAGTGTGATGAGCCTTAAAAATTATGACACAATTTTTAGATTTTAGATACACTTTCTGTTCGGGTCACGAAAATTTGTAATACGATCGGAGCTCGTCACGCATAATTTTGCGACACCTACCATATCTGCACATTTTCATAATTCACATGTAAATATTTTTTTCAATTTTGTTTAGAAAAAAATTGCCTGCTCTTGCCAAACACGACATCGGTTGAGATCGTGACGTAAATTCTCGTGACTGGAACAATATCTCAAGGTCTATTGAACCGATTCACAAAGTTCAAACGTTTTTTTCTGATATCGTAGAGCTGAATAGAAGTCAAACAGGAAAACGAATTTCTATATAAAGAGCTCATGACGCATATTTTTGTGACAATTTCGAATTCTAGTGAACCGACGCTTAGAACCTAAACGCAGTTCCTTTTACGAGTATTCTTCTCCCATATAAAAATAATAATGATAACCCCCCAAAAGTTATATATATATTTGTGATCAGCATCAAAAGTTATGTCGATCTAGACATGTCCGTCTGCTCGTATGTCACCACTTTTTGGGCCCTTGAATTTTGAGCAATTCAAGTGCAAAATGTTTGAAATCATCCCACAGACATGCCCATTTTTCTCAATATTTTTGCTAGAAGCTGGAAAATATTTTCTGAATAAAATATATAGACAAGTTAACTTTCTCTACTTTCTCACTTTTTGTGAACTTCAGTTCCAAATTTTGGCAGTAGTGCCCACTTTCTGATAAGTAAAAGTCTAACAACAGTTTCTGAAAAAAAATTGAGGTTAAAAGACGGGGAATAGGATATCATACGATCCATTCCAGACGGGTTGTTGATGATTGTGGTCAACCACTTTCATTATCTTTCAGTGCTTAATATCTAAGCATTGTTCTTGACCAAAAACTTAGCTGGAAACTGAAAAGAGAACAACAGCTCAAGCCTACAATCGATGTCTGCAAAAAAGACTTTCGGTAAAAAATGGAGACTTTGATCAATACCCTGTAGATGCACACGACCATTGGTTACTAGTTTTGTGGTCCGTTTTAAGTACAAAATACAATGTGCGAGTATAGGTAGATAAAACCTGGAGAGTCCAAAGAATGGTAACAAATGTTTTAAGTGCATTCATCAAAAACACAGTACTGTATAGCGCCGTCAAGAATTGATTACATCTCCAACTGACCCCTTCCACAACTGGATGAGGGAAGAATCAAAAGTTTATTAGCTATGGGGAAAAAAGAAATCCGCTTCTTGATAGGGGTACTGATAGGGCATTGCGCGATCGGCAATATGGCCAATTGACTAGGCATACATTTCCCGGACTACTGCAGGAGCTGTCAGGATGAGGAAGAAATAGAAACCATCAAATATTTGCTCTGCGACTGCCCAAATCTCCAAAACCGTCGCATCCTCTATATGGGAAGCAGACTCTTTGGAGAACTGGGTGAGCCAGTTTCGGTGATGGACGTAATGCGATTTATAAGGGCACATTCTGGCTCGAGCAAGAAGCAGCTAACTAGCAACGGTGTTAGACGGTACCATTATTCTAAAGGTCCATTCACAGCTCAACGACCTGCGAATACGAACGAGCGAATATTCGTAAATTTTGACATTTTATTCACATGAACTTTTTTTTTTCTAGTCGCAGCAATGTGCGAATTTCTCTTGTCATTTGTACCATCAAGAACAAAAAAGAATTGTGAGGTAAACTCTCGCGAATGTGGATTGCGTTCCACATCTGTGGAAGGTGAATACAATTTGACAGTTCGCAAGAAGTATTCGCCTATTCGCGGAAAAATTAGCGAATTGTTAATTTCTTTTCAGAAACTATTATAATTAAAATTTAACTTTTTTCTATTAATCGATGGATAAATTAAGCTCTGTTCTTTTGGAATAGTAAAGTTGTCAATTGTGTGCCTTTAAATGTACTTAAAAATGGTTTGTTCGCAGTTCGACCATTCGCTGAGCTGTGAATGGACCTTAAGGGGAGTCACAATGGACTAATTAGCCCCCTCAACCTGACCTAACCTAACCTAACCGTCGTATCTAAATTGTCAAATCTGACATCAATGAGCATCTTCTTTGTTGAATGTAGGCCCTTTTTTCCCAATCACTTATCACTTTGCACTTTTCATCTTATCACTAAATTGCTTCTTTTTTTTCAACTGAAACTAGTCGATTTTTTGCTAAGTAAAAATGATAAGTGTTTCTCTAAAGATAGCGATAAATTATCAAAGAAATAAATTGGTCTTTGATAAGTAAAGTTAGTTTTCGCCTACTTTTGTGCAAATATTGAGTAAGTGTAATTGTGACCTAAAAGTGACCCATAACATGAGGTACACACCAGATCAATAGAGTCTAGTTCTGTGATACCTTGGGAACTCGGTAAGGAAAGATTATGAAGACGTGAAAGTTAGATATGTGTGGTGTCATATTGTTCTTGTGTGATTGTCTGGGGTGGCAAATGTTTAGGAGCTCTTACGAAGTTGATGTTGATTGTAGATGGTGGCTCTTCAGCACATATACAGAACTACCTTGCACATGGTTAATTTTGAGATGCCATGAATTTCGTTGTCTACTATAAGCTGAACCGTCCACATTCGATTTTTTAAGGTCCAAATATTGGAGAATTTTTATAATATTTTTGTACTATAAACAAATTTTGTTTGCTCCTCACCAAGTGGGTAAAAATGTGGTGGGCCCAGGTGGTTAGTCAAGTTGGACCATCCACAACTAAAGCTAGACCAAGGTCAACTATTACGTATAACTGACTATATTCACGTTCACAAAAGTTCAATTTTGAGGTAAATTTTGAGGTCAATTTTGAGGTCAATTTGGACCGTCCAAATATTGGAGAATGTTCAGCTATTTTAGAACTCTACAAACAAATTATTTCTCGCACAACGCAAAACTGAATGCACTTTCCGTCATTTATATTTTATTATTAAGGGAAGTAAATTCAATCAGACAATCAAACTCATAATCATAACTTTAGAACACCTTACCTGATCTGAATTTTTAGCATTAAATTATTACAAACGGAAATTTAAAGCTTAAACATAGAAGTTTGTTTCGCCAAATACTATGTTGCGAACGTTCTCCATTCTCTAACAACACGTACTCAATTTGCACATGCGTTAGGCGAAAAGCCTGCAATATTTTCTTATACTCGTATAATGTGTAATTTATTCGCATTCTCACTGCACGATGTCTAGAATATATTATTTCCTCTGATGCTTCCTCAAATAAAGACTTGAATCGATACATTTGACAGCATTTTTTCTTAGAGAATGGTTTGGCTAAGATTATCAATTTTCTTATTGAAAAGTTATGACTTAAAATATTTGAAGAAACGAAATGAACGAAAATCTATCAAAACTGCTAAACTTATCACTTTTCGATAGTTCATTCGATGAAACAGAAATTCGATAAGTTGAGTTGAATGAGTTCAAGTTTTCATAATTCATTAGTACTCAACTTTTGTTGTTCAAATCTGTCTTTGTTGAAAAGTGATGACTAAAAATATTTGGAGAAACGAAACGAACGAAAAACTATCAAAACTGCTAAACTTATCACTTTTCGATAGAACATTCGATGAAACAGAAATTCGATAAGTAATGAATTATCAAATCTGTCTTTGGTGAAACAGAAAGTTATCGAAAGTAATGAAAAGTTGATAAATATTAATTGATAAGTGGTTGGAGAAATCGGGCCATGGGTAGCACAAAATTCCTTAAGCTAACGACGATTTGGGAAACAATATCCCTCAGGAAAACAATGAAGATTCTTTCAGCTGTCTTGCAACCGATTCCTGGAATGATTGCGTCAAACCCGAGGGCATTGAGTTAGTTGCCTTTCATTTTATAACACAAAATTGCATTAATTGTGTAATTGATAAAAAAAAAACGATCTGTTGGACACCCTGTACTCAAAGTTTAATGCTTATCATTTCCACAGGGAACCATTTATTCTATAAAACTGCTTAAAATTCGTTGCTATATTTTCTGTAAACTTTAATTGCTTCATTAAAAACAAATTAAACAAGTTCCAAACGAAAGAGTAATTTCCTTTTGTATGTGATTCTTCCGTTTTGAAATATGTACACAGTCCGCAGACTGTTAATTGACTTAATTTGAAAAAGTTAAACAGTTATCGTAAAAAAAAAGAATATCCACGCAATGAGATTTCCGCAGGGATTTCCATAACATTCCATATGAACATCCACGTGTCCTTGTCTGCTGCCCGACTCTGGGTGGCTACTTCATTAGGTATGCGCCACTGCAAATAAATTCAATCGAAGTGTATCTCATTAATACAAGCGTGTTGTGTGTGCGATTTGCGACGCACCAAAGCTTGTGTATCCATACGCAGTCCAGTGTACCACCAGTATCAGGGGTTAAGTGCTGCAATCCGATTCTGTGCGGCACAAATTGGTTGACATTTATTACGGTTTATTACAACCAAGTTAATGGGTTGTGTGGCTGTACTCAAACAGGGTGAAGGAAAGACAATAACGTTATTATTTAAAATTATTCAACAGAGTTATGTTGTTGCTGTGTCGCCCTCTGCTGTCCAAGGATAATTTGTTTTCTGTTGTGGAATGTAACCGCAGCCAAATGCAGCAGTGTATATCATTCAGTTTGCTGGTGGGTTCATTTGTTAGATGGGTTTCATTACGAGTATTATTTTACGTATAACTTGTTGGTGAATGGTTAACAAAATTCTTTTCTATTTGTGAAGATCTACGATGTGGATGTAGACTTGTAAAAAAAAAAACCCTTTAAGAAACCACTCATAATTTCACACATCATTCACTTGGTCTAATAACGTATTGATCCTAAATCATTTCCATTCAATTACCGTATCTTAGCCATGCACGCATGTTACCATTCCACATGAAGTAATATTTGCCTAAGAGGCCACTTTCACTTCCTCTTAGAAATATTCTTGTGCCACTCTGCTGGATTATTAGCTATGGAGAGAACAAAAGTCCTGTATTACTCTCCACTACAGTACACTTGATTACCCACCCCAGTCCATCATATGGGAGCGCTGTTTAGCTGCAAACAACAATAAAATCTCCCGCAGTTCTTGAGAACTTTGTCAAGCATAAAAGTTACTCATGTAACTACATACGAGTACCTTTGAAAGGTATGGACAATAAAACGGGTCAGGGCACTCCTATCATATAATTCCAGGATTATTATTGACTGTTCTCTCACTGTGAGTGGTTGTTCTTCAACTGGAATAGTGTATATTACACTATAAAGTTAATGGGACCTGATTGATGGGTTTGTCGAAAACAACTACATATTGGCCACTGACGCAATAACTCAAGAGGAAGGGTGATAAAATTCAAGTCTCTAAATTCAATCTGTGACTTTGATTTCACCTTGACGACCGTCACAAGGAAAAAAGGGAATTTTATTCCCAACAATCTTGGTTAGTTCCCAATATAGATGTTTTAGAGCCGATACTCTACACATACACAAACCACATAGCTAGTCTCAAGAGTTTTTGGTGTTTTTTTTTTTTATACTCAATGGAAACACTACTCGTACGTTTTACGTGTTTATACGTATCTATAGAGAAAGTAATTCAGTTTAGTCCATAACCAGGACATTGCTGAACAACATAATCTTTTACTGGCGTTGGAAGTGATAAAACTTCATTCTATACCATCTTTCTTTATTTAACCACTCACAGGACCGCTTATTTTTATTACAGTTTCGTTTATCTTTTTCTTCGCAAGAACTCTTGTCAGGTTTAACTTTTACAATGATGACCTTTGTTCTTCTTAACGTGTCCTTTGTTTGTAATCCATCGTGCATTTACGTAGATCTCAACTATTTTTTGCAGAACATTCTGACGCGAGATGTCGCCAGACGGTTAGCCCAGTATCCCGGATAATTTCTAAATTTTTCATACGCCTTTACTGATCCATTGTCCATTATCAAAACCATGATCGTTCGCCTTACTTTCTGATGTCGATGCCGTTGATGAAGCATTGTAGCATAGTAGATGATCGCGATAGGGTTCTATTCCTCCAATGAATTCCCACCCATCATTTTGTTTGGAATTGAAAAGACTTCTGTCATCAAGACAGTCGCTGGTGACATAATTATTTCGGTTGTGACATATTTTATAAGTGACATATTCTCAGAATATGTGACATAATTTTGATCGACAAGATATAACTTTCTTTTTTTTCCGTAAAACCTGGACGAAATCTCTGCTGGCAACACTACAAATTATTCGCATCGATAATATTGTTTTTTTTTTTGTCGTTAGGGCAAAGTTACATATTTTTTTGATAGATTTTCGTTAAACGAAGGAAGAAAGGTATAAAATAGAGGCAGAGTTTTGTTTTTGTTGGTCTTCAAGTTTTCTGGAGGACATAATTCAAGGTGACATATTTTTTTTTTCTCAAGTCGGTGGCAACACAATTAAATTTTGTTGAGTGATTAGTAGGTATACAACTTATTCAATTTCTGTCTCACGAAACAGAAGTACGTACATACATACAGGGTGCGCCATCTTTTACGTCTATATGCAAACATTGAATAACTTTGACATTTATCAACCGATTGAGTTGAGTAGACATGTTTTTGAAACGTAAATTCAGTACAATTTCAACCATGAATCGCTTCTCACCGAAACAACGCGCCGAAATAGTGACGCTGTACATTGAAAATAGTCGTTCAGTTGTGTTAACTGAACTTTCATATTGTCGAAAATATCGTGACCAACAACAACACTATTCGTCGTTTGGTGTCGAATTTTGTTGAGCACGGGACAGTGGGAGATCGTCGACATGCCGTTCATCAACGCCCAAGACGTTCCAATGAACTGGTTGAAGCGGTAAGAGAGAGTGTTGCCGAGAACCCACATGTGTCGTTTCATCACCGCGCTCAGAATTTTGGCGTCAGTGGAACCACCTTGCGGCGCATTTTGAAGAATGATTTGCATTTGTTTCCGTATAAAGTACAATTGACTCAAAGAATATTGCCGGACGATCGTCCACATCGCTTGGAATACGGCCAAACAACCGCTGAATTGGTTGACACTGAACCTGACGTTTGGAAGCACATTTTGATGACCGAAGAGGCCTATTGCGCACTCTCTGGCGCCTTTAGCAAGCAAAATTGCTGCATTTGGGGATCGGAGAATCCACACAAGATCCATGAAACACCATTGCATGACCACAAAGTGATTGTTTGGGCCGGCGTTTGTGCCAAAACCATCATTGGGGCATTTTTCTTCAGAGAAGGCGAAACAGTCGATGGGAATCGATATCGGTGGATGTTGGCTCATTATGTGTGCCCACAAATGTGTGAAAAAGGTCTGGACGGTTACTGGTTTCAACAAGACGGTGCGTCATGCCACACTGCAAATCAAACAATGCAGTTTCTGCAAGGAAAATTCCCTGGACGTATGCTGTCAAAAAATTAAGACATTAACTGGCCACCCAGATCTACAGATTTGACCCCTCTGGACTTCTTTTTGTGGGGTTATTTGAAAAGCAAAGTGTACGGTCAGCAATTCGTGCCGAAATCATCGCTATACCGCCCGAGATGCTCAAAAAGTGATGGAAAATGCGACAAAAAGGGCACATTTTGCTTTGGTCAATAGAGGCGGCCACTTGATTGATGTTGTATTCAAAAACTAGTCAAAATAAATTGGAAATTTGTTCAATATTCACATACCGACATAAAAGATGGCACACCCTGTACATATGTGAATTCTACTGAAATGTGGTGCTGAATCAAAAACAGGGGTCTCAATTTCCTTGGTAAACAGCTATTGGAGAAATTCCTCCATTTTGTCCGATCATGGATGAAAAAATTAGGTCCTTGTCTTTTTCATTTCAAGGATCTGGAACGCTTCTTGGAAAATCCCCGGCAAGAAGTTTCGCCCTTGGTTAGAATGCAGTTATTTCTAAAGACTCACGAATCACCTAGTCACTCAAAAAGGAGGTCATGACAGCAAGAATGCAACAATGTCGGTTTTCAATTTGTTGTGCTCCAATGGAGCATGTCCGAAAATTCGCAACTAATAGAGTCATAAGTACACATTCAATTTCTGTGAACTTATAACCCATCCAGTCAATTTATATTACGGGATTATGACCCGTGAGCTGGTGAAAGCGGAGGAAAAAGCGACGCGGTACAAGTGGAATAGTCATCTTCTAAGTAACTGAAGACTTGTGACCTATTTTTCCATAAAGTTGTTCCATAAACTGTCGGCATATGACATTTTTTGGGTGGAGCATACTCATACCTAAGTTTGATTTGTGGTGTCATGGCCTATATAAGTAAAGCACACATAAGTCCATTGTAGAGCTATGATCTGTGGACTTATCATTGATCATTATTGATAGATCACCGGACAACAAAAATCACTCTGCGTAGGATGTCACTTGGTGAGAAAATGTTCATAACAACGGGTTTGGAATTTTGTGTGATTTCCGGTGTTAATTAAATTAAAATCTCGAAAGTGAAGAATTTTCCACTTGTGTTACTTTTCTTTTAACCAACAGATTGTATGGACAATCATGTCAATGAAAGTAACTTTAAATTTGTGTTGTGAATGGGAATCAATTGTGTATCAATTTCCAATGGTCAAAGCACGATTTTTAAAAAATCTGAGTTTTATCGCAACGATAGTGTAATACGATGTCCTCCTTATTGCTTATAGCTATATAACCTACATACTCATTGCAAGACAAGTTGCGATTTATTGTTAAACCCTGACTGGTTATCGTGTTTGCAAATTGTAGCATAGTATCTATCTATCACAGAAAAGTTATACCGTCTTATTTCTAAATAATGGCCCGCGACTTAGTTTGAATTACTGTAAGCATATTTGCCATTGGCAAGGTAGAAGTTGCTGAAAAGTTTTCATTTGTAATATATAGTCAGAGTTAATGTAATACATAGAGAGAGTTAGTTGTCTATCCGTCTGTCTATCTGCCGCATAAATTTCTAACCGTTTGACGTAGGAAATTGAAAGACCAGAGATACGTTATGCTAACCCGCAGATAATTCCAAAATAAAATTTTGGAAAAGTGAAAAAGCAATAAAGCTTTGTAGGTTACAAATGGTGGCCGAGTCTCAGTGATCAAGAGCTTGATTACTGAGCGGGAGAGACTCAAGGTTCGAGTCCCAGAATACACCGAAATATGTTTTCACTGTCCCACGTCTCACGAACGTCTGACGACAATCTCCCGAAAGTAAAATTGTCTCTCAATCAAAAAAAAAAATGCCCTTCGGAAATGGCATAAAACTGTAAGTTCCTATCATTCGTGTGTTCCCATATGATTGTGAGGAGCTAGGCCAGGGCCTGTATGAACTGTTGGCGCCAAAATATTAATTTATATTTTTTCAAAGGTTTAAAATTAACGCGCATTGTTACCTCATTCTTCTTTCTTATCTATCCACGCTTTAACTCTTCCCTGTACATTTTCCTTTCACTCCATTACTGGGTTTTACAAATTTCAAAGAACACTGTTCTAAGTGGTGGAGAATATAAAAAAAATGCAACTAGGAGACTTGCCAGGCTTCGCCCGTGCCAATCGGCTTTCAGACACTCCTTCGTTACCTATTTTTTAACGATAGCAACCTGTTATACAAATTCATAGATCATGGTACTCGCCGTGTTTCTTTGTAACTTTATATAAAGTTCAGTTAAGTTACACAAAGAAGCGATATTCTATTTTTATTTTGTAATTTAGCACTACTGGTTTAGTAACGGATTTGAGTGCTAAACAAATTAACATTTCCACCATCAACATCGCTTTTCTCTTGACAAATTATTAATCATTTAATGATTTTACGTTGAATAGAATATAAAACTTTTGATATAAAATACGCTTCCTTCGTGTCAGTCAACATTCCTGAGCAAAAAACCTTATTGTGCCATCTGTTGCCCGATAGTCGAAGTGACCTATACTGAGTTTAGCGATAACTGTGGATAATATCGAGACTTACTGAAACAGTATATCCTTATATTTGTTGTTCTTATTTGCCATGCGAAGTTTTTCTGATCTGGGAATAATTTTCAAAAAGAAACACGGCTATTGTTCCATTTCTGACGGATAAGGTGACAAATTTTGCGTATCATTTCCATGCACTAATAAAAATATTAAATTAATATTTTCGTAACGACACAACTTCCCATAGACCCCACAGAGTACTCGTAGGAACAACAACAAATTCTGAGTGTACACAGGCGTAACACATACATCCAGTAACTTATTAGCCACGCACTTGCATTGGCGGTGGCACCGGTTTGATGTTTAATTTTGTTTTATTTATTTTTTTTTTTTGTTAAACTCGAATAAATGCTTACATATGATTTTTTTTTTCTTTTTCAGGTGAGTAAACGTTTGTCATGAGATTCTAAGAAGATTTTCAAAATAGTTTGACAAGGCTGTCTTTTCATCAAATCAGGCCATTTTTATGAAGATGGTGAGTGTTATTTTCATAAATGATGCTTCGCGTTCGAGATGGTTAACACCCATATCCATTCCAATTTGTATGCTAATCTTTTCGTATCTTTTTACTCTTAATTGGTTGACCCGCCCAGCTTGCCCTTACGAGTATGTCTGTCCCCTGGAAATGAACATAATTCAACATTTCACTATAGTAGATTTTTGCATGTTATACGCCTCGTTTTAACATCAGTTTGTTCTATCGCAGTGTTTTTAAAGGAATGCCTGACTCACCATGAATTTTTCATTCAATATCTATTCCCTAAGTATAAACAAACAAATCCACAAGCCAATTGAGAAAAGTTACACCGAAATCCATTCTTTGCTCAGACAAAAACAAAAGAGTCTTTGTGCTCTGAAAATCGTCGTTTCCCGGAAAAAAAAGGAAACCAAATGCAAATGTTAGCAAAACAAAACACAGCAAATCTCACAACCACCTAAACCCATCCACTGGTGGACCGCTGTTGGCAGTGGTACTCGCAGATTAAAAATGCATTGATAATTATTTATAGCCTCAAATATTCGTTGATTAAAGTCCTATAACCAGTTCACGTGCTTGGTCAGCTTTTACAAAACGGAACGTGATGTGCAGCTACTCCCTAAAGAACCAATCAAACGCTTTGAAATGTATAAAACTGAGAAATACACTACTTAACTTTATGCTATTGGGGGTATCCTGATTGGGGGTAACCTCATAAATTCGTAAATTATAAAAAAAAGGCAGAACAGAGAATAAAAGAGAAGTTTGAAACTCAGTTGTTGTACCGCATGGTTGGTGTCCAAACTAATTATGGACAACATTGCTGTGATTTTTTGCATACGACTATAATTTCTAATTTTGTTTTCCGTTTTCTTTCGAATTGCCGTAGATAGAATGCGATCGTTTTATTTATTTCATAAATGAAAAATTTATCATGGTTATAACCAGCACATTTGCGTCCTTCGGTGCGTATTAAGGAAAGTTTTATAGGACTGCCTTGGTTCCTTTACTATACTACATTTTGAAAGCTAAGATTATAAAGGTCCATAAAAATGTGTATACGAGTAGCTCTTTCTAAATTTAGTATCTATCCAACAAAAGTACATCATCATAACATTATAATATGATACACCAAAGTATAAATTTACAACCTTAAGGTATTTTCCCGAAATAGTTTTCTTGGTCTATGTGCAGGAGCCACAGATGCGGTTTCAATTTTCATACACGATTCGCACAAAGGATGCATAGTTACTCGTACACATAGCCCACCCACAGCCGAATGCACATCAAATAAGTAAATTGAATTTTCCTGAAGAAATGGAAAATCAAATTTTCCACCCTAAGACGTACTTCCTTATGGTTGCTCACGTTCCAGTTGTATTCTCTTTCGAATTCTCTGCGGAGAAAATTGTAGATAACCCTAGGTTCACGTGCATGAAATTGTGTTCTCACATATTATGATAAATGCATGCATATATGACGGTGAATGCTGCGGTTGCAATGGAATCTATTTTATTTCCATTCAGATGCAAAATCCTAAAGTGAAGAGGAAATTTATTTAACAAACGTGGGTTTAGAGTCGAAATTTGCCAGGAAATGTGGACAAATGTTGAAATTTCAAAATGTGTACTTGTCAATAGATGGCTTCACATTTTCTGCTAAGTAACTCTGGTACATACGAATTTTCCTCTTAAGTTGCACCTGCTACTAAGTTCTAAAATTCACACTTAAATTCCCACATAATTTGCAAAATTAATTAGCTATGCACAAATCACATTTCCCAGGGGATAAACAACAACTACCCCTTTCCGCACAAAACACAGAACTTAAAAGAGCCACATAAACGTTGAATGAAAGTTTTCTTCAACTGCAGCTCCAGCCACCCGCGTTCAGTGAGACGAGAGGGAGCGCAACAATTCAAATTTTATAAATTAATTTCAGAGTACATAGTCTTATAGTCGAGAAGTTTTCAACCCTAAAACCATAATAATTTCACTTGGCAAGGCCACCATCTAAAAACCATCTAAACCATCTGCACACCATCACTACCAGGAGCGGCAGCATAGCATCCAACAAGAACGAAGGAGAGAAGCACTTTATGTATTCCCTTAAATTTGAGAGTATAAGTGCATAGATAAGCATGTTTTCTAGTAGGAGGACTGACAAAGACATCAACACACCCCCATCCCTCACTCCACCCAGTTGACCCAGTTGCTCCTTGGATGGCATCAACGAGATGGTTTTCTATATTTCGCCTTTCAATTTTTTTTTTTTTTTTTTTGTTAGATGTCCGAATGGGCAAAAGGTATCCATGTATCCATATCCCTGACCCGGTCGCCCGGAAATTAGCAATGCAATATACCACCAACACCACCACCACCACCACCACTAAGGCAAACAACATAAAACAATAAAGGACAAATATTAGGAATTCTGTGAAACAATTGCAACGTATGCAGCTGCCTTTGTGGATAGATAGATTTTTTTTGTATCGATTTTTTGGCTTTACGTCATCATCGATAAAGTCATCGTCATCGGATAACACGACGGATAAGACGCTGGAAGAGGATGTCCCTTCTGTTTTATTTATCCTCATCATTGCATGCATGACTGTGTGTGACGTAAATCCTTTTGGAAAAGACAACGTTAAAGTGAAACGGTCATGGCTTTCTATGAAATGGGCGGAAGGAGGGATAGTGGGTGAGACTATCGTTTGACTTTTTTTTTTTTGGGTAGGGAATGGGATGTTTTTTTTTTTTTTTTTTTTTTTCCTTCCTTAACTGTTATTAGGTAGTATAAGGGCCGTTGCGCCGGGTGTGATTGTTTGTTTTTGTTGGAAAGATTGTTATTTTGGGAAGCAGGGGAAAGCTTTCAAAGGATAATGGCCATTAATGTTGGTCTTTTCGATGTGTTTTTTGTGGTTTTTATCGAATCCGGGATTACGCAGGAAAGTGGTTTAGTTAACAGTTATTACATGGTCTTCACATTTGCATACAAATGATTAGGAAACAAATCGACTTGTTGTAATGCTTTGATCATGAATTTTTTATACATGAAAAAAAAAGTTAAGAAAACAGGCATACGAGTACTGTTGGGGTAAGTGTAGAGTGAAATAGTGGCTCGTGCGGTTAAAATGACTGTGTTGTCGTGCTTTTGAGGTCGGATAGGTATTAAAAATTAAACTGCTCGTATCCAAATATATCCTGTCTTATTTATTTAAGACAAAATAATGATTCTTTTTGTACTGAGTGTCTTTAGAACGGAGAGCTAGCGCTTCGAAGTTTTAAATTTTGTTTACAGGTGCAGATTCCTGTCCCACAACTAACTCTCAAGTGACGAGGGTTCTACAAATTGTCTTTTCTCGTTAGCGGTTTTGAATTAAATTCTTGGATGATATAATCGTGGGAGGTTTCGCATTAATTAGTGAACTAACATCTATCGGTGGATTCTACTTCTATAATGGCTTTCTTAGTCATTTTCCATTGAGGGGTGACCCGATCTAAGTAAACAAAAATGTTGTGCAGTGTAGTGTCCATGATTTGTTTAAATTAACTGCTGGTAGGTATGTATGCAAGCGATACGAATTCTTCAGACTCTTTAGAGTTTTTAATCAAAAAAGTGTGCTTAAATGAATAAACGCAAAAGTATGTGCTTCTGTTCGTGATAGCACGTATCTTGACATTGAACTCTAGAAACGCTGCTCAATTCTCTGGTAGACTTACATTGGGGACGTGTTGCCTAATTCCCGTATACTTGACCGGCGGAGTCGAATGCACGATTGCAGGCGCTCGTGTTTTTTCAATAACTTCAGTGTTCTGCATGAAGCCAGGAAGCTACCAAGCTCTCTATGACTTTCAAAATTGTTTGGTTAAGTAAACTTGTTAGCTTAGCTTGGATTTTTTTAAAATTTGCTGATCAAAATGAACAGCGAGGTCGTATGCACGGTTCGATACACCATGTTTTGTCCGTTTTCGTCATTCTTTCGTTTTTGATGTGGAGGTAACAGTGGTGGTGCTTCAACCTATAATCTTTCTAGACACTACACCGGAGCCCCCCGCCAAGAACTAAGTTCTGACAGAAAAGGTTAAAATTTCTCGTAAATGTGGTCAGAAATTACCTTAGAGTTCTATAAATCATTTCTAGCATCACCTTCCGGTCTAGTTTCCTTTAGAAAGTATTCGGAGTTTCTAGAGAGCTCTTTCTAAAAGAAAATGCCTTCTCTTTTGAAAAATCCATCAAGTTTGTGTGAGCGCTTTCCAAAACTTGGTACGTCTATATTCTGTACCGAGTACATACAATCGCGCCAACTCATCCACTGCTGCACCGGTGTTGGCTACAGTATTTCTGATTAAATATTGATCATGATGATCGAATATTATTAACATAACATTGGTTTCGACAGAAAGAAAAAATATATTGAATAAATATGTGTGCGTGTACAAAACAAACAACTTTTTGAGGAAGGAAAAATACACGTTACCAATTGATGACACTTTTTCTCCATTATAATTCTCAGAAGAATGATTTTCCCCCCAGAATTAACTTTTAAATGTGTTCCGGTTCTTAATTATAGGCGAAACGTCACAGTCTCCTAACATTTGAACCCCCTTGCAATTTTCCTTTCTAACATCCCTTATCTCTATAATAAACTGACATACAAACTACCTCTTTGCTTTGAAAATGTATTTTTTATTCTTTCCACTCGTATAAAACGACAAAAGTTTCCACCAAAATTGTAATTGATTCTTCACATCCTCGAGACTACCTGTCCTATTCATATCCAAAAACTCCAACAATAATCATTTCAAACTATGCCAATAAAAGAAAAGTATGAAACAAATTATGAGTACCCTGTAACAACAACAGAAACTACACAATCGACCTAATTCCATTGCTCAAGATCCTGGTATGACACAACTCCTCCAAACATACCTACACAATTGTACATACACCCAGAGCGAGTACAAATTCCAAATGAGCACATCTCGTACAAAAATGTGTTACGTATCCTTTAAAGTTACGTGTGCGATGGAGAAGAAGCGAGGGCATACTTCAGAAACTTTTTGAACTTCCGGCAATTCTTGCAGTCGTCAAAAAAACACCCTACGCCACACCATACTACCGCAACAGTTCGCTTTACCAAGAAACAGGCAAAAACAGCAACGAAGACACCAATAGTGATGGCATCAAGCAGCGCTGCCTAACCAGGCAACAGCAACATCAGTAGCAGCAGCAGCAGGCATGCCACCCGTAATAACGCAAAACAATTCAAACTTAAATAACTAACTTTCTGCAAACGGTTTCCGAATTCTTCGAGAGTTTGCTTACGAGTTTGAAGGTTTTTTTTTTGTTGTTGTCTAATTTTTTTTTTTTGCTTCTAGCGGTTTTTTCTTATTTGAAACGAAGCTCGAACGTAACGGAGAAGTTTAATAGGTCCTGTGAGTAAAAATTGTTGCAGATTTATAAAAAAAAGGACTCGTGTTACATGAAGGTTATAATAAACACTGCAACTGGCATTTGCTTTGACACTTTTTATGAAAACATCCGTTTAATACAGGGATAGCAAAAGATATCGCCTTTAATGTAACTGCACAACGTACTTTGGAGAGAGAGAGAAAAGTTAGTAAAAATATTTTCGTGTAACAATTAGTGAAAGTTGGTCCAGTACATACTCGTAGTGCAAGAGTCTATTATTTTAAAGAACAATTGTTGTCACAGTTTGGTAACATGTTTCATGTAACGTGTAACTTAAAGTTATGGTTCCGAATACATTAAAACCTTCATCTGTGTAATTATTATTTACTAGCTGACCCAACTGCCTTCGAATGTATCCAGTGGATTGTATCCAAGGATTAACATGTACGTATATGTGACCCCTTTTCTATGCCTCTGATTTGGGTGTTGTAATGTTGTAACTCAAGAACGGTTGAACAGATTTTCATACCTTTCTTGTTTAGGGAAAATTTTAGGGCATACGAGTATAAAAGTCAACAATGAGCGTACCTAATTAAGTTGGTTTCCTCATCAAATAACTACCTCTAGTGAGCTTGTCTTCTTGTTACATTTGATTTGGATGAGTCATGGGTAACAGAAAGTTAAGTTAATTTCGTGATTTCTGGAGTTCCGTCTTTCTAAGGCCGTTATCTTTGGAGTTTTGTACTCAGAGGAATTTAATTTCTGTGGTCTTCGTCTCAAAATAAATTATAGACTACTGATCTGCTTGTGATGGAATTGAGCAGGGTCTTCTATGATGTTTATTATGTCTGGATTTTAGCACTTTATCAATCTTATACCAATTTTAATCGAATACTTTGCTTTTATCACTTTATCTGAAATTGTCGATTTTGTCTCTGGTGTTTGTATATACAGGGTGCGCCATCTTTTACATCGGTAGTAAACATTAAATAACTTTGACATTTATAAACCGATTGACTTGAGTAGACATGTTTTTGAAACGTCAATTCAGTACCATGCGTCGCTTCACACCGAAACAACGCGCCGAAATAGTGACGTTGTACATTGAAGATAGTCGTTCAGTTGTGTTAACTCAACGTGCATTTCGTCAAAAATATCGTGGTCAAGAAGCACCGTCTGACAATACTATTCGTCGTTTGGTGTCGAATTTTGTTGAGCACGGGACAGTGGGAGATCGTCGGCATACCGTTCATTAACGCCCAAGGCGTTCCAATGAACTTATTGAAGCGCTAAGAGACAGTGTTGCCGACAACCAACATGTGTCGTATCGTCACCGCGCTAAGCATTTTGGCGTCAGTGGAACCACCTTGCGCCGCATTTTGGAGGATGATTTGTATTTTTTCCGTAAAAAGTACAATTGACTCAAAGAATATTGCCGGATGATCGTCCACGTCGCTTGTAATACGGCCAAACAACCGCTCGATTGGTTGACACTGAACCTGATTTTTGGAAGCAAATTTTGATGACCGACGAGGCCCATTTCGCTCTCTCTGGCGCCTTTAGCAAGCAAAATTGCCGCATTTGGGGCATCAAACACCATTGCATGACCAAAAAGTGACTGTTTGGGCCGTCGTTTGTGCGTCTTTCTTCAGAGAAGGCAAAACATTCGATGGGAATCGATATCGGTGGACGTTGGCTCATTATGTGTGCCCACAAATGTGTGAAAAAGGTCTGGACGGTTACTGGTTTCAACAAGACGGTGCGCCATGCCACACTACAATTCAAACAATGCAGTTTCTGCAACGAAAATTCCCTGGACTCCTATTGTTACGAGTATTTATCAACTAAACATAAGTTTGGATAACTTTTTTATAAGTTTTTAATTCATTTTTCACTTAGCAAAAAAAAAGAAATTGCAATTGATAAGTGAGTAAAATTTAATTTTACTTTAATCAAAAACAGTTGTAAATGATAAGTTGATAAGGGCTTGGAAAATCCACGATAACTTTCTGTTTCATCAAAGAGTGATTGAAAAAGAACTTAATTACTTTTTGATAATATATGTGTTTATACTCACTTAGCACAAAAATAGTGATAAGTTTAAAGTAATAGGTACAGCTTAACTTTTGTTCGTGCAAAATTGATCACACATATCAAAAACAATGACAAATTGATAAGTGAGTCCCGAAAAATACCAAAAAGTATTTTTCATGGTCCCACCTATCGCGAACGTCTGACAAACATCAGAGAGTAAAATTGCCATGAGAAGCTTCTTTCAATCTTAAGAAATGATCTTCGGAAACGGTATAAAACTCCCATTTGTGTGTAGCACAGAATGAATGGCAGCGAGAAGCTAGGCCAGGCCCTGTATGGGCTGTTAGCGCCAACAAATGAAACATAAGTGGTTATGGAAACAGGTGACAACTGGTCTTTTTTTTTTGGATTGCGCCAGGGATGTGTAATCTTCATAGATACTAATAGCCCGAGTGCTACTAGCATGCACGATTCGCAAACCTGAGTAATCGATGCCTTTTGTTGTATTAGCCCAATGAGCTTGCCACATAGCTGCTGACGCTGCCCTTTCTTCAATTTTTATCACCTTGATACCAGTGGCTCGTAATGACTCAATGCTCTTCTGTTATATATCCTCAGCATTTCATCTGCGAGAATATCGATGGGGACCATTCCAGCTATGACAAATGCAGCTTCGTCAGAGATGGTTCGAAAGCCGCTGATTGTCCGTAGCGCACAGAGTCTGTATATGACGATAGTCTCCTTTTGGTCTTCTTCGTCCTCAGTGCCTCCGGCATATAACAGAACTGAGGTGATAACTCTAGAGAGTAGAATCCTTCTAGCGTATCCAGGTCCACCGATGTTAGGCATGATACATGAGAGCTCCCTGCATTTGCGATGCTTTTTTGGTAACAAAATCAATATGCGTTTTAAACCGTAGCCTGTTGTCCAGCATTATTCCAAGGTATTTAACTGCCTCTTTCGACCTGATGGTTTGGTTACCAACCTGAAAGTTGGCAAATTCGACAGTTTTCCGGCTGGTTATAAGAACAGCTTCTGTTTTATGGTCAGCTAGTTCTAGCCCGGCGGATATTAGCTAATCTTTTATCCGGGCAATTGCTTCATTTGTAGCTGATAGCTACTGTCACGACTGCAATATCATTGGCGAATCCAATTATCGTTACTCCCCCAGGTAGCGCTAATCGTAGGACTCTGTCGTACATGGTGTTCAACAATAGTACAATAGTGGCCCTAAAACCGATCCCTGTGGAACTCCCGCAGTTACGTTGTAGTATTTTACCCTTCATCGGTATTGTACCTCAGCTTCCTGTTGTTGAAGTAGTTCATCAACAGATAATATGGCGTATCCATACTGGCAAGTGACCTTCTAATAAACGACCAGTTCGCAGAGTTAAATGCGTTTTTAACGTCCTGCACAATACTCCTTTGTGCCGTAGAGCCATCTTTCTCCTTCGATGGCACCTTTGGCGATATCAACTACCGCTTTTATGACATCAACAATAGATCGAGCTCTTCTGAAGCCAAAGTGGTGATCTGAGAGGGCTCGTTTCTCTTCTGCTACTGCAAGTAATCTATATTATAGATTATCTTCTCGAGGATCTTTCCCATGGTGTCTAATAGGCATATTGGGCGACAGGATGATGGTTCTCCTGGGGGTTTCTTTCCTTTTGGCAGTAAGACCAAATGCTGCGTTTTCCATTTTTCGGGAAAGATTCCTTCTTCAAGGTGACAACTGGTCTATCATAAGTTGTCTGAGAGTTTTTGAACATCTGATGGTCTCCAGTTGCCAGCATCGCGGACCTAGTAATGTTGTTGATACACTCAAGATCAATAATCTCTCCAAATAAATAAATCTAAATATTTTGGCACTAGCAGCCCATACATTGCCTGGCCTTGCTTCTTGCAGCCATTCGTGCCGTGCGACGCACTAATGGTAGCGACCTGTAGTTTTATGTCGTTTTGAAGGCAATTTTTTTCGATCGCGAGAAGCTTCTCATGGCAATTTTATCCTCAGATGTTTGTCAGGCGTTCGCGAGAGATGGGGCCGTTAATTTTGTTTTTGTATTTTCCGGTACCCGAACCTTAAGTCTTCCCATCAGTGATCAGGCACTCAACCACTGAATCACGACACCCAGATGTTAAGCCACAATTTGATAACTTCGTCCATAGGTGGGGTAGAATCAAAGAAGTGATCTGTCATGGTTTGTGATAATTTTTCGAAAATCTTTGTTTGGTGATTTATGGTCTTTCTTTGGTGTGAAACCGACTACGTTATTTATGCTACAAACCATTTTTCATTTTCACTTCAGTGTCTGCTTACTCACAATAACTCATTTTTGTTTTTACAAGTACTCGTATTCACTAAATTGCTATCTATGTATATCACTTAATTACAAACTTATTAATTTCGCGTAGGTAGGTACTCCTGCTAATACTTTTATCTCTTCGTTTAATCTTCTCGATTCACGGATATTACAATATCTTATCCCGCCAGTAGGTACCTACGTGGGCATTATTGATTACGTTTCACCCACAAGTGAAAGCCCTTCAAAAAGAAAATTAATGTAACATCGTAACAAAACAAAACTTAACCTCGTTTAAGGAAACATAAATACCCCACTATAACATCGTCTAGATTCCACACGGATACCCGGCACACCGCATGCACCCAATAAACATAGACAAGCCCCACGCGTGCTTTAACAAAGACCTCCATTGTTACATGATAAATTACAACACCTTCCGAAATCAGTGTCCGATAAGATACACACCTCATTTGTCTTACGTATCTGTGTATCTCACCTGGCTGCAAGAAGAAGTTGTATCTGCAAACAGACTAAACAAACGTCTAGACACCCACATGCCACCACCAGCCGCCCCCAAAGTCATTTCAATTACACCTCACCCGTCAGATGCAACCAAAAATACTAGATGAAATACTGTCTGCTGCATCCTCTCTGGGGAATTTAGAGAATTTTTTTTTTCAAACGAATTCTAGTCCAAAACGATATCTCCGGCGGGATCATAAATCATCGTCGTTGCATTTAATTTTTGTCATTCTCTTGATTGCTATAAAATGAGCGATTAACAACGACACTTAGTAAATACAAAACTAGAGATACACTTGATTATCACGAATAAACACACCAACTGTTTGTGCGCGCTGGGGAAAGAGTATCTAGGCCATCATCATGTTCACGTGAATGCATCCATATGTAGTTTTGTTGTTTGTCGTTGTCGTTGTCGTTGTCGTATAGTTTATTCGTTGTCGGCGACGCGTTCAACTGCAAAGAAAACACAACAGACAACTAGAGTATACACAAAAAAAAAAAAGTGCAAAAACTGAAATGTGCTCATGCGAGTGCACTAGTGTATCTAGATATAAATATTTATAATGTCAGGCTAAGCTCTGTCTCTTCTCTTTGTCTCTACTACTACCTCGTCCCGATGTGTCTTTCAGCGAGTGCGTGCACTGAAATCAGCAGAGTAATTTGTTCCCTTTTAAATGAAATGTGAAAATGTGCACTTCTTCTTTCATTACACTTCTTCATTTTTGTGCTCTGCGTGCCGCTTTTCCTTGCCTATGAATGATTAATTTATCTAAAGTGTCATGCAATCGGAATGTTAACACTTTGCGTGTACATTTTTGTTTGAGATAACCGTAGGGAGGGGGTGTGAGACTGTAAATGAGGAAGAGACAAACTTGATGAAGTCTTCAACAAAGAAAATTTACATAAGGATATCATTAATGGATTGCCAAAGAAATTTCTTGGATTTTTACAATAAGATGAAGCTGCAAGCCGGCGGGCATCCGAAGACCATAAAACAACTTTCTTTTAATCTAAATGGGTTCCGCATTAAATTGTTAGTTCATTAAAAAAAAAAAAAAAAAGATATCTTACCTTCGAAGCCAGGATAGGAAAGAGCAGGGTCGCAGAGAAATGGTCATGCACCGTTTTTTTTCCAGCAAGCCAAATAAGAATGTGGTTGTAGACATCAACCTTACCTGGATCCACATATGGAGCGTATTATGAATAGTGCTTGCTTCTCTTTGTGGACATGCTGTTGAATTTGCGAAAAAACTGGGAAATATAGATTGACCCCTGCCTTGTTGTCAAGCCAATAGTTATGTCTTACTTTGGGCGCCATAATTGTCAGTCCGGGGTTCACTTACGGATGTAATTCCGATATAGGTGAAGAAGTTGGCGGCACGCTCCTGATTGCTCAGCTTTACTCGTCAGATGAGCGTGGTTATTATCTAACTCATTATCAAAGTTGGGCATAATCAATTACAAAAGTAATCAATTACTTAAACAATTACGTTAATTAAAATTACAAAGTATTTGAATTGCTTCGTAATCAAAATCAATGTTATAATCGTGGTTACTTAGTAATTGCAGTATTGATTACATGTAATTTTGCTTACAGGTAATAAGTTATAAATTACAGTACTTTAATTTTTTTTTATAATCTGCGCGCGCCGAAGGGGTTATGAATACCCTTAAACTGTTTCAGGCACGGGCGTTAGGAAAAGGGAGAAGAGGAATAGAGGCGGAGCCTGTGCACGTTGGCTTTGAATGGTTGAAGCTTGTAGTGATGAGGAAATACAGAGCCTGGTAGATTATTTTCCCCCAATTCATTTACTACAGTAGGGTTCTGCAATTTATTTTCGCTATATTCATTTAGCGCACTTTCATGAAGTTGCAAGTTGAATTGTGTGGGTGGTAATGGAGGAAATGTCATCCGCCCACTACACACCATTTTCAATCACACATCCTAAAAAATCCTTACACCATCCAAAACATCAACCACACAATACGTCCTCTAAAAGATCACCTCAATTTACACACCCCAGATCCACCCACTCAACATACATAGTCTTGAAACGGAAACTTAATTTTGTTGTAATCGATTAGAATTACAATTACAAATTACTGTAATGATTACCGATTGCTTCCCAATTGTAATATCGGTAAGTTAATTATAGATTACAAAAAGTAATTATAGTTTATAAAATGTAATACAATAGATAACACTTTTCAATCAAATAATCGGTAATCTATTACAATTTGTCCAACTTTGCTCACTATATACCATCTAAAAATAATGATCGTGCCGTGAAATTGTCCCGTCTGAATGACGCCCAACGCGGTGGTTTTTTCGGTTTTTTAGGTTTCCAACAGAGGTAAAAACGGAATTCTGTCAAAATATATGATATTTGGACTAAAGACGGTGCTGCTAACCTGCAAACAGTGTCGTTGCATGATTTAATGATTTAGTCGTTGTTGGTATTTTGTTCAGTAAGCAGTGGTCACTTATTGTTTCAATTATTTCTGTCCAGATTCACTAGATAGGTTTACTTTTTTTACTAACAAAAATCCTCATCAACGATGATCCCTACAAAAGATACAACGTGTTCTAGAAGAATGTCTTCAATATATTACGCTGTAGTCGGGGGTCCATTTATGATGACAAGCTCGATGCGAAAAGGTGTCCTTTTGCCAATTGTTCATATGCTCTATACAAATATTAAGCAGTTATTCCAAGTGTGTGCTTTTGTCCTTTTACCCGTGCGCGTCGTTCCCTTATTTTATTCATACAATATGTACTATGATACATTTTTTCGCACATAAATTCCATGCCTCTGTGGCGCTGTTTAATATGATAGTAACCCTGAAACAGGTGGTATGCAATGAAATTTCAATCCATCGCATTCAGGTGGTAGATGTCGGCACAATTTCAGTTTTCAATGCCATGAGCATCAAGAGCAATGAAATACAAATTTTAAAATCATCGACATCCTAACATATCACAGAAGTGACAGGTGCCTATATGTTGATACGATTTCAAATTGAAATACTAATCCAGGCACCAAAGAGTATGCAAAGGAAATCTCTGTTTTTTTTTTGTCAATATTTTCAAATCAGTTTACAACAGTAGTGCTTTATTAAATTAAATTGTGAATAACTTAAAGAATGCATTGTAGTCTTATTTCATTGACATTCCAAATGCCAACAATTTAAAGATAGATCCAATAACTGTTTTAAATCTGGCATTTCTAGATCAACATTATTCATCTCCGAATATTCTAATTAAAAAAAGCTTTAACTGAACAACTTATGTGCTGTAACGGCACAAAGATTGCCAACCCCTGCTCTAAAAGGATGCAAATGAAATATTCATAATGAGGGTTGCTTTGAATTTTCTCAGTTCAGTGACTTTTAACAGAGAATTAATTGTGGTGTCATGAAAATGGTTAATTAATTTCTTTCTTTAGAGTTGCAAAGCTTGTTTGTGGTTTCCTTGGTTAAATAGCCGTTGAGTAAATTTGGCAAACTATAACAAGGAAATATGTGCTTTAATGAACCCCATCAAGTATGTGCCTCTAATTGGAGAACGTTTTAACCAAAAACCACGAAAACAAAGCTGATAATTTCAACTCGAACGAAGAACTTGATAGCGTCAATAGCATTATAATGTTCTATGAATAGGGGCAATCTAATGCAAATTTAAAAATTAGAACGCTGATAACAAAGGTTATCGCCTATAGCCGTATGATCTAAGAAGAGATGTTAAACTAATTTTTGTGCCTTATCGCACGATTTAAGCGGAAAATTTGTTTGACTGATGAACTCTTTTGTATCTATTACTAGATAGCCTAAGTCAGAGGTCTAGTCTCTGACTTAGTCAGGGTGTTATAATGTGATGGAAAAATAGAGAAGAAATACGATTTGGTATACGAGTATCTGAGACTTGCAGCTACCAAAGAAATGGCAGTAAGAATGAAACCCTAAATTATGAAAAGAATATTGAATGCGAATGAGGGGCGAGTGTGTGAAGAGTCCTATGAATGAGGTCAAGTTATCAGACAATAAAAACTGCAGTGAGTGCCTCCAAACATCTAGTTCCCCCATAAAATAAATTTTATTGGAAGTCTAATAAGTTGATTGGTTATAAATCTCTCTCCCCCATTAAATTAAATACCAATTTAGCGGCAGTATCGGTCCCGAAAAAAACAATGAGAACTCTAGCGCAGTTCTTTTTCATGCGATATCATCAATTTCATTTCAATTTTAATCAACACATCAAACAATTGCTCACCTCTCCCGCCACCGTTGGCCGCCCGACGCCTTTATTCATAAACCTCATTGTCAAGCTTTGGTTGCCTTGAATTTGTATGTGTGTGTGTGTCTCTCTGAAGTGATTTCTTTCATTCTATTGGAAAGAGTTTCGAAACTTCAATTGAATTGTGGTCCCGTGCCGCAATATCTGTCTATTGTCGTACATTGTTATATCTCAAATGTATCTCAACAAAAAGAAACGCTACAAAACAAGAGGGCACCATAGCAGCACATAAAATCCCAAATACATCGTCAATTTTCATCATCATCAACATCGTTGTCATCATTATACATCTATCTATTCAGACAGAGTGTGAATCGTTTGATTAAATTTTCGTAGATTGTTTGAACGCAATCGTATTAGTTGTGCGGATTTCGAAGAGATACGGTGACATCTCATTGTTTGACAGTTTACTGGTAATCGTGTGCGGGGGTATTGAATTTCAAAGACCGCCCGGATGCAAACAATATATTGTCTCTTCCGTTTTGTGTAATTCAAAGTCAATGGTTTGTGGAAAATAAATTAACCCATTAAGTCCAATTAAAGTGCCCGTTGACACTTGAACTTGTGGCTAATTATTCCCGGAAATTGTGATCATTAAAATCTCTGGAAATGTTTGACGGAATAAAAGGCTTTTGTGCGACCTTGACATTTGAATTACACGCATCCTAGGTATTCGCAATCATATGGCCGGATATGGATAATGAATGTACAAATAATCAAATGAGCCTATGTTTAACTCGAAAATCCGTGAACTTATACCTGTACCACCCCATGGAATCTGTTTCATATCTCGGTCGTATCTCTAGGGGCTAATCAAAAGTTTGGTGAATTAATTTTGAGTGTTGTCATCGAAAATACAAAAATAATTACAAAATTTCAGAACCATCAAGCATCCGGAAATGGGTGAAAATTCATAACAATTCAAACCAATATAACTGTTACTAGTTAGACAGGTATCCAATATGTGTATACGAGATGGGCCTACCTAGGACTACTCATATAAATTCGGATCTTGTGGCACCTATCACGCTCGCGCGTCATTGTGTACATTTCTCTTTTCTAGTTAGCGGAATTTCTTTTCGACCACTATACGCTAATATTTTGTTGGGTGACTCGCTCTTCTTTCCTCGGTTCAATTTCATGGCCTGGGGGTCTATGCAGTCATGTCACTTTTGCTTCTATATAAACGCAATGCAAGACTGAACGTACACTACCAAATAAACTTATCCACTGCTGCACTGCTGTTGGCAATGGTACCCGGTGATTGAAAATGTAAAAGATATATTCCTATTGTTGAGCTTCTGCGTATCGTGAAAAGATAACTTATATCTTCAAATTAATTTAATAAAAAGAAATTAAATATTATTCTCTGTTACATAGTGTGTTTTAATTTACCAATGTTACACGTTCATGTTTACCGAGAGAAACATATATTTCAATTCTGTAGAAAAGTAGCCAAGGTGCAGTGATGCACTGAATTTTTGTTAAAACTTAGACATTCGTACATGCTTTTGTCTGCCCATACCTACCGAACCTCCAGATTTGAAAAGCTCCGATGGTAGACCACCGCAACCGGTGAGCGCCTTTGTCCAGTCTTGTCATGATCGAATATTGTTTCGATCGTGGTATGTGGTGGTGGCGTTTGTGGCTGATGCTCTGTCTAGCCTTTAGCTACAGTACTCAATTCGTGCTTAGATGTCCAGCATTTTCGGCAGTTTGTCTGTTCATTGGATAAGCGACATGTATCTCATCGAATGTCGTACATCTGATATGTTGGAGCTAGCACGTGGTCGCTTAGGTTGACCGTTAACAAATTATATTTACAACGCCCATGGTTTTCTGCAAAGATTCAGAGGGTATTAGTGTTCAAGACGAAGTCTTCTTTTTGTGTGTCTGTCACACGTTAACTTTTGAACCGTTTGACGTAGGAAGCTGCATTTTGGGGACCCGCAAATAATCAGGAACAACATTTACATAAATAATATTTTGTGTTTTTTTTTTCTAGTGGATGTCTGTCTTTCTTCCGGGTGTTCCAAGGTTCAAAATATATTTTTTTTTTTTTACCACAAACTTTTGATTAGATTGCCTCTTTAGCCGCTGTTACTAAAAAAAGGTTAACATTTGCTTAGTGCTTGTTATCGACGAAGTTCAAACTTCTTCATTCTTGAGAAATAGTTCCCCGAATTTTGTTATAATTACTTTCGTTATTCTTATCGCTTCCCTTGGTGACGTTTCCTGTGACATTTATATCCCAATCTAACCGAGAATATTCTGATGCGAAATTTCATCAGAAGGTTTCCCATTTTTCCCACGTCATTGTTTCTTTGTGAACGTCAGATGGCGTTGCGTTGCATGTGGCCATCAGGGTTGCCGACCAGTTTTTTTTTTTTTTTTTTCAAATTCTTATCGCAACTTATTACTTATGTATTTTGATTTAATCTTTCTTTAAATAGTTTAATTCCATTGATTTCTAAATAGCGTTACCACTGTACGATGAAGTTTTACACGGAAAAATCTTGAAACTTGAAGAAAAAATACTTGTGATCGATTTTTTTTAGATTATTCCCCAAATTCAAAACGATTGCCAACCACTGTTGTGAACACTCTTGTGCATATTTAAATATCCCCCAAACCTCAAAGAAAACAAATATCTCAAAAACTCCACCCCCCCATTTATCGTCATTCATTTTTAAAACATCGCACGAACACTTTACGCTGTTAATTCATTTAAAACCGAAAACTTCCCTAATTAGTTTCGCCACATTGCGACTGAGAAGGAACACCCTTAGCCCATGCTAATTTCTGACATTTGACCCAAATTATTTACTCAACCAGCCCTAATGGCTCATACGCACACATTTGCGCCCGCACCCTCCCCACAGAAAGCCACACATCTTCAAATGCTATCATCATCATCATCATCTTAATCATCGCCATCAATTTTGGACAATTTAAACAGATGAATAATTAACTTATTAACACAAATTTACAGTTTGCATGAAATGATGACAAATACGAGTATAGAAGGGGCCAACTACACACGCCCCAAATATACATCCAGACAAACAAAAACAAATAACAGACAGTCCAACAGACAAACTTCCAAATTCAATTGAGGGTTAAATGGCTGGCGCTCGCTTGGTCTCCTTTTTTTCTTTTTTTCTTTTTTTGTTTGTTGATTTTTTGTCGTTTCCTTGTACTCCTCTTTTTTTTGTGAGTTCCCACAGACCATGATATAGACGATGACGTATACCGTTCTGGGATTTATGAGAAATTAACCCGAGTTTTATAGTTGGGGGCCCCATTAAGAACGCAACCCTTATAAACACAAATAGGCCCGAAACTTATATTACTTACTGGCTGGCACCCCCACCCCCACCGCATATTCTCATTCGTGCTACACATACACAATCACAGCGAACACGCTGTGATTTATGTTGCTCCCAAGTGAATATATTTCATTTGTGTCAACAAAAACCTCAAAAAAAATAAAAAATAAAAAGCCAGACAGACAGAGAGAGAAGGATAAACGATTGTGTATGAGGGAAAACACTGACACTCTCGTAAATAAACATGGAAAAGAATTTAATATTCAAAAGGGTGGAGGGTGAAGGCGGTGTAAACCCCATAACTCCAGGGAAGACCCACATACGGATGATAAAGTCGTTAGTTCTCATTGTCATTGTATCTGTTCCATTGATGCGGCAGCAGATACAACACTTTTTTGTATAATACTGGCCTCATCTAGCTCTCTGCATTGGTGACAGTTCTGGCTAGAGGCAACTACATACTCGCACTGACGCTGATGTATCTATGACTCTTGGTCGTCCATATAGTGTTTTGAAATGAATGAGTTATTTCCGGATTGATTCTAATTCATTTTTACGATGCCAAAGCATAGACGTGCTGCGAAGGCCCATTATCATGAACTTTAATAGTCTTTTATACGTTGGGTCTTTTGTTTTTCAGGTCGTCCGTCGATGCAAAAGTTAAACGTTACGATATGATGGTGGGAACCCTTTCGAGAAGGTAATGAAATGTGTGGACGCGATAGTGCGGCCAATCAAACCGTTTGGGACAATCTTAAATGGCTTTTAGTTGGCCGGCGCGTAGGTTGGTTGATATCTATGCACCTGTGTCCCACATCTCTTCCTTTAATATTGCGGTAATATTTTATGGGATAGAGTATGCGCCACTCCTACTCAGTTTTCGTTTATGGTTTAGAATATTCCACTGTTTTAGTCGGGTAATGGGCTGTAGAGGATACAATTTCATTGCATGGTTCGCAATTTAATTGTCGTCAAACGTTTATAGCCGCCCCTTTCATTTTAATATATTTGCTGGGTTTTAATGGGAAACTTATACCATGTTTATGGCACCCACGCATCGTCAGACTCTGACGCAGGCAATGTCTTTGAACTTCAGTTATTTTACAACCTCCTATCTACGCAATAGCAGTTTGCAAACCAAATCGTTTACCAAGCTCTTACTTTATTTTAAAACCCTAAAATTAGGTTAGATCAATGTCCCTATGTCAGATGTGTTTATTTTGAGCCTGTTTGAGTCTAAATTTATACGGCCAGTCAAAAATAAAAAAAATGGTAATTGAAAGGCTTGTCCGTGTATTTTTCTTGTTTTTATGTACTTTATGTCGTCAAACCGAACTTGATGGTTCAACGAACTTCAGAGTACAGACATTCCATGCTTAATTTTATTTTATTAGTTCATATCTGGCTTCCTGTTTGTTTCGTCCGTTCCGAATAATGATCATATTCCACGCCTGATGATTATAGATGCATATTTTGTATTTACCTACAGCTCTATCAACATAAATTTTTTCTTTCCTGAGTTTTCTTAAAAATACGACACTCACCACGAATTTTTGTGTATATCCCTTTCCTAAGTGCGAACAAAAATCATTAAAATTATCATCCAATGCAGATGGAAAAAGAAAAGAAACCAAAAACTATCCACTACCACACCGCTGGTGTCAGTGGTACTCGCTGTTAAAGAATTGATGATGACAATTTAGTAATAAAATCAATCTTATTTTTAACGATAACGTATTCGATTGATAACTTGAAATATTCAAAAAATTAAATTGAAAGAGCATAACTTTATAATTTATCCATGTACCGTGCATTTATGGTAATTTCTTAATTCATATAAAAAGAGGATGGCATATTTAGCTATCTGCAAACTATCTCTGAGAAATTACCTAATCAACAAAGCAAACGGCATCTATATTGGTTCAGCCGTTCTTGAGTTACATGGCTACAACGCACACCACTTAATTTAGTGTTAGTTGAGATTGGGAGTGGGTATTTCGCAAATTACGAAAATCGTCGGTTCAAGAATTCTCGGGATAGACGACGATACTGCAATCGGTATGCTTTGAAGAGGCGACCCTATATATGGAAGAGAAGTGACGTACTATTTATTAGTATCCCCGCAGGATCCTTCGGACTTCAGAGTATCAGATTGTTACGGTTTCCAATGCTTACTACCTCATCTTTCTGAATTTCTTGTGTGATTTTCTGCCACAAGTATGCTTGAATTAGGAACTGACTGAACAATTTGCGAACGTCGATAACTGTGTGCAATATGCATGAAAGCGTACGTTGCTGTTCAATAGTAAAATTGATACTGATGTGTGCTGAAAGGAAAGATAGGAGTGTGAGTAGAAAAGCAAAGTGAAACGGTAGAGATTGACAGTAATCGATGAGTATCAATAAATTCTGCACCGCTGTCCTACTTATCTACATGCACCGCTGCGTGCAGAATATTTACGCATATATTTTAGACATTTGTCTTGTATACAAAGAAGAGGGATACTTGCCAAATAAATACGAATAATATAGCTGCATAAAGATGGACCACATATATTGTTTTGCTTTGGCTGTTATCGATTAATTTCTTATACCAGCCATCAGTACTTAAGATACTATTGAACACTAAGAACCACACTTGATGCGTTGGCGAAATTATAGCGAAATTAACATTGCAAATGCTATCAACAATTTTTCATATCCTCCTACACTAAGTCCATCTAAACTTTTCTAAAGAGCCTCCTACACACCGCAAATATAATTAAGATTACTTCAGGTGCACATTCAGTGATTTATCAGTTCCTACGTCCATCACCTCAAGGATGCATTCTAATCTACTGCTTCTACTACGCAATTAATTGCTCCAATTTAAATATCCACCATTCACACACACACAAAACCTCCTATCTCTAGAGAGTAATCAAAACAATTATCATGGTTGGCTTAAATTACCACCTACGCACTCTGTACTACGCTGTCCATCCATCCGAGCCAATACAAGGTGTAGCGCTCATCGTATCGCATGGACTCTGTTTTTAGGGTGTTCACATGGAACGAGCAGCAGAAGGATTGCCTACGCATTTCTCAAGCCCACCTCTTGAATTAATGAGCGCCAGCCGTTCCCTTTTATTTCTTTTAATCTTTGTTTTAAAGGTTTTTCGTTGTTTTTCTTTAATTTTTAACGAAATGAGAATACAATGGCACTTGGGAGGGTTTTTTTTTTTTTCTTTATTTTCTTTAACTTTTCATTTAACGTAATTTCCGTCATTTGATTGATTTTACCCCAAAATAAGGATGATGAATTTAAAATGGGAAATGTTTGAGGGAGAGAAGACAAAAAGAACTTAATTTTACGGATCGCTGTTTTGATTGAAGTGCTTTTTATTGTACTTGAGCCCACAGTATATACAGGTTGTTTTTTCTTTAGACAATGTCCTTACAAAAAAAAAAAAAAACAGTCTAATCTCTATAGCAGTGTGTTTACATTAATGTTGAACGTGGGAGTAATCATATAAATTCGGAATGCTATTAGTTTAAAGCTAATATTATAAGTGATCAGCTAAATAATTAAAGGACCAGCAAAATATGTACGTAAGAAGAAAAGGAAATCATCCCCAAGAAAATCATTTTCCAATTAGCGGAAAATAAAAAGAGAAAAAAAAAATCAGCAGAAAATGTTAAAGTTTAGCAAGAAAAATAAAAGAAAAATGTTTTCTCTGCAAAAACGAATTATTTGATCAGCATAATATACAGTAACGGACATACAAATCTGGACATAGTGAAAAAAATATTTTTTTTTACCGTACGCTAATTTGTTGAAATACATTTCAGATTCGGAAATTAATTAACCAATTTCCGAAAAAAGGGCTTAATACAAACATTTTCAAATTGTTTTAAGTTTCATTGAAAAAAAAAAAAAACAAGTGAGTAGATGTGTAGGCATAATGATAGTTTTTACTGCTATTCGAGTTTATTATTTTTATTACTGGAAACAGGCTTCTCAAACTTCCAAGAACTGAAGATGTTAATGCTGTGTAGTCCCTCCTTTTTTTTATATCGGGCATTGATGTAATCAGGCTGTGTAAAGTATCCAGTGCGATTTCCTTATACCACACTTTTTTTTCAATGAATTTGTCCAACTCGGTTATTGTCCATGGGTTCTTCTTCGCTACCTGAGCCTTAATTATGGACCAAAGGTTCTCAATCGGGTTCAGGTCAGGGCTATTTACAGGCTACTCCAATGTTGCAATACTATTCTTGGTTAGAAAATGTTTGACCTGGAATGAAAAAATGCATTTACAATAATAAAACTTTACGAACGTTTTGCTAATATTTTGGGAAGATAAAAAAAATGGCACTTACCAATTTCGCTCACTTACTGTATTCCGTCAAAGCCGAATATGTTCAACTTGGACTCATCTGAGAAGATCACATTTTTCCAATCCGTTGTGGTCCAGTTTTCATGATCTTTGGCCCACTGGAGACGTTTTAGGCGTTTTAGAAATGGTTTTTTGGCAGGTCTTCTCATGTTCAAGATAGCTTCTTGAAGCCTTCGTCTTACAGTCTGTGAGCTTATCTCTGATCCTCCAGCCTCTACAAAGTCTGTTCTTAAATCTTCAGCAGTTTTCAATCGATCACGCAGACTTATTCGTTTTAAAAGCCGATCTTCAGCGCTGGTGGTCTTTCTTCTGCGACCTGTCCCCTTTTTTCTTTGCAATGAGCCCGTTGCCTCGAATTTTTTGATGAATTCAGCCACTGACGACTTGCTGAATCCCGCTGTTCGCGCTATATCACGAACACTTAATTTTTCATTTTTTAAAGTCATTATTTCGACTTTTGTTTTTTTTTCCCTCATTTTCTTTTTATTTTCCATATTAATAGAATTGTTTCCACTTTTACTCAAACTACTTTTTTTTTTCAATGAACTATTACAAAGTGAACTAGAATCACGTCATCAAAGCGTTTTTATTCAAAATCCTAAAAAACTACCTGATAGTTCTCAAGATAATTGGATTTTTTTTACCCTGTCCGGATTTCTATGTCCGTTACTGTAGTTTTCTGATGATCAGAAGAGTTGGAGATCAGCCAATATGTTAACAGATCAACTGAAAAAGTTAATTTTCAGCAAAAGTAAATTATTGGATCAGCAGAAAATATTTTGTGACTAATTTAATTTTGCTGATCAAAAAGCCCTATACCGCTGATCGAATATAGTGGTAGCCTTAGTGGAACTACTCACTTTTTTTTTTCAACAAATAGATAACAAAAGATAGTTCAACAAATCCCATCAATGAGGCCATTATGTTCACTTTCATTAGCCAGATAACAGGTGTATTTTATTTAATCTAACAACAATGTCAATACAAAATCGATAACGCTTTCACACTGAAAACATTTTAAAATTGAAATAGATATCGCTGTGTGGTTTGAGTTCGATGAAATATTTATTGTTTCCGTTGAATTTCGATTTCTTTCAAAAGGGGGGACAAGAAAATCCTCACCACTTTATTTAGTTATCTTCTAAAACGATTAAATTTGATTGACTTATCGGGGGGAAAAAAAAGAAGAAAAATTTGTAGAAGGTGTGTGCCTGTGCATTTGTGACATTTATGGCTTTCTGATGATGTAATTGTAATTTGGTGGCGTCAAAACAATAAATTGAAATGTCTATCTGCGAGTATTTTCATAAAGTTTAAAAATGACATTTGTCTATTTCGTTTGGAATTTGAACAGAAATGGATACATTTTTTTTTTAATTGCGTGTGCGATGTAAAAATATGATTGATGCCATTTTTGGTAGTTTGCTACTTCAGTGAACTTGATTGTTGGGGGTTTTGCGTTTTTATACCACGCCAAAAATGGTTAATAAACAAAAACTGAAAACTTGTTGATTTAGAAAGACATGTGTGCGTCTTTAGATGACCTAATTTGTAGTAAATTTTTAGATTATGTCGTAATTTATGAAATTGATAAATCAGCCTCAAGTTAAAACCCACCCACGAGCTTTTCACCTGAAATGGGTGGATTAGATTTGAATTTATTATTAATTATGGCCGTGAGTTCTTAAAATTATGTAAAAACTTCGAAGTGTAGTAAAGTTGCTGAGAATTCGTATTGAGTGTCATTAAATTTCGTTTCATCGATCGCTGTCCGTCCTAGTAGATAACCATTTGTCGGCATTGGTTTCAATAATAGTAATTTGTAGACCTCCTGATATGGGATATGATCTCTTATCGGTGGGGGCACAAGTAAGCCTATTATGGTTATCTCTAGACATGCCAGAGACTCAGCCACCTCGACTGTGCCACTTCGAGCTCTTATTTTTGACGAATGCATAAGGGATTCAGCTCTGTTTTTTGTCTTTTGATGAATCATCACGTCTGTACAATTTATACTGCTGGCTAATAGTTGTAGAATGTAACGAGATTTCATAATGAATTGACATACCTAATGTAAGTACAGTACAATTGGTCCTACTAAAGTGCATTAAGGTCTTAACATTAAAGTGCTTCCCTATTTTTCAGAAGACTTTCATATCTTTTGACTATTACTCAAAATAAGATTTAAATAGGCTTTTTTTTATAATTTTGTTCCAACCTCAATCTCAATCTGGAAATCGGACGAGCTTGGGAAGCCTCGCAAAAGACCGTGAAATTACATACTCCTTTGATTTATTGTTTTACGGTCACGAGATTATGACATTGAAATATTCCACTCGAGTGCCTTAGACTCAATACAGATCCATTGTCCGTTTTACAAAAATTTGTCTTTCGAGTGTGTGCTTCAATAATGACGAGTTTAGGTTATCAGGGCTCACCACATCCGACACAAAAAGCTTCCACGGACAATCATAAAGCAACTGTTTCGCGGTTTCCCTCTCCACAGATGTTGCATGTGATGGTATCCCTTATGTCTAACACATTAATGTACTCGACAAAAGCATAGTGGCCTTTTACAACGCCAATAAATTGTCAGCCGTCTTTTCTACTGAGGGGCATTGGTTTGATCTGCATGCATCCTGCAGAGTAATGCTACCTAAAGTTGTGATGATGTTAACTATAACAGAGGATGGAGGAAGACCCAATTGCGGATGAAAATTTATTTTCCAGACAAGCTCAGTAAATTTAATTTTCCAACCGCATATAAGTGAGCTTTGCATTCTTGGACTATCTCGGAAGAGAAGAGAGGATTAAGCAAGACCTTGGACTATCTTGTAATATTTTGGAGATTAAAACCTTAAGTACGGCCTACTACCTGTCACTACAGGCGCAAATACTCCGCCTTCTTCACATGTGCCTCAGCACAGCCTTTAGGATAGCAAACGTCTTTGTTTAAAAGATAGGTGCATAGTTGTTTGTCTAAGGGGGAGGAAAATGTAGTGCTGTCGCTGTCGCTCTCGACAAAGTTACCAGTTTTGGAGCCATCTGTGAAACTTTGACTACACCCCTGGCCAAGTATATATAGATATCAAGAGAAGGTAGGTCCAAAAATGTATCTAGAGCGAAGGCAGAAAGGGCCTTGTGTAGCCGGGACAAACCGTTCTTTAAAGTGTGGTAAAAGCAACGTTTCTGTATGGAAGATTATTTCACCAAAGAGTAGTCTTATAATTGTGATGTAGAGCAGCGAAACTTTTTTCGCAACCGAACTCATGTTTTGCAAAAACGTCCTTACACTGCAAGAAAACTGAAACTGATCGGGCACTGTAAGACTCAACATCTTTCGTCCAAAGAAGTTTATTGTCTAGGATGTCTCCTAAACATTTGGACTCCTTGGAGAGTTGGATGGTGGTGGCTTTAAGTACTGGTAAAGTCAGTCCAGTTAACTTTTTCTTGAATAATTTTAGTATTAAGAGATATGTATAAAAAAAAAAATATTTTTTGACTTTTACGGGTTAGAAAAACTCATCTCTTGATATTTCTACGTCAAACGGTGTAAAGTTACGAGATTCTGAAGAACGTATATCTTTTAAGTACCCGAATCCTTATAATATGTAGAGATTTAGATTGGATTAAATTGGTTTACGGTTTTCAGCAGCATTTTCCACATTCCAAAGTTTGTCGGCAAGCTAAGAATTGTGTCTGGTTTCCAGCAGAATAACTCCGTCGGTAAATATTTGCTTTTTTTTTTATATAATTTGCACGTGTGAAAGGGGATATGAATACCCTTATACTAATTTTAGGGCACGGGCGTTTTTGTGGAAAGGGGAAGAGACAGAGAGAAAAACTGATTAGTGTAGTTGGTTTAGAACTCAGGTGGTATTAAGTTTCAGTGAACACTAAGGGTGGCGTCCAGATAACTGGTGAGTATTTTTGTTTTGCTGTTATTGTCGTTGCTTATGATTCACAGTATTTTTTTTCCGTCCTCCTGATATCATCGCGGTCAAGTTGAATTTTAGCCATATGACCACCCCCTACTGCCAGTGTTATGCCTTCGCAGTAGAGTTGACATAAGATTTCGCAATTGATCGACTTTTTTATTTATTTCATGCTTTTTAATGCGAAAGAGGGCTGGGCATTCTGTTAAAATGTGGAAACAGATTTATTCACTCTTGAGTCATAATCTACCTGTACAGAGTGAATCTGATGAAAGTTATAGTGTAGATGCTTTTTCAGAAGGCAGTGGCCATTGAATATTCCAAATAGAATTCTCAGATTGTTGCGTCGAGTTTCACTAGGAAGCTGAATTTCGATTTTAACAGTTTAGCGTGTGAGATATTTTACCAACCTACATACGAATGATTCGCATAAAGAAAGACCATTCACATTGATATTGAAGTGACTTTTGCTAACACCACAGAAGGGTTCAGAACCGAAGAGTGGATTAACAGTTAATCAGCTCTTACATTTCCAGTAAATCCACTGTGGGCTACAATCCATCCAGTAAAGGATGACAACAAAGATACTCGTAGCTGAGCTATGTGATGAGATTTTGGGTCTATATTGTTTGAGCGGAAACGGCGGTAGACGTTTAGTCTACGTTCTACTTAAGGTTGGGGTGGTGCACAGACAATGCCAGTTCTAGCAAATTGTAGGACTCGTTCCAATTTCTGTGGTGATTTCGTTAGTGTTTGTCGTATTCTTACATGCACTTGTAGGTTCAAGTATTGGTTTCCGAACAATTTTTAATTATTCTTGGATATAATGGAGAATCTCAACAAGTGGGTATCGCAATTCTGTGTGTCTGCACGCACGTCTGCAGCCTAATCGACTAGACGGGTTTTCTTCAAACTTAATATCTGGGGTCTGTGGGTTAACAATTCGAGGAGAAATCTGAATTTTCATTTTAACCTCAAATTAAACACTACTCTACTAAAATCATCGATATTTTCGAAAACGGCTCTTACGATTTTGTTCAAATTTAATATTTGAGTTACAGTGAGCATATGCCAACAGATGTGGTACCAAGTGTGCTTTATCTACTGCTGTTTTTTTCTTTTAAAAAAAATTACTATTTCTCGTCTATGACTCAATCGATTTTGTTTGCAATCATTATTTGAACAATATTTGACATACTATGTACAAGATTAAGACATACCATGTTTTGGAAAATTTTTAAAATGTTTTTTTTTAACGGTTTTTTATTTAAAAAAAAAAAAATGTTTTGTTTAAATTTTAAAACCAAGTGGTATACAGATGAACAGCATGAAGGTGCAAGTGCTTGCGAGACCCAGTCGTGCACTATTTTTTTTTATTTTTATTTACAAAGGTCAGCATCGGTCTGAGATAGAAATACAATCTTCACTTTTTGAATCGGTGTAACTTCGGCCGACAATACATACTGATGGACAAATGGGAACTTTTATGACATATTGTTTACGAAATTTTTTTGTTCCAACATGAGTGAGTAATTCCAAATCTGATTATACTTGCACTGTAGTCTGCAAAGGGTTTCCAATGAAAGGCTTTGAATACCGTCTCAATATCCTTGAAATTGTTTCATCATAGAAATAATCTTTCCTTTCTCTAGTGTTGACTGCAAATAGTTTAATGCTTTAAATAAGTTTTTTAAGTGGAGTTTCCTCAGAACTGACTTTTTCTCTTGAATATATTAGCGCGCCTGTTGGCAACCCTATTTTCATGTAATCAGGACTCTTCTTTTTCAAATCTTTTTTTTTTAGTTAATATGACGTATAACTTTTATAAATTTGCAATATCTAACCCCGGTTTTATTGTATAATAAAAATGCTTAATCTCAAAATACATATGTCCTCTTCTAATAGCCTAACCTAAGTATGTTTACATAATTCTTCTATGAAAATAGATTTTTATTATCCAGCAATACAAACATCAGCCTTAAATAAATAAACACCCGTGGCCCAATGATGTTGACAACGAAATCTAACCATTACCCAACTATATTGGAATGCAAACACTTGTTCCGCAAAATATCTACACTTTACCCCACGACAATTATTGTGTAAATAATAAAAGTTTTGAACTACAACAAAGCTGTGCTGTGTGTTAGATCATCGTAATTAGCACAAATACTTTAACAGCCTAAAACAACAACAAGAACAGTCACCAGCACTCACAACCAATACACATCTAATCATCTGAAAAAATTACCAAAAATAGTCATATTCCTTGACATAACTATGCCCTCAACATAGTTCTTTGTTTCTCTTAATTAGAAAAAAAAATTGATAAAGCGTAACAAAAAAAATATACATACATACATTTTTTTTTGCAAAAAATACTCTCTTATCAGCCATGTATTGTAAATTAATACCACCGTCGATTTGATTAATATTTATGTATATTTTCATTTTTCTAATTTCAGATAATAAAAAAAAAACCAATCAGCTGATTAGTTGAACACCGACCACACAAACTGTAACGCTACCTCAGTTTGTTTGCTGACTGAACTCGAGTCAGACATCTCTCACACATATCACCGGCAGTGGAATTTTTATTTTTTTATTTTTCGGTGACACAAATCTCTCAATGTCGACGGTGAAAACTACTGACAGTAAGCGGAGAATAACAACACAAAAATGCATACCACGAAGTGATAGTAAAGTGACAGAACCAAAGCACATCCAAACGTCAGATAATAGACAAGAAAATGGCAATAGCGCGTTCAAAAACTGTTGATTATATTAAAATTTGGAAACATATCAAATGGCGATTATACGCATCTAACAGCAATACATACGAGTGATACGATTTATTTTATTTTTTTGAGAAACTTGTATATTTTTGACAAAAAGAAAAAGTTTACTGTCCACAAAAAAAAAAAAATTATTTTACCTTTTGCTAGTTGCCTGAACGCGCAGGAAAGGAAATAAAGTGTTTTTTTTTTTTATTATTTTATTTATACCCTTTGTATACCGACAAAATATATATATATTTAAAAAATATACTATACGTAGTGTTAAACAGCTTTAAGTTTTGTGCCGTACTTAATTAAGATTATAATATTAACACTATGAGCGATAAATAAACGCACAAGATTCAGGAACAGAGAAATAAATAAATTGTGTGCCATAAAATAGAAATATCGTATTTACGATATCGTCAAAGCAACGAGCCAAAGCAAAAGGAATTTTCTTATCTTGAATCGTAAAAAGCAAGCAGCAACCTCTATCAAGATGACTGTTACCGAAAAGTCTCCATTATGGGATTCCAATAGCCAACATAATCACCACCACCACCAGCAAACTTCCTCTTCTGCCGGAGAAACACTATCATCATCATCAGTATCATCGACATCAACATCACCGACAGCATCACCGTTGTTACAATTGCCTTCAACCACCACCACTAGTAGTACTTTGCAGAAAATCAACAACAAAAATAAGAAAAGGACCACCGCATCGGCTCTGGTGGTAGAAGACCAGGCAGCAGCAGGAGCACGTCTGACATCACATCAGCCATCGCCATCGCCATCGCCATTGCCATCATCAAATTCGACAGTAATACCTGGGAAATCTCAAAAATATGAAAAAGCTGACAGCACGACCCTATCTTACCAGTATCAATTCCAGTCGAATGGCTTTGACGATCAATCCCATTCATCCCTGTTGGGAGGCAGCTATACCACCACCAAATCATCGCTGTATGACTGTGAGGCTGGTGGACTAACACCACACATACGCTCGTCGTCGGTAACGTCTTCGACGGCAAGTCTACTGCCAGCTCCAGCTGCTGATTCTGTCGGTGGTTGTGTGAATTCTGGTCATCATTCCAATGGCAAATATTGCGGAAATGGTTCTGCCAACGGCAATGGCAGCAGCAGCACCCCCAGCAGTAGTAGTAGTAGTAGTGGTGGTGGTAGTTGTTCATCCCTTGGATGCTGCAATATAATTACACGCTGCTGCATCGGATTGCCACTATTGAAGGCGATAAATGTGCGGAGATGTGTGCTGGCATTACTCGCAATAACGGTGGTAACAATTTTCTATTACACACATTACTTCGATACGGGCGTTTTTGTGGGGTGAGTTTTTTTTTCATATTTATATTGAACTAATCGATTTCTAATGGGACTTTATGGGCGCTAGGGGGGGGGGGGGGGGGGGGGGGGGGTGTGGTGGTGGCAATGTCTAACTTATCTATATGTGGTGTGAAGTTTAATTGTGTGAACACTTACGTCAAGATGGTGTTTACATTTTGGGTTTAAGGAGAGTAATTGAGTGCAGGAAGAAGGGGAGGTGCTAGGTAGGTATGTAGGTAGGTGGTCTAGAAACTTTGTTTGCCTTGTTAATTGGAGTGGCTTTCCTCTCGTGCATATATGGATATCGGTCTTGTTTTGAGCAGTGTATACCCGATGCGGATAGTGTTGTGGTCTAGAGAGAGAGAGAGAGAGAGAGAGCGTAAGATACAAATTTAGTACGTGTGCGGTGTTTGTTTTTGATAATTGTTTTGTGTTTGAGTTGTGTTTAACTTAAAGTTTTTTTCCATGGAGAACCCACCGTGCATCAACAGATTACGTTGTAGTTCGTGTTGGAGCAGATTCAGATTAGGAAGATGTATTTTTAAGTTCATTGTATTCCGGATGCTCAGAGGTTCAAAACATAATCGCATGCATACCAAGTTCTACTCTCACCTTTGTGCGGTGAGCGCCAGACGCTTAGGACTTCTACGTAAGGTTGACCATAAGTTTCCGGACAATGCATTCTATCAGAGAAATTGATATGGCTCTGACTTTTTCAATTTAATAATCAAAACTTATTGTAAATATCTTCATCATTATATTGATTTATCTAGTCAAATGAACAAATTTTAATTGAACCTAAAAATTGGGTAATAAAATAGAGTTAGACCTCTTTTTCGTCGAAAAATCCACCGTCAATCTAAGCATTCTATCGATCAGCTTCTTAATAGTCTTCAATGTTACTGATCTCCAGGCTACTTGAAGAATCTCCCAAAGTTTGTATTTCGATGTTAAACAAGCAGCTCTATTCAGTTGAGGTCGGGTAATTGGGCAGGCCATTTAATATTTTTCAGTGTTCCTTGTTCTTTTTGGTCCACGTATCCTCGGTAAAGCTTGGAAGAATGTTTCGGATCATTCTCTTGCATTAATGTGAATCCAGAGTCTGTTAATCACAAATCCGAAGGTAAACTTCTTCTCATATATGTCTGTACTTCTCCTTATTCATGATTCCATCGAATAGATGATGTCTCCAACACCGACGGAAGAGAAACATCCCCCCATCACCATGCTTGATTTTTGGGACCACGCAGCTAAGAAACATCTCTTCTTCAGCAGACCGCCGAACGTAAATGCTTCTTTTTTGTCTAAAAACTTCAAATTTGGACTAGTCCTTCCATTAGACTTTCGACCAGTCGGTTGATGTCCAGTCCTTTGTTTCGAGGTCGTTGCAAAAGCTTTCGTACTGCTACTCGACTGTGAAAGCGGCAGCTACAAGCCTTTTCGTCGTAGTTACTGATATCTGCTTTGAGTGCGAACGTTTGAACTCTGCACAAATTTCTGGAACTGTAAGCCGTCGATCCCTGTTGCTTATTAATTTTATAGTCTGGTCTTCCCATTTTGATGTTAATTTGGGCCTTCCGGGTCTTAAGAGTCGATGATTCTTTACAGCGACGTATAGTACCGTGCACTGTCAACTTTGATAGTTTAAGCTTATCTTCAATAGCACGCACTGTATACCCTTCTTTATGCAAGGTTATTATGCCAAAACGTTTTATGGCATTTTGAATTGTTGCTCGCAAAACATTTGGCTCCAAATTGGAGCCAAATGTTAAAAGTTAACATTCTTCAATGTTAACTTTCAAGACTTACAAGGTTTGTGGTTTGTTGTGGTAAACGCGAGATTTCAAAAAGCCCCAAAGGAAGAAGTCTGGCGCCGTCAGATCTGGTGATCTGACCGGCCAGTTCAATTCGCTAAAACGGGAGATAACACGGCCCGGAAATTGGTGATTCAAAATCTCCATCGTTGACCGAGCTGTGAAAGCGGTTGCTCCGTCCTGCTGGAACCAACAATGCTCGAGACCCAATTCAGCAACTTGCGGCGAAAAAAAACTCGTTTAATATCTGTCTGTAGCGCTCACTAGTTACCGTTACGGTGGTGCTGTCGGCGTCACTTTGAGGGGATGCAATGTCGGATTTTATGATAAGTTAATGACGTTTGCAGTTTTGTTTTATTACTCCCTACAACGGTTTATGCCTTAAGTTAAGTGCGCTCCTTTTTCTTAAAACCCTTTACGTGTTTTTAGGTGTAATAATGTCTACTATCGACCCTAACTGGATTGGAAAGACTATATAATTGTGGAAAAAAATGGTTTGTCCGGAAACTTATGAACGGGAATGTAAGTTTTTTTTTTTCCTAAATATACATAATTAGGCGACGGACGACAGATAATTTTGAATTAGGTTTAAAAAAATACATTCTTTGAACAAACGGAACACATTTTACAGTTCTTCATATTCACAACACGGAAAAAAAATTATAAAAATGGTCTCAGTCTCGAATTGTGAAACATAACATACATATAGCATAAGTCAGGGCGTGGAAAGACTTTAAGGTTCATCCAGCTACAGCCCTGGAATATGACACTAAAACCTCTGAAAGGTTAATTTGAATCTGAATTTTCTGTTCAAAAATTAAGAAAAAATTGGCTCCCAACTTGAAGAGAATTTCAAAACCTAGAAATTCCATGGTTTGTTAATTTCAGTTTTTCCGTAGGATGCACAATTTTCAAGATAATCGAACTTAAAAACTATTTCCATTAACTTGGTAGGTTCGGAAATTTTGAAAAATTCAGCAGAATTTTCGGAAATTGTGGAAAATTTGCCAAAGAATTTCAAAACCCAAAATTACAACAATAACAATTTAGTTTCGTGGGACACGTTGTTTTCAAGATATTCGAACTCAAAACGATAACATAATTTTCGATTGGCATAATTTTCAAAATTTTTGAGAAATTTTCGGAATGTTGCCTTGTAAATTCAAAACTTAAAATTACGGCCGTAATAGCTTTGTTCGCATTGCGCACTGTTTTTGAGATATTTGCACTCAAAAACGATTTCTGGAATACGAAGGCATTTCGGATGTCAACTGAAGAAACCTTTCTGTCATAAGTCATACTAATCATAGACGAATTTCGCTACAATGAAAAAAAAAAAAATGTTGCGACTGCGCAGTCGTCAATTATCTAATGGGAATTGTTCTTTAGCTACATGCTCTTTTTGCTAAATTGGTTTCCATAAAAAGACAACTGCTGTCAACATTAGGAGTTTTTTTTTTTTACGAAATCTTTAAACAGCTGCAGAAAAAAACGATTCGCAGTGAAATCATGAAGAGATTCATGGCTTGGGTTCATACTGACAAAAGTAGAAAGGAACGCGACGTCGACATTTGACTGCTGATAAACACTCACAGCAAGCCATTGCTGGCTATACAGCAAATTGTCGTTTTTATTTTATTCAGCTATGCTTTATATAAAGTTACAAAAAAAACATGCCTATTATGTAAAAGCAAATTGTGGATGTTTTTTGAAAATATTTTCTTAGAAATTAGAAACCATAATATACAGTGCTGGCACGCTAATTAGCACACCCTATCATACAAAGTTATGATAAGATAAAACGAATGTTAAAGTAAAACAATTTAATAAGGATCTTCAATGTTTGCTTTTATTGATATTAATACTTAATTAATTTATAAAAAAAAATTTTAAAAAAACCATAAAAAAAAATAAAAAAATAAAAAATAAAAAAATATGTGTTTTCGTAACACGCCAGAGTCTCGTCAAAGACATCTGAAAATATAAAAAATTAAATAATGACAAGTTAAAATTAAAATTAACTTATGTAAACTTACCTAGTACTTAGTTGGGTACCCTTTTTGGGTAATTGCGGCGGCACATCCTTTATTCAAGGAGCACGTGAGTCGTGCGCACTCTTCCTTTGGTATCTTAAACCATTCTTGATGGATTGTGTCCCATAACTCCTTCACATTTCTCGGTTTTAAAGCCATGACACGTCTCTTAATAATAGCCCACAAATTTTCGATTGGGCTTAGGTCTGGGCTCTGAGGGGGCCAATCCATTACCGATATTTGGTTTTCTTCAAACCACTCTTTTACAGACCTGGCCTTATGGCAAGGCGCATTGTCCTGCTGGAAAACAGCTTCCCGGTACAATGATAGCGGTAAACTCTCAAGATATGGTATGAGGTGGTTCGACAACATAGTCTTATATGCTAGAGCATCTAATTTACCTTTTATAAGGACTAGAGGTCCAACACCATGAGAGCTAAAACAACCCCATACCATTACGCTTCCTCCACCAAACTTTACCGTCTTTTTGGTGTACTTGGGATATAGTTGCTTGTTTGGAGGTCGTGGTACAAAAGTTCTTCCATCAGAACCACAGATATTAAATTTGGATTCATCGCTCCATATCACTGAATTCCATAAAGATGAAGGAGAATCCAAATGGCCTCTTGCGAATGCAATTCGCTTCTTCCTATTACCATCTGTTACCTTCGGTTTCTTAAGACTCTGGCATCCTCGAAGGTTGTTCTCCAAAAGCCGTTGTCGCACCGTCCGTCCTAGCCGCGATGTTTACACCATATTCTTGCTCCATGCGCGCTCTAATTTCAGAAGAAGTGGCAAAAGGATCTCTAAGAGCATGTCGGACTATAATGGAATCCTCTCTTTTCGTTGTTTTTCTAGGTCTGCATTGTCTTTTATCCGCAAATGTTCCATGGGTTTCAAAATGCTTCAAAGCGTTTTGCACTTTTTTTCGCGAACAATCTATGTTCCGTGCAATTTTGCTGACGTTTTGCTCCTTCTGGAACATTAGCCATATTAACCTCCTCTCCTCCGGCGTAGAACTCTTGTTTAATCCCATAACTATTTCTAAATGCACTTAAACACTTCAAAATAATATTTTATAACTCACCACAACAATAGGATGAATGAAAAATAACGGCTTTAAATGAAACGCAATTTTTTGTTTGAGTGTGCTAATTAAAATGCCAATGCGAAAGGCAATCTATTTTAAAAATAAAAAAAATATAAAGCAAAGCCTACTGAAATTTCAAAATTTGAACATTTCAAAATGTGATTAGAGATTGTTAAATATGTAATATGGACATATAATAATTTATAAATTATGTTGTATTATGAAATAAGGCACAAGTTTATTCTTTTATGGGGGTGTGCTAATTAGCGTGCCAGCACTGTATGTACTCTGTAATTTTTTGAAATTAGATTGAGGGTTCATGTGCTCCTATTAACGAGCCGCTACTGCTTCCTGGTTGAAATACGCTATACCTAGAATCATTTGCAATCCTGCAGCAACACTTGATTCCTCAGGTCATCTTTAGTACCTACATATACACATATTGGAGCCTGTAAGTACTCCAGGCCAAGTATTTTCCAACTCTACTAGTGACCTCCCGTTTTATCCACTCATTTCTGTCGGGGAAATTTAATACCAAACTTATTGGCGAAACTCGTGGTGGAGTCGAATAGTCGGTCATTGTCAACGTGCCCGTCCCCAAGAAGCCTATTGCCACTTAGCTTCGAATCCAAAATTACGCTAGAGATCTTTCTGGTTTTAAAATTGTCAGGTCACGGTAACTCCGCTGTTGTTTGAATACATTGATTTATCCTTTTCTAGTGAAAAGCAGAATTATTTACCAACATGTGTCTGTAATTGTGTTTTTCGCTCACTACTCAGTAACATCTTTAGCATTAAAAAAATTTAGGAAGATAACCCAGCTTAAGGTAGTACGTTGAAATTCGGTTGAGCCGCGGAACAACAGCTTCCTATAATTCTTAAGTATACTTTCCGCTATATTGATGAATGAAAGCGTGCCCGATGACTAATCCATATGTCTACAAAGAGGCCAATCCTATGACTTGTAGGACCTACCGATGCAGGATTCTATCCATCGTACTATGTATGTTCTCACCTTTTTTGCAGATCATGTTGACAGTTTTTGTATATGTTTATAGTATGTAGAAGATAGTAAAAGCTTTGAATTTGTTCGCAAAAAAGTGACCACTCTTAAAAAGTATCATCGCATTCTTTAAGAGGAAATCTCGAAAACTTTGTATGTCCTTCAATGCATTAGAATCCCTTGACCTGATTTTTTTTTCTTCTATTTTTGAGACAACTTAAAGTACCAGTGGTTTAACCCTGGTTAACTTAGTCAACTTTTATTCCAATTCTTTACTTAAATCGTCCACTTTAATAAGCCTCTTACGTTACATTTAACATCTGCTGTTATTTCTTTAAGTTTCTCGTTAGTCTCTGCCAGTCTTTGAATATGGGACAAAATTTTCTCCTCGATTTCTTCAAATCTTATTTCATTTACTTCAGTTAATTTGTAGTCATTTTTCTTTAACAAGTCTTATGATTTTTGGGCTTTACTTTTATTGGTGTCACATGTTGAAAACTATATTTTTCAATTCTTTACGAGCCAAAAAAAAAACAATGAACCGGCTGAATGCTTTTCACCTATTCTCATTCCCGGGTTTGGGCACCAAAAGTTGAAAATTTTGTAAGTACACAATTAACGCTCTACAGATCGATCATTGCCAGATACCAGTTATGGAATAAATTAATGAAAAACCCTGTATCGGATATGAAAGGATGATTCTGGCTTTAACTCTTTACCTTGCTGATTTACAGGCACTTGAGGGTACCCACAATATTTTTGCCTCATAAAGTTGGTCGATTGATTCTCTTCAATTTAAAATTTAATTTAATTTCTGCTTTTGATTTACTCATCCATAAAATGTGATTAAATAGCAACAATGAAACTCGTAATTAAAATGTTATTCACTACATGTTTGATTGCGTTCTATAGATTTAAAATACATAATTCATTCAAATCGCATTTTAATAACTCTTTACGAGTATACTGTGTATACTGTGGCTGACAGCCACAAAATACCTTGAATTAATCGGATTTTATGATTAAAATACGAAATAAAAAAAAAATAAAACATTTTTCGATTCAATCACACGGAATCACTTTAAATTCTCTTCAAATCCTTTTTACAACTTATTAACTAGCAATAACGCCATTGAATTGCTCCATCAATTCTGAATGAAATGATGCCTTATGGATGAATATTTACTCCTACCTTCCTCGCCTCTTAGCCTGCTAACTCTCTTCTCTCGAGGCCATCGCATAGTCTTTTCAATGCAACAATATTAAGCGGAGTGAAAAAAAAGTGCAAAATGTATCTTTTTTTTTGCGCTCCCCCGACACTATTTGATATTCAAATCAGGTTTCAGAGATTCTTTTTTGCCGCTGCTACTGCTGCTGATGTAATCTATGCATGTATTAAACTGAATATCCTTTTCTATAGTAGATATACCCCTAGCGTGAATACAAAAGCCACACAAACAGGAAACGGAATGACGGCGGGTTGAGCTGAGCGGGTGTGTGGATCCAAAGCATCTTTTTCACACTCAAATTGATGTTCAATGCATAAATTTTCGCTCGAATTTTGTGCTCTGTTTTTTATCATCTCGCTTTTGGTTCTTTGGTTTTTTCTAAATCTACACTCAAACAGGAAGGAAACGGAAAATACTGCCACATGCAACACATAAATAACCATTGGTTGGATAATAATTTTTTCCCCAATATATAAGATTTTTCTCTCTCCCCACGAAAAGTGGGGGACGGTTTTTCATCCCTCTTTGTAGACTATCACTCAGACTTAGAGTGACTGGTATGAGGCAACAGCGCAGTGTAGCAATAGCAAGGATATCCATTTTTTGAACTTTCGCAATATAAATTAGGGTTATGGATGTTGGTAGCATAGTGCTATATTTTTTATTCAATTACTTTTATTACTGCCAAACTTTGAGGGTAGAAATATGTATAAAATAGAAAGAAGTATCTATGGGAAGTGTACCGAAATATATTCGTCTATTGTTCATTTTATCATCGCAGATTGAAAGGACATGGGATAGTAGACGAAAATGCATTTCTTTTTTGATTGTTTTTGTGAGTCCTTTCAACAAAAAAAGGAAAAGGAACCAGAAGTAGCGACGGAAAAGGCGGGAGGAGAAAAAAAAAACGAATGTGCCGTGATAGACATCTTGATTGTGGCAGTCTGGCGGAAATAATAAATGAAGAACTCGAGTTGAAATGGCATTTTCCGGTAAAAGAATTTCCATGTGGTGAAATGTGGTGGACACTATCCCACCGGATTTCTCAACCACTGACGTCGCTTGTTGCCACCATTATTGCATGTTTCACAACGGAAATCTAAATGTAAAGTTTTTGTCGTTGTTTAGGTTTTAATGGACACAATTTTATGCAAAAAATATGTAAATTACTAAGGTGGAGGTTACAACTGAGGCTACTCAGAGGGGCCGTTTGACTGATTGAATGTACTGCAGAGGATATAATTGTTTAGCGTGATGGGCTTAGGGTTAGACTATCAGATGTTTGAGTCTGTTGAAGGCAATTAATCGAAAATGGAACGATTAATCGACTTTTTTGACACGGAAGCTGAAGGTTTGGCATTGAAATAAAAAAAATGTCTTTGCCAGAAGAAGAAACTATTGTACTTTCAATAACGAAATATTCACCATAACTTATTATGAGCTATTGCACTTTATACTGATATGAAATGGATCTAAGATTCCAATGGGTATCACGTCCATTATGTGTATGAAAGGCCAATCAATATCGATGAAGAGCTACTTGATGGTAAAAGCGATTTTATACCCGATGCCTCAACGAATATCTGGGTGATTAGATTGACCTCCTTTACTCTCAAGATCAAACGTTTCGTGAAGGGAACTCTATTGTCCGTGTCGTGAAATTCCTATCAGAAGGGCAAATGTATTAAGATTGCCCTCCATTCGATCATCTATTTCGTCAAAAAATCCCTCTCGAAGTACATTTCCCAATATCGGCGGTGTATTCGAGTTTTGTGCAAGCTAAAAATTTACCAATCACAGTTTAGGTAGGTAGTACATTTTCTAGGACAAGTGTCAGTTACTGCATCTCCATCATCTCTTTCTTCAGAACACTATCGTTGCGTTGAGATGATCTTATAGACCTGTCCTTCGAATATGGAGAAGTAACCGATATTACCTACGTTTTCACTGAGTATTTCAATATGACTGAAACTGTAAGTTGGATAATTTTTACTTTAACACATCTTTCCTGTTAACTGTTTCCAACGAATTTCTAAAGGGAATGAATCCCAATTTGTAGTCGAGGTTCTAGGCAGCAAGATTTGACTACGCGGAGGTGAAGTAGTAATTGGGGACACAGATTGTGTAATAGTCTTTGAAGGTACTGCACAGGGTTGACTAATTACTACTTTATCTTTTTCAACTTGGTATTCTGAATCTGTCATGTTCTTTAGGAATGTTTGCAGTTTTGTTTCTAATTTATTAATGCAGGCTGCCTTACGCAAAGTTTATCGGATTCATCAACAAAAAGTAAAAGGTTTTTTTTTCCAAATCCTCTACCTTTTACTTAAGTTTTTTATAAATTTGAATTCATACATCGACAGTTGTTATCAAATCCCTAAGGACATTAAGAGACTGCCGCGTATCTTTCAGCGAGATTGCTGGACCGTAGCAGTTCACCCTCTGCTGAGTACGTACTTAATCACTTGCATTCTGGGGAATCACACGGTACGAGTAGAGTCCCATTGCAGATGTATTTGGACACAAACTAGTTTTGATTTTCTCTTCTTAAAAGTCATACAAGCGGTTTCTGGGCAGGTCGGCTGCTTATTTAATAAAGAGCTCACTGAACAGTGAGCAATTCTCTAGCCATTAGGATATCCGTTATAAGATTTGATTGTATCGTGTAGTCGGTTGTTTTTAGTCGTTGCTTCCAAAAACTGCCCGTTGAGGTGTGCTGGTTTCATTACATACAAACAGTCTTGTCTTTTGGAATAATTTTTACAAATCATGGAACAGATACAACCTTCATCTCCTTCGCCGTGGTGTAGTGGTAACATCATCGCTTGTCACGCAACAGCTTCACGGTTCGAATCCTGATGTCAATAATTATCTATTTATTTCGCATGAAATAAATAAAAGCTTATGTCAACTCTACTGCGAAGGCATAACACTGGCAGTAGGGCGGTCATATGGCTAAAATGCAACTTGATCGTGATGATGACATCAGGAGGACGGAAAAAAATACTGTGAATCATGAGCAACGACGAAAGCAAAAACAAACAAGCTCCCCAGTTATCTGGACAGCCACCCTTGGAGTTCACAGAAATTTAATACCAGCTGAGTTTCAAACCAACTACACCAATCTGTCTTTCACTCTGTCTCTTCCCCTATCCTCAAAACGCCCGTGTCCTAAAAAATAGTAAGGGTATTCATAACCCCTTTCAAAAAAAAAATATGCAAAGTGGCGCAAAAATCCTCACTTAATTTCCTAAGACAGTAAATTGTTTAAATTGTTTTCCATTACGTAAGTCGCGAACATACGAGTAATATCGTTCAAGTGGCCGCCGTCAGAGTTGATAAAATTCGCGCTCGTTCCACAGCATTTTCCGTGACTTCTCAAAACTTCTGGTGATAAATTCTCCACTTCTTGTCGGATGTTCTACTTTATCGCCGCCAAGGTCTGTGACTTGTTCGTATAGACCCGTGATCAATCCGTCCGCGATCTTGCCGACCAGTGCAAATCGCCAAAACGAGAGATTAAGCGTCAGGAAAACGTTTACTGTAAAATGTCCACATGTTGTTGCACCGTCCTGCTGGAATCACATGTTCTCTAAACCCAGTTCGTCAATTTGCGGCAGCAAGAAAATCCCGTCTATTAATGCCAAAATGCGTGGCCCGTCGTTTGGTTAATGTTTGAGGATCCTCCTGGGAATCTGCAGCCACAGCAGCGATATTCTCGACCGAACAGCTAACCCGGATCCGGGCACCTCTGATACTGTACCGTGTTGATCCAGTCTCCTCGAGGCGAGCGACTAAACGCCGTAGTGTATGCCCAGTTGGTGCCACACGACCAAGGAATCGACGTTGAAATTCACATTGAGCCAAAACCACCCACCGATTGATTATAATATGTCGAAAACATTGACAAAATTATTCCGCGTTCTTGAAGAGTATAGCAATCCATTGTTTGTGTGCGTGTATTCTGTTTCTGTTTACTTCACAAATGTCAAAGTCGCGATGACATAAGACGCCATTTGCAAAAATGAGAGCATCTTCCGATAGGGTGATGACTTTTGTGCCACCTTGTACAATTTACTTCACTTTTTTTTTTTTTTTTTTGTCGACTTCTAGACTTCGAATGAATCTGGGTTATAGAATCAATAGATTCACTGCTAATCAATGTTATCAGCATGTCTGTGTATTTGTTAATGAGCTCATAAGCTAATGCTGCTGTAATTGATTGGGTATAATATGAACTAAATAAAAAAAAAAAAAAAAATATTCTAATGAAGGAGTATGACAAATCAATTAACACGCGCCCGTTTTTCCCTGGTTTGCAAGGAAACATTTACAATTAGACGTTTGGATTATTGACCTGTCGTGCGTGTCAATCTTGTAGCAGAGGTAATAATGATTACAACCATAACAAACGTTGAGATTTAGGAAAGATTATACTTACTAATTTATGACGTCATGTTCTTCAAAGTGTGCTATAAAAGTATTGCTCAAAATTATAATTGAGGGTTTTTAGGAAACGGATTTTTCTGTTTATGGTGTAGATTATTAGTTGTGCTCATATAGAGGCTAGCATTGTTTTCGTGAAAGTTTTCGATTTAGTAATTTTGGACAATCTTGGTATTACTATTAGACAAGGGCCGTTACTTTGGGATCTAGGAAAGCTTTGAATTAGGAACAAAAACATATGTTTCCAACGGATTTATATCGGTTTTCTTAGCTTGTCTCTACCTATACCACATCTGTAGCAATTCCATCAGTTCTACTTTTAAATACGAGTAAACACAAAATATTCAGTGTACAAAGTTCTAGAACATTTTGAAAACATGTGACCTACAAATCTGTAAGTTAGGAATAAACTTAGTACAACTTAGTACTTTATTGAATTCCACGGGTTGGATCTTGCAGACTTCCGACTGTAACTGTTGCAGTAGCACGACCAAAATTTTTGAAGAAGTACGTCTCAAAATCCGCAACAAAAAGTGACTTTGTAGATGCACTGGTTATTCATGAAAGATCAGTGGATTTTCATGACCCCGAATGCGACAATTTTGTTTGTTTACGCAGCCATTTAGTTGATGGTGAGCCTCATCGCTGAAGAATTTTGTTCGAATTTTATTCGAAAAATGGCTAACAACTTGGTACTTCTCTAGCACTTAATAAGCGAAGTAACGACGCGGTTTATGGTCTGCTTGCCTCAATTCCTGAGTCAATTGGATCTTGTAGGCATACAGATGCAGATCATCTCTTAAAAAGGGCTGCGTGGAGCTGTAGGAAAGGTTCAATTGCTAGAACGATGGCGAATGGATTTTGACGGATTGGCACGAACACTGTCACTCAATGCGGCGATATTTTCGCGTGATCTGTCACTACCAGGACGCACTGTTATTTGTACATCCAACACTGATCCTCTTCAATCGAATTTTTCCAATAATTTCTTAACCGCGGTATGAGATGGACAGTCATGTATACCAACTTTATTTCGTCGTTCGCGAATCGTATTGGTTAAGTTTTCCACATCTCGGAGACGGATGTCAAATATCAAAATGCGATGGTGTTCGGATCTTTGACGGTCAGTTACTCCACCAGTGTCCTCAAATAATTTAACAGTTTGATACACAAAATTCCGGGTGATTCCAAGCGGTCACAAGGTCCGCAAAATATCGCCTCTTTCCATATTACACTTGTGAAGGCTAATTACCGCAACACGGTTTTTAATATCGCCCCACTCCATGTTTACAAACGATTTCATGATTGAGGTCAAGATGCTTCACCGAAAAGGATAATTCTTTCATCACAAATTCGGATTAATTAAAATCGAATCGAAGCCGAATTCTTTTTGGGTCCGCAATTATGAAATTACTAGCCCCTTGACCTGTGTAAGTATGTACCTACGTATTTATGTAAAACATTCCAATCAACCAATTCTAGTGGGTGTAGAATTAAGCAATTAAGGATGTTTGATCATTCATGTATTATGAGAAAGAAATATCTCTAATGACATATAAATTTTGAGCAGGGATGGAAAATACACTCGTACATACGTAATAATTATCTTCAAAATGCGGCGCAAAAAGTCACATAGAAGAAAGCTTTTAATTTCGTATTCCAATACCCCTGTGTCTCATTTTAGTCTAATTTCTGATTTTATTATTTATTAAATAAGTGTCATTATATAATTATTATTTGTAATTTATATCTGTAGGTATAAAAAATGTGTTCAAAGCTATTACTTTCTCATTTTAATTTTTGTAAATTGTAAGTAAAAAAATTAATCTGTAACCCACATATGAACCTCAGCCATTGAGCTGCTGCCCTTGATATTTCAATAGCGTTTGATTGAGTTTGGCTTAGAGTCCTATTGGGGCTTCCTAACGGCTACCAGAACAGGTTTTGTGTCTGAATGAACAATTTTCTTCAGGACGGGAAAATTCAAGTTATGGTTAATGGTGTGTCTTGCGACGCCTTTGCTGTAGATGCTGGAGTGCCACAAGGATCTATATTTTCACCAACTCTGTTTCTACCCAATAATAATGACCTACTCTAATATCATTCTGCTCTAACAAAATGCCGGGAATGCAATTGCATCACATCGTCTAAGATGTGATTAAATGAAGACCTGCAGCCAATTTTGCAATGGGAAAAAAGTCTTTTACAAAAAGGAAACGTCTACTGTACCAGAGCTTCGAATTAACGAACATACCATTCAGCCCTAGGGAACAATGCTATCTTCTTGGCGTGTGAGTCAACTTTGGTTTAACATTGTACGACCACATACCCAACAATGCAAAATCAGCGTCCTTGAAGTTAAGTTATCTGTTATCTGTTTAAAGCAAAGAGACACTTTACTATACAAAGCACAAGTTAGATCGCGAATTGAGTATTGTTCTCATGTATGGAACTCATTCCATAAATATTCTCTTTATTTATTAGACAACATTCAGAGAGGAGCAGTTCGCTCAATTGATGACCCCTCACTAATATCCAATCGCCAACCGCTCATCGAAGGTTGGTAACAGATCTATGCCTATTCATTGGCAGATGTTCCGAAGACTTCAATCAATTGCAATGATGCAAACATTTTTATGTTAACATTTATTCTGCTACAGTACAAATAATGTAATTCACTCTCAGGAGACATATTTCCAGAAGCTGTGAATGTGCAGCTATTTAAGAGCAAAACCAACAGGCATCTCGGGGCTCTGTACCAACGTGCAAAAAAAAAAAAAAAAACATTTCTTCAAATTAAAAGTAAAAGTCATGAAATAATTTTTATTTTTTTTTTAAATTATAAGTAAAAATCAGCATAATTTATATATTTTTTGGACAAGAAATAAAAGTTAATGGTACACCCAACATTACAACACCGATAATTTGATTTGATCTTTGGTTTCTAACACTGCGTCTCCACAGGCAATATTTCAGGCAATGGCAATTTAAAATTTAGGTGGGCTTTTCATTGCTGGCAATATCCAAATGTCAAATGTTATTATGTCATTCAACAACAAACATGTGCGTGCCATTTTTTTTTCCGCCAGAATTTTCTTCTAAAAAAGTTTTTTTTTGCCACACGTTCTTCTTTTTCACTTTCCGCCATTTTGAAAACTTCGAAACGTCAAATTCATTGCCCTTACGATGGAAAGCAATCATTGCCTTCCATCTGGCGGGCAATATTGCCATTGCCATTGCTTGAGCGTCTACACTAGGCAATTTTAAGGCAATGGCAATGGCAATTTATTGCCTCGAATATTGCCTGTGGAGACGCAGTGTAATAATAAAAATCATGGTCTAATTGTTTTCCTTGAATTCTTAAAAGTAAAAATCATGACTTGATTTTTTTTTTTTTTTCATTTTTAAAAATAAAAATCATGATTTAAATCTTACTTTTGATTTTTAAAAATAAAAATTATGATGTAAAAATCAGAAAATAATTATTACTCTTGGACAGGTACCGTTCCTGATTGAGGGATTTGGATTATTCACTAGGTTAGGCTAGGTAAAGCCGTATGATAAATAAGCCCACACTCGGGGGCCTACCTTTGTAAGTCCCTTCTGTGATTTCGGAGAAATGGATTTAACAAACCAGCTTGTGCTCTTTATAAATCTCAGTAGATCCCATATCTGTGATCTTGCCATGCCTAACCTGGATTCAATGGCAGTGGCAAAGCAGAATATGTTGAATGGAATTTACCCCTTTCTCGTATCCGCAGCTTATACATAAATCGTTCGATTCAATCTTTTATTTGCTGAGTATAGTGATTACTTCAGTTAGTATGCATCGATGTAGGGCCAAAAGATCTTAGTTTTGTTTTCATTTGGTTCCGGCCATAAAGTAGCACAACCCTCTTCTAATATCCAGGAATCCAGAACCACACATAGGGAGCTCCCAGCTATGGCCTACGACCCCCCATAACCAAATAATTAATATCAATAATCTAACACTGTATATAAAAGAACGGGTACATTTCATTCAAAAACAGCTAACAGAATTCAAATGTTTTACCAGGAACCACGAAAATAACCACGGCGCGTGTGTTATTGTTATTCCTTTAGGACCCACGAACCAGCAAAACACTCTCAAGAAAGAAGAAGTAAAAACAGCGAATGGCTTGAGTTTTGTTTTGAATATTGATATGTTTTTTTTTTTTTTTTGCTTTTAAAGTTATTAAATGCCACTAATACACAAAAAAAATGGTAAGAATTCTCTTCGACGATTCAGTACAACAAACAAATTGTGGTTGAGAATCAACAAACACCACATCGCAGCAATGGCAGTGGCACCCATTCTATTTTTTTCTGAAGGACGCCAATTCATTTGAATTTCATTATTGCAGGCAATAAAACACAAAAAGATACAAAAATGTGTTTACCCAGCACAAAAAAAAAAAGCATCGCTTTTTTTTACGATTGTGGTGAGCGCTACTGTGCTCCTCACATTTGATTCGATTTTACTTTTTATTATGTCAGCGCGCACAACATTTCAATGAGCGCGAGGAGGTGAATCGTCGCCTGTGAGGAGATGCAAATCGCATCGAATCGGACGCACAATCGTTACAACAAGATAAAGAAATAAAAATAAAAATGATTTTACGGCAAAATAATTAGTACGTTGTAAACATACTAAACTTGGCGCGCTCAAAACGAGAGGCGACAGGCGTCAAATAAATAAAATGTAGGCGCGCGACGCACTCCTCCATTCAGTAAGGTGAATCGTCGAGTGCTGCTTCATTCATAAAGTAGAGTTACGTGTCCGGAATGTAGAGTCGCCTTTTAAGAAAACACAAAAATATCTTCACTCACAGTGTAGGTCATGTTCACGTACGAGTACCCAGTCGTTGCAGTAGCTAACGCGGACGTTTGAGTGGCACACACACGCGCCATCCACCATGTAAAGAAAATGTAAATTTATGTCAGAATTGAATTTCGTGTTTCTCATTATTCCGTATTCATAGTGGCACTTTCGTTTGCCATTTTTTTTTTTTTTTTTGGCCGAGTGGGTGGAAGGATGGACCTTTTTCCCCCCCTCAAAATTCAAAGGAATACAAATTTGTAATCTAAATCTGCTTCGCTTGCGTGCTTCCTTTTTAAAGGGTCAATTTGACAAATAAATTTCGGGCTTACACGGGTTACTTAAAACGATAAGTTAAAAAATGACAGCCACAGGGCACTGAATAGAAGGGTTTATAAATTGCTTGGCTCGTAACTTTTGAGGGTAAAATACAAACGAAGCGTTTTATTTAAATGGTCAACAAGATGAGTTACATCAGTCTGTTTAGGCTGTAAACATTTACACGCATGTTTTGAAATATGAACTGTGAGAAGTTAACAAGCAGCTAGTTATGGGGAACAAACAATTTAAAATGGTCAAAAGACCCTCATATACATATTTCACAATTTGGAAGTTGAAGTACGAGTAATTCAGTATGAAAGTGTTGTTTGTTTCTTTTTGGTTGGACAGTAGTCTTGTGCCTTGCAATCAAATGCTGTAAGTTGTTTCGTGTAAATAAGGAGGTAGTGCACAAGTTGCTGGAGAACTTGGCGGTGCACCTTGATTAGATATACGAGTACAGAAATAAAATAAAACTTTTGTGTTTCATTTTTTTCAATGCACTCTCTTTTCTTTTTGAAAATTGATTCGCCATTACTTTAGTTTTAATTTGACCGCGCGGTAAATTCTTGAAATAATACTTCTGGCCTCTTTCGATGCGCGTATTGAACTCCGACCTCCAAATTTCATAATTTACTTTTTTGGACAGTTTCATATTCAATTCAATTCAATGCAAGGTACGTTTGCCTCGCTAAACTTTATTTTGTACTCATTTGCAATGTCATTTGCTGGTAATGAGATGATTAGCAGATGAGGGAATATATTGGAAATGAGATAATTTAGCTTCACGTTTGCTATTCTATGCCGTAATCATCTCATTTGGCTCTAGTGAAAACGTAGGCAACTAGCCAACTACAGAGAAAACCACTTAACTTGAGAAAAATAATTTAGTGGTTAGATTACGTCGGAGGGCAAAAATATCCTCTAAGACACTGCAACCTGAATAGATCTATTGTACGATTGGTCAGTAATTCCAGGAGAGCATCTACCATTCCTACGAAGGTGACAACATCTTTTTTGGTGGCATATATTTTAACTCTTCTTAAATTTCTTCACAAATCGCAATCCGACACTAAATCTAACGTCAGCTTTCTAACACTTGTGGAATCATAACGAGCACAACGTGCGTCCTACTGCTTCAGAGAGCATCAACTTATTCGTTTTTTTTTTAAATAGAAAAGATCGACACGGGATTGAAACCTTCCGGTAAAGGGTAAGATTGATCGTAAAATTTCGAGAACTGCACAATATCTGAGACCCATTCTATCACATAGCACGACAGTCTAGTGAAAGGCTTTTGATCGACGCCACATATATTCTTCTTCTTTTCCTTACGGCGAGGTTATGATCCAGAGTAGAGGGACCACAACCCTCCCACTTTATTGCATCCCTACTGGTCCGCCTGTGGGGTTTGACGGTTTGACCTCAGGAAGTACCCGCAGTCTTTCCGATTTCAGATCACTTCGTCACTGAGGCCAATCAAATGCTGGTGTTTTTGCATTTGTGTGATCCAGTCGTATTTTGGTCTGCCTTTTTTGCGCGATTGTGTAGGAACGTTACTCCTGCTGTCATGCGAAGCATCTTCATTTCAGCTGCCGTTAATTTGCCCTCATGCTTTTTGCACATTGTCCAGCATTGTGAACCACATGTGAGCACCGGACGTGCAACCGCTGTGTAGAGCCTTCCTTTCAGCTTAGGGGAAATTTTTCGGTCACAGAAGATTGCGGAGTTTTCCCGCCACTTCATCCACCCTACGCTTCCCCGACGATTGATGTCATCATCACAAGTTGCTTCGATATTGATCATAGATTCCAGATATTTGAACTTTTTGCACTTGGAAAGCACTTTTCCATTCAAGAAAATCTCTGGAATAGGCCCGTGAGGATCAGAGAACGGGCAGTATAGATACACTATCTTTTTTGTACTAATACGGTACACCCATCCATCAAGTGCTCGTTGCAGGGACGTTTGATCTTCATTTATGATAGCTCCATCGTCAGCAAAGAATAACTGATGCAGTTTGGAGTCCGTCACTTTTCCTTCAAGCAAATAATCAAGGACTGCAATAAATAGCAAAGTACTGAGGACGCTTCCCTTGTGTACACCTACTTTGATTGTGAAGTCTTCGGTGACTCCTGCGGGACATCTTACTCTTGTCCTACTTTTGCTCCCTCATACATGTCCATGATCATCCGCACGTAGGTTTCTAGAACTCCTCGTTGTCTTAGCGCCACCCATATGAGATCTCTTGGTTGTCTATCAAAGGCTTTTTCAAAATCAACTAACACCATATGCAAGTCCTTTAAGGAATCCACGATGTTTTTCCATTATGATCCTTATACTTTGTATTGCATCTGTTGTTGATTTACCAGAGGAAAACCCGCACTGGTCATCAGATAGCCGTATTATTTTCCGCAGTCGGCCATCTAATACCCGCTCAACGATCTTTATGGTGTGTGACATCAGCTTGACAGAACGGTAGTTATCGCAGTTTCGCGTATCGCCCTTTCCTTTGTGCAATAAAGAAGATAACTTTCCCTCCACTGATTAGGCATAAGATCACCGCTCATAAGTTTGGAGATAAGAATCATGAGCGATCTGGACCCGGTGTCTCCCATCTTTTTCCAAAACTCAGAAAACGTCTGGCCCAACCGTTTTTCTTTTTGTGGAGTATTTGACCGCATTCCTAACTTCTTCGACAGTAATGTCGGATACTTCGTCTGCGGCTCTTAGAAAGTATACCCAGGAAAACAGTTCGTTCAGAAGTCTTTCACAATACTCTCGCCATCTGTGGAGAATCGTCTTCCACAAGAAGCTGGCCTTGAGCATTGTTAATGAACTTTGGGGAACGAATTTCCTGGGCGGCTATTTTGAAGATAGTTGTTCCCTTACGCAAGTTGTTTTGTCGAAGCTCCTTGGTAGCTTGGTTCCTATCAGACGCTCGATAGAGGCCTTCCATACTTTTTGCTTGAAATTGGACGCACTTCTTCTTCGCGAGACCTTTGCAACGTCTATATATCACTTCAAGGCGACCTTTTTCATCTCTATTAGTAGAAGAGCACTTTGACCAAGCCTTGAAAGCCGTTTTCTTTTCGACACCACATACATACACCGCGGAACTCGAAACTCTACAAGACAACTGTTATCCTGTGCTTACATTTTCCTCAGCAAATTTAAATAGAAGTCAATGCTTTTCTGAAGCATCTTAGGGCGCTGGTGGTTTTCTTCTTTTTTTTTTGGCGAAATCATCCCATCTGAAGCGGTTGTTTTTAATGTACCACAAGGGTCCTCTCTTTGGCCATAACTTTTGAATTTTTTTTGCTAAGCTTTTCTTTATTTATTTTTTTTTTTTCTAAAATATAACATTTTCTCTAAACCAAATTCACTTTTCAACACTTTTTAAATTAATATTAAATTTCTCTTTCCAGATTCATTCATCGCGACACGCGACCGGCTCCCCTAATTCACTGTCGAATGCTTAACGATAAACATGTCTTGGGATCATCTCAAACACCAGACCACCGATCTGAAGCGAGACTACGCATCGATCCAAAAGTTTTAGTATTCGTCGAGACAACATATTCCCAACTAGGACGAGACATTGCAGAGCTATTAGTCTACAATCGGATAAAGTAAGTTTGAGTAAGAAATTTTCATCAAATTGCTAAAACCACTCCAAAGCTGTGTGGCCACCCGTTCACTTAATTGCCCAACCAATGTTCAAACGTTCAATTGAATGACTCGGAATCACAACAGAGTCTATACGACGACATCTGTGCAAGTCCCTTCAAAGGCCACAAGATGATTATGTATATTTCTTGAACTGTGCTGTATTTAGAATCGGGGAGATGGTTGGAACATATCGTCTTCCTAACTACACTCAAGTAATTTAGAAATTAATCTCCTTAAGTGTTATTCTGAATCTTGGGCAGGCCGAAAATTTCATTTCCCTTGTTGACAGACCACTACTATGATGATGTGTAGGTACTTTTGGTGCGTTGTGCAATTTCTACCCAAGCGGAGGTTAGAGAGGCGGCCTGACATCATAATCCCTACATCACTTCATGGGAATAACATATTGAAGATTTGAGAGTGTATCTTCTGGATGTACGAGTATAGTGTATCCAACATGTGGGCACACATGTGCTTTTTGAAATATCAAGCACTGGGATCATTAAAATAATTGCTTCTGGCATTGATGCGGACTTACAATCATCCTTAGTATTCAAGTCTGCTGAGATGTGACATTAAATAGGGATTTAGGAGCTGGCAAAAACATTATGATACACAAATCCTTCGTAATCTTTGAGAGGAGTCTTCATTATGTTATATCAGGGTATAGCTGAGATGTAGAGAAGAACGTCTATATTGCTCGTTGGCAGTTGCTGTGCGTACATATAATACAGCAGAATATAAATCAGCAGTACGTGTGGTGTAGATTTGGATTAAACTACAAGGGATATATAATTATAAATAAATCCTCATTTTCACTTCTGACAGGATGCGGTGGGTTGGAGGGTAATCTGTATTGTTGTCAATTATGTCCTGGGTTAGTCCTTGTATTCAGACAGTTTGTGGACATACTTTTAATCAAATGATTATTAAATAGATCACAGAACTGTTCAGAGAATTGTGTAGGTTCCTGTACTTATATTTTCTGAAAACTAATTATTCATTATAATTTGAGTTGGATTCATGGGATAATCTTCTCGAAATGGGATAATCTTTTTGTTTTTCGTATCTGAACATTGGAAATTTCTGTGTCATTCTCATGAATGTGTCGATGTATTCTTGTTCTATTTTCCTCATTGTCTAGGTATTTGGAATGATGCAGCTGTCAAATAGAAAGTGACATAACATGAGTACTTTGACACTTTCATTCATAATAGACTTGTTTCATTGGGCCTGAAAAAATACTCTTTTTCTCACCATTCACAGGTCTCGATTTTTAGCAGACTTGTTTTTTTTTTTTTTTTTGTAAAAACTTTCGTTTTTTAGTAAACATAGAAACCCTTTCCGTTTTTTTTAGGAAAGGCATCTACCTATCTACCATTTTTTAAGAAATAATCCCTCTACTAGATGGCACTGAATCGATCGCCATCTAGTGAAAAAGTTTATCGTAACTACACAGCACATCTACCAGAAGCATGTGTAGTTGGAGGCAGTTACATGTACCAGGGGAGAACTTACCCAGGCTGAATGGAGCATCGGCAATGACAAATGAGTGTATTCAGGGTACTTATGCATAATGAGCGTATTCAGGTAGTAAAGTAGACTTTCGGAAAATTGTTAAAAATTATCGGGATTAATTTTATTTTATTTTGACCGCAAATCAAAAGAATTACCATTTAAGGAGCAACTATTTTACCTTTAATCTCACTACTTATATGAAAGGATATATTCCTGTACCATACATTATAAATTCTAATTGATTAATGAGAGAAATAATAAATCCTCTGAGAAATTATTTCCCCTCTAATGGCAATAAAGCATAGAAATTTAATTGACTTGCGTGCGAATACATTTTTCTTTCTTTTAAAATCCTTGTGCGTCGCCAGTCGCTCACACCATAATTCGATTAGAGGGAGAATTGATTTGAAAAGTCAACAAAATCATGTTTCACTGAAAAGACGATTAATAGCCCGAAGTGGTTTACGGCGGAGGCGCACTCTCATGCGAGTGTTTTAACAACGTAATAGGGATTACCTGCGAATGCCAGAAGCAATTATATTCGTATATAAATTGAATTAATCTTCGATTGAGCAGCACAAATTGGGTCAACAAATTAAAATTAAATAATTATTTTGGTTGTTACGGTTATTCCACTTCATCTGGCTGTCGGAAGTTGGAGTGATTTTATTTAAGCGATTTAATTTACGTGCTAGAAGTTTATAATCATGAAGGTTGATACTTCTGTTTGAGAATTTTTTTTATAATTTGTGCGCGCCAAAGAGGATATACTACTTCCGGGCACGGGCGCTTTTTGGGGAAAGGGAGAAGAGATAGAGAGAAAAAAAGATTGGTGTAGTGATTTGTAACTCAGGTGTTATCAAGTTTCAGTAAACTGCAAGGGTGGCGTCCAAATAACTGGGGAGCATTTTTATTTTGCTGTTATTGTCGTTGCTTTATGATTCACAGTATTTTTTTCCGTCCTCCTGATGTCATCATCACAATCAAGTTGCATTTTCAGCCATATGACCACCAGGATTTGAACCGTGAACCTGCAGCGTGACTACACCATGGCCACCCATAATTTTACTGATTTTTTAAAGATATTTTGAAAAATGTTTTTGAAGTTATTATTTTTTTTTCTTTCTAGTATTTTCTCTATATAACTCAATATTTATCAATAAACACGGTATGTGTGTAGAGTATAACTACATAACATGGAAAAAAAAGCTTAGTAGCAGGAGATATGAGACGCGATATATTCAAAAACAATGCCCAGCAATACCAATCTCCAAAACGCAAAAGAAATGGAACAGCGCGTCTCGGTTCGTAAATAGAGGATTCCGTTAAAACGAAGATTCTTAAAAATTCTAACAAAAGGGTGATTTAATTGGAGGTTACAATTTAAATCTGGCACTACTGTGTTTCTGACAAAAATAAACAGCTGATATTTGACATCTGTGAGTACTAAACATTGACATTTGTAATTATGGAGCGGTATACGAGAGAACAACGCATTTTAATTATGATGTTGGTATACATGACCGTCCATCTCGTTCCGCGGTTAAGAAATCAATGGACAAATTCGATCTAACCGGGTCAGTGTTAAATGTGCAAAGACCAGTGCGTCCTGCTAGTGGCCGGTCACGCGAAAATATAGCCACATTGAGTGACAATGTTCATGACAATTCGTCAAAATCCATTCGCCATCATTGAACCAGCAATTGAACATTTCCAACAGATCCGCGTAACGCATTTTAATAAAAAATTTGCATTTGCAATTCACTCAGGAATTGAAGCCAGCAGACCATGAACAGCGTTGTGACTTCTTCGTTTGACTGTTAGAGAACCACCAAGTCGTTGGCGATTTTTCGAACAAAATCATCTCTAGCGGTGAGGCTCACTTTCAACTGAATGGCTTCATAAGCAAACAAAATTGTCGCATTTGGGGCTGAAACTCTACTGGCCATTCACGAAAAACCAATGCATCCACGAAAAGTCACTGGTTGGTGCGGATTTTGGGCCATAATTCTTCAAAAATTCTCAGGACATGATAACAAATTATTTTTGGTACCAACGATACTAATGTGGAAGACATGTGGTTTCAACAAGACGAGAAACAATGCAGTTACTGCACACAAAGTCCGTACCCGGCAGCCATTTGCCCGATATCATTTTTCGTGTTTAATGTCAATGTCTCAACATTATATTGACGTAAAAATATCAGCAGTTTACTCGTTTTATTTCAAATTTAAATTGCAACCTCCAATTATTCATCCTTGAGGTGCCGCACCTTTCGTCGTTGGAATTTTCCAATATGTTCTGCCAAACTTAATTTCTAAAGACTGGTGGAATGCCGAGCAAATCGTACCCCAAATCCCCGCAGTTTTCCCATCGCCAACGCACACTTGTGTACAGGTGCATTGTCCTGGTGAAAGATGACTTTTTTTCTTCTTCAAGTCAGACCTCTTCTCGCGAATTTTGGCATCCAGCTGGTCAAGAAGGTTGGAGTAATATTCGTCTGTAATTGTTCTGCCTTTCTCAAGGTAATCAATTAACAGGGTCCCTTTCGCATCCCAAAACACACTGGCCATGACCTTTCCGGCAGATGCGATCGACTTCGCTTTCTTTGGCGCTGAACCACCGGCATCCACCAACTGCTTCGACTGCTGTTTCGTTTCTGGCCTGTAGTGGTGGACCCATGTCTCATCCATGGTGACAAATCGCCGCACAAAATCGGTCGGATCCCCATTGAATCGGTCTAAAGATTGCCGCGAAAATCGTTTGCGCATTTGCTTTTGATCGGCATTCAGCAAATGCGGCACCCATCTTGCGCAGAGCTTTCGCATCCCTAAGTTTTTGTGCAAGATGTTTCGCACCCTCTCTTCCGATATACACACAGCCTCAGCTATCTCACTCACCTTCACTCGCCTATCGTCCAACACGATATCATGCACTTTTTCAATAGTTTCGGGTGTGGTTGCGGTTTTTGGCCGTCCTTCACGTGGGTCATCTTCGAGGGACGTGCGACCACGTTTAAATTCAGCTGCTTACTTTTTAACGGTTCACATGGAAGGAGCAGTGTCCCCGTAAACTTTTGTCAACTTTGGATGTATTTCCTCAGGGGTTAACCCATCCAAAACGAAGAATTTTATCACCGCACGATATTCAAGTTTATCCATTTTAACGAAAAACACGCAAGACGTCTACTGCAAAAATTCGTGTAAAGAAACTACTTGAGAGAACAAGTTGAAACTTGTCATACGAACTAATGAGAAGTGCACCCAGGCAGGAAACATAAATTTGAAATGAAAATGATTGGAACGCCATCTCTGCGTCAGGCCGAGAACTTTTCACCTTGCCTCGTATTATAGAAACCGCCAAAGTTAGAATTTTTCATAAAAAAAATGAATCCCTTCTATGAATAGAATGATCACAACAAATCTGTATACATGCAAATAAAACCCATGTACGACAATCGGTTTGACCCCACAGCTTCACTTGTAATCGAAAATTACCTCTCAGGTCAGCCCTACAGATGCCAGTAGGTCGGGGGACTCGTTTTTATGTGCAAATATGTATCTAAGAACAGTTGGCGATTTTTTTTACAATTTTGGAAAATTGTACAGAATTTTTCAAAACGTCCACGTTTACCACGAATTTATTGAAAAGCTTTTTTGAGTACGAATATCTCCAAAATGGTGTGTCGTCGTACGATAAAAAAAATTACGGTCCAAATTTTAAGTTTTGAAATTCATCTATAAGGTGGATGCCGTATTTCTCAGAATTTTCAAATATTATACAAAATCTTTCAAAATGTTCGACTTTAACCGGAAATTAATGCAAATCGTTTTTGGGTGCGAATATTTTGAATACTGTCGATCCAAATTTTGGGTTCTAAAATGCTCCATAAAGCGGGTGTCGAATTTTTCAAAATATGTACACATTCTAAATTCTACGGAATTTTGGATCGAAGATAATGAAAAACTTTTTAGAGAGCTAATATCTCGAAAAGTTTTTTATTTTTGTCACAACAAACCAGTAATGTAGAGAAAGTAGAGCGTCTGTGCGAGATATGTTTCATGTTTGTTTTCTATTTTTATGAAGGGCTTTCGAAAATCAATTCTTGGAGTTTTTTCGGTACCATGTTTTTTAGCCTTAGGCACAGTCGTAGAGAGAGTTACTCGTATGTTGGCTGTTAGGGAATCCAGCTGATCTTCGGAAAGCGATGCAGGATTCTTCGCTACCAGGACATCCTGGAAGTGTATCTTCCCCATTCTTCTCTATTTATTTTCAATGGCTCTTGGAAAGATTTGTAAGTAATTGCTTCTCCCGCTCTCTTTGGTGATATCCCCGTCGAATGTGTTTGCGTCACCGTGGTTTTACTGCATACAGCCATACAGGTAGGTGTGACGGCATTCTGTTCGTTGGTTTTTTTTTTTACAGCTTGTATTAATGCACAGGTCTCCGAGGGTACCTGTTAGAGTTTGTTACTGGTTGGCTTAAGTCCGTTACCAGTGAGTATTGGAACACTCCTGCCAATATATGCAGTTCCCTGGAATCATTTCCTAAGCTTACTTGGAACGAATTTTCTAGGTTTTTTTTTTAGAACACCTACAAGATACCTATAAATGTCAGAAAGTGCGTGGTACTATAGGTAAACAAACGCTGTACCGCTGCTACAACTTGAGTAAAATCCACAACACTAACGACAGGATACACGATGCAAATAACCTGATCTAAAATAGTGTGTTTTCATAACTGCTAACGATAACGAGATGTTTACATTATTGCCCTCCCTTGTTCCTGTTTTGCGCTAAATTTTTGCAAAACGAAATTCCGGAAATATTCCAACGAGACACAATTGAAATTGTTTATATTTTCACAGCACAACAGCGGGAATATAATTTGTATACCATTTCGATCGTATCCCTTACCTCTCTGGCATTCATAAATTTTAATGAATCCATAGGAATTCTCTCCTTATAGTCCTTTATCTAACCAAGAGGGACCTGGCTTGCTGATTTTTCAATACCTCCCGTTGGCTTTTTATTCCATGAAATTCCTATATATGCAAAGAATTCCTTTTTCTTGAAATCAAAAATAACAAAGCAATACCGACTCCTTTTCTACAAGGATCTCCTGCGTTATGAGGTATTCTGTACTCCCTGCTAAAAAGGGGTGCACTTCTCCAACAGAACAGAAGAATAGAACAAAAATCCTCACCCAAGAGGTACTCGTATCCACTGTGGCGCGGTACTGATGCGTATACTCTCTCTCTATCGAGTGTAGCAATAACAAAGAATGATATATCCTGTTTCAGAAGGACTCTTGATAGAGAAAAAAAAAAGACACAAACGTTGAACATTTCATTTCGCCGAGAAGAGATAATTTGCCTTCGGTAACGAAATTCTTGAGTTTTCTTCAAGCTGCACAAGATGCACGCATCGCAAGGAAGTTGAACCGTCCTCCTCCATAGGGTGGCCCTCCACACAAAGTCTTCTTATTAACGACGACACGCGGAGTAGAAAACGTGCAAAAACACATCAGAAACGTTGGTTGGTTGGTTTGGTGAAATGCCGCCATCATCAGCGCTCCTGTATAAAACAACAAACGTTGCCGCCACCGCTACCAAGTGGTAGCAGCGCGCATGAAAATGATGGGCCACAATTGGATGCAAAACTTAAAACGAAGGTGAGCTGCTATGGTGGGTTGAGTTGAGTGGCTACAAACATCTCCAAGCAGTTAGAGAGCTGCCTCCTTGAACCTTTAATTTGAGTTTTTCCTTGCAATGGAAAACTCTATAAATCACTTGAATAGACGTTAAATACAATAAGTAAAGCGAAGAGTGGATAGAGAGAGCGGTTGGGGTGTTTAAACTTTCAAAGTTATTATTTTGTGCTTCCCTCAGTACGACGACGTTGTATGTATGTACGAGTATATTCTGAAGTTTACCCTTTGCAACAGAGGATTGTTGTTTATAAGTGCAGGTAGAAAACAACGAAAAATATCCTTGATACCTGGTTAGAGGTATTATTGTGTGTGCTATGCAAGGGCATAGCTTAGCTCCTGCCTCCTAGAGCGAAATTCTTGAGAAGCTAAAAAAAAAGAAAGCCGGATAAAAGAAGTAGCAGGCGGGGATACAAAGTTGATTATGTGCTTATCAAAACGTTTAAATACTTCTTGGTAATCTTTTTCATGCCAATAAACAGAAATAGTTTCCTCTCCACTCTTGTTGTACTGTAACTGTGTACGGAAACATTTGAGAATTTACCTTTGCAGGGAATGTGACTGGCAAGGATTTGAAATGGGATTCAAAGTGGGGGAGGAATGTAAGCCAGTATCCTGTTAATTTGTTGGCAATTGGAAGGAGGCAAAGTAGAACGTTACGGAAATAATTAAATGTAATGAATTTCGTGTCAATCCACTGGTCCATGGTGTAAATTGTGGAGTTCAAGTGACAGTTGGTTGTTAAATGAGGTTTCAACTGTTACGGCTGTGTTTTATGGAAGGAAGTACGTTGAGTTTTCAGGAAATGTGTTCATGTGAATGTGTTCTTTCAGATCAAGTTCTACACGTCACACATTGAGTCAAAACTGTCAAAATAGTCACAACTTGGGCAACTGGATGGAAGTAAATGTTGGAGTTTGTAAATGCTATGACATTCTTTTGACAGTAAATTGATGAAATATTTTGAATCTAAATTTGCTAGTAACAGAGTGAACCCTAATTGATAAAAAAAAACGATAATTAGGATAAAAAAAATGTAATGTGTCATGTGGCCTGTGATGCCAAGAAGATGCATGGTTTCGTCCATTTGAAGCTGTGATACAGTAGACATATTCTTTATGGAAAAGGCGGCAAGTTTTCTACGCATTGAAATCAATTATGTGTGCTTTTTCCCACTGCAAAATAGTGTGCAGATCTTCATTAAATGAGTTGATTTGGTCGCATCTCTGACGGTGGGTTGTAACGGGTGGGCCATCTATCTCTTATTTTGACACTGACAGCTCTTTCGCGCTCAAAAAATTGACAGAAGCACAGTATCATAAATCAAATCCTGATGTCAATAATCATCTATTTATTTCTCTTGAAATAAACAAAAAAAAGTCGATGAATTGCGAAAGTTAAGTTAACTCTACTGCGACGGCATAACACTGGCAGTAGAGTGGGTATACTGCTGAAAATGCACCTTGATCGTGATGATGACATCAGGAGGACGAAAAAAAAACTGTGAATCATAAGCAATGACAATAACAGAAAAGAAAAATGCTCCCCAGTTATCTGGACGCCACCCTTGAAGTTTGCAAAAACTTAATACCACCTAAGTTTCAAACCTCTACACCAATCTTTTTTTCTTTCTCTCTCTCTGTCTATCTGCAAAACGCCCATGTCCTGCAATAATATAAGGGTATTCGTATCCCCATACGCTTGCACAATGTCGTAAATATTGAAAACCTATTTCCAAAGTGTATGCTGTGTTGCCTAAACAGTGTGAATTTTGAAAATAAATTTCGGTCGAAATAATGCACTAACTGTGTCTGCTGCCCGTCAACGGAGAGCGCTACAGAGGCATGGTAACCGAAACTGAGAACATGAACGTGGACGATCTCTGGTTCCAGCAAAACAGCGCTACGTGTCATACAAAACGTGCAACAATCGATGTTTCCCGCACTAAGTTGAATAATCGTGTAATCAGCCGTTTTGGTGATGTTGCTTGGTCTCTGCGAAACTGTAATTTTAAAAAGAATCCAACAGATGTCGCCCCTTTATTTGCATTCGCAAGATCTTGTTGTTTGTTGACTTTAAACCTTAGGCCGCACTACAGGTGGGTAGCTTGGTAGCTAGAAGGTAACATGACGATTTTTATCTTCTTGTGCCTGCGGGGTAGATGTAATTATCAAATAAATCGGATTACCTCGTTACACGCCTGGCGACCCGCTAGGTTGGCCAGATAGATTGGAGGGAGCAGTGCGGCCGGCGTTATGCGACTGCTTGTGGTAGAAAATGTCTCGAGGTTAGTTTGGCGACTAGCTAACAACTACCCTCCAGGCAAACAGATCTTAATGAAGTCGCAGGTTAAAGGCCGTTGTTAGGGAGTAGAAACAGAATTGGCAAAAGTATAGGCACTCCAGCGTTTATAACAAAGGTATCACGCAAGATAGACACGCCATTGGCCACAACTAGTATTGATCTGTCATGAAGGAAATTTGTGTCCATAGTACGTGGGGGCTGTCTAGTTTGCTTCGTAGGGCTCTAAGCTTTCTCCTTCACTTTGAATGGCATGAACGGACAGCAACGCTATGGGAATAAGTGAAGTATGGCTTGCAGCTCTTCAAAGGTTCTTAGAACACCGTGATGCTGAGACATATCATTTTTTGAGCTTTTTCGAGTACTTTTACACTAGATTTCCTTAGGTGTGAGTGCCATCCTAACTGCCGGGGTGCATTATCTTTTCTCATTTCTAGCCCGCTAGCTTGAGCGAAGATCTAAACTTTTCGTCTGTATTCCTCGTCAAAACTTCAAAACAAAAATTCCACATTGTATGCATTCATTTATTGCATGCTACCATCAGTTCATCATCAGTTCTAAATTATAATTAGTCAAGGAACATTGTGACATTACGTTCGGAGTAAATTGGCATACTAAGAGAAGACCTTTATTCAAATTCAAGGTCTAGCCCACAAATGTCACATTAAGCCCACTTACTTCGCTGATTCAATTCCGATGACTGCCACCATTGGGAATTCCAGAAGTGAGAGTGAATGGTCGTGTGTAGCATCGTTTCTACTGATTTACCCATTTGATGTGGAGATCTAGAATTCGCTCGAGAGTTCTTAGCAGAAAGGAGGCCAAGCTTGTTGGCCAGAGATGTCTGTAAACTTTTCCTGGATTTTGGTAAAAAAATAATTTTGTAAACTTTTTGACGTTGTACAGGAAATATAACATCCGGTCCTGGTTGAAACTGTAGACTGCCCACTTAAGTTTCTAAAGGAAACTGAACTATAGCAGGTGCTTTGATCCGAAAATTACTTCGGATAGCACTTAGAAGGAGCACAATATATCTTTTTTAGTTCGCAATTACCTTCACCCACCCCATTCAGTCCTTTACTCAAGGACATGGGAGAAAATTAAAAAGACGTTCTGGTTCCGAGGCTACACCAAAACGTAACTACATTAAGTCATGTGTGGAGTGCTTTTACTGTAAATTCGAGATTAAATTACACAGCGCAAAACGTGTCCCTCTTCCGTTCTTCTTAGGGGGCGAAAAATGTCCTTGTCCTTGCCGAAAACTTCATGAAATACACCACCCCGCGGAAAGTATCATCTCTTTTAAAGAGCTCGAATCTCTTAAACTGCGACTAAAGCGAAATTCACAAACTGCATACACTTTGAGAGTGTCCCTATCTTTCGTCCTTTTGTACATCAAATTATAACAAATTCAATTTCACGAAATTTTACTATCTCCACGGGATGCAGCAGCAACCGCCCTTCAGCAAACTCATAAAAATCCCATTTAATCTGGATGTCCTAACGAGATGTCTCTCCTCTTACCATGCATGCCTAGGAGTCTTGTTGTTTAGAATCTCCATCTCTCATCGACGTTGGCGCAATAAATTGTTTCTAAACTTTAAAAAAAAAAAAAACGATTTAAGGTATATAACACACAAACACTGTGTGTTCTCGTGTGTAAGTATCGCATCAGTGAACAAAGTAAAAAGTACATACAGTACGCTCCCAATGATGCCCAACTTCTCTTTCATCCCGTTGACCTATGACATCAGGATGCGGATAAAATGCACTGAACCGGAAGAACAATTTCAAAAACACTCTTCCTCGTGTGAGTATGTATGTGTGGATGTGTGTCCTTGTCGCGTCGTCACAGGGACAAAAGCAAAATAAAATGCAAATTAAAATGCTCCTACAACTTTGTTCCGTTTTTGGATTCCCGTGTCTAGCTTCGACCTGGCCAGTTGGCTGTGCATTTGACCGTGCGGAGTGCCATTTGGCGGTGCATAATTATTTTCCACCTCCAAGAATCCAATCACTCGGGCAACTCATCAGGACCGCCACTCAAACAAAAGAGTTTCTCCCAATATATTTATTGCGCGCGACCTGATGAAAATCATTTTCCAGTTGAAATGACCAGAACAGAGATCATGGTCCAGCTGTGACAACATACACACACACAAATACAGTGAGGAGGTCCTGTCGTGCTAAAAATCCTTTTGCTATTTCAGCTGGGCGTTAGTGTTCAATTGTGCTGCTTCATTGTGTCATCTAAAAAGCACTTTCGGCAGAGAGGGCGATTCAACGGGCCCACAAAAAAGGATACGCTTCTCTGTCTCTGGGGACAGTCGGTGGGATTGTATGTCCTGGTATTTAATAGAGATCCACTGCTGCCAGCATTAATTACGGTTAATTGTGCGCGATGAGTTTCGATCCGCTTTTACGGGACCAAATGTGGGCACACATTTTGCCAAAACGTTGGTTTTGATAATTTGCGGTCAGTTTGAGGAAATAATCAATGCACGCGAATTGAACGGTGAAATTCTATTTACGCGGTACCACATAGATAAAAAGGAGTGCGATAGATAGACCAGGAGGAGAAGGAGGAACAAGTCATTTAAACGCTTCATTAGCATTATTAATTGCGTTTTGTACATTATTAAGTGGTGGTCATAATCGCAAAACGAAGAGAATTCAGTGTGCCAGCCCCTTGGGGTTGCTGTTATTCAATCATGCGGGCAACGAGGTCATTTGGGTAATTAAAAAAAGGATGCTTGTATAAAGGATTACCGATTGATTTATGCTAGGTCACTGCAATTGTGGATATTTTTTTATGCGCCACTGGAGGACAGTAATTAAAAAGGAAAATTAATTCGAATGGCACGTAGGTGGCATTAGGGCTATCATGGGCATTTTAAAGGAACGAAACGCTTGCAAAGTTAAAGCAAGTACGAGTAGAAGTATGATTCATTTCACAACAGTTCCATCTGTTTATTGGAATACATTAGAACGTAAACCCTCAATCTTGTTTCAGTAAATCCCATGTTAACATTTAATTTCTAAATTTTAAACATTTTTAAAGAAACACTCTTCCACAATATATTTGGTTTAATTTGCATAATGAAGGCAATAACGCTTTTTACCAGCATTGTTGTAGAATAGATGCTGCAAGGGAATGAAAGAAAATACGTAGAATGGCACGTGCTCATCTCAGCCCAAGGTTAACATGGAGTGCGTGTGTGTTGTATAGCTACGTTGGGTCTAATATGAAAATAAATTGTGCACGAAAAATGTGTGCCTAAGGCATCATTTCCATAATGTAATGCGATATTGAGTCGGAGATTCAAGGTTCAAATCCCAGAAAACACAAAAAAAAAACGTTCTCACGTTTCCACCTCTCGAGAATGTCTGACCGAGTAAATCTGAGAGTAAATTTGTCATGAGAAGCTTCCCTCAATCGATAAAATTGTACTTCTGAAACGGCATGGAACTACAAGTCCCAATCATTCCCATGCGAGGGAAATATTTAGCGCTAAAATATTTATTTATTTTTTTAATCTTCCAAAATATTCGAATTAACTGGGAAACTATGAAAAAATCGTTTTCACCCCGAATATTTTGGAAAACTTTGTCGAATTTTTAAAAATTTTTCGAAAATTGAAAGTACGCAATCTTCCAAATTATCCGGCTTTACCTGGAAGACAACGAAAACATCGTTTTTCAGTGCTAATATCTCACGAATGGTGTGTCTTACAAACAAAACATAGTCGGCATCTTATGTTTTGAAAATTTCTTTAAGGTGGATGCCGAATTTCTCAAATTTTCGAAAACTGAAGGTACGCAATCTTCATCATAGCCGTCTTTGATTTTTTTATTATCTCCCCTCACGTATTAAAACGCGTTCCCGGAGCGGTTTCTTGAGTCGATCGAAGATCGAACAGGAAGAAATCACAGGGAGCCAAATCGGGCGAATTCGGTGGCTGTTGGATGGTATTCGTACTGTTCTTCACGAATAAGGACGGCATTGTACGACGGTGCGTTATCGTGGTGCAAAACCCACGAGTTGTTTGCCCACAAATCCCGTATTTTTTTGCGAATTGCTTCACGCTAACGTCGCATAACCCCCAAATAATAAACCTTGTTGACTGTCTGATCTTGTAGCAAGAATTCATGATGCACAATACTGTTGTAATCCATGAAAACCGTGAGCATCGGCTTCTTTTTCGATTGAAAACGACGTGGTTTTTTTCGGGCTTGGCTTATTCGGTATACGCCATTCACTGGCCTGATGCCTGGATTGCGTTTCGTTCTTATAAACCCACGTCTCGTCTCCGGTAATTATGTGTTTGATGAATGCTGGGTCGGATTCAGCCGCTAAAATCATGTCTTTCACGATGTCAATGCGGTCCCTTTTTTGCATGAAATTAAGGTCTTTTGGCACCAGCTTTGCAGCCACACGTCTGAAGCCCAAATCTTTAACCAAAATGTCTTGAATCGATCCATAAGCAATGCGCAAGTCCTCTGCCAGCTCTCTGATGGTCAATTTGCGGATTTCGGCAAACATTTCTTGGATTTTATTGATGTTTTCGTCGGTTTTCGATGTCGACGGCATACCACTGCGTTTGACATCCTCGACGAACTCACGACCACTTTTGAAGCGTTTGTGTTCGATAGAGTATCGTTTCCGAAACACTTCTTCAACATTTCCAAAGTCTTCGCACCGTTGAATCCGTTTTTAACACAAAATTTGATGCAAACTCGTTGTTGCAAAGTTGATCCCATTTTTAAAATCGTAAAAAAAATCTAAAACACACACGTAGGCAGATATACTCTCGACAGCGTAGCTTTTACAAATGTCAAGCTACGACGTTAAAATTTTGAAGGGAATGTTAATGCCAGATGTATTAACCTCCAAAAAAAAAACTCGAATCAGATGATTAAAAACGCCACACGGAATCCAGAGAATAACTGGCTAAGATGAATTGTTACAGTGAGACGAAAAGACCCACCAGGGTGGTTCGGTTTGATATCTCCCCAAATCCCAAAGATTTGAAATTTTTTGTTGAGAAATGTTAGCCCCACTAGCACCTAGAGTGGTCAATCTGTACAGAGTTCCGCATTATGCAGACAAGGCTAATAACCCACTCGCAACACCTTATCAAGGGGTGAAATAGACTGATGTCTAAAACCTGTTTATTTATCTGGTATTCGCGTTGTAGCTTAGTAAGTCTAGGATGGCTGAACCGATTTTCATACCGTGTGTTTCATTACTTCGGGAATTTCTCAGGGAAGGTTTAAAGATGCCTAAACAACATTTTGTTTTTCAAAATCGATATTAGAAACCGAATTTTGTTAGTTAGATATGGAAAAAATTAGCAGTCAATGGTGGCTGATCTCTGAGCAACGAGGACCGTAACCTATGTACTAAATGTTTCATGACAAATGAATTTAGATCCCCTTTGTCGTCAATTAGGAGCAGATGCATTCAACATTCCACCAAATTACTCCGCCATGGCTCCTTAAACAATCAAACAACATCAAGTATGCTATCACGTCCAGATAATTGCAGATTCCTCCCTCGCTATAATCGAGACCACCAATGCATCACAAACTATGTTCGTATATCATATAATTCCCTAAAATCCCCAACCAAACCAATGTGAACAATTTATTTCAATTCCCCGAACCCAGGCAAAGTACAATAGTGTTGTAGTGGTTACTAAAATACTGTAAAATCGATCCACCACATGACACCCATCAACCGCATTGTGCGCATTGTGTGATTCAAAAGTGCTTTTCCACTTACAAGTTCTGAAACCCAAAATCACTTCGGAAATTTCAAAACCTCCAACGATCAACCCAACCCCTTCAACAATTCCAAGAACTTTAATTCTCTCCAGCCAAACCCATTTACATAGCACTTCTCTCACTCACAAAGGACGACCGGCCTAAATTATTCGCGGCACATGCTGCAAACACATTGAATAGTTATTGCTGTTTAAAATCCAAATGTTTGCCAACCACCGGAGTCGCCGCCACAATTCACCTTCAAAGGGCTGCCGTTTCAATACCCAAAAGAGCCACTACCACTGCTGCCACCCTTTTCGATTATTTACAGGGCAACTTTCATTTGCATTTGCTTGCTGCCCATGGAGGCGCAATCCATTACTGATGCACTATCTGACTAAAAATAAAAAATAAAAAAAAATTGTTTTTCACTCTCTTTGCAGGTACAAAACAGAAGTTGCTGGCAAAAGCCTGCCGGTACTAACCAACCTCGACAAAGGACGTTATGGTGTCATTGTATTCGAGAACCTGGACAAATACCTGCACATGGACAAATGGAATCGTGAACTGCTGGACAAATACTGCCGAGAATATTCGGTGGGAATCGTTGGCTTTGTTAGTCCCAGCGAGGAGTCTCTAGTGGCCGCACAATTACGTGGCTTCCCCCTGTACATACACACAAATTTGAGGCTGCGGGATGCGAGCCTGAATCCAGCATCGCCTGTGTTACGACTGACACGTGCCGGTGACACAGCATGGGGCGCACTGCCCGGTGACGATTGGGCCGTATTCCAACATAATCATTCCACCTTCGAGCCGATTGAATGGGCTCAACGCAACACGCAGGATTATCCCTCAGATGGGGGACAGGTGCAGTTGCCACTGAGCACTGTACTGCAGGACCACGGCCATTTGGATGGCATCCAGCGTGTACTGTTCGGCAGTAGTCTGAGATTCTGGTTGCATCGCCTACTATTCCTGGATGCTCTTTCGTACCTGAGCCACGGGCAGCTAAGTTTAAGTCTGAATAGGATGATCCTTGTCGATATAGATGATATATTTGTGGGAGAGAAGGGAACTAGGCTGCGGTCGGACGATGTGCGGGCGTTGATAGCCACACAGAAGCATATAGCCGCCTTGGTTCCGGGTTTTAAGTTCAATTTGGGATTCTCAGGGAAGTACTATCACCATGGGACGAGGGAAGAAAATCTGGGGGATGATTTCTTACTGCGGAATGTCCAGGAGTTTAATTGGTTCTCGCACATGTGGAAGCACCAACAGCCGCACTTGTACGATAATCTAACGATGTTGGTCAACGAGATGTTGCTGAACTATGCGTTTGCCAAGGAGCATCAAATTCCAACAGACTCGGGGTACTCCATATCGCCGCATCATTCGGGTGTGTATCCAGCCCACGAGGTACTGTACGAAGCATGGAAGAAGGTGTGGAATGTAAAGGTGACATCGACTGAGGAATATCCACATTTGCGACCAGCGAGGCTACGTCGGGGGTTCATCCATCGGAATATCATGGTTCTTCCGAGGCAAACGTGCGGCCTATTCACCCACACCATGTACATCGATCGGTATCCCGGTGGTAGGGATAAATTGGACGAATCAATTCAAGGAGGAGAACTCTTCCAAACAATCGTCTACAACCCAATAAACATCTTTATGACGCATATGTCCAACTATGGATCGGATCGTCTGGCTCTGTACACCTTCGAATCGGTGATAAAATTCCTCCGCTGTTGGACAAACCTCAAGCTGAGTTCAGCCGCACCAGTTCAGCTGGCCGAAATGTATTTCCACCTACACCCGGAAGAGGCTGACCCTGTGTGGGGTAATCCCTGCGATGATCCACGTCACATCAAAATCTGGTCCAAGAACAAAAGTTGTGATTCTCTGCCAAAGTTTCTAGTCATCGGTCCGCAGAAGACCGGTACCACCGCGTTGTACACATTCCTCAGTATGCACACGGCGATAGCCAGCAATGTACCCAGTCCGGACACATTCGAGGAGATACAGTTTTTCAATGGAAACAACTACTATCGTGGTCTGGACTGGTATATGGAGTTCTTTCCCATCGAAGCGAACACGACTACACGCTATATGTTCGAGAAATCAGCGACGTATTTTGATGGAGATGTTGTTCCAAAGCGAGCGCACGCACTGCTGCCACATGCGAAAATTGTCACCATACTGATATCACCAGCGAAGCGGGCGTATTCCTGGTATCAACATACGAGGGCGCATGGGGATTTGATTGCGAATAACTATAGTTTCTATCAGGTGAGTTTTTGATGGGGAAGTCTAGTCACGTGCGTGCGCCAAGTGTGACGAACGTACAGTGATTGGCAGGTGGGTATAGTCAGAGTGAAAGGTTTAAAGTAAGATTTAAAGAGTTCCGGCTTGAATTTAACGGATATCTTATGACATTAACTATCAGCTTATAAAACAGTCTTAGGTGTTTTGAAAAACTGTCCAGGAATGGTGTCTAGCTTTGGCTAGTGCTGGACAATTGCAAAGGAAGTGAGCAAAAGTTTCTTTCTTCCATTCTCAGTCTTACAACTACGACAATGTTTATTCTAGGGTCATGGCTTGTACTGAGACTTAAAGCTGCAATCCTTTTTAGATAGTTTTTTTTTTTTATTTTATTTTATTTTCGTATATTTACAGTTCATATGGCCTGGAACCCATAGAAGGTGACATTAAACTGATCACCTAAGCAAGCAACCTCATTACGGCACTATTCTGTCTATAGCTTTGAAAACGACATGACTATCAGCAAAGAAAGCCATGTTTTGTTTGGGCATTAAGTTGGAAGAGAGTCAAGTATGCGATATGACTCTGATATGTTCAATGTTTCCGAAGAAATCTCGCACCTAGCCCACAGTTGTATTGAAATCTTTAATCACTCCTGGAAAACCCATTGTCCATTGGGAAGAACATCAGTTTTAACAGGCACCGATTTTGTAACATAACAAAAACCATCCTATCTCAAATGCTTAGAGGTGATGTAGTCAGTTAGAAATGTAACTAATTCATTAGGTTGCCTTATTCCAGTCCACAGAGACTCATTGAGACAGGTTGCGCTGCACGATACGAGGTTTTTAATGTATAGAGGAGTCTCCAAATCTGGTAGGCTGCAGCTTCAAAATATTGGTAGTAGCCATGGGGAGTATGACATCGATGCCAGTATATTTCTACCGCGCACTCTGAAACCTAAATATTTATGCCATGCTTTTATTGCATACTGAAAAAGGACTATTCGTTAAAAGCTCCGTAGATTCTGTCCAGGTCCTATCCAACTTTTACATGAACGACACCGACGAGTTGGAATGTTCTTTGAACCGAGCCTTGCTGAATCCTTGGTGGTTAGTTTAAGTGGATTTTCTTGTGCATTTTCTGAGACATTCCTTTTAAAGCCGACAGTAATAATTGTGACTCTAGTATAGGTCGCCTTAGACATCTTCTTTGATATATTTAACTAGACAACAGACTTTGTGGGCAACATTCGTGACCTTTCCAAAATTATTGATTTCTCTGGATAACCTGGTAGACAATATCACTCAAAGTGATACTGTAACGGTTGTAGATATTTTGTTCAAGCACCACTTATATAGCTTCGTCAGTCTTGATCTAAGTGGGGTTAATTGCAGAGCCTAGGCAACGTAGAGAATGACGACCCATTCAGTTACAATGAACTTATTTGCAAGCCTAAAGGCACAGTTGATTCCTTCACAGAACACTCCGGTCCGTGTGTTGCTGTTCATCTTTGAGTCGTTGATGTAGAAGGTCAGCTCTTTATTGTTTGAAAGAGTCCGGAAAGAACAACCACCGTTTTCAAAGTTTTGTGTAGCAGAAGTTCCATTTCATTACCTGCTGGCTTCCTCGTTGTCACGATATATACTATAACCGAACTATTCCGCATTGTACCGATGCCACTTGTATTCCTTTATTCTTAGCCTTCTCTAAATACACGGTTGTTCATCCTGTGACTTTTAAAATGTCGAATGAAGTCCAGAATTTCAAGGTATTAAAGTTTGTTGAGCTAAAAACCTTAAAAATCAAGGCAAAGGCGATGTCTCTCCCCCCTCTATCTCGGAAAATATTAACGCGATAAATCTAGTCAACAAATTTTGATTTTGTAGAGACATGGGGAGGTTACACGAGAAATATTAAATGTCTCCTGGCACAAGCAGTTTTTGGAAAAAGTTGGAAGACGTGGAGTTAAAAATCAGCCCCTATATCTTACCCTTGTTTCATTCAATTTTGATTATTTGGGGCTCCCGGTTTAGCTCGTGGACCAAATTTCATCAAAATCTGCTAAGTGATTCTTGGGTGAGATATGTGAGAAAGATGATACGAAGATTGTTCAAACGTCAACGTGATTTCATGGTGATCTTGAAGTGACAATGCACCGGTTTACACCACTCAAGTTGCGGAGAATGGTGTTCGCGAGTGCTAAATTGAAGGAATCAATCACCGTATATTCCGGATCTGACCCCCAGGGATGATCCTTGCAGGTTATGGTCATCTTGAACATTCTTGAGTGCCTTGTCGATGTTTTGAAGAGACTGTAGATTTTTGTAAAACTCCACCTAACTCTTGTCATCCCATTTGTCATCTGCCTCTCTGGGCTCTAAATAACACAAAAAAGAAAAGCAATAATTGCCCTTATAGGTGCAGGTAAAAAGTATGGCAAAAATAGTCGCAGGGGGCTAAATCTGGGGAATATGCTGGATGAGGGAGGAGTTCGTAGCACGGTTACGAAACGGCGCAAAAACTCAGCCGAATTTTTCTGTAACATCGCCAAACACACCTTTGAAGTTGTCAAACGAATGCGTTTGTTGACGATTGTGAGAAAGCTTTTTCATGTCCAAATATTTATGTAAAATCGAAATCACTGAGCCATGTGATAAGCCTGTGGCCTCTTCAAGCTCGCGCACTTTCACTCGCCGATCATCCATTATCAAATCATGGATTTTGTTCACCATTTCTGGTGTGGTGACCTCAATTGGGCGACCAGAACGTTCGGCGCCACTTGTGCTTGAACGACCGCACCGAAATTGAGTAAACCAGTGGTGAATGGTTCCAATCGATGGTGAAGAGTCCCCATAATATTTGTCAAGCTTTTGTTTGGTTTGCGTGATGTTTTTTCTCGCAAAAAATAGTGTTTAATGAGCACTCGAAATTCACTTTTCTCCATTTTAACGAAAATGCTTGTAGGCGTCTATATAAAATGGCTGCCACGACAAAACTATTTGACAGATCTGTCTGAAAATTTGGGTGCGTTCTTTTGAAAGATGATTCTTGACAAAAAAGAATTAAATTTAAGGTGACGACATAATTTGTGTAAATTTCCAGGGACTTATTGACCCACCCTCGTATGTCGAGGGTGGGTCAATAATTCACCAAATAATTCAAATATTCACCGTACCTGGCACCAAGCGACTACCACCGTTGCCTGTCCTTACAGAACTTACTGCAGTTGGTAACCTTCTGTCCTCTAAACTTTCCTTAAGTCCAGTATTGATAAGTTGGTGAATCTATGGTAGATCTTTCTATCCTCATATATAGCACTGTTACGCTTCTCCAGTATCTGGTGCTTTGTCTTCTTATAATACCTAGGCCAGTGCTCCCACATTAGTTTCTTTTATTTTTCATGTCATACTCGTACACCTTCAGAGTTTTTCAATCAAAACTGTTGAACTTTCTAACAACTCTAGTCGGCTTTTCTATTTGCCTTCCTCTCCAATTGTTTCTAACTAAATTGATTCCTCGTTCTTTTAACTATCTCCGGATGACTTCAGTCTGTGCACGATGACTCTATTCCATTTCCTAAAGGCAGTTGAACAAATAACTTCTTCGATTTAGCTCATCTCTCCAATGGCCTCCTCTGCTCTATATATCCTCTTTATTGATTTATTTTCCTTTCGTCAACTTTTAAACTCTGACTACCTGCAGTACACCCAACCAAGACATATTATTTCACTTGTCAATACATTTTTCCTTATTTTTCTTTTTAATATCCTCACAGGTAATTACGGCAAGTGATTCAGCCCCAAAAGCCCTAAAAGATCTGCGAAATCGATGTCTGAATCCGGGTAAATATGCACAGCACTTGGAACGTTGGCTGGCCTACTATCAACCACAGCAGCTGCACATAATCGACGGCGAACAATTGCGCCTGAATCCGATCGATGTGATGAATGAACTCCAACGATTCCTGAAAATTCAACCACCATTCGATTATTCGAATCACTTGCGCTATGATCCAAAGAAGGGATTCTTCTGTCAGGTAATCGGTGAGAAGAGGAATAAATGTCTGGGGAAATCAAAGGGACGGCAATACCCATCGATGGATGAGCGCAGTGCGAAACTCATGCAAAGGTAAGGGACGAATGCTGTGTGGGTTTGTGAGTGAATGGATGGATGGATGGATATCCTTAGGCGAGATATCAAGTGCGTTAGTGATATTGATTGACTTTGAATAGGTGGATTTTGGATGAAACCATACAAGCTTCCGGTAGTATTCCAAATTGCAAAGGTAAACAAATGTTGTCAGGACGGAACTAACCTAGAGGGTTTGTGTGCTACGAAGTTATCTGTTTCTGGGACTTGAGATTGTGGGTTACGCTGTCTATTACGAATTAATAAATATTCCACACAACTACTGAGTGTCAGTCAACCCCAGTACATATATCGTAAATTTAGACCGTAAAAATGTATCAAATGTCTCAATATCCCAAGTAAATCTCTAAGCATTCGTTTCACATAAATCACTGAGTAATAAATGTTTGCACGCTCGGTTCTCCTTTTCTTAACCGATAAGTGTGGAAATTCTCTGTCGTCCTGGGAGTAGTAGTAGAGACGGAATAGGAGGTGGATTTCCAGAAACCATAAATCCATTTTAGTAAACTCATTATTTACGAACCAAGGATCCCCCCCTTGATTTCGGGGTTATATAGCTCTGCAGAGATTTCTGCTGAAATGTAATTATAAAGTTGTGTGCTAACGTCTTTGGGTAGTTTGGCGTGAAGCTTCTATGCCGAAGAGGACATTTTTTAGGCTGAGTGTTGGGATAACGAAGTTTTCCGTCAGCAGTTTTTTTTTTTTTTTTTTGTACGTACGGAGAATTTATTTATAAGGAACAGAAAAATATTCTTAAAGTCAGCCTGGAGAGATATTTGTGGATTCCAAGTCCAGTTACGCCTCGTTCTCTATGGAGGATAGTGCGTCAATAATGTCTAAATCCCATTGTTTTGTTTGTCAGGCGATTCGAACTCAAATTCAATTCATTCGCAAGTGCTTTTCGAATCCGTTTTTTGCGTCATGTATTTGTAGAGTAGAAAAGTCTATAGTCTAATTTTGGATTGATGGTATTATCTCTTCTATATTCATTCTTCATGGTTGCGTGATTGGGGATAAATTTATAATTTTGAGATTTTCATTTCATACTCTCTGGTGCTTGGGTAACATTGGCTTTCAGTTTAAAATTATACCAGTATCTGGCTGTAGGATATGTCAACGAATAAGATGAGTTGAAATTTCATATTGCAGACTGTAGTCTAGCACCTAGGAGCATACCACGGAATGCGTTGAGTTTAGTATTCATTGCATACCACTTGGTGTCACGGTTTCTATAATCTTGAACAGAGCTAGCGACGTTCGATTTTAACGCGTATAACAAATTTAAATGAACGATGCTTTAAGAATAACAGCTACCCACCTACAGATACTCAGCGTAGATAAGGAGATATGATAAATATGGTATGCGATGGTATTTTAAGGTATTCTAGGGTATGTGGCGGTTTGGTAAAGTGGATATGGATAGGGTATTTGAATGGCAATAGGGTTTAATGGCATGTCATTATTATATTACGGTTTGCAGTATTTTGAAATTCCTTATTTGTTAAATTGTCTGTAACTACCTCCAACCAACTTAAGTTTATTGAGGACCTTTTGACTTTTGTATAATCGCATTTATACGTTCATAGTCCTTTCTCTTTTTTCCACAAATAAATGGTTACTCTCTCTGATTTGTCCTGGTATTAGAGAGGCTCCGTTCGAATACAGGCCACCTCGCCGCATCAAGGTGCCTGCGCAGCGAGGGATCAAAAAGACCTAAGGCCTGTATAAAATGCAGAAGTATCTTTGTACGATCTTTGACGGTAAAAGGAGAGATTCAACAGAAAGATGTAGTGGATATGAATGATACGCATTTAGAACTAAAAATGGTTAAGTTATGAAGAGATAGTACAGGGTGGCTCACATGAACTGTTACTAATTCAAAAAATTATGGAAATTCATTTAAATTTAAGGATTTAATTAATATTTTCGATATGGCCACCTTTGGCACGCGTTTATCTTAACACCACGGTCCAAAAATACGAGCGGAGACCGACCATCGGCAGTCACTGCGGCCCGAACCATCAAAAACGGTGGTGCTTGCTTCCTGGTGGCAATTCTTTGGTCGAAATTATCGTATAACCTCTCTGGCAGGTAAACGCGATCATTTTGCTTGTTGACAACTTGCTCAATTGGAAATGGTGCTTCATCAGAGAAGACGATGTTCGGCAATTGGCCACTTGCGTGCAAGCGGATCAACTCCTTTGCACTTTCCATTCTAATTTTTGTTTGGTCAGGTGTGAGATCGTGCACTTTTTATAACTTTAAGGCCCTGAGTCCGAGCTCATTTTTCAAAATGTGTTGCATCCGTTCTATGGATATGTTTAGCTCAGAAGCCATTTTTCTTCCGCTACGCCGAGGATTTCGCTCGATTCTGGCCTTCACACTCCGAATCACTGTTGACAATGTTCCTGTCTTTTTCGGACCACCTCCATAGCGTTTTTCAATACTGCCGGTTTCATTATAACGCGATATGGTGCGATACACAAACATTTTGTTCACTTTCAAATATTTCAGCTCACGAACAATAGCTGGTTGTAATTTTCCAGCCAGATATCGATAGATGTCGATAGAACAAAAACTAAAGACGCGATAAAAAAAACCTTACACACGCTTGTCAACAATGACATGAATTAAAACTGTCAAATTTTCAGCGCGCTGTCATTCGTAGTTTGGCAGACAGAGCGACGTGAAGTTGGTAATAGTTCATGTCAGCCACCTTGTATACTTACCTGCCGTAATTTGGTTAAGAATGGCGACTGAAGAAGCCATTTCATTGTACCATCTTAAATGATAGGATTTGTTTTCGGGACTGGCGACATCTTGAGATCACATATCGACTGGAATATCCATTACCCCCGGGTTTTCTGCTTCAAAACGTGTTAATTCTAAAATCCACGACGTAAATGTCGAAGTCGAAGGATACCACTTTCAGGTCTTTCCTACTTTGATTTACTACCATAGAGGACGTTCAAGGGAACATGAACACTAGGTAGCCGGAGAATGGGGTAATAGTGTAAAATTCCAACAGTTAATCCAGGACGTGGTGGTCATAAGGATGTAGTTAATGCATCCAAAGTCTCTTGACTTCATTTCCTAATCCTCTTTAATACATAAAACTACGGTAAAGCCCTAGGGAAAGAGCGAAGATGAAAACTGCAAATTACCATTAAAAGGCTTGACATCCGACACTGAAGGAAACACGGCCCGGAAGGACAACCCTAAATTCAAATTCCCCGACTCTACAATATCTATATAGGTAGTTCTCATTAAGTAAGTAATTAAAAAAAAAACAAAACAAAAAAACTGAAATTAATATGTACATGTACTATATACCCGCTATTCTGCTGAACATAATTTACAAAAAAACGTCCAAACGAATAATAAATGGTAAGAGTCCATTAAAAAAATTGCCCACGACAGTGCAATGCAATTTTTTCCTTTTTAACAAACCAACGGGTACCACTTTCTCATTTACTAAGAGGCGAAAAGTTTTAGAACCATTATACTCATTTGTTATGCCCTGGCGCGCTACTACTTCTACTAGTACTCGACGAATATTATATTTCCACCAAACGACGAGCAGAAAAGTCGAGAGAATTAATTTATAGTTTCACACAGAGTAGCGCTACTACACTCGAATATTATTTTGCAAAATTCAAAACCCATACACACGCCCATTTACCATAAATAACTAGCATTCCTGTCCGCCCCCCCATTTCTTTTGCTTTTGCGGTTAAAGTTTTACTCTGGCGGATTTGACCCGCTTCTAGCGAGAGAGAGATTTCGTATTCTGTATCTCTACTGCCAGAGAGAATACTATCTGTGTACACTACTTTTAGTATCCAAAAGGTGGTTTTCAAATATTTTCATTTCTAGCTGCAGGACGACAAAGGATGAGGAGTGTGTGTCATGTTTAAGTTGGCCAACCTCTCGTGCTCTTGAAACCAAATGAAACCGCATAAATCTGCATTCAGCAGGAAAAATGAATTCAACAGCATTATGCTCATCATGACCGAAAGGAGGGTTGAAAAAAAAAGCCAGGTTAGCTTTTACTTTATACACATCCTTTGGACTGGCCTTATGATGGTGCTGGTATTGCTGCAATCGACAATGACAGCGCCAGGGATAGAGAGAATCCAGCCAGATAGCAACAAACAAATTGGGTAAACAGCATTTTTCGGGGGGTAAACGATTGCTGGTAGGATTTCCTTGCACTGGAAATGCATTCATTTAAAATGAAATATTTACCTACAATGGATGATAATTAGAGCACAAAAGGAATATTGCGGGTTTGGAGGACGTACCGTAGCGTGCATACTATTGAATGTGTCCTACCTTCTACCTTTGCTATTTCTTTTGCGGTTTGTTTCCTGATAAAGGATGTGCTGTGTAACTATGGAAGTTATTAACTTTTCTATATGGGGAGAGAAATTATTTAAAAAAGATTGGAGCAAGGGAGTTCTTTAATTAAGAGAATAAAGGAAAAAGGGGAATGCATTAGTCTGCTTTCAAAGGATTTAATTCAAATTGAAGTCGAATCACTGCAGTAGATATAATTTGCATAATCTCTTGGAAAAATAGAAATTAAGGACCAATCAACGTCGGAAAGTAAGTTTAATGGTTTTTGGGACGCTTAATCGGGAAACATCTAAATGCTCTTAGCAATGAATATAAAATGGATTATAAGTCCAGATTTGTTGATCAGCATCAAGAGTTTAACCCACTATATATTGATTTACCAAAAAGTAGCACTCCTGGTCCTGAAACTTTCGGTTATGTACAGATAGCTTTTGTTAATTCGTTTTCCCTTTAACCTTTGTATCTCGGTACCCAGCTGATTGAAACATTGCTGCGGTTAGAAATTTGCGTTTGCATTCCCTTACCAAAAATGTCGCTGTTTGGTTATGTCGCTGTCCAATACCAATTTGCTTACCTTGAGTGTGGTTTGTGGTGAGCAATGTACACTCTTTGAGTACGGCAAAGACCTTTGCTTTGAATATATGGTTATACGAGAACTTCCAGTTATGTGGCAAGTTTAATCGATTTTGATTGTTTTTTTCAGGTCAATTTGTTATCTTCTTATTAACAAAAAAAAAATATATATAAGTTGACGCCGATTTTTCGAGCAAAATATTCTTGAGGCCCATTTCTCACTAGGCGTCTACGTAAACAAACAAAATTGCAGAATTTTCAGTTCTGACAAGCCAAATGCGATCGTTGAGGCCATGCATCCTCCACGGGTGACAGTTTGATGAACCGGCCGCGTGATCGGGCCGTATTTGTTTGAAAACGACGAAGGGGCCACTGTTACAATGAATTCTCTGCGCTATGGTTAAATGCTAACCAATTTTGTTTTTGACCTGAGATTGAAGACATTGATGTGAGCAACATGTGGTTCTAATAGGACGGGACTACGTGCCACACAACGGCCGTTTAATATCGAGATTTGACGACGTCAATTGACCACCAAGACTGTGTGATCTGAGGCCGTTGTATTTTTTTTTTTTTTTTTTTGTGGGGCTATGCTAAAGATGATGTCTGTGGAGGCAAAAATGGAGCACTTAAAAACCAACCGTGGAGTTATGGTCGCAATACAGTCAAAAATGAGTCGAAAAGTCATCGAAAATTACCTCACAAGAATCGAAATTTACAAAAACTCCCATGATTGCCATTTAACCGATGTTGTATTCCGTATTTCGAATAAAGTGTAAAAAGTGTGTGATAGATGAACCCTATACCATACCATTGTCTCTGGAGAATAGAGTCTAGAAGATATCCAACTCGACCAAGTTGTGGCTAAACAAAATGTTAGGGTCCGCCCTTTAAAGTGGTTCCCTATTCTACTGATTTGGGATTAACAGAACAAACTATTTTTAGTACATTTAAAGGTATTTCCAAAAAAAAACAGAGCTTAATTTATCTATCGATTAATAGGAAAAAAGTTAAATTTTAATTAGTTTCTGCGAAGAAATTAACAGTTCGCTGATTTTTCCGCGAATAGGCGAAGACTTCTTGCGAACTGTCAAATTCACATCCACATTCGCGCGACCAAAACATTCGTGAGAGTTTAACCTTACAATTCTTTTGTTTTGTTATTGGTGGTATTCTCAGATTGCTGCGACTGGAAAAAAAAGTTGCTGTGAATGAAATGTCAAAATTTGTGAATATTTGCTCGTTCGTATTCGCAGGTCGCTGAGTTGTGAATTGACCTTAAGTGCGAGACATGTGAGCAAAAATTTGTCAAAATCTATTGAGGTGTTTAAAATCTGGGAAACATTCAGACAGGAATGCTCATACGCATCGCATCGCTTGGCCCTCTTTTCAGTGGCAAAAAGAACACTCACAGCTGACGCCATCGTTATCGCCCAACCTTGAATTTTAGCAACAACGGGGATTTTAAATTCTTCTTAATAATGATTGTCTATTCATACCTACAAAAATGTTATGGTCACAGCAGCACCAAACACCTTCATTCCTCCACCAACTGCCGGTAGTTGCAGAAATTATGGATTATCCAAAGAAACTTAATAAACACGAGGTGTTCCCAAGCGGCCAGCCATCTAATGATTTGATTGATTTGTTTGTTTGATCCTTAATATCCTAATCTCCATGAGGAGTATCGTGATAATTCTAATTGGAGATAATGACCAAACCTCTAAGGTATAGAACGGCAAAGTTTTATTAAAATTTGTCCAGTAGTATTTACGTGATGCGCGCACAGACAAGACCTTAGTTATCATTTTATTATATGTATATAGACATATTCAAAATTTTAAAAAAGAAATACGTGTGATTGCTGACACCATTATTTGGGGTATATCGTAAAATATCAACGATATAGAGCAGCAACGTTGAACTTTCTCACGGTAATACTTCTGGAATATTGAATATTCGCAACCATATCCTCTCTACAAGCAGATTTATCACTCGAAATATTAGTGGGAGTCGTGGATCAGTGGTTAAGTGCGCGATCACTGAGCGAGATGTTCAAGGTTCGAATACAAGAAAACACGAAAATAAAAAAAATAAAAAATAAAAGTTTTCTCACGGACCCACCTCTCGCGAACGTTAGACAAACATCCGAGAGTTAAATTGTCGTGAAAAGCTTCTCTCAATCGAAAAAAATTGTCCTTCGGAAACGCATAAAACTGTAGCTCCCAACCATTTGTGAGCCGAACAGCACGAGTGGCTGCGAGAAGCTAGGCCAGGCCTTGCATTGGGCGCCAAAATATTTATTTATATTTATTTATATTAGTTTTTCAGACAAATTCGAAGCGAAAAGCTGATCCGGTCAGAATTCGAGAGATCTGTTTCAGTATAAAAATTCTTAACGATTTTCTGTCGCCAATGACTTGCTGTCGGCCAATGATAGGGAAGGACACCTCGAAGCTAAATTATCCAGTTTGTACTAAATAAAAAAATTTTCTATTTAGTACCGTTTTATCTATAGAGTGGATAGTCACGAGCTAATGGTGGCACATTGGGATGATCGAAAATTCAGTACACTCGAAGAATGACTTTCGCCGATCGCGAGATTTTCAAATTGGTCGGTGATCTGTTGCTTAAACTAACTACCACGTTGCCTTATGTATACACACTACAATATTCGTATTACGGATCATCGTCTTACCTCATTTCAAGGTTGAAGTCTCCAAGGTCGATTTTAAATCCCCATTTCTGGGTCAGTGGCTCAAGTACGAGTAGTTGGTCCGCTTTGTATCATACAGCTTTCTTGAAATTTGTGCTTCTATTTTTGTACTGGCGCTTGCTTTCACCGTAAGATCCTTTATACTTTATGGTTCTGGCGTAGGGTCGATCATCTGGTTACCTGAGCTATTTGCAAGGTTTCTCAACTTCGTCTCAATCTCCAATTGATTTGTGAAGGGTTTAGCGTTAAATCCCTTTAGTTTGGTTAGTTCGGTATTCAATTTTTTACAATTGGTTCTTTTGGTATTGCGGAAGTGCTTTTTTGGTTCTGACTTTTCTTTGCATCAGAGATTCCAGGTGTAATCGTGATTTGCTTCGATTTTCAATCAAAGTATTTCTGTATTTACTATTTTAGCTAAGCCAACGATGTTTAACAAAAGAATATGACTTACGGATACCTCTATCCATCATTTGAGAACGTGTGTTTGAAAAAAAAATCCATACTTGCCTGTGATAATTTAAATTATTCCTTAAATATGCCTCTCTTCCAGATATTACCTCAGTCACAATACCGCCTTAGTGAAGCTACTTAAAAAACTGGGCTCTCGACCAATTCCACAATGGCTCAAAGACGATCTATCGACGGTATCGTGATAGCACGCAAAGCGGCGTTCCAGCCACCACCATCATGATCGATACAAACGACGACGACGCCAGCATCGTAAACTGAGGAAACTTCCCAAAAAGGTCCTGCACCACCATCATAATCATCATCTGGAGGAGAATTCCTCCTCTTCCTGATCTAACTCGGAATGGAAAAAGAAACAAAAAACCAATACCAGCTAAAAATAAAGTCAATAATATTAAATTAAAAAAAAAAAAACACTAGGTTATCTTTACAAATAAATACTTATACATATATATTGATTCTATATGTAACTATAGTAGAACAAGGAAACCAGCTGTTAGAAGGTATAGTTAAGACGACATCATTTCCTATAATTCCAGTTACAGGGCTGCTAACGCAATTACACATTATGACGCGCGTATAAATAAGAACAACAAAAGAATTAATACGATGCCTGACTTGCATACATAAGTTCTGGCCGCCCGCCCGCCCCCACAGCTACATATAAAAATAGACTTTTATTAATTAGATGAAATGTGTGTACGAGTATAGATTTCTTTGCAAAAGCGCGACGATTAATTGGATTTGAAGCGTGTATAGCAGCAAAACCTAAGAAATGATCAACTAACGAATCCTGCCTGGCCTTCTAATTAAACTAATTTATTATAAAGTGCGCAGTCTATTTTTTTTTAATTAGAGTTGTCATTCTAGGAAAAAACAAACAAACAAAAGCAATTTTATAGCAAAGTAGATGTTGGTAAAGCAAAAGTAAAAGCAAAAGCCAACCAACCAATCAAAAAGAAGTACAAACTCGAAAGCTTTTTTGAGTTTTCTTCTTAAAACGCGATCTGGTATACATTATACCATCGCCACCACTGTGTATGTATAATTTTAATTTTATTTTTTAATTATATATACGAGTAATTGTAATGTACATGTCTAAAGAACTAAAGCTACCTTAATGTTTAGTTAACATTTTTTAATTTAATTTCACACACGTATGCGATAAGTGATAGATGTTACTGTACTACTTAAACAAAAAAAAAAATAAATAAAAAATATTTTATCGTTGTCTTGTCTTGTCTGTGTAAGTTTTTGGATTTTTTTGGGTTTTTATTTCTTTAATTTTGTTCATTTAATATCTCTCTTTCATACTATTTCTGTGTGTCCCTGTGGGTTACTCACATTTTTAACTTCAGCACTTTTTCCTCCAACCTCCGAATTAAAATTAAGACTACCCATTGATCTCCGCACCTCTCAAGTCAATATATTTTGTTGTTTTGTCCAAATAATTGTTCAATTAATTCAATTTTATTTCATATTTAATTGTTCTAGCAATAGAGACTAAATGTAATTTTATTGCAAAAAAAATAAAAATAAAAAATGTTAATGCTTAGTAAAAATTAAATAGAAAAACAATTGATGTAAAGCTAAATTAAAAATAAATACAAAATGCGATGCAAATATTTTAGATTAGTAAGTGATATGAAAATAAAAGAATAAAAAAATATGTTTTAAACAAAAAGAAGAGATGATAGAAAAAAAGAGGCAAAAAGAAAATCCCCTTACAGACAATAAAGAGACTCAATTAAAAAAGGAACAATAGCGGTGTTTTTATGTAACACTTTTGTTACGTTTTTTTTTTTTATATTTCAGCGAAATTCAATGAAGCAACTCGATAAGCTTGAGGAATCGGTGGCATATACATATTGTAAAATGCGAGCTACGGCTCGAGTAGATAAAACGTTACTTTGTGAGATTATTTCTTTATTTTCTAGTCTATAGAACAACTCAAGTTCACTCTATACTGTTCTTCGCAAATACTTTCCTTACAAGGTCTCTTTCTTCTCAAATCACTTTATCTCATTTCAATTACTTAATTCACAAATCCAAACTAATTACTTCTTCTTGTTAACTCTCAACTTTCAATTTATAACAAAATTACAACTTCGCCTATTATTACTTTTCCAATCTCTTCGTGCGGTTCGAAACCCAAACTGCTCGATCGCCATCTGTCCTTATATAGTCGCATTTCTGATAGCCAGAAACTTCTAGCAAATTCTTCGACCACTGGAACAAGAAAATTCTGATGTAATAATTCCAAGATGACAGCTGCAGCCAATAATCTCTTGTGGTTATAATTCTCTCTTAATTCCGCGACGTCGTCTTAGACATAATCCGTCTCTTACCGTGGACACGAACCTCGAATGAAAAGACACTTCGGAGTGTGTTGCCTTCTTTTGGAGCGTAGTTATTATGCTACATTATGTTACAATATGTAGGTAAAGCTTCAAACAAGAATTAAGGCTCCGTCAAACAAAGAGCGTTTTTAACGCCGCGGTGAGATCATTTTAGATTATTTTGACGTGGCGTCGTTGACGCCGCGGTTAAGAACATCAAACAGAGAGCGGTCAAAAATAATTAAGATTTTAATTTCAATAAAATGTCAAGCAGCTCGGATGAAGAATTATTATTATTTGCCGTGCTACGTTCTCGAAAAAGAAAAAGAATTTGGGTTCACGACATAAATAAAAAGAGAAAAGAGGTCGGAGAATACCACCGGTTGTGCCGAGAATTAGAATCAGACGAAGACCCCTTTTTTTTATGACACAAAACTTCAAAACACTTTTAATACGCCGCGCGTCAACACCGAATGATGAAAATAATCTGTAATTTCACACAACACCGCGTTTCACCGCCAGGTTCCAACGCCGCGTTGAATTTAACGAAACGTTCAAAACGCGGTCTGTGTGACAGGTTCTAAGTGTTGTAGTATAATACAACGCGATGGTGGAACGCGGCGGTAAAACGCGACGTTAAAATGCTCTCTGTTTGACAGAGCCTTAAGTTGCGATCAAAACCATGTGGTCTACATAATCAAATACCCAATACCCGCCGTCATTGAGTTACATGGATATCATGTAACGTTGTAACGCTCAGACTTCTCAAACTGTAAGTATTTTTTTTACAGTCCACGTTAGAACTTGGTCCCAACTAAGAAGCCTATGCAGCCAACTCGATCATCAACTTACGGCCTCCAATTTCGCACTTATGCGAGGTACATTAGTTGAGGTCTTCCTTTATATCGCCCTTCCTCCGGTATGGATTCGAAGACTGTCCAGATCGAAGTTTTGATGCCCATTCGCTCTACATGTCCTAGCCATATTAGGTGATGCATTCAAACCTTTCGGTCTAAGTCGACTCGGCGTACAACCCTACAATGAGCGAACGAACGACTTTTTTTTAAAGTACCTACTTACATAATTTAGAAGTGAAGAAGTGCCTACACACGGGCCTATATTTTTATACCGTTCCCAAAGGGGAATTTGCTCGATGTTAGTCAGACGAGAGGTGAGACATTGAAATAACTTTTTGGGAATCGAACCTTCAGTCCCCCGCTCGGTGAATGCGCGAGTAACAACGGCGTCCACAACCTCGGTAATTTCTATCCACCTTGTGGAGAATTTCAAAACCTAAACTTTCGATTTTTTCATTAATTTGAAGGCACAGTCGGACATTCCGAAAATTTTTAAAAGAATCGATACCCACTTTGTAGAAACCCATAGCATCCGTTTTCGAAATAAAAGGTGTCCCAAAATTCACACAAATTTGAATTTTGCGCCATTTGTAAATTGCGGTAAAGTGTTGCCAACGAAAAAAAAGACAGCGTGTCAGCTGACAGTTCAGGGTTATTAAAAATGGAATACTACACGAAAGAATGACGCATTTTCATTGTTGAGCAATATTTTAAAAATAAATATGGTCGGAATAGTGATTTAACTTCATCAACTGTGAAGAGGGTAATTCAAAAATTCAGGGAGACTGCATCAATTAGTGATCTTAGACACTCTGGCTGTCCTTCAACAAGTCGTTCAACACAAAACATCGAAGCAGTTCGTGAGTATTGTTGAGTGTCTCGTGGCCAAGAATTGGACATTTCGAGAAGCTCTCTACAGCGTATTCTCATGAAAGATTTGCATCTTCATGCAAACAAAGTGCAATTGACTCAAGAACTGAAGCCTACTGACCTACAGCGCAGAGAGTTCGTTGAACGGATTATGGAACAACAACAAGTGGATGCTGATTTTTCAAACAAAATCATCTTCAGCGATGAGGCTCATTTTCATCTTGATGGCTTTGTTAATCGTCAAAATTGTCGAATTTGGGGTTCAGAAAATCCACGTGTGATTGTTGAAACAAATGCATCCACAACGTGTCACTGTTTGGTGTGGATTTTGGGCTGGAAGTATCATCGGACCATTCTTCTTTGATAATGCGGCTGGTCAGGCAATAACAGTTACTGGTGCTCGCTATTGCGATCCAATTTTTAGTGAGTAAATTTCAAGATATGGATGTGGACAACATGTGGTTTCAACAAGACAGTGCCACATGCCATACAGCCCGAGAAACAATTCAATTACTGCATGAGTCATTTCCTGGTCGTGTAATTTTCCGTTCTGGTGATCAGAATTGGTCGCCCAGATCACGCGATTTAACGACGTTGGACTTTTTTCTTTTGGGTTTTTTGAAGCCTACGGTTTATACCAACAAGTCTACGACCACCCACGCCTTGAAGGAGCAAATTAAGCGCTCAGCTCAGCAAAGAAGAAATGCGAAGGAGATTCAGTCGCACGAGTACATTAAAGATGCCCAAGGCCATTTGTGACAGATGACTGGAGTATTGTACAAATGTGTTCAATGAGAAATTTTCGCGTAAAATCGTTTCCAGCTCAATCGCACGAAGAAGAAGTTGTTGACTTTAAAACGGAAGAAGTTAAGAAAATGAAGCACGAAAAGGCAGTGGGACCAGATAACATTCTTTCAGAATTTTGGATAAAAATGAAGGCCGTCAGACGTGAGTGGCTCACAAAACTGCTCAATAACGTGCTAATAGGTCAAACAAAGCCAGATCAGTGGAGAAGTAGTTTCCTTATTCCATTGTCGCATATAAGGAAGATCGCCCGAGTTCGTCAAATAATTGGGCTACCAATGGGGATTTGTTGAAGGAAAGTCGACCGTCGACACAATACAAAGTTTAAGGATCCTGATGGGAAACACAGGGATGTCTCAAATGATCTGCACATGGTTTTCATTGACCTCGAGAAAGCGTTTGATAGGGGTCCTAGGGATGTCATACGAATGGGACTGAGGACACAAAAGGTCCCAGAGACATATTAGATTAATCCGACAACCACAACGAGGGTGCACGGTAGCAATAATCAAGGAATTTCCAGTCAATGCCGACGTGCACCAGGGTAGCGCCCTTAGACCTTTTCTGTTTAATGTGGTTTTGAATTTGGAAAGATCATGTCAACGAACGAAATGTAACCAAGTGGAGACACTGTAGGTTGTCCTAAAAAAAAACGGATTTAGAACATGTCGATCACAGACAAAGCACTTAACTTGTTTGTTCTCCGAACCACCAAGGCCTCTACCAGATATTCTTTTGGAAGGAATAGTTCTTCCGATATATTTACATAGGTTCCATTGTAAACCAAGAAGCAAACTGTGATGATGACATAAAGCATAGAGTGAGTGTAGGATGGATAAAGCGGCGAGAAGACTATGGAATTCTCTGCGACAGAAAAATGCCGCTCAATTGTTGAAAAGGTCTAAGTAGACAGTAACAGTTGGTGTTGCCATGTGTAAAGGCGACCACAGGCAAACCTGGTAAGGAAGGCATTATCAGTTGAAGCAAAAATGATAAAAGAACAATAACACCTTGGTTTCAGTTATTATATAACCCAGGACTGAGTGGAATGCAAACGAATTCACGACAATAGCCAAGCGGAGAAGAAGCAATGTATAGCAAGTTCGTATAATGAGTAAAGGGCTAACAAAGAAAAATAAGATTGAAAAATTGTAATTTAAATGTTTATTTGAGAATTTATTTTGAAACAAGGTTGGGAATTCGCGTAGTCATGTGGTCTTATGAACGAACAGCCACTGTAATCCAATACATCAGCCAACTAACCGAGCAAACCATTACCTGACCAGACAACCAACTGTAAGGTCCATGTACAATACGATCGACCTCTCTGACGTCGGATAAATGTTGAAATACACTAAACAGTTTCAGACTTCGTGTAAGATTCAAAGTGAAAATGTCTGAGAAAAAACGATCTCACAATTGACGAGGTATGTATGTCCGACATCTACTATTTCACTCTTCTAACTACTGAAGCAGATCGGTCTTACGACGGTCTGTCACCGCCAACAAAACTCACAGATGTGGAACTTATATCCGAAAGCCTGATAGGCTGCCAGACAGACCATCAGACAGCCCGGACAAACGGAATGTTCGACAGACCGACCTGCTCATGTATGCGCTATTATGTTTGAGTTCCCTAGGTGGTACCGACTTTACCCGAGCGGTGCATGAACAGATAAGTTTTACAATGGTCTGAAACATCGCCAACGATAACTCACAGATGTGGAACTCATATCCTAAAGCTTGACAAGTTGCCAGATCAGACAGCCCAGACAAACGCAATCTTAAACAGACCGAGCTGATCGTGTATGTCCTACTATGCTTGAGGTCCCTAGGTGGTACCGACTTTACCCGAGCGGTTCCGTTGTAAAAGTTATAGGTGGCACCGCTTGAACTCTTTACCAAGTTGGCAGAATGTGGCGTTTTGGCGGCCTTCATTGTCCAAGTCAAGGAGGTTCATCAGAATCCAGAAACTAATCCTCGTATGATACTCGTACACAAAGGCAGTTAACGTGTGTTCATTAACTATTTGTTTTTTTACGCGCGTCATTAGTTTCTCAGGTCCCCCTTACGGCTTGCCGCTTTAAATTAAACTAAATTTTAATGCGCCTTACCACATCATAAATATTATAGAACAAACAGAAGTTCTTTATGAACATCTGTTATGTTTAAAATACTTAAATGTTTATTAAATTCTATAAAAGTCGTAACAAAGTTGTTTAATAGTCACTAAAAAGAATTCAATTAAAAACTTTTGACGGCGACACAATCCTTTTGCCATAAACATCCCGTATACGCCCACGAAACGAATTAGTTTTCAAATTAGCAGAATTTTTTATGCGCCACACGAACTAAACTACTTGCTGCTCAGGAAACGGAAGTCGTTAAAAATTACAATCAACTAATCGAAGACACCTTAGAGGTTTTCCACTCTAAGGAAATTATCCAATTGGATGTGGTTTTTGTATATGCTAGTTGCAATCCAAAAGCTTTAAGTGGTGGTTATAAGAATGAATATGGGACTTTCGGTGATTTGTTTCAGAAGTCATGACAATCACCATAATGAAGACAAATATTTCCATTCACAATTGAAGCGTTAAAAGCACTAGCGTCGTTCACAATTCATTTTAAATATTTTGCAAAGCAACGCGATAACTTTTTATTAGTAAAAAAAAAAAGCTTTCGCGTTGAACACATTTTCGAAAAAAAGCTATTTAATTAAAACAATGGAAAAAGAGTATTTAAGCAAATCAAATGAACAATCCTTTTTGTTGGGATCTGCGAAAGCTTCATTTATTGGCTGTATTTATACAAAAGTTAAATCTTTATGTAGGATTTAATATTGTCGATTTACATGGGCACTCGAATGAGTTTCGCATTTAAAACGAGAAGTAGCGAAAAGTATGCAACCAGTAAGGGTCAGAATTAAGAGTTCCAAAGAATTTAAACGTCGTTCTTTAGGCAGAAAGCACGATTTTGAGTGAGAGAGAATAATTATTTCGCTCTACCTCCTAGCACTACGAATTTCCCTTATAAGTTTTCCGCGCATGGTGCCACCATAAATTACCGCTCGAAATTTCTTAAGAGTCGAATTCGAATGAGTTTTCGTTGATCTAATATACAATCCAATCTACTACTTTATTGTTGGGCTTGGGTGAACCAAACCGTCTAATAAAACCCTGCGAATTTTGATCACTATTGCATCAGACTACCTAGCTTCTTTACTTTGTGTTTTAAGGATCAGCAGAGCTTTCACTGATAGCATTTGTCTAAATAGTACACATGTCGAAAAAATGCAGAGTAAATATGTATTAGTGTGGTGTATGTAGGATTCGAACCCGAAAAGTAAAATCGTCAAGCTTAGTACGCAATCACTAAGCCGGGCTAACCAACATTTATTTTAACATAAAATTTTCATTTCAGAATTGGATGCCACATGAAAATTTGAGCAGCGTTAAATGCTTAAAACTGAGGACTATTTGTGTAACAATTTTTAATTCTAATTTGACATGCCAAGACCGTACCATTAGATTTCCGGGAAGTTGCTCTTTTGAGAAATTTTCAAAACAGCTTCCGTGGTATCCTGAAAATCGAATACCACTTGAATCAAATATACAATATTTTGAAAGTGGCTCTGTAAACGTATGTATATATAGGTAGGTAATTCAGTTTAGGTAGTGGCCTCAGCTTAGACAAAGACCTAAAGGTAGGAATCAAACAAAATGCGTGTTGAATTCTCCTTTAGTGATAAAGAAAGGCATCCGTCCGCACTTACACCCGAAACCATTTGTGCTTACAGACAAAACTCTTTATTTTGACTAGCCGCTTAAATCTTCAAAAAGTTCTCGCCAAGTCTTTTGCTTCCCTAAGCTTTTCGGGTGTTTTAGGATACTTAAGAGCTCCAATTACAAAACTTAAGGTAAAGCCAGATCTACCTCGACGGAAGACAGATGCTGATGTTATTCCAACCATTGATAGTCATTCTTTCAGTTTTAGTATCCAGATTTAATTTGTTTAATTTCAAGGTGATGGAAGGTTTCTCTCTAATTTTATAGTAGATACTAAAATTGTAAAGGATTTGGAAGAAGTTCATTGAAATATTCTCAATCATTATATTGAGGCCTCTACAAATCAGTACTTGTTTAATTTTTGCTGGTAGTTTCCACCTTAGAGAAAAGTTTATTTTCAAATAGGGTATTAAAAAGGCTGTATAAATAGTAAAATAAATTACAATATTTACTAGGACTAAGTGCAAATCTGCTCCGGTCGCATTTTCCAAAAATTGGTCAAAAAACGAGCTCAGCTGAGGCTACGGACAGAGTAAAAGTGAAGAGCTAAGCAAAAAACTAAAAATGCTAACTTTAAGCAAAATAATAGTTCCCATAGTAAACCCAAACAAGGTGTTATATTCACTTGAAATACGATGTTTAATCTATGTTTAATACTGGGATTATCTTTATTCAATTCATTTTAGTGGATGTTATTTCACATACTTTGCACGATACACAATTCTGCAGATTTCAGTTTCTTATTTTTAACCCCAATTTTATTCACTTGTTCTTCATAATGTACTTCTTAAATCATTTTATTTAAATTCACACAAAAATTTTCAAGTTAACTAAAATGTAAAGATTTAATTCATACGTATGCTAAAAGCAAGTATTGCTTTTGATCTTCCTAACGATAACACCTCCATGGCCAAGAAGGTGAGTGGGCTGCACCAACGATTCGAACAGCTGATCTGCCATCGAATCCCTTCAGGGGAAACTAATATTTTGTCGATTTTTTTTATTAATTTTCGCAAACTAAACTAATTCAAATTCAGTAAGCAACAACAAATCAAACGAATTTTAGCATAAAATCCTAAACAGCATGGTTGATGCGACTGGTGCCATTGCTGTTGACTGTCAAAAGTTTGAACGTGCTCATGTTCACAATTATGGCTATTGCGAATTATTTGAATTATGTAAACATTAAATGATCATACCAAGGTATTCAACATTTAACAGGTTGGGACATATCACCGGACACGATTCTGTACTTCCATCTTTTTGGAAAATCATAATACTATCACCAATGTAATCCCACCTTAACATAAAGTTCCGTGAACTTTTCCATCAATTTCCAATGAGCTTTCCGGGCCATCCATTAAATTTGACAGCTCTCAGCCGCGCATAAAAAGCTCACCCCGGCAAAAATTTTTTATCAACAATCTGAAAATCCCAAGCAAAACGAGTCGAAAATTGAAAACCACCTTGAGCTTTTGGTGTCTCCCCAAAAACACCATCCATCGCAGAGTGCGCTCCCCAAAAATAAACTCAGTATTCAGTCAGTTTGCTGGCTGAATCGGAATTCTCCTTCGTGCAAACCGTTCAGTGTTTCGAAAAAGATGGCGCCGGGCGTATGTGTTGCAAGTTTCCGTGTATTCCTTCGGTCGTCGGATTTGTTGCGTTTTCGTCTAACGCCTACTGTTACTCGTTCATTTCTAAATGCGGTAAGTAGTTTTTTTTCATTCATCTTTTCTCTCAATTTCGCGTGCAAAAAAAAGTGACACGATTGTGCAAAAAAGGCCGGAGAAGGAAAAAACCCGTAGTACCAAAAAAAGTTTATATTTTTCTCAAAAAAAAGGGAAGAGCTCGAGAAGAGAACGAAAAGAAAAATCTCCAAGAAAAGAGTCACAAAAAAATGAGTGGAGTGAAGATTCAAGAGATAATAGGTTCAGTTACCGCCGCGCTGAATGATGGAGTACGCTCAATGGAGTTGCTTGTGTGTGTGTGTGCTTCTGTCAGACCGAAGTTTTGACAGTGAATAATAAATTTGAGTTCAATTTACACCTGCGTGTGAGTGTGTTGATAATGCGTGCGAGTGCGTGAGACTGATCACTCAACTTGCAACTTCACTCAACTCCTTGTCATCCCCATTATAGTGTGTCATTAGGGTTGTAAAAAAAAAAAAATTCGATTGTCAGCTACGTATGTACACATTTGTCCCTATTCCCTTTTGAGATGTGTGAGTATGTGTACAACAAACAACTTTTAGCGTGCTTTGACCTCAAGGGTGTGGGTCAATGGAACAGGATTGGGAGTGGTGGCATCTCACCCCCGATTAAGTGTAATGCGCGGATTTTTCTACTGTGACGTGTGGTTTGCCGTTCTTTTGTTTGCACTTTGCCATCCCTCTTGTGTAGAGTGGGGGGTGGCAACGGCAATGCTATTGATCTTGACCTCCAACCACTTACCCTCCCGCTCCCAGTCTCATGGTGTGCTTGTCTAGGCGAGTGTGGTGTTCTATTTTTTTTTTGTGTAAACAGTTGTTTGGAAAGAGAAAATCGTATCAAGCCATGCGATAAGGAGACCTGTGTCATTTCCGATGCCGATGTGTATTTAGTGTTATTTATAGAAAACATCTGTCATCCGATATCTGATTATTGAGGGGAGAGAATAAGCCGTTGTAAATGGAAAAGAATGTAATGTAGAATGTAGAAAATATTTTTCTCATGAGTGGCAGCAAGCACGACACGAAGTGAAATAAAAATCGAACTCACGTGGTTGTTGTTTGATTTTTTTTTTGTTAATGAAACGACATTACTGACAAAGTGGAGCTTAAGTTGGGTTCAAAAAGTTAATTGCAACGAAAGGTTTTTTTTTTTTTTATTTCATTTCAGTTGTTGGCAGTGTACTTTAGTTTAGTGTAACATTATAACAAGTTTATTACGCTGGACATGTATTGTTGTTTTCATAGTTTTGATCTTTTTAACTGCTTGTCATTTAATGCTGTCATTCGTTAGCTGATAGTTGCAGGTGTGAATACTAATTAAAGGCTCTTATAGACATTAAACATAACTTGATGTTTACATTTTACCAGCTTCGTCCATGTGGTTAACTTAATATTACCATAACAATTCATAAATGACTTGGTATGTCCCGTCCAATGAACAAATTCTCCGCCTTAAGAGTGCGAATTTTCGCATGTTGTACCTAGTCATGTCTTAAATACTGGTACACGTTTAAACGCACTCATTGTGAAACTAGTATTGAACACATCCATTCTGTATTGACAGATATTCAATGAGTGACATTTATACTAAGTTAACTGTTAAATTGTTTGAGGGCACTGGTGGAGTAACTGACTGTCAAAACTCCATAGGCGATCAAAGCTGTTAAACCCAGGATTAATCGGTCACGAGAAATGACGACATCACAGAAATACATGTCTCGCATTATCAAACAAGATTTGGGATTCGATGAGTGGCCGGAGCTACTCATCGCCTGCATAAATGCAAGTGGCGGTCATTTCGAATAAATTGTTTAAATATTGATTCCTAAATAATGAACTAAAGTCTTACAGAAAAAAAAGTCAAGAAATACTTGTTTGTTTTTATTTTATGACTAAAAATGCGTGTATCAGTATTTATGACTTGATTAGTTATACACCTTTCTAAAGAAACGCAAGTTCTAATTAAGAAAAATTTCCTAAAAATTTGCTCTACGAGTAAAGAGCATGACTGGGTTGCATGTACTTGCTCCCTATGTGCTGTTAGTTTGTAAATTGTTCAAATTTAAAATTTAGGCAAAATGGATTAGAAACGAACAAACAAAAAGCTGAAAAACATTTTTGAGCATATGTCAAAAATTTCAATGCCACGTTCTTACATATGTATCTCTAAAATGACTTGGATAGATAATTTTGAATATAAGCGTTCAAGCCATATTTCGTGAATCCTCTAATATGTAAAGTACCGTTATTTGAATTTTTAGAGAACAACTAAATATGCAGTATTATCGCAAGCTTCCATACTACTCCAGGTACGAACTTTTATCAAAATCATTTAAATCGTTAAATTCGAGAAAATTGAACTTTTTCAAAATTGACCTTAAGTGGAGTACCGTTAATTTTGAGTCTAAAATTATAATTCCGATTTCACCCCTGGGCCGTTTAGATCATTTGGTTTGACAGTTGACATAACAAGAGGGCGTTTCAGGTTCATGCATGAGAACATATCAGATGTGTAACTTGAGACGACCAATTGTTACACTCATAGGTTACCTATCCTTGTCTATTTGGAAGTGCATTCTAAGCTGACATTTCTAGGATTTATATTGCGTATTTCAGTTAAAATCCAGTTAGTGCATAAGCATTGTTTAAATATTAGCTCAAAGATGTCAGACGTGACACTGCAATCAAAGCTATGTATTGTTCCCGTGCTGGAAACAGGAACGACCTCCAAGTATAATAATAATTTCTTTGCTTTACAATTTTTCATTCAATTCAATTCAATAATTTGCCTTGTTGAACTTCGTATGTACTCATTTGCCATCTCATTTGCTGACAATGAGATGATTTAGCAAAGGAGGAAATGTATGGGAAATGAAGTAATTTATCACCTTATTTCCGATTTTTTTTGTCGTAATCATCTCATTTGCTGCCACATACTTAAAATACAACCCCGGATGAACAGACGGAAAAACATACAGGAAAGTTACAATCCGTCAAGAATGGATTGTATGATACCCTTCCCACATCTTCAAACTCACCCCTAATAAAGTGAGCGTGGCGTTGCGAAATTTGAAATTTGTAAAACAATTACAATGATATCTTTCTTTACAGTTACAATTTTATCACAAAACTTGTTGTAACCGAAGTTCACGGATTCTGATGATTCACAATAAGACTAAACCATCATCGCAAATAGCACGAAATGTAGATAAAGTCAACGTCTGCATATTTTTTCTAGACAATAATTTTCAGTTTCTAGCAAAATTATTGAGAAAAACGCCTTTTTTTAAAGTGGGCTTGTTATTTCAAGTTCCTAGCTCAAAAAGTGGTGACATACGGACAGGCGAACTTAATATACCCTGGTTAGGATATATTGTACAAAATAATTCTGTTCTAATAAATCCATCCACTGTTGCACACCTGTTGGTAGCGGAATCCGATGTTTGAAAATGAAGGGTGGCCGTGGTGTAGTGGTAACATAATCGCTTGTCACGCTGTTGGTTTACGGTTCAAATCCTGATGTCAAGAATCATCTATTTATTTCGAATGAAATAAATAAAAAAGTCGATCAACTGCGAAAGCTAAGTCAACTCTACTGCGAAGGCATCACACTGGCAGTAGAGTGGTCATATGGCTGAAAATACAACTTGATCGTGATGATAACATCAGGAGCACGGACAAAATACTGTGAATCATGAGCAACGACAATAAAAGCAAAACAAAAATTCTCCCCGGTTATCTGGACGCTACCCTTGGAGCTTACAGAAACTTAATACCACCTGAGTTTCAAACTTTCTTTCTTTCTCTCTCTCTCTCTGTCTATCTACACAACGCCCGTGTCCTGTATATATAAGGGTATTCATATCCCCTTTGGCGCGTGCAAATTGAAAAAAAAAAACAAAAAAACAAATAAATAAATCACATTTTTACTATGCTTATTAACCAGGATAACGTACAGTCATGATTGTTAGCTTCAAGCGTTTGCTGATTATATTAATCGCTGATATTCACAATCGATATAAAAAAAAAGGGGAAATAGTTTTCGAGTATTCCGAACCTATAGACCTCAGATATGAAGTTTGAAGTAAATCCGACCAGCCGTTTAGGCAGACAGACGAGCATAATTGAGAGACCCACAGTTTTGAGTTCCTCTATGACAGTAATGCCAAGATTGTTCAAAATTTCGAGGTCGAAATTTTTCACGAAACCAGGTGCAAGTAAAAATCTGAGCAAGCATGAGCAAAATTTAAGATATACCTACTCGTACCCCTTGTTGCCCTTGATTTTTAGAAGATTTATTTATTCTAGACTCTATCTAGCTTTACAATAGAAGGCTCTATTCAATCAACCAAAAATAACATTGTGCGTACGTAGAAACATATTATGCGTCAATTGATATCGTGCTTTCCTAAGTCAAGGTGAAATATCTGCATTAGCATGTCTAGGTTATTCAACTTTTGCAACGGTTACCTTGAATGATGACGCACACTTATCTTTAACGTTATATCATTCGAAGAAAACATGAATTATTCAACTTTGTTGTCGATTCATCCAATCAGTCGGTAATATTTCAACTGCTAGTTGCTCTTAAAGTGAATCTAATGTTGTATTTCGGGAAAACACATAATTTAGATAGAAATACATATATACGAGTATGTAATCAGATATTGTCTCTTTTACAACCCTCAATAAGCAGTCTTATTGACTGTCAAATCTATTGTAATGCCGATGAAAACGACTAAATGAATTTTCGAATTACAAAATAATCAAAATGACTAGGAACATTTTTTTCATAGCTTGATGGCATATCTGACATCCCCAGCTGCCTTTTCGTCACTCTAATAAAAACGTTTTTATTGCGAGATTTAAAAGTCATTTCACATGTTGAATATTCTGTTCTATACCTAAACTGAGTTTTATTTCCTTCACTTGAATATTGCGCTGGTGATAAGTTTCGTTTCACATATTTTTTGTGGTTTCCGGCTGTTCCTGCTCTTTAATATATTTAGCCCATTAAACATTGAGCTCGACAGGAGATATGAAATTACAGAAGAGTGGAAATTAATGCTTCCAAAATGCAGTGCTATGTATTGTAATTGAATTGATACAAGGTGGGGCAAAAGTAGTGTCATAATGTGAATTGGCTGCCTTTTTGGTTAGAAATGAAAAAAATTGGGCTCTGTTTTTACGAAAACTTTATATGAAGGTGTAAAATTGATTACATTAACTTGCACATTTGTGCTCGTTTTACGGCATTTTGAGCTATTGCCCGCAAAACATCTGGCTCCAAATTGCTAATTTCTTCTTCAATGTTGGCTTTCAAGTTGGTACTCGTAACTTGCGGCAAAAAAAAAACTCGCTTAACATCTGCCTGTAGCGCTCACCAGTTACGATTACGGTGGTGTCATCGGCGTCCTCAAAAAAATAAGGGCCAATCACTTTTTCATTGCAAATGCTACACCAAACAGTGACCTTGAGGGCATGCAATGTTGCATTTCATGTGGATTCTTCGTGAAATGGGCTTCGACGAAATGCACGCTGCATTAAAACAACAAACCGGAAATTGGTCAAATAAGGAGTAACAATAATTCCGCGTTCTTCAGGTGTGTATCGCTCCATTGCTTGTTGTTAACTAATTCTCTATCTGTCTACAACATAAATGTCAAAGAACAATGACATTTGACGCCATTTGCAAAAAATTATGGCACATTCACATTATGACATTCCTTTTGCCCCACCTTGTATATTAACACTGTGCGTTGTATTCATTAATGTTAAACATTATATGTAAGAAGTTGAAGTCTAAGATGCGCCGAAAAGTGGTTTCAACAATCTGTTAATGAATTATGATTCATCTGCTTCTATAGCTTCATTCCTAATCCTAACTTAGGTTATCATACAGATCTTGAGATCCTCCGGTACTACACCCAAAACCAGGTTATCATCTGTATTTGCCAGGTCGTATTATGCATTTTACGGAGCGAGTTACCAGTCATACAATCCCCTGTTGAATTACTCAGTCACAGTCTTTTTCAGAGACGAGAGACAATTTCTAAAGAGACTTTCATTATGGAAATGACTGAATTTTAGCCTGGCTATCAGTGAAGATACTAATATTCCGTGTGGATATTACATTTCACTTTAGCCATTATATTCGCCTAGAATTTCTCTATAATGTTTATATTTAGCCTGTCGAAGAGACTCCTACCCGCTGTCATTGTCTTTTGAGATGTCTGCATAAAAGTGTAAGGTTGGAAGGAGCTAGTGGTCTGGAAAGGGCCAATCTTCAGAGTATAGTCGATGTTTTCTGGAATGAAGTCAAGGTCTGTCGGAATCTTGGTGTAATCTGTGTACGTGTTAGACAACTGTAAGTGGACTTTCAGCCAAAATGTCTAGATACTCGTATACGAGTATTAGAGGAAACAGTAGTTACAGATATGTCTTATAGAGCACGAACTTAAAATAGTTTTGCACACTAAATCTTTTATTTTTCGTAGAACTTTTACTACTCAACCAGTTATCCCGGGTTCGGGTACCATTTTTTTTTTTTTAAAGACTAGTTGGTTGAAGCATATGGTCATATAGACAAAATTGGATATTTTCATGAAGGGTTCATTCGGCACCATGTGTGGATTATACTTTTTTTTTTTGCAACGCTGAAGAATGTTGCATCCAAGAAGAATAAGACACATATTTTGAACGAAGTGATTTTTAAACACATGTGGAATAACAATGGACTCAATGATGGTGTAACTGGCCAATCCTGTTTTCATAGGACATTCACCTAACTTAAAAACTCAGAAACCTATGCCCATCTCATATCGATTACTGATGATTTTCTAAGTGCTGAGTTTATCTAAAAAGCATTGTTCTACTGCAGTTAACGACGAATGGAAAATGTTTTGGCTTCAGACATCAAATGAAGGACCCGAGAATGGATATTTTGATTCTCGTTCTTCGTATCATCACCCCCAGCATTAAGCGATCCCATTCTCCCATTTCGAAGTAACATTGAACAAAAAAACGAGATAGAAATCTAATTAAAGCTGCACTATTTATCTTCCTTTCCTTGGGATGATTAAGAGACTGAAAGAAGTTAAAAACTTGTTCAACACTGCTGCTTTCGAATTATTTTTTCTTAATTTGCTGGGTAAACATGTGTAGAACTTAGTCGTGTTCTGCGTTACGGTGCACTACTTTCATTGTTTTAATAGGCAAAGTCTTAGTATTTTTCACAGTGGTTATCCTTTTCGGCTACAAACAAAGGTGCTTCATAGAAATTTCATTCCATGGCATGCACTAAAAGAGACTGGCACGTATTGGTTTCTCTGCGGATTACCATCTTTTTGTTTAAACAAAAAGCACTCTGAAACGGATAACTTTTGTTACGCAAATGAGATGTCAGCAATCTAACATAGCATAACATTCCACACTGCATTTTCAGCCCTCATCTGGTCAAAGGATTAGTGTCCATGGGCGTGAATTTATCTACAACGAAAGTTCCTACCTTCAACTTATTTGCTTTGTCTCTTAAGGTATATTTACGATTGCCTTACACAGTGTTGCAAATTCCTGGAAACAAAATTAAAACTGCACAATAACAATTCGTGCACAATAACATCTCTCCAAGGCCATGTCAAAGTTATTGTTCCTACTCGTCTTAACGCTCCTGTTTGCCATTCAAAAGTAATCAAACAATTTTCACAACCCCATTTAAAATCAGCCACAAATTCACTCCAGAACATGATGCTTGGCGATACCTTGAAGCACAAAAAAGTGGAAAAAAAATTCAAGTCATGTACGCAGTACAGCATCATGAACAAGGTTATTTGGGGATGGTCTACATTCTTGTGCTGTTTCGAACATCAAGTAACAAATGATGTACTACGAGTACTTCGCTCTCTGCCATCGTTAAGGAGAAAATGCACCAGTTGGTGGTGAGTCACAACGATCACACACACACACATCCGACGAAGTGCATTAAAATCGAATAAAATTGTTAAAGTATCTTTTTCCCAAAATCGATGCGCGGGTTTAAGCACGCTATCGCCATCCTTTGTTCGGATCTGTCTTTTATGGTAAATTCATTGTTTATCTAAACTTTACGGTTCTAAAATTATATCCTTAGCCAATGAGAGTAAATTGTCAGATACTTGGTGTTAGGGATGCCTTAAAGGATCAATATCCTCGTTAAATTTTCTTCTTTTATTTTTATGTTAAGAAATGGTTCGGTTACTCTTGGATGGACAATAAACTAAGAAAATACATTTCGTTTCTATTTTTCGGATACGAAATTCCATTAATCCCTAGAATAGCTCCATTAATTTGAGAGAGACCTATTTATGGGTGAAAACACCTCAAAGTGTTCCTTATAATTCACAGTGAATGGGTAATAAGTTATGTAAAATTATATTTATGTGTGTACTCGTATGTTGGGTTGAACACCCTTTTTAGCTTGTTACCGTACAGTGCGACGTAAATGTGCTGACTGGCAACACTGACAGTTTAATAATGTATGTTTAATAAAGTTTACGACCAACTCCATCTGTCGGTAAATGTTGTTCGCTTTACTTTTCTTTGAAGCCCAAAAAGCATAAAAACTTCATTAGGTTGTAATGCATGTCTGAAATTTGTTTTAACACCATGTAATGAGGAATCCCCGATAAAGTTCCACCCAGCATCGTAGCTGTACTTGAATGATGTCATTTCATGGGCGGTGGAGGTGTAGTTTTTAATGAAAATATTTAGTAATTTGAAATTCCGGAACAATGCATGATATTAGCTTTTGAAATGACGGTAATTTTTGGGTGAACAAATTAACTTTGAAAGAACAAATTTTGTTGGTGTATTAAAGTCAGTAAAGCGGATTTAAAACTACACGTCTTCGTGGTTCGTTTCTGGGAATTCGGTTGGGTTATTTTCTTTCCAGTGGAAGATGGAATGTACTTTAGAAAGTATGTTTTTAGTGGTTCGGTTAATGGCTATTACGCACATTGTTGTATCATAATGTTTAATGTCTTCAAAACACAAGGTAAAGTACAGGTATTGACAGACAAGTTCAAAGCCAAGAGTTCTTAAATTCTGGCGTTGAATGCAGCATGTTAGGTCTTAAGCATTTTATCCCTTCTTCACTTACAGCCCTAGAATATGCTATGTTTATGAGGACACATTCATCAATTACAATTTCTTCTAAATTACAAGAAAAGTAACTGCCCAAGTGCTTCCTGCAGTTTTGCGCTATACCCTGCCATTCACATGAGTATATGTGTGATGTCTTCTGCGATATATACATATTTATTATATAACATATGTATTATATACGTAAAGCTAGGGTAATACTCGGACTTGCATTTCTCATTCCTTTGAAATGGCTACTGCTGATTTCTTGATGCCTTCTGGAATAGAGAATTTTCAGCTAAGTATCATATTCCCCCATTCTGCATAATTTCTCTCAGCAGAGTCAGGCGGTCAGCCTACAACAATTGCCAGCACCATGAGGAGAAGATAAGACAATACTTTATGTGTGACTTGTGCTAATAAACCTTAAAGCTCTATTACCTTTTCGTAGTCAGCCAAATAGGAACAAATGCAATTTTCTCTTCCTCGCTATCATGAAAGCTGTGGGTGAAGTCATTAAAAGCAATATCAAGTCTGCTCTGCTTATAATACAATGCCCTGTTAAAAATCTGTTTAGGGTGTCTTTTTCCGCGCTAAATTGGCCTTGCAGTAGGCGCCATGGCTCCAGTGATTAAGTGCCCGATCACTGAGCGCGAGATTCAACGTTCGAATCCTAGAAAACATAAAAAAAACTAAAAAAAAGTTTTCTCACGGTCCCACCTTTCGCGAACGTCTGATAAACTCTCGGATGTTTGTAAAATTGCGACGAGAAGCTTCTTTCAATCGAAAAAAAAATTACCCTTCGGAAATGGCATAAAACTGTACGTCCCAGCCATTCGTTTGCACAAGTGGCTGCGAGAAGCCATTTATTTATTTTAGTTGGTCTTGTTTATACCACCTAATGTTTCACTACCGCAAGTGACGCAAAAAACCTCGTCTGGAACAGAGTCGTGCCTCTCCTGTGACTCTTACTTGCACAGTCTGATTTGTGAAAAAACATCATAAGTGGGGATACAAATTTGACTTCTTATTTAAAGTTTCTGGGTTCACATATAAATTTAAAATTTAAAATGGACTTGAATCGCCTGTCATGCGAAGTAGATGTGGGCTCAAGTGGCAATGTCGTGGCGAGCTTTTGTTATGAAATTTCTTTATTGCGGCAAGTATTATTCCTCGTTGTTACTATTCCTATACTTGTACAAGTAATTCATTGTTTAGGTAGATACTGTGCCAACAAGACGAACCTATCAACTATCCCATCGATTCAAGATTTAATTACTTTTAAAGTTTGTCGAGAAAAAAAAGGCAAAAACTTATTTCTTCATTCTTTACTATTCCCATACTTGTACAAGTAATTCATTGTTTAGGTAAGTACTGTGCCAACAAGACGAACCTATTAACTAGTTTAAAGTTTGTCCAGAAAAAAGGCAAAAACTTATTTCTTCATTCTTTCCATAAATATAATTATTAAAATTAACAAAAAGCACATTCTCCACCGCATTCGTCCCCTTCATATACCCGAGGTCAACGAAATGTCAGACGCATGACCACAATCCCCTCTCGGCACAGGAGGCCGGGTAGTATCATCAAAAATGACTGTCAACCCCGCCAGCGTCATGTCAAATAAAAAGGAATTAAATAGACATCCAGACGAATGAATGGCCACAAAAAAAAAAAAAAAAATTAAATAAACATCGAGACAATAGCAAACAAAAGCGACATGTGGTCCTGTTTACCCGAAAGTCACCAACAGCAACCCTCAAAACCATATTAAATCGCAAGGGTAATAAGGATTCATAAAGTTTTTAGGATTAATTCAAGCATTCGTAATATGCTTCTCGGTGGCTAATCCGAAATTTTAATCTTTCAACAGAACCAAGAGTGGAATAGAATTATATACAAGCTAATAGGTCCACCAATGCGACAATCCTATACACCACGAGGAGACGACGGTTTCACACGAACTTGACCCTAATTTTGTGTCCTTCTTATGCTGATGGAAAATTTCCTACAACCACGGTGGGTACGTGCTTAAAATTGTGAAATTATCACTGTCATCTGGTTCTGATACAGACCCGCCCTACGCCCTTGAATCGGTTTTTATGGTGGCTCATGGTATTCGTGGAGTCGGTGGCGTTCCATCTAATAAAACGTGGCGTTTATCGAAATTAAGTTCTTTTCAATGCGAATGAATTGCTGGATTCTTTCTTTTTGCATTTTTGATTTATTTCCCCGAGTAAGCCATAAAGTTTTACCAGAGACATCTCCACATGTAGGTCAAAAGTGGTAGATGAAAATTTCTACAAATATCTCTTCACTTTATCCCCTCGAAACTAAAGGCAGAAAGAAAAATGCAGAATTATTGTGAGTCGACAGTTTAGTGGAGCTGAACTCTACTACTCTGTGTGAACAAAGGGAGGCCAACTTGACAAATCGCCAGCAGACATTACGGGATTGCAATGTGTTGTTGTGGTGCATGATGCTTACCATTGAATTGCATTCTGCAATGCGGTTGCATATTTCTTCGGTAGACATAAAGGAGACGCACTGGAATGCTTATCTATGACTGGGTCGTAGAACTTTCTCTGTGTTGCGTCATTTAGTGGGAGTAAAAAGTGTGCTTAATTTGAAATTTGAAATTTGTAGTTTCGTACAGAATAAGCTTTTCGGAACCCGCCCACTTTACTAAAGCATGACATTTTTTGATATGTTTATTCGAAAACGAAAAAAGTCTCTTTGACAAAACTTATTGCATTAGTCTGCAATTTCCACATAAAAGTATAAAACCACGCCCACTTTTTTGGGGCGTTTTCTTCAATAGACAACATTTTGCTTTTTCAAAACTATTGACGGTGGTGATTAAGTCATATGTTGAAAACCTGTGGAAAATTTCTGGTACACGTATTGAGAAATTCCAGCTAGCCTGTAAATTTGATTAATTCCGAAAAATTTTTCGACCACTAATTTTAAAATCAGGAATAATTTCTGGTAGTCGGGATAATTCCAGGTCTGCCATTTTTAAGGTAAGCGTGCCGTGCTTATGATCGCCTCTTCAATGAGATAGCCTTAAATGGCAAGTTTCATGCTTTTCCGCGACAGGTTTAATCGGCGCTTTTTTATAAGCAATAAGTGTACACCAAGGTGTTTCTTTGAGCGTGTTGGCAGTTGAGTTGGTAGTATTTTGGTTTGTGACATCAATGTTGCAGGTACGAGCACTAGCCGGGGACAGCAATTAACAGCATAAAAGAGAAATGACTAAGTTTTTCCAACCACTACCTTAAAAACGGGTTACTGCCGTGTAGTGGAAGTTGTACAATGGACCAAATTGAGTCTACGTGCTCCGAGATTTGGTTTTATTTTCTTTAAAAAAAAGTGTTTCTTTTGATGGACCTTGACGAACCGGTAATCCTTTCTCCAGCCTTGGTTAAAATCGCATTACAGCTGCCACGTGATTTTTTCAATCTCGTTGCTGGAGCAGATAATGCGATGGGGAAATATCAACAGAGAAGATAGTGTTTCCTGACTTCTGAACTAGGCAGACGGTATCGACATCCTACCACGCGAAAAGCGTTGGCTTTTGAAATTGACGAGAACAACATAACTGACGACGAACAAAAATATATCTACCTATATACTAAACGTCTAGAATAAAATGACAGCTGTAACTTTGAAGTACTAACATAGTTAGTACCTTTGTTCTGCTGTGGGTCTTAGGGTATTTACTGTACCTACACGTCACCGAGTACGATTACTTGCGATGTGTGATATCGCAGCTCCGACTAGTTCTTCCCCAATTGTCAAAATTCCTTTCGACTGTCCTGTAAATATTTCGTGAACTGACCCTGCTTGGAAAAAACAGATCTTAAGACTGCTAAGGCCAAGGACAAAGCGGTCGTACCCACACTCAATGAGAAACTTTCGTACTACATTTTTGTCTGTCTAATCTAGGCAGAGTAAAATAGTGTTGCCTAAGCAGACAAAAATGTCGCGCGACGGTTTTGCCCTCGGTATGCGTAATCCATGCTCATAACCCTCGTTTTAATTTTTTTTTCGTTTTAATCTGTCGTAAGACAAAAAGTTTTCGTTGTCAGTCTAGGGCCAAACTGTTTTGCCCTTGTGTTGTCTGTCCTAATCGCGAGTCACACAAAATTGTCATACGACAGTTTTATTCTCTGTGTACGCTAATCCTAACGCGAAGGATAAAATTTATGGTCTATAGATCAATGATCCTACCTGATGCTTTATAAATTATGGAGGAGCAGGTATTTCATTTATTCAAAAGAAAGTTTAAACTTAAGCTTGTCAGTTGTGACAATTGTCAGTTGTGTCTCTCATAATATATATGCAATAATAAAAACTTGTCGGCCTGATGAATTTTGTTCATACTTCATTTACCTCCAGGTTCGATTTCTAGTCCCTAGTTATTATCTTTTAGCAGAGACTACTACTGAACAATATATATATTGCGTAAAAATTACAAATTTACAACTTTACCATGACATATTTTTTTTTTTAAGGAAAATGCGGTCCGCAATTCGCAAATTGCTCACCTCTGCACAAAAATGAAATCCTTTGAATGTGACCTATCTACCCTGACGCATTCTTTTCTATTTGTTTTCTCGTAAAATCGAACATTTTTCTTCTCTTTGTGATGTGTGTGCAAGTGCATAACGACTCTTTCATTTCTCATTATCCTTATTCACATGGGAAGCCTACATAGAACACAATCGAATAACTAAATAGAATAAAAGCCACTACTCGCATTCATTTGAGATGAAAGAAAAATCGATATCACTAGTTCCGGTCGTAAAATTAAATTGAAAATCACAAACCCACTCATACCCGAAAATTCGATTTCGTTTATTTGCCCCAAAAAAGGAATGCAGGGAAGATATACGTAAAGAGAGCTAAAAACAAATGGATCCTTGTTCACGTGTCAGAAATTGATTTCTTGGTTCACTTTGCCACTTTGTGAGCTTAATGGCGCCGTAAGTCGTTGATTTTGTCTTTTTCCTTTGCCAGAAAATCACCAAGCACGAGGATTCTTTCAAAAAAAAAAAAAATGCCAAGTCCTTCGAAAAAAGTATGCCTTTCTAGGGGAGAAATGATATTTTTATCTATGGAATGGACCACAAGAAAGTGGTGCAAAAGTCTACGAATAAATTAGATTGTCGAGGTTATGTAGGTTCTTGCTACTTTGGTAGTGTGTCCTCCGCCCAATGTATCCCTCCGCCGGAGGAGAAAATGTGAATTGGACTCATATTCGATGTGTTATATGATAAATTATTTTATTTACTACCAGCACGTGCTTAACAGAGTGTAAGATATATCACCGTGACGTTGAAAGATGACCGATGTAATGGAACACGAATGTAACAGGAATACTAGGTATTTTAAGTGATTTATAGGCGTTCGAAGTTCGTCCCTATAGCGTTGGTGGAAATGTAAATTACGGCTCTTAATTCAATTATCATATGATGTAAGGACATTCATTTGAACATGATAAATATGGGCTTGGTACTCGTATGTTGGAGAAAAGTGCAATCTTTTAGAAAACGTGACATGCACATGTCTTCTTTTTTTTTCTTGTTTCATTTCTTGTCATGCTCCCGCCAAAGGATGTTCCTTAAAAATTGCTTGAAGCAGAAAATGTGGCATGAAAACAAAACTTGTGACATGCATAGACAGAGTTGGAGTATCTATCACACTGTGTACCATGCAAAAGGACGAATATTGCCAAGCAAAATTAAATTATATTTACGGACAATGGCCAAGTTCTTTTGATGATGTCTTTTTTGGATTTTTGCCAAAGATGTGTTATTCGAACCCAAAAACTAGGTGACCTCACATGGCTTCTCAGATGGAGACGATGGAACTCTTCCTCGTAAGGAAATATTTTCCTCAATGATGAAGACATTTATTTTAGTTTCTAAATGTCATTTATAGGAAGATTGGATTTGATCACTGAGTCGTTACAATGTTCTTTGATGCATATAAAGAAAAGGTGCAGGCAACATTTATGAGGAAAATCATTGATTTAGCATTTTGTATTGGTAAACCCATAGGCTATTATTCACCTATTCTAGCAAAGTAATTAGATATCGTTAGATTCATAGACACATTGTTGAATCTGCTGGACGCTGGACGACACCAGGATATAGAAGATTGCATCCAAGAGGCACCTAAAGCCAAACCTATCAATATACCTTTTTTGGATTTTTCTCGAAACTTGGTGAAGTAAAAATAACGGAATTATATATTTTTTGAAATTAGTGCACTTTTTATTTGCACTTTTTATTTGCACAAACGAAATTAAATTTTTGAACCTTTATTTTAACCTCCAAAACTTGTTTTGCACTTTCTGTCAAAATGTCTCATGTCTCTCCCTATTTTATAATTTTTTCTATAAAATATAATAAAATCTTCCAGCGAAATAGCCAGTTGCATTCCTCCCCTTCAAAATTTCACCCGCAATACGCATCATGCTTCGAATGCACATCAGTTCACCCTTAAGCCCTACTTCGGTCACACTGTCAAATATAGGGAATCGTTTATAAGTCGAACGACACGAATGTGGAATGATCTACAGGCTCTGTATTCCCCCCATCACTACAACCTTTAAACATTCAAAGCTAACGTCCACAGAGGAGCTTGTTCTGTGTTCCTCTTCCCCCTTTTCTTAACACCCGTGCCCTGAAGCACTTTAAGGGTATTCATAAACCCTTCGATGCGCACAGATTATAAAAAAAAATGTTACTCTTGATCCGTCTATGGGTTGGTAAAACTCAACTCTGGTCCAAATTTCAACATTCTACATCTAACGGTTCGAAAGTTATGAGGCAGTGGCAGACAGATGGAAGGACAGACAACTAACTCACTAAAAGGGTTCCGTTCTTAGTTTTTGTTACCTTAGAAGTGTCGGAACCCTGAAAAAAGGTGTACGTCCCTGATCAGGGTGTAGGCAAATCGACATCCTCTAGAGCTCAGAGGCCTTTGGAGTAAGTTAGGTCACAATAAAGCTCTCGAAGCTCGCTAAGGACAACCCTGTCATTTTATTTTGGATTCTATCTCACTTCAGTAGAAGTGAGATAGAATCTCTTCTATCTTTTCTTCAGTAGAAATGAAACGGTTATTTCGCTGGCTAAAACTGGTACGTCAGTGCCCCTAATTGACCTGGACCAGTCTGTGGTGTCTGCAAAAGTCATTACACAATATATGTAGGTGCATATAAAAAAGCTAAGCCATACAAAATACAACAAAGTCTTGACGAAAGGACAAGCCTGCACTAGACACAACCTTCTGGTACAGCTGGGCAGAAATAATTTCAGACTGGAACAATCAATTACCGCTTAAATAAAGCAGCAGATTTTGAGTGAAAATTTTGCCTGAATGACGACGAAATATCTCCACATCCTCACGGAATGCCCGACCCGCCATTGGAATGGAATTCTCTCAGAGAAGATTCTTGATTGTTTCTACTTCCTTTGAAGTAAAAGCAATATAAATTAAAATCATGTAATTTGAGGATAGTGTTGGTTAAGGTCCGAGACGGTAAAATCGACATTTGTAGTCAGCATCACTGAGCAGAGGATTCTCCCAAATTGAAATCTCTGATTTCTAAACGTGAAAATGTAGTACGAGAAGGCTTGGGGTTATAGTTCTGTTTGGTCCAAGATTCTGCTTTTAAAAATGCTGTTTTTACACAATTCTGTTTTTTAAAACTCGCTTTTTTTTTATCTAATTTCCCAAAAATCTGTATTTTAAGATTCTATATTCCAAAATTCTGAAAATAGTAAAAGAACAATTTTTTTTGATAATGTAAAATAGTGCGCAATTTTTTGGAATTTTAGAAGACAGAATTTGATTTACACTTTACGAGACCTTTAGGTTATAAGGTCAGGTATAAGTTTTTTTTTTTTTTTTTTAAAAATTTTGAGTTCATGTATTCAGATATTGAATTTCAACAAAACTGACTGCCATTTTTGGTAGAAACATGGTACGTCACCTCATAGCATGTTTTCAACATATCTCCAGTATAACATTTTATCAAAATTGTTTTGGGCCGTTTTCGAGAAAATATATTGCACCTCATTATGAAGTACTGTTGATTTTAGGGTTAGAATGAAAATTCAGGTTTCACCTGGAATTGTAAACCCACAGGTTCAAGGTTTGAAGAAAAGCCATTTAGCTGTTTCGGAATACAGAACTTTGGATTTACAGAATTTTAAAATATAGAATTTTGTTCAAACAGGATTTTGATCCGCTCTCATACGACCTTTTGTTCTGAGTACACTTCACTTATGTACATATGTACGAATGTACGAGAGGACTAACAAAAGTTCGCTAAGTAGGCACGGCGCTAGGTCCGGCTGCCGCGTGAATTTTATTGATACCCGACAGCGCCAGAAAGTTGTTGATGCATTATCGTGCTGCAAAAAATAGAGACGAAGTTCCCATTTTTTGTGATTTTCCAACAAATATTAGTAAGGGTGGCCGTGGTGTAGTGGGTAGTGTGTTCGCTTGTGACCCGAACTGTGCAGGTTCAAGCCCGGACGAGGAACAGCAATCACAGCCACCCGAGCATAAAAGAGAAATGAATAAAATACAAGTTTCTCCAACCACTACACCAAAGAGGAGTAGCACTATGGACTTCGTGTGAGTCTGATTGCTCCGGGATTTTGCAATTTCCTTTTATAAAAAAAAAAAAAAAAAAATACCATCTGACCAGTTTTTAGCTGAATAACAGCGACATCATCGCTTTTATTGCAGATTTGTGTTGTCTTGCTTTAACTGGGGGATCTGTTCTTTCGGGGCTCCATACCATGGACTAGCAGATCGACTCTTGGTTTTCAAGTTTTTCCGAGAAATATTGGGAAAAACGAATACATGTTTTTATTTGATCGTCACTCGTGGAACCCATCGAGCAGATATTTTCGAGTATTTCAGGTGATGATATAATATTCGTGACGCAGCCATGACATTTAAGCCCAGTTCATCACCTATCCTTCCTGGGTCATTCTTGGAAACTCTACAGAAAAATGTCCAGTCTAGAGTCTTTGAAACCACTTTGAAACAGTATGCTGGCTTCAGTTGACGTCTAAATCCGAAGGGAATGGCAAAGCGTATTTATTTGCTGCGTTAATGGTGGAATTTCTACCGACCTTACATCACTAATTTTACGTTTTCTCGTCTCCATTATTACTATTTTTTAGACTGTATAACATTTCTATTTTTTCAAAAACTAATAAATTAACATCTACTTAGCGAACTTTTGCTAAACCTTGCATAGAAGTACATACATACTCGTAGATTGATGTTTTTTTTTTTGATAAAACGCATTCAGATTTGGTCCCCGGCATTAAGTCTGCACACATTTCCTAGCAACTCCGTTCTATAGCAGTTCTTGGAAAAAAAGTTTTGTCAGTTGTATTATAGCCGAAGGTTTCCCCAAATTTTTGTCAGAATTCAAATATTTCACATACTCGTAATGTACTTTGGTTATTTGAGCATTAGTCAACGCAACCAACAGATGAATCATCGGATACACGTTGTTGTTTAATGACGTGGAAAGATGAGTCCTATGCACGACATAACTTATAAGCCTTAATTCCGCTATTACTTCGTAAAAAAGAAAACGTCACCTCTGTTTTTACTATTTTACTAATACATATCTATTATTCATTCGTGTATTTGTATTTTGCAAATAAAATATTATCATCTAGTAATTGAATGAATGAATATGATAAGTGGCATTAGTCACGACTTCGATTTAAAAGTCTCGTGCATCAATCAATTTTTAAGAAAGCGATGCTGAACTTTCGCTTTGCTTAGTAGATGATGTCATTTGAATCTTTGCCACCGACTAGTTACACGTCTACATGCTGTCGGTCTCTGTTGTTCTCTCTCCCTTTTGACGGGTCATTTACTTGAGTACACACTTTAATATATGCTGTTATTTTAATGTGTAAATTGTACGTTTACACTTTTATGTTTGCATGCGGATGAAATGTTTACCTTTTGATAAAAATCATGGAAAGAGGAAATATTTACTTGGACGCTAGTTTCGTGAATGTTTGTTTTGGAGACTAGTATCACATGAATACAAACTTTGAAATGTATCTCGTAATAGTATCATTTGTTTTGTTGATTTTGAAAAAAAAAGGATTGGGGATGTTTTGTGCTTTTGACAATTTCATAACAACTTGATTATTTTCTCCTTCACGAGTAACAGGCCGGTTTCTCTTTAAATTGCATGTTATTTTGACACTGACAGCTTTTTCGCGCTCAAAAAATTTACAGAAACACTGTATCATATCTCAGCGGAATGAAAGGAATCGATTTACGTTTAAACAACGTGGGGGAAATATTGAAAATTTATTTCCGTGTTGCCGAAACAGTGTGAACCATGTCTGCTATACGCCAGTTTGTGAAGAAAGTTCGTGAAATTGGCTTGGTATTCGATAACACAAATTATCCTCGTGTTCATCCTGTGATTGTTTTGTGTGGTTTGTGGAATGAAAATCTCCTTCAAAGATGAAGATGGCAACAACTGTTTCTGATTCCATAGAATCGCTCTGAACACAGCAGTAACGTATGTGTCTGTGGACACACTCCACTGCCAATGCAGTGCCGCCAACATTGGTGGTGTAGTTAGAAAGCGGACATTTTGACGTTTAATATTTTACGAGAAAGGCTTGCCTTTCAACTCCAGAGGAATTCAGTTCTCATTTTTCTTTTGGCCCTTTTTTTGTTTTTGTCTTCATTGGTGTTTTTGTATGCAAGATTTTTAAAATTTGAAAATACATGGTTGGAACCAATTCAGTTTTCAGTTTCAGTTATGATAGCGTTTCTTTTTCCTCTAATTTAATGTTGTTCTGAGTGTATGAACGCTTGGCTGTTTAGCATACAACAACGTTACGGTCAACGAAGAGCGCTACAGCGGCATTGCTGAAATTGAGGAAATGAATTTGGACGGTCTCTAGTTCAGGCAAGACGGCGCTACGTGCCATACAAGCCGTCCAACAATCGATCTTTTGCGCACTAAGTTCAATAATCGTGGAATCAGCCGTTTTGGTGATGTTGCTTGGACTCTGTGAAGCTGCGATTTGACGCCGTTGGACTTTTTTGTTTGGACAATCCAAAAACGATTCACTTGTGCACTTAAGCACAACATTGATCGGGCTATTCGTGAAATAGAGCTCCGTACCATCGAAAATAATTCAAAATTGGGTTGACAGGATGGGCTACTGACAGCCAGCCGCAGCAGCCATTTAAATTAAATTATTTTCCATAAATAATCGGAAAGAGTACTCTCTTCAATAAAGCAAAAAACTTGGTATTTTAAAAAGAAACCAGTAGATGGCCTGCACCCTTTATATGCTATTTTTTAATGTACGTACGTTTCGACTAGGAAATGAACCTTCCTTCACCAATTGACAGCACGTATGGAGAGAAAAGCAAACATCGTGTGACTGAAGGTGAAGTTAAAATCATCAGCCTCGAAACTAACTCATCGATTTTCTGGCCTAATCGCATTTTCAATACTCAGCTCTATGAGAGAACGGGTCAAGAACCGATAGACATCACCATTCGACGACGAAAGTGTCAATGGATTGGACACACGTTTCATAGTTAATTACGCACATGATACAGGGTAAATTTTTAAAAAACTTCGCCTAGTTTTGTTTGGAAACAGTTAGAAATAGAAGAAAAACTCAGGACGGAAGGGGACCTTGTTTGGACGTTTATTTCCCTTAAAGAGTCTTGCTTTCGAGGGTATATAAGTTCACCTAATTTTTCTTGGAAACGGTTAGAGATAGAAGAAAAATGCTTCTGATCAGAGCGTAAAGACAAGTTGAATGTTGAGCTTAAGTGACCTTGAATGTCCTTTTTTTTAAGAATATGGACCAAATTTAAATTTCTTATTTTAGATGGAATACTTTTGAAATTGCCAGAAAATATTATTTTTTTGTAGTAATGCATTTTTTTCGAAAACCTAACTATTTACGAGATATCTAAGAAAGAAAAACTCCGACTGCTTTTCCTACTCCAAAAAAAATGGCGGCCATTTTAAAATTTGCAAACGGTTCAAACAAGTTAGACCTGAAGTTTGCATGAATGTCTTAATCAAAATGGCTGCCATTTTGAACATCTATTGCAGTAGGAAATGTGTTCGGATTGTTTCTTTCTTGGATATCCCGTAAACGGTTTGGTTTTCGAAAAAAATGTAAGCCTACCAAAGATGAAGGTTTTTTCCTTTTCTATAGGCTTTCTGTTGCAAAAGTACAATTTGTATGGAACATGGTTTGAACCATACTCTTAAAAGCAATGACATTCAAGGTCACTATCCAACTTGTCTACGCTCTCTCCAACTCTATATTTCTAATCGTTTCCACCAAAAATGATGTGAAGGTTTCAAAAAACTCATATGTTCTTCCGAAATGGTTAAATTTACGAAAAATATCCCCATGTTGAAGACAATTATTTGTGCACACACTTTCGATTGGCTATCTCAAAAGTATCCTTTACTATTTTTTTAAAAAAAAAAAAAGAAAATAAGTTTGTTTCATATCTTCGCAATCAAGGACATTCAAAGTCATTCAATATCACCAAACAACGCCGTCCTCCGTTCTTTAAAGCTTCGCTCATAAGGGTTTTTTCTCCTATCTCTACAACTCACCCTGTATGCATACTCGTATCTAATTTTCCTGTTTAAATCTTGTGACTTGACTTGACGTGTGCTATTTGTATAGAATATTCTTTTAATAGATAATTTTCCGTCACACACAAGTCCTCGCATAATTCATACTCTTCTTTTTGTAAAAAAAAAATCCTTAAAATAATTTTCCGCTTTTCAAAACTTTCTTCCATTCGTGCGCCCCTCTAGAAAACTTGATTTCAATTAAAATTTAAATTTAGGAGCATTTTGTCATAGACGCATGAAAGGAAATTTTCACAATTACGTGGAAAAACGGAAATTTCATTACCGAAATTGAGACTTAATGTAGTACTGTCCCAGAATTAAGAATCTAAACACTCCATTAAATAGGAAACATCCTTGAAGTTGATTTCACTTTAGATGCCAAAAATAGAATTTGTGTCGACAAAATAATCAAAAGTTGTTTATTATTTAAATGGTGAAGTTGGAGGGAAAAAATGAAACTCAAGTATTTTCTAAAGTGATAAGTAAACTTGACTTAAGGAACTCGAAGGATGAGAACTGTTCTTCTATTTTTAACCTCAATATTGCGCTGTACTTAACAGTGTTTATATTTGCTGTTGTATTGAGGTCAGCTAAAATTAAGGACCTGGGTCGATATTTCTATCTTAAATTTAAGGAGTCTCGTAAGGAAGTACATACTCGCATGTGTATACCAATTTACTTTGCGTCCACCCTATGAAATGTCATTTCTGTTTGGGGTCGGGAAGTTACGAATATCAATTACTTCCTTCCGCAATTTCAGCAGCTCTTTCCATGCCCAAATTAAATTTTTATGTTGATTAGGCTATAAAAAGACATTCAGCCCAAATTTAAAACTGTGTCTATTCTCTCGTATGAATATGAGTAAGACGATTGAAAGGACGTTGACATTTTTCCTAGTGTACCCTGTCAACACAATTTATTTACAAAAGCACATCCTTGTAATGTAGATTGCCATCAAAGGAAAAACTAAACAAACTGTTGCCATCATCTCTCTGTAGTTAAGCTACGTTTCCCTCTTTCTCAAGGGAATATCGTCTTCAGCAAAAGGACAGGAAAAATGTCAAAGCAATTACATGGATTGCTGAACAGAAGCATAACGCCACTCGTCCTCTCAAAACAAACCATTGAAACAAGGACACAAACTGAAGGCTTACCTTTGGTTCAACTGAATTATGCATTCACCTAATTGCTTTCCTTGGATTTCATCCAAAAGATACTAGTAGTAGTAGTATCTTAGGTCAAAGATATTTAAACCGAAACCCTACTCCATGTAGAAGGGGGAGGATACACCGTGACAAGGAACATAAATTAGTGCGGGTAGGTATCACCACCAAATCTCCTCAAGGAATACTTTTCCCTAATTGAACGTGTGGCATCCGCCCGATTTAAAGAGACACAAGGATAAGAATTTACATTTAAATGGGGGTTAGGGTGTGTAGTACACATCCACTTTAAGTAGGTCAAATGTTTTCCCAAACGGTACATAGAAAAAAAAGTCTATCTAGATAGAGGGTAGGCAATCTCATCACCCTTCACAACCAATTCCTCATCCTTCATTTCGATGGAGATGGGAGAGGATAGTGGATACGCGCTGGAACTAGGATTTTCTTCCTCTATAAATATTTAAGGAAAATATCAGAGAGAGCCGTTACAGACGCAGGCACATAACACACGGATGGTTTTCTTTTTTTGTTTGCTCATAGTCGTGCCAACCACTTTATCATCTCTTTGAGAGAAAGCGATATCATTGTCCTTTGAGGGTGGTAGCAAAGTATGAATTCCACGCACAACCTCACTAAAAGATTTATTTTTGCGATTATAATGAGATGGAATAGATAGAAGTGGGCTCGAGAAGGGAATAGTAGGTAATCATTCTAATCAGTGTCATTGGGGGTAACCATTCGGGAAAAAACGAATGAGGTCATTCAGATGCCAGTTGGGTAGATTTGCAAAGTCCTTCGTAATCGTTATTTCGAATTATTGTGATTTGCGGTGAAGAAAGGTTAATGAGGTACCAGTTGTTGAAGTGATTGAAAGATAAGCAATCTCTTGGTTGGCTAAGCAACCAATGGAATGCGTTGTTCTGATCGGATATACATAGTTTTCTGTCTAAAAGTTGTCTCATCGCTTGAGTTATCCTGGGACTGCTGATTTCTTGAATAAAACCTTACGCAACATGTCAGCCTGACTAATATTCTCAATGAATTCACAAAAAAAGGCTCCAAGATATGTGGTTCCGTCCACAAACAAGAGTCAAATCTAATCTACACTGAAATCAAGACTTGATTTTCCTCCCTGTTATCTGCGTTAAATGCGTGTGTATATCTCAAAGCAATATCTATGATATGAAACTATCTACCAAAAGGCCTGTCTTTTTAGGGGTAGTACTGGGAAGCTTTTAAAAACAGCAGGCCTTGTTTTTTGAGGTGCAGCCCTGTGGAACCAGCAGGACTCAATTTTTAAGGCAATTAAACAATTTTAGAGGAGTTTCTGAGGAACCAGGCTCATTTTTAAGAGAAGTCTCTGAAATTTAGTCTAGTGCGATCCAACTATTAAAAAATCAGATACAGGTACACATAAATTTGGTACTAAAATCAAGGGCTTGGATTGTCTCATTGCATTTATTGAACATTTCAATTTCAAATTTGTCGGAACGTTAAGGTCCGTATGTGTACGGGTTTGATGTCTCAGAACTCATTTTTTTGTCGGTCAAAAGCTAATTTGAACCACTTAAAAGCACCAATTGAAATACTTAAATCATTGGCTTAGGTGCTGGGGATTTATAGCGGCCGTGACGTATACAACAGAGTACTTTCATTTTATACGACCAGAAGCTTGAAGATGGACCTCAGGCACCTAGCTCCTTTCTATGGTTAATTAATACTATTGATCGGCTTCTGATATCTGTGAGTGTTCAGATGCTTAAATATTGTCTATTAAAGGAACCTTTTGGAGGCCCTGTATTTGCTGCGAAGCTCGAAACTTATGAGAGTGTATTCAACTTTACTGAGTTAAAATTTCTTCCAGGTGTGGTGGACAATGTCGTCAGCTTCGAGAAGACGGAAAAACGTTTACAAATAAGGGAATAAATGCCGAAGGCCATCGCTCTACGAGGAATTAAAAAGCGAATCTTGTCTACTTAGGTCAGGTTATTGTTGTCTGCCTGTGTTACAGTTTTGTCGTTCATTGTGTTGCTTTTTTGCCCTGCGCTAAACAGAACAAAAATGACAACAAACAGTCCAAAGATGACAGACCTTGCGCTTGAGTATCTGATACGAAACAGTTCTTCAGCGAATTATTTAACTCCCAATCAAGTATTCTGGCGCACGGATTGTTGCACTACGTTCGCTAACACCCCTACCAATTAAAAAGTAAAAATAAATCGATACAATTCACAACATAAGCGAATTTACTATTATTATTCAGCACGCTTTGTAAGGTTTAGTTCGAAGATGACATTTTTATTATGCACTACTCTACGCATGTCGTTAAGGGATCATTTCAATACATTTTTTCCATCCACTTCTGACACGTTCATCATAAATAGATTTAGGTTTCGCATCTGACAGCTGTATAGGCCTCATCCACATATTATGTTTGCAAAGTAGCGCCTAATGAATTAGTCTAAGTATTTCACCTTGGATCTTGTATTATTTATTTCCATCCACTTCTGACACTTAGAATACCAATGAGACAAAACGGTTCGAAGTGACCTACTTACGAATATCTACATATGCATCCGGATGATAGAGAATTTAAATCATTTGCCTTGATTGAATAAATAATTATATTGATGAAGTTGCGGGTGACTGTCAGAAGTGTGATGGATAGTGTGAACAATTCTAGTTTTCCGTTTAATTTTAGCAACAATAACTTTTTCAATTATCAACGTTAGTTAAAACAATTGTTTTCATATCTGTAAATCTGTTAAAAGTCACTTTTTGTACAATACTTGTTGTTTCCTAGTATACATAGTTCAGGACAACCATAAACAAGTTATCCATTTCCACAAGCAGTAAAAACATCTAAACAAATTAAAATTCCAATGAAAATTCCTAAACAACGAAAACGCTAAGCAAACACAAAACATGTTGTTTCGTATCTGTCGACGACAAACACTTAACACGCTTTTGTTGTTAAATGAAAGAATAAATAAATTATATAACGAAAAATAAAACTACAGTCCTGAGTGTGAACCGAGCGTAAACTCCTAAATATTTATGTAGTTTTGTTTACCTTGTCATTGAATCGAATAAGCTAAAACCGCTTACAATCGTTGTTATCTTTTGCTGTTAATGACTTTGTCGTACTCCACATAAGTAACATGAGAACGAATACTTCAGAGATAATGTGCAACGAAAATGTGGAATTATGGGATGACTAATTCATACTAAATACTCTTGAGATCAGATAAATTGAGAACTTGTCAATTTAATGGAAGCTCTTGTTTATCAGTGTTGCCAATTTGTAGTAATATGTATATTTAAAACGGCTACCATTTAATCAGTTTTCTGACCAGCAAAATATTAGTATTAGCAATTTAATAATGGCAGCACGACGCTCATATGGCTGAAATGCAAGTTGATTGTAATAAGAACGTCAGGAGGATGGAAAAATCAACAGACAAAGTAAATGACTAGCAAACAAAATAATTATATAATTTTTTGATAAGCACAAAAAGTCGAAAACTAGCAAAATGTTACGTAATAGCATAACAATTTGATCACCAAAAAATGTTTTCTTAAAGCATTATTGCTTTCTGTTGATCAAATAATTTAATTGTTTCTAATCATTTACTTTGTCTGCTGATTTAATTTGTATTTTCTGCAGATTAAAAATTATTTTCGGCTGATCAAAAATTATATTCTGCTAATCAAAAACTGAATTTTTGCTGCATACCTTGATGGTCTTTTTAATTATTTAGCTATTTACATTAGCCATGTTTTTTTTTGGATTTTAGCACGTACATGGAGGTGCTTGTGACATATAGGTACTTGTGACTAGAATTTTGTTCTTAGTGGTACAATTTTACCCCAATTTTATCCTATTGACACACTTTAATTTTTGGCAAACTCAGAACTTAGCAAAGGTATTCACCTATCTGCAAATTTGTTAGGAAAAATCCCCCATTAGATGACGCTGAATATAACCGAAACTACGCTGCTGACAGCATGTGCAATTGGTGGCATTTAGTTATCTGTGAAATGTGGTACTTCAGGTTCCATGGGACTTAACCTTTTCCTTAGTTTCTACATTCGCGTTCTCGAAAAATGCCTCTGAATATTTGAAGTTTGCCAACACACGAAAAGTATGTAAATTTAATTGTCATAATTATGACATAAATTGCATTCTAAAGTCAATCGTGTGCGGAATATTTTGTATAATTCTAAAATAAACATTTATTTGGCATTAAACCAAAAATAACCATATCATGATGACAAACTCTTACAAAGGCCCCCCCTGGCAACACTGCCTCCTCCTCTTCGCATTAAATTGGTTTCTAATTTGACAGACACGCACTGTTTATCCTGGGTTAAGACCGAAGATCAATATAGTATACACAATACACAACATCATTCCGCAGATGTAAGCAGATAGAAACGAAACCCTGCCAAATGACAATTACAGCCGACAGCACACAATAACCACACAGCTTTATGCTGTTTGTGTGGGGGTGCAAGACCAAGGGAGGAGAGTATTACCACTTCTTGATAAATCTATTCAAGTGGCCGATTTAGCGCATTATCAGCACAACAGAAGCACTCAACCATAAAGTTGGTTCAGATACATTTTTTGAATACAAAAGACCAACAAATAACTCAGAGTTCTATTACAGTAGTAAGAGACCCGAGGGTGTGAGTGGAATAGAACCTCTTATCACTTGTGTAGGGGCAAAGCTGAATCAACAACCCCATCAGGAGGAGGTTATTCCACAGAGATTATTGTCAGCGTTGGTGTTTTTTTGTTCGACTATTGTTTCAGAATTCGTAACATTTTATTATCTCGTTGTCGTTTATTTATTTATAATTTGTTATGTATGCCAAGTTGAGCTAATTTAAATTTAAAAAAACAACAGTTTTAACCATAAATATAATGCGGAATTAGGGGCTCTTTTCTTCCACTTACTCGTAATGATGATGATAAGAAATTTATGAGGAAGAACATTTGCCAAATTGAAAAAGTAGGCTATGAAGTAGCTTATCGTCTTCTGGTTGAGATTATATAACAAAGAAAACAATACTAATCAATGTGAAGCCGTACATAAAACGGAAGATGTTGTGATGCAATTAAATAAAAATAAATATGAATGAAGTACTCGTAAATGTTAACACGCAATACGAGTACTTGAAAAAGAGCATCTTCTCATAGAGCATGACTTAATATTTTATTTCAAATACGTATATATAATAAGCAAAGTTCTCTAGAAAGTCATACACATGTGTGAATCGCAATATGATGTTCAGCCTATAGGGTATACAATAATGACAATTGAGGGTGGCCGTGGTGTAGTGGTAACATCATCGCTTGTCACGCTGTTGATTCACGGTTCGAATCCTGATGTCAAGAATCATCTATTTATTTCGCATGAAATAGATAAGAAAGTCGATCACTTTCGAAAGCTAAGTCAACTCTACTGTGAAGGCATAACACTGGCAGTAGGTGGTCAAATGCAACTTGATCGTGATGATACCAGGAGGACGGAAAAAAATACTGTGAATCATAAGCAACGACAATAATAGCGAAAAACAAACAAAATACTCCCCAGTTATCTGGACAGCCCTTGGAGTTTACACAAACTTAATACCACCTGAGTTTTAAACTACACCACTCTGTCTTTCTCTCTGTCTCTTCCCCTTTCCACCAAACGCACGTGTTCTAAAAATTAGTATAAGGGTATTCATATCCCCTTTCACACGTGCAAATTATATATAAAAAAAAAATTACAAAGTTAAAAAAAACAGTTGGAGCTAAAACTTTTTAATGCAGCTTTGCGGGCTCAGATCTGAAACTAAGGCAACGTGTTAAAGGGGATTGCATAGTTGAAGTTTTCTGTGCATCGAGAACAATCATTTTCCGACTTGTTGCACTCAGCCCCCAACTTCTGTAATGAATAAGAGGTTTGTTTTTCGAATTGGCAATACTTTTTCCAATGACAGCCAATCTGACAGCTGCCAGCTGATTTGTGCTCAGTTTGGTTTACCATTTCACCATGAATAGACTTACGCCAGAACAACGCTAGCAAATTGTGCAAATTTATTTTTAAAAATGGTGGTTCAGTTCGCGAAACTTACCGTGCACTACGTCCATTTTACTCTCGATATAATCGTCCATCCCAGCAAGTAATTCGAATGAACATGAATCGTTTCGCACCACACATACTCTTATTGATAATACGCATCCGCAGAGGCATCGGTCGTACAGTGCGAATCGGAGAAGCTGTTGCTGCTGTGGAGCGTAGTATTGAGGAGGACCCGAATGAGTCGATTCGTCATCGGGCACAGCAATTCCATTCACTTTATGGAAGATTTTGCAGAAAGATCTTGGATCCAGCTCGTGCAAGAATTAAAGCCGCTTGACCATCGTGTGTGTCGTACGTTCGGTGAATGGACCGAAAACGAGATTGCTCTTGATACTCATTTTCACCAGAAAATTTTGCTCAGCGATGAGGCTCATTTTTGGTTCAATGGCTACGTCAACAAGCAAAAATGCCGCAGTTGAAGTGAAGAAAATCCAGGAGCCATTATTGAGACGCCGTTACATCCACAAAAAGTCACTGTTTGATGTGCTTTATGGACTGGTGGAATAATTTCTTCAAAAAAAGAACGTTACAGTCAATGGAAAGCGCTATAGATCCATGATTACTGACTTTTTTGTTCTTCAATTGAAGGTCATTAATCTGGAAGAGCTGTGCTTTCAACAAGATGGCGCAACATGCCACACAGTGCGCTCCACAATTAATTTATTAAAGGAAATATTCGATGAGCGCATAATTTCGCGTAATGGACCTGCAAATTGGCTTCCAAGATCGTATGATTTAATACATTTGGATTATTTTCTATGGGAATATGTAAAGTCTCTAGTCTACGCCGATAAACCAGAGACGATGGACGACTTGGAAGCCAACATTCGCCGCGTTATTACCGATATACGGCCACAGCTGCTCGAAAGAGTGGTCGAAAATTGGACTTCCAGATTGCGCTTTATTCAAGTGCTATACCTCTAAAAAAGTACCTGAATTAACGGAATACCCTTTTTCCTGGGTCCAGTTGTGATGCACTGTCACATCATCAAGTTGTAAACTTAATAACTGGAAAACCTCTAATATATCTATTAGTGTCCCTAGAGATTACACATTAAAATCCATTTTATGTTTCTCGAGATTAGTGCTTTATCAAATAAAAAAAAGATTCAGATTCCTTCCCCAAGTGCGCAGAAAAATCCTTTAAACCCCACAAAAAAAAAAAAAAAAAAATCAAAATCTCTTCATAATAATCATCGTTCAAATAAAAACAAAAATTGTTGTTTAAAATGTGTAACCAAAACTAAACTGAAACTGAACTGAATATTTGTGAAAGCTAAATCAATCTAGCCATGTCCGTCCGTATGTCACTAGTTTTTGGGCCTTAAATGTTGAGCTGGGAAGATGAAATTTGGTATATAAGCTTTTCAGGACCCGAAGCAGTACAAGTGTACCCTTTTCAAAAATTCGCCTACAGCCACGCCAATTTATAAAAAAAAAATCCTCCTTGTTTAATATTTTTACTAGAAAATAAAAAATATCACCTTAGCAAAATAGACACATTTTCTACAATTCATCCAACGCCTACTTTTTTGGGGCGTTTTGTTTTAAAAACCTGATATTACTTTTTCAAAGCTATGAGTATTTACGGTGCAGGTTAAGCCTTATTTTTAAGATCATGAACTTCGGTAACAAATAAATAGTTAAAGCTACGCGCACTTTCTTATAAGAAAATGACAAAAAATCGGTTTTACCCCATAAAATCTCTTGTAATCTCTGAATAGAAAGGACATTGAATTTGAATTGAAAATTTCAGAACGCCACGCACACTTTATTAGATATGGGTTAGAAAATGAGCGATAGGGTATCACACTATTCGTTTGAGATGGGTTGTAACTTTCCTGTATGTTTTTAATATTTATTTTACGTGACGCAGCCTGGCCTATTAAAGTATGTAACTGCATATGTGGCAGAGGCTGTCTTACACCAAAATCTGAGAATTATCGAATTTGGTTGTAGAATTTAAAAATATACAAAATTATACACTGTGTTTAATAACTGCATATAGAATCTGTCAGATACACTAAGCGCGAAAATATACCTATGACCATTGGTTTAATGTTCCGTACACATCTAGAATCCATCATGTGGTTTGCTGGATCAAGAAGTATTACGTAAATTCATTCATAAATTTTTACAATTTGCCCCCTTTCAGAAAATCATTGTTACACTAAATCACGCCGAAGCAATTTGCACTAATAGCCTGACTCAGGCGTTGAAAGATTTCCGTCCGCGATTTCTTCAATTTAACGAGACACTTGTTGTTCTAACACTTCTCATTCGATCATTAAAATGTCCGTACGTCAGCATTTGAACACTTGTTCTCTAGTGAAATTCAATTTATCGCACTAGTAGTACATAGTTCATGGTCAACATCCATGTGTTTACATTCACTCTCGCCTCTTTTGGTTTCTAATCATTGGATTTTTTTATTTGTAAACGATTTTTCTTTGCACCCATAGCGGACATGAAGGCTATCTGTAGGTGCTTTCTAATAGCAGAGTCAATGACTGCATTAGCATTGCTAAGAATTCAGCCTTCTTACTAACATTTTATTCTTGGAATAATACTGGACCTGTGACATTATTCATAAAATGCTTAAAAACCGATTATAATAGCTCAATAAATTAAGCTATTTCTTATCTGGGTATTATATCCATATCACACCCACACGGCACTATCAGTGTTGGAATTACTGTGGGAATCAATCATGTGGTAAGTAAAGTATGCATTCTACTCAACATCTATTTATATTTCGTAAACACAATAAAGCCTAACCGCCTGTTTTTTTTTTTTTATCGTCTACCAGATTGTGTGCTCTTATCAAATTTTTTTTTTTCAAAAAAGAAAAGGAAAACTTCCACTTTTAGACTCGACATCCGCTTTTTCACTTCAGTTGATAAGCTCTAATTTGAAACACCCTCTAGCTGGCACTTAGCGAATTAGTAATATACCCGCCGCATTCCCATTCTGTTCGCGAATGATTTATCATTCTAGTGTAGTATTTCCTTTCATATGAAAATATGCATGCCACTACCTGAGGCTTCCCTGTGAAATTTGTACGCCGTCGGCTTTTGTTGGAATTTTTCTGTCAAATTACCCTTAAGTGTCCAAATAACTGCCTTTAAAGTTTGCAGCCAACAGCTTCAAAGGAACAAAAAGTACCTCTCTCGCACGTGTGAGACTGAGTTGCTTAAAGGAGGAAATTGCTGTATCTGTGATATATGTCGGGGACATGTTGAACACAGACCCTAATCTTCTTATGATGAATTACACGATTTATTTTTCCTGTTCGTCTATGTTTCATTTGTGTGTTAGAATCATTGTTTATCCCAAGCATAGGTCGCAGATTCGCTGTATGTGGATGTGTTATAAATATTAATGGTCCTAGTTGCACATGGATTCACTGTAAATCCATGGATTTCATGTCCTGTACGCACACGACAAGAGGTTAACAAAGGGCAAACAAAACTATATATTTTGTGATGCGAAAATCTGTGACAGTTTTATTAAAATCGTTTAAATGCGTAGTTAAATTGTACATCGGTCGAAATGGAATTTTTTTTTTTTTTTGTTGGTTCACAGTTTTTGGGGATTGGGCAAATGTTATTTAAATATTCAATTCGATTTTTTCAAACTACTACTCTAGTTATCCACAAAACGTCAGATGGTCGCTGTGAATGTTGCATTCACCATTTTAGTTGTAACTCGATATCGCCATACCACCATTTGCCGCACACATCTAGGTGGCACGTATTCTAAAATTCTCTGAATAGCTTTTTGCTTAACTCTGCACAATTTGCGAGTAAATATTTTTATAGGAATCTTGTTACATTCACCGACTAAAGGATGCTGTGCATTTTAAATACTTGACGAGTGACGGCACAAAATCGGATAAATCCACTTTTATACGTAAACTAACTCTTTTGTCCTACAATGTATCACAAATTTGAATTGTACGATATTTGAGCATAAGTTACACCATATGTTGATACATACATTCTATATGTTCCCCCTTTTGTTATTTTATTAGTTATACAGAAAAATATCTAGAATTTATCCAGTTTTGAGAATTTTGCCTGGATTTGTCTGGTTTTGATTAGACGCAATGTGGATTTGTCTTGGGGTTTTGTTTCATTTTCATCTAACAGCAAATACATATTAGTTTGCCCGATCTTGGATTTAACTGATTTTGCAAAAATAAATGTTGTTTCCGAGTGGATGTGGACATTTTCCACAAACAGAAAAACAGAAATGTATTTTTGAACTGTATTCATTGTGTTCCGTCATTCGTCGCATTTGCAAACCAGATATTGCTTAAACTAAAGACGGCTTAAGTACACATGGAATGCGTTGGTGGCGCCATCGATTATTGGCGCACCGATCAAAATAAAATGCATGTGCAAAACTAAAAACTGGCGCTTCAGATAACACCATGACATACCATCAAATTCGTTTAATTAGTTATATCTTTCGTATTCCTAATCGAATTTTAGTAATCAAGGTCCTATTTTAAACATGGAATTCATCCCTAAGAAATTGGCATTTTAACACATTTAACCTAAAGTTTGCTGTTTCCAGAATACTACCACATACCCGCGAACATACCTATAATAATTTCACAGGCAATATATATTGTTATTGTCTCCAAAAAGGTGGGTGCCGAAATTTTCAAAATTTTCGAGAACTGTACGAAATTTTCAAAACTGTCAATGTGCGAATAAACCAGAAATGTTGCGTCCTACGAACAAAATTATTTCGATCGAAATTTTCGGTTTGGAAATTGTGCCCAAGAAGGTGCGTGTCGGATTTTTCAAATTTTTCGAATATTGTATGAAGATTTCAAAAACATCAGATTTCACCCCGAAGCTAATGAAAATCGTTTTTGAGTGCGAATAACTCAGAAATGTTACGTCCTTCGGAAACAAATTATTTCAATCGAAATTTTAGGTTTGGAAATTGTCTCCAAGGAGGTGGATGTTGTTTTCTTGCGCCCTAAGGAAATCAATTATTTCGATCCAAATTTTAGGTTTAGAAATGGTCTCCAACTTTCAAAAATGTCATATTTCATCCTGAAATAAATGAAAATCAATCTTAGACACTAGTATTTAAAAAACGGTGCGTCATACAAGAAAATTATTCCAAAATGTTAGACTTTTCTTTACTTCGTTTTTGGATACGAAACTCTGGAAAACGTTGCGTCCTAGTCGAAATTTTAGGTTTTAAAATTGTCTACAAGAAGTTGATTGTCGTTTTTTTTAAACTTGTCTTATGCAAAAAAAAAAATCTAAATCTCGCGTTTCAGCATTTTCAAAAAATGTTTACTGCTCCAAATTTTCAAAATTTTCGAAAATTATATACGTACATAGGTACGGAATTTTTGAAAATGTCGGATATTGTTCCGAAGATGATGAAACTCGTTTTTGATTGCGAATATTTCGGAAGCAGTGGCTCCTATGAACAACTTTATTAATTTTTTGGGTAGCGAATTTTGTAACAATTCGAAAGTTGTACGGAATCTTCCTAAATATTCGACCCACTTCTAAACAAATATATCGCAAAAACCTGTCAAGCGACGATGGTGAAATTTGGATTTCTCAAACGTAACCTTGAGCATCATAGCACAAATATTTTTAGTTTTCGAAATACAAGAAGTTAAGCACTTTTTCGCTTATGATGGACCATTTTCGAGACATGTGTTTGCCAAATCTCATACAATTTAAAATTTAAATAATGTGATCTAAAAATTTAAATGATAAAGAGAACTTTTCATCTTTTGTTCTTATCATCCATCTCCACCTTTTCGATATCCCAGCTGATAGCACTTGACGCCTTAATTTCAAATTGAATTTGTTTCGGGTACAAGTTGATTTGAGTGCCTTTTAAGTCCCCTTAATTAGGTTCACTATAGCGACCGACATCTTGTTCCATTTCCTTCCACTATACACCATTTTAAAGCCAACTTTATCCAATATTTCCCTCCCCTTAACGACATTCTATTTTCAGCGACCAAAAAGTTTTGCATCCCTTGTAATATCTTACATCACTATGTTTCAATTCTCTACATAAAGCCGATTTATTAAGGTCAAGCAAATTAAAATGCAAATCCCACAGAGAATATTTAAAATCTCTCCGCCTTTTTGTGCAGATCAAACTAAATAAGAACCATGGAAACAGGTCACCAGAACAAAATCCTTAAATCCCCTCCCTTAGTTTGCTCTGCATAATCAAAAAAGCCAAAACCGTTCACGTTTTGATATTAATTTTTGGTCGCACCCTTCTTTCATTCATCCTAAACCATAACAAATTCAAGATTCAATTTGGAAATTTTAATTGCAAAACAAAAGATTCTTTCCTTCGCCACTGCCAATACTACGACGGCGCGGCGGTGGCTGAATGGGACTCTAATTAACGTCGCCGAGCTACTATAACGACGCCGCCAAAAGAAGAAAAATCCTCGTTGTCCCAAAGTTGATCTCAATTAGATTATGCAACGTAAAACAGGAGTTCATCTCTATTCACATAAAACGCGGCGAGGAAAAAAAAAAGCAAACAAAGAATGAAACAAAAGACTGGCGAGCCTATGTACGAGTATTTTTAATGGAGATTTTCCTGTTTAAAAGGGGAGGGAGAGCTCAACTACCCCTGGGGGTGGACAAAAAGGGAAAGCAAACTCGGTTTAATGATAGTAGGCCTCGCAGGAGGGATATACATGAATGATATCCTTTCATGATATAATAAGGAAACTTTAATTGTTGTTGATGGTCGTCCCTTTTTGGCGTGTAAATAATTCCGCGCAGCACAAACAGCTAAGGGTTGGACGGATTTCATTAACCTCATTTGCCCGCGAAATGATGTACAAAGCAAAAGTAAAAACTGCTTCTCACTTTAAGGGCGCGTGAGATAATTTGTAAAACTTATTTGCATCGTGAAGCATAAAGGTGCGGTAAGGTACCTGGTAATGGAATTGATAAAACGAATGAATGAAGGTTGAGCTAACCGCAACAATTTAAAACTTAATCGCCTTGCTGATGACATGATCGTCTGTTACGTAGGAAGAAGTAAAAAATCTTATGAAAGAAATGACCTCTTAGGCTATGAATTTAAGTTTTTCAGATTCACACCATAAGTAGGCTTCCTAACTTTCATAAATAACATTGATTTTGCTTTATTTTCGAACCCTTATGGCGATAGTCGGTTGTTTATTCGCCTGTTTACATGTCACAGTGTCATAGTCTTCCTGGTGTTTGACATAAATAGGTTTTCCTAATCCGCAAACGTGCGAAATTGAATTTGGGGCTTACGAGTAAAGTAGAAGTTGAAAATGTTTTTTTTTTTTTTGTAAATACTATTTCAAATGAGAGCTAGCTGAACGCGATTAATACTGCTAAGGCGAACATTTTTGAAAAATTCGAGGATATTCATATGCGATTGAGTAAAAATTACAGAAAAACTATTTTAATTTTGATGCACTAAGAGATCCTTATTCGAAAAACTAGGCTAAATGTAACAAATAGGCAAAATCGCATGTACCTTTTTCATTATGTTTTCTTTCGGATAGTCATACACTTACACTCTTATTAGCGACATAAATATGAATCATTTGATACCTTTTTTCATAAAAATCGGTCTAGACGTTTCAAATACATACACCTATATGTAGGTATCTAGCAGCCTTGGCTTCAAAAATATTTTACACCATCTCTTACTTTATCCTCTCCAGTTTTTAGCTATCCGCCCACACGTATGCACACCAAGTTATTTGAGGTATGAGTACATTTCCATATGTGTGTGTCATTTTAGGATATGTCTTTCTTTACCATGTCGTTTCTCCGTAATGGATTCGAAGACTCTTCGGGCCTGAACGTTGATGTCAAATCGTACATGTCTAGGCAATCTTAGGCAATAAACTCGTACCCTTTTGACTGGCTTCTATTTAGGCTTTGTAGCCTTGGTATGTGGCATAGAGGAGTATTATAGGTTCTTTACCTTCTGGTAATTCTTTCGAACATCATTCCTGCTATAACATCCCTCTATTGTCTTGAAATTCTCGATGTCGATATATTGATCAACATTTTGAAAAAGTGTCTGTCTATCGATCTATCTGTATGTCTGTACGCACGACTACGGCCTAAATGGCGGGACGGGTTTTCTTCAAACTTCATATCTGGGGTCTGTGGGGTTACAATTCGAGGCGAAATCCGAATTTAATTAGCGGTACTTTACTAATGGTCGATTTTGAAAAAAAAAAATCGATTTTCTCGCAAACGGCTCTTACGATTTTACACAAATTTCATGTCTCTGTTGAATTAAATATTTGACACTAGATGGCGTATGAAATTTTTGGAAAAAGAAGTCCATGTAACGGCACTTATTACAACTGATTTTGCTGAAAATCGACATGTAGGCAATATTTGATATGTGCAGGGACTTGGTACACCAAATTTTGAAAAATTGTCGAAAGAAGATTTTTTGTTTTTTGTTTCTCTAAATCTCGAATCTGAGTAATTTGCAAATGAACAGCACATATTGTAGATACAAGTACGTGCGATCCAGTCGTGCACTTTATTTAGTTGTATTCTCCTCTTTTCCTTATCTTGTGGGTTTCGACGCTGACCGGTTTTCCTCTATGCTCTTCATCAAACCAAGGTTTTTGTTTTAGCGGTTAGTAGAAATCCAGCAAATCAAAGGCGGTGTTCTTGATGGCTTGGTAGCAATGATCCCACTGGTCACTTCTGCTTGGTGTTGGCTCTAACAGCCTTTGGATATCAGATATTTTCGCAGCACTTCTTTGAAGTCATAGTGTTCGGGAAATATGTACGAGTATAGTCCCTTGGCAGCAACTAAGTAGCGATCCGAGTCAATTGGAAGTACGAATATCCAAAGTACTGAAGGAGTGCCAGGTCCATTATGTATGTTGAGGTATGAGAATTGTGTGCTCGCTATCGTGATGTTTGGCCCCGCTGAAAAAACAATTAGCCTGAGTCCATTTCCGGAGGCTATGTTGGCGACAGTGTTATGTTCTTTCTAATTTTTGCCTTAAAATCCCCAAACTCAATCTTGTCATATCGTGAACGTTGTTCGTAAGTCCAGTTGACGAGTTCGTAGAAACAATCTTTGGTCACGTCGTCTTTATAGTCTGTGGGAGCGAGTCGGCATCAGGATCTCGCTCACATATCTGAAGCTTAAAAATTCTCTGCCTTTGACGACAAATCCACATCCAAATACCTCCCGCATTTCCTCCACGTAGCAGTCACCATAGTAGATGTCCTGGTTTTTCATCGCACTCTTGGATGGCTGTCAGTGTCCTGTTAAGTGTCCAAATATTCCACGGGCACGTCCGAAGGTCAATGTATTGTTATTGGAATCCACCAACAGTGGTTGCTTCGTAACCGGTTTTTTTAAATGGCGGGACAGTTACTCCCACACCCAACCCTTTAGTTTTCCCTCTTCTTGTTCAACCATGCAGCTGCGAAGTCACTGCTCGGAATTCCTAGCCTCACGGCATTTCTGTCTATTGCGCAAAGACCTGTTAATATTCCGATAAAGGTACCTACATATGTGTGCTTGGCCGACTTAGCTGAGGCCACGTCTGTCTCGCATGAATCTACACCACCGCTAATTAGCCGTTTCTATGGGTATATGGGACCCCTCTTCTAAACTCAAGGGCTTCAGTTTAGCGTCATTTTTAGCTTGCAGTGGCCTGTAATGTCTCGATGACCAGGCACCCAGCAAAGAGTCAGAGTGCAACTGTTTAATATCCAGTCCAGGCATGCGCGGCAGTGCTTTACCAATTTTGATTTTATTATTGATGATTCGAGTGATTTTATAACTTTTTTTATAGCTTCGTGTTCATGATGATTTCGATATCGACCTCATCGATAGCCACTCAGCAGCTTCACGAATACTCATACCTCTTGGAAGGTCTAAAAGATTGATTTATGCCAAGGGGTACCGACAAAATACCAGCTCCAACACCATCATTTGTCTTAGATCTGTCAGTGTACATTTCGAATGAGAAGTTAGTTGGGATACTATCTTTGCCCATTGCGGTCGGCTAGTAATACTTATGTCATACTTTCTATTTGACTGCTGTTTAAGCTTAGAATTTTGGCATGCCCTGTATCCAGTGTTGACATCGTGACATAATTTATGTCACTAGTGACATAATTAATTTGTAATGACATATTTTTAAAATCAAATTATGCTAACATAAGAAGTGACATATTTTAGCATTCTCAGTATAAGTGACATAATTTAATAAAAAATGCGAAAGAAAAATATTAATCGATAAGTTACAACCTGTTTCTTTCGTAAAAAAAAACCTGGAAGAAACAACACTTGGGTTTTGTTGAGGTAAGACAAGAAATATATTCCGTATCGGAAGTATTGTGGTTTTTTTTTTTTTTTTTTTTGCCGGCTAAATTATGTCATAGTGACATATTTTTTGATATTTTTTTTTCTTTTTATAATTTGCGCGCGCCAAAGAATACTGAATACTCTTATACTATTACAGAATATGTGCTCGTTCGATGAAGGAAGAAATGTAAAAGACGGAGGCAGGCTTTTTTTTTGTTTGTCCTTCAGTTTTGTTTAAGTGACATAATTCTGCCAACAAGGTGACATAATTTGTTTCAAGTCAATTACAACACTGCCTGTATCACAACTATATACTTCGTTGCGATGTTTTCTCAGTCACATCGCCAGGTGCAGAAAAAGCAGCATTGTTTCCAGTGTCCCGGTAGAAGTGGTCCTCAATCCGCTGGTAACACAGGCACATGCCGTCTTCTGAATATTATTGAAAAGAAAGACGTACCTAGTTCTTTGAAGAGTTCTTTGTTTTAAACTTAAGTACTTGCCATTCGTGTAGAGGAGAGAGTAGGAATTGATATGAAGTGAATAATGTGTTAACGTCTGCGTCATTATTTCTATTTGAAATAAGCGTGGATATTACGAACTCCTAATCCCATTGATAAATAACTTGATGTCACGATGGCATCTACACACTTTATATCATGTACCATGTCTACGTGTCATCAAGTCCACGTTCAATGGCAGTGACCATCTTGAAATGTGAAAGCTTTAGCCGACTATTCCTTATTCATCGATCTAAATGAGTTTTCACAAAACATCATTTCACATCTTGGCACATCACATTCGCATTCCCATTCAAGTTTGTTCAGCAAAATGCACGTGAACAGTACGTTGCGCATCAGTGACACGTTTAGTTCCATTTCATGATGTCCCAAAGTTAACTTTTTTCGAATTACACGTTCCATTCTCAAATCTCTAGTTACAAATGGAAATGTCATTCCATAAAAGTCAAAACTGCTAAGGTCGATATCGATGACGTTGATAAGTGAAACCACTCAATCGTCGGATGTTGTACATTTGCTTAACAAATTTCCCACTTATCTGGAACTTAAGCCTCAAATCCCATTCCTATTAAACTTGCAAAATCCAAATTCATCCTCTTGATTCCTAGTCATCATCTTATACATTCTATCCATCATCGGAGTGTCAAAACAATCTTTGGCAATTCAATTCCACGTCAACACTAATAAATCTCCAGCATAGCATCGCCGCAACAAAGACGACAAATTCGTTTCATTATTTGGTAGCGCGGAGAGGAGGACAGTGTAGCAGAAGACAGAATCCCGGGATTAGCCACGTGGGTTTTCGTTTTCGAATTTTTCATTTTTCATTTTCACTCAAATTTATTTTTGTCGATTTTTTTTTTTGTTTGCAAGAAAATCACATTACCACCAACTGGGGGTCGAAATGGAACTTTTCCCATTAAGTCATAAAAAAAAGTTTACCCCACCAACTACCCTGTCATCGTGCAATGGACAATTGTCAAAAACGTTCAAAATAATGGCACGTTAAAAACGGCCTTGTTATCGCCTACGTAAAGCTACTGGAGGGGTCAACTTGTGTGTGGTCAATTTAAAGTTGACCAAACAATGACGGGTCAGGTAGTACATTGTTTTACGGATGAAAGGGTTTGTGCCTAATTGGTGATATCGAGTTGCGCGTCTATATTAATTGGCCGTTGGTTTCAGGGCTCATAGTGCGTCAGGACAAAAGTCCGTAGTCGACATAATGTAGAGATTGTATTTCCCGATACTGATAATTAACTTTATTAACAAGTTTTGCAACACATTGGCCACATTAATTACAGGATATGTAACCATTTTGAAGCATCGGGCCAACCGGTGGGCGTTCTTGGTAAAAAGGCTCAGATTCCATAATTACTCGCTTGATGGTGTACACCCACCATCAGCGCCAGTCGAGTGTGTAGTGTGTGCTGTTTATTAGTTGTGGTTTGGCGGATATGACGTACTAAAGGAAGTTTGAAAGATGATTGGTTTCGAAGTTTCGAATGGAAATGAAAACTTAGTTCAGGAAGTTTGGAACGGATATAAGATAAGAGCATAGATGGTGGAGGAGGTAATTGAGTAGAACGAATGCAAGGAAGTCTTACATGTTGGGATAACATTGTTGACTTGCTTGTTTGCACTTCCAGTTAAGTGTTCTGGGAAAAGTTTTCCTATCAGATGGCGGGCTATACGAAATGAGTTAAGGGACTTCTATTCAAGGGCAATATTGATGACGGGATATTCTTGATTTTTAATTTGGCGATATAAGGTTGGGTATCTTCAATTTCTGGTAGACCTTCTGTCAAATACTTTTGGATAGAAAGTAACTATTAGTGATGGGGCTGGAAAAGTTTAGTTCGTCGATTAAGATTAGCCTTGAAAATTGACTTAAACCTGGTTGGGTTCGCCGATTCTTCTTCATCACACACAGGTCTATGTAGACCCATAGTCAGGGTATTTGAAAAATATAAAAAATCTATTATTTCGTCCTGCCTACACTTGTAGATCACTATTAGAGGTCTCCAGCCAGCCCGATGAATTTGAGATTCTGTAAAAATCTGATAGTGAGATCAAAACTGGGACATTTTTAAGAAGAATCAAAGATTCATCAAGCCTTCAGGGTGGTTCGAAAGGCAATATGTGATTATTTTTGCTCTACGAGTTAGGTATAATTTCTCACACAATAGGTGTGACAATAGAGAAGACTACGAGTATCTCTTCTTCGTCAAACTCTCTTTCCGCTTACATTCGTGCCCACTATTACGTTCCATCTTTGCTGCACCTATAGCCTTTCGAGCTTAAAATCGTTGTGGGTATTGATGTGCCTTACGTGTTCTTAAAAAACATCACACAGAGTTCGGATAGAGAAATTAGAGATCGGGAACGTTGTTCAACAAAGCTGTAGCCTAATTTTTAGTCGGAAGCGTTCAAATCTAATGGGTTCTCACAACCTATTCCTAACAATTTGACAACAGTCCTATCGCACAGCATAATGGACCTTATGACTGATAAACAGAAGATCGTTTGAGTAGCTCCGGCCCTCAATTGCCTGGCATTTGTAGACTCAGAAACCTTCTGCGGGATGAGTAAATGCATCATTCTCTACAGAAAATTACCAAAATGAAGTCCAGTAAAGGCACTTCTCAGAAATTTTAAATGGAAAATATCCAAAGGATACTGGGAACTGGAAACTCAAACAACATATCAGAAAACAGAACCTAGAAAGCCACGGGACATGCCGTTTCTGTAATGAAACAGAAGAACTGTGGAACACTAATTCGGGATGGAGTAAGCTCTCTGGGACAGCCTGTCAGATAGACTGGAGAAACTTAACCTCTCTACATGCGCTCCAGATTCTTGATTTTGTAAGAAATTTAAGCTGGGCAAGGTGGTTTAGTCCGTGAACAGATTCGGCTAACACTTGCCTGTGGGGATCTGATTCCTCTCCACCACACTTGACTCCTTCCCAGACTGCTGATGGCAGTGTTGATGAAGTTTTTCAAGTCTTTGTGGTCGAATGCAATCGACTCGGCAAAATCTTGGTGTCAGACATTATCTTTGTGGGTGGAAAGACATGTGCTCGTACAAGCCTCCACTTGCCGTAGAAGTCATCGAACAAGTCCACTATTACAACCACGAGGTTATGTTTGACCGTCTCAGAGAAGGGCTTGCACGTTGTGTCCGCACTTATAGCATTGGGTACACGTGATCTACCTCTTTTTGACATGCATCCTGCCGCATCTATGTACATCGGTTCCTTTTGCGCTTTCTTGCAGAGACAGTCTAGTCAGCTATTTTGAGAAGCGAAAAAGCTGGGCTGTTTTCCATTGCAGTGCTCGGTTCTGAAGCGATTTTGGCCGATAGAATCGAATGATCGCTACCAGCATCAGCATACTGTTAAAGTCCGACTTTAAGATTCAGAGATTGTTTTATGAGTCGATCGGCACAGAGCCCTGCGTTATGCTGACTAGACTGGTTAATTCAGAGGGTGTCTGACTCGGTTTTATCGACTGACTGCCAGGTTGATTTTAGGCACGGTTCGTATGACGCCATTAATCCAACCCAAGCGTAGATTTGGCTTAATTGTAGAAAGTGATAGTATGGAAGATTGACTGATAGACAGTTTGTGCAAAACAAACCGGCTGCACTTTCCGTACTTTTTTTTGTAATTTTCCCGAAACTCTACTGGACCAAAACACACGCTGCTTGAATGCAATCTTATTTAACTCCAAAAACACTTCAACTTTTCCATTCCAACAACTTAAATTTTGAATGCTACCCACTACATTGTTTCGTGTGCTTCCAACTTTTACCACCACAACACTATAATTCAACTTAATTATTCAAGAAGAAATAGCGTTCAACTACCGCATAAACAAACTCGCAACAAAAGTGGTGCTCCACTGAAGAATAAATTAGAAAACAAGACAAGAAAAAGCCCAGCACTCGCTCGGGCTACAAAAGATACGAGTAGTCTGCAATGAAAATTTTCAACGAAACGAATGTTTTTCCTTTCAGGACTTTCTTTCAACAGATACCTAGGCGCACACAGAGGAGATACAATAGACACTGAAACAATGCGTCGCTCATTCGACCCCGATCCCGCATCCTGTTTCATCTTTTTTTGCCATCAACATCATCATCGTCACCATTATATCGTTCTGTCAAGCAGCAGCAGTAGAATAATCGCTCGAGGATAATTGTCTGTCGACGAGTTTAACGGGGTGGTTGTCTGTAGGAAGCCTACACTGTTATGGAAGCTTCTGCTTCTTGTGCATAAATAGAATTTGTACCCCTTGCCTGTGATTGATACCGAAAATATGGCTTTAAGAGAACATCGATTGTCTTTTTGAACTTCATCATCGGAGCCGCCATTAGACCCAATCCATTTGATGATTAAGTGAAAACAAACTCACTTCAGTTGCCAGTCTATGGAAAATGTGCAAGGACCCATTCGAAATATTAAAGGCAAACGGATGAGGGTATCCCACTGCACCTGAGACACGGAAAGATGCTATTGCTACCTCCTACGTATCCGTATGTATCTACAACCAGGAATAAATGAATTTTTAAAGTTAAGTGAAAAATCTATGGATACTCGTAAAAAGGGTGTGCACTCCAGAGTAATGGTGTTTTGTTGCTGGGTTGGAAATAATGGGGCCAAAATAAATGGGTGGCGTCAGTCTGCTGGATATAGCCTTGTTAGTTGTAATGTCATGTTTGTTTTCTAACGAAGCAGTTCGGTACGACGACAACGTCAACAGGGTGGGTGATTTGCTTTATAATTTTATGATAGTCTATGGAAGTGTGGTAGACGGAGTGTACGTAAGTGTGGTAATTTTGTAGTCATATTGATTTCTGAGGCTGGCTCATTTGTACGTAACAATCAGGTGGTTACAAAGGTGTTTTTCGGGGTAAATTGTGGTTTTTGTTTTTGACTTTGATAAATAAGGGGATATAACTTGTTTGTAGTTTGGAGTGCATACATAATTACATACGAGTATGTATGTAGTTCATCATCATTTACATTGTAGGAAGCATGAAATGAGGACATTATTCAGTCGCAGATACTCCAAGTAGGTTAAGTTTTCGATGTAACACACAAAAGAAAAAGGAAATTTCCAAATCCCGGAGCGCTCAGATTCGATTTTCGGTTTATTCTACTACCAAGCAGAAATCACTTTTTGATGTAGTGGTTGGACGATCTTAGATTTTGTTCGTTTCTCTTTTATTCTCGGTGGCTGTTGGTTGCTATATCCCGATTGAGCTAGAATCTTAGAAGGGGTCTTTCTTCGCAATACTTTCATTGTTTTTCAAAATCTTGCAGGAAATACATAGACACAGATAAGGAAGAAATTTTGTGTCTTCCTCCATTTCTTTCTCAACAGCAGCTATATCTCCTTAAGGTCCAGCAACGAAGTGGGAAATATTCCATTCAAACTCAGTGCAGTTGAATCCGAAATCCCTTTAATTAATGCCGTTTTAATTTAGTACTTGAAGATTTGTTTCAAAATAAAACTATTTCAGATGAAGAAATACGAGTAACCATCAAAGTGGTTATTTTATCATTACCACTGAGGAAGCGGAAAATCGCATAAGCTTATCTGTTTCAACTTGTGGATGTAACTTGGGTTCTTAAGATTCAAATCGTGCTGCCAAAAGAAGAAAAAGAAGAACGACAATAAGAAAATCGTTATCGTCAGGATGCAGAAAAGCATACGGCTGTCAATGAGAATTTTGATGAAGAAGTGGTATTCAAATTCAGACACATCTATACGAGCATCTCGATACGGTTAGAGGAATGAGAAAAATACTCAAGAGAAAAGTTGAGGAATTGTTTGATGAATTTGAATTAAGGTGTACGGTAGTGCACCGCCAAGTTCTCCAGCAACTTGTGCACTACCACCTTATTTACACGAAATAACTTAAAGCACTCTTATCCTCCCATAACTGGACTTTCAATAACGATAGGAATTATACCTAGTATATGCATAAGCATAACAGGAGCACAGAGATCAACACCACAAGCGGGTTTAGAGATGATGCTAAATACGAGTATCCCTCCCCTAGATGAGTACATACGGTGCACAACTGCCAAAAGTGCGATTCGTCTCAAACAATCGGGCGCATGGAAGCAAAGCCGCTATGGACACGGATCTATACTCAACAGGTATAGTATAACCGATCTCGACAGAACAACAGATTATATCACACCGTACATAGATTTCGACAAGAACTACTCCACTTTTATTCCCGAAAGACAAGAGTGTGACTCCAGCACATTAATTAACGTACAGCACATTCAGTTCTACACCGACACCGACGGGTCTAAAATGGATATCGGAACCGGCTCCGGAGTTTTTTGCGAGTCACTTAAAATCAACTACTCGTACAAACTCCTGGATGATTGTAGCTTCTTTCAAGCTGAGGTCTTCGCTCGCTATTGATAGGACTGCACAGACTATACATACGAGTAGCAAAAAAACTAAATCCCTCAAAGATTACAATTTTCGTGGATAGTCAAGCGGCAATCAAAGCACTAGACTGCGTGGAAGTCAGATCGAAAACAGTTTCCAGATGCCATAATACGTTGAACAGAATTCCTGGACATACGAGTAGCAATATAAAAGGAAACGAGACAGCAGATAAACTAGCTAAAAAGAGATCAGCATTGGACTTTCAACATACTCGGACATGAGTAGAAACTTCAATAGGTGAACTAAAATGGAAAATAGACCTAAAAGCAAGAGAACTGATTAACTCCGAATGGTCCGCCAAAAGCGACTGTGTCATATCTCGCAGCTTATGGCCTACAGTGGATGAAAACAGAACAAAAAGCCTACTGGGGAATTTCGTACAAGTTCAACTTAGGAACATAATAGGGTTCATAAAGAATGCAGGCTGGTTTGCTACAGAACCCACCGCAGGACAAAGGCTTTAAATATAGGTTCCACACAACAAAAAGGGAAACACAATGGACCGACTTCCCTCCAACCTAACCTATACCTAGTATGGACAAAAATACTGTTTAACACATGTAATGCTATAAAACAAAGACCTTAACAGATAATTCGATAAACCTTTCAGTATTTATTCATGTGTGTATTCCAAAAACAATCTACAATTTGTGATTCAATGGATTAAGATCTGGACTGGCAGAAGGCAAGTCTTCGGTACCAATGAAACGGGTTATAATTTTAAAAAGTACAAAAAGCAAGGTATGGGTAGTTTTGGCCTTGGATCTTGGATCTTGCTGAAATGTCCTTTTTTTTTGGAATAGAAAATGGGGAGAAGTCCTAAGCGGTCTGATGTTACACTTTGGCCAATGTTTCGACGACTTTTTCGCAAAAATGTAGGTCAGTGACTCCGTCATAAGAGGCACTCCTGCACACCATGACTGACGCTGGGGGTGTTCTTTTCGGACCCTTGGAATCAACTCGAATATTTCCCTAGGTGACCGTGCATAGACCCTGTCATTTTGTTTGTTGAATTTTGTCTGCACCGTGAAGATTTTCTCATTAGTAAACAGAAAATATAGTCGTTTTGATTTTTGGACCCGATTTTTGTAAATGACGCAGAAATTTTCCAGTACTCGTATGGCGTTTGAAGGCCCCTAGCTTCAAGTGATATCATTGACTTTTGTTTTACATTCATCCCACGAGTCAGTGTTTTCTACTGTAGGAGACTGTTTCGTGCCTTAAAGGTTTTGATTACTTATCGCGTTCGTACCCTACATGGCTTTTAATGTGACCGGTATCCCCGAAGAATTTTATACAACGATGAGCAAACATTAGGCTAATCCTTAGTTGCTGCAGCGTCTTGAAAATCTTAACTTTGTTCACACTGCAATTATGAAGTGCTACGACAGAGATGACAAGAAGGAATTAAAGTACATGACGAGTGCCACAAAATGATAAGATACTCGTACCCCCACAAATTTTTAAGAAAAAAAAAATGTGCATAAAATTTGTCAAATCTGATTGAATCATTTGGTAACAGGATGTATTTAAACCGCACTGTTATAAAATAAAAAAAAACCCTCAATTTACTTGTTTTGGGGGAAAAAACCGGAAACTGTGTGGGGCAAAAAGTGGATTTTAGAATTAAATAACGCCATGCGTTAGCTCCTTTATTTTCTACAACTTCGCTTAGGCATACTTTAAAGTATATTTTTTTTTTACTGTACTAATGAATTCTTTTAATTCAGCAATATTGTTGTACTGCTTCCCACCCGCATAAATTGCTCGGGCAAGCTCTCTCCACATGTTCTCGATTCAAGTTAAGTGATCTTGTTGGCCAGTTAAGAACGGATATGTTTTTTTGAGTTAAAGTACTCCTTGATTTGGGCGGGAAGTATTGATTGCGACATTATCCTGTTGAAAAATTAAGTTTTCCTCTGCAATAATTGAAATAAACCTCTCAATTTGCTTGTTAATAAGTTCAATATATCTGGTGCTGTTAATTCTGCCACCGACAAATTTAATTTTGGTCCTCCCGTTGTAGCCAATTCCAGCCCATGCCATTACAGAACATCTTCCCATTCGACGGCGACTCAAAATTCGTCGCTCCTTATGCAGATTGTGAAAATAGAGGGTGTCCCCAAAATTCACGCAAGATTTGAATTTTGCGCCATTTGTGCGGTAAAGTGGTACCAACGGAAAAAAAAGACAGCGTGACAGCTGACAGTTCAGGGTTATTAAAAATGGAGTGCTACACGAAAGAACGACGCGTTTTCCTTTGTTGAGCAATATTTTAAAAATAATGAAGGTTTGGCAGCTACAGTTCGCAATTTTCGTACAAAATATGGTCAGAATAGTGATTTAACTTCATCAACTGTAAAGAGTTTAATTCAAAAATTCAGGGAGACTGGATCAATTAGTAATCTTAGATACGCGGACCGTCCTTCAACAAGTCGGTCAACACAAAACATCGAAGCAGTTCATGAGAGTGTTGTTGAGAGTCCCGGAACATCAATCCAGCACCGTGGTCAAGAATTTGACATTTCGAGAAGTTCTCTACAGCGTGTTCTCACGAAAGATTTGCATCTTCATGCATACAAAGTGCAATTGACTCAAGAACTGAATCTTACTGACCACGCACAGCGAAAAGACTTCTTTGAATGTATCATATTATGGAATAACAACAAGTGGATGCTGATTTTTCAATCTCTTTGTTAGTAGTCAAAATTGTCGAATTTGGGGTTCAGAAAATCCACGAGTGATTGTTGAGAAACAAATGCATCGACATGTCACTGTTTGGTGTAGATTTTGGACTGGAGGCATCATCGGACCATTCTCCTTTGAAATTGCGGCTGGTCAGGCAATAAGAGTTAATGGTGCTCGCTATCGCGCCATGATAATCCAGTTTTTTGTGCCTAAATTGCAAGATATGGATGTGGGCGACATGTGGTTTCAACAAGACGGTGCCACATGCCATACGGCCCGAGAAATAATTCAATTACTGAATGAGTCATTTCCTGGTCGTGTAATTCCCCGTTTTGGTGATCTGAATTGCCCGCCCAGATCATACGGTTTAACGCCGTTGCCCTTTTTTCATTTTGTTTTTTTGAAGCCTAAGGTTTATGCCACAAGCCCACGACCACCCACGCCTTGAAGGAGCAAATTGAGCGCTGTGTCAACGAAATTCAGCCACATTTATGCTAAACGGTCATAGAAATCTTCGACAAAAGAGTGCGTATGTGCCAGCAAAGCCGTGGAGGCCATTTACCCGATATGCTATTCTATACATTTTTTTTGCATCCCATATTGTATTTTTTTGAAAAAAATGTATCAACTAAAGTTACGCAACTATTTCCACATAAAATGATCAATATGTCCTAACCTTTCGTCCCACCCAGTTTTCGGTTTTTCCCCCAGAACAAGAAAATTAAGGGTTATTTCCAGAAATTATTTTGTGGCAGTGCGGTTTAAATACACCCTGTTACCTAATGATTCAATCAGATTTGGCAAATGTTACGCACACATTTTTGTTTTCTTAGAATTTGTGGGGGTGTCTTATCATTTTGTCTCAGAGTGTTCGCGGTATTCAGCAGTACAAAAAAAATATTTTGACAATTTTCCAAAACTTGTTATGCCATGTCCTGGCACATGTTAGATATTATTTTTTTTTTAATTCGCCATCTGCATACATATATTAAATTTAAACAAAATCGATTTTTTTATTTTGTGACTCCACAGATCCCAGATATGATAATTTCAAGAAAATTCGTGAAGCTGTTTAGGCTGTAGTCTTGCTTACATTCAACAGACGGACAAACAGATAGATAGAACTGAGAAACCCAAATTTTTGAGCTCTTATATTATTAGTAATGTCAAGATATGCAAGTATAGATGAGAAAGATGATCTTTTCAATACGGTTTACCTGTAGGAAACTTCTAGTCTAGGGTGTAGCCAAACGACAGAATGAATAAAATTAGTTTTTAAATATGCTTTTAAAAAAATTGTCGAAGGGAAGGGTGTAAGTGTACAGTAAGGTCATCAAAGCATTTGGGGTATATCAAGTTAAAGGTCCATTCACAGCTTAGTGACCTGCGAATACAAACGAGCGAATATTCGCAAATTTTGACATTTCATTCACAACAACTTTTTTTTCTATTCGCAGAAATCTGCCAATTTCACTTGTCATTCGTTACCACTAATAACAAAACAAAAGAATTGTGAGGTTAAACTCCCGCGAATGTGGATTGCGTTCCACATCAGTGGAATGTGAATAAAATTTGACAGTTCGCAAGAAGTATTCGCCTATTCGCGGAAAAATCAGCGAATTGTTAATTTCTTAGCAGAAACTAATTAAAATTTAACTTTTTTCCTATTAATCGATAGATAAATTAAGCTCTGTTCTTTTGGAATAGTAAAGTTGTCAATCGTGTGCCTTTAAATGTACTAAAAATGGTTCGTTCGCAGTTCACCCATTCGTCGGTCGCTGAGCTGTGAATGAACCTTAATGTAGACTCTTTGAATTTATTACATTTGGCATATCATCATGACGCGTATCATTTTAAGAAGCATTTATTTAATTTCAATTGGGTACATAGTTCAATAGTTATTATTAAAAAAAGAAAATTGTAATGGCAATAAGTTTGAAGTAATATATGATTAAATATTGATCGTGTGTTTTTGTCACAAAATTATTACAGTCGGTATGTACGAGCATTTATGCCTAATCTTTGCAAAAGGTTTTGATATGTCACTCAAAACATTAAAGTGAAAAGAAGGTGCTAAGTTCTCTAGTATAAAAATCCTTTAACTTCTCAGTCACGAAAAGGCTTGAGATCTAAAAGTGTGCCAAGTTCAACTTGTTCCAATACCTTTCTAAACAAAATTTGCCGCTTGTCGAAATAGTGTCCATAAATCTAAACTTGGATTGATCGAAGTCGCCTTTGATGTCTAAGCGACGATATTCTGTAAAATAAACAAAACCATAACATCAGAGAACACTTTTTTTGATTTACACTTAGTTCGGCCTTAGTCGCGATTTTCATGATCCTTAACTGTATAAAATATATGCTGTTCGTTTGTATATTGTTCAGATACAAGATCCATGCAAAGTCGAAAAGAAGCGATCAAATTTGAATTTTTGAAAAATGCGTTAAAAGGCTTAAAAATTTGTTATTCATTTATTCGTTTAGGATTTTTGATTTAAATACAATAAAGAGTATTAAAGATTTCAATGAAATTCCCTTATTGTTTTAAATTGTGGACTATGTCATTATGTATGAAATACAGCAAATGGCCGCCACGGGAGTTTTTGCAAACTTCAATTCTTGCGATGTAATTTTCGATACATTTCTGGCTCTATTGCGGCCATAACTTCACGGATGTTGGTTTTTAAGTGCTCCAAAGTTTGGAGATTTTCTGCATAGACACAATCTTTAGCATAACTCCACAAAAAGAAATGCAAAGGGGTCAGATCATGCGATCTTGATGGTGGATTGATGTCGCCAATTGATATTATCGCTGAAGAATATTTTGTTCGAAAAATCAGCGTCAACTTGTTGATTTCCCAGCACCCAATCGGCTTATATTCTGCACATTCTATGGCCAGCAGGCCTTAGTTATTGTGTAAGCTGGACCTTATATGGATGAAGATGCAAATCTAACCGCAAAATACGCCAAACGGAGCTGTAGGAGAAGCCTAATTGCTGAACTCGGGGTGGTATTGACAATTCCTGGTTTCCGGCCCCTGAGCCACTCACAGCGGCTATGTTCTCAGTTGACCGAGCATTTCGATGTAGTAAGATGCAACAATTTTAATTGGTTGAGCAGTGGTTAAACAATCCATATTATGAAATGACAAGGCAAGAACTAACTACCTGTCATTATGGATGACAGATGGATTTGACAGATGCCATATGTCAGGGATGTGAAATTTCAACCTCAAAATGAAAATTTTCAACGCGGTATCCATGTTACCTCAGATATACATTTTTATCGAAATCGTTACAGCAGTTTTCGAGGAAATTGCACTTTTCCAAAATTGAACTCACGTAAGTAAAGTACCAGTTATTTTGAGGTTGGAATGGAAATTCGGATTTTGCCTCGAGTTTCAATTTTTTTTAAGGGTGGCCCCGGTATAGTGGGTAGTATTTTTGTTTGTGATATGAGTAATGGACCAAAAATCGAGTCTGAATGTTTTGGGATTTGGAAATTTTCTTTTATCTTTAAGAAAAAAAAAAAAAAAAACCTGGGAACATGGAACACATTTTATTTAGGAAGGTAATGTCCTGGAACAAGTTGAACCTGCACATTCATAGATATCATTCCTTTTCGTGGTTGGATAGTTACATGATTTTGGTACTCTGGAGAAGTACCTACTCTCTCTTGAGAATGTTTTCCAGAATCTACGGAAACCCTATTTATTTCCCTATCTTCTACCTGAATTACTGTTCTATTGTTAAACTCGGTATCAACCAACCAGTTGAATAAATTTCCACGAATTATAAGCGAATTATATGTAAGTGTATCCTTATACCACTTGTTGTTTAATTGTGAACTACTTCAGTGAAAAAATTAACCCCAATGCAAGAGTCACGCGGAGTTCTTGGGTACCACTAATGCCGTGAACTCACGAATAGTTTTGATTATTCAATTATGCACATAGCTACGAGTATTATGAATTTATCTTAACACACCACCATTATACCGTGACATTTACAAATACCATGAATGGCATGATTGCGTTCAACAAAAAATTAAATGAAAATCTATTCGACAGTAATTATGTCACACTTACTCGTAACCCGACCACGAGTACTTTGGCTTTTGTGGAAATAGTTAATGGAGAATGTTAATGATTTCAATTAAAAATTCACCACGAATAAGTATATAATCTCGCGCTAAGTTTAATGGAAATTTTATTTTAATTTATCTTTGATGACGAAAGCGGATACCTGTTGAAGAGTATCTCAAACTTTTATGCCAAATTTAATGACCAGATATCAATTTCACTGTCAATGTCACAAGAGGGTGGTTCATATATTATTTCTCCATCAATAATTTTTTTTTTTTTTTTTTAAATACATTTTCATGAATTCATCTTATGTACGAGTAGTCTCAGGTACAAATTTATTCTTCTCCTCGTACACTCAATTATTATTCTATTTTGAGTTCAGGTGGTTGTTTTGTTATTTCGTATTTTACGTAAGATAAAATCAAATTTCCCCACACAAATTAAAATTAAAATGAAAATCATTGAATATTTACAAATTTTCTTTATTTACAAGAATAATATAAACATTAACTAGAGAAACATACACACACACATGATGTTCTCTAATTTTAGAACCACACGTTTACAGTGGTGACAAGAAGAGGAAAAAAAATTTTTTTGAATTCTTCATCTGTTGCCAGGAAAATTAATTTTGATTAAAAAAAAAGTGGAAACGAAGAGGAAAATGAAAATACTTTCAATTCCGTGGGAAGTGTAGAGCGTCATAAGTAGACCGACCGCTTTGTAGATAGAATATAATTTTGATACTTACAAGAATTTATAATGAAATAAAGTTTAAGGAGGTCGATGGCGTTGCTGAGGTGGTGGACCCGGAGGGTGGTGACAGGATAATATTAGAATCCATTTGGGAAAACTGGCTGACAAACGACTGAAAACTATATTTTTTCTTGGCGCTCCGCTGGTCTTGTTCGTGTCTCTTGGTTGCGATTATTTATCATGATCGTTGTCGTCTCGTAAGAATGAATTATTACAGCTCATAAAATTGTTCGTTTATTTTTAAACTAATGGATAGCGAACGTTTATTTGTGCAAAATGTTGTCAAGATGTTAAATTAAGTTGATGGGGTGTTCCAAGAAGATTTCGTATAAATTAAGTGTAATAGCTGTTCAAAAGATTGTTTGTGTTAATGAATACAATCAAATTATCGCTTTTGAATCCCCAGTAGATTTAATTTCAAATTCAGTTTGGTGCTAGGTCTATATTCTGCTGACATGTGACACATTAATACTAGAATACATTTTAGACAGAAAATATACTTTGCTTTACTTTTGATTGCGCTTCAGTCCAGAGTTTACCTGGGACCTGGATCGACAAGCTCCTTCAGTCAGCACTATTCTTCGTCAGTTAGTGAAGTCCACTGTGTAGTGAGTAGTATGTTTGCTTCTGACTCGAAAATTGCAGGTTTGAGCACCAGTGGGGGAGAGCAATCTCGAATCATTTTAAAATAAGAAAACGTTTAGTTGCGGCTTACCTGCTTCTTATTCGGTGCTAAAGTGACAGTCAATAGCAATTCATAAAAATGGGGGATAAACAAATTGTACGTGATTCGGATATTATACGAGGTAAAACGAGTAATAGAGCACAGAGAGATAATGAAAGAACGGATTGATGCGTAAGAATACTAGAGTAATGCACAATTTGGGATGAAATCTGAATTGAATTTATTCAATCTGTCGAAAGTCAGCTGTGCAACTTCACAGTAGAGAAAATGAATCACAATAACTATTCTGAATTTGACTTTTGCTAAATCTATTTTATTACTACGAAACTTTAAGAGCAACACAATGACCTAACTAACAGCGACTTGAAGAGGATCCTATGTTTCTCCAACTGTTTCACCAAAAACGGGTTTCTGTCTGGTAGTACAATGAACCAAATTGAATGTGAGTGCTTCGGAATTTTGATTTCCTTAAAAAAAACACATCGTTTGAAAGTTGCTTCGAGTTCCGGTGGTTCCTCTTTTTGCATATGTCCACTTCATCCTCTCCCACGCCGACACGACAATAAATCGTACGATGACTTTTTTTTCTGGAAAACTAAGGTTAAATTCATTGTACTTTGATTAACTCAGTTGCCTCCTAAGCCTAATTTCACATTGGTTGGCAAGAGTGATTCTCTATTTGATCGAAGTATGGTCTTTTTTTTCATTTAAAAAATCATAACTTTTTAATTGTTTTTGAGATATTTTTTTTCTCAAGAATTATTTTTCAAAATTCTACATATACAAAATTTGGATAGAAGTTTTCACAGAGTGATTCGAAATTGTTTATTAAATTGCAAGTCCAAGGTAGCCAAGTCGCCATTAAAGTGTTAAGTTTCTACACAATTAGTTTGGAAATGCAAACCCGAAAATAAACAATCAAAATCCTATTTACCAGCAAACATCCTGCCAACAGCAAAACGTACTACCGAATACCATAACATAAAGCCGAGTACCATAGAAAAGCCATCAAATTCTCACAATGCTTGCTAGTGGCCGGAGATACCAGTTTTTCTTTCTTAAAAAATTAACCTACTCGCGACCAGACTGCCACCCGTTGTGTAAGATATTGGATAGGATTTCTTCTCAGTTTACCTCCTGCAATAGCATAGTTGACTCAAAAGGGTTAGCCCTTAACATACAACCGCACTGCGATTTGTTTAACCAGTCAGGTCAACAAGTCCTCTGGGGCGTGTAGCCCCAAATTTCAGTTTTTTTTTCACGCATGGATAGTGTGCCGTGGCTCAGTGGTTAAATGCGCGATCATTATCTTAAGAAGCTTCTCTCAATGGACACAATTGCCCTTTGAAAATGGCATAAAACTGTAGGTCCCCTCCCTTTCGTGTATCGCAAAGCACGAATGGCCTAGTATTGGCTGTTATCGCCAAAATATTTATTTATTTTTAGGTATTTTGTTGTCTTCCAGGATGATACGTGTCGTCATGATTGATTGAATTTATTTCTACTCCTACTGCCCACCTACAGTGTGGCCTTAGGCTTATACGTAAATTAATATTTTTTAAAAAAATAGCCGCACATACTCTAGTGTTAGCAAACGTACCACCAAATCTTAATAAACTCAAACAAACAACCTAATAAACTAAATTATATCCTGTTTACGACTTGGGGTGATACCTTAACAAACTGTCACATATTCTTATATTAACTGATATACCCGTACTCCTACCACCGTATTCGTGCTTTATATGATTTGAACCGTTCACTTATGTACCACATATTTCGTACACGTTAAAGCCCTGTCTCGCGAACTTCCTTCAAGATGATAGAAAGCATGGCACCAAGAAGTATGCAATGAAATTTGAACTACTCGAATTCTGTGGTATAGTTCCAGGTGACCGATTTTCATACAATTTTAATTAGCAAATTAAACCTGGTATAAAGGGGTATGAAATGAAAATCCTCTTTGAATTCCGTGACATACATATTCTTGCTGTCACAGGTGGTAGATACTGGTGATACTGGAAATATAAAGATTCGCAGGTACCAAAGGATATGCAATAGAATATCAGTTTTATTCAATGTTTACAAATAAGATAACATTGGCCGTGAAGGCAACGCTCATCGTTTGTTCACAATTATTCAGTAGGCATCGCAAGGAGGTTGTAATGCGTTTTTGCCAGGGTTACCAGAATTCTTTAACAAAAAAGACTTGGAAATTTTGAAAGTAAGTGCTGAAAGTAAAGAAAAAAAGAAGGACCGTTCAAAACTGCGTATCATGAAACAAGGATTTTTCTTAAAGGCCTGCTTCTGTGCAAATATTATAAAACTTGCTTAAATTAAACAATTTACCATCCAAAAAAAGATTTCATATTTAAATCGTTTCTAGAAATATTTGTATACAGCCCCAGGACTCAGGGATACTTTCCAAATATCTCTCGCCTACCACCGAAATTCATTTAAACCGACTTTTCCTCGGAAAGTATGCAACAAACAAATACTCATCCGGAAGCATTTCCTCATCCCTCCAACGGAAATGAAGGAAAAACCAAACGAAAAAAAAATTCAAAAAAAGGGGGAAAAAATCTCCTGGCATATTCCTGAAATGCAAATTCCGTGAAATTGCGCACCCGTTTGTTTAACTTGATTGCGGAACCGACATAACATCCTCCCTCCTTCTACCGCTTGATGTGGTTTCAAGCCCACATTCCAGTGGCGTTTTTTTTTTCATTTGATTACACCGCGTCCTACTGCAACAGAGAATAATAATTAATCCATCAATTAAAGTTGAATATTTCATGTGCTCGTAACAGAGACGGGGGTCTGTTTATGTTTCGAATTTTTTTTTTGGGTAATCTGATTTATAACCGACTTGGTGATGTCGTTTTTGGCAAAGGACTCTAGCGCAGGCAATGAACTCATTTTAATTTCTCCCTGTGCCACTCCTTTAACACGATAAAACGGTGCGACTCTTTCACAACTTGTTGGACATTAATAGCGTGTCGAATTTTTCCTACCATAAAAGTAATAGTTGTAAACTGCATACACAGAGATGAATTAGGCTTTGACACGTAAACTTACTCTTCCTTTGCAGAACTTTTTGGCTTTAAAGGGATCTTTGCTTTTGTGAGAGACTTAACGATGGAAGGACATAATTTCCTTTTCAGATCAAGCGTATTACGTAGCAAATTCAAAAGAGACAAACTTTTCAAACTCTGACAAGGGTTATGGGGTGCTGGGTTAAGGGTTTTGAACACTTTTGAATGCATAAAAAGCAAAGCCAGAAACCACTGTCACGTTCTATATTGTGGTCTTGTGCCGAACATTGTTTCAAGGGCGATGACAAGATATCGTTGTCTTTTTTTTTTCTGGGTCCATGATAAAATTGTGGCTACAATGGACCACAAAAGGCAAAACTCTCTTCGTTAGAACTTGATAACCGAAACCACGATGGGAATTTTGTAAAGTGAACCTAGTTATTGTGGGTGGGTCTTGGGTATTGGATTTCATAAGTTTAAAGTTTATTCCGTTTTTTGCATGAAAAACCGGACTGACATCTTAAATTTAAACTTTGAATGGCAGATACAATATCCTGTGGGCAAGTGACAAAACAATTTAAAATGTAAGGATTAATCATTTTTGTGTGATGAGGGTACAAAAGGACACTTGAAGAGTGGACATTTAGGAGTTTATTAAGTGCGGCACGTTCTTGATATTTTCCATTCTTGAGTGCACTTGAGGGGGGTAAGAAAGGGGTTATAATGGATCCTTCTTGGATTTTTTTTTAAGTTGGAAACAGCTGCGAACATAACCTCCAGTGAATGTGAAAAATTTCAACATAATTGTGTATCAAAACAATTGCAATTAACATCAACCCGACAGATGTGCGTCATCTGAATTATTTTCCCAAAAAATCGATTTGCCATGTTATGATATATAGTGCTAATGATTTTTCTGCTACAGCTTACTCTAAGCATCCTTCTCGCGTCACGCAGCATGCTGTTTTTATTGGAATTTCATGTCGCAATTAGAGTTCTGTCGAATTGAATTTATTATCCTTTTGTTTAGTGACGAAAGTTACGCTTAAGGGAAACAGCTTTGATAATGGGGCTGGAATTTATTATCGGTTAATTTTCCTCCATCCCTGTTAATTAACACTGAAATAACGACTCCAAGGTATTGTATAGGTATAATAAAAAATTAATAAAATTAGGTTTTTATGTTTGAGTGCACTTGAGTGATGATGCCTGGTCGGCATATTGCACTGTCTCCAGGCCGCACGGTAATTAATTTGAATTATTGTAATAACATTAAAATGGTAACCCTAAAATGAATAATAAGTATCTTTCTCATGGTGCCGTTGTTTTACGTGACAAAGCATAATAATGCGGTACTAACGATAGGACTCTTATCATATGACCAACTTTTTGTATTTATTACATTTGTTCTTCAAAGATACTTGAGTAAGCTGGACTCGATTTTATATAAATTTTGTATTTTCGTCTGGAATTTTCAAAGAGATAAGAGGGAAATGTCTTCTGCATCCAGTGATGGAATAAATTAAAATCACATCTTGGGGCGTGACAAAATCGTACCTCAGCTTATCAGCATAAAGGAAACTATATGGCTACCAATCATTCATAACCACACCAACCATGAAAGACCTGAAGTGAGTGAGAGTATTTATTTATTTATGGATCTATCGTATACCACCCAGTCATGAGATATAATCGTAATCATCCACGAATTATGCAGTGGAGTGTGTACTGACGAAACACAATCAATGAATGACTACCAACAACAACAAATGAACTAAAGACCAACAACAAATGAATACCAGAGACGGTAGACTTCAAATCAGTCATGACTGAGTACCAACCAAAATAATTACCAGGAAGATGAAACTACTAACAAGTCATGACTAAGTAATGTATCAATTATGACGGAGTACCATCAATGAATGATGATAAAATAATTTCTTCAAACTATTAGCTAGGAGCATAATTTTTATTTATTAATAGATTCTCTCATATAAAAACAACTAGCTGGCCCGGCGAACTTCGTACCGTCTCAGAATCAATAAATGTTGTGGTAGCTTATTAGCTAAATTAAATTTATTTTTTTCTTAAGATAAAAAAAGTTCATAAATAAAATGAAATGTAAATGTATTCATAAAATCAAAATGAAATGTATTTTAATTACATTGAAATGAATGTAATTCACGTGGCAGCAAGGCATTTGCTTTACTGAAGTGAATCGATATGATTCGCGTAGCATTGTTGCACTACTTTCTGTTAAACTATTTGCTGGATGGGTTGCACTCGGTTCGATTCCCTTCAATGAAACACCTTGTGATATAGGACATTGCAATGGCTCAGGTGGCGAAGGCAATTATGGCAATTTCACCTTGCCACTGAGACAGCACAATCCAGGCGTTTCTCCGACGAACTTCAATGCACCACAATGGTCGCACACAACTTCCATTGGGCCAATTCGAACGAAAGGATGCGAGCTGTAGTCAGTTGTGCAATCGTATTGAAACGCATTTCTTCTTGTGCTCGACGATTTCTCATTGCCAACTGAGACATTCGACGTACTGCCTCTCTCTGTTCTTGTGCTTGTGATGCACGAAGTCGGGCCATACTAACGCGGCGCTCTTCTCGTGTGATTTCTTGTTCATCTGCAGTGGATTGATTCGCAATATTCCGAAGTCTAATTGCATTACGGCTTCGTTGTGGAAGATTAAATCTTCTGGCTCACGGCATTGTAAATAACACTGGAAAATTAATCACACAATTCAAAATTACATAATGAAGCAATTATCGATGCGCGTCACTATCGAAAATAGAATTCCACAGAATTACGAACGAATCCGCCTGGAAAATCAAACACGCAGTCCAAAATTACCGATTGGATGGATTGTCGATGCGTGCACAATGACAAACTATGATACATAACCTTTCACAATGTGGACTTCATCAAACTGAACTCACCTCTTTGAAACACACTTTTCGCTGATGAATTTCAGAAAAAATTGTTTGAAGAGACTTAATTGAATGGAATTCAAATGTAATAACCGTCGAAAACTGAATGAAAATTGCTGAAAACTCGAATAAAATGATGATAAATCGCGGCGCATGTCTGCACAGCTAGATCAATGGTATTCAATGAAAGGATCCCGCAACTGATAATGCACACAACGCCATCTACTGGCATTATCGGAACCAGCATGCAACGCAATGTTCATTTCTGTTTCTGTCTTGTATCAGAGATGGCGTTGTATACGGATTTAATTTTTTTTTGTGATTTTCTTACTTTTCCAATGCGCGAGGGAACTTCTCGAGGCCGAGACGAACAAAAAAAAAATTCATCGAAATCAGTCAATCCGTTCTCGATATATCATCAAAAAAGCCGTTCCATACAAAATGTATGAGAAAATGGATTTTCTTCATAATTTTTTTTTTTTCGTGAATTTTTCCGATGTTATTCGGGGCGGAGACACATACAACAAATCAAAAATCATAAAAATCGGTCCAGCAGTTCTTGAGTTGTAAATGGTGTAACTAACCCGACTATCTTAAGATAATCCACAAGTACATATGTATATACATATGTGTATGTATATTGTGATCAGCATCGTCCGCATGTATGTCACCAGTTTATGGGCCTTCTATTTTGAGCTTGAAAGATGAAATTTTGAAATTATGTATATAGTTTTAAAATCCCACATACATGGCCACTTTTTTTTATAATATTTTTACTAGGAACAATGCATATGGCGTCGATGAGTCTCTTCTTCAATAGATTAGAAATTACCTTTCGGAGCGTTCAATACAAGTTGTATTGGACGGCTTTAAGTCTGCAATTCACCAAATAAATGCTGGTGTTCCTCAAGGCTCTGTTTTGTCTCCGACTCTCGTTTGTCATATTCGTTCCCTAACGCATGTCCTTGTTCTTCGGCCGTAGAAGATTAATCGCTACGTATGTTAAACACATTTAATTCCGACCTGGACAGCAGAATCAAATGGGGTTCAACCAACAGAGTGGAGTTTAATCTATCCAAAACACAATGCTGTCTTTTGTCTCTTAAGCGAAACCGTAAATCCCAACCATTATCCATGGATGGTACTTGCATCGCTGAAACCGAAAGACTTGCTATTGTCGGTATGTGTATTAATAACCATCTTCGATGTAATGATCACATATTCATGGTTGCCAAAAACGCTGCAAAATGTCTAGGATTCCTTAAGCGGCGCAAGAAATAGTTTATCCCGTCTGATCTGGCCTCAATTTATAAGGCATTCATCCGCCCATATCTGGTCTGCTATACCCAAGACCGTTCTGCATATACTAGATAGGGTACAGAATCCCGCGTTGTTAAAACTTATAGGTGATAGAGACATCACTCTAAACTCCATACATTCACTTGAACACCGTCGTATGTCTCGTATTTTTTCCTATTTTTTTCGCTTTATTTTTTTTTTTTAAAAAATGCTCCATCGAAATAGCCAGTTGCATTCCTACCCTTCAAAATTTCACCCGCAATACGCGTCATTCTTCGAATGCGCATCAGTACACCCTTAAGACTAACTTTGGTCGTACTGTTAAATATAGGGATTCCTTTATAAGCCGAACGACACGAATGTGGAATGATTTACAAAGCTCTGTATTTCCCCATCACTACAACCTTCAAACATTTAAAGCCAATGTGCACAGGCTTTTTCTCTGTTCCTCTTCCCCATTTTCCTGGACGCTCGTGACAATATAAGGGTACGAGGGTGGGTCAATAAGTCCCTGAAAATGAACACAAATTGTGTCGTCACCTTAAATTTAATTTTGTTTGTCAAGAATCATCTTTCAAAAGAACGCACCCAAATTTTCAGACAGATCTGTCAAATAGTTTTATTGTGGCAGCCATTTTATATAGACGCCTACTAGCATTTTCGTTAAAATGGAGGAAAGTGAATTTCGAGTGCTCATTAAACACTATTTTTTGCGAGAAAAAACATCACGCAAACCAAACAAAAGCTTGACAAATATTATGGGGACTCTTCACCATCGATTGGAACCATTCACCACTGGTTTACTCAATTTCGGTGCGGTCGTTCAAGCACAAGTGACGCCGAACGTTCTGGTCGCCCAATTGAGATCACCACAACAGAAATGGTCGACAAAATCCATGGATGATCAGCGAGTGAAAGTGCGCGAGCTTGAAGAGCCACAGGCTTATCACATGGCTCAGTGATTTCGATTTTACATAAATATTTGGACATGAAAAAGCTTTTCGCAAGATGGGTGCCGCGTTTGCTCACAATCGACAACAAACGCATTCATTTGACAACTTCAAAGGTGTGTTTGGCGATGTTCCAGAAAAATTCGGCTGAGTTTTTGCGCCGTTTCATAACCTGGATTCACCACAACACACCAGAAACAAAACAATGGACTTCTCCTGGTGAATCGAAGCCAAGGCGGGTTTATCAGCAAACACGGTCATGGCGACAGTTTTTTGGGATGCGCGCGGTGTTATTCACATCGATTACCTTGAAAAGGGTAAAACGATCACCGGCACATATTACGCAGAGCTGCTGGATCGATTCCAAGCCGATTTGATGCAAAAACGGCCGCATTTGGCGAAGAAAAAAGTTCTTTTTCACCAGGACAACGCACCGGCGCACAAGTCCGCAGTCGCAATGGCAAAATTGCATGAGTTAGGCTACGAACTCCTCCCTCATCCATCATATTCCCCAGATTTAGCCCTCTGCAACTATTTCTTTTTTCCAAACATGAAAAAATGGCTCGGAGGTAAGAGATTTGGGTCTAATGAAGAGGTCATCGCTGAAACAAACGCTTATTTTGAGGGGCTCGAGAAATCGTATTATTTGGAGGGCATCAAAAAATTGGAGAAACGTTGGATGAAGTGTATAAAGCTAAAAGGAGACTATGTTGAAAAATAAAATGTTTTTATACCGAAAAGAGTGTTCTTTATTTCATTTTTCAGGGACTTTCTGACCCACCCTCGTACCTTTGGAGCGCGCAAAAAATATTCCCTGAACAAAATACTTAGACGTTGACTTTCTTTACAACTCCATCTTTGGGGAAGCTTTTTCAAGGCTATTTACGTTGATGGTTAAGTTTTATTTTAAAGATCTCATCAGAATCTGTTAAATTCGGTTACAAATGACCACGACATTTTCTTCTAAGAAAAAGTACTGTCCCCTGAGTACAAAGATATCGGTGCAATTGAAACTCAAAATTTCACAATGCCACGCCCACTACTTTATTAGATATGGGTTAGGAAATGAACGATAGGGTATCATTCGATGGATTTCTGATGGATTGATCTTTTCTGTATGTTTTTTTGCTTACTTGGCAGAATTACTAGTGATTATGTCCAAAATTCGACATCGAGGAGGTAGTACAAATGGATAAAGTTTCAAGCAGTGAGCTTGGTATAATTCTTCTTTTATGAGGTACTCTTTGCTTAAATAAAAAATCTTCAATTTTGGAGGCAAATTTCTAGGTAATGTAAGAATAAAAGTTTATAACTCTCAGAACTTTCGGCCCTTGAAAGTTCTGACAGAAAAACAGCAAAAGTGTTCTGCTCATGCTTTAAAAAAAAAAAAAAAAACTTCAATTAATTGCTTTAATCAGCAGAAGAAAACTATACCACCGATTCGTGCTTTGATTACACAAAAACTAATAAAAAATTTATTATAATTTCTTTCAACACTTATAGTCTCTATTCACTATAATTTTGGGTTTTAGAATTCCTTAGTAGGATGAAGCGTTTGGATGATATGTACGCCCTTTTCTGATTTATTTCGCGTGGAGCGGCGAGTCAGGAGTCAAGAGATAGTACACATGTGCTCTATTGTAGCTCCATATTGTAATGTTTAGTTCATCGCACTTTATGAATGCATCTATTTATTTTTGACATTTCGTCACTTGACTTGTGACTCCCTGCTCCATTATGTAGTAGGTACACTGCCGTATATATTTAGTGGGTACTGGACTACATGCATTTTTGGTAGTGCTTCACTTTAAAAATGCATGGAGAAACCTATCGCATTCCCGCTTTGCTACTATATTATGTTTCCAGTCTAAGGTTATCGGTCATAGTGGAGTGGAAAAACATCAATGAGAGAGGCTTTGCAAGTATTGATTAAGCTATTCAGTTGAAAACTACATGAAAAACCTTTTGCATCGCTGTTTTCCCTCTCTACTATGTTTTTACCTTAAGCCCATATCGCTTGTCGTTGCAGGATTTTTTTGCATTTTGCAGCCTGGACTTCTTATTTTTACCCTCTGGTAAAGCTTTCGAACATCGTCAATGCAATAAAACCCCTCCCTATTGATTCAATCGCCTTCGCTCTTCTCTGCAGCCGATTTGTTTTGATGATGTCGATTCCCTTCATGAATATTAAGATGTTGGGAATCGTGTGCTAGCTACGTTCATATTTCGCTTCGTGCTATGGAAAGTCGATTAGTCGGTATCCATTTTCGTAGGTATGTACCTATATATATGGTTTGCAGAATCTAGCAGTAAGTTGCAGACAACTACCATCAGTCAGGGGCGTATACGTAACATTTTTTTGGAGCAAATGTTTTACATCCTTACCCTGGACATTAATTTACTGCTTCTATTAGAGGAGATCTCTTGTTTCTTACAAATGAGCTAACTCAAGATTTTGATTAAGTACTCGAAGAAATGGATCTTCTAATTCCGTGTGTTTAAATGCAGCCTAAACGTATGCACTTATTCTTTTCAAGTTTGAATCGAAATTTTAATTTTGGCAGGAAATTAAAGATAATTTACTGGAAGACGCTTTTGATTTAACAAAAAATAATTCGGATCCTTTCAAGATTTTTATTGAATTCTAGATATTTAAGTGAGAAACCTATGTTAAAATCTCAAATAAGTAGAAATTTTATGAAAGCATACCACGCTCTAAACCCCTCACATACTTTTAGGCTTTATCACTCAACTTTCCCTGTGGGGATTTTTATAAATTAATAAACCTTTCCCTCATTTGAATCAAATTCAATCTGTTTGTAGTAAATTAATCTACGATCATAAATATGTACAAATCATCTTTGTATGTTATCTTTAAGCTAAGCAGTGAGCAATGATGATAAAATCGATTTATTTTCAATAAACGGATACTATCGCCAACAGCGGTGCAGCAGTGGATTTTTGTGTGCAGTTGTGCGTGCTAAACAGATGTATAGATTCTTTGGCTTTGGTTGGACTATTTTCCTTTTTGTTCGTGTGTACATATGTATCTCTGAGGTTAAATCCGAATGTTATAGTTTAAAGTGTATTCAGAGGGAATGGGGAACGCAGACGACAATATTTTTGGATAACGTGCAAACAATTTTTTTTGCATGAACATATTTCTGGTTTTTTGATGATTTTTCCGTGGACTTGGTAATATTTTTAAAGAATACGTACACACCAAGTGTAGATTAAAAAAATCATTCGAAAGGAATACAGTGAATGCAAAGATTTTTTTAACAATTCTTGGACGGCGAAGCCAGAGGGGGATCAGTTAATTTTATGATTTAAAAAAAATGTAGATCTCTGAAAAAATTAATCCCAAAATCTCAATTCGTCTCCTCCTGGTTGTATAGCTAGATATCATCACAGTCTTTATTAAGAGGCGCGTGGCGAAATCCGGAAATTCGATTCAATTTGCGGAAATTCTTCAAAAAATCCGAAATAATTCTGACTCTGTGAATACCACTTTCGTCAGTTTGTGAACTAAAGTAGTAGAGAACCAAGGCAATGCGATAGTTAACTTCCGGATTTTCTGCATTGAAAGTTGACTAAAATAACTTATCAAAAAGTATATGGCTTTTCTGAAGACAGTACCATCATCAGAACAATAACTTTCCGTTAAAATCTCGTACTTTGAATATACAAACTTTAGCTCACTCACCATATGAGTTACACACATCCTTCATCAAGCTGTGAATATTAAGGTAAAAGCTTTCAGTTGCCTCATCTCCAGCATTCAAATGCAAATTAAAAAAAAGTTTCCGCTATTATAGTTTCCCACAAAGTTGCGTGTTCATAACGTAAGATCCCCACTTTCATTAACTATTAATCGGTGGACACACCTTGTGTTAAAAATTCTCCTGCTATTCATTGTAACACTTGTGCACGGAGAAAAATAAATATTTTAAATATTTCATTTGGATTTCTATATATATATTTTCAGGAATCAAGGACGAATTATAGGGGGAGAGGAAGGTACTGCTGCAGTACAAACTCATCATTACCACCATCTGATCAGGAGGATTTATCAGGTAAGCACTTGAAAGTCTGAAAATCGAGATATATTGGACACTTCTGAAAGCATATACATATTATGTTCTCCATCGATAAAAGTCATTATAAGTAGTGGGTTTTTCAGTGGTAAATTGAGGGCTTAAAATGAGACTGAAATGGATGAATAAGGATACACATTTACAGTCTCAATAGTAGAATCACGTTTTAAATTCTTTTAATTTTTAATATTGGCAGTCTGGTTTTCGAAATAATCACAGCTGTGAATCACCTGCCTTGAAAGTCACTTCAGATCTTCGTCTCACGCTAGATTCGGTGAGTTTGGGGTAATGGTACTTTTAGATTTTACCAAAGCCAGCATTGATCATCCAATCTTGCTGAGTAAACTTAGAAATAATTTTAATCTACTGTTGTCAAACTGCTGCGACAGTATCTTCAAAATAGGGTGCAGATGAAACTGATTGCGGAACATCTTTACCTACACTAGTCAATCCGGGGCTTCCACAAGGCTGAATTCTAGGCCCTCTATTGTTTTCTTTTTTCATCAACGACCTTCCAGAATTAATTAATTATGCAGATGATGTCTGCATGTACTTTACCCGTCGTATAGGTCTAATGAAAGATTGTTTACTCGGGTAAATGAAGATTTAGTGAGGATTCAGCATTGGGCCACTTCAAATAAACTTACGCTTAATCCCTAAAAGAGTGTTGCTATTGATTTGCTCTAGAACTCAAAATAATTCATCAGATTTTCCTCAAATTAATCTTGACCGTAATGTTATTCCTTACGTCAGTCTACAGCGTTAACTCCACTCTAAGTTGTTGTGATGCTGTTTTTGATGCGATTAGGAAAATCTATTCTGGATTGCGTACACTCAGATGCTCTTCGCATCTACTGATTCCCAGCATGAAAAAGTATTTAGTTAAGAGCCTTATCATTCTATTTTTCAGTTTTAACTGTAACATATATCCTTCTATGGGTTATGAATGTAATCGCAAACTAAACGTAGCTTTTAATGACTGCTTGCGATTCATTCACAATATTCGAAGGTATGATAGTGTTTCACATCTAAGCTCAGATCTTTTGGGAATTAGCTTGGGCAAATACTACTCATTCAGAAATCTCTTAAGATTGCACAGTATAATTCAGAATAAGTGCCTCGAATACTTGAAAGAAATGGTGCATTTTGCTCAGTCACGTAGAGGTGTATGTTTAATTTTCACTCACTTCTCTCACACAATTGTAGAGTATTCCTTCATAGTGTCAGCAAGTCTTACTGTTGAATTGCAGACTATCACTTCATCATCCATTTTTCAGAGGAAGATATTTCAACACTTCTCAACTTAATCTAAATTGAAATAATAATAATCTCATTCAGCACGGAGAACAAATAATTTTATTATGAAATTTTCTTTTTATTTAGATACTTAATTTTAATCTCATGTATTTAACAATTTAAATAAATGAAATGAAAATATTCTTCAACACAGATGCAATCTGCTTTTTCTGCTAATTATGTGGCTTTTATTTGACTTGTTAATGCTGCTTTCACGAATCGCTAGAGAAACATTGGTGCGTTCCAAAGAAGCTCCACCTTGGATTAATAGACTGAACTGACTGAAGTATCTAAATCAATATTGAAACTTGAGGTTTCTCTAAATTATCCCTTGTACTACACGGCTCAATCAAAAATCAATTAGATTGCTTTAAAGCGTTGTGATTCTCATTTTGACTATTGCATGTCCTTTGAATGGGTTCCCTGAAATTCCCTCAGTTCCTTTAAGTACCACAAAAACCACCATTGACAGAGTAATTGAATTTTCCAAATACATGTACTATTTGGTTTATCCTTTGTTCCTTCCTACGCATTGATTGACCTACCAACCGAATAAATTCACCCTTTAACTTTGAACGGGAGCCGCTTATAAATCAATAAAGTCAGGACCTTTTGTTAAGCATTTCATAGGTTTCCATGGAAAGGAGTTCGTTCGTTTCTTTATAAATTAATGGAACTGGCACGATATTTTATTTTATTTCGTCCTTAAAGTATGATACTCGTACACCAAATGAATTTCCAATTAGGAGTGCTTCAGGTCCTTTTGACCCACTTACATACATATGTAACTACTATTTCTGTCATTAAGTAAGTTTTTCTTTTAAAAACTTAATCCTTGTAAAGAGTAACACACACATAATGACTTTTAAATCCTATTACACGATGTAAAATTGAAATTTTTAACCGTCGAATGGAAGTCACAAAGGAAAAGCTAAAAACTGGAGAAGGCCATCTATGTGAGATAGTGAGTATCTGTAGAATGTATCTGAGAGGTAATTTATTTTATTTTCGGACATATGTAAGAGAGAATTTGTATTTCTTTGAAAGGGAACAATGAGGGAATAACGTTAAGAGAAATTTGCCTGTATCTCACTCTATGTGCACGAATAATGGTGTTAGAAATCTCGGTCATGTTATTATCAAATTTTCGCATTCATTTGCACCTAAGCAATTGAAAGTATGCTACTTCGAAACTTTTGTGTTCATAGCCATTAATTGTTAGGTTTTATCCACAGAGGAGGACTGCACATAGATTTTCTTTCAACCAAGACATGCATAAAATTCCTAAAATATTGTCATTCCTTACAGGATGTGGCAACACAATCCTGAGTACTTCTTTTGTAAGCTTATTTCAGCAATGAATTACATTTCTATAGGTACAATAAAAGGGAACGTAGGTCCTTTGTGACAACACTGCAATAGGAGAAAACCAACATTTTGTCCTCACAGTTGAGAAGGATGCCATAGAAAAGTAGGTAGGTACTTGGAATTGATTATGGAAAACTCATTTTGTGAATAAGAGGGATCAAAAAATAAGAGGATTAAATTGAATAAAAACAATTCATAGGAAACTTATGATTGGTGATCGGTAAAAGTAGGATACAAGTTGAATTTCGATTCGATTTTTCCAATTACGTTTTAAATTTTTATAGATATTCGAACATGATTGTTAACTAGCCAATTTCTGAGGTCAAATTATCCTTCAAGAGTCGCACAAATTACATAGGAATCAAGTGATTCCATTGGAGTACCAACAAAATATAACGAGAGAATGTTTAGTTACAAGAAAATAAACATTCAGATACAAGTATCACTCAAAATCTGGTTGAATTGTCAGTAGTCTATGTCTTGTTAAGTGATACTATTTTCTATTAGTAGAGCGAATTTCATTAAATCTAAGTGGATACATTTCTAACTAAAAGTACACAAATAACCACACAAGGTAAAGATTTGCACAGTGCCTTGCAGCTGAACGAAATTTTATTCGTGTTTGTATTTTACGAGGCAACTTTTCTTGACTCAATTATCACAAGGAAGTGACTGTAGTATCTATCTTCCTATCACCAACAATTTCCGAAATATATTCAAAGAATTTCATACCAGAATAGCTGTTTGAAAAGTGTCAACAGGAAAACTTTTAAAGTTAGAAGGACGATGCCGGGTATTTCGTAGTTGTATGTTGGAATGGCGTACAATTTTGAGAATTTATCTTTTCAAAAATAAACAAATAATAATTATACCAGTTACTGTGATAATGTGTTTTCAGGTAATTGAACATAATTTCCGATTCTTTAAGTTTAGAGAATCTTTTTCCGCATTTCGGAAAGGGCATACATATGTTTATGTAGTTTTTTTTTATCACAATGTTTCCCAGGAAGCTCATCGCTTACCACGGACTGATGATAAAATCACACTTTCCTGAAAAACTCGTCTAAATCAATACAAAAGAAAAAGTTCCTTCAAAATCACTTCAAGGCACAAATTGAAACCATAACCGCACAATGACGCCCTTTTTAAACCATTTAACAACAGTATCTTTGAATACTCTGGTAAAACACCAATTTTGTGATAACTGTAAAATCGTGTTTTAATTCAGTGGCGCCCAACGTAGGGCCAAAAACTCAAAGCACTGAAATTAAGATTCTCGTGTTTTACCGCCAAATAACCATCCTCCTCACCTAATACCATAGTTTTCAACCTCAGCTTATAACTATACAAAGTGAGGGTTTGCCCGCTGACATGCCTTCGGTTCCTGGCGCGTACTAAGTTTAGCTTTAAGATCGATGAAGTCTAGCCTTGGGATTAGCCTAAGTCGTTCCTGTCTATCTCTTTTTTTCTATTTTTTGTCCTCTGTCTCTCTCTCTCGCTCTCTCTCTCACACACATACTTCTCGATCGATTTTTATGTTATTAGCTGGAGGTTTTAGAATGAGTGGACTAGAACTACCCTTGTCCAATGAACTGGAACGAGCTGTAGGCATACCTTCTAACATATGGCTCGATGGTGGAGAGAATGGAGAACTCTTAAGAAATGATATCTTTCAAACTTTGCGTACTGGATGAATCCATAAATTAACACCATTAGCGGTGCTAGAGACTAAGCTTTGTCTATAAGTATTTTGCGAACCTTTAGTAGTCTAAAAGTTGTCAAAATCGGACAAAGTGTAGGTAAGTCGTGAGAGCCGGTTTTTAAAAATCGTCTTTGCCATGGAGCTTTTTTGTTCAACAAAATTTATCCGAAAAAATATTCTTTATATATTTGAACTTCTTTAGCTTTAGTTTGATATGTAGCATGATGGGGTGGTAAAATATATTTATTTTTGGGAGTACCCTGTGTCCACAAAACACCCCCAGAAAAAATATCTCTCATAATTTTGTTTTCCTATTTATTTTAGGTTCACCACATACTTTTTTTTTTTTTTGTAAAATTTCAGCTGTCTAGATCAAATTGTTCAAAAGTTACAATCGTGTGACAGACACACGGACAGGCAGACAGACACCGTATTGAATTAATTAGTGTTCCATTTGACCATTCTGGTAACAGAGCACTATAAACGATAATGCAGCGCATTCATACGAATAGCATACACCTAGACTCATCCGAAACCTGTTCCACTTAAAATTTATCCCGCAGCTTCTCGTCATCCTAATACCAACTGTTTTCGAAAAAAAATTGGAAGAACTTCATGCTAGAATCACTTTTTGGAAAATAGCAACAATAAAACTTTTAATCTTTGTTGGAACGAGGGCAGTGGACTTCCGATGCGCATACATACATACCTATATACCTCCATCAAACATTTTGTACTGGAAACTCTACTCCTGGACTGCGCGGCCTTATAAATTTGTAACGAGATGTTATTTTAAAGTTGATTTTACTTCGGGTAGGTAGAATGTAATACGAGTAAGCTAAAGAAGGTAGCTTTGGTTTTATAAAAAATGATACTGTTGCTAGTTTTGCATTTGGAGAATGCAGAATGGGTGTGTGCTTTATAAAAAAAAAAACTGACCATTGCATATATTTGTGAACCTATTTTACGTTTGCTAAAAATGTAGACAATGCTTTCTGTTTATTCGCCAATTACATAAAGGTAGCGCAGTACGTTTGTGTACCATAAACATAAGACTGTTAAACGAATACAAATATAGTACCACTAAAAATTTCAACAGGGATTTGGAACAGTCGAGATATAAGTCTCAAATCGTCGGAAAACTTCAACCCTGTAGTAATAACGCTTTGTAGCGATTAGTTAATTTAACTCATGGTTATTCATTGTTTGACTGTTTTATACTCTATCCACAGATGTTAGCAGATGTTTTGATTCGATTGCATAGTTTGTATTGTAATAGATAAATAATAAAGATGCACCCTATAAAGTACATATATAAACTCTTTTCGGTATAAAAACATTTTATTTTTCAACATAGTCTCCTTTTAGCTCCATACACTTCATCCAAAGTTTCTCCAATTTGTTGATGCCCTCCAAATAATTCGATTTCTCGAGCCCCTGAGTGAGGAGTTCGTAGCCTAACTCATGCAATTTTGCCATTGCGACTGCGGACTTGTGCGCCGGTGCGTTGTCCTGGTGAAAAGGAACTTTTTTCTTCGCCAAATGCGGCGTTTTTGCTTCAAATCGGCTTGGAATCGATCCAGCAGCTCTGCTTAATATGCGCCGGTGATCGTTTTACCCTTTTCAAGGTAATCGATGTGAATAACACCGCGCGCATCCCAAAAAACTGTCGCCATGACCTTGTTTGCTGATAAACCCGCCTTGGCCTTCTTCGGCTTCGATTCACCAGGAGAAGTTCATTGTTTTGTTTCTGGTGTGTTGTGGTGAATCCAGGTTATGAAACGGCGCAAAAACTCAGCCGAATTTTTCTGGAACATCGCCAAACACACCTTTGAAGTTGTCAAATGAATGCGTTTGTTGTCGATTGTGAGCAAACGCGGCACCCATCTTGCGGAAAGCTTTTTCATGTCCAAATATTTATGTAAAATCGAAATCACTGAGCCATGTGATAAGCCTGTGGCTCTTCAAGCTCGCGCACTTTCACTCGCTGATCGTCCATGGATTTTGTCGACCATTTCTGGTGTGGTGACCTCAATTGGGCGACCAGAACGTTCGGCATCACTTGTGCTTGAACGACTGCACCGAAATTGAGTAAACCAGTGGTGAATGGTTCCAATCGTTGGTGAAGAGTCCTCATAATGTTTGCCAAGCTTTTGTTTGGTTTGCGTGATAGTTTTTTGTCGCAAAAAATAGTGTTTAATGAGCACTCGAAATTCACTTTTCTCCATTTTAACGAAAATGCTAGTAGGCGTCTATATAAAATGGCTGCCACAACAAAACTATTTGACAGATCTGTCTGAAAATTTGGGTGCGTTCTTTTGAAAGATGATTCTTGACAAAAAAAAAATTAAATTTAAGGTAACGACACAATTTGTGTTAATTTTCTGGGACTTATTGACCCACCCTCGTATATATACATATGATCAGGGTCAATGTAACAGGTTTTGAGGTCTTGATGAATAATACTTGATACATGTCCCTTGCGTCTTAGATTTAATAGCGTTTGAAGTTTTTAAAAACACCCACTGCCACGCCTACAATCGTTTTAATTATGGGACGACCTCTCTTTTAGGCCAGTTTTTAGGGCATTCATATGCAAATATCGACAATTCAGGTCAACTGTTACGCCTATGGGCGAAACAAATACATATTATAAAATTAGAAAAAAAAAAAAAAAAATAAGATAATAATTAAAATGAAATAGATCAGTTTCAACCTCGAACATGAAGCCAGGTTTGTATCTTTTTTATAAAAAGACATAAAAAGCCAATTATTCAACCTCATCCCTCATTTTTCGTTCTTTTCCGTTCAACACCACTTACTTTATGATTAATTACAAGCAACTGGTAAGCCATCGGAATTGGAGATTTATTGCAACTCTGTCTCTTTGTCAGTTCTTGGGCATATTTGTGGCTGTTGATGATATTCTCTGTGTAATCCAGACATGCTAACGCTTTCTACGTTAAATTTCATCTTCTAGGCAGATCGTAACATTTTTGCGGGAGTAACTTGCAAATAATTGGAGTCTACGTTTTCCTCCTAAATACTGGAACAATTAGTATATTCAGTGCGTGCTTTGCATCAATTGCAATCCTCCGGAGACAGCCTGGTTGCTATGTGATTTAAATGTACGGAAACCTTTTGGTACTATCACAAATAGTGATGCTAACTATCGACTTATTCGTTACTATCGAAATATTCATTCATAAATACTCGTAGTTATTCATATTCGTTCATTACTTACTGCGATTCACTGGAGGTGGCAAACTGCGCGTAGCTACTCCAACAACACGCAGCCAGTAGTATTTACCTGAATGTTTACCGCCAGGCGGATTAGCACTTTTGATTAATTTTTAAACTATTGCCATCGTCCACTAGATGGATTAGGGTGGCCATGGTGTACTCGTAGTGGGTAGTGTGTGCGTTTGTGACCCGAACTGTGCAGGTTCAAGCCCGGACGGGGAAGAGCAACCACAGCCACCCGATCATAAAAGAGAAACGAATAAAAATAAAGTTTCTCTAACCACTATACCAAAAGGAGTTCTGATTGGTAGTACAATGGACTTCGTGTGAGGCTGAGTGAGTGGGATTTGGAAATTTCCTTTAAAGAAAAAAAATTAGATGAATTTTAAATGTGCATACTCTTTTCGTGTTGAGAAAAATATATTTTGCTTTTTTATGCTTTTGATTCACAACCTACTTGGAATTACTTTGCCACCGTCAATGGAACACAGCAACTATTTCCATTCAACTGTCGGCCATTACTATTTTCATTCAGTCGGCCATTACTATAGTTCGCTAACCTTCCAAGATGTCCGACTCTACAGCTGAGTTAATGAAAACCATTTTTGAGTGTGAATCTCTCGAAAACTGTGCGTCGTACGAAAAAAGTTATTTCAATCGAAATTTTAGGCTTTGAATATCTCTACAAGATTGATGCAGAATATTTTAAATTTTCGACAGTTGTAGGTACGACATGTTCCAAAATGTCCGTCTTTACCTCGAAGTTAATAGTGGGAATCGGTTTTGAGTACAATTTTTTCAAAAAAGGTGCGTCATACGGAAAAAATGATGATGATCGAAATTTTAGGTGAGATGAATGTCGAATTCTTCAAAATTGTATGTACGCAAACTTTCAAAATGCCGGAAAGTTGACGGAAAGCTATTTATCTATATTTATAAAAGTGAAACTCTGTATGTATGTTCGCTGTAGACTGCTAAACCCCTCATCTTATCATCATGAAATTTTAACCACGTATTATTTACGTCAAAAACGTTGTTTTGGCAAACAAAAAAAAAAAAAAAAAATCTGTGCCGTGTATTCGCTAGTTAAGAATATTTATCCCAAAAAGGTGTTTTTAACTTCAATTTTTGATCTTGAGATTTTTATCAAATTTGATATAAAGTCCCACCAGACCTGGTCCTGCGTGCTATAGTGGATAAATTCGAATTAACATATTCACTATTGAATGTTCCTATGCCAGTGAGACAACGCACCGGTCAAAGGACCGAAAATATCGCAACAGTAAGTGCTTCAGTTCAAAATAAGCTAAATCAGTTGATTCCACGCCGTTCACATGAATTAGGAATCTCTCAGTTCACATTGTGGCGAATTTTGCGTAAAGATCTTGCCCTACACCCTTAGAAGATCAAATTAACTCAAGAACTGAAGTCTCTTGATCATTTGAAGCACTGAAACTTCTCCGATTGGGCTCTGCAAAAGTTTGATGGTTTTGGTCAATAATCAAAATATGCGTTAGACAGCAACAAACCCACATGTGCTTCAAGAGAGACTCCATTGCATCCACAAAAAGCGTCCGTGTGGTGTGGATTTCATGCTGGAGGTCGATGAAAATGATCGTCAGAATTGTATGGACTTGACATGTGATGTCACACAGCTGGTCAAACAGTTGATCTATTGAAGAGGAAGTTCGGTAATCGTGTAATCTCGAGAAATGGTCCGGTTGAATGGCCAGCATGCTCATGCGATTTAACGCCGATGGATTTATTTTTATGAGTTTATGTTAAGTCGTTGGTTTATGCCAACAAGCCAACAAAGTTAGAGAAGCTCAGGAACAATATCGAACGCGAAATTGCCAACGTTCCGGCCGATATGTGTGAAAGAGTGGTGGAAAATTGGCTCCAAAGAATCGATCGCTGTAAACGTGCTCGCGGTGGTCATATGAACGAGATGGAATTCCGCTCTTAAATTTAACATGTTGTACTACACCTGGAATAAATTTCAGCCCGATATCTCAATTATTCTGTGTTTTATTTAAATACAAAATTGTTATGTCCTTATCGAAAAACTCTGTGTATACACAGTTGCAAGTACATGTGACTCTTTCTGATTCTATTCAGCCCATCTCCATAGACCACTTTATACAACATGAAAGAGTTCCCAGTTTTTAAGAGCTCCCGTCGCCGACCAGAAGTAATTATCCGTGGACGTTACGAGTCACGATCAAACGCAAACGTCGTACGGGTCTGTTTGCGTTTATGACTCGATTAACAATAATTTATCCAAACTTGTTTCCTTAAAGTATTTGGGTAAAACAGCAAAGCTCTAGTCTTGACGACCCTGTTTTGTTAGAAAGGTGTCTGCAATCCGTCAAACTCCGTGCTCGACTAACAATAATTTATCCAAACTTGTTTCCTTAAAGTATTTGGGTAAAGCAGCAAAGCTCTAGTCTTGACGACCCTGTTTTGTTAGAAAGGTGTCTGCAATCCGTCAAATTCCGTGCTCCACTATGGTAGCCTCTATCTGTCCATCGGTGTTTCTATAGATTGGCAGTTGAAAATTGCTTTGTCAAAGACGTCTGTAAGATCAAAGGCTCCAATCTGTATTGACTGTACTTCCAAAGATACAAACATTATTACAATGATATCGACATTAACATTTCAATTTACTAAGTTTGCAAAGGTCCAAGTTAACAATAACTATCCCAAAAGTTTTCGAATATAACCCAATAAAATACGAGTACCACGCACCCTGCCCTTCTGTATCTATTTTACAAATTCACAAAAATCCCTCCTTTTTTTTATAATTAAATACGAAATGCCGACGCTATCCACCAGATACATTCCAATGAATAATAAACACGGATCCATAGTCCTTTTTGTTGTTTCTCCTATTCCGGTTTCCTTTTTTGTTTGGCGCACACAAAACCATTTAGTGTCAAACACGAACTGAATTAAAATGAGATAAATTATTCCATTCAGATGCTCCTTCGTCGACCGGATGTGACAGACACAAACAATGAAATTGGTTTCCATCATTATCACCGGGTCTGAGAAATTATTTCCAATATTTATTATCTGCCGGAAGAATAACAATAAAATAACTCACCTAATGTTTTATTTTTCTAAATAAGATACTTTGGATAAATTACTTTATTTTTTGGCCATTTACAGTGTACATGGTATGAGATGTACGTATCTGCTCCATGTCTGCTGCCCTCTTTTAAGTATAAGTAGCACATTATTAATAATACAATAACAATACTGATTACATAAACAATATAAAGATACACATAATAAACAAATAAAAATGACTATGACTATGAAACTGATTTATCTTTCGCTGCCTGATTTTTTTTTTTTTCTGTTTTTTGGTTCAAAGCTTATCGTCTAGACTGTCGTAGCACTCGTCTGGATTCGATTTGAGCTCATCCGAGGAGGAGAGTGATGTCGCCCGCGCTATTTCCTCCGCCAATTCGTCGACTAACTGTTCCGCCTTGGCTTGTGCGTCCTTTATAGGGTCATATACCTGGAACTCCTCGAATTCGATGTCATCGTACTTGCGCTTCGTAAACAACCGTTTGTCATTTGTCACATAGTGTCGCACCAAAGCGTTGTCCACTATCAACTCGGTGGTGGGAGCAGTGGGTGGTTTGCTATTTTTTCCCTCCTCCTTTGGCAGGTGACCATCGAAACGTTCGACTATGGTGACATTTTTCGTTGTGTCCTTTGTGGCGCTTGTTATCCTGCAATTTTTCTCTGCACTCTCCGGGGCTGTGGTGGTATTTTTTACATCTCCCTTTGCGGCTGCATCTACTGATTTGGTATCCTGGATATTTTTCATCGATCCGTTTGGTCCCTTCATGGTGAATGCCAAGTCGACATTTTTATTGCGACGAATTTTTCCATTTGTCTGTTTGGCGTCGGATGCAGCACCTCCTGTCTTCTCGACCAAGCGAATGTCCATGGCGGAGGATGTAAAGCAGGGCGACTCCGAATTAGTCTCCACTGGGACATTGATATGATTGTTGACGGTAACTTGTTTAAGTAGCTGCACGTGGGCGAGTGGATCTGGGAGTGCATCGGCACCGCCCTTGCTGCCAACCATTTGGTTGTTAATTGTAAATCCTTCCGAGAGCCGTTTATGGGCGCCTGGTGGCTCGAATTTCTGTCGCTCTACAACAAGACTCGTGGGACGACGTGTCTTCTCGATGCATTGTGATTCTATGATTCGGGGTCCTGTGTAGCTGTTTATTCTTCCGGTTGTCTCTAAACGATGGACTAGTCGACGCACTAGAGGTTCTCCATCATCATAGTCATCATCTTCGTCCTTTTGCGTGGTTTCGGTGCCGTCAATGGATTCATCTTCTCCAATGGTGGTCGGATGATGGGTTTCATGGTTGTTAAGCCGCTGAGTGCCAATCAACTCGAGACGACTGCTGCAGCTGTTGGATTTGACGAGTTTGAATTTGATACCTACATGGGAGGAATCAGTTAGTAATGCGAGAGGATATGCTGTGCAATACTTACCCGTGTAGTTCCGTTTGTCGAGTTGGTCGTGTAATTGATCCTTATGCGGGCATTGGTTCGGTTGACATGAATTGCATGTTAGAAATTCAATTTTCGAACGAGGGATACGCAGTGTTGCACCAGTGGCAGGTGGACTGTGCATCATGACACGACCACCATAGTAGGTTACAGTTGAGCCACATTCTCGGATCTTTTCAAGAACATCCTGTTGTGGGAGAGAGAATGCATTTAAATGGTGTATAGAGGAGGATTTTTTTATTTTTCAGATGTCTTTAGGGAAAGTATTGCTGTTGGGAATTTTAAAAGAAAACATCTTTTGAGTTAAGTGATTGTGTATCCTCACAGAGTAATATGATACTGGCAGTATTTTGGTACTGATATCGTAACAGATAGATAAATGTTTTATTGCCGCTGGAGTGTTAATGGCAATTAGGTTGATATCATTGGATAGAAGTCATTGCCTCAATTAGACCAGAGGTTAGATTCATTGTTTGTCGCTAATTACTTTTGAAACATCTCCGGAGACCCCCAGGTATGAATTTCAATTCGACGCTTCCCCTTGAGCCCTTTGAAATCCAATTGTACATCAATGCCCCTGTAACTTTTCCAGCAGTCTCCGAGTTTCTGTTTGTAGGAGCGTTTGATTGAAAAACGACTCTAAACAGGTAATCTGTAAAAATGGGAAAAAGAATAGGATAAAGGACAGAACCTAGTGGAACACCAGAAATATTTACGTGAAAATGTTCAACAAGAGAGTTGAGGGGGATGCTGAAAGCCCTTGTATCATGAAACTACATTCAATAACATCGAGCGACTTTTATCCAACACATCGAGCGACCATGGTTTTGTTAAAAACATCGTCCGTGGACTTAGAGCTCTCGTTTAGAAGATGTGTAGGTAAAATATGAGCTTACTTGAGTGGGAAGGCACCATGGCGATGGTATGAATTCCAAAAGAAAGTGGAAGCTACATGAGCTATAAGGCGCATAGTAGCGAATTACGAATTAACTCATGGTTAGCCTTCAGCTAAATAATATGACAACAAATCAAGGCTTGCATAGGCTTGGAGGTATAAAATTGTTTTAAGTCAAGGTTAGGTTAGGTTGGGGGGACTGTGCATCTCGAAATTGCTTACACGGGGATTAAAGTCAAGCTATTCGAGCTACTTGAAGGTGCAGCTAAATTGGTTGTCTAAAACCACAAACAACAGTGTTTGGCAAATATTTTGAACTGAAAAAAAAAAATATACAAACAGAGCACAGAATCGAAGGGCAAGGAACCAGAACCCTATTTGCAATGGAGAATAAAATCGTACGTTAATAATTCTACTCACAAGACGTTGCACTATATGCCCAATAACTGTTAGTTTAGGCATTAACTTGCCTGACTTCTGCAAGAGCTGGCAGAAAGGAGAAATGACAGAGACCGTCAAACCCAAATCTTGAAACTTGTCGTATTCGCCATATCGGGAGGAGGCTATTTGGAAACTAGGAGAACTCGTGCAAATTTCCCTGATTGACTGGATACGATTTATTAAAAACGCGGCCTGTCTAGTACCAGAAACTTATACAAACTTAGTCTTCTTTTAAAACTTTATATTCATTTGGGCTCTGTTAAGACAAACATACTCTCCTGTTCAAGCCATACGCTCTAGGCAATTCATCAAAAGGTAACGTATAGCTAACAAGGCGCGAGTGTATCTAAAGGCTACACAAGTCTGTAGTGCAACTTTAATCGAAAGAAGATTCATCAGAACTTATTTGTCTAACAGAACTAACAATGGAAAACTGTGTAATGACATACGAAGGAACCCATTCCGATATCAGGAGTATACAGGAGTAAAGGAAAAGAGTAATCTCGACTGTATGGATAGACGCAAATAGAATCAACTTGAATCAATTGATTTGCTTGGTTTATCTTACACCAGGACATTTTAAAATAATTTCACTTGACTTGGGACATCAACAGGACATCTTCCAACAGAAGTTGGACACGAAACAAAAGTTTGTTGAGCGATTAGTACTACAAAATGCCCTTTCCTCACGATAATTGTAAGGAATATTTGAAATCGCAATTCCTTAAGAAATGTGGGCGTGTCTATGGGTGAGCTAAAATTGAAACTAGTTGACTATCTCGGTCATATAAATTAACCTACAACTGCGACCTAATCTATGAGTCTTTTCAACGTTTCCTGTATGCATCTCTACCTCAGCAAAAGAATCAAGGAACGAAGACGAATCTATAAACTTCATTTTGCCACAATGAACTTTCACAATCCTCATATCCTCCTATCGGAGCAATTTACTTAGAAAGGAAAAATAATCATAAAAATTCCTCCCACTAAATACTAAAACGCATATAAAATTCCACTTACCTCACTGACATAGTACGATTCACATAATTCATCATCCACCAGATCGTCCTCGTCTACTTCTTCCTCTGGCTCGCCTTCCTCTTCACCATCCAAATAATCAGCATATAATCCATTTGAATCCTGTGAACCACAGGCATTATGCCTCCTTATGAAGTCCCTGACATGCATTCCACCTCGTATCTCTACCTCCTGCTGTTGTTGCTTTCTATCATGTCCATCGTTATCGTCGTCATCGTCGTTGTGCTTTTGGTATGTTGATCTCCCGTCGACAGTAGTTACTCCTGCATCGCCATTGCTGCACTCACATGGCGATGATAAATCACCGCTAGATATCCCACTCGACAGACTTACTGAATCCCATTTCCTTAACGTTGCAGCACCTCCAGTACTGTTGCCTCCTCCTTGTCCATTACCATACGATGTATCGATGGTTAAGTATCGAAAACGGCTACGTTGTGCTCTTCGTCCTTCATTTTGCTGCTGTTGCTGCTGCTGCTCTGGTGATGGAGTGGTTTTTCTACCACCTTCGCCAGCACCATGTCTACTAGGCAGGACATTCTCTTCGAAGAATTTTCGAACATTTCGTACTGTATCTGGTGTGGGTAGTTCCTCCTCGAGGAGTTCTCGATTCACCCGAACGGGTTGATAGAAAAAATGTCGTTTACTCAGTTTATTGTGTTGGTCTGCAGTGCTGTTTTTGTTAGTTATGGTGGCGACCCCATCATTGGAAATATTATAGTTAGTGGTGGTCGGAGTATTTCCAGCTCCGCCGGTGATTTTACAATTTTGTCCTCCTCCTGGCTTTACCTCTGATGACAGAGCCTTTGGTGGTCTTTCGATTTTCGTGCGGACCGGTTCGACGATAACAACATTGTTGTTTGTCAACAGCTCCTGGAAGCTGTACTCCTGCAGATACTGAATTAAACCGTCGAATTGTGCCTCCTTTTTGTTGCGATTCAGGATATTACTTCGGAAAATATTCGGCTTCATGACCTTGTAACGAATGTGATCGAATTCTGGCACTGGCTCATCGGAATTTGCTTTCACAATTGTGGCCTGTTTGTCGCCGTCAAGTTCAACGATTTCAATTGAAGGCATCAGGCTCTGGAATTCCTCATCCGTAATCATCGGTTTCTGTCGTGAAGCTAATGACTTCGGTTGCTCTCCGAGAATAAAGTCCTTCTTAGGGGTGATGTTGGATTTGGGTGAAACCTCTTCCTGTTTACTTTGACTCTCCTGACCATTTTGACTATCATCCTGGCTTAGTTTCGACCAGTAACATCGTATTGCATCGACTTTTTGTAAAAATTCATCCTCCGCTGCCTTGTCGGCCACGGGATGCTTCCTCTCCATCGAACCCCTCTTGGAGTCGACGACTTGTAAGACTTGTGGTCGGGACATATTACCCACACGCCTCAATGAATCATTCGGCTTCACCTTTATCGGTCGAGCCCGGTACGTGTTGTGCACACGTCGATCCTTCGCCTTGTACACTTCCGAATGGGTGATGGTTCCGGTTAATCTTTTCGCTTTCGAGGGGGTTCGTGTGAGTGTCCTTTTCAGGCTGGAAGTAACTAATTTATTTGTGTCGTTGTCTTCCTTCTGCTCTTGCTGCTGCTGCTGCTGATTAAAGTGGTTTTCAATAGCACTTTCTGTTTCCGGATTTAGGCTCGACGTGTGGCTATCTATGGAGTCATCTTCGATGATATTATTTTGGGCATCCGTTACAATTATACGGAATTGTTCTAATTCAATCGGAGTGGCTTTGTCTTCGACAGTAATTATTTCCTTACAGCAGGTTTCCACTTGAATTGATGGCGCTTCCTTTGACTTCTCAACCTCCTGCTCTGCCTCGGAATGATTGATATCCTTGGCGTCTTTTGGTTCCTCCTCACGTTGACGAACTTTTTTGTGGGAACGTCCGAAACGTTTTACTGAATCGTAGGATGCAACTGTTTCAGTGCTTCTGGTTATGACTGTCGCATTAATTTCCTCTGTCTGATTGTCCTCCTTCAAGTTATAGGATGACCTCAACTTTGCATCGATTCGTTCGGATACCTTAAGGCTCTTACCAATATTCACGTCTGGCAGGCTATAGTACTGGTTATCGATTAACTGCTGATTGTGGATACTCTGTGTTGAGATGTAGGTCAAATGTTCCAACACACCCTTCCGTTGGGTGGGGATGATGGCGTAGTCCGAAAATCTCTTCAATTTCTTCTTTTCGACGACGCCAAGGATTTTTGGCTTCGAATCGATGACGGACGATGGTGGACTCACCCTCAGTACCTGTGAATAGCGTATATTCTCTAACTGCTCTTCTTGGATTATCTGCGGTCTCTCTGGTGGATCGTAGATATCTTCAATGGAAATGTGCAACAAGGATGACGACTCCTGCTTCTCCTCAACTATAGTACCCTCGGAACTCTCCTCGGAAGACAGATACACCGAATCGTAGGCTATAAGAGCTCCTTGCTCTTCACTGTTCTCAGCTCTTTTTTGGTTCTGCTCCTCTGTCAAACTGATGATTTCGAACTTTTCGTCGTAGACCTTACTGAGGATCTCTTCAACCCTCTCGATGTCGTATTCCTGCTCGGAATTGGTCAAACTATCCGATTGATCGTCCGAATTACTTGTGGTTGTTGTTTCGGGAAAAACACTGCTCTGACTCAGTTCTGGACACGACTCTTCACCCAACAACTGCGCAGAGTACTTCCTATGCACAGAGGTCGACTTTTGGTGTCGGCTCTGATACAACCGCTGCTTCTCGCCGTTCGATTCACTCTGATGATGCGAGTTTATAAAGTATTCCGAGTTCAAGCTCTCCAAGTCGCTCTTCTCGTTCTGCCAGATTGATTGCTGATGGGCATCTAATCGTTTCAGGTTCTCGTAGTATTCATCGGATTCACGTGTTATCGTTGTTGTGTCAGGTGGTGGTGCTACTGTTGTTGCATCCGCTGGTGGTGGTGGTGGTTGTAGTTCGGCAATTGGTCGGTCAAGTGTTGTCGACTGTTGGTGGTGCTGGTGCTGATGCAGGTGATGGTGGTGGTGGTAGTAGGTCGGTTGTTTGGAGCCAGTAAATCTGTAAAGATAGGCAATTAGTGGAAATCGTTTTCAATTAAATTGTGAGCTGTGTGGTTGTCAGTGCGGTGACCTTCAACTTCAAGTTGAAGAAAAATCACGCAAAGTGTGTGTACGAGTATTTGATTGTTGTGAATGCGTTCATTCGATGTGCATGAGGGAGTTTTAGTTTTCGGATGGGAAATTACCATGTAACCGCAAATTGATGCGTATAAAGCATTGTTTCTGACTGACATAGGTGATTTGTCGTTTTTCTATTTTTTTCAAAGGGCATTGAAGTGGGAGGTGGTTGGGTAATGCTCTCTGGCATTGACGAGAAGTTGAAATGGGAAATGAATTGAGTTGAATGATGTTGAGTGAAAATTAATTATTTTCTACAGATAGTCGGGCAATGTGACGGGGGTTTAATGACATTGACAGGTTGGTGTTTCCCATGAAAATTAATTGAAAGGTGGTTTGAGAGATTGTTTTGTTTATTGATTGATGATCCCTTGGGTAGGAAGGAAGTTGACGTATTTTGATGCATTAACATTGGTCTATTGACAGAATTTCAAGGAATTGATATATCTGCTCCTTCATGACTCTCGAAGGATGCTGATGCTTCTTGGTTTACAATGGAACTCTAATATTTGAAATTTGAGTACTTTGGGAATAAAGAATATCTATTCAGACCTTAGTGTGTCGGAGAACAAACAAATCTCGAGGGCAACCTTCAATTTATTAAGCGCACTTTGTAAATCTACCGCGTCTTCGCTTGCGGTAACTGCATCGCTCATAAATAATATCAAGGTTACGTTTGTCCCCTAAAATAATTTTATCCACTAAAAAGAATTTCACAAAGCCATTCGACGTACAATCATAATAGCAAGATGGGCAGGTGATTAAGCATTTTGACGTAACAATCTACACAGACGGTTCAAAGATGGACTGCGGTGTTGGTGCAGGTGTGTTTTTCGAATCCTTAAACATCTCAAAATCCTATAGGCTTCCAAATAATGCCAGTGTTTTCCAGGCGGAATTACTCGCTATACGCGAAGACTGTCGCCAGATCAAATTACACACAAATATAACGCCAAGGCAAAAGATTTCCATACTCACTGATAGCCAAGCTGTTATCAAAGCCTCAGTCACTATATCCTCTAAACTAGTATTAGAATGCCGAAATGGGCTAGCGTCGCTAGATGGACAATTCAAAGTAACCCTGATCTAGGTTCCAGGACATAGTGGAAACGAACTTGCTGATGAAGTGGCCAAGCAAGGCTCAGCCCCCCCAACCTCTCATTTGCGGAATCAGTCTACGTTCCGCTTGGAGCTGTCGAAGCAGAAATCTCCTCAATATTCCTTAAAAAAGCCAACCTCAGATGGAGTAGGCTAACAAACTGTGTCATATCCAGAAAGATGTGGCCAGGCTACAACAAAATTAAGACATCGCCAGATTAACATAGGAGACCACGCAGTCAAACTAGGTATCCCACATAACACACACTGTCGCAGTTGCAATGCCGCAACTGAAAGAGAAACCCTTATCCACTATTTATGCGCTTGTCCGGCACTAGCTAGGGCCAGACAACGAGCATTAGGAAAACCCTTCTTCAGTTCCCTAGATGAAATCTCAAAGAAAAATACCAAAGAACTTATTACTTTTTTGAATTCCACAGGTTGGATCTAGAGACTCCTCACCAACACATCGTAACACCCAGGTTAAATGAGAGTAACAAAACGGCACCTAGTGCTAATTGGGTTCTTATAGAACCACCACTCTTACCTACCTACCTACCTATGTTTGGTTCGTTGACATTATCTTTCAAAAGGTAATCCAAAACCACGTTAAAGAGGAAAGGGCTAAGAACGCTACCCTGATTGACTGGAAATTCCTTAATTATTCCTGCCGCGCACCTCACTGTGGTTCTCACGTTCTCGTATATATTTATATACGGATTAATTTGATATGCATATGTGCGTCTCTGGGACCTTTTGTGCCTTCAGCGCTGTCCGTATGAGATTTCTCGGAGCCCTATCAAGCGTTTTCTCGAGGTCGATAAAAATCATGTGCCGAACTTTCAAGACATCCCGGTATTTCGCCATCAAGAGTTTTAGACTTTGGATTGCGTTGATGATCAATTCAACAATCAATTGATGATCGCTCAACCCAATTATTTGATTATTTGACGATGTAATTGTATGCGACATAAGTTTGATCGAGCGGTAGTTATTGCATTCGCAAATGTCGCCTTTGCCTCGTATAGTTATCGTATCAATAAATTGTGTCCGAGTTCGAATCTGAGTTAAGACTAAATTATAACTGTGCTATTCTATATGTATTTGGAATTGTATGCTCTAATTTTTGGCTTTTTAGACATTTAGCTAAAGATGCCTGTTAAACACGGTTCACGTCTAAACCTATAAAGGTAAGATCTAAACATTATGACGACCCTAATGTACATATGTTTGTTGTTGAACGAAATTGTCCAAAAAACATAGCGAAAGCCCAAAACCATCATCCAAGGGATTTTGAAAGTTGAGCAAAGGTGCACCTAGAAAGCTTAAACTTTGTTCACTTATAAATACAGGGTGTTGCAAATAACTTTTAGTTCTTCCTATAAATATGTATGCTGCCTTGATTAAGAAGTTTCAGAAGTTTATTCAGAAAATTGAAAATGCAAGTTTATTCTTGATAATCGATATTGTCCCCTTCAAAGTACTCTCAATTGGCTTAAACGCACTTATGCCAGCGCTTGATCTAATCCTCGAAACATTTTTTATAATCGGATTTTGGTTAGCCATCAGAGCCGTCTTCGATTTTTTTATTATATCCTCTCGACTGCGAAAACGGGTTCCCCGGAGTGGTTTTTTGAGTCGTTCGAACAGGAAGAAATCGCAGGAAGCCAAATCAGGCGAATTCGGTGGCTGTTGGATGGTATTCGTACTGTTCTTGGTCAAAAATTCACGAATAAGGATGGCATTGTGTGACGGTGCGTTATCGTGGTGCAAAACCCACGAGTTGTTTCCCCACAAATCCGGTCTTTTTTGGCGAATTGCTTCACGCAAACGTCTCATAACCTTGATAAACCATAATAAACCTTGTTGACTGTCTGATCTTGTAGCAAGAATTCATGATGCACAACAGCGTTGTAATCCATGAAAACCGTGAGCATCGCCTTCTTTTTCGACTGAAAACGATGTGGTTTTTTCGGTCTTGGCTCATTCGGTGTACGCCTTTCACTCGCCTGATGCCGGATAGCATTTCTTACTCATAAACCCATGTCTCATCTCCAGTAATTATGCGTTTGATGCATGTTGGGTCGGATTTATCCGTCGGGTCCGTTTTAAACACAAAATTTGATGCAAACTCGTTGTTGCAAAGTTGATCCCATTTTTAGAATCGTAAAAAATCGAAAACACACACGGAGGCAGATGTACTCTCGACAGCGTAGCTTTTACAAATGTCAAGTTACAAAGGGAATAGTAATGACAGATGTGCCAACTTAAAAAAAAAAAAACGTTATGAAAATCGTCTGAAGGGGCGATATGTCATCTTGTAGGGCTTTGAATTACAAGCAAAAAAAGTTGCTGCAAACGTAAAACCAAGAAGAGATTTCCATCAACATAAAACAAAAAAATTTAATTTTTAGATATAAAACCGTACAGCGATCTTTGCATGCAATAATTCAGACAGACAGCAAGTATAATAATTGGCTTCTTCTTTGTTCTATGCCAACCGGACTTAAGTTGGTATGATTTGCATGAATAAAACCCGGAACGATAAATTCAATTTGAAATCGTATAAAAACTTAGCAGCTCAATTAAGGATAAATTACTTTTTTTAAGAAATTAAAGAACAACTGTCAAAATTACCAGAATTAATGTTCTTTTTACGATAAAGGGTTTCACTAGAAATTTCTATAATAAAGTTCGGTATATTTCCAAATGTATTTTTTTTCCCCCCAAAAGAAACATAAAATCACTCATTCATTAAAAATAGCCACTAATAAATTAATTCCCCAATCAATTAACAATAATGCCAACAGTTGTTGCCACACTGTGTTTTTATTTTTATTTTATTGACACAAACAAAATACAATTGACGTTCAGAGTTTCTCTTCTCTGACTCCATGGAATTTTTAATTTAAACTTAATTAAATGTTCATATAGTGAAAAACTGTTTTTAAAAAATTCCGTCATTCTGCAATGATTTTCGTTTAATTTGCATTCGCAATAACAAATGATTTAAAGTTGTTAATTAATGGTACTAAGTGCTAACCGTGCGCACGTCTTTCAGTTCTAAGAATAACCACAAACAAAAATGTTGGTGTTTTTTTTCCCCCAGCTTCCTGGAATTGGTGTTGAAAACATTGCATCCCCAACAGCTGTCAGGACAATTCAATTTCTGGTTCTTTTGCTGTTCATATTTAAGACATCATCTGCACGGAATGTTCATGTTGCAGAGTGATAGAGTGAAAATAAGAAAAAAACGGAAAAACAGAAATTCATGGATCGAAATAAAGGACATTTGCTTGTTTTTTTTTTTGCTACTATTTCCGTGTCATAATGAAAAAGGGTTTCCCTTCCCACGCTAAATATTCATTATCGAGTTTAATTTCAAATCACGGTTCCTTGCAATTTAAAAGGATTTCGGTTCTCGTTTGCGATTTTATTCATCTCACTTAATCGAATTGCAAAAATCCTTAGCACTTGTGTTTACTCACCAGGCCCGGTAGGAAGAATGCTTGATTGAACGCAATTTTAATTGAAATACTCATGAGAGAAAAACAGGGAACTCAAGTGAAATGAATTTCCCATTTGAACTCATTTACTTTATGAGGATTTAGGGATATAGTACGGTAGTTATACGTGCGGATGGAGGCGCAGTCAACATCAAGTGTGTGTTTTGGATTTCATGGATCCAAATAGCAATGAAATATTTATTTTCTGCGAGAGACTTTCCTGGCATTTTATTGGGTTATTTACTGAATGATTTCCTGTTTTTTTAGGCACACAGGAGAGTAAATAAATGAAGTCCAGAGGAGTAAAATTTGATTAGGCTATAAACGGTTTTCTTTTTTTTTTTTTTCCTGCGAAGGAGAGTAGGAATGGATTAATTGTTTGGAATAAGAGAACGGGTTGGAGTGTGTAAATGAATGGGTTCCCTTGACAGGTATTGACATTGCTTGTAGGTTATCACGTTCTGTGCTTAATTTCTTCTATGTAATCAACGGAGAATGATTTGGAACGTTTGTCTCTCAGGTGCTTTTCCGGTAATCAAACAGAAACCGGAAATAATTTGTTTTATTTCACCTAATGGCTGGTCATTGCAATATTAATCTACTACTTTCAGTATTGTTATGGATTACCCTAGGTACATCTTGGTTCTGTGCTGTTTCTATTCCCAAACCATTGTTGAGAAAGGTTATGGACGCAGAGCCGATGCCGTAAAGTCGCTGAAGAACCAACCCACCCTCGGTACGGTCGCATGGTGTTTACGAGTACTGTGAACTGAAAAGCTACAACAATGCCAATAGTTTAGATAACGTCTGTCGCCAATGATTCTGCCCAATACGTCAGTCAATGTATCTTTCGGAAGGAAGTTATAGGACATTCATTAGAAGACAGGAAGTGATTTCATACTTTCTAGTTAATAGTAGGACGTGCGAGTCAAATCATCGATACATTCCAAATTTCAAAAAACTTTTACGAATGGTTTTATAGACTTATTCAAAACTGAGCCAACTTTTGACTGAAAGTCAAACCTGATTTTTATCAGTTTTTTTTTTTTTTTAGGAAAAATTCACTTCAGAGGCTTAGTGTCTGGAAAATTTTCGAATACAATAATCAAAACTCAGAACTGGACCTTCTGTCTATACAGAAAGAAAAAAGGATTCACTTCACAAATTCCCTGCGAGAGGTAAATAAATTTGCGTTTGCTGCACCCTTTGCAAGAGAAGTATCTTGAGAAACGTCTTGACTGCATCATTTATTCTAGAACCACAAGACACGACCAGAATGTAGCAAAAATAAAAGTAGCTTTTAAAATGTGTCTATCTCATGAGTATGTACCACCAGCGACCAAAAAACGCTTTTGATACTTTTCATCCCTCGATTTCACGAACAAATTGAATTTGTTTATATATTTCTGCATATTTGCTACAATAAACAAATCCTGCTCGGATTTGTGTAAACTTTTGATATATTTTTTGCTGTATTTTGAAGTTTTGAAAAGTAAAGCTGGATCTCGTAGGTGAGGGGTTAAATCAAAATACTACTGCTGCAACAAATTAACTAGAAATAAAGGGCATGCTGTTCGTTTGTATACTATTCAAAATGTATGCAAAGTCAAAAAGGCAACAAAATTTAAATTTTGAAAAAAAATAGGCTAACAACTTTTTGCAGACAAGTATGACTTTTGACATCGCCAGACCAACACCACCGTTGCTGAGGTTACTAAGACACTGTACTAATTATTCTGTTGGTAAAGCGTTGTTGGCTAAAACCATATCTATCGTAAGACCGTTCCCTGCCCTTGGAACAAATTGTTCTTCTTTGTGCAATTTTCCAAAAATAATCATTTTTGACATTCAAAAACTTTTTCGCCATATGTCAAAAATTTTAATGGCATGCCGTCACATATGTTTGAAATGACGTAGATATCAATTTTGAATAAAATCGTCTAAGCTGTAACCGAGAAGTAGCTAATTTAAGTTTTTAACGAAAATCGAGCCTATGCCGTCCATTTGACCTCAAATATGAATTTTCGTTGAAATCGTTAAAGCCTTAAGTATAGAGTACCGTTAATTTTGAAGTTAGAATGAAAATTCCGATTTCGCTTCGAATTGTGACCCCACAGACCCCAAATATTAAGTTTGAAGTAAATTCGTTCAGCTGTTTAGGCTGTTGTCAGTGGTACAGATGGTCAGACTCAGTTTATTGAGTTTCTTCATTATACAAGCAGTAACCAAGATTTATCAGAATGTCGCGACCGAAACAATATTCGCTACAGCTAAAAAGCTTGTCATAAATACCGGTACACGTTTAAACGCACTCATCGTGAAACTAGCATTGAACACATCCATTCTATATTGACAGGTGTTCAATGGGTGACATTTATACTAAGTGAACACGCATAAAGATTTACACAAAAGTCGTTTGTAAATATGGAGTGGGGCGATATTGAAAACCGTGTTGCAATAATTTACCTTCACAAAGAAAGAGGCGATATTTTTTTTGGACCTTGCGACCGCTTGGAATCACACGGAATTTTGTGTATCGAACTGTTAAATTGTTTGAGGACACTGGTGGAATAACTGACCTTCAAAGATCCGGACGCCCTCGCACTGTCAGAACTACACATGCGATCAAAGCTGTTAAAGCCAGGATTAATGGGAAACCGCAGCGAAAGCAGAAAATCCTGTCACGAGAAATGAAGATATCGCGGAAATCCATGTCTCGCATTATCAAACAAGATTTGGGACTCAATGGTATAAAAGAGACACTGGCTACTTACTCACAGCTCAATTAAACCAAAAACAGAATGAAAGAGCAAAAACTCTACGCCGCCGGTATGCGCAAAATAATAGCAGTAAACTTTTGTTCACGGATGAACAAATTTTTACTATTGACCAATCGTTCAGTAAGCAAAATGATCGTAGCTGTAGTCTATTTTAGAGCCGATGGCTTGTTCTAATCGACACCTAAATATTGAGTCCTTAAAGAGCGCCCTTATCCGTGCAGTGGACAATTTTCCAATGGACGAGGTGCGTGCTTCGATCGATGAGTGACCACAGCGATTCAAGGCCTGCATAAATGCAAATGGCGACCATTTCAAATAAATTTTTTAAATATTGTTTCCTAAATTATTAGTTAAAGTTTTACAGAAAAAAAAAATCAAAAATACATCACCAAAATGCATGTACCAGTATTTATGACTTAATTAGGTATTTTCGTAGACAGTTTCAGCTCTCTAGGTCGCACGGGTCAAAAGCTGCAAGCATGTGACCCACCGTGAGACAGACACTCTCTTGAATTTGAGGTAAATTTCAACATTCTATGTCAAATTTCACTCCAAAGTTTTAAGCACGGAACGGATTAAGCTAATTTACCTAAAATCCTTTGCGAATGCATGTCAGCTTTTGGGATAAACAGCACTGGAACTCGTTTCTATGGCTGGGGGACATGGTTTAGTAGGATGCAGATCCTGATATACCTACTGGCCATAGAATTGTTATCTTTTTTACATCATATTGGGCAGTATGCCGTGGAGGCTAGGCGATCACCAAACTACATTGAGTTTCATTCAGCGTTAGATACTATAAGTGTGTTACGCAGCTAGAATTCATCGCCATCATAACATCCTTAGCAATGCTAGTTACTTTTACTCGTATAAAGGTTTTCCAAACTAAATTTTCGAAATCGATATAGTTAGTCCCACGGGTGAAGGAATACCGAACATGAGTTCAGAAAGAACTCTCAAAACTTGTATTATATCCTCAGTTGGGGCATAATGCTAGATTTTCACAAATTAATAATTATCAGTGGCGTATACGTAACACTGTGTACAACTTTTATATACGAGTAGGTAATGAATGACATTTTAAAACTTGTCTCAGAAATCAAGAATGTCTGTAACTAACTTTGTTCAGCATGCGCAGGCTTTCTTTTTAATTTTTTTTTGTTTTAGACCGATTATAAAACACATTTTTAGACTTTTGTGGATTATGTAGTCATGTGGAAAATAAGGCAGAGAATTCCAATGGATTTTTTTCCTAAAATCGAACGATACTTTTCGAAAATGACTCGCAATTTCAAACTTTTTCCATGATTTGAATGCTAGGGCTTTATCTACAATAGATAATCACCAAATGTACTCGTAAGAGTTCATTTTTCTAAATTGAAAATCGAAACTACAGATACTTGTTACGTAATACTTCACACAAAACGAGAACGTGTTTACAACAAAACATGTGTAAGCGCACAACCGATTGATGTACACTTCTAACGAAATAATTACCATTAAATCGTAAAACAGGTGGTTAAACCTTTTGCAATTAAAATTAAAAAAAAATCAAAATGCACAGACTAACCGAAAATCACGAAAAGCTTATCCAAAACGCCGGCTAAAATTCAACTGAATTTGAGAAATCCCCTGAAAACGATTCGCACCCTCAACTTGACATCGCTTGCTTTGCTAAAAAAAATATATATATATAAATACCTCAAGTAATTCTCAAGTCACACACAACCGCAAAATCCACATTTCTAAGCTTTAATGACTTATGCCAACATATCAATACAAATGACAGAGACCAGGCCAGGCCAATACTGGAAAACACTTACCTTTCTTTGAAAAAGCCTCGATTCACTAGCCTTGCACGGGGTATCAGTTGCGAGCGCCTATGACTGTTTGTCGTTGAAATTTGTAAATCACTAAATGTCTCCTCACGAATCACCGCTAAACTTCTCGAGCGACGTAAGCTACATGACTCGTTTCCAATGTCAAACGGTTGATTGTATAAATTCGTTGAGTGATAACCACTTTCGTCAACTGTGAGAAATGCGAAATAGAAAATGGAAGAGAGAAAAAATTAATAAACAAAACAAAAAAAAAAATGTTTAAAAATATTAATTGTTATAGTCAAATGTCAGGCAAATGATTAATAACGATGACAGGTGGTGTTGGTGATTGCATTCACTATGACATAAGACAGTATGAAATGTAACGCAGGAACGTGCAATAACTTACTGCAGTTATGCGGTAATTTTTCGTAATCTTTATCGGGATCGACTCGCCAGTAGAATTCAGCTATGTCGAGGGCTTCTTGCTTGTGCGTAGTGTGCTTGTAGTCTAGAGAACGGCTGGGACGCAGTTGATGATCGTCCTCGATGTATTGAGCCGATGACTGACGATTCGTTGAAAGGTCTAGATTTGAGATGGACTTCTGGCGCCAACCAGAGCCGCGTGACGGTTGATAGTGATTGACACTTTGTAACGAACTTTGACCCAAACGTACGCGATCCACGTGATTGTAAGTGTTCTCTTTGGTTTTCCTAAAAATGAAAAGAAAAATTATTTTAAACAAGTCTAGGTCGTCAAATTGATAAAATCTTCGCGTAGGTTGAAATTGATTTCTACCACACCAACAGTTTATTCATCTCATGTTCAAAGTCTTTAAGCTAAGACAACATAAATTGATGATTAAAAGTCGTATTCTCGCATGATTATAGTAAATTTCGCACGGCGCCAAATGTTGCGTGTAACGTTGACATAAAAAATACTGGAAGACCTAGAATCTTGTCTTAACTGAATATCTAAATCTAGATACGTAGTACGAGTAATTAAAAATAAAAGTTAGCAGTTTGTTCTACTGCCCTCAGGAACATAGATCGTTTAATATCTGTTCTGCTATAATCCTTCTGAGAATTAATAGCAGAGCCAAGGTAGGCAAATTGTCTAACCTTAAAAAATAGTATCTATTGTCACACCTATTTTATCTATTTATGAGTTGATTCCTGCGAAAGCACCACTGACATTCGCAACTATCGTACAAGGGTATCTCTAGTGTTATCCTGTAAGTTGCACGCAATTCTTTCATGCCTAAATCCCTTTTTTAGTATCGATGCAGATATTTTCGACTATATTTATCATTTTCGTGACAACCGAAATGAATGCACCATCCCATCCTCGCGACTCCCGTTGGATAGATTTTAGACTTAATGAGATACGAGATGCACAACTTTCATCAGGCAGCGTGACAGTCATCTGGTCAACCGCCAACCAATTTTATTAATTTGCCATCGATGGAAGACACAACTCTACCGCACTGGATGTTAGAACAATCCAAGTTACCCAAATTAACGCATACTATTGCCTGGTTGCAGCGAAGCTACGTAGCCAAAAATCACAATGTAACATCTACATATAGTATAACTATCACCGTGAGTAAAATCAGCGTTAAAGCTTTGTAATGCCAGAGCATTTGACGAACGTATGTAAGTCCCTGGAGTGGAAGATACTAGTCGTATTCCATTGAGCTTGAGCAAGTACATGCAAGTACTTACGAGTAGATATTGAATGGAATTCGATGCAAAGTATTTTTTACTATTTTTTCTAAACAAGAAAAGTCAAGAATTTATGACCTATTAACTTTCTCTGGCTTTCGTTTTTTTAGCCGAGACTATCGTTTTTAGTGTTCTGCACTAGAATGGTATAAAACGGAACACTAACGGATTCTCTCCGTAAATTTTGAACCGTTTAACCATGAGTGCTGGAATTTGACACAAATAATACGATATGTCTCAAATAAGTGTTCAATTTCAAGCAAAAAATATGATATGATGTACTCGTACATAAGTATGTCTAAAACTTTTATCATAACGCGCACAACTCATTTATTCTTGAGTTATACTGGCTTTTATGTTTTTTTTTTTTTTTTTTTTCTTTTTAACTTGGTTCTACCTTCATCATATCTGTGCCAATTTCAACAATTCAAGTGCACAAAATTCTAGAATTTTTCGTAATGTTTCCTAATAGTTTTGAATTTAACATCATTCTTTTGGAAGCAAAATTAATAGTTTTTAAGATTTTTTTAGAATTTCATCAAAATCTGTTCAGTAGTTCTTGAACGAGTCGTGTTAGAACAAGCAGAGGAACAAACTGTGTTCAACTGTTGTTGCCCTGACCCTTTCAAAAACGATAGGCTTCCCTTAATATTCGGATTAACGACAAACTAAAATTAAGAAAAACTTAAAACTATATGTCACTTATGGCGCGAAGTGTCTCCTTCCCCTCCCCTCCGCAAGTGATACTCACGGTGTGTATTGAATTTCTAATCGGTTTGAGCTCAAAATGTATAAACTGAATGATATGCACCGCGTTAGCCGGAGAGATTGTTTCATAATCTGGCACCCACATTTTGGCTTACAACGCAACGAAATGGAAGGATTAAATTTGTCAGCAATTCTCAGTTATGGAATACCAACAAACGAAAAATAAATGAAGGCTTAATTGTATGTAAGAAAGGGCAAAAACTATCCTGTCTTTCAAGACGAAATACGTATATGCAGACACATTATACCTGAGAGAGAGAGAGAACAAAAAGAGGTCTTCATTCACCTAAAACATTCTCACTAATGGCAAATCTGTTTTGCTTGCAATAAAGGCTTACGAAAGTATGAGTACCTCGAATCCAGTACGAGTATCTCTCATGGCACTTTGCTACAATCGTAACACATTTGCAATACTTTTGAGAAAAAAAAGGTATTGCTCATTTACTACTATATTTTCAAAATGCATGTGATTTTGACGTATCGAAAAAGATGCCTTCCACTTAAATGTGAATAGTTGGCAGCACTGTATACAACAGTATAGCACAATATGAAATATTGTTCAGTGCTAGGATAAACGAAATACTTCAGTTTTTCGTACGACTGGTGTAAAAAAAGACTTGTATAGTGAATTATACAGGGACATAACAATTTTGTATTTTAATACAAATACACCCTTAAACTTTTTTCATGATCTGTCAATGTCAAAACGTCAGTCAAGGTTTACATTTTTATCATGGTGAAGTTCACGAACGAGCAACGTTTGGAAATTATTAAAAATTACTACCGAATTTCTGAGTCGATGGTCGCAACTTTAAGAGCTCAAAAGTTTGAAGAAAATCCTGAATTTCATCAAAAATTCATCTTCAGCGATGAAGCTCATTTTTATGTAAATAATAAATTTGCGTTATTGGACAGCAATAAACCCAAATGTGCTTCAAGAGACTCCACTGTATCCACAAAAAGTGATCGTGTGGTGTGGATTTCATGCCGGAGGTGTGATTTCGTCGATGAAAATGATCGCTATATTACGGTCAATGGAGTTCGTTCGCTATCGTGTCATGTTGGAAGACTATTTTTGGCCAAAATTGGATGGACTTGATGACATCAATGATATGTGGTTCCAACAGGATGGTGACACATGCCCCACAGCTGGTCAAATAATTGACCTATTGAAGGGGAAGTTCGGTAATCGTGTAATCTCGAGAAATGGTCCGGTCGAATAGCTCGCTCATGCGATTTAACGCCGATGGACGTATTTTTATGGGGTTACGTTAAGCCGTTGGTTTATGCCAACAAGCCAACAAAGTTAGAGGAGCTCAGGGACAATACCGAACGCGCGATTGCCAACGTTCCGGTCGATATGTGTGGAAGAGTGGTGGAAAATTGGCTCCAAAGAATCGATCGCTGCAAACGTGATCGCGGTGGTCATTATGAACGAGATCGAATTCCGTGCTTAAATTTAACATGTGTACTATACCTGGAATAAATTTCAAATATCTCAATTATTCTTTTATTTAAATACAAAATTGTTATTTCCTTGTTGAAAAACCCTTTACCTTTGCTGTACTGTTTGGCAGCACTGTCCACAAGTGAGTGCCATCAAATGTTTATTAATCGAGCCAACACTAACTGTACACACTCCGTCGCCACTATGCCATCCAATTTAACCCTTTTTAAACGCTAAGAGACTATGACCCGATTTTGTTCGAGACTTTTTGACAAGAAAAGAAAATAGCTTGATCTTCTTTATCTGTGTTTTCAACAAAAAAAAAGTCACCAAGTAAAGGGGCACCAGATAGCAATGATAGTTTTTTCAATTGTTATGTTTCAGCAGCTGTCAAAGTTACCAATAACATCCAGCTGTCAAAATATTCAGTAAGGCCATTTCATCATGCATCTTTTGACGCCTCCCGAACGTGTGGAAATTATTAAAAAAATTTATCGAAATTCCGGCTCAGTTGTAAATACGCAACGTGAATTTAGTCGTGAGATCGGTCGTCATCATGGCTTCAGTGCGCAGGCAATTCGTCGCACCGTGGAAAAGTTTGAGCGTGAGTGCACTCTTTTCGACCTTAAGCCACCAACCAGACAGAGATCGGTGCTAAGTGAAAACATAGCCGCCGTAGCTGCCAGTAACGAAGAAGACCCAGAAATGTCGATTCGGCGCCGATCAGCTGAATCCATATAAGATTGTGCTGACACAAGAATTGAAGCCGGACGACCGTAGACAACGCCGTGAGTTCGCTAATTGGACGCTGGAAATATTGGCCGGAGATTTGGATTTTGGCCAACAACTCATCTTCTCGGACGAGGCCCATTTTTAGCTCAGAGACTATGTCGTCAACAAGCAAAATTGCCATTATTGGAGCGACCACAATGCACAAGTATTCGACCAAGCACCAATGCATGCACAAAGATTGACTGTTTGGTGCGGTTTGTGGCACGAAATGGAAGGAAGGAGACACCGTTACCGTCAATGGTCCTCGGTATAGAGCGATGTTAACCGACTTTCTGTGGCCAGAGCTCGACAACATCGATATATCCGAGCTGTGGTTCCAACAAGACGGCGCTACATGCCATACGACGCAACGCTCGAAGTGGTGAAGGAGAAATTTGGCGACTGGGTCATCTCACGGCGAGCGTTCATCAATTGGCTGCCGCGATCATGTGACTTGACACCCCTCGATTATTTTCTCTGGGGCTACGTCAAGTCCTTAGTCTACGCTAACAAGCCACTTTGGACGAGCTCGAGCCCAACATTCGAGACGCTATTGCCGGAATAACGTCGCACAAATTGGACCGACCGCTTGAAGCACTGCCAGAGTATTCGAGGCATGAATGTAGCTTCAAAATAAAGTCAGAATCAATTTGATATCTCACACCGTTTTATTTAAATTTATTTTCCTATCGTTCTTATCTGGTCACCCTATATGTCACACACATTTAACGAAACTCAGGTGGAGTATTTTGTCGTTTGTACACGTTTTTATGAAAAAGTTGCGACTTTTTCTACTCCGTGACTATTTTTTTTTTTAGCAACTTCTTCACATTCTTTAACGGCAACCCTGTGCAGCACATCTCTTGGGTGGACACAGCAGTCATGAAAAAACAATGTTGCGGATAAACTAGGCTTCCAACGCTATTCTTCGGCCTACTACTCAGCATGGTCATGAGAAGTTCTCTCGAAATTGGATAAGGCCCATCTTTACTGCATGGAAAGTGAGCGTAACAGACAATTGAAACCAATTCTTACAATCTGCAACTTCCTTACTGCGTTGTCATCACAAAAAAAAACCTGGTTTATACAAATTGTCTGTTTGGCATACATCACTTATTAAATGAATTAAAATGCGTTAAGTGATAAAATATTATAAAATAAATAATAATAAATACACAATTTGATGAACTGTGTCAATTGAATTATTTAAATTATTCTTATTGATTTCATGGTCGCTATATGTTAATGAAAACCAAATCCACGTTAATATCTCGCATTAAATTAATCAATGTATGCAAATGTGGTCACATGTTTTCAGCACGCACGATTTAAAATCAATTTGCATGCAAAGTGCAATAATTTTGTTTTCCCTTGAATTTTTGAATTTGAGTTAATCGGCTTAAAAGTTGAGCAGAATATGTATACAATTTAAATGTCTCATGTTACAACCTGGTTCAGTGACCCAGGCTGGAAATATTCATACTCTATCGTTTATTTTATATAGTATCTACAGTGCAGAATTATTTTATGTTAGGTAGATGGGTGCCTTGTGACGGCTCACTTAGACCAAGACATTCGGGTCCATTGTGCCCAATCGTTTAACCCTGGAAACGTTAAAAGTCCGCTGTTAGAACCAGAGGTCCGTAAGCTCTATATTACCTAAGTCCTCCAATTCCGAGAAGAAGTAACTTCCGAGAGTCCTCATTCTTGTAACGGATAGGGCAAGACAATCACACAGCAGGTGACGAACTGATTCAATTTCTTCTTCGTCCCTGCAGCTTCTACAGTGGTCATTATGTAGCATACCGAGTCGCTCCGCGTGAACTCCAATGGCACAATGACCAGTAATTATTCCAAAAACGACCCGTGTATTATAACGACTAAGTTTCACCAGAGGAGTTGATCTCTTCTTGCTAAAGGCCGGCCATAGCGCCCTGGACTTTGCGCATGTTTCCAGATGAATCCATCGTCTGTTTGCTCGATCGGTGGTTTCGTCTTCTATTTTCTTTCGTAGGGAACTGATTGGGGTTACTACAAAAGGGAGGGCCCGCGATAAGTGCAGCGCCGACCCTTTCCTAGCAAGCTCGTCAGCCCTTTCATTTCCTTCGATATCCATATGCCCTGGTTCTCACAAGCCTTGATCTAATTACAGCAGAGTCCAGAGCCTTAATGGCTGCCTGGCTGTCTATATAGACAGTTATCGTTTTACCAACGATATTACTCTCGCGTATAATTTCCGCAGTCTGTATGATGGCCGTGATATCGGCCTGAAAGAAGCTGCAGTCGTCAGGAATTCTTATGTTGAATCTCCTTTCAAATGCTAGCGTAGGGGTCTTGAAATCAGTTTCCGCCGATCTGCTGGTAATTCCCCATCGGGATAAAATGGAGGCATGGTCGTAAAGGCTCGATGACCACAATCGGCCTTCTTTCAGTCTTACAGCGGTTTTAGCCGCCAGACTGCTACAGTATATATCAAGCGGAATGAAACTGAGCATGGTTTCCATTGCCACTGTAGGTGTTGTTCTTATTGACCCCATGACTCCGATACACGCTGCCCTTTAGATTTTGGTGAGGTTTGAAAGCTGATATTGCTTCTCAAGAACCATCCACCAAACTAGTGAACCATATGTGAGAATGGGTCTTACGACCTCTGTGTATATCCAGTACACTACAGCTGGTTTGAAGCCCCACGTGTTACTGAATGCCTTTTTCCAAGAATAGAAAGCTACGCTAGCTTTTTTAATGCGTCCGGCAGTGTTATCCTTCCAGTTCAGTTTGGAATCTAAAATTACGCCCAGATACCGAGCTGAACTTGAGATACTTAGTTCAATACCACCGATATTTGGGGGTCTGAAGGTAGCAATTGATCTCTTCTTAGTGAAAAGAACTACCTCTGTCTTTTAGGAGTTTACTCCCAGCCCTTTGCTGCTGACCCAATTATTCACTAGTTGTAGTGCAAGATTTAGTCTTTCGCTTAGGACTGAAACCAGGATGACCACATCGTCGGCATAAGCCGTCGTGTTGAAGCCGTTTACCTTCAGTATCACCAAGATCTCATCCACTACGAGGAGCCATAATAAAGGAGATAGAACTCCGCCTTGGGGGGTTCCTCTGCAGATGCTTCTCCGGATGGTTACATCTCCAAGCATTCAAAATATAATCCTCGATTGAAGCATCTGTGCAATCCAATTGCAGAGACCCATGTTTAAATGAGCTCTGTGTAGGCTGTCCAGGATCGCGTCAGTGTATACGTTGTTAAAAGCCCCTTCAATGTCTAGGAACGCCCCGAGAGTGAACTCTATAAAGTGGAGGGATCTTCCTATACTTGATACGTCCCTGTGTAGCGCAGTATCTACCGATCTGCCGCAGATGTATGCGTGTTGTGATTTAGATAGGTAAATATCGCCAATCACGTTTCTTATGTATACATCTATTAAACGTTCCAGTGTTTTTAGCATAAAAGACGACAGACTGATAGGTCACAGGTGTTTTACGTTTGTGTGGCTCGCTTTCCCCGCTTTGGGAATAAATACGACACGCACCTCCCGCCATGCTTTAGGAACATATCCTAGCTTAAGGCATCCTGTGAAAATGCGCTTGAGCCATTGTAGAGCAATATCCACTGGCTCTTGCAGCATCACAGATCGACTGCTATCCATTCCTGGTACCTTATATGGAGCAAATGATTTAATTGCCCAGGCTATCTTATCATCATCTATTATATTCAAAACTATATTAAACATATGTATTGTAATATGCGAGCTACGGCTCGAGTAGCTATAATTCTCTTGCGGTTATAATTCTCTCTTAATTCTGCGACGTCGTATCCGTCTCTTATTGTGGACACGAACCTCGAATGAAAAGACACTTCGGAAAGTGTTGCCTACATCTGTGAGCGTAGTTATTATGCTACATTATGTTACAGTATCTATAGATACAATTTTAAAATGCTTGTGCATGATATGATGAAATTATAAACTCACGACTACAAAGGTCAAATCTGCCTGAAATTAATTACCAGTAAGGGGTTAATATACTTTTTACTTTTATGGTTTTTAATGCATGTTCCCAAAATTTTTAAATCATAAAAAAATTCGAAAGAAATTCTGTCCACGACGATGATAAATTATTTTTGTTCTCTGACAAATTTATGCTAATCTAACGTAACCTACGATCTTCTTAAAAGTAGGTTATTGAATTTTGCTTACGTCTTCTCTCTCTCTAAAGAATATATTGGTGGCAGTTTGCGTAAAAAAGTGAAATTTGAAAATTAGGAAAGCAACACAAAGTGTTCTAGTTCAATCAGCAGTTATTGTATTTACACTTTCTTCATTAGTTCGTAATTATCATAGTTGCAATTTGCAAATTTGTTAATTTGAAAGCGAATAACTGGTTGGGTTATTCTATTTTGATATTTGTGTGTTAATTTTTGTGGTGAAGCGAATTTGTTTTCTTATAAGACTCACATGCCATGTATCTAGATACGTCAAAAGAAGAGCGATGGTGTGTGCTGTGCATCCATATGTTCGTGCAAAGAGCTATGATAGAATGACAGGCTAGCTGCCTAATTAATTACAAGAAAATCCATTTGGACTGAACCTTATCCATTATGTTTTAATTAGTTCGAAATGTCAATCATCCTTAGACAGCTGTTGAACAAAATATTCCCAAACCTAATTCTCACTTAATTCATAAAATTAGGCACAAGGTTAGGTTATTGGGGTGACCGCATAGTGAATCGTGCCGCCTTAAACCCATTGTGGTCCTCATTACGGAATGTAAATTAGGCGCGAAATAAATCGTTTATTAATGTAGAATTCAGGGAATACCTTCGTACGCACTCTTTATCAAAACTCAATTACCTAATAAGACATTGTCCTTATAATAAAAAGAACAGTAAGACGTTTGACTTTCAGCAGTTTCACTAACCATTTTGTGAAGCATTTACTACCAAATAAAAGCCGCTTATATTAATAATCCTCTATTACCTGTTAAGAATTTCCTTTCCGTTAATGTTCCTCCATTAGGTTTTTAAAATTCCATTTAGAAAAAGTATACACCCTCGTTAGGATTAATACACTCCTCATTTATGCATGACTAACCAGAACCGCAATAACCGAATATGCTAATTTTTTTTTTAATCTTCGTATAAAATGCAAATACAGTTTCCTCGTCTAAAATATTTGAATAGAAAAGCATGCACCGCATTGAGGGCGCATATGTGCGATGAAAAGGTTTCGGAGAAGGACTTTGTCCTTTCAACTAACTGTTACAATGCAAACTTTTTATAATATATTCGTCGGGTTCATTAGAATTGTTTGAGATTCATGCACCGGAATTTACATATTCCTCAAAGGACATATGAATGATTGAGAAGCAAAGTGCGTCAAACTAAGTAGTTTATCAAAAAATATGTTGACCTAGTAAAATTGAAAGTTTCATGAAAGCAAAAGTGATGGACGTAAAATTGTTCGTAAAGGTGTAAAGTTATGCGCTCAAAGCGTTATGCTATTTTAGTGCAATTTATCAATTAGAGTATTCATTGCCGAAAATATTAAGCCATCTGCATATATTGTTTGCTGAGTAATAAGCAAAATAATAAATTTGTAATCCGAAAGTATCATACTATTGCCACCAGTTGTGCAACAGTCGTTAGGTTTGCGTGGTTGTGTGTGTTGACTCTGAGTACAGGTGCTTGAGATTCGTTTCTAGGTTTTTTGGTTGTATCTTATGTCGAATGTGACTATAGCTGCAAAAGTAATTTCTGTTTTTGTTTGTTCGGTGAACCGATTTTGGTGAATTTTTTTAAATTAATTTGAGGATTCGTCTACTCACTTTGGGAAGGGATATACACGCAAGGACAATTCGCTGTAAGTGATGCAACATCATGACGTGAATCTACAATCCTCAGACGGAGAATACTCTATGAAGAAGTACCGAAGTACTTGAGCTTCTGGTGTTTGGTGATTCTGGCTAACTAGATACCTGAAAAGTGTTGATATTTGGTTCTTTTTTTTAAGTATCAGCACCAGGTTGATAAAATAACTAAATAACTGACTACATATTTACTAAGAGTGGGTTCTTTTGAAAAGTGTTATTTTCACAAAGCTTTATCGCATTTCAATTAGCGCAACATTTTGTTGGACTTGATAGGACTATTTTACGAAGACAGCGACTTAAGTTCAGTTTCGTTGTAGCTACATCTTCACAAACAAGCAGATATAGCACAAAGCTTTTATTATAATTCTCGCAGTAGTGAAGTGAAACGGAAAGATGAAGAGGTCATGGTTTTGAGAGCATGGTTTTGATTACATGCCTTCAGAGTTATCTTAAAAATCACCACAATTTATATTTAAATATTTGTTTCCACTTAGTTTTACCCAATTTAATCAATTTTCGTTTTCTATGTCATTTCAGGTATGCTTGATAACATGCACCAATAGTTTAATATCATGAACTGAGTGTTGATGGCTTTTTCGTAAGTATCTGCTCTGTACTTTGTCTGTAATGTGCAATGAATCTGTTACAAAAAGGATCTAACTACATCGAATTCGTTTGTGAGCAATTGATTCGTATGTGTATTAAATAAAAATAATTATGGTAACATTTATTCATCACACAGGGACAACAAATGTTTATTTTCTAAGCACTCTCACCTAGTCGATAGATCAGAATCGCTTTAATTTTGATCACGTAACCTAACAAGAACAATATGCTTTGCTAATTTAGGTCAATCAAATTAATTATTGAAGACTAGATGAACCGCTCGGTGTATTTAATAGTAGTGCTGTAAAAAATTTTGTGTCCGTTATTTTCATATACTCATAGTACTCGTTACCCGTAAGGTAGGAGTACTCAAAATAGTATTCAAACACACACCTATCAAGTAACAAACAAGAGGATATAATATGCGATTCCAAAGCATACGAGTAAGAGATACAATTCTCATGCTCTAAAAGAATCCAGTACCCCAAATTATTCAGACACACCAACCAAGCATCAAATTAGTGAAAAGCAAAATCCCTCCTAAGAAATAGATTCAAATTAAGAGTTGTGCTCTCACGAAACACCAATACATTCAACCAACACCGAAAGTTTATAGATAATCACGTGTTTTTTGTGTGTGTAGATAAGTACGAAGCAGAAAAACTCTATACATTTTTCCATCCAACAAAAACTCATAGCATATTCCCAGACTAAGCAAAGAAAGGATGCACAAAGTTCGCAAATTTATAGGCTTTCGGTTATCTCAACACGTACTCTGTTAATTGATCCGTTCTTCCCCAAGCAAACTTTACGGTGAAAACATCGAAAGGGTACATATGGTATGCAACTTTCATCTGGATTGTAAGTATTTTTTTTGTTGTAGACGACGTGTTGCAAAATTGTTTAAAAAAAATCCAACGAGTCGTTGTTAAGTAGGGCAGATACTTAGTACCAAGCATATAAATTCAGTGCTAATAGATAGCTAAATGCCAGATCGCCAAGAGAACAACTCAACCACCCAACTTTTTTGAGCGGTCTTAAATTTGATCATCACTAAAAACTATCGCCCTGTCTGTTCATCTATGCGTCTATATAAATGCGCTACTGTCGATCCTACGTATAGAATATTATTTAATATAAACAAGAATAAAGTTGCTTTTGATGTGCGGATAACTAAATTCTGTGCAGAATCTGTAAGACATATGTATACCGAAGGATAAACTAAGATTTTAATCTCTGGGGTTCATCATCTTTCACTATTTGAAATTATACCAGCACATAGCCCTTGGTACATTTTGAATATGTCGCCGAATGCAGTGAATCCTTCGATCCTAGGTTCCATTGTCAATGAAATGCAAATGTACCAATATCTAGTACCTGGAAGTATATCACCGAATTCGATGAGTTCAGATTTTGTTGCATACGTATTGGTGCTAGATTTTCTACCATTTGGTATGATTGGGTATAGTATATTGGGATAAGTGGAGAATATTTTTTATTTTATTTTTTTTTTTGCCGAGAGGGTGAAAATGTGTGAGATTTTTACTAACTAAAAACACCACTCTTCAAGATTAATACTACAACTAAGCCGACGCTTATCCGGCAGTTTTATTTTCGCTTACGAGACTCATGATTTTTGGAAAAAGATGTTCGTATGTAATTTAAAAAGAATGTTGCACTTCAGGCGAGTTAAATTCCAATGAAAGTTCCTGCGATTTTTACGACCGGCATATACTATGACGCAAGGTCAAAAGTTTTTGTAGAATGTAGAGTAGAATATTGATTACTATAACAGTCTGTGCATGTCTCTTTACTTAATACATTTGTTAAACGAACTCTGCTTATTCCTTTATTTAATTGACTGAATCTTAGAAACAATGAGTAAACTCTGACCTTTGTTTGCCACCTACCTATGTACGTACCTCTCAATCGAAACCTTCTACTACCTCTCTTCACAATTTGCATTCTACCTGTCTGTAAGTCTGTTGTGAATAATAACTTTGTTAACAACACACATTTTCTATGGGATAAGAATATAATTATTTTAAACGACCACACAAAGCTCGAAACAACTATTCTCATGAATTACATTATATTTCCCCAGCATCTAAGCACGGCTAGAATTTAATTACATACCATCTAGCACTTAAAAAAAAATCTATACATCCTCTTCTCATCAGAAAATCACCTCTCAAATTACGTAATTCATGTTGAAATCATATATTTCAAACCTATTCAATTCGTTTAACTTATTTATTCATCTAATTGTATAACTTAAACTTTTATAAGACAACAATATTAGTCATGGTAAATAAATATATTGATACTCTCTTATAAAACACTTAAGACTACTTTTTGCACTTGTACTGATATTAAAAGTGAGAAAAAATCATAATTAGTGGAAAAAAAAATCTCATAAAAGTTGCTTCAGAAAATAAAAATTAGTTTCCATCTAACCACACGTAGAGTGTTAGTCAAGTCAGTAGTGAGAGGTACAAACTTAATTAATATTTGTTGCTTGTGGCTTGTTAAAAATAAAATAATGAGCCTTCTCGAAAAAAAAAAAATTATCTTTCGTATAAAAATGTTTCACTTGATCTCGAATTTAATTAAAAAAGTAAAAAAAAAAAAAAACACTGCGTAGGTCTACAAATATATACTCGTATAATTGAAATTCAGCCTGCAAATCTCTAAGATGATGTGATATTTTGTGTGACTGTGTTTGTACCTCCATCACGGGAAGGATGGTTTATCGGATTTCGCTGGAATTTGTATGATAGCCAATTTAAGTATAAACCATTTGAAAATTAAATTTGGATACAAGTAAAGGTTTGGATTAGTTTCATGATTTTTAAAACGTCAAGCATTTTCATTGAATTCTAAACATTTACATCACGAAAGCCTTGTAATGAATGCTCGACAGTGGTCATAAAATGAATATACGAAGTCAGTGTCAATCTATGATTTTATGACACTTGTTGCGGTTGGGTGTCATGTAATGAAGGTATTTTATTGCTGTGACGACACGCAATGATGTTTTGTGATGACGTTTACTACAAAGGGATAAGACGGGATATTCATTTCGAGGTTGGAATTTAACATCACTGTCATATGGCATATGTCAAATTCATCTATCATCCATAGTGACATTTCTCAATATGAATCGTTTAACCACCGCTCAACGCATTAAAATTGTTGCATCTTACTACAAAAATAAAGTTCTGTAAAATCGGTTGTGTTCATGATGTCGTACTACCGATGTGCATCATCGTTATGCTCGTTCAACTGAAAACGTAGCCGCTGTGAGTGCATGAAGGACACATTTATTTTGCATTGAAGAACCTCTGAACCACCAACAGCTTCAAAACCCTTGTCAACACTTTTCTCGATACCCACTTTGCTTGTAAACCAATAACGATATCAATTATTACTCTTGACGTGTTGCTATTCAGCCAGCATCCTTTCAGCGCTAACTATACTTTTTGAAACTTTCTTGGATCCATAATCGCTCTGAAGAATTTGCCTCTGTACTTCGTAGCTAATACTTCCCATGTAATAGGATTCTTTAACTTGATAAATTGTGTGCAACCAAGTACGTGTATATCCGTTTAAGTTTATGTAACAATTTGAAAATCAGATTAGGTGAAATTGAATGGAGAGTTTATCTCTGCCATGATGTTTTGTTTTGCAAACTTTTTTTTTTTTTTAAATCGCCAATCGCGGTTAGTGTTCCGTACTGTCATTTTAAGTGTATGTTTGTGCTCACACCGCTCAAATGCTCAAAGATGTTTTGATAGAATTTAATTTGCATGTACATATGTAGATCATTTCGTCTAAAAAACTTTCAAAATCGGATCAAGTATGAGTGGGATGTGTTTCAAAAATCTTTAAATCATTTTTGTTAGCCGCCTAACTCAAGAAGTCCTGAACGGATTTTGGTAAAACTTAGCACGTAGGCTTAGACTAATACGACAGTAGTTTCACTTGAAATCGACATCGAATGGAGTGGGAGTAAGGTATGAGGATGGGTTTAAAACATTTCTGAATCATTTTTACTACTCAAGAACCATCCAACGGATTTTGGGGAAATTTTGATTTTAAGTTTTTTTTTTTTGTAATTTGGGGATATGAATACCCTTAAAATATTTTAGGGCACGGGCGGTTGTAGAAAGTGAGAGCGGAAGAAAGACTCATGTAGTGGGTTTGAAACTCAGGTGGTATTAAGTTTCAGTAAACTCCAAGGGTGGCGTCCAGATAATTTGGGAGCATTTTTGTTTTGTTGTTATTATCGTTGCTTATAATTCACAGTATTTTTTTCAGTCCTCCTGATGTCATTATCACGGTCTAGTTGCATTTCCAGCCATATGACCACCCCACTGCCAGTGTTATGCCTTCACAGTAGACCGACTTTTTTTATTTATTTCATGCGAAATAAATAGATGATTCATGACATCAGGATTTGATTTGGGAACCTGCAGCGTGACAAGCGATGATGTTAGCACTACACCATGGTCGCCCTCAAAGTTATGTCAGATACGTATGTCAATACATTTCGCTGAAAATCATTAAAATCAGCGGATGAAGACGAGATTAGTTATGGTGGAATGATTTTTCACGTCAACTATTCTTATATTTTTCAAGAACTGTTTGTGCCAGAAGATTTTTGTTCTCAAACTTTTTTATACAAAACTTTTCAAATTTTCACAATAATAGTTTCGCCTTTTGAGTTTTTTTTTTTTTCCTCAAGTTTATCCAAAAAAAAGTTCAGCTTTAATAATAATTTAATTATGCCTCCAAAAGCTCCCCCATGAAAACATTTTTTACAATTTGTTCCCTTTATTTTTTGTGCAAAATTCCAGCTCTCTAGGTTAAAAAGTTCGGAAGTTACAAGCGTGTGACTGACACACGGACAGACGGCGAACAGGCACCGTGTTGAATCCATTAGTGTTCCGTTTATACATACTATTCTGTTCCGGGACACTAAAAAGTAGTTTGAGGTGACGTTCAACTCTATTTCATTGATAGGATGCGGATAAATTACTCATGACATTGCCAAAAGTGACAGGGTGGATTTTTGATTTGTCCAAACGAATTTCGTACTATAACATCGTGGTGCTATAACATCATGGTGCTATAACATCATTGTGCTATATCATGGCGCTATAACATCGTGATGCTATAACATCGGAGTGCTATAACATCGTGGTGCTATAACATCGTGGTACTATAACTTCGTGATGCTAACCATCGTGGTGCTATAACATCGTGGTGCTATAACATCGTGGTACTATAACTTCGTGGTGCTATAAGATCGTGGTGCTATAACATCGTGGGGCTATAACATCATGGTGCTATAACATCGTGGTGCTATTACATCGTGGTACTATAACTTCGTGGTGCTATAACATCGTGGTACTATAAGATCGTGGTGCTATAACATCGTGGTGCTATAACATCGTGGTGCTACGGTGTCATGGTGCTATAACATCGTAGTGCACCACGTAAAACTTCTCTATACTGACCTATACAACAAACAGAAAATCGACTCTGCCGTTTTTGTGTTATAGCTTTGTAATACGTAAAACACAGATATATGTACGACACTTTATCTTTTATTAGAAAAAGGATATCAACTAGAAATGTTGTTGCTATCAGACGAAATTTGCCTATCTGGCCCGCGTGCTGCCATTAATCTTGGCGGTGCAAGAAAATATTCTTAGTCATGAAAAAGACATGTGCAGAGGAAGTCAGATACATATAGTCTATTCCTTCTGCTTATCTCTGCAGATCGCTCTGAGCATGTCTGCCAATGACGCAGTGTCCGTTGATGAGTTTGTGAGCTTGAAAATGTTATCTACACGGTGACTTAGACCTGTGTTTGCCATAGTAGTCTAGCAGTGTTCCAATTGTTAAGATCTATAGTTTGCTTTTTCTACAGCATCAGCGTGAGTCATCTACTTAACAAATGATATTGGCGCGTTGGCTGTTTGTACCGGGTGAACCCTATCTAGCTAATTAATCAGCTGCACAATTTCACTAAGTTGACTGCGAGAGATCTTATTGCTACCTTACTGTCGATGCAGATTGCAATATCAGTTCGCGATATTGGATTCATCGATGCTTTGGAAACATTGCAGTGGGTGCATGTCTAGATTCATACCTGAAGACAGATATTGAATCATTCTAAAGGACGTCCAATATTAGACTTTTGCAACCCAAGTTAAAGTCAACTTCAGTTTTTTTAGTGTCAGAAATATTTCAATTTAACGTAAAGATTTTGGCATGTCTTACAATCAGCTCCTTCCACAATCACGAGTGTCATAGGTTAAGGGCCATTTGAAAGCCAACTGTCTATTAGTAAGTGGAACATGGTTTGCAACGCTGCAATGAAAGAGGTTATCAGCGCACCCACGATACCGAGTCATGCTACTCGTTGGGTTTACACCAGATCTCCATCGCAGACCACCATACAGTTACTCTATGAGTGAGTATATGATAGTGCCCCGAGATGCCTCAAGTACTGTCCCATCTGACAAGCTCCGAAACGTAACCATGACTACTTCAACCTATAGCAAGATGTGGTGGTATCCCAACGACATATAATCAGTGCATTATCTTTGGCTGGTGCCCCCGCCTTGGGCCTATAGACATCTTGCACGAGTAACGACCGACCATTGATCTCCTAGCATGATCAGGAACATGTTCCTTCTATGTTTGCTTTCTGTCTAACCAAAGTCCTTGATATCTCGCGCTGTTCGAAAAGCTTAGGGTAGAGTCATTGAGTTTTGGAGGTGTTATGAAAGTGTGACTACATAAATCTGCAATTAAAATCATAGTTTAAGATTTAGCACACATGTTTGCTTGATTTTAGCTTAGAGCAAGGGGTGCTCTCTTACAAATTTTAATGAAGAAACATGCACACATGGATTTTGCTTTTGAAAGACCAGGCTTGCATTTCAATAAGCAACATTCAGCTTAATCCAGATCCTCCTTAACTGCGGAGATTATGCAGAGAATACCAAATAAGCTTTCGATGATAGAATTCAGTGTTTAACCAATTCCAGTTTAACTACAAAATATAGATAACGACTGTCCAACTTTCGCCGATATCGCCAACAAATAATTAAGATACATTCTGTTCGTTAGTTCTACCAATTCGCTCTCTGACAACAATAAATATTCATTTCCACCAGACTGCACAGACATAAATACATACGCACTCGTCCTTGAACTATAGTGGAATTTCTTAAAGCCATATGCTCCCTTAATATAGGCAAAAATTTCCAACAAATTGCTAGTCATATGGCAATCATCTGACAATATTTGATAGCAATCTCAATGCCTGTTGTATTTTGTGGTTTTACTAGTTGATTTCATCGAGATGTGTACTCTCTGATGTCACGTCCTGACAAGATGACCTTGAGACTTTATACAGCAGCTAAGTAAGTGTTATTTATCTTAATAAAACTTGAACATGGAATTTTAATACTCGTAGTCCAATATTCTTCTTCTTCCGAAATGCCTTTAGAACCTCACTTTATTTACGTTTTTTAATTCCCCCTTCCTATCAAAGTATTTGTAATTACCTCAACAAAACGTGTATTATCCAATTTTCACTCGAAATCTCATTAATTATTTTTGTTCTCTTAATTCACTTGTTCCTTCGAAAACAAATAAAACATTTACACAACGCAGTTTAAAAAAAAAAATCACGATTTTCGCATCAACAATTTAACAACTATCCAAACATTATATACGAGTACACTGCGGATACTCAATTTCTACTGCACCATCATCAAAAGGCACTCAGAAACTCACTAAAATATCGTTAAAAATATTTATTTTGAACTTAACTCAAATATATGAAATTAAGAAACGCTTTTCACACCATCATCCGGAGGACGTACGACGAGTACGTGGTTGCATATGTCACTACACCATGAAAAATATATTTTTTGACATACGATCGTCACGCTTACAAGTCACGGTATTTCAAAATTAAATTTATTTCACTTTCAATTTCACCGATAGATACTCGTTTTTTGTTTCACTAAAATAGTTCTCTTAAGTCAGACTTAATGGATCATCCCCAATTAAAACTAAATTAAGTACTATTCAACTTTAACCGAAAGTATCTCTACTATCTACAAGAGGTCATTATTAGTATCTCCACAGCCATATGGATAACCCGTATCTATGTGTGTTTTCGCGGTCGAGTTCGGACGTAAACTAAAAACCATGCGCATACAGCTGATGCCGCTTGCTTAGCTTCCACACTCCTGACTCAACTCGAGTGTTGTTATGACGCGTATCTTTGTGGCGGGTCGGTTAAAGAAAAAAAAAAAATATTCAAAGCTGGGGGCATCTGGTACGAGTAAAACAAAAAATAAACTTCAATTGTTGTATGTTTTTGAATATCGGATTTTTTCCTCCCTGTACTTCAGAGATACATCCATTCATGGTGTATTTTGTTTATCCGATGACAGAGGGGGATCTTGTCATACTCACTACCGTGCTGCTGTTCGTTTGTTCTTGTCGGAGATAATTGTGTCACTTTTGAGTGAACTTTTGACTGCTTGTACTCGTATACGAGTATGCCTATGCGATGGTTGCCTAATTTGTATTGTTCGTTCGGTTTATGCCTGTCAAAATGGCATGATCATTGTTTATGTTTTTTTTTTTTTTTTTTTGGTTTTTTGTAGGGTTTATGTGAATTTACAAAAGAGATACAGATAAATTCATGACCTTTACCTGTCTAGTTACGAGTAACTTTTTTTTTTTTTTTCTGCAGATTTTGAAATATCGTGAACTGATTTGCTTGATAGATTTCAATAGATTTAATGATGCAGAGCCGAGGGAATACTACTTCATTACTCTATCTATTGTTTTGTCGAGTTCATATTTTTATCAATTTGACATTGGCGTGTGATATTCGGCTTGGGTTTCAAATTCAAACGCTTTCTATTAATTGTCACTTAATGGCTTTCCTCATAAATAATTTTTTTTGGGGCAGGGTAGTTTATGCTTTTATTGGTTAAGCAATAAATTGAACTGTGACGTGATTCCGTTTAGCTAAACCCCAAAAATAAAATCCCCAATCAATCATCTAACAGAGTCATGAGTGGAACCAGGGGTAGGCTATCGATTGGATGCAGTCATAAATTGAGTATAAAGTTGGTTGACCCTTGGTCAACAAGTAGTGGCGAAAGAAGGTTGAGTAATGCACTGTTGGCTTTGTTTTCGGAATCGTTAATCGACTTACATATGTTTACGAGTATGCCATGTCTGAAACCACACAATTGTATGTCATTGTGGTGGGTAAGAGAATGTACCTGGTGTCGACTAGGCACGATCGTTGCTTTTTTCCGTTTAGGAAAAGTACAGATGTTGGTTTCATTTTACTTGTTTGACCTCTGCATTGCAAAATTTAAGGGTCCAATCTGTGAATTGTTTTGTATGTTGCCATACTGACCTTACACTCTTTGAACGATCAAAGTTGTATGGCTTTTGGACAATTTTAAAGTTTAAACCAGGAAGTGAAGAGAGGTGCCTGTAAAATACATACACATACAGGATGCGGGGGCTATTTGAGGACATGTCTTTGTTTAGTCGTAGTGTTGATAGCAGACGATTAAGATTTCCCCGGGCACAATGTCAGATAATTACCTAACAGAAGAAATGAAAAAACACGCCGAGATTGTTGGCATATGCGCAGACTAAAATGATCTCGGTTTGCGTCGACTTGGAGTCTTCTGGCGGCGGTGTATCGCCTGATTTGAAATATAAAAAGCATTCAACATTTTCGGACAGCACGGAAAGCCCAGAACTTGTTGAACAAGTGCAGCATCGTATTCATCATGACCCTAGAACGTCGATGAAGTCAATTACAAGGGACTTTCAAGTATTTGAGCGACTATTCGCGGTTCATGGAAACTTCCGATACAAGTCTTATGCCATGAGAAGAGGTCAGTTTTCGAAGGAAATGCAAAACCAGCGTGTGCTCCTAGGAAGGTGGCCCCGCAACGAGTTGAAACATCCGGAACAAAATTTCAACCAGGAACAGAAGGTTAATAGAAGGAACGACAGAAGGCTGTTTTCATATGTTTCCTGCCAGTGTGATGGTGCTTGGAATAGTGAGCTATGAACGTCAGGTTATGGCTCCCTACTTTTCCCCACAAATTCCTCGAGTTTGAAATTTCAATCTTAAATACTATTTAGATTAGTCTTCTATCGTGATTTGCTCCTGAAAAATGTTTCTCATTTATCTTCTGTGGTTTCGAAAAAAATGTATTTTTAAACTCATTTTCTGTGATGGTACTCGATTTCCGAACTATTTGGGCGCTACTGGCTTTTTTGAAGACAGATCTCATCTGCATTAGCTCTTAGGTATGCTTTCGAAGACTTTCCTCCTTTCGTTACCGGAGCAAATGACGGTTTAACACTCTCCTCCAGCATCTTAAGCAGGAACTTGTCTCTCGGAGACTTGAAGAATACCTTCATACGAATCTGATAAAATCCAAGCTTCTTCACCATTTAGCAAGACTGGAATGATGATCCTTTTCAAAAGAGCCTTGCAACTGGATTGCTTTCTTATTTTAAAGTCTCTAACCATAAGTTTTCGGTTGCCTCAAGGTTGTAGCTGACGGTAATTTATTTGTATTGTCAGCATTTACTTCGTCTTATCCTCTTTTATTATAACCAATCTCATTCTAGATTCTACTGTGTCAATGCTGGCGAAAGCTACGCTGACTATTTGCTTTGCTCCGCCGAAGGATATCGTGAAGATTGTCTGATGGGTAATTTTCCAGGTCTGAAACCATATTTATAGGGACTAATTAGCTTGTCGATGAAAAGTTTTATGCGCTCAGGTCTTATCTGATTGAAAAATCGGAAAGTGATGTTCTCGAAGCTAATGCGTCTCCAATTTTGTACAGGTGGAACGATCTACTTCTAGTACTTCTTTTTATAGAGAATTTTCTTATCTTTAATTTCGTTGGCATTTTAGATTTATTAGATAGCAAAGAAATTAAAAAAAAAATGTTGGAAGTGGAAAATAAAGTGTTTTTTTCAGGTTAGAGTCAAAAAAGTCATTTTAACGTTTCTGTTTTAATATCGAACTGAGTGAACAATTAAACAACATATAGAAGCAAGTATGTGCGAAATCGTGGTTTAGTGGTTAAGTGCGCGATCACTGACCAGAAGACTCAAGGTTCGAGTTCCGAAAAATACCAAAACGTTTTTTTCATGGTCACCTCTCGTGAACTTCTAACAAACATCCGTGAGTGGTCAGGAGAAGCATCTCTCAATCGAACAATTTGCCTTCGGAAATAGCTTGAGAAGTTAAGCTTTTGGGGTGTTAGCCCCAAAATATTTATATTTATATTTATGTTTGTATAAGTACAATGTGGACATCAAATGAAAGGTGACAATGCGTTCTAAAAAAGTGTAGTTTCTTTATTTTCACTTCATCAAATTTCGAGAAAAATCAGAGGTATTCTCCCAATCCTCCTGAATTATTGAATTCTTGGAAAATCTGAGTTAGAAGTTTGTTTGCGGGCGCTTCTTCAGGACGCGCAGGGAAGCGGTATGAAATAATCCTTTTGTTACATAAGAAATTTGATATCCCGAAAGCAGACTGAAAAATGCTTATCATGTTTTTTTTTCAAACTTCTGAGTCACGTATTTTGGAAACTCGAGGGTTGGAGATACTCATTTTTCACAGACATTCTTCCTCTGTGAGAAATATTTTTGGATTCAACTCAAAGAGCTCTTTTTAGCGAAATGTCCTATATACGAACAAAATTATTGCGACATTTGCTTGTACGAAAGCCACCTCCAAAATAACCGGTTTTTTTCAAAAAATGTGTTTGAGTCACTATTCTGCATGATCCGTACAAAAATCGTGCATATACTCGTAGCTTTTATAGTTTAGTAAGCAGAAGGTGCTGACACACGGGTGGATGAACGCGCATTTATTTTGACACAAACACGAATGGAAGGGAACTACACTTGGCCGAAAAAAATTGTTTGGCATTTCTGGAACTCGTACACGCACTTAAACACTGAGCTGTATCGATCGGACCATGTCCGTTCATCCGCCTGTCTGTATGTCACCAATTTTTCGGCCTGAAATTTCGAACTAGAAAGAGATGTAATTTCTTATACAAGCTTTTTGAAATACAAAGCAGTAAAAGTGTAAACATATTTGAGATCCACCCACAAAACACGCCCACTTTTCAAAAAATACCCTTTTTCAATTTGTTTACTAGAACCTGAAGTCGATTAAGCAAGATATATACATAAACGTTGACTTTCTCTGCAATTCGTCTAAATATTGTAGATGACCACGCCCACTTTTGGGGGCGTTGACGTCTCATCAGAATCCATGAATTCGAATTGCAAATACTGACAACCACCCCATTTTCTCTACGAAAGTGTCCTAACAACAGTTTTTCTGATCAAATTTCTTAGAGCAAAAACAAAATACTGTTCAGTTACAACAAAGCCAGTTGTGGTTGGGTGGTGGTGTCTTCTCTGATAGGCTTAATTTAAACCTCTCTTTTCGTCTCCCAAACCACTGTAGCGTGTTCCAGGCGGAGATAATGGCAATAAGGGAAGTCTTGTCTTAGCTAAAAAAAAACGTGATATCGACCTTTGATGTCCGCATCTTTTCAGACAGCCAAGCAGCAATCATCCTCAATAAATTCTTTAACAGCTGTAGACTGCCGATCGTCTCTTATAGAGATGGCGGAGCAGTTTACTATTCACCTAATTTGGGTGCCGCGGCATAGGGATATTCCAGGGAATTGTAAGGCTGACGAACTTGCGAGACATGGAATAATAATAATCATCCTTTCAGGGAAAAGTTCTCTGGGTATGCATACGAGGGTGGGTCAATAAGTCCCTGAAAAATGAAATAAGGAACACTCTTTTCGGTATAAAAACATTTTATTTTTCAACATAGTCTCCTTTTAGCTCTACACACTTCATGCAACGTTTCTCCAATTTGTTGATGCCCTCCAAATAATACAATTGCTCGAGCCCCTCAAAATAAGCGCAGGGGCTAAATCTGGGGAATATGCTGGATGAGGAAGGAGTTTGTAGCCTAACTCATGCAATTTTGCCATTGCGACTGCGGACTTGTGCGCCGGTGCGTTGTCCTGATGAAAAAGAACTTTTTTCTTCGCCAAATGAGGCCGTTTTTGCTTCAAATCGGCTTGGAATCGATCTGCGTAATATCGGTGATCGTTTTACCCTTTTCAAGGTAATCGATGTGAATAACACCACGCGCATCCCAAAAAACTGTCGCCATGACCTTGTTTGCTGACAAACCCGCCTTGGCCTTCTTCGGCTTCGATTCACGAGGAGAAGTCCATTGTTTTGACTGTTCCTTGGTTTCTGGTGTGTTGTGGTGAATCCAGGTTTCATCCACGGTTACGAAACGGCACAAAAACTCAGTCGAGTTTTTCTGTAACATCGCCAAACACACCTATGAAGTTGGCAAACGAATGCGTTTGTTGTCGATTGTGAGCAAACGCGGCACCCATCTTGCGGAAAGCTTTTTCATGTCCAAATATTTATGTAAAATCGAAATCACTGAGCCATGTGATAAGCCTGTGGCTCTTCAAGCTCGCGCACTTTCACTCGCTGATCGTCCATGGATTTTGTCGACCATTTCTGGTGTGGTGACCTCAATTGGGCGACCAGAACGTTCGGCATCACTTGTGCTTGAACGACTGCACCGAAATTGAGTAAACCAGTGGTGAATGGTTCCAATCGTTGGTGAAGAGTCCTCATAATGTTTGCCAAGCTTTTGTTTGGTTTGCGTGATAGTTTTTTGTCGCAAAAAATAGTGTTTAATGAGCACTCAAAATTCACTTTTTTCCATTTTAACGAAAATGCTAGTAGGCGTCTATATAAAATGGCTGCCACAACAAAACTATTTGACAGATCTGTCTGAAAATTTGGGTGCGTTCTTTTGAAAGATGATTCTTGACAAAAAAAATTAAATTTAAGGTGACGACACAATTTGTGTTAATTTTCAGGGACTTATTGACCCACCCTCGTATCGCTACATGCAAACTTAAATTAAAGCTGGATGCTATTGAAAAGACAAATTCTAGGTGGACAAGGAGTACAACTTTTCTAGCGACAAAACAGATTTGGCCTAAGCTGGATCTGAAATGCTCTAAGAATTTAATTCCTCTCAATAGAATGCATATGCGCTGTTATAGGTGTCATTACTGGACACTGTCTAATAGGCAAACATGCAACAAGGCTTGGCGTCTTCGCAAATGATTTCTACAGAAACTGTATGGACGAGGAGGAGGAGAAGACTATTCTTCACCTTCTTTGCACCTGGCCAGCTCTCTCTTAAAGAAGGAAACTCCACTTCTACGTTTCATCAGAAGCTCCAAATGGTTCAATGAGTAGCCTAGAGGGCGTTTCCCAAACCCATGTAGTATCACAATGGACCTATTACTGGACTAAGTGTGTTAACTTTTCCTTTAAAACAATTGCGTTTGATTTTTACTTTTTTTTTATTTTCTCACTGTTCTGGGACGACAATAATGCTTATTAGCATAATTAAGCTACTTCCGCTCTTAAATTTAATTTGGGAAATGGCACCTATCGCGAATAAATGAATGGAAACAATCTGGATTTTTTTTTTAAACAATTTACACCAAGGCACACAATTTCTATGGAAATTATAATGATGCCGAAATGATACTATGTACGATGCGCTTATGTGTACGTTGGCCCTTTTACTTCTATCACCGCTTTAACTCGAAATAGAATATCTAGTTAACTATCTCATTATATTTCATCTCTACACGAATCTACAAACATCTCTGTTCATATACATAGGTACATATGTAGTTTGTCTACTTCGTGCAAAAAATCAATAGCTAAAGATGTTATCTGTTTGCTCCTAAATAAAAAGAGAATCGTGTACTGAATATAAAAATTCATACAAGTACGAATAAATTGGCGTGCACTTTACTGCTTTTCAAGTTCTCGTGTCGATAATATATTTAAACATCTCATTGTTTCTGTTCGTGAACCTTTACTGCATCTATTGTATTTTGTCATATGCACCCTTAAACATGGTTTTAAGTGTATAACCGCTTGGTTGAACACCTAAGTGAATTGCGGAAGTAGTTTTTTTTTGTTTCCAATGACAATATTTCCAATTAAACAGAAAATTATATAGGGGTATTTATAGCAGGCATTCCAAGCCCCAGGGATACAAGTAATTCTCAATAATTATTAAGGTTAATGTCAATAACCTTTAATGCATAGCTATCGCATGTTGAAAAGTTTTTCTATATGGAACGATACGGTTTTATTAGAAAGAATTATTGATAACTTTTGTGGGTACAACGTATCTTTTGAAAACAATTTTCTTGTTGTACGAGTAAGCCATGTAATAACAAGAATCGATTCATCTATTGTACATATCTAAGTAGCCCAAGAATTTTAGACGAAATTTAGGTCAGACCTCGAAAAAAGAAGTTAGCTAAGTGTATTGAACAACATACTTCAAGTTTCTTAATTTCCCATGTGCGCATCATTGTGTTTCCGCGAAAATCACACTTTTTTTCTGAAAATGACCTAAAAATGCGCGAACTGATTCGAAAGTTAATATTTTACGGCAGCATCCCCTCTACATGGGATGCTGTTAAATTTAAACATTATTCTTTCATGAAAATGGTTTTCTGAGTGCTAGATTTCAGAATTTTCGCTTACGACTCAAATAACTCAGGAACTACTGAACGGATTTTGATGAAGTTTGGTTAAAAATTTGAGTGTGGTGTGCATATAGGATCTGAAAATCGTGAAATTTAAATGAAGTGGAGGTCAGATATAGAGGTAACTTAAAAGTAACTTAAAATTGTCTCTTATCACACATCTAACACAAGAACGGATTTTGATGAAATTTGGTCTACAGATCAGGTCAAATGATGGTCACACCTACGCGCTATAACCAACAAAGTAAAAATTGAGTAATATTCAGCAAAAAATTGATATGTACTCTATTTTTTCGCAGGTATTCTCTCCTTGATGAATACAATTGTATAGTTATAGTTAGAAAGTTTCGTAATGTGTTTGTTTCTTATCGCTACCTCTTGAAGTTTGGGGATGATCTAGATTGTTATAAAAATTGCGTACACTTACTAAAGACAGGGTGTTACAGTGAAAAAATTTGTCGCTACCTATACGATTTCGCTATATGTGTACGACTTTCCGCATACCTTCAGACGCCCGCACAGGACTTAGAAAGCTGAGATTTTATAGGCTCATAGCAAGAGATTTCAAAGTACAGGGTGTTAGACAGAACATTGATCTTCTGGGTTCTACACAACTTTCTTTTTTGTATGTATCTTCCCACACCTATAGAAGCTATCGAACTACCTATAAAGCTGAGACTTTGTAGACTTAAAGTATGACGCGGAAGAACGTAATCCCTTCAAATTTAAGATTTTCGTAATGGAGGGTGTTTTACAGATAAGTTTTCTTTCAATTTATGTATAATTTTCCTATTTGTGCGTGATGAAGTTCTCGAATATCTTAAAAAACTGGAACCGATTAAACAGAAGATTATCAAACATGGATTACAACGCAACCGAATTATCGAATTTCAAAGTACAAAGTATTGCACAGAAAATTTGTCTTTTGATTTGTGTATAATTTGCCTATTTCTGTATGCAGATCACGCGAGAGGATATAGTTTACATCAATTTTTAATTTCACTAACAGAGGGGGTTACAAAGCATATTTTTCTTTTAATTTATATATACTCGTAGATTACATGTTATTTTGACACTGGCACCTCTTTTGCGTTCAAAAAATTTAAAACAGTGCATATTACATCCCTGCGGTACGTAATGAATAGATTTACGCTTGAACAACGCTGGAAAATATTAAAAACTTGCTTTTATAGTGAGTGCTGTGAAACAGTGCGAATTTTGAAAATAAATTTTGGTCGAAATAATGCACCAACCATGCCGGCTGTACGCAAGTTTGTGAAGAAAGTTCGTGAGATTGACATGCTATTTGATAATACACGTTATCCTTGTATTTGTCCAGTGCGGTAAGTCCAGAATATTGCTGTTTTTGCCGAAAGTGTGCGCCTAAACCCGAGAACCCATTATTGGCCCACTTTTCTTCAAAGATGAATATGTCCACAATGTTACAGTCAGCGGAGAGTGTTACAGAGTCATGATAACCGATTTTGTTTGGCCAGAATCTGAGAAAACGATCTCTGGTTTCAGCAAGACGTCGCTACGTGCCATACAAGCCGTCCAACAATCGATCTATTGCGCATTAAGTTCAATAATCGTGTAATCAGTCGTTTTGGTGATGTTGCTTGGCCTCCACGGAGCTGCGGAATGACGTCAAAGATTGATATTATCAATCCAGAAACGATTCAGGTACTTAGTTACAATATTGATTGAGCTATTCATGAAATAGAGCCCCGAACCATCAAAAATATACTGCAAAATTGGGTTGGCAGGATAAACTGGATGAACCAGCCATTTTTTTTTATTTTCTATAAATAATCGGAATCTCTTCACTCGGAAGGACGATTATGGCGACCGTAAAATGGGCGAAGCGCGCGGAACGTTGCCCGAACAGAACACCCATTTTGATAAAACTATTTTACGGGGTGGCCGTGGTGTAGTGGTAACATCATCGCTTGTCATGCTACAGGTTCACGGTTCGAATCCTGATGTAAATAATCATCTATTTATTTCGCATGAAATAAATAAAAAGTCGATCAATTGCGAAAGCTTATGTCAATCTCTACTGCGAAGGCATAACACTGGCAGTAGGGCGGTCATATGGCTAAAATGCAACTTGATCGTGATGATGACATCAGGAGGACGGAAAAAAATACTGTAAATCATGAGCAACGACAAAAGCAAAAACAAACAAGCTCCCCAGTTATCTGGACAGCCACCCTTGGAATTCACTGAAACTTAATACCACCTGAGTTTCTATACCAATCTGTTTTTCTCTCTGTCTCTTCCCCTTTCCTCAAAACGCCCGTGTCCTAAAATTAGTATAAGAGTATTCATAACCCCTTTCACACGTGCAAATTATAAAAAAAAAAAATTATTTGCACGTGTTGTTGAACGCTATATCCGTCCATGGTGATTTGGCAAAACTAGACTGAATAAATGACAGCCAATTTGACAGATGTAGCTTCAAAAATATGGCCGCTATCAACTGTCAAAGTTCGGAAGTCCCTATTGGACGACCCTGTATATAAAATTAACATTCTTAAATACATTATTTAGCCATAAACCTAAGATTCCTATGCTAAAGTATGTATCCTCAATCGGATTCAACTAAAATGATGATGTTTGGAAACTTTTATTTTTTAACTATAAAACTCCAACTAAGTTATCCTCGTTTATACGAGTATAGTGGCCATAAATTTGTACTCCAAGAAAGATATTTTTTGTCATCACTCTAGAAAACTGCACGATTTAATGTTTTCGTGTATAAAGTCAAATCCTGTCAATCTTTACTCGAATTTCATTCCCTAATGGAGACTGTCATAAAATATAATTCAATTATTTAATCCTTTTTCCATTTTCGTTGAGATATAAAAAAAAATATTCTCAAGAGACCCCCTACCGCGGTTTGAATTTCAAAAAGTCCTTTATAACACGAAATTTATCTGCCTGCAAAATGGCGCAGGGCGGAGCTGAAAACACTTGAAAGTTTTTTGTTTGTAGAATTTTCCTTACAATCAACATTTATAATTTTATTTATTTCCCCCCTTCATATATTTGGCATGTTTTCGAAAGAAGAAAGAAAACTTTTTCATTTTAGAGTTGTTTGGCGTTTTGTTTGTTTGTTTTTTTTTTTTTTTTCGCAGATAGAGAATGTAATTGTTTTTATCCGCCATGAGGAAGTATCTATATCCCAATAATGGCTCGAAAACAAAATAACACTTCTTTAAATTTTTTCAAATCTTTCTCCCAAAAGAATTCCTGTCCAAACAAAAAAAATTTCTGAATTCCTAACACGTAGCCAAGTTGCCGCTTGTTATAACTTTTTTCTGCTCAGGCAATCCAAAAATAAATCCAAACTTTACTTCAAATGTTTTGCCATTTATTTTTGTTCTGTTATCTGTCACAAAATGGGACTGTTTTACGGTAACAGTATGCTCTATTGTCCTTGCAACAACAAGTTGCGATAAAGTATAGTGTGCATAGCGGGTAATATCCTCACAAGATGGTGTGGATATCTTAAGTGTTTCTTTGATAAATTTGCATTAATCCCATTAATCCTGTTTCACTCTGTGGGTTCATTTATCCTTGGGGCGTGTTGAGAGTCTTTTAAAATGCCATTAAATGTATTTAAATGATGTTGCTTTGTTGAGGTTTGTTGTGAACTTACAAAGGAAGGGTAGACATGATGAGACCACATGATTTATGACAGGGGGTTTTGTATCGGATTTTAATAGAGAAAGAGTCCTTTGGATACGTGATTTACAACAGAGTGGATTAATGGAAATACTCGCACTTTATGTGTCTGCCTTTTTGTTGATCCATTTAAGTGTCGTCACAGCCTCTGAGGAATATAAATATTTTGCAGAACGGTGTGGATCGTAAAAAATGTTTCCTTAAATGCTCTGCTGTAGGACCCGTCAAAATATTCACGACATTATACATATCGGCAGCAGGATAATCTCTGCGACAAAATGACCCAACGAGTGAATGTCCTCGCCATAAAATCTCTTACCAAACATAAGTTTAAGCTTATGCTGGCCTAATATTAAGAAAACAACATCATTTTGCAGCGTACTTCAACTTTATTCAGGCAATTGGTATGTGCAATCATTTTCCCCTGACATTTTGTCGCAGGATTAAGAGGCGACGAAATGAAATGTCGAGGATATTTGATCGGTTTAACCTTTGGTGTTATGTGTACCTTTATTGAGGAGTAACTACTATGTAAATGTTCAATTCCCGTATAGCAAAAAAAAAATAAGGAGAAAGGAGAAAAACAAGTCTCACTATACATGCATCACTCAAAATAAATAGCTACATCACTCGCTGAATTAAAATTATTAGTTTTTTTTTTTTCTAGATCAGAGAAACGAATTAATTTCTTTCATTGCTCGTCCTCAGAATATCGTATTCGTATCAAAATCAGCGTTTCCACTGACCTAAGAAAAAATATGCCACTTAGGAGACTAAATTATGTCAGGTGACATAATTATCTATAAAAATTGTAAGCAAAAAAAAAAAACAAACAAGGGAACTTAAAGTTTAACCCTCATCTATTCCTATCTCAAAATTATGTCACAATCACATAATCCGACAAAAAAAATTTACCTTTTAGGGAAAGTGTGTGCCTCTGCTATAATCTCCAGCAGTTATTTGTCCAAGACAATCAATTAATCAAGTAAAGCCGTCGTTTATGAAGAAGAAGTTCAAACTCAAAGCATACAAAGCGGGAAAATAATATTTGATAAATAAAAAGTACCGCACGAGTTTGTAGAAATTTATTTTCGCTGCATGTAGTAGACAAATTTTATTGTTCAAACGATGGGGGTTTGAATTTCAAAATATAGAGGCACGTAAGAAGTTTATTTAAAGAGGCCAACCAGCTTTGACCAAAACTATAAATATGTCACTTGTTCTGAAACTGTTAATACAGGGTGCGGAGGCTATTTGAGGACAAATTTGAAAAAAAAAAAAAAACAAAATGATCATACTCGTAACTTATCCAAAAAAAAATTGTCACATAAATACATGCCTAGTCTAGTCATAAATATTGATACAATTTTTATTGCGACAATTTTAAATAAAATATTAGTAGAACTCTTCATGTTAACCGTTATTTAACCCGTTGCTTTTATGCTTCTTTGTCGCGGAAAAGATTTTTGTTTTTAGTCGTTTACAATCGTGGAATGGGGTGACATCTAAAATCGTGTCGTTGTGATCGGCTTATACAAGTGTAATATGGCAAAAGGTGATATCTTTCGGACCTTGCGACCGCTTGGAATCACTCGGTGTTTTGTTTATCGTACTATTAAATTATTCAAGGATATTAGTGGAGTACGTGACCGTCAAATATGCGGCCGTCCACGCACTGTGAGGACTCCGGGAGCCATCAAAGCCGTACAAGCTCGAATCAGACGCAAAGCACTGAAAAAGCAGAAGATCTTGTCGCGGGAAATGAACATTTCGCAAAAATCCATGTCTCGCATCATCAAAGAAGACTTGAGACTTAGTGCCTACAAAAGACACATTGTACACCTGCCAGTCGTATTGAAGCAAAAATCAAAAGCTCCCTTAAGGCGGTACGCTAAAAATGCTCACCGACGAGAAAATTGTTACCGTCGAAGAAACTTTTAATAAACAAATGATCAAGTGTATGCTCGGACATCAAAAGAAGCTTCAGAACTTCTTCCAATGGTTGAAAGAGGCCACCACCCCGCAAATGTTATAGTATGGTGGGGAGTGAGCTACGATGGCATAACCAACCTCCATTTTTGTGAAAAAGGAGTCAAGACTTCGGCGAAAGTTTACCAAACCAGTGTTTTGGAAGACGTCGTTAAGCCTCTAACAATGTTCGCAAACAAGCACTGGACATTCCAACAATATTCTGCTCAAGCCCACAAGACGAAAACCACTCAAGAGTGGCTAAAAAAAATTTACCCGACTTCATTTCACCGGATGATTGGCCAGCTGGTAGTCCGGACCTCAACCCTTTGGATTACAAGTTGAGGTCTGTTTTAGAGGGAATGGCCTGCTCTACTCATCACCGAAATATTGAGTCTTTGAAGCGAGCCGTTGTCCGCGCTGACGTCAACTTTCCGATGAATGAGGTCAGTAATGCAAATGGCGGCGATTTCGAATGAAGTCTTGCATAACTTGTAGCTAGGGATTTGATAAATAAAAAGTATAAATTTGTTTTTAAAAATATCAGCGCGTTTTCATTTGGCATAAGTTTTTCTTTGTATCAGTGACTAGACTAGGTACACGTCTGTAGCCCATATTTATTAAACAAAATCACCTGCAGCATCGATAATAGCCTAAATTCATGACCGGAAATATGAGCACGCAGGCATTAAATGGTTTTTGCTTATGTTGGCCATCACTTGGACAATGGCATCCTTCAAAGCTTGTGGGGGTATTTGTTGGTTTTCTGTTCAACTATACCCCACACAACGTATTAAGGTCTGGTGAGGTAGGTGCCCATAAATTTTGTGGGAAACGATCATGAAAATTGATCGCCATCCATTCGTGAGTTGTCGCAGCTTTATGAACACATTGGTCTTCTTCCACTTACGCTGTTTATCCAGGGCTTAACAACTGCCTCGTGCACCTCGATGTATCCGATAGTATTCACTGGAACACCGTATGGGAAAAAGTAGGGAGGCATAACATGACGTTCACAGCTCACTTCTTCAAGGCCCATCACACTGGCATGCATTACATGGGGGACATCTTAAGGCTCTGCTTACAGCCATCTGTCGTTCCTTCTATTGATCTTCTGGTCCTGATCGAAAAAAGGACTGGATCTTCCGGATGTTTAAACTTGTTGAAGAGTCGCCTTCCTTGGAGCACACCCTGGTTTTTCATTTCCTCCGATGTAAACTGGCCACTTCTCATGACATACTCGTAAGACTTATATCGGAGGTTTTCATGAACCACACCGCGAATTAGTCGCTAGGACAAAAAGGGTTTAGCATTGAATTTAAAAGATTGTGCCTGATCACGTAATTGCACGATTTTAAAATTGCCTCGTAAACTTAACCTGTCTTGGACAAATGGAGCCCAATGCAGAATCCAGGACTGCAGCTTGTAGACCTTTTGATTGTCATGGTTCGTCTGGCAAGAAGACTTATATGAAATATTTATTGATAGATATGCCCGAAGATTTGTAGGTATCAGGAAAGTATAGATCAGCGCTTTACCAGCGATAATGACGACATTATCGAAGTCCGATGCTGGCAAATAATCGTTCTTTGTATGACCGTCAACTTCACTTCAGTGATAGTTCACGCAAATTTGGAAAAATAGAAGAAATAATTTGTAAAAAGTTTATATATGGAATATGTAGGAACCCGTCCTATGATAAATTGTGAAAGACGAAATCATTGGTTTAAGCACGCAAAGGTAAATGTGCATCTTAAATGCGCCCTTTTCTTTCCTTTTTTGTTTGCTTTTATCTCTCAAACGCTTTATCCTACAATAAAGCTATAAGAGATAGAAATATTTCGATTAGAATGTCATACATCCAAAAGTATTCCTAAGTGTATCAGTTTAACTAAGGCATCCTCTCCGTGACACATTATATTTCCTTGTATGTTGCATACATCCCTAATTGACAGCCTCTCCCAAATGATCCTTTCAAACAGAAAAAAAGTTGTTAATATCCCTCACTTTAACATATTTTCCGCATTGAAATTTAAATATTTCCCTCTACCGAAAAGTCAACGAGTAAATGCGTAAATACAAGGAAAATCCCTTTAGGCTTAGACCTTCCCCAACTTTTGAGTGCGAAAATGAAAAAAAAAAAAAACAAAACAAATTCCCATGGTTTATGAATTTTTTCTTTGCCAGAAAGTTAATTTTTAGTATTCAGATGGTTTACTCGTATTTCTCTTTGTTATTCAAAAAAAAGAAGAAAAGAATACAAATAGCACGAGTAGCGCATTCTCAGAGTTATTTCTGCATGAAGTCGTTATAGTACGAGTATACGAGTATGTACCATGGCAATGCTCCGGGGAACACTTTGAGGATTAGAAACATTTGTAGAGTGTGCTATGTTCATAGATTCTGCTGTATTCTTTTTGCTCTCTAAAAATCACTTTCAGTTTTGTTTTGCCGACGCAATGTTTGTTCGTTTAAATATTCGGAATTAAAATTCCGTGGGGATTCTTAAGGGATTCTATGATGAAATTTTAGTTCAAAAGTGATTTATGGAAAGCAATCGACTTTTAGTTGAGGTATTTCAATGCAAATCTGGTATGGATCCGATTTAAATATCTTATATTGGAGAGAAGGTTTTTTTGTATTTGATAGAATTTTATGTAATTTAATTTTTAGAAATAGAGGGGATTTTTTGTTTGTATCATTATTTGTCCGTTTACATAGGATTTGAGAGATAAGCCACAGTGTCGCCTTAGTAATCCGGTTGTAGGTTAGGTTGGGAAAAGTGTACTCGGTGAGCTTAAGATTCATTGTATGTGAACACTTCATTGTGATCTTAGGAACCCATCGTTATTTCTTACCAGCTCGTAAGCCAGTTTGTGCTTCTTGTGAATTTCAGTAGATCCGTAGCAAAGTCATCTTCTCAGTACTTGCATTAAGCATAGTACACCTATCGCACCAACAAATCAGGGAAGGGCATCTGCCTAGAAAAGTACAAAAACGCGGAACACATACTATTTGAGCGTGTGGCTCTGTGTAAAATAAAGTGGCAACTCTTCCAGAAGTATACTCGTACCCTCAATTTAAAACACCTAAAGACTAGATGTGAATACAAAATCACTACCTGTGAACTACTCATAGAAAATGAATATTCACATTTACTACCTGTTTTCATTTAACATTTCACAGTTTTAAACTCACGACAAAGCATGTTCAGACTTACGTCACGAGGTGCGAGATTTTGTGATTTACTCCATAATTCGCTCATTCAAACTCGTATATGTGAATCGTGAAAAATGTAGGACTTTACCCCGAGGCGAACATCTCAAAAACGGTGCATCGTACGAAAAAAAATATTTTTTTACCGAACTTTTAGGCTTTGAAATTCTCTACAAGATGGATACCGAATGTTTCAAAATTCGGTATCCAAATGTACGCAGTTGTTCAAAACGCTAGACTTCACTCCGAAAAGGTTTCTTTGCCTCCCAACCTCATACGCCACAGGGATTTTTTTTTTATTGTCCCGCTTTTTGAATGAATGAACGAAATCATTTAATAGTTGCTGTCATTCAGTTACTAACTATCGATAGTCAAATTCATTCGAAAGTCTCCAACACTAGTTTTTAGTTAGTTTATCTCCTCTAAATACTGTACGAGGTTTAGTTCTAAAAACATTTACCTACATATGTCGCACTATCGTGAATTCACGTTCGTAGGTTATATTCACAGTGAATCAAAAATCACGTTCACAGTTATACCTGTGAACGTTAATTCACGACTTACCCTAACTCTACTAAAAACGCCACCACAGAAAATTTCGTCACCTGCACCTCTGAAATAACTGACTAATGGTATAATTACAGTGATGGTATAATTATTATGGGCGAAGTCAATACCTTATTCATATATGAACTGAGACCTATAGTTAATTTAATTTAGTCGATACGCAACGTCGATCAAGTTGTCCAATAGACACACAGGTTCACAATCCGAGTTCGCATGGTATCTCCATCAATATTTTCTTCCATCCAAAATAGGCTCTTCATTGCACAGTCCGCTACAGGATTTCCAGTATCCTAGTTGCCCCTAGCACCTGGGGTACTATTGGTTCAAAAATGTTACTCAAAACGGAAAATGCTAGCCACCTAACCATTCGGAATCTTACAAACTGCAAGAAAGCTGAAAGTCTATTAAACCTGACCATGTATTGTACGAGTATTAATAAAAAGAACGTTTTAAAAATAGAGTCTTGCAAAATGTTTATCAATAAAAAATATGTACAATTTTAAACATTTTCCCCAACAACGTTAATGCTTCCTTAAATTCTCACAATTTTCTATGAAATAAGATGTCTGGTTGTATACAAAATTTAAATTTAAATGGAGTCCTTGTATTTATTCGATCCCGGTTCTATTTGAATTTACGTTTTCTCCAATTTGCACTTCTAATTGTCCTTTTATTGCTCTCTACACTTTACAGAATGTACCAACAGGAAAGCCCTCAGCATTTCGCAGTATATGCAAATTTATTTTGAAGTTACTGGGGATGTAAATTCCGAGTGGATTTATTGTAGCGTGCTTTAATTTATTGTCCTTGAAATGTTTTTTTTTTTTTTTTTTTCTTTTGTTTTATTCATTGTTCAAAGACTTTGAGATGGTATGAATGTTTGCTGAAAAATGGACGTCGTGTTATATCGCTGTCGTAGTAGTTTGACATTGTTCATTCAAATATTATTCAAGGCCTTAAATTTATACTTTGTTTCTGTTGGAAATGATATTTGTCAACGAATAGATACGAGAAACCGTCCCGTATTTTGAATCAAGGCAGGATATTATACAAAAAAAAAATACTGTTCCTTTCACGGAACTAGGACTACTATTGTTAATTTTAAAACAAATTTGCATTCCAATACGTTCAATAGACGCAACAGTATCTTTTTCCTTAGGCAAACCCCACAGGCGGACCAGTAGGGATGCAGTAAAGTGGCAGGTTTGTGATCCTTCTACTCCGGATCATAACTTCACCGTAAGAAGAAGAAGAAGGCGCAACAGTATCTTTTCCCCATGGGCATTCTTGTACGGAGTTTTCAAATGATTATTGTCCGACTATTTTAAAGTTGGCTGCAACTAATAATAAATCTTTTGTTTCATGTACGAGTATCTTTACAAAAATACAATCCTCCAATAAATATTGCATCTGTAGATGCATAATTAAATTTCTCCATTCACCTAACTACTGTAATGCATAATTAAATTTTATATTTCTCTCGAAGTGCAGATACATAGATAGTGGTGGAAAGAAATACTGTCACGTATCTGAATTTCCAATTCCCAAAGATTGCAATGCACAGCTGCACAAGTTCCAAGACTATCATTTTATTATTCCATGTTGAATTCCTCTTGCAGGGATTCAACTACTCGTACATATGTATAAAATGTTCAATACTATTTCAAAGCACGTAGCTTTTTATATAAAAGTGCAAACTTTTACACTGGAGAAAAATTACGGCCTATCAAGAAAACTACCGCAGGGAATAGCTGACTGTATTACACATCCAAATACTTCTTAACTTATCTCAAAAAAGGTTTTTTCTTTTTTGCAAACTTTTCAAATAACATATATTCCTGTTCAAACTCATTTGAACGGAACTATTTGCGGTTCGACACTAAAGAGAGCATTCCACATGTATATCTGAAGCACATTCTGTGTATTTTTGTGGACTTGGAGACATGATAAAGTCTTTAATGTCAGGAAGTTGTATTGGTGCAACCAACAAGAGTATCTGAAAGTCTAACTATTGATTTTATTTCAACGGAAAGGATTATATAAAAGTTAAATCTGAAGATCAACAAATTGTATCAGATGAAGTTACTTTTAAAGGAATTTTGATGGAGTCCCACAAGGCTGTTTATAGGGTTATATACTTTGCGTCAGAATGAAATATTCTGTGCTGTTTATGGGTTGTGGAACTCAGTAGACACTTTCCGTTTCAAGTGGGTAGTAATGCAATAACCAAAGGGTAATAGAAATACGACTTAAACGATACGTGCTATAAGGCTTATCAAGTTTGAAGAAAAAATCTCTGAAAATTCGGTGTGTCATTTGTGACGCCAAAACGAATGTTTGTTCTTTATTTAGTAGTCTAACGTGAATGCTACTGTTTGAAGGTCAGCTTGAATGAAGTATTGATTTACTTATGTCGTCATCCGAGAATAGTTTTCCGAAATACCCACCTCGTATCTGACCCTTTTTAGTGTTATTTTTAGGCAACTAATTGATGGTGTTTTTGGACAGTTTGGTCCTCGGCAGTTAATCCTTTTCCTAAAATACCGAAGTCTGTGGTCATGGTTATTACCTATTTCTTGCTATAACACTTTAAGATCCTACTTCATCACCGCGTGAATTGCGTTTTAGCATTTTTAAAGCAGTTTAAGATATCAGCTCGTACGGGACCACAAGGGCTTTAACAATTGAACCTGGCAATAGAAAAGTCATGATAATGGTTTGTTGATGTTGCAATTTTGACCACCCTGTCTTAACACTCATCCAAAAGAAGAGTTTCCGTGAAGCCATCGAAAGTATAAGGTACTCGTATATTGCTCTATCTCAAAGTTTTTCCCAGCAAATATATCTTTTAATCTATTTTGGACCATAAGGCTTTTGTATTTTTTTTTTTTTTTTAAGTTTAACCTGCTCTTTTATATTTCATACGTAAAATTGGGGCTTGGACTCTTATATCGATTTACAATACGCATCGGTTGTCTCAACTAGCCAACCCTTTTTATTTTTCATTTTCGATGACGCCATTTCGACATTCATGCGTTTTGTGATACAAGTGAATGGAAAGGATCTCTTTTACGCCGTATCCGAAGCGCGGAATTGAGAAGATTCTTATGACAATTTTTTACTTTCGGAATTTTATCAGACATTTGCCAGAGGTGAGACAGTCAAGAAACTTGTTGTAGTTGGTGTTTTAATTTTATATATTCTGAGATTCCAATAGTAATATAGTCTATCGTTTTTTTATTACTGATGGTAAGGGTCTATTGTGCCCCTCATAGTGCTAGCTGAAATCGCTTCCAGTCTAATTTCCTTAGAAACTAATATACGAGAACTGGTAAGTTACTCTGTAATGGGGCTAGAGAGGTAAGTCTTTCACCTTTGGTTTATTCTGCAAAAATGATCATTACCATCCATAGGCAAAAACTAGAAAATCTAAGGATTCCTGAGAATTATCTTAGCCTGCCTCAGTCTTGGGTACGTTAAGCTGTTTTGATTCCCTCTTATATCCGTAGTTCTTCCTGGAAAAAATGTTCATCCTTACCAAAAGGCTTCAAGAAGATTCTGTAAACGGGTAGGGCACTCTATTTTACAAATCTAGTGAAAACCCAGTCAGAATACAATAGCCGTGTTTCTTTGTAACTCTATATAAAGTTTAGTTAGGTTACACAAAAAAACGATATACTATTTTGGATTTTGTAATTTGGCACTACTGATTTAGTAACGGATTGCAGTGTATGGAAAATTAGTGTTTCTGCCATCGTCGCGCTTTTTATCTTCTTAAATTAATCATTAAATGATTTTACATTGAATAGAATATTAAATTAAAGATATGCAATACGCTTTCTGCTTGTCTGCCAACATTCCTGAGCAAAATAACTTATTGCGTTATCTGTGGCCCGATAGTCGAAATGTGCTATGCTCACTTAACGATAACTGTGGATAATATCGGAAGTTGGTTGTATACCCTCTTAGTTATTGTTCTTGCTTACCTTTTCTGAATTGGGTTAATTTTTACAGAGAAACACGGCTGATGGTAACTCTGATATGGTTAATAAGTTTGCTGACCACAATAACGCGCAAATTACACCGTAAAACCCGATTTCGATGGAAAGAACTGCAAATCTTATTGAAATGTTCTAACTATAGTTGTTGTGGAATAAAATATTTAAATGCAGGTTATCCCTTCACTCAAACCATAATACAGCAACACCATCTTCAGATGCCCCGTTCAATTAGTGGAATAAATTTTGAAAACATACCCAACCTAACTATCGCCACCCTGTTCTGTTGTGGTAACCTTTTACTTTCATGACATGTGTCAGATTTATTAGATTTATTTACAGGTCCAGAGTGAGAGTCTAACTTGCGGATATACATGACCGAAATTAATTTATGCTGCCACTAAAAGTAATCAACTCGCTCAAAATTTTCATAAAAGATGCTACAATCGTTGGTTATATGACCCTAATCACACACACACAGGCACGCATCTTTGTCGACACTAAAGATTCGAACGATAAATCCGCACATATACGATGGTTTCTCTCTTCTTGTCGTCCGTGTAATCGGAGCGTTTAATCTCACATTTAATTACCACTTTCAGATGTGTTTGGCCCCAAATATAACATCATCAACTAAATCTATGACTTTTCTGGTTGTACTTACGGCTGATTCAGTCTTCATCTGCATACCCATGCCAGTGTTGATCGCATTTATGGAATCAAGCTCATCTGAGTTTAATTTCCTTTGAATGAATACAACAATTGACCCATAACTGAGTCAGGTTTCATATTCCTTTTGCAGAGCACACATTCGTGTTGTGGTACCGGATGTACCCTTGAAGCCTCTTGCTAAGAGGAAGTATGCTCATTCATACGTGCATTTCATCATTTCGGTCGGTAGAACAGGAGGCGAGAACACAATGGTTTAATATCTCTTCCCGTACACGCTTACATATGTACATATGTAAACAAAACAGTTGATGGCATGCAACAAACTTGTGGCATTCTGGTTAAACAACAGCCAGTGGTAGGAGGAGCAGAACCCTCTGGTGTCATGGTATCGTTTTCGATTCGGTCATCTGTTGTAGACAGAATAAAACAGTAGGTACGGATAGTAGTGAATAAATTCAACCCTTTTCATGCATTTCGCGTATCTATAAAGGCGGAACCGATGGGTTTTTCGCTTTTTCAGAAAATTTTTTTTCTTTCGTTTTTTTGAAAATATGTATCCACCATTGTTAAGTTTGAGACTACCGGATAGTTAAGTGTTTAATAATGAAGTGCAAAAAATTGGTTGTACTCGTAGGAGGGCTTGATTATGCGATGCATTGGTTGATTGAGTTTCTGTGATGTTGTACATCTAACAATGGAAATTCACTGAGGACTTTGTTGTCTCCCTGTCTAAGGCAATCTCTATACCTCTTCTACCGGAAAAGTATATCTCACATTCTAGTGAATCGATGTGCAAAACGCTTTTCCTTTTCTTTTGAGAAACTGAAGAAGGATGGATTAAAGAAAAAAACCCTTACTCTGCTTGCAGTTCGCTCATCGATCCTAATTGAGACAAATAAAGAGACTGATGCACCATCTCAAATCCCGTGTCGAAGAGGGTTTATGTCTTTTTAGTGTTCCGTACCAGAATGGTAGAAATGGAACACTAATGGATTCAACACGCTGTCTGTCTATCCGTCTGTCTATGTGTCTGTCACAGGCTTGTAACTTTTGAACTGTTTGAGCTACAGAACTGAAATTCAGTACAAAAATAGTACGTAATGAACTAAAATCTAAAAACCAAGTTGTAAAAATATTTTTAGTGGGGGCATTTCTGGGGGTCTAATGTACCCCAAAAAAAATTAAGCTGAACTTCCAAAATATTAAAACTATTTATTTTGGATAAAATTTATTGAACAAAAGAGCTCAAAAACCATGACATAGGCGCTGTCCGACATAACTCGAAACCCGAATTTCATCAATATCCGTTGAGTGGTTCTTGAGTTAGGTGTATGAGAAAAATTATTCGAATATTTTTTAAGTCCCTCCCCATACCTTACCACCACTTCATTCGATTTCAACTATTTTCAACTGACACTTTTAACGTGTCAGTCTAAGTCTACAAGCTAAATTTCATTGAAATCCGTTTAGGAAATCTTGATTTTGACAGCTTTTAAAGGAAATGACCGACCTACGCAACAAACTAATTTTCATGAAAACGCCTTTAGTGTCTCTCGCACTTTTCTTAATTTGAACCGCATTCGGTAAATCACTTTGGTGTGCAGAATTCAAATTGGGTACGAGGCGAGTCACTACGTTCGTCATTCCAACTTACATCAAATTTTTGGTCAAACTCAGTTGGAGTAGTTTTGACATCATTGATGCCTAAAGAAAAATTTGACTTGGATCAATCTCAAAGTCGTACCAAAATTTGTAAGTATATCAAGCGTTTTAAAAAGGGCAGGAAAGAGTTCAAAGATGATCAACGCTCATGCAGGACGACCATCAACGTAAACCAATGTGGACACGTGTTCTAAAGTTCAAGAAACGTCAGACAAATTTTTATCACGAAAATAGTCATTAGGTTAGACTTTTCTTATCTATCAGTCAACGCGATTTTGACTGTAATTTGTTTGGAACTTTCCAAGCTTTTAGCACGATGGGTGCCTAAATCGGTGCTCGCCTTAAAAAGTTGCCGGTTAATCACGTTCACAATAGCAGAGATTGAACTTGATGCGTTGAATGTGTGCTAAAATTCGCGAAAAAAGGGAGCTAAATGGGAAATTTTCGGGCGCGATTTTTGATTTGAATAAAATTCTTCTACTTTACCAATGTTCACCGAACATGGCGTATCATAAGATTCCTTGACTAATGAGAATGCAGGCATGTACAAATTTTATTGTGATATTTTGACGAGGAATTAGTACAGATTTTGGATATTGTTTGATAGAAAAAAAAACGACTATATTTGTTGATTTACCGATTACCATGTTGTTGATTTAGGACCACATAATCTCAAATCTTCTAGTGACATTTTCCGTATATTCTTCAAGTAGTTGCGTGTACCACCGCAAGAAGTTCAGCAACGATCATGTGTTGTCGCTCTCTCATCGATCAAATTACAGATACCAGTCAGCGATCGAAAAAAAGCAGTTAACGCATTCACAACGAAGTTCACCTGTTTCTGGGCCTTCAATTTTGAGACTCGAAAATTAATGTTTTTGGAATCTAAAGCAGTACAAGTCTCAATTTTTTTTAAATCAGCACAAACACGCCCACTTTAAAAAAAATGTAAAATGTAAAATGCTTTTTGGAGGCTTTTTTGTCAAAATAACAAATTTCAAAGCTACGAGTATGTACGAGTACGGTGATGGTTACATTTTATTTTGTACATCACGTCAAAATCTGTAAATTCGGGTTTCAAACTGTGACAGCCACGCCTATTTTCTTCTAAGAAAATTTTCTAACAGTTTTTCTTTTAAAATCCTTTTAAAATCTGGGAACGTCCTCTCAGTAGCAATTACATTTGAATTAAAAATATCACAAAGCCACGCCTACTTTATTAGTGATGGATTAGTGGTTGGAAGATGAGGGATAAGCTAACATAAAAGCCGTTCAAGCCGGATTGTATTTTTTCAGCGGTTTTACTTGCGAGTATTGTTTTCGTGAAAATTGTCGATCTCGAGATTTTGTTCAATCTTATCAAAGAGAAACTCAAAAACGTGGGTCTCGCAATTCTATCCGTCTGTCTGTCTGCACCTCGGACTGCAGCCTAAGCAACTGAATGAATATACTTCAAACTTCATATCTGAGGTCTGTAGGCGCATACCCCGAAGTGAAATCGAAATTTTTATTTTAACCTCAAAATTAGCTTTACTTAAGGCCAATTTTGGAAAAGTGCAATATCTAAGGTAATATGGGCGTTTGAAATAAGACTGCATATTGAGTCGCTAAAACTTCGAATAATGGTACTTATTAGAGGACTTGAGAAAATTTGTTATTTCTCGGATATGGTAACATACATAATGGCATTCAAATTTCGGACATACATGCGTTTGTAACGCATTTTACGAATATTAATTTACATATCGATTATATCTAAATTTGGAAACCGAACAATGTACAGAAGAAAGACACATATAGAGCAAGTACGTGCGACACAGTAATGCCCTTTATTGTAAATACAGCATGTACTTTGATTAATTTAAGATCTCATCCCAGTCTCGTCATCTGTTCATCTAAAAACCATACGAGTAAATCATTTATACGTTCGTGGTCAGTGCCCAATGAGTTCGTCTAGAAACCATAAAAGGGCCTGCAAGTAACACAACTTGTGTATCCTCCAAAAAGTATGCGCCTTGTTTTTGACTAAACAACTCCCACACAACTACCCAACTTTGTGGAATTCTACATGAATGCCATATGCGTTAGCCCCAGCCATCCTATGTACGTATTATTATTTCGTGTACAATTTCGACCTCGAGATTTTGATCAATTCTGATCTCTTATTACTCTAGAGGAACTCGAAAAAGTCGGTCTACCACTTCTGTCTGCCTGTCTATCAGTCTGTGTATATGTATGGTCGACTGAAGTCTAATGGTCTGCACGGATTTTCCTCAAACTTTATATCTGAGGTCACAAAATTCGAGCGAAATAGGCCGGTTTTGAAAAAAAAAAACTTATTGAAAACGGCTCCTACAATTTTGTTTAAATTTAATACCTTCTGATCAAAAAGTACCCGGAATTTCCCATTCAAACAAACCGCGCTTGAGATATTGTCAAAAAACTTTTTTTTTAGGTTGGTACGAGTACATCTGTCATCTGGCGCTCACATATCTGTTTGAGCGCCATTTGTCGAGAGTTTGTGCGTGATAGCTTTGTAAACAAGTCAGTGTTTGTTGTGTTCAGCGAATTTGCTGAATTTGTTGCAGAAACAGCATCGCATTGATGTCGCTAAAGAAATGCTTTCTTTGGGCCAAAATATTATCGATGGCATCATTACCGGTGACGAGACATGGGTCTATGAATATGACATCGAAACTAACCAAAAATTATCGGAATGGCGCTTCTCAGACGAGCCAAAACTAAAAAAAACACGACAGAGTCGATCCAAAATCAAGGCGTATAACGGTACTCGAAAATTGGTTATTACTTGGTTATGGCTCAAACGATTTTGTTAAAAATCTACATCTAAGTAATATCTGACATATGTATACGTATGTATGCAAGGACATGTCATAACAAGTTTTGAAAAATTGTCAAAATATTTTTTTTTTTTATTTCGTCTTAAGTTTCAAGTCCCAGTCGTGCACTTTATTTTTTCCGTTTGCAGTCTGTCAAAATGATTGCCAGACAGGAAATTATAAAGCATAATTAGTCTAAGAGCACTTGAATTTATTAAAATGAATTAATCTCTTGTGACTTTGTAGCCTTGAAAGGAGTCATAAATTTTATGAATTTCACTCTGAAATACAAAACACCAGTCGCGCGTTGATACGCGACTAATATTCACCGCAGAGTGACGTAACTTATGAATTATAAAATATTATAGAGGCTCTAAGAAGTCATAAAATGGATTATGGATGGAACCCATTCATAGTGTCAATCACTGTCGCAAAGTTAAGCACCCTGCAATGACGGTGGATTACGATGCTTGTGGTGATTGAGCTCAATTCATGATGCAAAGAAGGATAAACGAAACGCAGTTGTAAAACATGTCAGGAAGGTGTATATGTGTGTGAAAGGATTTGATTTTTTTTTTACTTACTCTACAGAATTTATGGTAACATTTTTCGATACAGTAGGGATGTACAAATAAAATTCTAATAGCGAAACGCTTTTGAGTTTATTTTATGAAGGATTTTCATGGCCAAAAAGGTGGTTCTGTAATGTGGTCACGTATGTGTACTTTGGTGGGAAAATTGATGTCCAGATTTAACATAAAGTGTAGGTGGTTTATGGTCGTCAAGACATTACACTATAATTAATTACAGTAAAGATTCTATGACATGTGTCATAAAATATGTAGTAGCCATGAGAGGTCGGGAAGTTACACTACACAAAACCATATCCAATAATATAATGGATGGCATTCGATTGCTATATGGAAATACTTACGCCATCTATATTCTAAGAAGAAACAAAAAAAAACAGTGGCAAAGGAAAAAAGATGAATGGTCTGGAATAACATTTAATATCTTTTTTTTTTAATTCATACATAATAAAAATATGTAAATACACAAAGTTGATACTAGGGCGGTCTTTATATGTTTTAATAGAAACAAACATCTAGATTGAACCAGTTTTTCTGTTGACAGATAAGACATCGCATTAAGATTCTTGTCTAAGTAATTACACAAGTATTACCTTACTTTATTGCGATAATTCAATTTCGTACTCTACATGTGATTAGATAGTCTATAAATCAATTGACAATTATATTTCGCAGGGAAATAATAAATCTGATTTGATTTGATAAATTGAATTGTGTTTGAGGGTGTGTCAAGCTTCAAATACATTGGCATTCTCCTTACAAACGATAACAGCATAAAAGAGCGAATTCTGGCAGCGAACAGGGCATGGTGAGCAGGTGAGCATACCATATGTCGAAGTTAATCTCAAGGATATGCAAGTTTTGCATCTATAAGGGAATTAGACCTGTGCTCCTGATCTCCGAAAGACAAATTCTACGAAAAAAACTTGGTCCCAAACTGGATGATAACGGCTGTATGGCATGAGATACAACCAAGAGATATTCCAACTGTGCGGAAGAGAAGACTTTGTAAAATTCGTCAAGGCGCAACATCTCTGATGGGTCGCCAGAATAGATGCAAGCCAACTGCAAAAAAACTTTAATAGAGTACACGCCAGTTCATAGCAGGCATAACGATCCATGACGCTTGGAATAAGAAACTGGAAAGCCGTGGCCACTAATGGAGAAGTTTGGAAGAGAAAAGTTCAAGAAGCTATAGCTCACTCCGAGCTGTAACACTACAAGAAGAAAAAGAAATTGAATTGTTGATTTCTACTGTTTACATAAGATATACGAGTATATATGTCAGGGTGGCTGACATGAACTGTCACAAACTTCACGTCGCTGTATCTGCCAAACTACGAATGACAACGCGCTGAAAATTTGACAGTTGTTAATTCATTTCATTGTTGACAGGCGTCTTTAAGGTTTTTTATTTTATCGTAGTTTTTGTTCTATCGACAATGGAATTCAAACGTAATAGTGTTATTGCCCTTTTTTTAGCTGGGAAATCACAACCAGCTATTGTTCCTGAGCTGAAACATTTGAAAGTGAACAAAATGTTTCTGTATCGCACCATATCGCGTTACAACGAAACCGGCAGCTTTGTGGTCCGGAAAAGACAGCAACATCGTCAATATTGATTCGAAGTGTGAAGGCCAGAATCGAACGAAATCCTAATAAACATATCCAGAGAACGGATGCTCGGACTCAAAGTTGGTTGAACCCCATTTATGCTGATTATGCTGTCCACGTCGGAATTTAATATGGTTAACATACGTTGCCGTTCCTCTTCTACGACCGAAGAGCAAGGACGTGAGTTAGGGAACGAATATGAAAAACTAAGGGTATTGTCATTGCAGACAAGGGAATATTTATAAAAATAAGAAAAAGAGTCGGAGGCAAAACAGAGCCTTGAGGAACACCAGCATTAAATACAACTTGTATCGAATGCTCCGGAAGGTAATATCTAATCCATTGAAGAAGAAAGGGGGGATACTATTAGGGCCAGCGGATTTGTGTATATTAAGACCTTTAAGTACTCCTGCAAGTGTACGAGTGCGAAAGTGGACTTGTCCCATGGAAAATTTGACGCTCTCAAATACAGGCGGAGACACAGTATTATCTGGCAGCGTGTAGTTCTCTGCAAAGTGAGCAGCAAGCACATTGGCTTTGTCTAAGAAGCTGACAGCTGGAATGTAGGGATGACAGACGAGGCAGAATTTTTAATATTTTTGACGAATTTCCATTAATATGGCGTTGGTACCTGGTATTACAATGGAACGGTGTGGAATATGAGTGCTCCAATAGAGTTCTTCCTACCCGACCAAGAAAAAAAAAAAAACTATCGGTAGTCGAATTTACAATGAAATGCAAGGAGTTGTGCTAAGCGCTTCAGTTTTCTTTAAATGTTTTGCGACATCATTCTTTGCTTCTGATACGTCTTTCGATTAAGAATTCTGCTGAATGCCATACTGTGCAACAGAATTGGCTTCGAGGTGTAAGGTATGCCGATTCATCGTCACTTTCAATGATGTGTTCTAGCTCTTCTTACATAAGAAAGTCTTCCATCTTATTGCGATGCCCTTTAGATAGTTATTGTTTGTATGCATGTTTCTGATTATACCATTCATTTAAGAATCCAACAAATTGAAAAATTACCCTCGTCTGTTGCATCTTTTCACAACTCGATCTGGTCATCTCTTCTACTTAAAACTGATTGTCAATCTTTCCCTCCATTAGACGTACGAGTAAACATTTACCCACAGTTATAAACCCTAATTGTTTTTCCCCAGAGGGACGTAAAACTTTGTTTTTAATTGAACAATATTCCGTCCATTTAGTGGATGCACTTGTCACTCGGCACAAGACCGCACTCTAAAAAGTTTCATCATCAAAGCAATGAAGTTGCATGAGCTACATTCCTATATTGCCGCTGGCATAGATATAGCAACAGTTGCACAAAATTTAATTCCATAAGTTTGCCTGCTCGCTACCAGTCAGATTTGTCAAGCCATCACACTCAGTTGGCGATTACATAAATTAATTAACTAAAACAAGTGTCCAACTCTAGTTGCAATAGCTTCAGTAGTTAGCTTTCTGTGACTCTATTAGATTTTATTGCATAAAAGTGTAATTTTAATTGTGGATTTTTTCTAATAATTGTTTTTTTTTTTTTTTTTTTTTTCTTTCTTTTCAGGTCAGTGTTTGATAATTATTTTTCATTTTTATTTTTTTTTTAATTTCTGGTGCCATGAAGTAACCACGAATTACTAGCGAGTGTATGTGGTAAGTTAAAGAGTAAACTTTGAGAGCATATATTGGTTAGGATAGGTAATTTTATACCAATTATAGTGTAATCAACATTTTGGTTAAAAAAAAAAAAAAAACTATTTTTATTAGGTGTTTGAACTTTCTGCTCGTGTGGAGTAATTCAATTTGAAGCTCTAGTGTCAACTGGGAAGATTAATGATTTCCGTGGAGATTACTTTCTTGGTCCGGAGGGTTTCAACATTTTAACCTCTATTAGTGTAGCTGAAGGGTCAAACATGCGGATGGTAGGAGAGAGAGAGCAAAAAATAGCAACGAACAAATGTGCGAATAATAATAATAATTTACTGAAGATATAATTTTATTATTCGGGTCACATGTGGATGGTGTAGCGATTTGGGACAAGTGATGAACCATCATGCGATACATGTCTGTCCGAAAATGATAAATCTTAAAAGAGAGAAACAAAAAGTTTTCTCCATTATTTTCTACGACGAGTTAAAGAATGAAAATCATTTTCTTTTTTAACATGGATCCATTTTGAACTTTCTAATAAAAAGAAAGTTATTGGTTTCATAAAAATGGTCGACTTTAAGGATCAATCTTGTTTTTCAATTTCTATTAAGCTAAGAACTAAAAAATTGAGTCCCATCTGTCATACGTATACCAAGTACCTCCAGAGCCAAATCGATATTTTCCTTAAAAACCTTAAAATATAGATTTCGTTAAAAAATTTGTACTATGGATGTGTATAGGTACAATAAGATGTACAGGGTGGCTGGCATTAACTGTTACTAATTCAAATAGCTGTATTTTTTTTAATTGTGAATATTTTTGAATCGAATCCAAAGAAAAAAATGTTGGAAATTTATTCAAATTCAAGGATTTAATTAATATTTCCGATATGGCCACCTTTGGTATGAATAATTTCCTTGAAACGGTCAATAAATTGATCGCACGCTGCATGCAAGTGTGTCTGTGGAATGCGCTTCCATTCCCGGCGAAGCGCTTACTTGAGCGCATCTGTTATTTGGTATTTTTTAGTGCCAAATTTGGCCTTCAAAATGCCCCAGACAGTCTAATACATTCGCATCGGGAGAATTTGATAGCCATTGTGTCGAGGAAATGAAGGGTCTTTAGGCGAAATGTTTGCATGCCCATGGCTTCAACACAGCTTCCAAAACAGTTTCACGATAAACCATCGCGATTATCTTAACGCCACGGTCCAAAAATACGAGCGGAGACCGGCCATTTGCAATCACTGTGGCACAAACATCAAAAACGGTGGCGCTTGCTTCCTGGTGGCCATTCTTTGGCCGAAGTTATCGTATGACCTCGCTGGTAGGTAAACTGGACCATTTTGCTTGTTGACAAGTTGCTCAATTGGAAATGGTGCTTCATCAGAGAAGACGATGTTCGGCAATTGGCCACTTACGTGCAAGCTGATCAACTCCTTTGCTCTTTCCACTCTAACTTTTTTTTGGTCAGGTGTGAGATCGTGCACTTTTTGGAACTTTAAAACCTTGAGTCCGAGCTCATTTTTCAAAATGTGTTGCATCCATTCTCTGGATATGTTTAGCTCACAAGCCATTTTTCTTCCGCTACGCCGAGGATTTCGCTCGATTCTGGCCTTCACACTCCGAATCACTGTTGACGATGTTGCTGTCTTTTTCGGACCACCTCCATAGCGTTTTGCAATGCTGCCCGTTTCGTTGCAACGCGACATTTTGTTCACTTTCAAATGTTTCAGCTCACGAACCATAGTTGGTTGTGATTTTCCATCCAAAAAAAGGGCAATAACACTATTACGTTTGAATTCCATTGTCGATAGAATAAAAACTAAACACACGATGAAAAAAAACCTTACACACGCTTGTTAACAATGGAATGAATTAACTGTCAAATTTTCAGCGCCCTGTCATTCGTAGTTTGGCAGATACAGCTACGTGAAGTTGTTAACAGTTCTGTACTCGTAGGTACTTTACTTATTTGTCAACCCAGAAAATGTAGGTGCAATCCACTAGTGAAAAGGTATCTTTAATAGCGCTGGGAACATGTCTAATAAAAACGGTCTTCACCCCAATTCATTAAAAGTTTGTGTTCAAGGGATATGAAACGCTGTGGGTATAACATACAGGGTTTTCATTTTGTGTTTTAAGTTCATAAAATAAAATAAAATAAAAAGTGTTAAAGATTTCAATGAAACTTTGTTACTATTTTACATTCTGGTCTATGCCATTATGTATGGAATACAACATCTCCACAGGAGTTTTTGCAAATTTCGATTCTTGTGAGGTAATTTTCGATGACATTTCTGGCTGTATTGCGGACATAACTTCACGGATATTGGTTTGTAAGTGCTCCAGAGTTTGGGGATTGTCCGCATAGACACCATCTTTAGCATAGCCCCACAAAAAGAAATTCAACGAGGTCATATCACACGATCTTAGTGGCCGATTGATGTCGCCAGATATCGAAATTAAACGACCGGGGCACTTTTCATGCAATAGAACCAAATTTGCCTTGTGTGGCAATTAACCCCGTCCTTTTGAAACCACATGTCGCTCAATGTCTACAATCTTAGGCCAAAAAAATTGGTTGGAAAAAATACTGCCCTCACCCTTGGTAGATGCAGTGGCCTCTCAGTGATCACATTTGGTTTCTTAGAACCCCAAATTCTGCAAATTGGTTTGTTTTTGTTATTGTAGAGGCCGAGAAATTAAATCTTTCAACCGGTTTTCGAGAATATTGGCATTTTCGAAATCAGTTCATAATAAAGAATTGTTAATAAATGAAAGAGAAACCTGACATTAAGTGGCCAGCTTATAGGTAATGTATTTCGATGGCTTACATTTTGTTGACCCATTTGCGAAGCGTTCGTAATAAATCCAGCATATCGTAGTCAGTTGTAGGGATGAACATAAAAAACTACCATCGATTTTTTTTTTTTTAGAATAGATGCATAATATAAAAACGATGATGTTTAACGATGTATTTAATAAATACATCGATGTATCGAGACCAAAACTGTGGGATTGCAAGCTATTTCTGAAGAACAAACATTGAAATAAGAGAATGGGACAAATATTGCCGAAATATTTTAGTGAGCAATTATTGAGTGACATCTTTTTTTTTAAAGTGACATGTTGCAATATCCCTCTCCTAAACTTTGAAGAAATAATATTTCTTTCAGTATTTTCTCTTCTATCGGATTGAAAACATCGAGTACTTCCGATGCATCGATGTACATATATCGTACATGCCTAGATTTGCAATACATTTGTGACTTGTTCAGCTCCGTGTGCGAAACATAAGCAAATATACAAATCACTGGTCTTTCAGTGGCTTTCATCACTTACTAGTTTGATCACTTGTGTGTAGCTTCGTGTGCGAACAACCTAACTGAGAAGTGTAAGCGTTTCTGCAAAAGTAAAGACAACCTACCGATTGATTATCAATATTCGATTGAGTTATTTTCAATTCTAACTTTGGTGGAACAGAAAATGATTGAAAATGATAAGAAGTTGACACGTGAGAAGTAGTAAGTTGTTGGGTAAACAGGGCCTAAGGTCATGTTTAAAACACTTAGTATTTTCGAAACTGGATCAAATGTGGCTATTATTTTCTGCTGGTGCGAATGCAGTAGCAAGGTACAACTATGCTTACTCGACATCATATCGAGGGTGATAATATGCCATTCATCACTAGCCAATTTTTCATTGATGTTGATGCCTTCTCAACCGATTCTGCTGAATTATCTGCAGATTTTTGCAGATTCGACCGTCTCAAGCGATGCGGAATACTAAAACTACAAAGTCCAGTGGTTTGCTGTTAAAAAGTTTATAAAAAACATCAATGACTCTCTTAGTGATTGGAATACTGATTGCGTATTCCATTGGATTTAAGGACCTGACGGTCATTCCCCTGCTTCACTGTTTTCGCTTCTATAAAATGTTTTGATATTTGTTCTAAGGGTGTCGAACGTAATTTCCAGCATTCTTTCTGTGTGATTTTTCGAGCTATCATGTGTATCCTTCTACTTTTCCTGGCAGCCTGCCAAAACAACAATTGGTCTAACGATTGCTGTATACATTTAAAGGATGATTTTGGTGAAATTTATTACCTTTTATGTAGTTGATGTCGATAGTAATTTCTTCTTTAGTTATTGCTGTGGTTTTGATTCTTGAATTATATACCATGAAACGCGATTCCAAGGAGTGCCAAAAATTACAATTGAGATGCAATTGGTAGTCTCTCTGCAAGGTACATAAATAATGTACGAGTAGTTTAAACAGTTCCCGTTGAATGCTTTATTTAACATCTAAACACTCGTTTCGTTTGTGCCATTTTCAAAACCTTCTATACCCCTATACACCAACATAGTAATTTGTGTCCCCCCTTATTTGCTGCAATTCACGTTTCTCAGTTTGTTTCGCATGAGTAAATTCCTGTAAGTCCCCCAAGGCATGTACGAAGGAAATATGCGCTCCATTGACTCCAATTCCTCGCTAACATCTTCATCGTGTCACCGTGTCACCTTCTAAAATACCGTGAAATGCCTACTAATGCACAATCTGTTAACAGAACTCCTCCCTATATTATTCCACCCCAAAGTATATCGATTGTTCAACGTGTAAATTACTATATTTATTCATGCGGTAGTACTAACAACTTTCCGGTAATAGGTACGAATATTCACAGAATACCATCCAAGGCTTCTCTTCTTTTCTTTTTGTTTTTTTATTTGCACACGCATTTCTAGCATTCTAACATATTCACATTAACTTCTAATGTTATGCCTAATTATTTATGTTTCTGCATTGTTTGAACTGAACCGTTCCACCTGCTAGGCACCACGTCCAACATTCTTTGTTCCGTGTTTTGTGTTTTTTTTTTTTCTTTTTTCATTCATTCACAAATGTGGCACATAGAGGAAAAAATGATGAAAGGATCCTCGCAGGTTCAAAGAAAGGAAAAACTCAAATGGACTGACCTGCCCATTCTCTGTCTGATGGGTATTTGATTATGTCCATTGAGAGGGAGAGAAACAGATACGCTTTCGTGTTTGCTTAAGAATGGCGATGTAGGAGGAAATTTATTTTCCCATTTTCACCCATAGAACGTGCTATGAATGCACAATTTCATTGCTGAGTATTCACAAATATAAATCTATGGGATCCTTTGAGGATTTCTAGAGGACACCAGGAGAAAAAAAACGCACAATCAGGAGATTTTTCGATAATGTACCCAATTATAGAGAAAATATCTTTTATCTGTGTGCTCATCAATGGTAATTTCGATTTATTTTTAAGTGGGTGTCGTTTAAGGATTTTTTTTCTTAAATCAATTTTTTGTTTGTTAATTATGAATAAATGAATGTCGGCAATAAATTTTATAAAGAAATCTGTGAGAAGAAGCATTTTATAGGGTGGAACGAAAGTCGTTTATAGGAACTGATAGTCTTCCTCTCTTTTTCATCCAAATCTCCAACTGCTGACTTTAACTGGCTACTAAGCTCAAGATAATTTGCTGGCTTCCTGAGTGATCAGAAACCCAGGCAGCACATATATAACTCTTTGTAGAGTTAAAAATATCTAAAGACTTTAAAACAAATTTTATTGAAATTCTTGCAAAATTGAAGAAATCATTTCGTTGCACCCTGTGTATAAAAAAGAAAAATATCAAACTATTATCGAATTTCATGCATCCATAGGTAAGTATATCTTTTTTTTTTTTTTTTGCATTGGCAGAATATAAAGAAATTTTAAATTCATGTTGAGGAATCTTTTTTTATTTAATTTTTTTTTTACATTCCCCATGACTTACCGTTTATCCTTTCGTGCCTGAGATGAACGAGAATATCCATTAACCATTGTGCCGCCATAGCAGAGACTGTGACTTTGCCCGGAGCCTATTTTGAATCTCGATTCGATGAGAATATTCGGTTAAAAAAAAATCTGAAATAAATTTTAATTAAATAATATTATATGCTCTTGTACATGAAATAAATTGATTTTATTGTTGGGTAAAGGAAATTTGCTACTAAATATAATGATGGAGATATTTTTAATTTTCTGTTGTTAAAAAAATGTTTTAATAATACTCGTGTCCAATATTAATAATTTAAGGGCTGATTTTTTTAAATACATATACATATGTATATCCGCACAGCATGGGGAATGTTCTTGAAAGTTTCTTGAAACCTAGCGATGGAGAGAAAGGATAGATGAGATTTAAATATTCAAGATGAAAGGAAAAAAACTGATGATGCTCATTAATTTTGACTTCCTGGTTTGGAAAATATTGAGGAAAGTACCTTTTTGTGAATAAAGGCTAATGGGACTTTATGGGGGTAATATCGAGGCCAACTTTGCCCATCCACTTCTTAAAAAATTCGGTCGAACCGGGTCAGTGTTGGATGTACAAAGACCAGTATGTCATCGTAGTGGCCGGTCACGCGAAAATATTGTCGACCGGCCAATCACCATCAAAATCATCTTCAGCGATGAGGCTCACTTTCAACTGAATGACTGCGTAAATAAGCAAAATTGTCTCATTTGGGGTCATGAAAATCAACGGGCCATTGACGGACATCCAATGCATCCACAAAAAGTCACTGTTAAGGTCCATTCACAGCTCAGCGACCTGCGAATACGAACGAGCGAATATTCGCAAATTTTGACATTTCATTCACAACAATTTTTTTTTCTATTCGCAGCAATCTGTCAATTTCTCTTGTCATTCGCTGTGTTTTTAACAAAACAAAAGAATTGTGAGGTTAAACTATCGCGAATGTTTTGGTCGCGTGAATGTGGATTGCGTTCCACATCTGTGGAATGTGAATAAAATTTGACAGTTCGCAAGAAGTATTCGCCTATTCGTGAAAAAATTTCTTCGCAGAAACTAATTAAAATTTAACTTTTTTCGTACTAATCGATAGATAAATTAAGCTCCGTTCTTTTGGAATAGTAAAGTTGTCAATTGTGTGCCTTTAAATGTACTAAAAATAGTTTGTTTGCAGTTCACCCATTCGTCAGTCGCTGAGCTGTGAATGGACCTTTACTGTCACAAATTCTTTTTGGCACCAAATGAAGATATTGATGTGGAAGGCATGTGGTGTCAACTAGACGATCCATCTGCCACACAGCTCGAGAAACAGTGTAGTTATTGCAGACAAAGTTTCCCGGTCGTGTCGTCTATCATTTCGCCGACTAAAATTGGCCACCGTACGATATCACGTTGTTGAATTTTTTTCTTTGGCGTTATGTGAAGTAGAAGGTGTATGCCAATGAACACCAAGCGATTCCAGAGCTGAAGGACGAGATTCGAGCTTCCGCAGGATTTGTGCTGAAAAGTAATGGAAAAAACCTCTAATTGAATCACACTTTAGTTCGAATTTGTAAGAATCTTCGTTCTAACGGAACCCTCTATATATGAACGGAGACACGCTGTACCATATTTTTTTTTTTTTTTTTTTTGATTTTGGGTTATGTGAAGCAGAAAGTGTATACCAATGACCCCCAAAAGATTACATAACTAAAGGACTAGATTTGACGTGTTATTTATGAACTATATCAACAGCGATTTACTTGAAACCTCATATCTGGGCTCTGTGGGTTCACAATTATGTAACGGTATCTACTAATGGCCGATTTGGAAAAATACCGATAATCTCTAAAATGGCTCCACTAATTTAGTTTAAATTTCATATTTGGGTTGGGTTAAACATACGCCAGTAGATGGCGTACTAAGTAAGTAAGAAAGGAACCCTTTATAGTAAGAGACAGTTGTCTGGCAGTACGTCTGTTTGTTACAATTGAACCGTTTGACGTAGAAAGGTGAAAATCGGACCAGAGATGAAAATTCAGTTTTGGCAAAGGGGAAACGGCACAAACGCCGCACCACACAGTAGCTTTCAGTGGATGTTAAGGCGATTCTTGAATAATATTTGGGTTTTCAGTGCCCCAAGAGTGAGTATTCTGCTTGTTGACATGGACATGTGCTTCGTCACTCATGATTAATTTTGAAAAGAAATCGTCGTCTTCATGGTTGAGACTTGTGATGCGCTGGCTGTATTCCAGACGGGCTTGGTGACCTGCAGGTAAAAGCTGATGCACCATCTTTGTTTTATGCGAAAACATCTTCAAACCTTACACCAAAATACTCTGGCAGACCGCCTGGAAATGCCCAATTCCATGACCAGTCATCTCGTTGATGTTTTTTCTTCCACATTCTCGCGCACAGCAGCAATATTCTCTGCCTATTCTTGGTCTGGCAGCCCTTGCCCTATCTCGTGTTGTGTCAGTCTCTTCGAGGCGTACTTATGGGCGTCGAATTGTGTGACCAGTCAGTGCCGAACTGTGGGAAAATCATCGACGAAATTTACTTTGTGTTCTTATCACTGATGAATTTTTCCGCAAAAAAAATCGGCACAACTATTCCACGTTCTTGAGGAGTATAGCGTTCCATTGTTTCATCGTCGTATTTTTTCGTATCTGTTCACTACACAACTGTCAATAAAACGATGACAGGAGACGTCATTTGCAAAAATCCATAGACAACTCATATACGAGTAGGGTCATTACTTTCGCTCCACCTTGTAAATTCTATCTTAGGAGTGAAGAAACTTCTCTTTCCTGTACCCCTCCACTATAACTTTTTTTTTATAAATAAGGTTTATGATATACGAGTATATATTGTGCTCAGTGATTAGAGTCAATAAATAGTTACTGGGTATCAATTTGATACCCCTCCTTGGTCGTTTGAAACAACTATAATACGCTATTTGCTTCAAAAAGCGTCATGTCAGCTATCCTGGCATTATTAAGTCAGAAAATGGTACGAGTATTTCGTATTTATCGCTTAAAAGTTGGTCGTAAACTCGTTCTCTTTGGTTGGTATTTGTTCTTTTTTGTGAAGCTCCCAAAGAAACGCTCTTCGTAATCTTTGTTTTTAGGAGAACTACTTTGCAACTATAGTTTTTAAGTGGTGTCTTTTGTCTTATTCCCTTGCACTCAAAGGTATTAAGTACAGTGGGATAGGATACTCCCTAATTTATTGTTTCTTGAAACTCGAAAATTCGGCGTCCAGAGGTGGTGCAGGATGCTCATAACTCTTATATTTCGTGGTTAACAAAGTTGTTGCTAGAACTTGTGCTGTCGGGGCTATATCTCCCGACCAACTGTCTAAATTAAATATAACTCCTCCAAGGATGATTTTGACATCATGTTGCGAGTAGACGTTGTATAACTGCACTGTCAAAGCAATAATTGATAAACCAGGCAAAATATTCTGTGTCGAGGAGCCTTCAGTTAAATCAGCAATCTACATGCAACTTATGACTACAAAATAAACAATACCCTAATACCATTAAGTCCTTGCTTGGACTTTGTCAAATGTGTCCTTTTTTTTCCTCTCAGTAAATAATGAACAAATTGCTCAATAGCCGCCAGAGACCACCCATTTTAGCTTACAAAATTATGAAGCAATTATTAAAAAAGCCACACGGAAAAAAAAAGGATTTCAATGACTTGAATGCCTACAAAGCCAATTCCTCTTTTCGTTTGCCACTTTAAAGTTCACCAGAGGTAAACAACCCTGAATTCTTGCCGGAGCCTTGTAACGATTTTCTCACTCTACGCATTTTCAAAATCGTCGCAATTAAAGCCACGTGTTTCGCGACACAATTGGCAATTTGCGTTGCAGCCATCCGCACCCGCAGGGATATTATCCTTTAACAAACGTAAGTAATTAATATAAATTGGATGGATTGTACAGTAGGTTGGATGAAACACAATCCAGTTGTTTAACACAGAATTGTTGCAGGGCACCAGGGATAGGCTTTATTATTTTAGTAAAATAGACAATGTAAGGTGATTCAAAGTAATCCTTGTCACACACAAATGTCAAATTACGACTTTAAGGATAAAATAAAGTTTCGACCAACCGAAGAGATTAGAAGAGAACTAAAAGCTTGAGGGCGTAGCGTCTATCCAAAGATAAAGCATAAAGAACCTCAAATATTTTTTTTAAAAAAAAAGATCAAAATTACTTTTTCTTTACTGAAAGATACTCGTATGCCTGCCCTAAACAGTCCTTAAGAATCATGTCTTCCTTAAATAATCAATAAAAGAAAAACCCTTCTTATCGTCAATAACCGTTCAGCACATCGTTTAATTTTCTTCATCGTCGCCTTTAAGATGAGGATGTGCTCGTACATTTTGAAAAACTCACACATTCCACTGTCTAAATGGAAAAGCAAAAGATAATCGCAGAATGTGTAGTAAAGAGAAAAATGTTCAAACATATTTAGGCCATATCCGGGTTTGGCGCTCTTCCAAAAGATTTACCATCGTTCCGCCGCGCTACCGATGAGATTCGAAGAAACCTGGGTGAATTTTTTTTTTTTGCCTAAATCAGTTCAGCTCATGCGGCTTCTCTCTTTCAGCGAAACGTAGCTGTGTGCATATAGCCAAATATGTTTGTGCCATATAACATGGAAAGACATTAAGGCGCCTACATTGGGGAATAAATAAATTTACGATGCGATACTTTCCTGTTGAGTAGACAGTAGAATTTTTGGGTAAATTGCAGCTAAATGAAGTTGCCGCCATTGGCATTGAGGTGGCACTTTGGAAGTGGATTCCCTTTGGAAATGTGGAACACCGAATGCAATGTCATTTGCACACAATTATTGCTTGACAATGAGATACCGCAGCGTAGAATTGCATTAACGTCTCTAATTAGTTATCTGGTTGAGATATTTATTAGGCAGGAGCAGGTTTATTTGTTTTTCATTATCACGAAGCGACAATTGAAGGACTTGCCGCACTAAATAAAAGTAAAGTGTGTTATTATTTGTTAGAAAGTTTCGGGCAGTAATGAATTTTATTTAAGATGGTGCCTTTTGATAGCATCATCACACTTAAAGTATGGGCGAACCTGTTCGCTGGAATCTAATGAATTACACTGAACTGACTATCCCCAAACGTGCCCTGCCCATATGCTTTGCCGAGCGTAATGCCCAAAACAGTTACGCTGTCAAGATTTCATTAACTGAAATACGAAACACACTCAAATATTCCACGAAAAGTGGCCATGGTGTAGTAGTAACATCATCGCTTGTCACGCTGCAGGTTCACGGTTCGAATCCTGATGTCAATATTCATCTATTTATTTCGAATGAAATAAATAAAAAAGTCGATCGAATTGCAAAAGCTTACGAGTGTGTCAACTCTACTGCGAAGGCATAACACTGTCAGTAGTGTGGTCATATGGCTAAAATGCAACTTGGTCGTGATGATAACATCAGGTGGATGGAAAAAAATACTGTGATCTGTCTTTCTCTCTGTCTGTTCCCTCTCTTTATTTGCATACTAGGCGTCCAACAGAAGTGCTTATGCCACGTTGTGTCTACAATTCATGGAAAGCGAGTGTTTTCACGATTAAAAGTTCTAGATTTTCCTTCAACCTAAGGTCGCACTGCAGATGGGTAGTGTATAGCTTGGACACTAGAGGGTCAAGGGTATATGTACTCCGGTTGCACAGTGAAATAATATAGCAACATACATATCTAGAAAAAGCTTATACTTCCATTAATAAACTATTCGGTGTTGTGATGACATTATCGAACAACTCGCTACATCCTTGGCGACTCGTTAGTCTGGCTGGGTGGAACAGTTAGAGGGAACAGTGCGGCCTGCGTTATGTGGTTGCTTGTGATAGAAACGTACCTCGGCGGGACGCTATACTCTACGCAACAATAGGCAGGAAAACACGACATACTCCGAAGTGTTGTTAGCTAATAATTTGCGACAGTAGCTATCGACTCGGTAATTGGTGACAGAGCTGTGAGAGAGAATTAACATTGCCGACGCTAGCAAAGAGTACCTTAATTCACGCCAATTGAAATATTTAAAAAAAAAATTTTGTTCTGAGGTTGTCCTTTCAACAGATACGCATAATTTTCGACTTTTCCGCAAACAACGCTACATTGTGGGACATTACTGAAAAGCACGACCGCACACTCGTACTTCGGTTTCAAAACAAAATTTGTCCTCGAATCTTTGTGAAATTAATTTCGAATGGAATAACTTGTTACGAGGATTCTCAAATTTCGAGCACTAAATGGATATCAAATTTAAGCCTAGTAATCCAGTAAAACTAAAAAAAAAGGGGGCGAACCCCTGGGCGTCTGCGATTCTTAAAAAATACAAGAAATGCAATTATCAACATTTTGCCAAAGTCCGAGTGGCACTTCATTGAAAAATATGAAACATTAAGGGAGGAAAACGTTTTCTAAGTCGCTGAGTCCGAATCTGAAGTTAGAATTTCAAAATGGCAGTCTCAAAATGACGGAAAACCCTATATTCAATTTCTGCGTAAACTAATAAATTGAATTAAAGGAAGATATATGCGAAAAGGTACTAGCGATTGCTGAATCCATGGTGAAAACCTAAAAATTGATAAAAATTAAAAATGGCGCCCAATGAACGCGATAATTGGCATTGAATAGTGTAAATATATGTTTTTAAGGCCGCTGAATCCAAATTAGAAATGGAGCTGTTTTAAATTTATGCGGGTGCAACCTAGAAAACATTTTTGTTCCCTTAATGTCCTTTGATTTCGCTACGAAGTTTACAAGGAAATTGAATTTGATTATATTTGTTTGCTTAATAAGCCCCGTTTTCGTAGTTTTACTGGACTATAGGTCGAATGAAATTGTCTGGTAGATTGCGCTAAGTGCGCAAAGTTTATATTCTTAGTTGCATCTTTATAGCCCGATGTAGAACACATTTTAGTTAGACTATTGTTGCACCACAGCACAATTGCTGATAAAATCTTAGAAAACGATGCTGCCAAATATCTCAAATTTGGATGGCTGTATGTGCACTGCTAAAAATAAAGAAACGGTGCGGAGTAGCTAGATTTATACGATTGCGTACATATATTGTAATATTTCAGCATGTAGAACTCTGCACATCTATTTTGGGCATAAGATCTCGGCAAAGCTGAGCTCCGCCAATTACTCACGCTGAAAAATTAAATCAGTTGAAGTGCATGATTAGGGTGAAAGCCGGACACTCATTTATCAGTCTCAGTGGTCACGAGTTCTCGGGACTAATCCCAGAATAATCCTCATGTTAATTCTTCTTCGTTGACATGTGCTACGTCTACGCCAGGATTTTTTTTTTATCGGGAAACACTCAATGGGTGCACTCATACTCAATACTGGCCCATTGTTCTACAGTTCTACGATATCATTGTTAATGAAATTTCTTTGTTCAGGTTGTCACTATAGACGCAGATATTCTAATTCATAGCCATTAGGACGGCATACCTAAGTCTCACTGGAAATAAATATGCGGGAAGTGAAACCAACTATTATAGTCCTCTAAGAAGACAACACCACCAGACCTTCATTGATATTGGATACCATCCGTAAAGATTAGACTAAAATTTTTCATGGATCTATTTTGCCCAGAGCTGGTCATAAACACGAGGAAATGTGCCCCTAGTCGAAGTTCTGTTGTCATTGTGTCAGTCGAGCCAGGTCATCGAAAGTCACCTGAACTTTGCTTTGATTGTGCTTCGCATGATGCAATTACATAGGGGAGGGGGATAATCAATGTATCTAGAACATAGCCAGGAGTGATAGGGAAAAGTGGCTGTGCAGCCGAGACATATAGGTGTTTAGTGAAAGAATCAGTGACTATGATACAAATTTACGCGAAAGTTTTTCACACTAAACAACCGATACTATGCTAAGGTCCATAGGACTCTTTTTTGGTAATAAACCCCACATCTTGCCGAAAAGACCCGTGGGCTACTACAAAACTGACTGCAATCTGCCAGTCCTCGACTTAACATGTTTTGATCCAAGGAGTTAACTATCCAGGATGGCTTCTAAATTTTTTAGCTTCATTGGACAAAGTCGGATTTTGACGACTTTAAGTACCATCCTCGCTAACCAGCTCAGAACAATATCTCAGTATGTCTTCCACTTTCTATGGGCACATTCGAACAATTGCCGTTGTGTTTTGAAAAATAGCACAAAGCAATTATAAAACTGCCTTCCAATTTGTCCCCCTAATTCAGCATTTCCTACTTAAACGAAATAGTATTTCTGATTGCTCCTTTCTAGTGGCAAACAACCTGTCTACGGTTTTAATTACTTCAATTTAAAAAGAGAATCCAAAGTAATTAAAAACAAGGATGGATCTCCTTCACCAGACATTCATTTCCTGAGCTACATATCTGCAATTGACTGGCCAGACCCACTACAGATTGATTGCAGTCCAATTCAATCACTATAAATCCATCCGACCACACAAGTGTGAATTTTTACCCTTCTTTTTTTGTTTGGCCCCACACAAATATGGAGAATCTACAATATTTCTTCCTACCACTTCCGTTAATTAAATGTTTTTCCGTCTCACATAAATAATTAATCATAAAAAAAATTCATTATACGAATACCTGCTGTGATTAAATGTAATCCTAGTTCCTTTGGATCAATGAAATTATTATCGTTGCTCAAATCCACTACCGCGTAAATAGTGCGTCACCGAGTTACGTGCATGCATGCACTCTCCAAGGATTTTTAATTAGCGCCAATTTTATAAAACTTGTAACACACTCTATGCGATAGAATATATTAATTTCCTTCCTTTGGCAGGATATACCGACACCAAGCCAACGACACACTGTAGGATGTTAAACAAAACCGCACAATATTCAGAGGAAGAATACCGTATCCGGGTAAATATGTTCACCACCCACCGCATGCAGTTATCACTACCCCTCCTCGTCGTGTTGGTGTCCTTGCTGGGAGGGATATCCAATGTTGCAGTGGTTGTAAAATTCACTCATTCACTCGTCCGTAAGGATTATCTATCTAATTTGACACAAAACGATGGGCCCAACGAACATTGGAAAACAAAAAAAATTAATCACACATACTCATAGCTCTGCACCGCGGACCACATTCAGTGATACGATAACCAACCAACAAATTTGGGGTTTTCCTCGTTTTCCAATTTTCCCACTAACACAAATAATTGCTTACGCCTAGAGGCCACTACATAATTTGGTTTTGACCTTGTTATCACGATTTTCCACTCTTCTCATTTGTGGTTGGCTATTTGGTTTTTTGTTTGTGCCAATTCGGTACCCGAAACCGGAATTTAAATTTCTTCTTTCGGAAACGCTCTCGAAATGTTTAAGTGGCTTTGGCCAAGAAGCCAACCGGAATCATTAAAATCAAGAAGTTAACTGATATTCAATTGGGAAGCACATCGAAGAAACTACCATCGAACCAGACCATGCGATCAGCGAGCATTAAGTGCCAAGCTTACACCACTCTTCGGTAGCACCACCACCACCTCCTTCTTCTGGAGCTCGGCCGGCGTGCAAAGAAATTAAAATCAACTTTTCTTTCTGCTCAAGAATCTTAATTAAATGCTGCTGCTGGTTGCAATTGGATGGTGAATATGTTGCGTGTGTAATTAATAGAATGAAAGCCTAAAACCAGAGAGAAGACGATGAAGAAGGAGATGAAAAAAATCAGAGCTAAACGAATGAAAATTAGACGAAAACGGTTCGTAAAATGTTTGCACTTAGCATAGTTTGACGGTTTTGTGCAGTGGGACCAAATAGATCGTAAAGAGGACGCACTTTGGGCTAAGCAGAATTTTCAAGCTCACATGGTTTCTCTTTGAATGGATTTTTATAGTAATTGCTTAGTGGAAATGTCAGTGAAGGTTAGAAGAGTGACAGTGCAAAAATGTGTAAACTTATTAGAAGCTCTAGCATGTATTGTGGTCAACTACGGACCCCTACTAAGAACCAGAATCAATCTTACAATTTTATTCGGCGTTCAGTTAGTCCGTCACTGCGTCAGCAAAGATCTTCTGTCCTTATTTGCATTCTCCTTAACAGTAAGCAGTATCTGTTGTTGAAGGAAACAAGGAAAACGAAATTTGTCCGCCGCCTCATTGCCAGGGATACGAAGATGCCCTGGAACCCAGCATTGTTATTATTATTACGAGTAAGGTTCATTATAATTATTATTATTAAGGTTCATCTGCATTTCTCTTTGAACTTTCCTAAAACTAGTGGTCAAGTCTGACACATGAGATGCTTGCAGATGAGTGGCTGATTTCAATTGGGCAAATCAAACCTCTACCAAAGCTTTTGAGTATGCTACCACTGCTACTAGCTATATCGGGCCATAGAGGTGATTTTTGGTTGATTAAGGTTCGTCTGAAGAAGCTGAATGCTATGATTCGTTAAGATTTCGAAGTTGAAATAAATCTTTTTACAGTCCTCTGTAAGGACTTGTCTTAACGCCGCTATTCTTTTTTGAACTTCGCGAGCTGTAGCTAAAAGGTTTATGGATGGGGTGTACCGAGATATTTAGTATTTACTCTGCTGGTTGGGGTTTTGAAGATCCAGTATAAGTCTGTTTTTGGAACTTTCGCTGGATGCATTTTCTTTTTTGGAAGTTCTTGAAACTTAAAAAAAAAAACGTTAATTAAACTGACTGACTCCTTTTGCTATGAAAAATACTACTTCCTTTAAACCAATCTGCAGTAAAGATATATGTTATTTACAAGTGAAGATAAGCTATCTCGATCTGAAGATTGGCTATTTTAGATTGAATTTCGGGTTTGATAGCCTTTTTGCTTTTGCAAAAATCAGATCGAGTCTTGAAGCTAGATCCAAATTTGAAATCAGAATTATCAAATTCAATATGGCTTTAAAAAAGATACAAAATTGCACCGTTTTGAATTGAAAAGTTTTGACCTCGAATTTGAGTTCAGTGACCCCATAAGTGCGGACTCATCGATGTCAATTTTAGCAGCATTTGTGACTTTGAATTAACGACTCCGGAAACTTGTTTGCATATATTGTCTAGATTAACTTCATGGGTTAGATTAGATGGCTGTCCCCCTCTCAAGTCCTTAGTGATACCACATAGAAATATTGGCTTACGAGTACCAAGAACCTTGCGTGACGCATTTTCTCGTAATGAAGGATAATTTCGGGTAACAGCAACAGTACTAACCTCTTTCTGTTCCACATTTATGCGCGGAACTTTAACCTAAGCCATTTATTTTGTAAATACAGAAAATAGCCAAGTCGTTGTGGTCTTCGAAGAGTACTCTCCGAGGGTTTTCTTTCTCGACGTTTATAGGAAAGGGCTTGGTGAGTTTCTTCCTCCTTTTTGTTGGAGGGAACCTCTCAAGCAGCGTGCTGTAAGGGCTCTTGTTGGAAAGCTTAGGGTTTTCCTATTTATAGATAGAAATCTTTTCGATTTCGTCAAACCCATGTTAGGTCAGATTTGCCTCGACGAAAGACAAGTGCTAATATTATTTCACCTGCCTTTTGCAGCATGCTTTACTGAAAAATTGAGTTTGTTTATATATTTGGGCTTTTGTGCGCAAATTGTTTTTAATTTCCTAGATGAACTCCCTTTTATATCCTCATTCTTTAAACTCGATTAAGAATATTAGTACTTCGAATTTGGAGCCTCAGTTAGTACAAGGACCTACTTAGTTAGATGTTCGTTGTTAATTCGCACAAAGTGTCACAGCAAATATAATCGTTTGGTCTTCGCTTGATGTTCTCGTAGCTCCTAGAATTCGCAGTTATACATATATGTAACAGCACGCAGTGCATTTTCTAACTGTATTCGGGAAAAAACAGATCATAAAAAAGGTCTCTAGAACTTAAATACCTTAAAGGGAAAGTCGTCTGTGTGAAGGGACGTCATAATCCTATGAGTGTCATAATTTTTTATTTTTGATACGGAATACGTTTTCTTTCTTTCTTCAGACCGAGAAAGATCTAATTAGCTATGTCTACAGCTGCAATCGTATCTCATGTAAGCATTTCGTTCAGATATTTGTTTTAACCAACTTTGTAGCAATGATAGGAACTACGACTGTTTCGATTTTAAACAAAAATGTTAAGCTTCTCTCATATCCACCCATCATGTTTTTTTCGGAATTTTCTTCTTTTTTTCTTGAGTCCCTTATCGACCACACTGTACAGTAATTAATGGTGGGTGCCCCTGCTAATATTAGTACTTCATCAATATTTTTTTTTTTTTCTTCAGTGAGTGAAAAAAATACACTTTTGCTTGAGCGCTTATCCAAAACTGCAGCCAGTCGAGAGTTATTATGTTATGTGCTATATGACCGATTTATGCGTTCTCTGTGCTGTCACGAAAGATCCAAATACCCACAATCAAGCTAAACAGCGCGCACTGAAAAATTATCCAAACTCCTACTCCGTCGCTTGCAATTATAATATTGAAGCCATTCCAAACACACATTAAGCTCATAAAACTAGATAAGTTGGCTGTAAAGTGTTAGCGATGGGCGCAGATACTGTAAGAGATACTCACTTAATAAACATTTTGCAGAGTTATTGTTTGTTGGTGTTGGATTGGTTAGTCTGCCAGTCTACTGGAGCTCGTCTGTGCCTGATTAGGAGGCGAGAGAAATATTTTTATTTTATTTTTTGCTGTCCAACTTCATGCTCTGGAGGATTTCTGGAACAATGTACAGTGTGATATTTGGTGATATGAAACGAAAATGCAGTTTATTTTTGTATCTGTACGTAAGTTTTATCCGATTTACCGTGATATGTGGGCATTTAATATGCGATAGATACACGCGGCCTGCATAAATCAGTGAGAGAAAAGATGCCCATTCTGTGAAGGAGTGAAGTTGGTTGTTTGGAAGTTGTAAAAAGGTCTTAGTTATGGTGTTTGGTGCGATAGAGGTATTAATTATTTAACAGGCGTGCTTGGTTCTGGACTGGTAGTAAAAAACTAAATATTCACTGAGAAGGTGATTCTTGGACAAAGTGGAAGTGTCAGCTAAACAATTTGGAATTTTAAATTTCAGAGTAATGATTGTTATGGTCTAGGAGTCACAGAAAATGTTAGAAATGTACTTATCGGATTGTTATCCCATGTCGAAACTGAGTGAATTTGTTAATGAAGTGAAGGAAGATCTCAGAAATATTTCGTTCCCAGCACAGCGCGCTAAAGAACCACCAAGAAACACCGCTGAGTTAGAGCCATCCAAATAAAGGTATGAATTTCATGAGGTCTTTTAGATAAATTTTACCTAAGTTTCCCAGTTCCGCGAAAAGCCACTGTCAAATGTCCTCAAAATTCTATCGGGAAGTGCAAGGCATTCACAGAGGAAATTACGGACAGTTTTTTTTTCGTCTGCAGCTTTTGCTGTAGTCAATGTGGTTTACCACGAGACATTCTGACTGAATACAAATGACCAGTACCAGAGACTACTAAACTTAACCATATGCAGATACTTATTCATATCGAAGAATGGCCACAGCGTTCTCGCAGTTCTAAAACAAGTGGCCAAAACTCTTAACTTAAGCTATAGAAGATGTATGGAAATTATTGCTTTCCATCGAAGAAACGTCTTTGAGAGATGTTTTCTAGAGATCATTTAATATGTCTTCCAAAGATGTCTATAGCTGCTGTCTTCTAGACACAACTTCGAGCAATTTACGACAAATTTGTGCCTTCGAGAAATTTTCTAGTAGCGTTGTCAAGACGAGGCGAAGAAGACATGCATTCTGCCTTCTAAAGGCATCTATACCTTCTAGGGATTGTCTTTCGGAGATATTTGAATGATTTCTTCAGGATATATCATCAAAGGAATTGTTTAATAGATCTTTTCAGATGATTTCAGAAAGTGAAAAGATGATCACGTATGATGTCTTCCAAAAGATGATCACGGATGATGTCTTCAAAGAAAGACAAAATTGTGTCTTCGAAGAATTTCCAATCAACATTATCAAGATGTGTCTTCGGATAAGTTTTTGTATTATATTTCTTGACATACTCGTAGAACAAAATGCTATGCCCCAAAGCTCTTATGCAGACGGGTCAATGGGTGCACTTATGCCAGCGCTTGATCCAAACATTTTTTATAATCGGATTTTGGTATAGCCATCAGAGCTCTCTTTGATTTTTTTATTATCTCCTCTCGCGTTTTAGCGTTCCCCGGAGCTGTTTCTTGAGTCGGAACAGGAAGAAATCGCAGGGCGCCAAATCAGGCGAATTTGATGCCTGTTGGATGGTATTCGTAATGTTCTTGTTTAAAAGTTCACAAATAAGGATGGTATTGTGCGACGGTGCTTTATCGTGGTGCAAAACCCACGACTTGTTTGCCCACAAATCCGATCTTTTTTGGCGAATTGCTTAACGCAAACGTCTCATAAAAAAAAAAAAAAAAAAAAACCCTGTTGACTGTCTGATCTTGTGGCAAGAATTCATGATGAACAACACCATTGTAATCCATGAAAACCGTGAGCATTGCCTTCTTTTTCGACTGAAAACGACGTGGTTTTTTCGATCTTGGCTCATTCGGTGTACGCCATTCACTCGCCTGATGCCTGGATTGTGTTTCGTACTCATAAACCCACGTCTCGTCTACAGTAATTATGCGTTTGATGAATATTGGGTCGGATTCAGCCGCTAAAATCATGTCTTTCGCGGTGTCAATGCGGTCCCTTTATTGCATGAAATTCAGATCTTTCGGCACCAGCTTTGCAGCGACACGTCTGAAGCCCAAATCATTAACCAAAATGTCTTGAACGGATCCATAAGCAATGTTCAAGTCCTCTACCAGTTCTTCGATGGTCAATTTGCGGTTTCCGACCAACATTTTTTTGATTTTATTGATGTTTTCGTTGGTTTTCGATGTCGACGGCCTACCACTGCGTTTGTCATCCTCGACGGACTCCCGACCACTTTTGAAGCGTTTGTGCCACGCATAAACATTTGTTCTCGATAGAGTATCGTTGCCGAAACACTTCTCCAATATTTCCAAAGTCTTCGTACCGTTGAATCCGTTTTTACTACAAAATTTGATGCAAATTCGTTGTTGCCAAGTTAATCGCTACGACGCTAAAATTTGGAGGGAATATTAATGACAGATGTGTCAACCTAAAAAAAAAAAACTCGAATCAGATGACTGAAAGCGCCACACGGTAGTCATTCCTGAAACTATTTGATCAAGGTAGTATTTCTCGAGGGATACTTGCCCTTACATGTGCATTTAATGACATCTATTGTATCTGCATGGAAAAAATAAGAAAGGTAGGTTTAACATTATTAAAGGATACATAAGTTCATAGGCGATTCTGAATGAGTCTACTAATATTTGGTGTCTTCTGCTGCATCCACTTAAAACTAAATTAAATGCACAACATATCCGGCAAGAGAACAAAAAAAAAACACTAAAATCTAACATCACAAATGTCCTTTTAAAGTTCCTTCTCATGGCAAAATGGTAAAAACAAAAAAAACGTCCTTACAAAGCTAAAGTTGATACTTCAGAAGAACCCTTGACAATGCACAAGCGGCTTTGATGGTGCGGCACACATTTTTCGAGAGGTCGTCAACAGGCCCTTAAATTTTCCAAGAGGTTTTTAGAAATGGAAATCTTTTGTAAGCCCCCTTCTACTAATCTAAGTGCACTTGGTAAATGAATAACATGTACAGATTAGGATTAGTTAGGTTAAATTTATTAAAGAAAAACGTTTTTTATGGAATACATTCCATGACTTATCATCCCTCTATCTAGACTTTATCTGATTTCGAGTAATTCCTTGCTCCTTATTTTTACTTACTTCCGTTTATCGCATAAAGGATTTGACCTTATCGGAGTCAATTTAACTTGACTGTTATTTCATCTAGAACGAAAGTGAGAACGGAATATATTTCATCAGTCTTTTAATTAAAACTTGAAATTATACGGCTAATCTCGAGTAATCCGCTTTCTTTTGTTGCCACATAATTTGTATCCGCAATTATTCAAGTTAAAACCGTCAGTTAATTCGAAGAATATCTACTGCTTCTATTGGCTTTGTTTTATGTCACTCTTCCCCATCATTTCCTTCCTCAAAGCAGGGAATCAACTTTAGAATGTTATTGTAGAGAAATAGATGCTCATTGTGCGAAGAACAAAATGCAGCTCAATTATTTAGAGATTTAAATTTGATGGATAAATAGGCAACAGAAGAACGATTTCCTACTAATTAACCACAATTCCAAGCAAAAGGAACAAAGTAGAAAGTGAACTCTTCATTTCCTTCATTCCATTTCATGCTCAATAAATATATATGTCTATAGTTTAACTCCTCACAACGAACATACCAATCCGGTTAAGTGCATTCCTTATACTTATCTATACCCATCTGTGGGAGCTTAAATGCTGTTGTAGGGAGAAAACGGTCGTCATGTTAACAAGGATAAAAAGGATTGGAGGGCAATAAATGGGTTTTATTGATAGAAGCAAATAAAAATCCTTAAGATCCTCAGATATACATAAGTTTCATATGTTAAGCTTAGTATATAGTCCCGCGGGTATTTTGTGCATTTTATTGGAAGAAATTGCTATCAGGATAGTTGCTGGCAAGGGATAATTTATTTAATAGGTTCATAAACGATATTAGTTTCGGAATTACCCAACAGTATGTGTTAAAAGTTGATTGCTACTTTGTATTTTGAATCGGTCCTCCCTGTGATAAAACTTTCTTACTACTTGGGTCGCTGAACCTCTCACAAAGTGTGGAATACAATTACTCCTACTCAGCTTTTATAGTTTATTGACTTAGCGGTGAACTTATTGGTCAGTTATCTCTGGACTTGAAAAATTGTCTAATGAAGTCTTCGGCAGAATGTCTCCTATGCACGTCTTAAAACAATATCTTGTACATAATGTCGTAGTATCTTCCTGAAATAATTTTGGAAAATTTCTTCAATAGTTGTCTTGTTAAAAATACTTCAAATGATGTTTTCTAAACATTTCTTCGATAACAGTGTTTGATAGAAAGTCTTCAAATAATCTCTTGATGATATGTCTTCTAGAGATCGTTTCTAGAACTAACTTCAACAAGAGATGCTTTGAAGAAATGCTTATAGTAAGTTTGTGGCTTAGAGGATTTTTCTAAAGACGTCATTAAAAAGACTCGGACGAATTATGTGTTCGAAAGGATTTCCTCTAGAAATAGTTACTTCAAGAAACGTGTTTAAGAGATGTCTTCCAGAAATATATTTGAATGATTTCTTCTATAGGTGTCTCCAAGAATTATCTACAGAGATGTTTCCAAAGATATCTTCGACAGATGTATTTGACACATGACTTCCAGAAATATATTTGAATGATTTTTCCAAAAGGTGTCTTCCAGAGATGTGTTCCAATGACATCCTCTAAAAATGGTGTCTTCAAGAGATGACAGGCTAATGTTCTATAGACATCTTCGGATGATACCTTCTAGAGATGTTATCTAATGATTTCTATAGGAAATGTATTAATAAATGTATCTTAGAGATATTTTTGAATGCCTGTAAGAGATTTTCCTTTGAATGATTATTTGAATATACGAGTATGTCTTTTAGAGATAAAATATGAGTAATTAAAAGATGTCTTGGAGAAAAGAAAAATTTTCTGATGACGTGCATTGTCAAGAACACTCACAAAAATAATGTCTTCGGTTTTTTATTTATGGATGTCTTCTAGATAAGTTTTCAAGAAGTGTGGTTGAAAGATGTCTTTCAGAAATATCTTTGAAAGACTTCGCAGGAGAGGTCTTCAATAATTGTTTTCGAATGACGTCTTCAAGAGACTTATTCGAAAATATATTTAATATTATCTTTTAATTCCTTCTTTAAATGATGTCTTCAGGGCAACAAGTGTCTTCTGGAAATCACCCCCAATAATATCTTCTAATGAATTTTGTTTTTAAATTTATAGATTGGTACTTCCGAGCAATTTTTCTAATGAAATTGTCCAAAAAAAAAAGAAAAGTCGAAAAAGTGATTGTGAATGTCTTCTAGAGATCTTTTCAGAATATATCTTTAAGGTGCACCTTCTAGAGATTGGTATAAAGTTTTCCTTTCTGATGTATTGACGGAAAATGTCTTCGAATAATGCCTATAGATTTTTCTTTTTTCTTCTTTTAGTAATGTCTCCTAGAGATGTTCGCGAGAGAAATATTCGGTAGAAGATGTCTTCGGTTGATTTTTTCATTGGGTGTCTCCAAGCAAAGTTTTTTTAGAAATAACTTTTAAAAATGTCTATACGGGATATATTCTAGAATTAAGTTTGAGAGATATCTTGAAGAAAGTAGTTGTATCACCAACTTACTGTAAAGTTGACGAGAAGATTTTATTAAAAATCGAAATTTATTTGAATGCTCTCGTTCATTATTTTCAATTTAATGGATTGTACACGAAGCATTTGTCTAAATTATTTATGGCGTATATCCACCCTAACAGAACACGCAATACACGAATTAAAACTCATTAAAATCGGATCAGTAGTTTTCAGGTTCTTCGCATTCATCACCACAAGCAGGCAGACATAAGGCGTTAAAATTCATGGAACAAACTTAATACTAGAGACAAAAGTGAATTCATACTTTCGCCACATACTGTACACACCCTTTACTTAACCCAACATAAATGCATACAGGTATTGAAAGATTAATATTAGAAAAGGCATAACGAATAAAAAAGGGGCTTAGGTAACTATGTACGGCCTTTGGTTTGTAAACACAATGTTTGTTTGTGAAAGCATTTTGAAAGAAATTGATTGTTATGTACACACAAGGTGCTGAATATTTAAATTTGTTCAACGAAAACGGTTTAATTGAATTTAGTTGTTTGTTTAAGTCGAAATTAAGAAATGAAAAATTGAAACTACTCGTATCCACTCATTCCCCGACGGTATTCGATCACACATCAATCGATCAAAATATATGTGCGCATCGTTGGCGCAACCCGCTAGCCATTTCGGTCACGGCGGTTCTATCGTCGGAGATATATTAATTCAACATTTGAGTTACCTTAAGTTTAACATTAAATATTTAATAAAATTTTTTGCTAATAATGCTCCATTTTGTCTTTATTTTTTTTCTTTCAGGCGAAGTTACCGTAAAATACATCAACGGTCTGCCACACATAACCGTTCCACTGCCAAGTCGGAGCGAAAAATGTCGTTTCGCCTTAAAGCCTGTCTCACATAAAGTCATTAATCTCATTGAAATGCTTAAATTAGAAGATCGTGGGGTTGATAGAGCGATAATACTTAATGAAGAAGGTGTGCGGATAGCATCGTCTTGTAGCATAGAAAGCCTAATGGATGAACCTTTTTGGTAAGTTTTCCACCATACCTTCACCTTCCATTGACATCCGTGACAATAACCAAAAATAAGACATTTATCTTCATGTTGCATCAGATAACAAAAAACGAGCTGATAAAGTGTCACAGGGGGTGTCGCTATACATATACTATTCCATATTTGAAGGAGCACAACCTTGTTTGTTTAAAAAGCCTAAGGGGTGTGCGACATTTCAGATAGTATCTTTCATTTCAAAATCAATTTTCGACAATCGAGGGGAGAGAAATAGGGTGGATCTATGTCAGTTTATGAACGGAGTCAACGAAGGAAATCCTTGTTGGATTTAAAAGAATTTATTAAGATGAAAAGCCTTTTCAGACGGTTTTTCACAATTTATGAATTTTCAAACAAACAGCAAAGATTCACCACCCGTAAACAAGAAGGAGGCTACGGTTGATGAATTTTGTATTCCCTAAGGAAAATTTCTTTGTCAGTTATTGGAATTTATTGAGACAGAATTTCGTATGACATTTTGCAAGGCGATTGCAAAGTGAAAATGAAGGTAGACACAAAGTTTTCCGCTAGAAATAATCCCCTAGGGATTTTTCGAATTCAACTTGACCATGTCGACATTGATTTTCCTTTTTGTTGGATTTAAAATTTTTTAACGAAACTAACAAGAGTTCCTTGTTGAAAAGTTGTTTTTATTGCTGTTTGTGAAATATTGAAGGGATTTCCATTATTCACGAGAAATAGATTGTTGAAGTTGTGCAATTATCCTGGATAGAAAGTCAATGGGTCAATTGGGAAAATGTTTCTTTAGATACAAAGGATTATCATAAGACAAGCAAAATAATGTTCCTTTTTTATTCTACAAAACTTGAGAGAGCTACTCGAAAGTTTTGTTTTCAAAATTTCCAAGAACAAAAGGTTTGTTATTGGAATGTATTTTGTTTTTTAGGGCAATGCAATACTTGTGTATATAACCGGTAAAACAGTGATTCGAAATGGATTTAGTAAGGATGCAAAGGATACAATTCTATTTTTTGTTTGTAGAGTTGAACGTAGCAATTGTATCGGCAGTTTGGACTTAAACTATTCAGAACTGTACAAGGGGGGCTAACAAAAGTTAGCGTTAAAGTTTCTGAAAAAACAAAAGTTGGTTGTCAATTTGTTATAGCCTTAAGATATTTAGTTTAAAGTTTCAGAAAAATTGGAAAGAATGAAATCTAAATATATTATGAAATTTGTAGTAGAAAAAAAAAAAAAATATCGCTTTGTCATATTTGCGGAAAAACCGACCGGTTGATCTTATTATAAGGTAGTGTCTGACATTATGACCCGGTTATCCTTTTTTATGACTTCTAATGTATCTTGGTGTACCTGTTTTATAATACTGTAACCAGTAGTTGTGTTCACTGGTCAACCTTCAACCTGCAAGCTTCTGTTAATGGAAAAGTTGCATATAAAAGCCACATTGACATGTTCAAGATTATTTAGTCTTACTTTTTTGTTCCTGGAGTAAAAACATACCGGAAATAGATAAAATCTACGAAAGCAGTGTTAACAAAAATCGGTCCAAACCTGTGTCTATCATCACAAATTGGTTTAAAAAAATGTTCAATTTTGGATGCATAATCTTGAAAAAATCATTGCTTCGACCTCAAAAGGGAAGTTTAGAATGGGCACTAACCCATAAGAATTGAATAAACAAACTACTGTGGGTTAACAAATCCAAGTTTGAGCTGTTTGGCAAAAAACGGACGACTTACATTCACCATGCTTTGAGCAATAAATGCTGCCCAACTTTGTGGTGTCAACAATGAAAAAAGTGAAATAGGAGATTTGGTTCGCATCGATGACATTATGAAGAAGGAGCAGTACAAGAAGATTCTCGAAGACGTTTCTCTGTCGTATGGCCTACGATTTGATGTTTTCATCAAACAACAAGGCAACGATCTCAAATACAGCTCTAAATTGTGCAGGGGTTTTCGCGAAGAGAAGGAAGCAGAAGATGTTTTGGAAAACATGCTATGGCCACCACAATCTCCAGAAAACCTCATAGAGTTGATACTGGAACAGCTGGACAGAAGTGTCCGTAATCAATGTCCCTCTTTGCTTGACTACTGAAACAATATCCCACCAGATACAAAGACAAATTTAATCCCAGAATGCCGAGATTGGTATAAAAAAAAGTAGTACAAGCAGTAGTAGGCCGATTTTCTTTATAAGAAATATGGTTAAGTAGTTTTCGTTTAAGTAACGTTTTAAATTTTTGTTTTTATTATTATTTTGAGTCGTAATATGTATTCTCCTCAATCGATATCTTTGTAATGAATCTTGGTTCTACAAGCACACGACTTGGAAACTAAACAGCAGTCCTTCCTCCGTATGAAGCCCAGAAGATGCAAGTCCCCAAATAAAGACAATAAAAGTCAACAGCAAAAATTATGGTGCTGAACAATTTATCCGAAATGGCCGCCATTTGCATTAAGCAGGCTTTGAGTCGCTCTGGCGACTCATCGATAGCAGCACTCACCTCGTCGAGTGGAAAGTCCACAGCACGGATAAGTGTGTACTTTTTAACGTCGGTAACGCCTTCGTAGCTGACTCCCCACTAAACTTCGCGAAATGAGTTCTGATGCTTCTTTGGATGACCGGGTATAGACTCTGTCATTTTGCTTATTGAACGATTCCTCAATAGTAAACATTTTTTCATCAGTGAACAAAATTTCCGTGCGTGTACCGGCGGCGTAAAGCTTTCGATCTTTCATTCCGTTTTTGCTTTAATTGCGCTGTGAGTAATTGGCCAGTGTCTCTTTTATATGCGCTGAGTCCCAAATCTTGTTCGATAATGCGAGACATAGAATTGTGCGATATCTTCATTTCTCGTGACAACATTTTCTGCTTTCGCAGCGGCTTCCGATTAATTCTGGCTTTAGCAGCTTTGATCGCCTGTGTAGTTCTGACGGAGTGAGGGCATCCGGATCTTTGACAGTCAGTTACTTCACTACTGTCCTCAAACAATCAGAACAAGTTAACAGTTCGATACACAAAATTCCGGATGATTCCAAGCGGTCGCAAGGTCGGGAAAATATCGCCTCTTTCCATTCATTACACTTGTGAAAGTCAATTACCACAACACGGTTTTCAATATCTCCCCACTCCATATTTACAAACGACTTTTGTGTAATTCTTTTTGCGCGTTAACTTAGTATAAATGTCACTCATTGCATACCTGTCAATATAGAATGGGTGTGTTCAATACTAGTTTCACGATGACTGCGTTTAATCGGGTACCAATATTTATGACATGACTAGGTACATATATATACATTTTTTTTTTCGACAAAATTAGCGAACTTTTGTTAGCTTCCTCGTATTCATAAATGTACAAGTATGTGTATATTTTCCTAGTAGCTAAAACTTCTTAACTCACTCGATGTATAAGGTAGAGATAAACGAACCTTTTTTTTTCAAAATCATTTTAATGCATTTAATTTTATTTATAGGTTACACATTAATGATAAACAATATAAAGTAGTTCCTCCCGCAAGAGAAAAGTTCTCTTCACAAGATTTACATAAATTAGGAGACGTTAGATCATTAGTCGCACAGGTACGTAGATATTTTTATTAAATTTAAATCTAACTAACACGATTTTTCATCTCTTTTTTTCATTAAGTTATACGAAGCACTACATGTAGGTGAATATCAAATGCACAAAGAAGAAGAACTAGTGACTAAATTAGAAAAACTGAAATATCAACTAAGGCCTCTGGAAGAGGTAAGTCCTATATATATAGTTTTTTTTTTTATTTTTATCAGATTAAGAATTAAAAGTTTACTTCTGGTAAAATTAACAAAATTTAAATGGAGTTCAACTAAGGTGGCGCTACAATTAGTGGTGGACCAAGGTCTTACCATATGGCTTAAGTGTCGTGATGTTGACATCAGGTGGAGGGAAAAAAATACTGTGAATCATGAGCAACGACAAAAAACAAAACAAACAAGCTCCCCAGTTATCTGGACGCCACCCTTGGAGTTTACTGAAACTTAATACCACCTAAGTTTCAAACCCACTACACCAACCTTTCTTTCTCTCTCTCTCTCTCAATTTCTTCAAACGCCCGTGCCCTGAAATAATTTTTATGGTATTCATATCCCATTTGGCGCGCGCAAATTATAAAAAAAAAAAAAAAAAAAATTATCTGGGCGGCCAATTCTGATCACCAAAACGGAGAACACGACCAGGAAATGACTCATGCAATAATTGAATTGTTTCTTGGGCTGTATGATATGTGGCACCGTCTTGTTGAAACCGCATTATCGTCCATATTCATATCTTGCAATTTAGGCACAAGAAACTATAATATCGCGATAGCGAGCATCATTAACTATTATTGCCTGACCAGCCGCGTTTTCAAAGAAGAATGGTCCGATGGTGCCTCTAGCCCAAAATCCGCACCAAACAATGACACGTTGTGGTTTTATTTGTTCCTCAGCAATCACTCCTGTATTTTCTGAACCCCAAATTCGACAATTTTGACGATTAACAAAGCCATCAAGATGAAAATGAGCCTCATCGCTGAAGATAATTTTGTTTGAAAAATCAGCATCCACTTGTTGTTGTTCCATAATCCATTCAACGAACTTTCTTCGCTGTGCGTGGTTTTTATGCATGAAGATGCAAATTTTCCGTGAGAATACGCTATAGAAACAACACTCTCACGAACTGCTTCGATGTTTTATGTTGAGTGACTTGTTGAAGGACGGCCAGAGACACTAATTGATCCAGTCACCCTTAATTTTTGGATTAATTTCACAGTTGATGAAGTTAAATCACTATTCCGACCATATTGTGTACAAAATTGCGAACTGTAGCTGCCAAACCGTCATAATTTTTAAAATATTGCTGAACAATGAAAACGCATTGTTTTTTCGTGTAGCACTACATTTTTAATAACACTGAACTGTCAGCTGTCACGCTGTCTTTTTTTTCGTTGGCAACACTTTACCTCACAAATGGCGCAAAATTCAAATCTAGCGTGAATTTTGGGACACCCTTTATGTTCGCCATTTCTGTCTTCATAGGTCAACCATATTATTGATTACACATCAACTTTGGACAGCATCTTCAGATTCCTACACAACGGCTTGCTATCTGTACTATCCGATGGACGTCAAGGTTGCTTAATCTCGCCTATTCTTTTTATAATTCTGCTCTATGATATCCATATTAGAAGATTAAGGAGACACAAGATATTTGACTACTGTCGTCCAAAAATTTAGATATGCAAAGAATGCTGCAAATCAGAAAAGATGGGTCTAAAAGTCAACCCTTCAAAGCTTAAAAATATAACCAAGAACCTCAGAGACATTACTATAACAAACTTAACGCTCAAACTTAAGGATCGGAAGATTTTTAAATACGGCATGCTGAGAGAGCGCTTCATCTCTCATCGACCATCTTTTGGAAATTCATGCCTAAGTATGGAAGATTTTAGAAGTTCCATAGCAGTCAGGACTGAGTTATCTACCCTTGTTTGATCTAATTCCAAACAACTTCCTGTTAATTCATCAGCCTACTCGTTACCGAGAACGAGAATGTTAACAAGTATAGTTCAATTTTGTGCATACAATATTGTTTCCTAGCTGGGGTCAAGCTTGCTTCTTCTGTATTGCGTCCATTTCAGTAGAGCCAATACCTCGAGGTTATACAAAACATACGAATGACCTTTTCCGTGCATCTGATGGAGTTCGTTAGCAACTGGCCTAACCCCAAGAGTTGTATTCTTGAGCACAGGCTATTGCACTCAGTGCAAAATAGGTTCCTCAAGCCGATGGCCAGAGAGCATGTACTAGTACTGAAGTATTGAGCAGTAAAGGAAAATCTCTGTAATGCATACTGACCTTAACTTACCACCATCCTGACATCGAACAAGAGGACTATAATCATTACTGTACGGATATCGTATACTCGTATTAAATACTACAATTTAATCAGAAGCCTTTCCGGTTAATTCTGCCAATTTTGGCATAAAACTCCTCGAGTAAGATCCATCTCTTATAATAGAATTCATCCTCAAAATGAAATGTGGCCTCTTTCGTGGATGAATTTGATGAGTGTGGACAGTTTCTAGTTTTGAAGAAGATTCCAAACAAATTTCAAATTTCAGTTAAAGTAATGGTTGTTGTGTCCTTCATTGACAAAGTAAGCACATCACTCTTAACCACAACTAAAAAACTATACATTTCAATACTAGTGAAGTCTTATTTAATCAATTTAGTGACAGTCATTTAATGACACTAATTAGCATTAATCAATGTTACCCCCACCCCATCACCAGCCTTAATTTATGGTTGGGAGTTATTTAATTGGCCTCATTGATATGTATTTCAAAAATTAAATTATTATTCTGTAATAATAATAAATTCAATTAAACTCTATAACTCTTTTGTGGTTGTTTGCTTTTGCAGAAAAAAACAGAACTGAGCGCAGAGGCATCACGTAGAGCCAATATAGTGACATGGGCCGGTCTGGGCTTTATGTCATTACAATTTGGAATATTAGCCCGTCTCACCTGGTGGGAATACTCTTGGGATATTATGGAACCTGTTACGTATTTTGTCACGTATGGTACAGCGATGGCCGGTTATGCCTTTTACTGTACAACTAAATCGGTAAGTATCTTGCATTCTATGCAGAATACATAGAAATGTAATAATTTCTTTTCAGGAATATACTTACCAAGAATATAAAGACCGCCAATACCTCCTAACAATACACAAAAGTGCCAAAAAGAAGAAATTCGACATCGAAACTTACAATTCGCTAAAACATCAAATTTCCGATCTTGAATATGATTTGAGACGCTTACGTGATCCTCTTAATCTGCAGCTAGCAGCACAAATGGATAGACCGTCTGGTGGTAAACCATCATCAGGAGGTGATAGTGGTAGTAATTCAGGCACGCCTACCACCGCATCTGATATATTTACATCAAAAACGCGCTCCGCAACAAGTACCATTAAGGAGCTCCTATCGTTGGCTAGTAGAAAGAAAACTCCTGATCAATAGACCAATACTTAGTTTTGTATTTAAAAAAAAAAAAAAAAAAAAACATGAGAAACAAGAAATTCATTTTAAGTGCCCTTTTTCTGTTACAAAAAAAAAAAAATAAATTTTGGATACACAACAAATCAATCAAAGGAAAAACGAAAAAATAAATTGTAACAGTAAAGGTTTGGGATATACGAACGACTTATAGTCGTCCAACTTTTTGTCGACCAACGTGTTGTCGCACAACTTGTTGTCTTTCGAACAACACTATTTGAATTTTTATCGTAGACAACACACAAACGCCATCGACTTTTTCTTATGCGATGCAGCAAATAGCAACGATTTCAGCAGTTGGGCAACAAAATAGTTCGCTTTGACTTGAACTCTTATCCATTACTGTCTCATAATAAAGCCTATTCTCGATATAACTAATAGCTCAATTTGTTTCCTGCATCCATCTGATATGCATAGGCAACAAAGAGTCTTCCATGAATGGTTTTAGTCCTTCGTCGATCGGCCGACTAATAGTCGTTCGTACATCCCGTGCCTAATAGGTTAATATTTAAATTTAAAAAAAAAAAAATTAAATGAAATTGTTATTTATTGCCAACTAAAAGAAATCTGATTAGCAAATTATTTTAGACATACATTTTGAACTTGACTATTGTATATGTATTTATTCAATGAAATGTGTGGTTGTTTGTTTGTTTGACTTTTTTTTGTTTTATTGTTAAGGAAATTGACTATTTTTATGTTGAAAATACAAATATAACTGACATTTTTTGTATATTTATTTCTTTTTGAATATATTTATATATCAAGATTTCATATCAATATTTTCTCTAATAAAAACACAACACGCACACAACTCAGACACAAAACATTGGTTTGCAACATTTAAATGTAATAATTATTAGTTTCTGCATTTATATTTAAGGAGTTTTATTGACAAATATACTATTTTTGTGCATCTTAATAGTTTATATAGCTAAATAAATTGGACATGAGTGTTTAATGTTTTATTTTTTATTTTTATTTTTTTATTTTTTTTGCAGCATGTGTTGTTTATTATAAGTTTATGTAGAGTTATTTTGTATAGTATCTGTAATATTTTAAATATTGCTGGAGCACTCAGCTTGTAACAACAGCATTTTTCTATTCAAATTGTTTCCTTTCGCATTGAACTAGAAGAAAACAATATGTGTAGACTATAGCTTTGATAGAAAGAACCCAACAGTAAACCAGAGGCATGAAAACTTAAAGAAAATACTACAATCCGGGTTGACCTGGACCGCCAAATCAACAAAACTTTTAACGCAATTCGATCCTAAGCTAACTGCCTTAAAACTAAACAAGTGACGTGAGATATGTATCTTTCCTCTAATGTGCTTTACTTAGATTCCGAAACTATACGGGCCGATGACCACAGAGTATACATGTACTAACATCTTAGCCGAGCCGATCCAAAATAAATGCACGAATTTTACATTCGAATGACTGTTCTTCTACGCTATAGAATAGATGATACTGGTCAATTGCATTCTTTGTCTTAAAAAAAAAAGATTACTTGTTCTCTGCGGTGGTGTACATAGTTAAGTCTTCAAATACCTAGAGATTTCAAATGCATACCGAGACGTGAGCAAGATTATCGAGCTGAAAGCTCTCAAATTAGATTTTCGTTCAATTGAGAATGGGCTGGACATGAGCAAAGACGATGAAAAGTAATCCGCCCACTCCTTGTTTTATAGTTGCTGCTGCCAAGTCTGTAAGTATGCCTCTTCATAATATCATCCTTTTTGTATGATCCGGGTGTGGTAGTTTCATCTAGCTGCTCATACTTTTACAATATACTGAAGAAGCACATATAGCGAACTAAAATAAAAGCGCTGCGGTCTCATATGCTTTTCAAGGCAAAAACGTGTTGGAGAGAAAGAGCAGTTATGTGAACGTTTTTCGATGTGAGTATTTCAGAAGCGCTTCACTTAAGAAAGACATTGAAAACCTCTCACATATTCGCTATTCCTCTCCACTATGTTTTTGGTTTCTGAGATTGATTTTCAAAACACTACATATGATACGAACAACTTCATACATAATACCAACTCTTTTCGTATTCGAATAGTCGAAGTGACACGTTATCACTTCACTTTATGTTATCACCTTGATTTTGTGTGTATTCTCGTAATCGCTCAAGGTGACCATCCAGGTAAAGCTATAATCTACTAGTACTCGTATGTTTCAGGAATTTTCGGGAGCATGAACATTACGCTAATTACCAATATACCAACCTAATTATAAATGAAATGGGGAGAAAAATTATATAGGGCCTTTACGCAAACTACAGTGGGCGTCGTGGCGTAGTGGTTAGTGTGTCGGATCACTATGCAAGAGGTTCCAAGTTCGAATCCCAGAAAACACCAAAAAGTTTTTTCACGATCCCACCTCTCGCGAACGTCTGACAAACATCCGAGAGTATTGTTGTCATGAGAAAGCTTCTCAAAACAGATTGTCGTTCGGATACGGCACTAAATTGTAGGTCCCTTCCATTCGTGTGAAAAATATAACGCACACAACACGAGTGGTTGCGAGAAGCTAGGCCCTGGCACTTAAAGAGCTGTTGCGCCAAATATTTATTTATTTTTTTTACGCAAACTACGGCAGTATAGAAGTTTATAGGTATACTTCGAGACATTTTTTTTTTTATTTGGTTCGTGAGAGTATTTCTCGCGTTTTAAGCACTGGAATGGAGCTATTGTCACCTTATTTTGCGGGTGACTTGATTAGAAAAATAGCCTGTGCGTTCAAAAACAATACTTGGTTCCGACAATTTGATTGTTTCTACTGTAATATTTTGCAGCCCAAAATTAATCAACACTGATGGTTGGTGACTAACTAAATTGAGATTTAACTCTTCTTTTCAAAGTCGGATTCACAGATTGTCGTCCCACTTTATTTTAGCCTAGTTCCCGTACGTAAAAATTCATGCAAAATTATACTTTTGTGTGAATTCTTTTGGCGCAACAGTTCTTTGTGGGGCCTGGGCCAAATTCAAATAATTTTTTTTATGATTTGATATCCTTTGATTATACGAGTGAAACAACATACTCTCATTCATGCGTTGATAGATGACCAACCAGAAAATTTAGGAAACCGAATGCAAGGGAAAAATCAGAGATCAACTATAATGGGACTACATCCCGAAGACGTGTCCGCTCAGTTAATCAGCTCAAACTGTGTCCGCCTATTCTTGCACCCAATTTATTGGAAGTCGCTATTATATATATATGTATATATATTTTTTTTTTTGTATTGCATGAAAAGCTTCAAAATTATTATTATTTTTCACTTTTAACATATTACATTTAAATACCGCCTAAACCTAACTCCAAGCGGCAACGGTTTTGCTTTGCACAACACAAGCACAACCACCGCAGAATGGTAATCAAACGTTTCCACTCGTAACAAGATCTTAGGTTAGGTTAGGTTGGGTGACGCTCTCAAAGAGAGCTTACACGGGGGCTTATTGTCCATTGTGATACCCCCATCTAACACTGTTTCTAGTTAGCTGGTTGTTACTCGTACCAGTGTGAGCTCCTTATGAATCTCGTTAAGTCCATCAACGAAACATGTGTTACCTCACCCAGTTCTCCGAAGAGTCTGTTTCCCCTATGGAGGAGGCGACGGTTGTGGAGATTAGGGTAATCGCAGAGTAGGTGTTTGATGGTTTCTATTTCTTCCTCATCTTGACAGCTCATGCAGTAGTCCGACGAGTTTATGCCCAGCCTTTTGGCCATAGTGCCGATCGCACAATGTTTCATCATGTCCCATAGCTAGTAAGCATTTGGTTCTCCCTTCATTTAATTGTGGCCATAGGCTGCGGTATATAACACAATCCCCTCTTGATAACCAAGCTTTGTTGGCTCGTTCCTATGTCTTAAGGTTTATATTCTCTTTAATTACACCAATTGGGATGTCTATTTGTGTGTGTATATGCTCTATACCTAGTGCTGATCCTTTTCTGGCTAGTCCATCTGCTTTCTCACTCCCTTCTATATCACTATGTCGTGGAACCCAACAGAGATTGACCACGTGAATATTGCTAAGTTTGTTCAGGGTTTCACGACATTCATGTCCAGTGCCTTGATTGTTGCCTGACTGTCAACAAAAATCATAATCCGAGGTGGATGGAACAAGGTCCTAACGCTTATGATAAATTAGATAAGTTTATACAAACCAACTTTGCATTGTCGACTTGGTCTTTAAAATTTTCTGTTCAACAAATTTTGTCAGAAAATTTTTGTTTACATATTCGAATTTCTTAAATCTCCAGCTTTCAGTAGATACATATATCACATGATAGGGCGGGATTATTTTTATTCATAAACCACCTCTATAAAAATATTTTTATTAATTTTGTTGACCTGATTATTCCTGGAAAATGTCAACTCAATCATCAAACGGTTCTACAGTTAACAAAATCGTTAAAATATTTTTTTTTTTAAATCCGTTTAAAGTGGAAAAAAATATTACAATTTTCCCAAACTTCATACTCCATAACATTGAACCGACACATATCCAATTTTCAAAAAACGAGCAAATAAGTAAAGTACCGTATGCCATATATCCAAATATCAAATTTTATCGAAATTGTTAAAACCATTTTCGAGAAAATCGATTTTTTTCAATATCGGCTAATTTTGGGGATAGAATGAAAAATTCTGATTTCGCCTCGAATTGTAACCCTATAGACCCCAGAAATGAAGTTTAAGCTGCTCTCGTACATACATATGAATAAATAGAATTGAGCACTATTATAATAATGTCAAGTTTGATGAAAACCTCGACATCGACAATTTTCAGGAAACCTTACTTGCCCTTATAGGTACAAGTAAAAAGAGGGGTAAGTAAAGCTTAGACACAATTCTGTAAATTCAACGTAAACGAAAGAGTTTTAAGTCACATGAAGAGTACTAGTTTGTCCAAGTTCCTACTGTGAACTTGGACAAACTTTTTGCTCAAACAATTTCTAAAACTCTCAAAAGTTTTAGTTTTTGTGTGAATTAAAAGAAAGATGTACCAATTATTTTGAAAATATCAATTTGACATCTACACCAGTACAAAAAAAAAGACTTGCAACAAATTTAAGTAATATTTTGACAGTTTTAGACCTTTTTACTCGGAATGATTTCACGGACGTTTGCCCTCATTTACCAATCTATGAGCGTTTTCTCTCTCATTCTTTTTTATTTGACAGTTTATAAGTTTTACAATCGAATAGTATGCAAATGGACTTTGCAAAAAGTGTCAAAATCAGCTGTTTTGCAAGGGAAAATATTTGTTGCTTTGAAATTAGTTTGTATTGAATATGATTTGCTTTAAATTTAGTTCGACTTTGGCTAGAATAAACTTGAATTTAAAGTAATGAAATAGGTATGTATACATATTTCACAATATTTTTTTATCGCAAGACCCTTTAAACTAATGGCTTCCCACGAATAATTTGTTCTCCACGCTTCGGTTAGGATACAATTTTGGTGTCCATCTATACTGTCCCTCTATGGGGACATATATATATATATGCTTTTTTAAGATGGATATTCGCAGTTTGTCTCTGCGATTTCATATGAAAAACTACATATGTACATAAACCTGCGTCCAATATCGACAAGGTGAGCAAATGTCGCCTTAAAATAAACATGAAACCATGATCCCCCCGCAGTGATTGACCCAACGAAAACGGCTGCGTACAGCATCTATTTCTAAAAGTTAGGAGCGGTTGAAATCACAAACTCGCCAACACACGGAGCTATCGTGGCATTTTTATTCAGCCCAAAATCTATAATTTTTTCTCTAACCTTTAATTCTCCCCTATACTTTTCCTCTTTACTACCTTAAACGACAGTCTTAAATGATGCATGATATTTTCTTTTTAAAGTATGCTTAACTACACACGCTCACATTTTTTACTTTCAACTAATCAATAATTATCTTGCACACGCGACTACTTTATGTACAAATCTTAAATTACATTATTTATGTTGACAATCAGCAACGAATACATAAGTAAAACAGATTTACGTTATGAATTTGTAAAATATAAATGTACCTTTAAAACTTATAGCGTTGCTATAATAAAATAATTTTCCGTCTGCCACTCATTTGCAACAAATTACTACTTAAAAACAAAAAACTAATAAAACAAATTGTTGTGTAAAAATATATTGTAATAAAGTATTAATTACGATGTAGGTAAGTTGTTACATAGTTAACATAAAATTAGAAAATAAATAACACGTGTACAGAACAATTAACACATAACTGTTGGTTGTGTAGTTATAACAGATAAATAAAATATTATTACAAACAAAACAAATGGAACAAAATTTCTATATTATACTTGTAAAAAAAAATACATTTTTAGTACTTAATCTTCTTAAATCACTAAGAAAACTCTCCTCACGAAATCTCCCCAAAAGTAACAAACAAAAAAAAAAGCTTTCGATATTTTATTTATTGCACCAAAACGAAAATCATCAATTTTAATGTTTAACTCTTTTACTTAAACAAACAAATACTAAACATAAACAATTTAAAACTAGGAACTAAATCAAATAACTAGTAACAATTTAAACAACTAAAACTAAACTTAACATTTTTAACATATATATACCTATTGTGATTTAATTATAAATAACTACAAATTTAACTTTAATCTATAATTAGAAATAATCCTTTCCTATTCGTGATAGTTTAACTATAATACAACGCATTCTTAACATAAACATAACCCTATCTATCCATTAAATAATTTTTAACAAAACTAGACGAGAAATTTCAATTATGTTTTTTTTTTATTATTAAATTTATTTTGTTCTTATTTTCATTTAAACAATGATATGTAAGATAAAATTGTAATTTAATGGCCAAAGACTAAACGAAAAAAAAATGAAACTTTTACTCAAACGAAATTTGTTAAAACAAAGTTTTTACTCTTTTTTACACACACCTATTTATTATATTTAAATAAAAATGATTATTAAAAAAGAAATAAAAATAAAAACCTAATGTTGACATTTGCCCAACTAATCTCGTTGGGCGAATTAATTTTTTTTCAATGCATTTAAAATTTTTAGAAATATGAAACAAATAGAACAAAAAAAAAAACTATAAATTAAATTTATCTATTTATATATTTATACTTGTATAAGTGCTTTACCAACTCCTATGATGGTTTTGTTTGTTAAACTCTTTAGCTTTAGTATCAATTTTTTTAGATATTTAAATTAATACGAGGATACATTTTTATGCTTATCGTTATGGCAATTGAATTAGTTTTTTATTTATATTTCCGCAAAAAAAATGTTATATCATGACGAAACCCTATACTGGTAAAAAGAATAAATATGGACAAAGATATTTCATCGAAAATAATAGCAAAGTCTTTTAATTTTCGCTTAATAGATGATCCCACGCTAGCGACCAATCTCCAACCGTTGGCTCATCGAAAGCTAGTAAAGGGTAACAATTTTGTATTGTAATATGCGAGCTACGGCTCGAGTAGATAAAACAATATTCTGTGAAATTATTTCTTTATTTTCTAGTCTATAGAACAATTCAGGTTCACATTATACTATTCTTCGCAATTCTTTTCTTACAAGGTCTCTGTCCTCTCAAATCACTTTATCTCCTTTCAATTACTTAATTCACAAATCCAAACTAATTACTTACAGAATTACAACTTCGCCCATTATCACTTTTCTAATCTCTTCGCCACAGTTTAGAAACTACTGCTCCCCTTCTCAATCGCCATCTGTCCTTATATAGCAGAAGTTTCTGATAGCCAGAAACTTCTAGCAAATTCTTCGACCACTGGAACAAGAGAAATTCTGATGTAATAATTCTTGCAGTTATAATTCCCTCTTATCCGTGGAATTATCCGTCTCTTTCGTTGTCATGAGCTGTGGAGACTTAATCGCAGACACGAACCTCGAATGAAAGGACAGTTCGGACCAAAATTCTGCCAGAATGAAAAGACACTTCGGAATTTGTTGCATCATACTTTTAGGGAGCGTAGTTATTATTATGCTACAGTATTTTAATGCAAACGCACCCTTAATCTTTTTTTATGATCTGTCAGTGACAAAACGTCAGTCAAAGTTTGCATATTTATCATGGTGAAGTTCACGAACGAGAAACGTTTGAAAATTATTAAAAATTACTACCGAAATTCTGAGTCAGGAGTCGCAACTTTAAGAGCGCTTACTCCAATTTTCGGTCGTAACAATCGTCCCACCAGGCAGGGTGTGAGTGCTATAGTGGATAAATTCGAGTCAGTTTCTGTGCCAATGAGACAAAGCACCGGTTGAAGTAATTGCTTTAGTTCAAAATGAGCCAAATCAGTCAATTCCATGTCGTTCACAGGAATTGGGAATCTCTCAGTCCACATTGTGACGAATTTTGCGTAAAGATCTTGCCCTACACCCTTAGAGAATCAAATTAACTCAAGAACTGAAGTCTCTTGTTCATTTGAAGCGCCGAAACCTCTCCGATTGGACTCTGCAAAAGTTTGAAGAAAATCCTGAATTTCATCGAAAAATCATCTTCAGCGATGAAGCTCGTTTTTGGCTTAATGTCTTTGTCAATACGCAAAATATGCATTAATGGGGCAGCAACAAACCCACATGTGTTTCAAGAGACTCCATTGCATCCACAAAAAGTGACCTTGTGGTGTGGATTTCATACCGGAGGTGTGACCGTATTTTTTTGTCGATGAAAATGATCGCCCAACTCCATGTTCGCTATTGTGCCATGTTGGAAGACTATCAGTGATATGTGGTACCAACAAGATAGTGCCACATGCCACACAGCTGGTCAAACAATTGATCTATTGAAGGGGAAGTTCGGTAATCGTGTAATCTCGATCGAATGGCCGGCTTGCTCATGCGATTTAACGCCGATGGATTTATTTTGTGGGGTTACGTTAAGTCGTTGGTTTATGCCAACAAGCCAATAACGTTAGAGGAGCTCAAGAACAATATCGAACACGAAATTGCCAACGTTCGGCCGATATGTGTGGAAAAGTCGTGGAAAATTGACTCCATAGAATCGATCGTTGTAAACGTGCTCGTGGTGGTCATACAATGAACGAGATAGAATTCCGTACTTCGATTTAACATGTGTACTACACCTGGAATAAATTTAAGCCCGATATCTCAATTATTCTGTGATTTATTTAAATACAAATTTGTTATGTCCTTATTGAAAAACCCTTTAGTAGACCCATGCCTATTCTACAGATACTACTGCGGCAGATGTTCTGAAGACCTCATTGGAATGATTCCTACAAATGCGACATTTAAGCGTTCTACTAGGTAAGCCGCCCATCACCTTTATGTCTACCGTGATAATCTCTCTGTCGAAACTCCTTCTACCACAGGACAAGTAAAATTTTGAATTCACTCTCTCAAGGGACTCTAGAAATCTTCGACCATTCGAGGGGAAAATCGACATGCATCTCGGGGCCAAATAGACAATGCTTGGTAAAGATAATAATTCAATAAATTAAACAAATCTTTCATACTTCTTGCTTTAGACAACCAACAAGTTAGTCAAGTTCAACTTTGTTTGCATGTAATGAAAACGTCGAAGAAACATAGAACAATTGTCCGGTACTCCGGTAGCTTCACCTCACTGTATTTCCAAATCAGAGATGTCTCGAAGCGATCGTCCTTGCGAAAAATTTTTACTTCCATCAAGTGACAGAATTATTGTTCATCTGGTGACATGGTCGACTGTAAAGAACTGTTGACACAGTCTATGAATAGTCCAACCTAGACGGATTTTTGAAGCCGCTGGTTTACCTTTGGCACCTTCATTAGACTTTATCTAGATTCTTAGCTTCCAATTTTTAAGGTCAATCAATATGCCTAACATATTCGTATTGCTAATTGGAAGCCCCTTCAGATACGGGTAACAGGAAATTATATTTCCTATATATAGGCACATAGATCGATTGGATGGGCAAATTAAGGACTGATGACACAGTTCGACCGTACGAAATGGTCTACATCCTGTTGTAGTTGAACTAGGATATTTGCACTAATACAACTTTGGAGTCATTCTCCATACGGTATGTATTGCATATCCACTTCTGGCATAATAGATCCCATTTTCTTTGCAGCTCTAGCTCCCTGGCCAAAGAATCGATTCTTATACGTACAGACATTGATTCTATGTATACATGTTGAATTCCCGCACAGGTACGTTCTGCACAACTTTTTATGTTTTACGGCTTCCCATCTCTTCCTGAGGTAAGAATTATTGAATTTGGTGCAATTTTCAACTTGTGTGACTGATGCGCTGACTGTGCAACAAGGTCTCTTCCTTTAGATAGGTCCCGACAAATACTGGACACGGTATAGACTAAGTGGTTCAACCGCTTGCTGAAGGTTTCCAGGTTGACATCCGCTGCTGTGAATAAATACATATATTACCGAATTCAGTTTAATTTGGGACGATACCTTCTTAATCAGTTCCTTTAATATGCATATATAAGACACCGTATATCCGATGCCGGATATGTATAATAAGAGGCTTAAGGCAGATTATGTGATAGACTTCTGCTTCTCTGATTTTGGTTTAAGTTCAGCTTGAACCTTCCGTGTATGAGAACGCAACAGTGACTGTATAACCTTAACCAGCTCACGTCGCCCATTCATCATCCTCAAGATATCAGTGACTTCCGGGTACGTTGATCGGATGTAGTAGCCTTATATTTACACTTGTTTTATAGTTTCGAACAAGGTGACACCGGTAATCACAGGCGTCGTGCTGCAACCATCCCCTTCGTATTCACACTATGCGTAGCTGTACGTTACCTAACATCCTCACAATACTCGTACGTCGAGGCTTAGGCATGTCTGGTTGCCCCTTGCTCTCCACGAAATAATAATACATATGTAAGTGCATAATTTGTTTGGATCACCAAGTTTCCCATAACCATTGAATTTTTAGAAGTGTCACCGACCCACGGGCATTTTTGAATCCGCAATTTTTTTTTATTTATGTCAATAAAACTCTGCCAGCAATGTCTAGAGGCGGGTTCAAAGAACAAAACTTATTATGAGGCCTAAGTTTTAAGTGAAGGAGTTTTTGGACGAATTAATAAAGTATAATCAGAAGTTTTTGTATAATAAAAGGTTATGCATTTCGAGGTTGGGATTTCACATCCCTGCCATATGGAATCTGTCAAAACCATCAATCTGGGTCACAGATGGTTAGTTCTTGCCTTGGCATTTTACAATATGGATCGGTTAAACATCGCTCAAAGCATTAAAATTGTTGCATCTTACTACAAAAATAACAATTCTGTAATATCTGTGTATCACAATTTAAGAAAAGATATTTCGATCTTCAGCGATGAGGACCATTTTTCGCTCGGTGGCTACGTAAATAAACAATATTGCAGAATTTGTGCATCTACCAAGGGTGACAGTTTGGTGCAATCTGTGGACCGGCGGCGTGATCGGTTCGTATTTTTTTTGAAAACGACGAAGGCGCCACTATTATGGCGAATTCTCTGCGCTATAGTCAAATGATAACCAATTTCTTTTGGCCTGAGATTGAAGACATTGATGTGAGCGACATCTGGTTAAAAAGGACTACGTGCCGCGCAACAAATTTGGCTCTATTACACAAAAAGTTCTCCGACCATTTAATTTCGAGAATTGGCGACATCAGTTGGCCACCAAGATCGTGTGATCTGACCTTGTTGGACTTCTTTTTGTGGGGTTATGCTAAAGATCGTGCCTGTGCAGACAATCCCCGAACTTTGGAGCACTTAAAAACCAAAATCCGTGAAGTTATTGTCGCAATACAGCTAGAAATGTCCCGAAAAGTCATGGAAACATAACTCACAAGAATCGAAGTTTGCAAAAACTCCCGTGGCGGCCATTTAACCCTAAAAAATGTCATTGAAATCTTTAATACTAATTATATGAAGAGGAGTGGTGCATAAACAATGTATGCCTGAAGTATAATTCCAATAATGTTAGTCGCTTAAACAATGAGGAATTCCACTGTGGAAATTGTTTTGATTGTGAAAATCTCGAAAACTATGCGTTCTACGGACAAAATTATAACAAGTGAAATTTTAAGTTTTTAAATTCTCTACAAGATGCATTTTTCAAGATTTACAAAAATTGAAGCTAAGTAATCTTCCAAAATGTACGACTCTACTCGTAATTTAATAAAAATCGTTCTTGAGTGCAAATAATGGGTGGGCCATCTGCCGGTTGCTTTTAAATTACATATTATTTTGACACTGACAGCTTAACAGAAACACAGTATCATATCTCTGCTGTAAAAAATGAATCGATTTACGCTCGAACAACGTTGGAAAATATTGAAAACTTATTTCCAAATTGAGTGCTGTGTTTCCGAAACAGTACAAATTTTGAATAGAAATTTCGATTCGAAATAATGCACCAACCGTGCTTGCTGTACGTAAGTTTGTGAAAAAAATTCGTGAGATTGACATGCTAATTGATAACACAAGTTGGCCAGAAACTGAGGAAATGAACTTGAAGGATCTCTGTTTCTAGCAAGTAGCAGCACTACGTGCCATACAAGCAGTTCAACAATCGATCTTTTACGCACAAAGTTCAATAATAGTGTAATCAGCCGTTTTGGTGATATTGCTTGGTCTCCGCGGAGTTGCGATTAGACGCCGTTTGAATTCTTTTTTTTTTTTTTTGGATGACATTAAAGATCGATATTATGCTGACAATCCAGAAACGATTTAGTCACTTAAGCACAATAGTAATAGAGCCCCGAACCATCGAAAATATACTTCAAAATTTGAGTTAACACGATGGGTTACTACAAAGCCAGCCGCGGCAGTCATTTAAATTAAATTATTTTCCATAAATAATCAGAAAGTATGCTCTTCAATAAAGCAAAAAACTTTGAAAAATATGAAATGATTTTTTTTTTTAGGCTTTTCCTACTTTAACCGGAAATTAATAAAAATCGTTATTGATTGGAAATATTCCACAAACTAGATTTTAGTTTTTGAAATTTCCACAATTTTTAAATATTTTCCAAAGTTGAACGTACGCAATATCCAAAAATTTCCGACATGTATGAAAATTGACCATTCTTTTTAATTTGACAGTTTATAAGTTTTTTTCGTACTAAAGTTAAAGGCGAAAGCAAAATGAGCAGTGAACCTCGGAAATGTGAAAATTAACTATTCTGCTATGGATTTCTGTCGCATTCCTAGAAATTACAGTAGCAGTCATTTTGTTTGTGCTCACCTTCACGTTGTTCCTCATATCCGTTTCCCCTTTTACCTGTCAGCGCCATCTTCACGTCACAATTAAATTTGATCGTCGTTTCTCCAACAATCTGCCGATGACAGCTAATCCACCTCTTAACTGTCAAAAGTTCACACTATCACCAATCTCACCAGACCGGTCTTTCTACAATTAAGAGAAATTCCCCCCTAATCTAAGAGAATTTCCATTAATTCTCCACCACTAAAAACCACAGCAAAATCAAATTCACTTTGTTCACAAATCCCACTCGCAGTAGGGTGCGTCAGCTTTTTGAAATGTGTCGTGTGTTGTCGTCGTCGCTGTCGCAAAACTTGTCGCCGTCGTCAAAATCGCCACTCTGCGTTAACTCTCCATCGTTTAAACACATATTTTAAGATAAAATATATCATTTTCAACTAATTTCCGGTCAAAATTACCCGAAAAATCGTCAATTTTCCCATCAAATAAAAACATGCAATTCAACTCTCGATAGAGAACAGAAACCGAAAAGCAAATCAACGATAAAAAAAAATCTCTCCAGAACCAGTCAGAATCAGAGAATAGGCAAAGTGAGAAATAAAACGCAAAGTGAAGCAATATCAGCTCCATGGTGTGTTTTGTGTGAGTTGTGTGTCGTCGTGTGGTGTGAAAGGAAAAAAGTCGGGCGTGGAAAAAAAGAAGGAAATTTCATTTCTTCTCGGCGATAATTATTATTATTTTCTACCTCCAACCGGAACTTCCAAACGAGATCATTTTTACAATTTCGTTTCTCAAATTTTTCTTCATCTCCACGGAAAATAGAAATCTCCATTTCGGGTCGACTCACGGAAAAAAAAAAAATTTCCAATTCCAATTCTCGCCGAAGAAGATAATGAAGTGCAAAAAATTTACCACTCCTGCAATGCTGCTGTGGAAAATGTGAAAGAAAAATTTAGAAAAGAAAAAAACTTTTTTTTCGGGTTTTTTGCAGTGAAAATTGGTGAATTGTATATTTTTCTATAAGAAAAAGATTTTTTTTTTTTTATGAATAATTTATGTAAAAAAGTGTAAGAAGAAAAAAAGAAATATAGAATAAGAATTAAAGGAAAAGAGGAATTTTATACATATACAACAGAGTGTTATTGGAAGAGGTGGAGAAGTGGAGAGAAAAAAAGGGCAAAAAATAGAGAGGAGGCCGCCGCCGCTGCCGCAGCCGCAGCCGCTAAAGTTGTGAAGAACAAACAAGAAGCAAAGCAGAAAATAATAAATCAAAATGGCGCACCAACTGGCCCCATCGGTGAATTGCTCGTTAGACGATATCGATTTGAATGCTTTAAAGGTAAATTTTTCTTCTTTGATACCGGATTTGAGGGGAACTTTGTTTGCTTATTCTCTCTTTATGTGTCAGGATTCTAAGTGAGCGGGGGGAACTTCATCTTAATTGTTACAAGTACCTATTTTTTTAATAGGTGTGGTCAATATGAAATTTGTTTGAACAGGCAGAGAGGGGAGTAAAAAAAAAATTCAGAAAAAAGAACCAAAATTCTGTGGAATCGGCAAATCGAATCGAAGAGAGCGAAATGGGATATGTTTGCATATTTTCCTTCTTCTCGAATTCTATTTGTTACTTTCATTCGTCTCTTTATTTATCTCGTTGGTATGGTAACGAAATACTCTTGATAATTAGTTCACCAAATAACTGTGGTGAATAGTGTTTCCGTATGCCCGGTGACGAAAAAAAAAAAGGTATGAATTAGGAATCGACGATGAATAATACTTTTTGAAGAATTTGAAAGTATTCATCAATTAAACAATTACACAGATTAATAATAAGCTCAATGTTAATGTTGGTTGACTTTCAGTTGAATTTTTAGAAAGTGATTTACTTGAGTAGACATGTATGTGTATTCATTGTCCGTTGTTTAGTGTAGCAAAAGTCATTTAAAATTTTTGAAACAGGAGTCATAAATACTGATACGAACAATTATTTTTCTGTAAAATTTTAATTTAATGTTTAGTAAACAATATTTAAGTTAAATTTTCATTTATGCAGGTCTCGTCACTCATTGATCGCAGCACGCATCTCGGTCATCGGCAAATTGCTTTCTGCACGAATAAGTGCGCGTTTCAAGGACTCAATATTTGGGTGTCGGGTAGAACAAGCCATCGCCTTCAAAATAGGATACAGCTTATAATCCAAAGAATTGAGGACTTGTCTACTGCTTTTTTTTCAAACGGCTTTTGTGTAAATCTTTTTGCGCGTTAACTTGGTATAAATGAAATCACTCATTGAATACCTGTCAATATAGAATGGATGTGTTCAATACTACAATTGCACAATGAGTGCGTTTATACGTGAACCAGTATTTATGACATGACTAAGTGCACATCCATTGATCATAGACTGTCCAACAGGGGGTCATTGAACAGGGCCATATGCATTCGGAAAGACGTAACGAAGACCTTCCACAATGATCAATTGCTGTTGCAGTTTTCTTATCACTAATTAAGTAGAGACACTGACGAGCTCATTTACAAACTGATAAGGGCTGATGAGGTTCTTTTTCATTTGAACAGTTTTAGTCAGAATGCTAAATTGTCCGATTCCAGCGAAACCACTATCTAGTATGAAGCAGGAAATGAATCTAATTCCCTGAGGGATTTGTTTTGATTTTTGATTGCAAATGACGTAGGGGCGAGTCTTATGCCTTTTTTTTTACGGATTAGCGACATGGAATTGTGAATGAAAAAAGAATAATATGTGAGTTTTTTGTTTTAGCTGAAAAGAGGGTACATAATATGTTAGTTAAATGTTATCATAACTAAGGCTGGTACTTTATTACTGATTACACAGCACAGAATGATCGGTTCCATAGGAAGTAGTCATAAAACGAAAGACCACGCCACATGTTGACAAGTTTTCGATTCGAAGTAGTTTTGTAGACTCCAGGGTTGAATTCCTAGTTGAACGGTGGTAGATATTGCAACGTCCTCTGGGAGGATTAAAAGCTACCTTATTTTGCAAAGGCTGTAGTACACGTGCACTCTTATACTGCTTAAAGTCTGTTACAAGTGAATCTCGAAGGAAGGAATACGCCAACACGAATAGCGAGCACAGTTTTCTTAATCTCGAAAAATGTATCTTTTCCTCTTTAATCTTTAATTCTTCTCTACATCCTCCTAAAAGCAGCTGTGGGAATGAATAGAAAATACTTCGAAAAAAACACGGTTTCGTATTTAAAAATGCTGATAGGGCATTTTTTCTTTGTATAACTTTGCTAATTGAACCGATTTTGGTGAATTTTTTTTTTTTATTAGAGGATGTTGAGATGAAATTCGTGCTGTGCAATACACGAATGAGAGAAGCTTCTCATGACAATTTGACTCGTAGATGTTCGTCAGACGGACCTTGAAATAAATTTTTGGTATTTTATGGCACTCGAACATTGAGTCTCACTCAGGGATTGCACACTTAACCACTGAGGCACGACCAGCGCCCAGCGATCAGACTTATTTGTCATTGTAAATCTGAAAATGTTCTATTTCCATAATTTTTTTTTAAGTTTTTGGATCTCGTACTTTGGAAAAGTGATGGGCGAGGATAAAAATGACATCGGCATTGTTTTAGATGACCTGTGTAAAAACTATGCAAATAGCTTTTTATTTATGGTGATGGACAGACAGAAGATGGTGAAGGACATATACACGCGTTAGCATAGGCAACACTTATGGAGATTTTTAAAAGAGAAACATTGGAATCACTGGGAATGTTTTTCTCATCTGTGTAATGTCAGGTTTGAGCACCATTGCGCAGCGCGTCTATATTAAAAGCGTAGTTGGCGCAAGTTTTGATAACAGAACTGAACGTCTGGAAGGTTGAGATGGTTGCATAATTACTTCAAACAAGTTTGTTATGAATATAAAGAATGATGGTATAGAAATGTATCAGGCTGAGAGTCAAACGTATCGGGTTTACACTGAGACATTCTCAACAGTATACACTGATTATACCAGATTTCTATCGATGTTTCTTTATGTTTCCAATATCATGCATAGAAATCTTAGCCACCGAAACAAATGTTAAATTGAGATACAATCGTTATGTCAGAGAAAATAAAATGGAACACCGCAATGTCCTTACATTTGAGAAAAATAGTGCAATGCAGTTAGATATGATCAAACCGGTAAACCCCACAGGCGGATCAGTAGGGATGCAGTAAAGTTGGAGGGTTGTGATCCTTCTACTCCCGATTATAACCTCGCCGTAAGGAAAAGAAGAAGTGCAGTGCAGTTAGACTCTTTGAATCTGGGTACTGGACTGTTCAACCTTATAATCACGGTCCAATCTGTCCTTACAATCGGATTAAACAAAATTTTAATTCGATTCAACGACTAAGACAGAAAGCTCAGAAGCCAGACGGACTTCCTGCTTCTTGAAAGGTTGACCTGAGTTACAAGCAAGCTCAGCCTTTTGGGAAACGTTCTTAGGAAATCAGCAAGTTCAGCTTTTTAACTACAGTTAAGGGTAATTCAACTTGAAAAAATGAGAGAAGTGTCAGGAGTACACAAAAATGATACCTAGTCAACACTCAACTGATGGGTTTGATGTTTCACTATTCTACTTACCTACATATGTATGTACGTACACTTTCTGACAAAACTAAATGCTATTGACGCTATTAGACGATGACATGAGTATTTAAACCCAATGAAAATATTTGCAATCAACGTGAAAAGCTCTTCCAAACAATGTACCACTCAAGATATAGTTAAAAACAAAAATCTGTCCTAAAGAGATACTATGTAACGTAATGCAAAATTTCAAGTCGATCTGTATAATGATGTTTCACAGACGATCTCCCGAAAGTCTAGATACAACGCCTGCAAGATCGATTTGATCCCTCGAAGTGTTGCTGATACGAATTCCAGGTAATAAAATAAATTTCACATTGCAACTACGAGAGTGGTTGAGTGGAAAAAACTTGAGCCTCAATATTGTTAGACAAGTCTAGATCCTAGAAAAAATCGCAGAAAGAAGGTAGACAATAACTATACAAGTGGACGACTTAAACGCTTTTTAATCCCAAGAAACAGCGGTTGGCAAGAGCGATTTCTGGTAATCTGTTTCCGAAAACAATTAATCCTGAATAAGGGATCGGAGTCCTTTCATGTATGACGTTAAAGAAATCACATGACATCGCGCCGCCTTTTTGTAGACCTTTTCTGACATCGAAAGCTTCGGTGATATTGTTACCGACCTTGATGAAGCAGTGTTCATATACCATCGTCATCCTACACAGACAGACAAGTTTGGCAGGGATGCCAAAACTAGGCATGCCTTTATAGTTTGTTTCCAAAAACGATATCATAGCCGACCTTAGGACTTAAGTCAATAGGATAGTAGTGAGTATCTGTTTAGAGCTTCTGGGTCTTCTTTAAGATCTGCCGCAAGGTCTGATCTGATCTATGGTAGACTTTCCTGACATAAATCCACACTGGTATGGACCAATCAGATTGTTGACAAATAGTCTAAGGTAGGCAAGATCTTATACACAATGTTGAGGAGACTAATGCTTACGATACTTCGGTTCCAATTATCAGGCATACGACCTTATTTTACAGATGAGTTGGAGTATGCTCCTAACCAAATCATATAGCTTTACATAGCTCGGCTTGTTGCATTTAGGCTTAGATGTTTGGACGGAAATGTTAGTAGTCTTCGTCCGGGTTGCCCAGAATATTTTGGCTGAAAATGGAGTTTTTCGTCATTGTCGTATAGCAGTCTGCAGAAGTGTTTTTTTTATTCAAATTCGCAACGCCGACTGTGGCTCTACTACTATGTTTCCATCCTTCCGTCTGCAGGCTTCTTTTCGGTCTCTATAGCCCTGGAATGTTCTCTTTGTATTCAACTTAAACTTTGAACTTTAATTTGCAGACAAGTAAAAAAAGGAGGAAATTATTAACGCAAGCAAAGCCGTATGTAAAGGGTGTCCCAAAATTCACGCAAGAAGTAATTTTGGTAGAAAACACAGGTTATTAATTAAAAATTCATAAAGTTTACAGTATAGGGTTATGTATGGAATAGCATATCGGGTAAATGAACTCCACGGCTTTGCTGGCACATACATACGCGTTCTTTTGTCGAAATTGTTCATGACTGTTTAGCATAAATGTGGCTGAATTTCGTTGATACAGCTCTTAATTTGCCTCTTCAAGGCTGGGTGGTCGTGGGCTTGTTGGAATAAACCTTAGACTTCAAAAAACCCCAAAGAAAAAAATTCAACGGCGTTAAATTGCATGATCTGGGCGACTAATTATGAACACTTAAACGGGAAATTACACGAACAGAATATGGCTCATGCAGTAATTGAATTGTTTCTCGGGCTGTATGGCATGTGGCACTGTCTTGTTGAAACCACATGTCGTCCACTACCATATCTTGCACTTTAGGCACAAAAAACTAGATTATCATGTCGCGATAGCGAGCACCATTAACTGTCATTGCCTGACCAGCTGCATTATCAAAGAAGAATGGTCCAATGATGCCTCCAGCCCTAAATACGCACCAAACAGTGACACGTTGTGGATGCATTTGTTTCTCAACAATCACTCGCAGATTTTCTGAACCCCAAATTCGACAATTTTGACGATTAACAAAGCCATCAAGATGAAAATGAGCCTCATCGCTGAAGAAATCATGTTTGAAAAATCAGCATCCACTTGTTGTTGTTCCATAAATCCATTCAACGAACTTTCTTCGCTGTGCGTGGTCAGTAGGATTCATTTCTTGAGTCAATTGCTATATAATTCAAATCTTGGGTAAATTTTGGGACACCCTTAATATGATATATGTACATATTATTCATCAATCCACTAGATACATTGTCCAGGAGGCCTTCCGAATGTCGGCGTTGCATACTTTTGCATATAAAATGCTGGAAAGATCATTTTTCTTGACCTGATTTATATTGAAATATTACTTTGTCCAAACATTAATTTTGTTTGCTTCTGTCGTTAATATCCAACCTACACAATAAAGTTGTTAATTTCGAGAAAGTTATTCTTAAATTTTTCTGATCCCTACGGGGTGACATCCGTTCAGTTTCCTTTAATTGGACAAAATGTTATGGCGAATAGAAATACTTGACCTTTGGTCCATAACCACTTAATCCTACATAAAAGATTTCTCAACCCATTGTCACGGAGAGGCTAATTTTTATGACTACGAGTAAATGTCGCCTTAGTGATCATCGCGATATGGATAATTTCCATTTATTGGTAGTTACATAGAACTCGCCTTTGCTATATGACCATGAATTACATGTTTGGAAATAATTTACGATGACGCAATCGATCATGAAGAACATGTCTCATCCAATGCAACCAATTGGCTACTACTGTGATGAAAGCAGTACACATTTTTGTGTTGTGTCTTGTCCCTGGTTATTTATCAATTTCATTGTGCATTCTATTCTTTGTGTGCAATTTGTCAAGTTAATTGAATGGAACAGAGTCAATGTACTTTAACTCTTATGAGTCGTGTGTGATGTTATATTCATCCTAGAGATGTTTATTTGAACGGAATGAAATTTCGTAAAGATTAAGCAGCTTCAAGTTTAATATCACGTCTGGCAGTCTGGATTTAACCGGGCGGCTTATTTGTTTGGAAGACAAGTTGTTATCTCTGGCTAGTACTTGAACCTATAACCTTTTGGTACATAAGCCAACACATTATCAATTACAGCTTTCCCATTACTTCCACATCAGCAATAATATTTTACACTTACTACCATTAGATAATTATTGTAAACTCGTGGTCTCACAAGCGCTCTTCGATTTAAACAAGCTGGTCGTTGGAAACAAGACTTATCAGGACATCGATATTCTAATCCAAGGGCGCATGTTATTGGCTATGTCAGATACACTCTTGATTTTGACAAAGAAAAAATGCTTCACAAGGGCCCTAGCAGAGAAGACTTCGATAACAAATCGATCCTTGCGGAATCCACTAAGGACTCACAATTCCGAATCTGAAGTGGACACTGGTGCGAGTGTTCTATTTCTTGTTCTGAGCTGAAGATAGCCTCTGGTTTCAGCTGCCAATACACTGCATTGTTTTTTATTCAAAAGTCGTGGCCATTCGGAAGGCTGCCAAATGGTTGTTGATTAATCCAATTACGCCGTTTGACATTGTAATTTACACCGAGAGCCAAGGTGTTATTAAAGCGGTAGAACCATCAACTATAAGATCCAGGTTGATAAAGAGTTGTCGCGAATCTCGATTGTAGAATGGAACGATATTACTCTGTGCTGGGTATCCGGTAAAAGGGAGCTACCATGCATAACACAGTACTATGAATTAGTCAGACTAGGCTCACATCAGAAGCTTTATCCAGTTTCACAAGGGTTATGTTGCCAATTGAGAAAGAGAAACACAACCTTGACATATACGCGTCTATGGTAAAACAAATAGTAGATGGTGTCTTAAACTCGCACTTCATCTCGTTCTGTTCTGTGGAATCACAATGGACCTAAGGGCGGTAGAACATCCAAGTGAGCCCTGTTTCTTCAGAGAGCATCAACCTTACCTAACCAAAGTCGGGTGTCTTTGACCGTTCTAGATGAAAGATGGCAGAAAGAAAAAACAGACAAAGAGAGGATCCACCACCTTCTTCCTTTATATGTCGTTCGTCAGTCCGTTACTGGGCGCACTGCAGCTGAGCATCGAGAAGTTTAAACATGCTTAGAAGATTTCTTTTCTTAAGAAACAACATATATTGTCAAGAACACAAGTGACCTTCAGCTGCCCACTCTCCTAAAAAGGCAGCAAATGATTTATTAGCCCAAAACCTCACTATGCGAACACCTCACAACGTTCCAGTAGTTTTTGCAATTCATCGCGTAACTACATCCCTACAAACAAACAAGCACTAAACTTTATTTAATGCTAGTATGTCATTCAGATGCAAGCTCAGAGGGCTTATCCCTTACCCCTTTGACTTACAGCCATGGTTTAGATTTCATATATAATACAGGAGCGAAGAATCTTGCTGACTAGTCATAAAGCTTTGAAGTTTGTCTCCGACTTGAGTGGTCCGAGATTTTCCAAATGATTTGCTGCGCTCTGCATGTAAATCTTTTGGTCTGGACGTGACATCCAACTGGTCAAACTAAGACTCAAGGGACTGGGAACCCTTCCAATGTACTTTACAATTCTTGGTTGTTAATACCTTTCAGTATGTTCGCATCTTCTCCTCATGTTGCTTAATTTCATTTGCGATACGGTGCCATGAAGGTCTCATCTGCTGTTTAGGTTTCATATCTTGAAAATACTGTTCGCACAACACACATTCCTAGGTACTATTAGACCAAGAGAATTGGAAGCGATGTAAAGCTGTGCTATCTCAATCGGAGACTCTTAAGGGTCGGGCAACCTATAAATTCATAAGTAAAGTAAGATGTCTTTTGGAAAGAATTGCTTAATTGTAAGATTCGGTATCAAGCACTACAGAGCAGCATTCTCTCTGGCAACGTGCGTCGCAGGGCCGACAGATGGACGTACATCGCAGTGTTTAGGTTCAGCTAAGAGTTGATAGACAATATAAGGACTGACTATCTCTAGCATCCGCAAGAAATCGTTCCATTGTCAACTTGGAAAATTTGAAAGAGCTTTTTTATTTTAAGGGACCTTAACGTATGTATACAGACATTTCTAGATCAGTCCTTATATGGCTGCAATATTATAGCCTCTCCGTGGAATTTTCAAAATTATAATCGACAAATCATCCAAGGTATGATCGTTAAGTGGTCAGTTAATAAAATTGATGCGAGAACATAAAAGGTCAATTCGCTTACTCGTTCGAAAGCACTTTAAGAAAATTTACTCGAACTCAAGCAAATCGATCCTAAGTACCTAATCTTATTTTGTTTTCCTCTAAAAGATTATAAGAAACTCGCTCCTTTTCTTTCGTGTTCAAGAAATTACAATTACTCGTAAGAGGCAATTCACGAAGAAAAGTAAATTTTGTTTCTATGTATGTATGTATGTATATGCACAAAGTTTTTTTTCTGGCAAAGTCGAAACGTCTTCAATTGATATAGTTTTGATACTTGATGCTTGGAACAAAATGGTTGAACGTTTTTTTCAACCAGAAACATACAAATTATGCTATTCAGTAGTCTATTTTTACAATGTCATCTATTTACCCTCGCAATTTTCCATATCTGACAGTTAGTAAGTTCTTTCTCGAAGAAGTACCTGAACGGACGCTAATTGGCGTAAGTTACAGGTACATATGTTCCCTTCTAATACTTCTTCACTCCCCCATGGAAACACTGTCATCAGCCAACATTCATGGTGAATTTTCACCTCCACCAGCAGAAGAGAGCGAGAGACAAGTGCTTCAGTAAGTAAATTCAGAACAGAAAACGCAAAGTGGACAAGAAAGAATAAAAATGGCGACTTTGTCCAGATCCAGAGCAACGGTAGACCTGTGTGTTTAGGAAATTTGGCAACATGCAGTCACACGAGAGATGACATATCTCCAGTTTCAGAGATAAACCAAGAGAAATATCAAATAACAAAAAAAGAAAAAAAAAAATTAAGAGAACTTCTTTCTTGTTTTCTTCTCATTCCTTTTTTCCCGTTTAATTCATTGCATTTTACAAAAATTTGCCATTTGACACATTGACAACGGACAATCGCGATGACAAAGATGATGTTGATGACTGTGTTTTCGTCGTCTTTGGCCCATGTTTCTCTTTCCTCTCATCCGCAGTTCATTGATAAAAAAAAGGTGGAATTTGGTAGGTGATTTACCGTTGGAATGTATTCACCACCAAAAAATGTCCGTCGCCGGCGGGGGGAAAACATTTTCACATGCTTATGACCTGAAGAAGAAAAATATTCCACACCAAAGAATGATGAAAATGATAAAAAACAAGGAAGGAAAAGAGGAGAGGAACTACTGTTTAAAAGAGTCTGCTGCTCTACCCTGCCTGTGTGTATAAAAACGTAATCGGTCGTATATGTGTGTATGTGTGTGTGTGTGTATATGAATGAATCTCTTTTGCGTTTGGTGTGTGTTGTTGATGTTGCATGCACTGGCTGACTGCCTCTTCTTCTTCATTGCCCTCGGCCATTGACCCCTTGAAGTGGCAATAATGAAATTAATTATTCAATAGAACAAGTCTGATAAGATTTTTGTTGTTGTTATCGCTATTTTGCTGCAGTTATTCCCTTTATCTCTTTCCATATGTCCCCACAACGATGGTACAGATAGGTACATACATATGTTGGGGTGGTGGTTCATTCTCTTTTGCTGTTTATTAACCCACATCAATTTGACTCTTTAGTTCTGTTTCCTTAAGTGCACTTGAACTTGTTAATCGTACATGGATTTTATTTTGAGTCTCATGAGTATGATTTTTTTTTTTTTTTTCTATTTCCAGGATCCGGCCGGAATATTTGAGCTTATCGAAGTGGTTGGCAATGGAACTTATGGCCAAGTCTACAAGGTGAGTGTTATTGATTGTGTGGCATGGCCTCTGTCGAGAATCACTGTCTATAGACAGCGACAAAGTGTCCTTTGTTTCCTTGTGAGCTTGTGACGCGCACTCTAGCTATAACAATGTCCTGTCCAAGAGACAGAAAAAAACAGCCGAATCGATATTATTTTCATTGTCAGCAGAAGAGGATTACGTTCGGGTGTTTGTTGGCCAAACAAAAGCAGTCAGAGGGGCCAAGCCTTGAAAAAGTTTTATGTTCGGATATAGTTGGCAAGTGTGCCAAAAAGGTTTTTTTTTTCTTTTTTTGGACACGGAACTATTTTCGTATTAGATAAATCCAAGAATAAAAAAAAAATTGTTTTTGTACAATTATAGAAAAAAAAGGGGAGAGAAACAAATGCGTACGTGTTTCCCCGTGCGGCGTGTGTGTGGCATTTGATTAGGGTTAAAACTTTTACTGAAACTCCTTCACTTTAAATGGAGCGGTAAAGTGGGTACCTAAATATAATTAATTGGTATATTTTATCTAGAAATTAAGAATAAAAAGGTTTTCTCTGTTGGAATTAGCATAGCTATCTGCCTTCTCGTTTATGTGTTGATTTATATTTATTTGTGAATAGATTTATATTTAATTTTGTTTGTAATGAGTTCGTCATGCTTCTTAAATTGATGCCCACACATTGGTGAATATTTATTCAAAATTGTGAAAGACAAATAACGGGGATTAATAATGCCCTCGAAAAAGTGTCTTTTTTTTCAAATTGTCCTAATTATTTATTAGATTCGAATTTCATTTGATAAATGAGTGAAATGTGTAAAATTGAATTTTTACAACAAAAGAAACAGAACCAAATTTATGCAAATGGCAACTAGGCTGAATTGAATTATGACCTTCGGTTTGTAGGCTTTTTGGCTAGGTCGTTGGTGGTCCGAGGGAAGGGAATGTAAAGCGAGAATGCTGAGGCAGACAGTCGGGCTGATTGCGAGAGAGAACAGAATCAGAAATGGCTATAATCGGACTGTGGCCAGTTAGGTATGATACCTACGGCCATGATATGAGAACAAACGAGGAGCATATGTTGAATAAATCAGTATATAGAGGACCCCCAATAAGGCGAGTAGAGTAACGTTACTAAGCAAGGTCAGTAGAGACAGCGGGTTTGAACAAATTGACAATCCTGATGCATCAGAAGTAGTACAATTCTGCAGAAATTTCCCATTCCCTGGCTAGGAGAGATCATAAGAGCGAGACCACTAAAGATCGGGATGGAAAACAATAATTATTTTCAAAATGCGACACACAAAAATCAGACAGAGGGAATCTTTTGATTTCAAATTCCATTACACCAATATACTTGGTATGAGCTTATATTTAGCCTGATTTCTAATTTTTATCATTTCATAATTGTTATTTTTGATTTATAGGTGGCAGTGGTGTAGTGGTAACATCATTGCTTGTCACGCTGTTGGTTCACGGTTCAAATCCTGATGTCAAGATTCATCTATTAATTTCGCATGAAATAAATAAAAAAGTCAATCAATTGCGAAAGCTAAGTCAACTCTACTGCGAAGGCATTAAAACTGGATGGTCATATGGCTGAAAATGCAACATGAAAATGCACTGTGAATCATGAGCAACGATAATAAAACCAAAACAAAAATGCTCCCCAGTTATCTGGACGCTACCCTTGGAGTTTACTTAATACCACCTGAGTCTCAAACCACTAGACCAAATCTTTATTTCTCTCTGTAATAGTATAAGGGAATTCATATCCTCTTTAGCGCGAGCAAACTATAAAAAAAAAAAATTTATATTTAAAAATTTATCATAATTATTACTTTCTGATTTTAATTTTTAAAAATTTAAAGTAAATATCAATAATCGATTTTTATTTCTTCGAATCAAAGGTAAAAATCAGATCATGTTTTTTAAAATAAAAAATAAAAATTGGATCTTGATTTCTATTTTCTTGGGTAGAAAATACAAATTGATGGTACCCAACATCACATCACTACGCCATACCATAATTTGGTCGTTATTATAAGTCTTTTTGATCTAAAAAAACAAAAAAAAAAATATGATCTGATTTTTTCTTGGACTCTCAAAAGTACATAAAAATCTTGATCCTATTTATATTATTGATTTATATTTTTGGATTGGTTTTTTTCCATATAAATCGTAACAGTTACTGTCCTTGCTAAAGATGTACTTAAGTCGTAGTGAGCTAGTTACAGTCTTCATAAGCACTAATTACTTCATACCAGCCATAGTCCACAAGACTGTGTGCTAGAACTAACGTCTATTTTTTGTAGACATTTCTTGCGTTCAAAAACATTTCTTTAGTGCTGGAAAACACAGATTTCGACCATAATCAATCGAACACTAGAAACCTTGGAAGTTAATAAAAAGATCCTAGAAGACATTGGAGTCTCAGTATCGAAGCGAACTCTGAGAAGGAGCTTCGTAGAAATGTATCTCAAATTCTACCGTCCGCTGAAAAACTATAACTCTCCTCCTGCGATGAAGGAGAAAATATCAGCATGAATCAAAAACATCACAGGGATGAGTTTTGGTTTCCTTGATGCCCGGTAGCATTTGACACCCATCTTCATGAAACTCCTTCTCAGAGTTCGCTGCGATACTGAGATTCCAATGCATTCTACGATTTGTTTTTCAATCGTCTGTGGTTTCCGGAACCACAAGCTTTCGGTAGCCCCTTTTACGTATATTTTAAACTATTGACTGATAGGTCTTCCAAATTCAATATTTACCGTGCATTCGCAGTAGAAAATCATTCCCACGATGCTTGCTTTTTTTTAATTGCAAGGTCGAGACGGTTAACCACTTCTCACACCCACCGATTCTTGCTGCACCCTGGCCGTTCTTTTTACCGATTTTCCCAACATAAGAACTTTAAGCATAAAGATTTCTTAGATGACCGTACATATTGGTTATTATATTTAGCATTCGTGCATTGTTTAATATACATTATATAAATAAATAACATTTTTTAACGCTTTTTAAGGTCTCACCCATGACCTTAGGTCCTGTCACCCCTAGTGGGGCATAAGACATCAAAACGCCAGCGCACTATCATGTTCGGAGTCATGAAACGCGTTTCACTGCTCTCCTGTTCATTGCCAAAGCTCTAGATTCCTTCTCAACTGCTGTGCGCTTACCCACTCTTCTGCCTGTTTGGCTTAGTGAGTTTCACTAAATGGCTTATTTTGAAATAGCACCGTAATGTGTAATCAATCTATAACCATATTCTCCATCTCTATGTTTCTGACTTGATCTCAATTAAGGCTATGCGTCAGAGACACAATTTCGTGAGCAAATCCGGTTCATTACCCCACGGTGATTTGATCATCATTCAGCTTGTGAAGCAAGAGGATTGATACGGTTTGGTTTGTAACATCTGGGGAAGCAGAAATGATGCACACTCTTCGCAAACTGACGAAGCTCAGTACTTCAGCTGCACAAAGATTTTTCCACAACTTTTCAGAGATCATCTATGTTGCACAGAGCTGCTAATTGTTGACGGAACTGTTACGAACAAGCAATTATTTGAAGTCTTTTAATGTTACCCTGGATCCTCAGTTTCCAGAAATCCAATTAAGGAAGCAAAGACAAACATTACCAAGAACTCAAACGCGCAGAAGTTTTCTGCCCACCAATAAACACGAGAACAAAAAGGAACAAAGAAGTAATCAATTATTATTAGAAACTCTATTGAAAGGAAAATTGAATCAATGAAGTTCTACACCACGTGTATACTTCAATCAGTTGTTAGCCTTCTTAATGGTTGCCACACTTTTACTTTTCGAAAAATTCTCTTCTTTTTTTTTTTTTTTTGATTTCATTCACATTTATTTTTATCACTGTCACACCCCTTAGGTTCTTGGTTCTTGGTCTGATAGAATTGGTTAACCCAATTGATTAGCTTATTGCAAAATTGTATGACAGCTAATATAAGGCTGACCATTAAGGCGGTTATGAAGGTATCTGATTCGTGTGTCATTTAAGTTGATTTACTGAGGTGAGTTACCCCAATTGGTTGGAAGTTTTAAGTGTCTTAAGCTAAACGTTTCATTAGAGGGAACATCCTTGATTTTTAGAGGCTACGTTAAAAATAAATAATATGTGGAGGGTGAGTGATTCAAAATTGATAATAATTCAATAAGATGAAAGAACATCACAACATTTATATACATATATAACTACACAGTTGGCGATTGCAAGGATCGAAGAACTATTTGAAATACCTAATTGGCTACAAACAGGACGAATAACACACATGACTGGCTGTTAAGAGTTCGTCAGAGGGTAATTCAACATATTTAAGTTCCACCAACATCGAACGATCTATTTCCGTAATTTCAATTTGCCGCAATACATTCAGTCAAGTGTTTAGTTAGCACCAGCAACTCATTTGGTTCTAGGTATTTAGTCTTTTCCTTTGTTCCTAAACGCAGCTGTTATTACAGTCCGTAAAAACACTTGTGCATAACTATTTCCATTCTGCGAAACCGACATCATATATTGTTGCATTATAATAGTATGTATTTGGGAAACCTTACTTTCAAAGCCTATCAGCTTTTAATTTACTTACTTTAGATGGCGCTACAGTACAACTGACTTTAGCACGCGAGTTTTACACAATCCTTTCAAGACTTTGATGGTTGATGGAGTAGCAATGAAGAACAGATTGAGGGCATCGATTTGGAATGGTTCTGTATAGCTTGTCTTTATTAACGCATTCACAGACGGCTTTAATATCGAAGAACAGATTGAGGGCATCGATTTGGAATTCCTGGGTTTTTTCCAAAGCCTGCCGCAGTCTGGAGTAAAAATCACACTGATAAGCCCTAACACAGCAGATAGGGGGTTTGTACCCAATGTTGAGGAAGCTGATGCCTCTGTAGTTTCTAGATTTTTCTGTTCGTCTTTGCAGGCTCCTGTTCTGGATTTGTAGCCTTGACGTGTTTTTTTCTTTACCTATTGGTAAAATCTTCGAACATCTTTTCATGGTTCCGTAAATAAACCACGGAACTCTCACTAGTAGTGCGTCCGTTGAGCTGTCAGTCCTTCTAGCATCTAAACTATAAAAGCTATTTGCACGATTTTCGCACAAGTCATGTAAAACAATGACCCAAATACAATGCAGGTGACATTTTGTAGGTGGCTTCACTGCAAACAAATTCGCAAGGAAAGTTTTTTTTAGGCATTTAATCGTTGGAAAGAGAAATATTTTTTTCCAGCTAAAATTTATATACCCGCCTGTCGACCCGTCCTTAATCACCAGTTCAATTTTGAGCTAGGACAGTAAAATCTAAAATACTTATAAGCTTTTTAAAATCCAAAGCAGTAAAAGTGTAAACATTTTTGAAACCCTCCCACAAACACGCCCACTTTTAAGAAAAACATATTTTTTTTAATACTTTTTACAAAATAAAATATATAGACATTCACTTTCTCTACAATTCCCAAATACATTATACCATGCCCCCTTTTTGGGGGTGTTTTCCTTGAAAAAAAAAAAAAGCATTTCGCTTTCTCAAAGCTACACATTTACATACGGTGATGATTAAGTCTTATTGTGAATACCTCTTGCGAATCATGATGTGGTGGTATCTCACCGGGCGACAAGGGGTGGGTCCCTGTTTACTATCTGTGTTTAGCAGTCGTCCTTCTAGGGTCAGACGCTGACCAGTTCGCCGAATATTGTGTGACAGTTTAATTTTTAAAGAAGATTTGTTGAGGGGCTTCACAAGACATTTCAAGAACGAGTTGTGATACTAAATTATCAACAGAAAATAAATTGCTCAGTGTCAACATGCTTACAACAAATTTACTTTCTTGGTTGTCCTTTTCCATTAGTAAATCTTTATTAATTTCCGAAATTTGTTGTGCACATAAACTCTTAACATGAACAGCAAGTGACGCATACGTACCTTGGGACTTTTATTAATAATGGGTGTGTTCAGAGTTATTTATTAGGTATAATCCGTTAAAAGTTATCGGCAATTGTGGCGTCAAAACAGTCATTTTCAAAATGTTTGCAATATTGTCTTTAGACCTTGTTATCTAACGAGATAAATTTTCAAGGTAGTCGCATAATAAATTCCCTCGATTCAAAGTGTCAATGTTACTGTAACACGCATGTTTCGAACCTAAGACCTTGATGCAAGAGTTCATCATGTTAGCCGTGACACTTTCAATTCCAATTGACATTGTCAAATCAATTGCATCATCACGTACACATTCCAATCTACATTTTTTAATCGCCTTTTACGGACAAATAATCGTAATATTTGGAATGAAATTAAACCGAGACACGCGTCTTATGAAATAAGGCGCGCATTACCTTCATAATAAAAATACCTTTGTGATATACTTGTATTAACAAAGACAAATATTGAACCAACTGGAAGAGAGAACACTCGGTAGTGATTCAATGTCCGATAAGAATGATGAAATTATCCACTTAATTGTCGTCCTCCTGCTGCGTGCGCGCCTCCGCTCCTGAGGTATTCAATTTGCCTGCCGTGCCGTTGCACACACACACTCGATAAAGAAGAAAACAAGTTCGTGAGCAATCGATATACAACTTTCGAAACTCATCGCCTTCGCGATAACCAAACAATTTCAATTGGTAATTTATTCAGATAAGTAATATGTTTACCGCACTTACTCATGCAGAGTCTCAATTACCGGGGCGAATAACGATCATCAAACTAAAATGCTTCATCGCGCAATCAGCGCCCATTATCTTCAAAGGAAGTTGGTACATATTGCTCGAGTTTTTCTTTTTATTTATTTTTGCTTAGCTTCGGAAAAACAAGTTTGCAACTTAATTTCAATCAGATAAATATCGAAGGGAAGTCACACCTACTACCTACTACTTTGCGCTATTTTTAGTTTAATTAATTTACTAATTAATTATATTATAATCTTCCACAATTTGCCTGGGAACGGAAGACATTTAGGCGAAAAGGAGTCGTTGTCGTCGTCGTTGTCGTCGTCGTCGACGTCGACGTGTTGTACTGGAAAAATATCTTGAAAGTCGGTTTTTGCCATTCTGCGGAGTTGACAAATTTATTTTTAATTAGTCTGGCGGATGTTTTTGTTTTATTTTTTTTATTTTCTCCATTCCATTTCGCTCAACTTTAATAGTGGAATCAATTAGTGAACAAAAAGAAATACATACATATGCATGTATTATGTATGTGTATTATTTGTATTTTTTTTTTTTTTTGGTTTGGTACCACTGATGGATGTACGATTCGTATCGATGTCTATATTTGGGCAGGATTTTTGATTTTATATGCAGGTATATGCAGATGATTAGCATTGTGACCGTCTCGTAGTTAATATATTCCTTTTGAATGATAATAAATGACATTTAAGTGAATGATCTAGAGGACATTGTCTGACATTTAAGAAATATTAAAAAAGAAGAAGCATGCATATATTCATTTTTGGATGACAATGGAATCGTTTGACACCTACACAGGCACGAATAATGTGAAACGTAGATTAACGATGTTTTGTATTTATACTTTGCATAAATTATTCTAATTTTCAGCAATAGTAAAACTAGTATGTTTATTATGTTAAGCTTTAAACCAAAATTAACTTTAGTGCTCTGAGCTTACCTGTCATTAACAGAGCTTTAACTATTTGCATGGACATTCTAATCTGAACACACTTAATAATGTCAAAAGTTATCCTTTTTGACATTGCGCGATCAAGAGATGTCAATGGCAGATGATGATGTCACTCTGGCATGTAGGTGGGTCGTTCAGGCTATGAGACAAATGCGTCGTTTGTGAAAATTTTAGCGAGTTATAACAGACTTCTGGATTTTTTTTCCTCTCAATATAATGAACTTTAAAATTTACTTCCAATAAGTCTGCTACATTTTCGATTTACGTGTGTATGCAAACAAATTTTAAAGTCATTGACGATTTTACTTCCTCCGGAAATCAAATATGCCTTGAAATAAAAACAGAGTTTGATTTCACCGGCATATGTGAAGGGAGGATGCATGTAAGATAAGGTAGGCGGCAGAATCAAACAAATAAGTAGGAAACCAAAATAAACAAATCACAATGTGCGATACTCATATTTCAACGCAGAAATTGCGAACGATGAAAGAAAAGCTAGAAAAGGGATAACCTAAACAAATAAATTATCTGATGTACAACTGTGGGCGGCGCCATGTCGGTAGATTACGATAAATATTCGAAATTATGTGCTATTAGGAATGAGAATCGCAAAATAGGATAAATGTGTGAAAGAGGAGAACCATGAATATGAAATTAGCAATTCAGGCAACATGCACAAAGTTCAAAACATGTGCGAATGTCAAACAAAGACAAAACCCCGAACATTTTACTGTCAGAGTTGGGCATATGATGTGGTGACGTATTTTAGACGTCGCTTAACCAATTCTCATTTGAGGTCCCAGACCCGTGAGTGTTGAATATATTAGTGAAATCCTAAAGATCATTGCCAATTTCCCATCGGTTCCTTTCAGGAAAGCGCACTTCTTAACCCCTTCCGAACATGATAAACATTGTGAACAGAAAACATCATGACTGGAAAAAGTCATGCCAAGTCGACTTCGACAATACTTAACTCTCATTGCCCCTGTGGACAGTTAAGTCTAGTGATAGTAATTTGAATAAAGCGGTTAATGCATAGTTCTGACATTAAATAAAATCTAGTTAACTTTATATATCTACAAGGTACACTATACGAAGAAACATAAGTATCGCTCTGGAGCATGTAATGTTTATTTCACGAGGGAAAACAAATCGTCCACAAAAATGTTTTAATCTTTTCCGGTATTCGCAGAAAATGTGTTCCTGGAGGATATATTTCTGCTGCTTAATTTTGAGTTAATCCGTCTAAGAGCTAGGATACCAATTACTTTAGTAAAGGTTGCTCTTTTATTTCAATGGCATGGTAAAGGATTGTTGCTGTTGACTTCTCTGGTTGATAGCTATTACGAGTATAATTGCTTTTCATTTATAAAGGGTGTCCCAAAATTCACGCAAGATTTGAATTTTCCGTAATTTGTGCGGTAAAGTGTTGCCAATGAAAAAAAAAAAAAAAAAACGACAGCATGACAGTTTAGGGTTATTAAAAATTGAATTCTACATGAAAGAACAAAACGCGTTTTAATTGTTGAGCAATATTTTAAAAATAATGAAAGTTTGGCAACTACTGTTCGCAATTTTCATACAAAATGTGGTCGGAATAATGATTTAACTTCATCAACTGTGAAGAGATTAATTCAAAAATTGAAGGAGACTGGATCAATTAGTGATCTTAGACACTCTGGCCGTCCTTCAACAAGTCGTTCAACACAAAACATCGAAGCAGTTCGAGAGAGTGTTGTTGAGAGTCGAGGAACATCAATTCGGCACATTGGTTATCGTTGTCTGCAGGACAGCGGATTTAGGAGTTTAATGCCATTGTGATCTTTGAAGGGAGTTTCTTAAACCTTAATTGTATTGGGTAAATCTTTAATGCTTTCGGAGAAGGGCCAACTGGTTTTCCCTTGAATATTTTAGTTTTTTGGTAATAGGCACCACTTGAGTTGTCTGACTGATCTGATTGCATGTGATTGAGGAGATAAACGAAGTTCTTACGTTTATATCCCAATGTTATGCTTGAAATCGATAAAAATATCTTCGAAATCATGTTTTGGCCTGCTCTCATAGGTGTTTGATTTCACTGAAAATATGCGTAGGCCTAGCCATAATACAAATTTACTGGTGATGCCTATTTAAATTTTGGATTCCGTTGGAGCAGTGGAATAAACTAGATGATCGAAAATGCGTTTAGTATGGCAGTTTAACGCTTATAAAGAACTTGTAAACATCAAACATACAAATAATTTTACAATTGGGGCAACGCCTTATGACGTTGAGAAAACAGTTTGTTCATCACCACCCGGTTTGTTACAGAAAGGCAAGCACGTAGATGCATTCAACCGCCAAAGACTGCGATCAGTTTTACAAATATGCGCCCAGTGTACATAAATCATCGCGCAATCAAGAGTTTGCCACGCCAGTGTATAGGTACATATCACCAACAAAATAAATATTTGCCTTTGTATCAATTAACGCCTTCGCCTTTTATGTTTGTTTCCATTTAAGTTCGTTGTGATAAGCAACTTTACTGACTCATGCCATTATAAAACGGTATGCCATTTAAAAAACCACACTTGCCATTTCTTAGAAATCTTGTCTTTTATTCAACTTTTAGGATATGACAAATAAGCATTTCTATGATAATCAGATTACCATAAAGTGCGATAAGAATAGTTAACAAAAAATTCATCAAGTAGCCAGCTTGCACGTAGAAGAGACTCCGGACTCTCCACACATCCCCCGTGACTGACCGCAATGATTCATCTCGACAAGTGGTCATTGAACGCGGAGGTGTCATTTAAAACTTATCTAAGAGCAGAGTGTGTATTTTGATTCTTAAAACCACTTGACCCGATTTGTCAAATTCATAATTCTGAACACTTGTTCCAAATTCAAATGTTCCCACAAACACAAAGAAAAATCCCACAAACAATCTGAAAAACATATTCAACAGATGGTTAAGTATCTGAACCGATTAGGTTCAATGTCTGTCTTAAAATTTACATTGCCACAGCGGGCTGCCGCCGACGACTACGACTACTTTTAGCCGACAGTTTGTTCAACAAGCGTCAGGTATGTGTGTACCCAATGTACGTGTGATGAATGTCTAACGCGGTTTGGTTTTTTTTTTTTTATTTTTATTTCAAGGTGATTGGCAAAGATTTGTGTGCCGCTGTTCGCGTAATAAAAAAACTAAAAAACTAAAAGCAAGAAATAAAAATAGGTTTTCCTCGTCGCTGACTCTTTTTGAAACCGAAACAAGTTTACTCATGCTTTCATGCTAAATAAAATATAATTTATGAATAAGCGCATAAAAATTCCCTGATAAGACCCCAACAAACCGGTTACACTTTGTGCAAAACAACGCGACAAGTCCGGTCCGTTGCGCTGCGCTGCGCTGACGACGAAAAGCCAGCGCTGTAAAGGAGAATTTTTATTACTCACAGTAATGTGGTGAGTGGGTTTTCTGCACAGGTACTAGGTACGACGACAACGGTCTTTGCGCGAATTCCTAATCGAGAAGCCATCGCATCATCGAGATTTCGACTCGATCTGTAAACCAGAGGATTAACAGTCATAGGTGGGATTTTTCGTATTTTTTTTTTCTTAATTTTTCGTTTCGATGATTTCTGGGACAAATTACTTCCCGGAATGGTGGTGAAAGTATGTACAAATTGCGAGATTCGATCGTTAAATCTGTTAATGATGAACGGTGTCAAAGTGGCGATGGTGACGCACATGGTTAATTAACACAAACATTCTTTTACGGTATTTCTCTTCAAAATTGAATTGGTTTTGTTTACTTGGAAGATGAGTTATCCACAGTAATCAGCTTTGAGCGAGGAATGTTTGCATTTGGTTAGTCATTTGAATTTACATTTGATAGACCTTCATGATATTTTAATTTACAGGTATTCACAATTGGTAGAACAAATATACCAAGTCAGCCATAAATACCGGTACACTTTTAAACGCACTATTGTAGTATTGAACGCATCCATTCTATATTGACAGGTATAGAATGAGTGACATTTATACTAAGTTAACGAGCAAAAAGATTTACACAAAAGCGGTGGAGTGTGGCGATATTGAAAACCATGTTGTGGTAATTGGTCTTTACAAGTGTAATATGGAAAGAGGCGATATTTCCCGGACATTGCGACCGCTTGGAATCAACCGGAATTTTGTGTATCGAATTGTTAAATTGTTTGAGGACACAGGTGGAGTAACTGACCGTTAAAGATCGTGACGCATTCGCTCTGACAGAACTCAACAGGCGATCAAAACTGTTAATCGGAAACCGAAAATCTTGTCACGAGAAATGAAGATATCGCAGAAATGCATATAAAAGACACACTGGCCATTTATTCACAGCCCAATTCAAACAAAGACGGAATGAAAGATCGCGCAAAATGGTCACATGCAAATTTTGTTCACGGAAATAATACTTGTTCGTTTTTATTTTATCACCAAATATGACTCGACTAGGTATAACGGAAGTCCATCGCCCAGTTAATAAAACTTCCAAACTACGACAGTGTCTTAAGTGAATGCTGTGGCTATCACTGAAGCCTCTCGAGAATTGTCCACACTAACACACATTCAAGAAGCGATCAGAGCCATGTGATCCATAGAAATGAAAGCAAAACTAGAAAAAAAATGTACCAAATCGATCCTGGGTCATAGGAGTGTCCCTGGTAACGAGAGGCCGATGCTAGAATAGGTTTAGAATCGAACCAAGAAGTGTTAAATAAATCAGTCCTCACCCTAATGGAATTTATAAAATCTAGTAAAAGCATAGACTTTTAATCGCGCACGGTTCACTTTTCCTGTGAATGTTCAAGCCTCAGTGGAACCAGAACGACGATCCTCGGAGTATACATCTTCAACGATCTGGGCAAACTGTAAATAAAGGCACCTCAAACCATCCTGAAATTCAGTCTGGATTAGGGATGATTCATGGAGACTCCAAACTAACAAATTTAGAGCAATTAACTGTTTACACATACGGTTTTTCTAACCATCCCACAACGGGAACAACAATGGATCATGGATATCCGACTGAAGCGGCATGTTTTTCCAGCGTGCAGCCGCTAAAACAACTTCACATAATCTTCTTAAAAGTCACAAATCTCCTTTACGTCACAATTACATATATACATAGGTCATTTAGATACATTAGGATGTCCCTTGGAGGGAAGGTTGCTCGTGGAGCAGTCCCGTCCAACATATGCCTCTATTGGGTTTCACTATTGAGAAGTTTTGAAGGTTCTGGAACAAATGGAAATTAGAAGATGTATGTAGTTCTGTGCAGTTGTGAGCAGGTGGATCCTAACTATGTGGATGCGATCGTTACACACTATTGCAACACCGAAACTTCGCCCAACAGCTTCTACCAAAAGAGAGTAATACACGCGGTTTTGTATTCCAGAGCCCTAAATATGCCACGACTGATCTTCAAAGGCTTGTGGGTAAATAGCAGATTCAACTGGTATTGTGCCCACTCGTTTGTTCTAGATAATATCAGGAAATGTGTCTCGTACTCCTTCTACGATGATATACTCTCGGAGTCCATCAGATGTATAACAGGTTCTCTTGGAGCAAACCATCAGTGGTATCGCGAAATAGAATATGCATTTGCATATTGTAAGTCATTGCTTTGCCGGGAAACATTTGGAAAACACGCGGAAGTTGATATGAACTAAATAATTTGTCAGCGAATGTTGTCGCTCTGAGAGTTGTACTTTCCAGAACCGATACCCGTCTCGTAAAGTACGTGAAATTGTGTTATCATTATCATTGTTGTTTAAATGTAGCAACATGTTTTTGTGTATTAATTACTCGTTTCATTTCTGTAAAAAATTTTATTTAATACTAGTTGACAGGTCCGAGTGTTTACTGAACATATCCCCCATTTGAGAATTATAGATTCATATGTTATACCGACACATCTTTGTCGGTCAATTTGTTCTTTTACAAATTGTTTATACATATGTGTCCGAACGAAATCAAAAATTTGTTTTGGCCGAGAAATTTCCGGTTCCCACTCCTATCACAGTCAAATTTCATAGAGCATATAACTCAAAATGAATCTCGCAAACCTGTACTTAACACATAACCATACCAACCCACCCACTGGTGCACCGCTGAGAAATTCCCTAAGCAATAAAGTAAACTGGATCAAAATGGGCTCAACCATTCTTGAGTAACAGCGTTACAAAGCACTCGAAATACCATTTAATTTATATTATCTGGTTGTAATAAGTGGCACAAAATATAATTACCGTTACATTAAACTAAAGACAATGAACAACTGCCAACTCTCCGCTGTCATTTTATGTTGTAGGTTGGTTCGTTTGATCATATCCTCGATACGTATCACGTCACAGTACCTAAACATTATGAACAAATACATACATATATATTTTACATAATGTATGACTCTATTAGACCTGGCGCGTACTAGTGCATCTCGCGGAGAACATTTTGTCTATGTGATCATCTTTGCGTGGGTGTAGGTAATAGCTTTTACGTTATACCTTTCGAAAAGATCGAGTCCGTAACGCCATGCGTCTGGCACGTCTCATACTCGCGCCGCGGTCACTTAATACGAGTAAATATTACGTGTGACATATTAGCATCCGTTAAGTGTGACTCCATTTGGATTATTATGGCACTCAAGCCAATCACATTAAATGCACCATTATCCAATATATTCAAAAAACGACACAAAATCGTTCAGAAAGCTATAAATGTCATAATAATATTTTGTTGATATTCTCCACTCGACATAACGCCTCCACCACATATTACCAGGGGCACAAACATACACTTCCATTAACGAAATTACTGTAATTTATAAAATCGGAAAACAAATTCATTTCAATTTGAAGCGGAAACGAATTTGTTTTCTTTTTCTCCCGAAAAAATACACAAAAATATGCACCAGCATCAGCAAAGTGTTCCCCTGAAATAATCAAAAACAAATGGCAACCAAACAGTGCCAGAGCGCAGTCGTTAAGAAAAAAAAAAAAAAAAAAGCAAGTGACGAGGGGAGACGGTCGCCGCCGGCGTCATCAATACGTCGGGAAATGGTAATGAAAATTCACTTGTGGAATAGCAATTGATGTTCGGTGGCGGCATCTGTGGTGGTGACCTGCCTCAATTACCCCTAAAGCGCCACTTGATCGGTGGCGCGCGGATTGTCATTGCAATCCATATCATAGAAATACATAGTACGAGTATTATACGGAAAGCGTTTCGAATTGCAATGGCACGACTCGCCATGATCTGTATGTCGTCTCTAGGTGCCGTGATTCGTTTGTCCAAGTGTCACGTTACCGCTTCGAAAAGTGACTCAACACATAAGCACTCAATCGAATGCATTTGAAATGTTTTTTTTTTTTTTTTTTTTTTTTTCAACTCGATATTTCTTTGTTTCGAAAAATGTTTAGCTTGGGTTACGTCAAAAATTCTATGCGCACGCGATGGAGAGATAGCGGTTTGGTGATGTTTTTTAATGGGTTCTCATGGCCAAAATATAAAAAAAAATAAATTGTTTTTTTTTTTTTTTTTTCTCTCTTGCCATTACTTTGATTACTTCCTAGCACGTTTAATGTCTGGTTTACGTCTTCCGTTTGAGAGATACACTCTACTGACTCGGCTGGGTGGTAGTGATTTCGGTGGAGGCATTTGTTTAACCCAAGTGACAGTTGGCGATGTGTTTTTCGTTTTAATTATATTCAATCCAAGTGTTTTCGAAGCTTTTTATTCCGACAAATTTGTATTCAAAGAGTGCAGCTCTGGGGCTTGTTGATTTTAGAATTTATTTATCTGGTTAATGCCTTTTACAAGATGGCTATTTACATATTGTATTACCTTGACATTGCATGGCGGTAGTTCCGCATTTAGTTTGGACATTTCTGACAGTAAATGTAGTTTTTTTTTTATTACGTCTGACAATTAAGATGTTTGAAGTTGTAGCTATCTGTCAAAAATGTAAGAAAACATTTCCGCACCCAAATTTTGTTGATAGTTCACGCTTGACATTTATTTTATTTGTCATAAATTCTAATGTATGAAAGTGTGGAGAACAATTTCGTCCATGTACTCATACGCCTGCTTATTCGAATGTACTTTTACTAGTGAATTGAATCAATTGAAAGTACTGGAAATGAATACGCGTGCTTGTCAAACACGACCACTGGGAACAAAAAGTAACGAGTAGCGAGTAATTTGTCTCTGGACTTGAATGTGATCGAAAAACATCTTCCAGTAAAAATTTGTAGTGTCAAATGGAAAAATTGATAAAAAAGAGAATATTGCAAAAAAAAAAAAAAACTGCAACTAAAGAGGAAAATGTTGTAAACAATTTTTGTGGATGTGCAGATCTGCAGCAACAATTTTACGAATTTACTTCAAACTTAATATCTGAGTTGAGTGTGGTATTCAAAGTAAAATTTAAATTTTCACTCTAACGCCAAATTAATCCATTAATACCATAATATTTTCTCGAAAACGGATCCAACGATTTTATTCAAATAACATCAAAATTTGTATAACAGTACTCTACTTCTTGTCTGATTTTTGAAAATTGGCTATGTCTCGGCTATGACACAACAATTTAGTTCAAAATCAATATCTAAAAAATATTTGGCAAATACAAGATCACGACATACCAAATGTTGATCAATTGCTAAAATAATGTTTAATGGAATTCTTCCTGGTCCTAAACTGAACCGTGGAATGGTTGACAGTTCGGGTCATCTTTATCATCTTAACTTTATAGTATTTGGCTACACCTGGCTTGCTTTGGGTTTTGTTTTGTAAGCAGGTCGCAGCTTCTTCTCAATCAAGTCAGAGTCAATTTAAGATACAAAGACGTTACTGTATTGAAATTAGTGTAACTTGTTAACGAGTTCCGTGTTCTCCCCTACAGCGAAGAAAATATGTACAATAGAGTGAAATGAAGAGCAGGGGTGCTCTCTCTCTCTCAATGCAGTTTGCATCAAATAATGATAAGGTCTCGTCTGTGGAGTTTGAATATGCGGGTGTGGAATGTAAGCAGCGCTACAAATACTGAACAGCTGCGAGTTTAGTTATTGCAGATCTGAAGCCAATGAAACGGAGTACGTTATTATTGGTCAATGTCTCCGTAATGAGTTTAATCCGCTTGAAATAAATGTCTGAGATGATCGTAGAAGAATAACAGCAACAATCTTGATGCCAATTTCGTTCAGCAACAACAGATTCCTTTAAAATGTGCTCACAAAACTGAACAAAAGTGGAAAAGAACCCACAATTAGCAACAAATTCAATTAACACCATTGGTGCATGTACATCAGTATACGAAGAAAGTACTTTTTTTTTTTTTTTATATAATTTGCACGTGTTAAAGGGGATATGAATACCCTTATACTAATTTTTTAGAACACGTGCGTTTTGTGGAAAGGGGAAGAGACAGAGAGAAAGACAGAGTGGTGTGGTTTGAAACTCAGGTGGTATTAAGTTTCTGTAAACTCCAAAGGTGGCTGTCCAGATAACTGGGGAGTATTTTGTTTGTTTTCGCTTTAATTGTCGTTGCTTATGATTCACAGTATTTCTTTCCGACCACCTGATGTAATCATCACGATCAAGTTGCATTTTAGCCATATGACAACCCTACTGCCAGTGTTATGCCTTCACAGTAGAGTTGACTTTGCTTTCGCAAGTGATCGACTTTTTTATTTATTTCGTGCGAAATAAATAGATGATTCTTGACTTCAGGATTCGAACCGTGAGTCAACAGCGTGACAAGCGATGATGTTACCACTACACCACGGCCACCCTCAAGACATCATACCAATGTTTAACTTTCACAGACATCATACCAATGTTTAACGACCTGTTGGGATATCATAATCTAATTAATTGATTTGATGCGCAACACTGTTGTGGCATGTTACCGCAGGCAAAACTTCCGCTTCTTTCAGATTAAGAAACTTAAAGTCAGTCATTTATTCTAATGGAGTATAATTTTGCATTTACAGTTTCTATGAGTGTGAGTTTATTTCTTAAATGCAAACCACTTTGTACGAATAGTGTTGTTACCGCTTGAGAGTGAGTTGTGTGTACATAATCTATTAGTAACCAGCAGATGTGGGTCGTAAATAAATTCCCCACAATTTATGTTGCAGTGTCAAAGTAATGCATGATTTCCTTTTTGCCAGTTCGATGTCTGTTGGTATGTTTATGTATATCATTCTAATTTCATGGGACTGAGACTAATTTCACGACTGATCGTACTTCTCCTCTTGGGTAACAGTGTGCGAAGTTTCAATTTCCAGAAGTTGTAAATCATGACAGCTGAGAGGACTTTTATAGTTCTTATTGAAATGTCTATCAATACTCGTACTATCTGATTCATAGTTTCTTGGGAATTTTAAATTTCTGAAAAAAGTGCAACAATTTTACAGATTTTCACAGCCTTCGCAAAGTGTTTACCAAAAAAAGAAAGCAATGTATGGGATATCAGAATGATACTGATACGAGTAAGTTGATAGCTCTATACAGAGGTGTGACTCTAAGAAAGGCCCATGATTTCATTGCTGATTATTCATTGCCTAAACGGCATGTGTAGTGAAATGAATTTATATCTTTTCTTTAGATTACTTTATCATAATGATTCACTGACTCATTCATCACTATATCAACGAGCTAGACATTTGCAATTTTGCATTTTGGTTCCTTTTCTTTTGAAGAAGAAACTATTACAAGCTTTGAAAATTTCCTTTTCGGTTTAGTACAGGCTTAACTTCTGTTTTTAGTAAATTGCTTTAAGAATGAATGTATACATCATCTTTGTATCATACGTTATCCGGAAGCTGAGCAAGCATGATCATTTCGATTTTGTGCTCAAATCATCAATTTTTAATGAGTGGTGGATACTATCGCTAACTTGTGTGTAGCAGTAGATGGGGTTGTGCGTATGGCTAGTTTTCATATCTGCACAGCATTTCATGCTATATACATCATCTAATACCTTACCTAACACTTCATCTCGACTTTGTCAAATTAACAGTGTAATCTCGATAATCCGGCATCCGGCTACCCTAATCAATTTGTTGATTGACATTCATATTCAAGGGTAACGCTTCAATTGAATTGACATTTTTTTATGTATCTGTCTCGTTTGTTTTTATGTTCGTTTTCATACTGGAGTTAGTTCTATTTGTAATTTGATTGTACAACAGGAGGAAAAATGTTCAACGGTAAATACAAACATCCGAGAGTGAAGCTTCTTAAGCTTGAACATTCTCAATCAATAATATTGGACGCCAAACAGTGAACTCTTAATTTTGGTGAGCATCCGGGCGCGAAAGGCAGTCTCTTTACACTTCGTTTTTCAAAAACTTGGACAACATCAGCATACGAGGGCAAGGTGAAAAGTTCTCGGCCTGAGAATGAAAAACTGCGATTTTCAGTTAAAAAATGATTTTATTTTTCTACATAATCTCCCTTGACTTCAGCACACTTGGTCCAGCGTTTCTCCAACATCAGTATTCCTTCTCGGAAGTGAGATTTTGGAAGGCTGTGAAAATATTCATCCACGGGCCTCTCAACTTCTGCATTGGATGTGAAGGGCTTCCCAGAAACAAATTTCTTCAAGTTTGGGAACAGATGAAAGTCTGAGGGTGCCAACTCAGGTGAATAGGGGAGTGGCCGAACAAAACGTACCCCAAATCCCGCAGTTTTCCCATCGCCAGGTCTCTTCTCGCGAATTTTGGCATTCAGCTGGTCAAGAAAGTTGGAGTAATATTCGCCTGTAATTGTTCTGCCTTTCTGAAGGTAATCAATTAACAGGATCCCTTTCGCATCCCAAAACACACTGATCATGCCCTTTCCGGCAGATGCGATCGACTTCGCTTTCTTTGGCGCTGAACCACCGGCTTCCACCCACTGCTTCGACTGCTGTTTCGTTTCTGGCGTGTAGTGGTGGACACATGTCTCATCCATGGTGACAAATCGCTGCACAAAATCGGTCGGATCCGTATTGAATCGGTCCAAAGATTGCCGCGAAAATCGTTTGCGCATTTGCTTTTGATCGGCATTCAACAAATGCGGCACCCATCTTGCAGAGCTTTCGCATCCCTAAGTTTTTGTGCAAGATGTTTCGCACCCTCTCTTCCGATATACACACAGCCTCAGCTTTCTCACTCACCTTCACTCGCCTATCGTGCAACATGAAATCATGCACCATGAAATCATGCACATGAAATCATGGCCCATTTTTTAACGGTTGAAATGGAAGGAGCAGAGTCCCCGTAAACGAATCCAAAACGAAGAATTTTATCACCGCACGATATTCAAGTTTATCCATTTTAACGAAAAACACGCGAGACGTCTACTGCAAAAATTCGTGTAAAGAAACTACTTAAGAGAACAAATTGAAACTTGTCATACGAACTAATGAGAAGTGCACACAGGCAGGAAACATAAATTTTTGCTGATTGGAACGCCATCTCTGCGTCAGGCCGATAACTTTTCACCTTGCCCTCATACCTATGTACGTACACGCGGATGGCTTCACAAATATTAAAGGGATACTCAAATCAAAGAACTTTCAAACTACACGATTCGCCTGCGCTTCAATTTATTGCTAAATTATCCGGTTTATAAAGTCTATAACGATGACGTTCACTATCGAAAAGAATTACCTTATCAATTCATAAATACTGGTACATACACGTATTTTTGGTGATAAAATAAAAAGAAAAAACTTTAATTGATTATTTACAAAATAATATTTAAACAATTTATTAGAAATGCCCGCCATTTGCATTCATGCAAATTGGAAATTGCAAAATTGTCCACTGCACGGATAAATATGCACTTCAAGGATTCAATATTTGGGTATCGAGTAGAACAAACCATCGCCTCCAAAACAGACCAGAGCTTATAATCCAAAGGATTGAGGTCTGGACTGCCTAACGGTCAATTTTCTGCTGCTATGGAGTCTGGCACATTGCTTTGGAGCCACCCTTGTGTTGTTTTTGCGTTATGAGATGGCGCATTCGACTCGCGGAATGAGTTCTAATGCTTCTTTGGATGATCGAGCATAGACTCTGTCATTGAGTGATACCTCAATAGTAAACATTTTTTCATCCGTGAACAAAATTTTCCTGTGACCTTTTGCGCGTACTGACGGCGTAGAGCTTTCGATCGTTCAATTCGTTTTTGCTTTAATTGGACTGTGAGTAAGTGGCCAGTGTGGCTTTTATATGCGTTGAGTCCCAAATCTTGTTTGATAATGCGAGACATGGATTTCTGCGATATCTTCATTTCTCATGACAAGATTTTCTGGTTTCGCAACGGTTTCCGATTAATTTAATAGCATTGATGGCTTGTGAAGTTCTTACAGAGCGATATATTACACTTGTGAAAGCATGAAGGCTAATTACCACAACATGATTTTCAATATCGGCCCACTCCATATTTACGAACGACTTTTGTGTAAATTTTTGCGAATTAACTTAGTAGATATAAATGTCACTCATTGCATACCTGTCAATATACGAGTAGAATGGATGTGTTCAATGCTAGTTTCACGATGAGTGCGTTTAAACGTGTACCAGTATTTAACAAAATTTATGGGACTACTGTGTCTGACATTATTTACCAAAACTGACCATAACCTTGGGCTGAAAAACTTTCATGAAACCAATAAATGCCATTTATTATCAAAGAAGTGTAAAATAACCATAAAAAAAAAAAACCGGTGCCTTTATCATTAAAAATCAAAATCAGTTTACATAGGGCAGTGATTCCAAAAAGTATCGAAATAATCACATTTAGAATTCTTTCAAGTAATTTAAATCATAAACGAACTTGGGAACCACAGTAGTTCTACTTGCGGCTATGGTTCTTTGGACTCAATAACAAGCGAATAATCAAAAAGATAATTTAATCTATTTTATGAAGCGGGGGGGGCCAATTAATCGAAAATAATTTTCAAATTCTTGGGAACGTGATTCAGAACTATTCTGGTTGAATTGCAAAACAGATTAATTATTTATACTTGCCATATTTTATTTTAGCAACAAGAAGGCGTTTATCTCATACACCTACAGTGTAACTATCGAAAGCGCACAAACGATTGTTTTTGGAGAGCTTTATCGTGGCCCTTAAGCCCGACAATTAAGTCTCAATTCATAACCAAAGTAATAAAGTTTCCAAAAAATCTTAACCTTCAAGTGTTAACTACTTTCCCAATGACTTCAACACTTAAATATTTTTTTTATTATTTTTCTTGTTATGTTTGCGCCTTGTTAAACTGTTGCAAGCGAAGCAATTAACTATACTTAAAAGCCCGTGAAAAACTGTAAAATTCAGAGATGTTCTTCCAAAAATAAATTATTTACCCTTCAAAAACGAAATCTCTAAATGTTCAGGAAAAATAAATAAACACATCTAGACTACTGTGTGTGGGGATGGCTGGTGTTGCTGATGCTCGCTGCTTACGTTAATGCACTCCTGTTGTTGCACATGTGAGAAAAAAAAAGCCATTTTACACAAACGGGGCGGACGAAAAGTAAACAACTCGAAATGCATAGTTAGAGAATAATTTTCTGTTGCTACTGTTGGAAGCAGCTTCCATTACAAAATTAATTCACCTCGTAGTTGGCGTCGTTGACGACGTTTTTGCCCCTTCCTCCCTCACTCACCTCTGGCAACAAGTTCGACACCATTTTCGTCATATCATTGTTTATAAAGGAATTTTCCTCCACAGTGAGAAAATTCCATTTCTGTCGTAGATATGTTAATTAACGCCTACCCGAGCCGTACCCCTCGCCCCCCCTATTCCGTGTATGCACGCTGAATGATGCAGCGCCACTATCCTCGAACTACTGAAATAAGTACTCGGCGTAAAGTAAAGTAAACTAAACTAGGTACTATGTTGAAATTGCCATTTGTGTAACTAAAATTGGGTGGCTATGTATACTGAGAGGGGGGCAAGGCAAGGTTGGATGTGTACAACATAGAATCACGCTGAATTGTAGAATATCTACCTATAGTGCAACTGCAACGGTTCTAATTAATTGACTCAAATTAAAGTGAGAAATTGAGAAATTTATCCTTGAGGTGAACAAATTTGCCGACAGCAGTCGTGTTTCGAATCATGTAAGCACTGTACGCCAGAGATATGTGTATCACAGTTTGACATTGTGCACAAGGAAAGTTCGTTACGAATTTTCATCAAACAATGAAAAACTTGCTGAATGAAGTTTTAACACAGCAGTAGCATGCAACAAATTTAGGATTATTATTTCAACTCACACAATGAGGGGTTGCTCCCACCTTATCATGATGAGAAACCCACATGAAAAGGAGAAATCGTTTTTTGATACAAACTATTAGTAGGCATGCACTTCTTGTTAAGTTTCTCATTATATAACTAACTGCAGTTTATTTTCTTCATTAAAACAAATGTTTTAATGAAGTGTTGAACTTAATGGTATTGTAAATGAGAACGCGAAGCAATTCCAAAAAGTCATTCGATTGACACAGAAGGAATCTTGAAGTAGGTTTTGCGAGTTCTTCTAAGGGAAGTTCCAACAACTGCCTCGTCTACTAAGAGGGGTGGTGAAAGTTGAGCTAACTGGAGTTATCTGGATTTTACGAATATCATCGTGAAACTCCTACTTCAACATGGGGTGAAAATTGATACACTGTAGTACACAATTTCTTCTCCAACCCTCGAATACAATTTTGCTCCCCTCCCTCCAAATCTATAAGATAAAAATACCTTCTGATCAAAAAGTACCCGGAATTTCCAATTCAAACAAACCGCGCTTGAGATATTGTCAAAACCTTTTTTTTTTTTAGGTTGGTACATCTGTCATCTGACGCTCAAATATCTGTTTAAGTGCCATTTGTCGGGAGTTTGTGCGTGACAGCTTTGTCGAATTTGCTGAATTTGTTGCAGAAACAGCATCGCATTGATGTCACTAAAGAAATGCTTTCTTTGGGCCAAAATGTTATGATGAATGGTATCATTACCGATGATGAGACATGGGTCTATGAATATGACATCAAAACTAACCAACAATCATCGGAATGGCACGAGCCAAAACCCAATAAACCACGACAGAGTCGATCCAAAATCAAGGCTTTGTTGAGCGTTTTCTTTGATTGCCGTGGTGTGGTCCACTCCGAATTTCTTCCGCCAGGCCAGACAGTAAATAAAGAGTTTTACGTGAGCGTATTAAAGCGTTTGAGAGAAAACATTCGTCGCAAGAGGCTAGAATTGTGGAGAAACAACTCGTGGTTTCTTCACTACGACAACGCACCGGCTCACACATCTCATCTTGTTGAACATGGCTCCTTGTGACTTTTTCCTATTCCGAAGCGTTTTGAAACGATTAAGGCGATAAAGGAGAATTCACAGAAGGAGCTGAAGGCGATTCTAAAATCGGCCTATTAAAAGTCTTTTGAAGATTGGAGGAAGCGTTGGAATATGTGTATTACTTGCAATGGAGATCACTTTGAAGGGAATAAAATGAATGTCGATGAATAATTGAATCGTTTTCGTTTTATTGAGGAACTTTTTGATCAGAAGGTACATACATATTGTATGGTATATATAATTTTATAAATTGTATTACAATTCCGAATACACACATTTATGGATGAAAGTTTCAACGTACTTAAGTAATGTCATTTGTTGTATATGACATTTAAGGTTAGCGGTTTATGTGCGCACACATTTCCAAAATGTACCCTTATTCTCTAAATGAGGTGACAGATGCACATTTACGTATACATATTCTCATTAGTTCACCTTGAATGACTATGGGAATATGAGTAGACACAAAAATGACACTAAAAAAAATGTTGGTTCTGTATTGAATAAGATAACAATCTGTCACTTCGATTTTGGGAATAAGGGTGATTATTTTGAACTGCGGCATAGAAAAGAGTGCTATCTTAAAAACCATGCAGCCATTTAGTAGAAAAGATCTGATAGATCACGCATCAAACATGTGTTACAAGCAATAGTTTTCACCTTTTATTTACGAATATGTGATCTACACATCATGATATTGTTCGTCGATAAATAACGCTTACAGTTTTACAGTTTCTCAAAACTAGGATCTTCTATTAGTCTCGTGATAGAGTGAGAATCGTTCTGAGGACTGATCTACTCTTTCATTATTATTTATTGGGTTAGTACTGAAGCACCAGTTTTCGCTTCAGTTGAAACTCAACTGGCCTTGTTTCTCACTGATCAGAGTTCACCTTCTTTGAATTTAGTTTGATTAGATTTCTTTTTCCTCAGTATTCAGGAGACTGGGTGGCCTACACTTTATTTTATTAATATAGCTTTCCAGAAACTACTTAGTTCAAAACGGATATCCACGTAAAATCCGTTCACTCGTTACCTTTAGGTATCGTCTTGAAGTTTAATAAGGCACTCAAATATAGTTCGTATTTTTGCTAGTACTCGTATACGAGTCTGCGGTGTCTTTTGAGAATATGTCTCACACTCGCTCGGTTCGAAGGACCACGCATTTTTTCTTTTAATGTTTAATTGCTTATAAATATTTGATTTTTCTAATCACCAACTATCTTCTTTATATCTTCACAGGGACGACACACAAAGACTGGACAATTAGCTGCCATTAAAGTGATGGACGTTACTGAGGACGAAGAAGAAGAAATTAAATTGGAAATCAATGTATTAAAGAAATACTCAAATCATCGTAACATCGCCACATACTATGGGGCATTCATAAAGAAATCCCCACCGGGAAAAGATGACCAGCTATGGTTGGTGATGGAGTATTGTGGTGCTGGCTCTGTCACCGATTTGGTAAAATCGACAAAAGGACAGAGTCTCAAAGAGGAATGGATTGCGTACATTTGCCGTGAGATTTTGAGAGGTCTCAGCTATTTGCATTCGAATAAAGTTATCCATCGTGATATCAAGGGACAAAATGTACTACTAACAGACAATGCTGAAGTGAAACTGGTCGATTTCGGTGTATCAGCACAGTTGGATCGAACGATAGGAAGAAGGAATACATTCATTGGTAAGAGAAGACACACTAACAAATGGGCGAATAGGAAAGTAAATTGGTTTTTTTTTTTTTAGGTACTCCCTATTGGATGGCACCTGAGGTCATTGCATGCGACGAAAATCCAGAAGCAACATATGACAATCGATCAGATCTCTGGTCGTTGGGTATCACAGCATTGGAAATGGCCGAATCACAACCACCACTATGTGACTTGCATCCAATGAGAGCATTGTTCTTGATTCCACGTAACTCACCGCCAAGACTCAAATCAAAGAAATGGTCAAAGAAATTCCACGGTTTTATTGACACGGTTCTTGGTAAATATTCAAAGGTTTTTCCATTGTCAGAAATTTCATCTTTATTTTGCTATTTTTTTTTTTTTTTTCTCTCTCTCTCTAGTGAAAGACTATCATCAGAGGCCTTACACAGATCAGCTATTGAAGCATGCATTCATCAAGGATCAGCCAACTGATCGACAGGTTAGAATACAACTAAAGGATCACATTGATCGCTGTAAGAAACGAAAGCAAGAGAAGGAACGTGAGGATTATCGATACTCTGGCTCGGACAACGATGAGGAAGAACCACAGATTGCCGGTGAGCCAAGTTCCATTATACAAGCGCCAGGTGGTGACACACTGCGACGTAACTTCCAACAAATCCAAGAGGGACGAGTGGGTGCCAATGAGGCACAACCACTGCCACAGGCGAACAGAAATCAAAAACCGCAATCTGTAAGGGAGTCATATGCATTACTCTCGATACCTTATGATATTCACTATTTCCAGCGTGATCAACGACAACAGATCGAAGAGCCGGGTCCACCTTCACGACCGGCATTGCCACAACGCCTGATAGTCGTTCCAGATCCCCCACAGCATGCCAATCGTCCCCTGCCGCCGACTCCAAAAGGATCTGGCTCATCGCCGCAATCGCAACAACAGACCCCACAACAACAGCAACGCAACTCTCAGAATATTTTCAAGCCAATGGTACGTAGTAGGAGACTCTCGGGTCTATTATGTTACGAGTACATGCCTAAATTTGATGTTACTTATCCCCGCTTTAACTATACATATTTAAACTTCTTTGTTCTGTATTTTTTTTTTTGTATAATTTGTTGTTTAAATTGAATTTTCTTTTTTTTATTTTCATGTTAAAAATTGTTTGTTGCTGTATTCAAAAAAAAAAAACAAAATTCTACTTCTACTTCTAATCTCTATCAACCTGTCCACTGTTATACGCTATCGTTGTTGCAACAAAACATTTTTATAAATATTTCTATATTTACTGTTGTTGTGTATACCGTACGGTGGCGAATGAAACAAAATGTTGTGCCTCTCGTTGATTTTATAAATTTTCAAAAATTTAAAAAAAAAAAAAAATAACTACATACCACTACAACACACACATTGAACTGAAAATCGGAAAAAATGGAAATCAAAATGAAAATGAACAAAAAAAATTGAATTCAAATTGAATACACGAAAATATAAAATTTTGAATGAATTTTGAAAACAAAAAAACACAAATCCAGCTTCCACCGAGGAGACCTGAGGTATGTTGTTATTGTGAATCTTTGTTTTTTGCGTGCTTTTGTGCTTTTGTTTTTGTTAAGTTTCTTAAAATATTTATTTTTTTTTATTAAATGCCTTGAGTGATAACAAATTCACGTTTTTGAACACATGAGCATTTCACTTAATTAAAAATACATTTTCCTATTTCATAAAAGTTCACCATCAGTGATTGTTTCTAAATGTACGGAGGTGAATAGAAAATTTAGGACGTCTTGAAAGACGATTAAGGAGGCTCTCTTTGATGAACTTTCTTTATAGCTCTGCTATAAAACTTGTGGGGAAGTTATACGTTGTGGGGAAGTTATACTTTTACAATGTACTAACGTCTTCTTCTTTCCCGTTCACTGACCCTTTCTTATCTGATTAGCTCATAGAATAGTTTTGGTTGGTTTGTTTCACTATCTGTTGCTAATGTTGATCACCTCAACAGCCTAGGTGACGGCGACGACGCAGGAAAATAAAACTTCGTTAGAAATATTCTTAAATTGACCGTCGATCTCTATTTCGAACATTTGTTGTCTTTAGCTTTATATAGTCCTATTTTGACTGTAGATTTACCATTCCTTGGCAAACCATGAAATACCCGCGACCACGTATCTCTATATATCCTAATAAACCGCTAAATACTCTATCCATCAATACACGTACCATCTAACAAAATACCACATACTCTAACATAACACCAAATACTTTAGACCCTGCTTACTGCAAAATGCCGAATTAATCCTCAGCAAGCTAAAAATCTGGCATCGGATATACCGCATAGTATATCTGGCTCGAAATGAATAGAAACGTCGTATATCTGGCCCGGAAATGTGTAAACGCTCTCATTAAGTTCCATACATTTTGAGCCAGATATCTACCGGCATATAATACTGTAACATGCGAGCTACGGCTCGAGTAGATAAAACAATTATTCTGTGAAATTTATTTCTTTATTTTTCTAGTCTATAGAACAATTCAAGTTCACACTATACTATTCTTCGCAAATTCTTTTCTTACAAGGTCTCTTTCCTCTCAAATCACTTTATCTCCTTTCAATTACTTAATTCACAAATCCAAACTAATTACTTTTTCTTGTTCACTCTCAACTTTCAATTTATCACCAAATTACAACTTCGCCCATTATCACTTTTCCAATCTCTTCGCCACGGTTCTAAACCAACTGTGTCTTTTTTTAATCGCCATCTGTCCTTATATAGCAGAAGTTTCTGATAGCCAGAAACTTCTAGCAAATTCTTCGACCACTGGAACAAGAGAAATAATTCTTGCAGTTATAATTCCCTTTTATCCCTGATATTATTCGTCTCTTTCGTTGACATGAGCTGTGGAGACTTCGTCCCAGACACGAACCTCGAATGAAAGGACAGTTCGAACCAAAATTCTGCCAGAATGGAAAGTCACTTCGGAATTTGCTGCATAGACATAGGAGCGTAGTTATTATTATGCTACAATACAATGCCGGGCATGTATAAAACGAAGCTTATTATGTAAACATGCTATGAATTTTGAAATCATCGCATCCGGTAATCTGCTTCAAGGTGCTAGATATTGGTACAATTATAGTTTGCAAAGCCAGAAAACCTTTTTCCAAAGGAGATATGAAAGGAAAATCTTAACTCATTGAATTCGGTAGTATATTATAGTATACGAGACAAGTGCTAGTTGCTAATAAATTTCAAATTGAAAAGCAATGAAACCCAAAGGTTATGCAATAGAAATTTCAGTCCTATTCAATGTCAACAGTAGGACTTTGTTTATAACAGTAGAAATTACGATCTCCCACTCAAATGAATAAATATGTAGCATTTCTGAATGCTGTGTCACACTGATATAAATTGAGTTGAGTAACGTGGCTTAACTTCTATTGTACATTTGAGATGAACAGACTTTAACTTATTTATTTTTAGATGAACCAGTTGCAAATTCCAACTGTATGTCCCTACAGTCATTCGCTAAAAGTCAGATTAAACATATTTAGGCTTTAGGATGGCAATATCCAGAAGAGTTTAATTTTAAGCTATTCAAGAGCAAAATCGAAAGGCATTTCTGAGAGAAGATAATACAAAAAATTAGATTTCTTGTGGAAGTGGTAAGGAGGTAGAGATAAATTTAGCATTGTTTCCATGAAAACCAACTTAACATTCACAAATCTACTCATCAACTATCTATAATCCTGAAAAGATGTTCTGCCATACTGGCAATAACACCTCTCCAGTTCCGGTAGTCCGTAATTTTATTTTTTTGTTTCCTTCTCTTCTGCCGATAAAGTTGACGCCAAATCAAAAGCTCGACAATGCCATCAAGCCTTGTTGACTCTGATTTTTTCGGACTTTCTACCTGCAAAGAGTCTCTGTCTGATACACTGCTTCCAAGTCTAGTCCACGCTTCCTGGTATCCGCTATCGGTTGGTCTATAAAACCGAAGTTCGGTTCTCTTTCTCATTTTTAGGCGCTAGAATTCTCGAAAACCCTCTTCGTTTTATTTTCTTTCTTTCTCTTCGCACACAGGATTAAATATTCCACGAAGAATTTTGGACTAGTTTTGTGCTCGTTTTCTTAAAAACCAACACTTTTCCCCTGATCATCAATTGCCGTAAAGTCCCCCATGATGGCTCACTGGAGAAGTGGGATTATGTCATTCAATATCGCCAAGCGACATTTGAAATATAGTGCCTTCTGTGTTTATTAACACCTTATAAAACTTTGTAAAAAGATTCTTCTCATTTTCATAGGCTCAATTTGATTGTTTGCACCACAAGATCTTTGTTATTAGAATTTTGTTGTATCCTATTCAATATTTCTGGTCCTCCTAAAGTTTAACAGCGGGCTCTAAGTAAAAATTTGTTAAGGGTATCACAGTTTTATTTGTTGACTCCACCTAATGCTAGGTTTTCTGCATTAATGATGACTGTTTCCTTGATTTCTTCCTCGTTTGTTTCGAGACCTACTCATTTCGCCTAATATTATTTAGTTGGTACAGTTCTTTACCTATCAATCCTCCTACATTAAAGTAAATCGCTCTCTCCCACATCTTAACCAAATGTTTATTGCATGAAACAAATATTATTACAAATTGTTGGCTTTATATTTATAAAATTAAAACAATCCAATTCGCAAGCACGCTTTTAAGCAAACCGATTAAATTATTTGCTTTTGTGTGTGAATGTTGTATTCATGCTAAAAGAAATAATATTAAATAAAAAAAAATAAAAAAATATTTAAAAATGAAAATGATTAAGAAATACGTTTCATGTGATTTTATCACATTCACACTGTACTGCTCTCTTCCACCACCACCACCACCAACCAACCAATCACAACCATGTCACAATCACTACCACCAAAAATCCCAAACAAAAATCACACCATCTAGGATTTGGACATGTTAGCTGCACAATTAAATGAATTGGGCGTCTCTCAACAGTCACAGCAAATGGTCGCCGGACAACAGCAGGCCCAACCCGAAGCACCGCCAAGAAATAATCGTCAATCTTCGACTTCCGTGACATCATCGTCATCTTCGTCATCACAATTGAAACCAGCACCGGCACCACCAGTTGTGAATAATCATCATGTACAGCCCGTGAATCCGCTGGATCCGATCGATAGTAGCGATTCGGATAGTGAGCCAGAGGAACCAAACGAGCGTGGACGCAATGATGGTACATTGCTAGCAAGTGATCCACCTAAACCGCTGTAAGTAGAATATTTTGTTATTATTATAATTTCTTTCTTTGTGTGCGTTACCTAGCAATCATTGTATTTCTTTGTAAGAATAGCTGTATAGAGCTTTATTTTATTTTTGGAGATCTATTGAATAACGTAACCGAGCAACACCCTATTCCCTTAGACGAAGTGACAGCACTTAGTTTTAATCTGGGATTTTTGATTCGACTAGATTTAGCGGATAAGGTTGATATTTGATATTTTGCCACTCGTTGGCTCTATTGATGAGTCTGACCTGACTGTATCGCGTCAAGTATACTCGTATATTGCATTAGATTAGATGTTGCAAGTTATTCGATTCTCTCGTAAGACATCAGTTACACCTATTTGGTAGTTTTGTTCCGAAAAACACTGCTAATGCTTATACGACGTACTATCTTAAACTTTGCTCTTAACTCAACCGTCACATTACAGATTTAAAAGAAATGAAACTTAATGCTTGGAACTAGCAGTTTAATCAAATCAACCAAATTAAGTCGAAACAAAGCATACACCACCACAGCTTGTTGTTATGTCTTGTTGCCTACTAACACAATCGAAAACTACTACCAACAAATGTATTTTTCATTTAAAGACATGTATGTCACTTTGACAGGTTCGAAGGTTCAAGTTTTTGTGTCATAAAACATGGCTTTAATTTCGAGAATCTCCTACGTATGATGTCTTCGACTAGGCTGAGTAATTCATTTACCAATGTAGAGTCTCTACCTGAGACACCATCTCATTTATCCAACTCACTGCTCGGAGATTTCATGAAATTCGCAAAGTTCAAGGAGTTATATACAGCCGCAGACATTTATGAGGAAAGGAGTTTTGATCTCAATTTATCACACATGATTGGTTAACCACTGCTGTACGATGTCGGAATAACTTGTGTATTTAATGTGTTTATAGAAAGTTTTCCAAGTTTTCCTTTTGGATTTCCTGATAGCAACGTAGTAAGAGCGATAGCAGGTTTATTACTAGAATTTCCGACAGAAATGACTGAACAAATCAAATTGTCTGGCTGGTTTTGTAACTCACTTCTAACTTTGAATAAAGCTCTAGATATTTTTCTCACCTGGAAATAAGTTTGGGTTCTGTAACAGAAACCGAATTTACTTCCTAAAGAGGTAAATATTTTAGGTAACAAAACCCTTATTTATTTCCAATTAAGGAGAGTTGAGTTTCATTCAAAGTGAAAGATGAGTTATTTCTCACTACGAGTTACAGAACTGGGCTACAGGGCTTGGTACAGGAGATGGTAGTGGGACTACAAATGACTGCATTGTCGCCTTTCAGAAGGCGAAACTAATCAAGGGTGGCAATTTAATCGGGAACACCATAACTGGTTATGTTGTCAGACAAGCGGTAATAAAGGCTGTAGAACTACGAGTACACAAGTCATCGTTAATTACAACTGAAGCGCACATAGAATGTTATGTGCATGTTTATGGTCGTTAAGTACAAGTGCAAGGGTATTCTTTGTACCTATAGACTGTCTTTTAAAGTTTAATAACTCAGTCATTATGGGAGACGTGGCTCAGTGGATAAGTGCGCGATCAAGGTTCGAATCCAAGAAAACACAAAAAAAAAATAAAAAAAAGTTTTCTCAAATACATTCGAGAGTAAAATTGTCATGAAAAGCTTCTCCCATCGAAAAAAAAAGTTCGTCCCAACCATTTGTGAGCACAGTTATGCCAGGCTCTGCATTGGTTTGTTAGCGCCAAAATATGTATTTATTTAACTCAGTGATGGAGAGAAGAAATGAAACGCGGTGTTAGCCTGGCGAACAGATGCTGTTCTCAGCTGCCCATTTGTCAGACGATGAGGAGGGGATGAAGGCTTAGTATTTATTTGACATCTGCTGCCCTTGTATGCTAACTGGGGTACACGATGATCCACTGTAGTCACTGTATCCTGGGTACTCAATCCGTAATTTTTAGAACGATCATCGTCCGAACGATACTAGTGAACTCTATCGTCATTAATTTGCTTCACATAACTCTATCACTATTGTGTCGTCTATGCGTTCAAAGTTTGAGAACTTTTAGTAGATTTTACTGACTGCCAAACTTTAGTTGAAACGTCATGTTGATTGTCATCAATTACATTTGTGACAAAAATATTGTTTTTTTTATTAGAATCATAATGAAAGAGACAAGGGATCTGTTGCGTCTCTTAATTATCTCCGTCTTCGTATTGCTTGTAATTTGTTATCATTTTCATCGTCAGAAAGTCAAATAGTTCAACGTCGAAACATTTTGTAAGCACTGACTCTGAAATTATTCACTTTAAAATTCCAAAAGAAAGCTTAATTTGTTTGCAAAATATACAAACAAATGCAAGACGATACCTCTTTAGCTATCGTGCAAACGATGTCGTCTTGATGACAGTGTTTGACAGTTTTTGTAGTTACGTGAGGCAAAAGTTGAATCGTCAAAACGATATCGTCTGGACGATAGTGATTTTTAATGTTACGTGAAGTAAAACTATCATCAAAACGATATCGTCCAACGTGGTGTAGTGGTAACATCAACGCTTGTCACGCTCTTGGTTCACGGTTCAAATCCTGATCTCAATAATCATCTATTTATTTCGTCTGAAATAAATAAAAAAGTCGATCAATTGCGAAAAGCTTAGTCAACTTTACTGCGAAGGCATAACACTGGCAGTAGAGTGGTCATATGGCTTAAATGCAACTTGATCGTGATGATGACATCAGGTGGTGGGAAAAAAATACTGTGAATCATGAGCAACGACAAAAAAAAGCAAAAAACAAACAAGCTCCCCAGTTATCTGGACAGCCACCCTTGGAGTTTACTGAAACTTAATACCACCTAAGTTTCAAACGCACTACATCAATCTTTCTTTCTCTATCTCTCTCAATTTCTACAAACGCCCGTGCCCTGAAATAATTTAATGGTATTCATATCCCATTTGGCACGCGCAAATTATAAAAAAAAAAAAAAAAAATAATCGTCTTACGGAATGAGTGCTCTGGTTTGCAGTTTATTGGATTCTTGTCTCCCAATATGAAGCGAAAAGAAGTAGGAAACTTTTACAAGTCTATTTGGATGGAGGGAACCAACCAGCAACATTCACCGGAAGTTGACTGCTTTGGATGTTCATATAGCTCCCAAACGCAGCACATCAATACAAAAATACACCGCCTTAATTATTGATTCTAACAACCGATGATTCGATCTACGATACTGCGTTACAATTTTTTTTCCAAATCTGCTTTCATCCAAAACCAATTCAATAGATCTCCAAATAGTGGACAACAGCATTTTTTCCCACATGTAGAGCAGCATAGCAAAAGCGATTAATTCATTAATTTCCACTAACTCATGTTTCGTATATCTAACACAAGAATCTCATTTCCATTTCTTTCTTTCTCCTAATTTCCATTCTTTTACTTTGTGTTTTTTGTGAAAAACAAAAAAAAAAAAAAATATCATTTTCCCTCCCCACCATTCCAAACTTTCCATTTCATTATACGCGTACATTCCATTCCACACACGACGATTTCATTTGCTTTTCGGCTCGTTTGTTTTTCTGTGTTTTTGTTTGCGTTTGGTTCGGGATTTTCCGTTCTTTTGTGTTCTTTCGATTCTGTTAGTCCTGAATTTTCATATAGGCCCGGCCTTGGACCAGTCTCAGAGGATACAACCAGTCCCCCAGCATCTCATGGTACCGGAGGTCCACCCAATCGTCCACTGCCCCCAACGCCCGATGATGATGACCAAGCTGGCGATCGAACTCTAATCATGAAGAGGGTGAGTATTGTGAAACGATATCGAATCGTTTCATTTTCAGTTCTACACTTTGATTTGTTGATTACACCGAAAAGGAAACAAAGCAAAAAAAAAAAAAAATAATTCGAAAACGAAAAATTGGTGATTTTTTTTTTTTTTTTTTTTTTTTTATCTACTACACTTTATAGTATTTTTTACACTGAATATTTGAGATTGATTAATTTTTTTTTTTTGTGATTGGTTTTAGAAAGCATTTTTTTTTGCAATTAAAACTTAAGAGGGATGAGGATTTATATATATATATTTTTTTTTTAATTAATCTCAGCTATTTGTACAATTAATATTAACTCTGTACAATTTGTTTAAAAATAATGCAAAGCAAAAAGAAAAAAAAAGAAAAAAAAGTGAATTGTTGTGTGTTGTCTGGTTGAGACTACCTGGATCAGACACAAGTGTATTTAGTTTAATTCAAATGCATATAATATAAACATTTATCTATATAAATATATTTACAAGTGGTTGTGGTTCTTTTAGAAATTATCAAATAGCAAGGACAATAATTATTTACCGAAGAGAGAGCGAAGAGAGTAATTTGTTTAGTTGTGAACAGACACTAATGCAAATTTTAGTTGTTTATTATTTGTTTTTTTTTTTTTTTTTTTCAAAAGAAGAAAGTTTAAAATTTGTATTTTATAAATATCCTTCCGCAAAATCTGAAATCATTCCTTCTATTTGTTTAATTTTAATTAAAATTTATTTTATTTTTAATATTTATTAATCCTTCTGTTTCTTTCGTGTAAAAACAAAACAAAACAAAAAATATACATAATGAACAAAGTGAATGAAATTCATAGAAACTGAAAGAATGCACTTTATATCATACATACACATCAACACATAATGTTGTATATATAATATCAATGTGCAACAAAACACACACAAAATTTACATACATAAAATAAAGTGTGATCAATGTTTACGAAGTATCATCGGAAATTCTAAGGACGTCAATATCGATGTGAACCAATCGTTGAAATGTATTTTATCCTCAACTAATGGGAGAATTAAACTGTCCATTGATGTCCTGTAACTTATTGTAGATCACTGATGTCATGTCTAACTTATAAATTTCAACTAACTTATAAATTTCATTAGAATCGGTTCAAGTGATTCAGTTACAGTACAATCAGTACTGTGTGATCTGTCTGTGGCCACTTGTTTGATTGGTTAAAGTTGTTTTTCGAAACAAAATTTGTGTAACCCGAACAGTTGGTTAAGTTGTTATGAAGTAATAAAGTAGACTGAACAGAAGACGCACCGTTCGAGCCCCAGCAAATACACTATCGACTACATCGTGTCCACCCGTAGCATTTTAATGTCTCGTTTAGAACGATTAAGCACTTTCTCAGATCATTGCGTTCCATGTGCCAAAACATCTTCAGTTTGCATTTTTATAGAACAGAATGGTGCTTATTAAATACAATGTTCATTTGAGACAATCCTATAAATATGAACACTCCATCTGTTAACTAGAACATAAGCTGCCCAGCTCAGGGTATATTCTTGTCACTACCTATAATACTTGTCCACAAACTAAGTTTTCAATAGAGCTTCTTGTGCAGTTATAACGCAAGCTAAAATATTTCGCTGAACAATAAGTCCTTCTCAGACCTTAAGTGCTTCAATTTCGCCCGTAATCTCTAATAGAGCTGTCATAGTATGACTGCTTTATTCAGATCTCTCTAGTCCTCAATGTGTCTAGATGTCCTATTTGGCACTGCAATCTTCTCCACTTTCATAGTGATCTCGGTATTGGGTCGTACTGGACTTAAATTCTACCGAAGATTAGTCTTTCGCGGCTATATCGATTTCGGCAACAATACGACACTTTTCTCTACATTTTTCTATTGTATATTGTTCTCACAAAAACACATGTATTGGGCAAACTAGAGGATTCATGCTGCGTTCACCATAATGTCCTCCAGATGAGTGTTGATACCGTTGTAGTTACGAACGTTGCTCCGACCCTACGTTGAAGATTGCGGAATTATCACCCATATTACCAAGTTTAATATTTCGTAAGTCGTTCGGGATGAAAAGTGTCACTTTGGGTGACAATTTTTGTAAGCAAAAATAAAAGGCAACATTTTGTAATTTTCACTTTATATTTACCTGTGACGACATTTATGGCAATTTTTACCGTACTTTTGTCCATTGTCGTTTTAATTTAATTCACTTCGACTTCGCATCGAGTCGAGATAACTGACTCGGAATAGGAGTGTAGTACTTATGTGTTGCAATCCTGTCAATCCTCGATTCACAAAGATGATGATGTAATCTCTGAACTTTCTTGTACCAAATCCTGTATCCAGCGCTATTGATTCTCTTTTTAAATTCGAAACAAAATAATTTCTACCGTATACTGTACATAAATTAGTACCCAGTTTCCCTTCAACATCGACTGGTTCACGTTCCCGATATCGTCTCTAGAATTCATTTTCATACCTCATAAATATTCCTCTGTATAAAAACTAAAATTCGAAAATACAACATAAAATCAAAAATTCTGTACAGAAATTAGAGAACCAAAAGCAAAAACAACCATCAGCTCATGGTGGCAATGAGGCCGAAGAATCAGTCCTTCTGCGTGACTGGGATATCGAGAAATTCTTCCCGAATCGTGGATCGAGTTTGAATCGGTCAAATACGAGTACACTTAAATCGGATCAAAAGATGATGATGCATCGTAGTAGCATCTCAGAAGTGTCTAGTAATGCTGCAGCAGCCCGAAAAGCCGTCGCCACCTCAACTCCGCTAACCAGTGTTTCATCGTCAGCGATCTCCTCCTCCTCCTCCTCCGCCTCCGTCTCCGCCTCGCCTGCTCAAAGAAAATTATCACACCAACCGCCGCAACCAATACCAAATAGATCAACTAACAGTGCCTTAATCACAAATACACCAAAAAATAGCCCAATAAGTAACAGTAACAATCTAAACAATAAGAATCACAAAAGACAAGAATCTGATTCCAAGTTGCCAATGAATTTCGTAAGAGGTTTCCGACGAGAGAATTCTGATTTCTTCCCACTAACGAAGAGACATTCCGCTGTTCTCGGCGAACGAATGGCTAATAATGGTAGTGGTCCAGTCATAAATAATACCAATAGCAATACTCCGCTGCAACAACGTGCCAGTGCGTTATTCCAACGCAGTACGAATATATTTAAGAGTGACGATGCTAAGGCAAAAACCGAGCAGAAGTCTCTAATCAAATCAGATAGCAATAAACAGATCAATGCATCGTCACCACCACAACAACAACAGCCGCCAGTGGTGGCAAGCCAAAGCCAGAAACCTGAACCAACCAAATCGAGTTGGAGCAGTAGTCTTACAGGAAGAAATCTAGACTTTTTAAGGCCACGACGTGAAAAGACTGAATCGGTTATATTTTTACAAAACTATGCGGCTAGGCAACAATTGATAATGGCTCAGCAGCAACAACAGCAGCAGGTAAAGCATAAAATACACATTTCGGCGATCAAAATAAACCAAACCATTTTCTTCTACTTTAAATTTATTCTTATTTTTATTTTTTTTTTTATATATATTTTATTTCTAACTCTCTCTTTTTTTTCAATTTTATTTATTTTTGTTTGTTCTAATCGCATTACTCATAACATTCGCTAAGAAATTGTGGTAAAATAACATTCATTTCATAAACAATTTGGATTATATATATACAAAAATGCATTTACAAAAACTAAATTATGTATTTGGCTAGAATGTAGAAAACATTTTAAGATAATCAATTACTTATTGTAGCTATGCATTCATACATTTAATTCCATTTTATTGTAATTTTGCAAAAGGAAGAAAGAAGAAGTGTATTTAAGTTGTATTTTATTTAATTTTTTAGTCATGGTTGGTACAGAACAAGTTGTTGTTATCCATCTAGAAGTCAGTGCTTTGCTGCTTTATGAAAGCACACCCTTGTACCCTAGATCACTCATATAATTAACTGGATAGTCAGTTCATAAATGAACAATTTTACCTTAAATCTTTATCTCTATGCGTTATTTTCAAAAAAAAAAAAAAAGGATAAAGTATTGGTTTTCAAAAAACATTGTTATACTGTATAGAAAGTAAAAGAGTTTTTACGATCTAACAAGTTAATGCAGTTTGACCATAAATTCACATCGAGCTACATAGCTGCTACAAAGTTTTGACACAACATTTCAATCGAGAAATAAACCACGATCTAAAAAAACATTTTTCTAAGACAGAATGCATATGTCCCATTGGGAACCGTTTGCACTTTCTGAGAGAATGTTGAAGCGAAGTTCTATCTCTTAACCCAAAAAATCGTACTCTATGTGGTAAGGCCGTTTAATCTTCTCTGAGAGTCAAGTACCTATGACATATCCTGAAAATTAACTTGACCTGGTACCATGTCCTGACTTGCCGTTGATATCTACCGAAAGACCTTAGACTCAAGGCAATACACTGGACAAGGACTAATGGAGTCACAACAGTCAGAAGGTAAATTTCCAAATCCCGGAGCACTCAGACTCACACAAAGTCCATTGCACTACCAAGCAGAACTCCTTTTGGTTTAGTGGTTGAAGAAACATGGATTTTATTCGTTTCTTTATTTTGTTCGGGTGGCTGTGGTTACTGTTCCCCGTCCGGGCTTAAACCTGCACAGTTCGGGTCACAAGCGAACACACTACTCACTACATCATGACCAACCCCTGAGTCAAAAGGTTAGGACGAATATAAAGTAACTGGAACTTACATGACGGATCGTCAGCTTATCACCCCAACCATTGCCCTGAATTTCACCAATAATTCAATACCTTCAACAAGTAGCTAGACTTTTTGTTTTCATTCGCATTCGCGTTACCTCAAAATCTTCTCATAAATTCCACAATATTTTGGCTGGATCCAATGGAGCGAGAAAACAAATTTGCATGCTCTCCCTTAGGTTATGTTAGATGACTGTTTCTGTTCAGACAAAGGCTGACTTACTCCAAATTGCATATCCTTTTTGATACCACATAAAATCCGGATTTCAATGAATTTTGCGTGTTGCTGGGAGTTGGGTAATTTTACGGCCTTAATCTTAATTGTTACGCGACAGTTCCTCACTTGTATATCATGCATTACCATTTAAACCTCGGCTTATGTCTTCGAAGGAGAATTCGGCGAGGGTTTTCCTTCTGCACAGAAGACACCTCCTTGTCTCGACAGATTCTGCATAAATCATTCTTTTAGTATACTTGTTTATCAAGCATTGGATAAATTCAAAAACGTCAAAAAAAACTGTGCAGTATTACGACAAAACAACAGGGTTTGCGTTGCTGTTGCCCTGCTACTGCACTGTTACTTTTACCCTTCTCAATTTATTTTGACATTTATGAAAAAAATAAAACATTAAAATTGTTATAAGTTACCTTTCATCTATTTTTTACACAGAGTATAGGGTAAAATAAATAATAATAGCTAACGAACTGTAACAAATTAAAGCTTATCTGAAACAAACGAAAGCAACGGCAAAACAACTGATGCTCGGTTTTGACGTTTGGTTGCGCTGGTGTTGCAAAAAAAGAAAAAAACATTTGATTTCAGCAGTACTGCCAAACTGTTGCTTTTATGTTGCCACAACACTGCATTTTTGAATTGGGCCATTGTTCCGTAGGGGCTCCAATTAGGTTGTGTTATAATTTTTCCAAAATCAGCTTCAACCAGATCTGCCACAGCGAAAACAAATGCAGATGTCCTTCCATTTACTGTTAGCCATTCATTCGGCTTCAGTTTCCAGATGATATTTAAGCGATTCCATGGGAACGTATACTGTCTATTTTCACGTACGTACCCTCTTTAGCCAACTCTCTGCTTTATAGTTGTCTGAAATATCTCTGGCCTAGCATAATAATACATTGTATAATATCTGGATACAATCTCATTTAAAGATACGTGTGCCATTATTTTTCCAACTTGGATCATATTGTTAGTAATGTCAACTCTTATATACCTGCTTGACAATCTATGCATAAGTTTAGACCGACTCATTGCTCATTAGGACCGTTATAACTTCTTGCTTCTTCATCAATTTCTATGCCTCTCGTCAACTTCTTCAATGAGGAATTTAGAAGATGTATTTACTAGATCGAGCACTGACCTGGATTAATTTTATTTGCAAGTTTAGCATCTAACTTTTCGTTGCGTAAAATGGATCCGATATTACGAGTGTAGCAGCTTTTCTGTGAAAGGGTCGGAGAAATTCTTTTATGTGATTACTCGTATCCACACAGCAGCATATCATTGATCGTTGCCAAAGGGTCCTTCAATATCCGTGCTGCAAAATTCTTGAAGTTTGTAAATACGTTGTTTGCGCGTATAGGTATATGTATGTACAGTGCAAAAACAACAACCCTCAGTTAAGCGGACTAAATAGAAACCGAAGTTACATTTGTGTAGCACCGTGTGCCAGTCCGTGGATTCCAGTATGGTAACTTTTGTGTAGCTCCGTGTGCGAATGACCTCAGTGTTGAAATATCCTCTCTGGTACACGCTGACAAGGCCGGAACAAACGTCTTAAGATATTCACTTAGTACGTCAGATAAAATCGTTTAGTAGGAACACATCTCAGTAGTTGTTATAATACATATGAGTAGGATAATCCTTTGTGGATAGCTCCAGGTGGGAGAGCTATCAGACCAAGCGGCTTTTTTATTTTCCACATTTGTATTAACTACGCGCTGACCTCTTCTATTATTTAATTTACTTAATTTGGGATTTCTTCGTGTGGCTAAAAAAAAATGAAGAGTTTTCACGATTTCACCCCCTCGTGGACGTTTGACCAACATAACTGATGTCCATTTATTAGCTCGAGATTCTGGAAGTACTGGCTAAATACATCTACCACTCCTTTTGTATCAGTAACTAATTTCTCCCACTCTTTGATCTGTCGATCACCATGCGAGGTAGGACTCTCACTGGCTATAATATTCTGCCTAAATTTTTTTTTTTTTTTTTTTTTCAAGCTCAGTGGTCGGCAACAACATTTTTAATGCCAATTTTTTTTAATCTTCATTTTTCTTCCTTAGTTAAAATGTTAACATCATCATTAACCTACCATTAACAAAATTTCATAGCATCATTTTTGCTACCGTAGATATTTATTTCTAATCATCAGCGTTAATATTTTGTTTTTTTTTTTTTTTTACCTAACAAAATCTTTTGTTTTAACATCTTTTTGTTTCATAAAAAATCACCAATTATTTATTTCCGTTACAGAAACGCACGTTTATGTTTGTTTTTAATTACACATAAATTCCAACTCACAAAAATATATTTTTACAATTCAAAATAAGAAAAATAATAGCACATGATGTTAATAACGTAAAAACACAAACCAGTGAAATTGATCTCTAAAAACACGTCAATAACAATTTTATAAAAAAATATTCGTATTTTATTTTATAAATCATTAAATGAAACTTGAATGAGTTTTCAATTAGATTTTATCATATTCCTTAGCATGGTGTAAATATATAATACCTTTATGAACTGTGAATAATGCATGTAATTTTTGCAAATAGTTTGGCTTTTGCTCCATTTTATACCCATAGCCCAACCCCGAACTCGGTTGCTAAATAGCAACAAATAAAGCTTCTTCCAATTGCATAACCACCCCTTAAACCTCCACTTAACTTAAAAAACGTAACTTCGAGACCAAATCCAAATTTCTAGTAATTTCTAAAGAGCCTCTACCATTTGTAAAAAAAAAATATAATAAATTCTTAACAAAAAAAAAAAGTATTTCTTTGAACTTATTTAGCGAATAAATGTAAACATTTTATTTGGATTTTCAGTCAGTCAGTAAGTTGATTAGATAGAAAAGTTCCTACGTATTTTGTAAGTTAGTTGAACATGGAGTCCAATATATTTCTTTCATCACTTAACTAATATATTTTTTTTATAACAAATCGTAATAAACTTAACCATAAACATTATATTATTTTTTCAATGTTTCGTGTTAATTTCTTTTAATAAAATATTCAAATAGATTATTTCACCAACTATGTGTTAATTTTCCTAACAAGTTGTATTTCTTTTGTATATTCCATGTATGAATTGTTTACATTTATCGTTAAATATTTTTTTTTATATATTTTTTTTTTTTTTTAATTAGAAAAGCTAATAAAACTATTAAACTTATGCTTGGGTACTATTAATAGTAATAATAAAATTCGAAAATTCCTAAAGCTAACAATTTATTTTTTCGTTATTAACCTTAATTAAGTAATAATTAATGAAACAATAATATTTTTCAAAACGATGCTTCTTCTTGGATACGGAATGCTAATGAGGAAATATATAAATATGTATTTTTTTTTTTATGAGTTTATGAGGAAAATGGGCAATAAAATAAAAGCTGATGGATGTTTAGTTCAATAAAAAAAAACTACTTGCAAATAATACGCTTAGAATGTTAGAATGAAAATAATAAATTACATAATTTGGTTTGAATATATTTTTAGGAAACATCATCAACAGTCATTTGTTCGTCAAATCATTGCATTTTTTTTTTTTTTTTTTTCTTGTGTTATTATGTGTACCTGTTTAATTAAAAGTCCTTGTAAGTGTCCTGATTGGAAAGGTATTTTTTATTCAATACGAAGAGTTAGAATTAAAACTATCTTCTTATTTATTGCGAATACGAGTAAGTGATGCATTTATAGAGAATACCCCTTGTGCTGTGCAATATACAGAGTGTAGACTAGACTGACTGCACATAGTCAGAGTTATTTGTATATTTTAGGTAGGTACGTCTTATAGTCCACTTCATTAGGATAATTGAATTTGCGTACTCTTTTCGAGTAAGAACTTATAAACTGTCAAATACGGAAGTTTATGGAAGACATTTTCAGAGAGTGACAGATGGATACATCGCTTGGGAAGTAATTCGAGTAAAAATAAAGTGTACGACTGGGTCGCACGTACTTGTACCTGTTATATAAATATGTTGTTAAATTGCAACTCGAATTTAACCAAAATCGTTAGAAAGTTTTAAGATTTTCCAAAACTTCGTATATCATAATCCTGTATATGTCAAATATGGCTCAAATATTGATTTCGAACAAAATCCATCGAATCATTGCCTAGAAGTTAATAACCAAAGTACAGTTAAACGTTTTTAAAAAAAAAAAAAAAAACTGGTATGCCATCTAATACCCACCAAACTTGATCAAAATAGTTAGAGCCGTTACTTTTACAACGCTACTCGTTACTTTTCTTTTTCTGTTTAAGAAGTACGCGAATGCAGTTCGAATAATAAAAATAGGCTAATGTACACACTAAGCGCTGGGCCGTAGCGGAAAAAACGAAGGTTAAGGCAGATTTTTGTGATGCACACGGTCATTGTATACCTATGCTAGCTTTAATTTTTAATTTCTTGCAACAACGGATTAGTCCCCGTTAAACAAATTTGGTAATATATTACAATTATGTATATAGTCAGTTAATTAAAAGTAACCAACAAATACTATATTTACACTTTTTTGTAAGCTATGTCTGGTCTTATAGCAGCATTTTTGGGCCTTAAATTTTGAAGCCGGAAAATTTAATTTCGGATGTAAACTTTTGTGATTATCGAGCAATATAAGACAGACGCCCACTTTACTGCGAGAACGAATTTTGAAATGCCGTTTTTCAATATACACACATACATATGTACATACACATGTATATATTTATTGGAAATCGACGAAAAAAAACGCCTTAGTATATATGCATTGCCCTTCTCTACAATTCTTACATACACTGTAAAGGGTCAAGCCCCCTTTTAAGTAAAGTTTTTTTTTTTTTCAAATTTGCTGTGAGCGATATTTTTCAGATACTATCAGAATGTGACAATTAGGGTTATAAATGGTGATAACCACGCCAATTTTTCTTTCAGGAAAATGGCCTAACAATAGTTTGGCCTCTAAGTAGGAAGTTAACCTGTATTTCCATCAAACATTTTCACAATACAAGCCTACTTTTTCTGTGTTTTTTTTTTTTTTTTTTTTTCACTTTTGGAAATTACTTCACTAGGTGGCAAACAATTAGAATAGTGCGCTATCTAGCGCTCAAATGTAATTTGTGCTTTTTTATGAACCATCCCGCCGACAACCTTTATGAAAAATGTTTTATAAAAATCGATTCAGTTATTTTATTCTCTAGAATACTGTATGCATCGCATTTTAAAGAATACCTTTCCATAGTCAGATGAACAAATTATTTAACTGGGTACACATTCATGAATCATTTTAGAGTCTGCATTTCAATGGCTGTAAATTTTTTTTTTTTTTTTGAATAATGCTGTTTTGCTTAAATCTTTTTTTGTACCTATTTATTTACAATACTGGTGGGAAGGAGTGAAGAAAACTATTGAGAAAAGGAACATTTAATTTCCTTAAAGAATTTGGTTTGGAAATCAAAATTTTGTAAAGCTTTTATACATGTATGTACTTTTTTTAAAAAAAAAAACTGAAAGTTGTTGTTGAGTCAACAATTTATTAAAGGTGAAAGGAGCCAATATATTACAGTTATATTCTACAAGAAATTATGATAAATATTTTTTATAGATGAAATAGAAAATTGAGGTAGAGTTTGAAAACCTAAGCTATTTAAGTTAAAGTAATAAAAATGTAAGAGTTCTACGAATATGACTGTCATATATTGGGTTTTATTTATAAGAAGCATGTATAAACTTGTATATTATAATATATTCTTAAATTTTAATAAAATTACATATTTCATAGGATTTATAGAATTATGACTTGCATTTAATGGAGTTTTTCATGTATTAGTTTATACATAAATTTATACATGGACTACGACAATTCAGGCGATTGTACTGCAGATGATCCTTACGAGTACATTATAATATATGCTTCACTATTAGATATTTAGATCAGCGAGAAAGAAGGCAACATTGTCAGAGACTAAAATTAATTTAGATAGCACATATACACATAATGTCAGATTAAATTGTATTCAATTCTTCAATTGACACTATAATCTCTATAATTTTGCTGTTTTGATAGTCCAGTTCTCTATGACGTAGCTACCTTCGGGCAGTTTTTTTTTTTGTATTATATATATATAGATTTCAAAGTTGGGATTTCACATCCCATATGGCCATCTGTCATCTAAAGTGACAGGCAGTTAGTCCTTGCCTTTCCATTTTACAATATGGATCGTTTAACCACCGCTCAACGCATTAAAATTGTTTCATTTTACCATAGAATGTGTAGAACATACGCCGATTGGGTGCTGGAAAATTAACAAGTTGACGCCGATTTTTCGAACAAAATCTTCAGCGATAAGACCCATTTCTCCGCTCTACAGCGAAGTAAACAAACAAACTTGCAGAATTTGGGGTTCTGAAAATCCAAATCTGATCATAAAGATGCCATTACATCCACCACGGGTGACAGTTTGTGAACCGTCTGTGTGCCTACGTGCCACAACAACACAAGCAAATTCGGCTCTATTGCTTGAAAAGTTCCCCGGCCGTTTAATTTCGAGATTTGGTGACATTAGTTGGTGACAGTCACTAAACTTTGAGCACTTAAAAATAAACCATCCGTGAAGTTATAGCCGCAATACAGCCAAAAATGTTCCGAAAAGTTATCGATAATTACCTCACAATAATCGAAATTTGCAAAAACTCGCGTGGCGGCCATTTTTTGTATTCCATACATAATGGCATAATCCAAAATTTAAAGCAGTAACAAAATTCCGTTGAAATGTTAAATATTCTTTTATTTTATTTAAAATTGAAATCCTAAAGCACAAAATAAAGAAACCTTTATTTCATGGTACCTCTACATATTTTTGGCAGGCGGAAGACGGCCAATAGACAAAAAGTACAAAAGTACGGCATTCAAACAAAGGTAGAACAATAGAGAGAACAATGCTTGTATATTTTTAAAACTCGGATTATGATTGAACCTGTTTACTCTACTCCATGTGAATTGGTGCGGCTCTAGAAGTCCACGATTTTAATTCTACATAAATTCAGCACATCGGGTCCTTATACGTAGGCTATTAATTTGCCGTAGCAGTTATAAGTAATGTTAAGCACTCAGCTATGATGTGATATAGTAAGAATATAACTTTCTTTAATTCTAAATGTTATTTATTGGTAAAAAGAATTGCTCAGTAGGTATTTCAAATCTAATAAGGATTTCTAAATTATGTTAGTGGCTTGTCTTGTAGACCTAACCGAGACTAAATCTAGACTTTAGTAAGCCGTATATTTTAGTAAAAACGTTTGATGATAAAAGATCCGTTTGCATTTAATTATAATCCTGCTTTTGCATTCTAAAAATATTATTATTAAACTTTTAAAAGTTCTCTCCGAATAGTTAGGACACCACCTATGGAGTAAATAGAAACAAAAATTACCTGAGTTTCACACCACTGTATCAGCAGAGAAGATCACTCCTTCCCTATCTGCCTATTTTTCCACACAACAAAGCATTACAAGTATAATTGTAATCTTTTGAAACACTGAGAATGGTGCTTCTCACAATCCTGACTGAGTTTGGTTAATATTCACTCCGCAGTTAATAAGAACATACTCATTGTTGCATCAAAATTGTTAATAACAGTGTCAGTGACAGTAGAAATTCAACAGAACCGACTGTCTAACTCCGACACTAGTCTTTGACAGGAAATGCCGACGAATCCAAAATAGATGTCAGCACGATATCTAGATCTGAGATTTACCTGTTCCTCGAAATTATACCCGTCTTTCAGACAGTAATAATGATAAAAATTACTAATTCCTGCTCACATTTTTATTGATAAAATTCAATATTATCGAACAGTTCATATCTCTTGTTTTAAATACAGTTAGTATACAATACAGGGCGCCATTGTTGTATACTGGGACTGGCCTACATTTATCTACACCATCTGGTAAGGCAGTTAGTCTAGGGATCAGTCAAAATCTTTGAGTTAGTTAGTTCATGGTGACGCCATGGTTTAATGGTTCAATGCGCGATCACTAAACGGGAGACCCAAGGCTCGAATCTCAGAAAATACAAACAAATTTGTTCACGGTCTCACCTTTCGCAAACGTCTGGCAAACAGTTAGTATGCAGCACAGAAGTCTCTTACGTTGGGCGCCATTGTTGTATATTGGGACTGGCCTACATTTATCTACACCATATGGTTAGGCAGTTAGTCTAGGGATCAGTCAAAATCTTTGAGTTAGTTCATGGTGGCGCCATGGCTTAATGGTTCAATGCGCGATCACTAAACGGGAGACCCAAGGTTCGAATCTCAGAAAATACAAACAAATTTGTTCACGATCTCACCTCTCGCAAACGTCTGACAAACATCCGAGACTAAAATTGTCGAAAGAGCATACAATTATATCTCCCTACCATTCGAATGTCGTACAGCATGAATGGCTATGAGAAGCTAGGCCAGACCATTTAGCCCATAGCGCAAAACATTTATTTATAGTTTCTCCTTGGTTTTTTTCATTCTTCCCGTCTCTTTTCTTTTCTTTTCTATATTCTTTTTCGATCCGTCCGATGTTTGAGTAGTTATTTCTACTTTGATTAAATGTTTTTTTGAGCAGGGACCTAAGTGTGATGGGGTAAGAATTACCCCGTCCAACTAGCTGAGCTAAGCTACCGCGAGTGTGCAGTCGCCCTTCTCGCCTTAATTGTCTCCGTGTCCCTGTCTCGAGTTGAAAATAATGGCGCCCGACGTGGGGGACCCATGATGTTAAGATTAAGTGATGTTAGATGAGCGTTCCACCGTCCTTACCCACGCAAAAATTATATCCATGGACTACCGTAGCTCACAACAAATCGTCGTATTTTAACTATTCCACGTCATGGTACGGCTAAGAGAGCTGCAGGTGCCTATTCTCCTCACAAATTAAGTTTGTAAATTCTTAAGAAATGAAACTCTAATTCAGTTCCTTGATGTATGTTAGGAATCCTTGTCATTTCAGGCTTGCATATATTCCAAACCAAAATTAAAATCAAGTTATAAATTAAATTTAAAATACAAAAGAGATATTCATAAATAATATTCAAACCTCACCCACCGCCAGTGTTGTGGATATGTTTTATATAATACTATACCAGCTTACATGGGTTATGGCTTAACATAACATACGTAACATAGTTACCAAAAACAAACTTGTGTTCGTCCACTTACGTAAATATAAAAATGGAAATATTTTTATTATTAAAATAAATTCGCATCACTTTAAAACAACAAACAAAAACAAATTTCCTTATTGGCATTCAAACGACTTCAAAGAGGGAGTCGTAAAAGAAAAATCATTTTAATTGCACATCACTTTGGTTGTCCTTACACGTGATTTGTAAATTATGCTAAACTCTAAACCCGTCTTGTATTTATTCATTTTGCCAAATTAGAACCGAAGCGGAGAGAGTAGTGGTTTGGGTACTCCTGGAACTCGAACGAGTAGTGTTTTGCCAGACCTACTTAGTCAAGCATCGCCAGCAACACCACCACGCCATGATAAATCCTCCAGTGAAGAGGTAAGTCTTTCGTTTCTTTTACGCTATAGTTTAATTTTTTTTTTCTTGTTAATTCTTCGTATCCGGTCATAACAAAGAACGACTTTTTTTTTTTAATTTAATATTGTGACTTTGATTTGTGAGCTTTACCATAGTACCATCAAAATTTAAAAAAAAAAATTTTAAAAACTTAGCTTAAATTAAATTGATTGATTGATTGTTTAACTTTAAAATTAAAAATGAATTTAATACTTATAGTTTTCTTGAAAAACAAATGACAGTGTTGTGTGACTAATCATTTGGCTTGGAATTTTTTTTTTTTTTTTTTAATTTATTTTCGTAGAGCATTTTTTAATCATTTTAGATAGTTAGGAGAAAAGAACAATTTATTTTTTTTTAAAAAAAAGTAGCAAATGAATAGTATTATAGAGTTTAGCATTTTGTGCATATTTTTTTTTTTTTTTAGTTTTTTTTTTCCGACGTATGTACTTGGGAAGCAAAAGTGAATGAGTGTATTTGTTTCTTTAGAAGATTGTAGACCTGTTTTTTTTTTTTAACTTAATTGAATGTTAAAGAATCTTTAAAAAAAAAAAAAAAAAAACCAAAAAAAAAAATATTTATAACGAATTTTATTCTTCATTGTGTTTTGTCTTTCCGCGACGTTTGAGCTGATGGCCACATCATCGAAACCACTAAAAAAATTCTCAATAAATGAAAATATTTCAAAAAATAGTAAGTATTTCTCCCAAAACAACAACAAAAATAAAAAATTTTCAAACAAACATCAACAAAAAACAACTTCATGGATTGTTTGTATTATTTTTGTTTGTTTCTCTTTCTTTTTTGTATAGAATCGAAAATATAATCTCTTTTTCACTAAAACAATTTTTATTAAACAAAACAAAAATGAATACGAGAAAAAACTATTTTTCGTTTAATTTTGTTGTTACTTCCGTTAATGGATGTATAGAAAAGTTTCCTGTCGTATAATTTTATATATTGTTGCTACATTAATTTTCTTGTTTATTTTTTTTAATATACATACATATTTCTTATTTATTTATTGTTAATTTTAATGGATGGAGCATCATTATATATTATGCAATAGAAGAGTTATATTTCTCTATCGCATTGTATATCGTTGGAAACATTTTGTTTTAATTTTTTTTTTTTTAATTAATGTACATTTTTTTACGGAACAAACAAATTTATAACAAGAGGAGTATGGATAGCATGAATGATTTTTTTTTTTATCATAATTTCTCTGTTTATAGAAATCTCATATGTATGTACAGGATACGACGAAATATGCACTTAGTTAGATAAAGCTCGCATAAGATATGAAAACTATTCATGTAGACAATTATTTTCAATCAGTGGTACTCTAATAAATCATACTCGCCGAAATCTCTACTCATTTAATATTTAAGTTCGCGTATGCTGATGTCTTTTTGGGAATAGAAATGTGACTAACAATTAAAACTTGCAAACTTGTTCTAAAATCTTTTTTTTTTGTATTGAAAAGAGCAATCATACATACAAACATACCTTTCTTTCATCCTACTTCTCTTGATATATTTAGAGCATTGAGAGGTCTTACACATCTCACGCTGTGCATTTTATTCAAATATCTCTTCGTCGTACCACGCATCTGCCGGTTATTCAATCATTTCATTACACTTTAACCAGAAACTTTTGGGTACCAACTCAAAATAAACTTTTCAATGTTGAACATCATTCTCCCAAAACTACATACATTTATAACGTGAACACGAGCAAAACACCTATGGCTGGAAATGCAACTTGACCGTGATGACATAAGGAGGACTGAAAAAAATACTGTGAATCATAAGCAACGACAATAACAATAAAACAAAAACGATCCCCAGTTGTCTGGACGCCACCCTTGGAGTTAACTGAAACTTAATACCACCTGAGTTTCCAACCCACTGCATCAATATTTCGCAGTCGTATGTTTCTGATTCGTTCTCTCATTAAGCCGGTTATCCAGTCGAAACAATTTTTTGGTACAAATTGTTCTTGACAACGTCCTCGAACAAATGTTCAATTTTATAGGTTGGTTATCATCATTATTAGGCAAAACAGGAAATTTATGTAACACAACGGAATTTCGAAGACAGTAGAGTATCAGTTATCCGAGATAAACGGGACCGGAAGTGACTCATAAAAACAAGAAACTCGGAAAATTCGGATCAAAACTAAGTCTGTGTTATTCAAACGTCGATGAAACTACTTCCACATTAACCGAGGATTTCTCGCTACAACAGACGGAAGCTTATCTATTTAAAAAATGCAATTGCTACGTCTTCGGGGAAGTACCTCATTTTGTGTTTCGTAGTACTGCAATGCATTACCGGTATGGGTAGACTCTTTAAAACCTGTGAACTCTCGGAAAATATGAAGCAGTATAAATTCCACTCGGCTAATATGGACTTTAATTTTCATTTACTCGAATAACCGAGATTTTACTGTATGTAGATTATTCAAAATTCTTTAACGAACATTGCGCAACTGAATGTTTGATGTACATAAAAATGGTGTATACATACATACATGAATATTTGTTTTGTTTGAAGTTGATTCGACACCGTAAGGCTGGGTACCCACAGGTGAAAACAAATGTTTCTAACAATTGCACCGAATACATGTTTCACACTGTGAGATATTATAATATTATAAACCAAAACAAAAAATTTACGAAGCAAAACAAAATACGAACATGTATAGACAGCCACAAATTGTCAGATAGTTGTTCGATGTTCGAGAAATAATAATCTTGTTTCAAACAAAGATTTGTTCGGTCAGTATGCTCGGATTGAAAAGTAAAATAAATTTCTTTAACTTTAATTTTGTTTCGACCAGTGAGTAACCGGCAAATAACCTTGTTCTTACAATCGATAAGTTACTTTTCTTTGGGCGCTTCACAACGATTTCCTGACCTCTATTCATCAGAAAACAAGTGGAGAGGAGGGTATGGTGATGTTCTTGGTGAAACTTTACTCGCCGAATAGATAAGATTTGAATGCTTTGAGCGCGGTAATGATTTTATTTCGTATTTGAGAATATCCACAAAGTGGTTGAAAAGGGTGGACAAATTCAGCTTTATCATCATACAGTTTTTAAGGTTAGAGTAAAAGTTGAAAAGTGTTTTCCCAGAAGATCTATGGTTTCTGAAATAACTGTAAATCAATATCATCCCCCACAAAGCATCTGGACATTGCTCATGCTGAAAAACTAGATCTTTTCAGATGAAGTTCTGGGTAATTTGTCACACGCTTCTTTATTACAAAGATTTTGTGATTTTGCCTAATGTCTTTATAGAAAAAATTATGAAATTTGCCGGGAAGTACCCGAAACTCCAGCTTCTTCATTTCATCCGCCTTGAATTTAACTGTAGACTTCCTGTAATAAAAGTGACTGACAGCGTGCAGGTACGACAGCACTAATAATTTCTACAAGTTTAACTCGCTATCGCTTTGTGACTTACAATATTTTGGGTTTAAAAGAAATTTAAATATTATTTTTATTTTATTACTATTTGGCGAAAATAGCGCATATATGTAGGGCCCAGCTTCTGACAGTCATTCGTACTGTACGACACATGAATGAAAGGGTCTACAATTTGTGCCATATGCAAAGGGCTTAATTGAGGAACTTCTCATGGTAGTTTTACTCGCGTTGTAAGGACATTTGTTAGGCGTGCAACATTTTTTTCTTTTTTTTTGAGATTCAAACCTTGAACTTCCCTCCTACGAGTCCAACAATTGACTTTAAATACTGTCATACGCCTTCTATAAGATCGTGGCACTTTGCTCTGTATTATGTAAGTCGAGTTCAGTAATAAGAATGACAATGGCGTCATAAAGTTAAAGCAAATTTAGAAAAATTGAAAATTTTTTTTATAATTCGCACAAAAATAAAACTCAATTTCAAATCGAGTTAGGTGGCATGACTTACAGAATAAAGATTTAAATAATAATTCCGAAGTATATTGGGCAGCATTTCATGTATTTCTTTAAAGTCTCAATAGAATCCACATAAAATCGACAATCATTATCATCTTGTGTATTATTCGTATCCTAATCATTCATACTATTCGCTAAAAATATGTATTTCCCTCTACGATCATGACATTATGTACGTTCATTTTCTAAACAGAGTGTTTCCAAGTTCCATTTAAAAACAAAAAAAAAATACTATTCTTTATGCAAATTTTATTTAGTTGATTTGTTTATTTTTAACAACATGGCGTCTGGGAAAGACTAATCACACATTCTCTGTTTTTTAATTAATTTATTTGTTTTTTAGTTTTAGTTTTATATCATCGGTACTTTTATTTAATACTACTAACAATAATCGATTTTATGTTTAACAAAAAAAAAAAAAAAAACATTTTCTATATGCTTTTGGTTAGCATTTGTTTTTTTTCTTTTTTACTTTTATGGACCTCTCTTCAGTCAAAGGGATTAATTTGTTTATTTCTCTCTTCACATCTTTCGTTCTCTTAATTTAAAAATACTATGATACATGCATGACAAAAAATACAAAACCATTCTCCTAGCATTTGCATTAAAACAACAACGCATAATCCAATGCCAAGTATAAAATTATTATTACAATAAATAAAAAAATACTTTAATGCACTTTACTTCTTTTCTGCCTGTGTGCGTGTGAATGAGAAATTTTTTTTTAATAATCGTTCCCCATTTTCCACATTTTTCTAGTATCGAGCGGCCGTTAGTTCATCAGTCCATTCCACACCTTCCAAGTCGTTTATAGCGTCGAATAATTCGCCGCAATCGACTATTTCGTCGTCATCGCGACAAAATAGTCCAAATCATTCGATCACTAAAACTAGATCGAGTAGTAGTATTAATAATAATAAATCAATAACACCACCTTCACTTCCGCCCCATGCCTATGCTCTCCAACAGAAACAAAGGAGCTTCCTTACTTTTGGATTTGGTGCCGGCGGTTCGGGACCGTCACGCCGTGAGAGTCACGTGAACGTTAATGTGACTCCAACGTCGCATGACGCCTCAAGTGACACTCCCGAGATACGCAAGTACAAGAAACGTTTCAACTCGGAGATCCTGTGTGCGGCATTATGGGGTGTCAATCTGCTGATAGGTACCGAGAATGGTTTAATGTTGCTCGATCGATCGGGACAGGGAAAGGTAATTTGCAACATGAACTGATGGAACGTTAACGCCACTGTGTTGATTTTTCTTTCTGTTTACAGGTCTATCAGTTGATTTCTCGTCGTCGATTCCAACAGATGGAAGTCCTCGAAGGTCAAAATATATTGGTAACCATATCTGGAAAGAAAAATCGTGTACGCGTATACTATCTATCGTGGTTAAAGTCAAAGATCCTTAGGACCGATGGTCTTTCAGATGTAAGTAAAAGAGAAGCATTTGTAATGAAGTAACTTACTTGAGAATTATTTTTTGTAGCAGGTGGAGCGACGTAACGGATGGATAAATGTCGGGGATCTACAAGGTGCTGTACATTTTAAAATAGTTAAATACGAAAGGATTAAGTTCCTAGTGATTGCATTAAAAGACTCGATTGAAATCTATGCGTGGGCGCCAAAGCCCTACCATAAGTTCATGGCATTTAAAGTGAGTTTGAATTTATGATCGCCGTCCTCTTTGCAATGATAATGATTTTCTTTTCGGAATTTTTGTAGAATTTTGGTGAACTTGAACATCGTCCTCTACTAGTGGATCTCACAATAGAAGATCAATCCAGATTGAAAGTTATTTACGGCTCAGCCGAAGGTTTCCATGCTGTCGATCTGGACTCTGCTGAAGTTTATGATATCTATCTTCCTAAACATGTAAGAAACCAAATGCATGCTGTTGCGGTTAGAAAGTTACTTATTTTATTATAACTTTACAGACTCAGGGTGCGATTATACCACATTGTATTGTAGCGCTTCCAAACTCAAATGGAATGCAACTACTTCTTTGCTATGATAACGAAGGCGTTTATGTGAATACAGTTGGTCGTGTATCGAAGAACATTGTTTTGCAGGTGAGTTTTAATTCCTTTACTTTAACTTGGTGCAGCGAGTGAGATATACAAATATATCAGTGGCCCTATTCCTAATCCCTAAAAATATAAAATTAAATAGTCTATTTTTCTGTGTTTTGCGTTGTAACACTGTAACTGAAAAATGGGTGAACCGATATCCATGCCATTTATGTTATTGTTTAGGGAATTTTTCAAGGAACATTTAGAGATAGGTAAACATCATACCTCCATTTGTAGAAACAACAACTATCACGAAGTCTAGCTTGGACAAATTATAAATTTCAATTCTTAGACTTCAGGTATGTATGTAGAATCAGAGGCCAAATATGGGGGCAATCCCCGAATATTATTCACTCGTATTTACAACTATATTTAAGACTATATTTACATAAAGGGTGTCCCAAAATTGACGCAAGATTTGAATTTTGCGCCATTTGTGCGGTAAAGTGTTTCCAACGAAAAAAAAGACAACGTGACAGCTGACAGTTCAGGGTTATTAAAAATGGAGTGCTACACGAAAGAACAACGCGTTTTCATTGTTGAGCAATATTTTAAAAATAGTGATGCTGATGCTGATTTTTCAAACAAAATCATATTCAGCGATGTGGCTCATTTTCATCTTGATGGCTTTTTGTTAATCCTCAAAATTATCGAATTTGGGGTTCAGAAAATCTACCAGTGATTGTTGAGAAACAAATGCATCCACAACGTGTCAATGTTTGGTGCGTATTTTGGGCTGGATGCTCCATTTTCTTTGTTAATGGTGCTCGCTATCGCGACATGGTAGGCCAGTTTTTTGTGTCTAAATTGCAAGATATGGATGTGGGCGACGTGTGGTTTCAACAAGACGGTGCCACATTGCAATACAGCCCGAGAAACAATTCAATTACTGCATGAGTCATTTCCTGGTCGTGTAACTGTCCGTTTAGCTGATCAGAATTGGCCGCCCAGATCATGCGATTTAACGCCGTTGGAATTTTTTCTTTGAAGTTTTTTTTGAAGTCTTAAGTTTTACGCCTACAAGCCCACGACCACTCACGCCTTGGAGGAGCAAATTGAGCGCTGTATCAAAGGAAATCAGCCACATTTATGCAAAACGGTCATGGAAAATTTCGACAATAGAGTGCGTATGTGCCAGCAAAGTCGTGGGGGCCATTTACCCGATATGGTATTCCATACATAACCATATACTTTATGAACTTTTAATTAAAAACCTGTGTTTTCTATCAAAACTAAAAATCAAATCAAAATTACGCCGTGAATTAGTGGTTAAATGTGCGAGACTCAAAGTTCGTTCTTTCGTGAACGTCTGACAGACAAACAGTGTAACTGCTTCTCTCAATCGACAAAAATTAACATATTTCTTTATATTTAGTATTACTTACATACGAGGGCCAAGTATTATATTTCGTACAAATGGAAGGTATCTAAAGTTCTATGCAATATCTGAACGGCGTAATTGAGAAGTTTCTCATAATAATTTTAGTCTCGGCGGCTTGTCAAGCATATGCAAGAGCTGGGCTGTGAAAAAACTCTGTTGATGTTTTACTGGGACCCAAACCGGAAGCTCTCACTCAGTAGTTTTGAGCTACGGCGCTAACAGAACTAGAAATCGTACTCAATTTATTAACAACAAGTCAAAGAAACTGGTCCTTCTTTCTACAATATCCCCTAAACGGTTGGATTTTCGAAAAAAAATGTTTGATAGAAAAAAAGGTAAAGTTGGTCCTTATCATTTTACCTTAAAACCAAGGACACCAACATTCTTGTCCTTACACTCCCTACAATTCTGCTCATAACCATTTTTCTTCTATCTCTAACAATTTTTAAATAAAACACGATGAACTTTTTTTTTAAAAGAAAATGAACCCTGTCTAAGCCAGGCGCTTCTTATTTATACGACCACCAGACTTGTGCAATTTCTTCCAAGCGTGAGCCGATCATGCGATCCGCGCAAGGAGCGAGAGTATTGAACATTTCACAACAAGATATCTCCATTTATGTTGACAGCCAACCAGTGTAGTTGGATTCTATCGCACAGAACAGGTACTCTGAAAAGACAGAACAATGTCCAAATCATTAGGGTACCAGACAGTAGTGAATACATCGATAACGAATGCATAAGTTTAGCTAGATCGTGTCCGATCGATGCGTATTACTAGCCAATATAAAATTCATGCACATATAGTTCATAGCGAGAACTTTCTGTATGCATGGCAATAGATATTGAAGGTCTATATCGCTAACTATGTACGAGGGTGGGTAAATAAGTCCCTGAAAAATGAAATAAGGAACACCCTTTTCGGTATAAAAACATTTTATTTTTCAACATAGTCTCCTTTTAACACTTCATCCAACGTTTCTCCAATTTTTTGATGCCCTCCAAATAATACGATCTCTCGAGCCCCTCAAAATAAGCGTTTGTTTCAGCGATGACCTCTTCATTCGACTCAAATCTCTTACCTCCGAGCCATTTCTTCATGTTTGGAAACAAGAAATAGTCGCAGGGGCTAAATCTGGGGAATATGCTGGATGAGGGGGAAATTTGTAGCCTAACTAGTGCAATTTTACCATTGCGATTGCGGACTTGTGCGCCGGTGCGTTGTCCTGGTGAAAATGAACTTTTTTGTTCGCCAAATGTGGCCGTTTTTGCTTCAAATCGGCTTGGAATCGATCCAGCAGCTCTGCGTAATATGCGCCGGTGATCGTTTTACCCTTTTCAAGGTAATCGATGTGAATAACACCGCGCGCATCCCAAAAAACTGTCGCCATGACCTTGTTTGATGACAAACCCGCCTTGGCCTTCTTCGGGTTCGATTCACCAGAAGTCCATTGTTTTGACTGTTCCTTGGTTTCTGGTGTGTCGTGGTGAACGCGGCACCCATCTTGCGGAAAGCTTTTTCATGTCCAAATATTTATGTAAAATCGAAATCACTGAGCCATGTGATAAGCCTGTGGCCTCTTCAAGCTCGTGCACTTTCACTCGCCGATCGTCCATTATCAAACCATGGATTTTGTCGACCATTTCTGGTGTGGTGACCTCAATTGGGCAACCAGAACGTTCGGCGTCACTTGTGCTAAAATCACTTTTTTCTATTTTAACGAAAAGCTAGTAGGCGTCTATATAAAATGGCTGTCATAACAAAACTATTTGATAGATCTGTCTGAAAATTTGGGTGCGTTCTTTTGAAAGATGATTCTTGACAAAAAAAAATTAAATTTAAGGTGACGACACAATTTGTGTTAATTTTCAGGGACTTATTGGCCCACCCTCATACTCATTCTCGATATCTCTAGCGTCAAGGCTCACAACTTGGTAGGATGGTAACAATAATCGAGCAGCATATGATGCAGATGTGGTGGAAGTTACCTTTCACTTTACTGGTCAATGCATTAATCAGTACTCATTGGGATCTCGAGAAAAGAGTTTTTTGTTCAACGTACTATGCTATAAAATGGCGTACCAGGTTTCTATCATAATAAAAAAATCGTATAATGTTCCTTTATTTATGTATCGACTGTTTTCTACTGGCCCCATTTCGACCAAAAAAACTTTTTGTTTAACTATAAATCCAAAAAATAATTTACAAAGATACCCAAATACTTTCCGTAGCACAACGATTCGAAATGAGTTTTTGGGAGAACGCATCATAACTCGCGTACCTATACAGTTACTATTTCTACGCAGTACAATCTAGTTTTGATTCTAGCTCACTCAAATATATTCTTATCCTTCTCGCCACATTTAAAATCAATCTGATCAAATAATTTAATCCTTCCAGTGGGGCGAGATGCCAACATCAGTCGCCTACATTGGTACAGGCCAAATTATGGGCTGGGGCAATAAAGCAATTGAAGTAAGTTATCACTAATTTGTTTTATATTCTATAACTTGCTTTTATATAAACAACTAAACCATTACAGATTCGTTCCGTTGAAACCGGTCATTTGGACGGTGTATTTATGCACAAAAAAGCTCAACGTTTGAAATTCCTATGCGAAAGGAATGACAAGGTGTTCTTCAGCAGTGCCAAAGGTGCTTCGTCGTGTCAAATATACTTCATGACACTCAATAAGCCTGGTATGGCTAACTGGTAGATAAGCTAAATCTAAAGAAAATCGAAAAACAAAACAAAACATATTCAGTTAAACTACAACAAAAAGCAAAAAAACACAAAAAAGCAACAACAACAAAGTTATAAAACTAATTTATATTTAAACGCATTTTTTTTTTTATTAAAAGAAAAAAAAAACACAAACAAATATTCTTATAATTATGATTACTAATTATTAAATATAAAAAAAAAAGTATATATATATTAAAAGTTGAGAGTGCAAGAGAATAGAAAGAAGAACCACAATTTTTATCATCGTGTGTGTATAAACGCAAAACAAAATAATAATATCAAACGCTTTTTTTGAATATAAGAGAAAAGTTATAAAAAAAAAAAGAATTTTCATTTTGATAAACTTTATTTTTTGTCTCTTTTTCTAATGAACTACATTTTTATTTTTGTTCTCTTTTTATCTACATATTTAAAGTAATAAATGTATGAAATAGATAAAAAATAAAACAATTTTATGTATATCGTCTTGATATAGAGAAAAACAAATCAGCTATTGGCGCATGAGTTAGATAAATACAGAAGGTTATGGAACAGCTCCTTTACGGAATGCGGGCGCCACTTTATGTTTTGAATGGGAAACTTATCTCAATCGCAATGCGAATGTTTTAAAATTAAATTAATATTTTTTTCTCAAATTTGTTCCCTGTCTAGGAAATTGATAATTTTACTTATGAATGGCAAATATACGCCACGACGAATAATGATTGAAGAAAAGTTTGAATTAGCTACGTGTGTAGAGGCAACAATGTTGCTGGAAAGGCTAGATATTGTGAAAGCTACAAATTACTTTTTAAACCAAGTTATAAAGTGCGGTCCACGTCTATATTTTAAAAAGTACCAAATGGCTTTGCGCCAAGGATTTCATAAAGTTTCATTTTAGTGATTCGTTAGGATTTGTCTCGTGTCATTTTTGAAATATATATTATATTCTATCAAATTAAGGCCAGCAATGTTTTGTAGACTTGTTATTGATATAGTGTTCCAATTTTATAGGAATATAGAAATTTGCATTAATTATATGTGCATATGTGTATGACTATTTGAAAAGAGCATAAACAAAAAGATTCAGCTTAAAAGTTATAAAATCCGTAACTACTTCATGTTCCATTTCTCCAGTACTTTTGGTCGTCAGAATACTTATATTCTTACAACTCCTTATTTACCATTAAATGTGGAATCGGACTTTTTTTTTTTTTCTTATCTATTTGTAAACTTAGAGAAAAAAAGATACAAAATTATTGTTCAAGGCATACACCTATTGTTAGCAGATTCTTAGAACTTTACCTGTGGTTGCTTGTTTCGTTCTCTTTATGGTCGACTCTAGATTTGTCCATGTGATACTTAATTCTGGTAGGGCACTGAGATAACAAACTCCACAAGAAAATATCAACATTGTTTCATTCTGCATAAAAAAAAAAACACAAAACGTGGTTTTCTGAAAATTCATGTTTGCTGGACTTATCAGAATTTAAACGGGAGCAATTTTGCCCGAGTTTCTAGATCCTAGTAACTAACTAAATTTTAATTTATTTTCGAAAAATCCACGATTCGTAGATTGACTTTAAACGTTTTATTGTTTTTCGTTTTAACGTACATCAAAGCTCTAGACGAACCAATGCGTTTCAGTGTGTTCTCAAGAAAAATTTTAAACCTTTCTGGTTATTTTTTTTTTGTATATCGAGTCGACACGAAAATCGTAAAACTGTTCAAATTTCATATGCCTGAGTTTTTCGATGTGCCTAATACATTCTGTAAGAAGTAAATGTCACCTTTTGTCACTTTAGGTGATGATTTTAGACGACAGTGTTTTAGTGGGCGGCAGTGATCTAAAATCAAACAGTTGATCTGATTTTCGTATCTGTGTATTTTTATGTGATATGACACAAAAATAAGTTTAGGTTCAAGACTGCAAATAGAAAGTATATTGTAAAGTGCAGTTCGGAACCAAGAAGAATGTTTTCAAGAATCTTGATACAATTTGATTGTTCATCCAAAAAGCTGTCCAAGATTTACCAAACTTTCATTTGGAGGAAAGTTTTATGGAAACAGTTTTAGAAATCAGTTGAACTAGTTGAAAAACAGTTCTTTATTTTGGGCCGCTGGGAAATCGTTATGTAAAAATCTCAAATTAACTTTGTAATTTATTACTGACTGGATTCGGGCTGACTGAAACGACTTAGAGCATCGGAGGTGCCCACTACAATATTTTTCACCTTACTTGACTTATAGAATACAGCATACCCACGTTCCATGTTCAAGCACAAGAACAACGCTATTTGTTTGTAGTGTCAATTCCGACATCCCTGAGGTTACGAGTAAAGAATGGGCGCGTTGTGCGTGGGACACTAATTTTCTGAACGCCAAACCTACTAAAATTTTAGTTATACCAAAATTCAAGTCAGTAGTTCCATAAAACAAAATTACTACGTTCAACCTGGCTTGAAATTCATATAAACGCAGATCGAGTTCAAATGGGATTGATTCAACTCGACTCAGCTAACAGAGCTGGATTGAGTTAGAAAAATGTATGTATATCTGGGTTGAGTGGTTCAACTGACATGTTGTCTATGTGTGTGTGTGTGATTTCAGATGACGAATCTAACAATCAAAAGCAGAATGTCTGCTATACTTATCTGTCAGTTCAACCCCGTTTGAACTTTGCAATCTTTCGATTCGGTGTGTAGAAATTACTCAGATCTAAATCTCAACTCGATCCCTCGACTCTGCCTATAAACGTGGTAAATGTTTGTAGTTTATTTCTGAATTAATCTAACACGAATTAATTGTCTTATTTGTGCCAGACTAATTAAGGTCAAACGCATGAAACAGAATCCAAAGTTCGTCCACTTTCTGACTGGAAAGGAGTGTGCATGTCTTCACAGGTTCGGTAATATAATCTGTGTACAACTTCACGTTGAAATGAACCAAGTCTATTCCCTTAGTCATAAAGATATTCATTTTCCCTGAATTTATGCTTGTCTGCTCGCAACTAATATATGTACAGTGATAGAGACGGGCACGGTGTAATGCATAGTGTGTTTCCTCGTGACCCGAACGGAGCAGGTACATAAAAAAGTTTTTGGAGTTTAATGATTTATTACCCAGAATTCCATGTGTAGGACCTTTCTGGAAAACTAGCAGCCCTACTTCGTATGTCAGAGCAACGATATCGAAATTTGTCATGACAAGCAAAATTTCATATTTTTTAAGTCATTCAGTTTCGGTGTGAGAATGTAAATTCCGTAAGACGTAAAAAAAAAACAGAAAAAAGACAAATTTCATACACATTCGCCTTATGTCTGCCTGGCAACTAGTTTTTGCATACTTTTTGAACAATTTCACGTCGCTAGTACTACCTTAATTTTGTCACCTCACTGGACTTACAGAATTTGGATTTTAACACAGTTCGACTCGTCCCAGCTTTGATTTGTGATAGGCGCTCGCATTTGCTAAAGTGGAACACCTCAGTATTTGCACCAGTTGTAAAATTAAATTTGATTCTGCTAATCGTAGTGTGTGAATAAATGCCTCGCCTCTAAGCATATACCGACACGACCGATAGAGTTTAAGAAATGAAGCCCTTTGAAGCTCCTCTAAGTTAAAATGTTAATACTACAAAAATCGCGAAATATACTCTTTATTGTTTTGTTGCTCAAAGCCCAGGTATCTTCACTTCCTCGTAGAAATTTTAATAAGTATATTTTCAAAATCGCACCATCGCTCTATTTCATCTCAATTGATTTCCTTGAATCGAAAGAACTAACGATGATAACTTAATTCACACGCATTATCTGCAAAATCACAAAAAAAAAACCGTTAAACGAATAATAATTAAAATCCCTAAACAAATGAAAATTCTATTCTCTTCAATAGTACATGAGAATATAATTATCTGGCTAGTGTGTAAGACAAACAAGCAAAGGAAGAAAAATTAAATTTATATATGAAGAAAGAAAAAAAAATCAATAAATGATGATAATTTGAAATATTAGTAAACACACGTGCATATTAGGGGTAGATATAAATATAAATACAAAAAATACATCTATATAACATAAAAACAAAAAAAATATATTTCTTTTATTTGTTTTTTAATGTATTTTTCTCATATATGATTATTTTGCTTTTTTATATATTTGAAACGCCATTGTAAAAACATAAGTGATAAAAATATACATGAAAAATATTAAAAACAAAAAATAATAATAATGAAACCAACAAAACAATACAAAGGGAAATATAATTGAATAAAGGAGATAATACAATTTTTAAGATGAATCTTTTTTTTTTAACATTTTTTTGTTTTTTCTTTGTATTCAAATAAAAAAAAAATAAATAAATTTATAAACTTCCTCTTAAAAAACGAAAATTTCTTAGACAATCTCGAAGAGAATAATTGGCTATTTTGTATTTAATTTTTGTATACCTTAAAATTTAGTATTTTGTTGTTATGTAGAACAAATTTTTTGAAAAAAAAAGTATTAACCGCAAGTTTTCATTTCACTGTTCTTTGTTGTATGTGTTTTAGAAATCTATTTTTATTTTAACAGGAAAAGAAAAGTACCTAAATTTTTATTATTTTGGCGATGTTTTTAGTTTTATTTTGAGTGTTTCTTAGTTAAAAACTTTGTTTTGAGAATTATTTTATTTTTTTATTTTTTTTTTGTGTATATTTCCTTGGAATTTATAATTGAATTTAGTTAATTACAAAAATATATATATATTCTTTATGTGTAAACTTGTTTTCGATTTTCGATGATTTGTTGTTTTTTTTTTTATGAATCCTTTTTATTCTGATTTTTCGTTAAGTAATGTGTTGCCCTTTTAGGTTGCTAAAGAAAAAAGACACGTGAAAGGATACATTTTGGGAGAGCAGGTACCAGGGTTCACACGAGCAGTTAACAAGTGATGCCCAAATGAGTAGGGCAATGTCATATATGCAATCAATTTAATCTCCAAATGAAATCAAAGCACCCAAATGTTTCAAATAAATAGAATACAAATTAAACCAGAGTCAATAAACTTAAGTGTATTTGTTTTTTGGAAATAAATATGTATAATGAATGGTGGTGGAAATTGGATATGCCAAATTGGTGTTAAGGCAGAAAGTCTAGGAAATGAATTGGTGGAAAAAATAAATAAATCTATCAAAGTAATTAATTCACAGATGGGACTTGTTCCTAGATAAGATCCTTAACTACACTCAATGTGTGAAAGAGTAAAAGTACAAATAGCATACGAAGTTTTATTGACCAGGTGGCGGAAAACAGAACTTAGAACTCCCCAAACTAAACGGGTCAATTTTATTGTTGATTCCACCTGGAACATTTTGCCACTGCCGCCAGTATTCAGTGTACACTCTTTCCCTTCTCGTTTACTACCACCAACGACTTTCTGAAGAGGTTAAACATCAAACTACAATTGAAGTGTAGACAGAGGGTATTATATCGATGCTACTATGTTCTAAGCGTACCAACCCTTTAAACACCCAATGTGGAATGCGTCCGTGTAAAATCCACAGAATATATCATACATCAAGCCTATACTTACACATGGATCAATAGTACGCAAAGTTGCTATCAGCTATCTTTATATCCTCACGAGGCCTAGCGACTACCGGAGTAACAGGAACATTGAGATCCAGACACGATGCACAGGCCCAATTCGATTATGTGATTTTCGTTGAAAGTTCGACTCTCATGGAAAATTCTTCACTGATGGATCAAAAATTGAGGTAGAATCAGGAGCTGGAGTATCTTGTGAGCCACTAAAAATCTCCATATTAATATAGTGTGTTTCATGCGAAGATTTTGGTCATTGATAAAACTGCACAAGTAATATACTCGTACACAAAAAAACTATATCCATTCAGGATTACAATCTTTTTGGATACCCAAGGTGCAATCATTGCGACCCAAGGAAAGCGAATCCATTGAACCAAAGGCGAGCTTGAATATGGAATATGTGCAGTTATCTTTTGTGTTTTACTGAGAATATAAATACAAGCGAAAGAGAAAGCAGATAGACTGGTTGGGAAGTATAAATTGTAGAATCGGCAGAGCTAAACTAAAGGAGAATATTGGTAATAATAAGGAATGCAGCTTGCATCCTAACAAGATAGAACAGGCAATGATGCTATATGCAGAATGCCCACTAGACTGCCCATCATCTACGTAGACTAATGCAGGCGTTGTGAAGATGGAAAGAAAATGGAAACCATTAACTTGACCTTGTTTTGTAGATGGTGAATATATTTTTGGGGGAAACTTTAATGGATCTGATAAGTAATTTCTTTAGATCATAGACTATTTTAACTAAAGACCACCAGCGTTATTTGGAATAACACAAACTTTTTAAATTTTCAAACTCGTCGTATCCCGCCATAATTGTATGTGTCTGTTGGAACTGTCACACAAATCGTGCTTGGTTCACCTTTATAAGTAATATTAACTAAAATTCCGCTGAAATCAAATACAAAGGGCCAAATGAGTTAAAGCGACAAACACAATATTTCCAATAGATTTCTAAGTGCGGTAATTTGCTGATTAGGGGACTCCACCTAGAATAGCCATAAATTGAGTCACACTTGTTGACTAAGTGCATTACAAAAGGCATTTTGACGTTCTTATCTGTGTTTATCAATAAAACACACCGATAAGGTCTTATTTTACAATGACTAATATTTGGAAGCTGTGGATAAAAGGAAAAACAAAACAACTGATAGACTGTCGACAGTAAAACAATAAATAAACTCATTAAACTTTCGTCATCGTGATTGTTTTTGAATTCCTCTCGCAGTATTTTCATTCTGTTTCCATAATACAACTTTTCTTAGAAAATATCGTGCTAGGGTGCTTTTGACGATCTTTGGAGAAAGTTAAAATATACAAACTTAGATCTGGTTATGTATGCAAGAGAAATTTATGACTGTTTTTCTAAACTATGAGAACATGGAAAGCTTTGTGCCACTTATGACAAAGCCATTCATTCTGCAGAAATATAGTTCCCATTATGGTCACCCTGGGGCCTTATTATATATAAGTAAGTATATACATAAATATATAAATAATATGAAAAACGACCATGTGTGTACATATGTACGACGATTTTGGTTGCATATACTTATCATTATGATAGCGACAATGATTTGTGCGATGCAACACTTTCTCAGCCGTCGTACATTAGGTCATTCATAATTAGGGTCCTGTCCGTAAATATCTGATCCAATGAAAGCTTCCACATTACTTGCGTTTTAAAAATATATCTAGCCCAAACAGACAATTTTCCAGAAAAGAATAATAATATAAAAGGTCTGCTCCCAGATTAAAGATTCGTTTCGAACCTATAATTGCACATGAATTTGCACGTACGGGAACAGTCTGCATTCAAGTAAGGTGACGATCTGTCACTTGCACTAGTAATTAACGCTTTTTAATTGAATATATGTCACCTGTTCTATATTAAAATTGTCTTGATTTTCCCATAAACTTTGTAGTGTCGATTTACAAATCAAAAAATTTAAGTGTTGGCTGCAAAAATTTGTTCAATTTTCAAAAAGTGGAATCCGATTTTCAAAGCGCCAATTATTCATTTCCGAATGGAAACATAATAGAGGAACATCTGGAAAATATTGTCGACAATGTAGACGTACATTTCCGTTGTGGATACGGTTGCGTTCATTACGTCTTCGAACAATGCAACCAAAATCTTCACCATACCTACTTTACGAAGGAAAGGCATAAGCTATCCCCAAAGTGACTCGTTGTCATCTTCCTTTTTCAGTTTATCCAGAAATTCGTTGTGTATATTGTATGTATGTATACCCATAGGGCCAGCTGTCACCTCATTTCTAGGGTGATATGCGGAAGATTCCCACAACTTCCGAATTTTGTTGCAAGTCCTGCGCTCTGAAATGTCAGTGACCAACGTCAACGGAGTTGAAGAGTAGAGTGTGCTACATATTTGTTAGAAATGTTGTTAATTTACATTGCCTTTACCAACAATTTAATAATTAAAAAAAAAAAAAAATTGTTTGAATAATACTTTGAATTGTTACGCTTCTCAATTCTTCGTTTAGGCGATGGTTAACTATTTAATAAAATGACTAGCAGCTCTTTGACAGTCAAATTGAATTTCTATCATCCATTGGAGGTACCTTAGTACACAAATTTGACATAATTTCAAGTGAACAATGGCTCTTGGACCCACAAAGTAAAAGGTACAAAAACCTATAAAATTTAATTATATAGAATCCTATTTTCGTATTACTACTTCGAATAGAAATATAGAGTAGGCCCCTGGTTGTTCTGGAGCGTTAAGTGTTCGCTTCTCTGTATGCGGTGGTACAGAATTGGATGTTTGTAGTCGAATCGGAAAAGCAAGGCATGTTGACTAATATCAGTGCAATCAGCTTAAATATCAATCTGCCATCGGGAATTGACTTTTTTTCTAAGAATTTGAAGAGTCAAATGTTTATTTAAACTAAATAGTGTTCATCGTACCTCCAGTAGGTTCATTGACCTGATTAATGTAATAAGAATGCAGAAGCCAATCAAATGTCATTTTAGTAGGAAATCAAAGAGTACAAAGTTGTATTTCTCCAGTGGTTATCTAATTTTTTGTAGAAACTAAAATAACAACAATAAATTAGCTAATACAATACGTCCGCATTCCATGTCATGTATCCACTATTATTTATAATTCCTTCGACCACTTTACTTGATTAACACACATTCTTCTGCTTTTAAGTCCATTTTCACCTCTAAAACTAAAAAAAGGTGTAAAGTGCTGATGCTAAATCTAGAACTGGTATGTTACCTTACTTCCACCAAGGTCGTAAGACAATAAGACATTTTCAGAGTTGTTTTTGAAAAATATAGTTTTTATTAAGTCATTCTATTGTCAAAACAAGAACACAAAACCTTTTACTATAGAAAAACACGTATTTGTTAAAAAAAATTTTGTTGTGCAGTCAAAATGGAGATTCTTGTAAATGCATTAAGGCTTAACTACACCTGTGCCGCAACGAATTGCATGCTCCTCCGGGGTGTTGTCAGCAAAAGCGTTAATTCCCATGGAGTATGTTATTTCTCCAGCTTCGAATCGCTTATTGTGCGCCTCGATTTTCAATTTATTTTCAACGTATAACTTGCGACGCATCTTCTCCTCTTCGTCGTTTTTGTAGCTCTTGTTGAACTTAGTCTGTAACGATAATTATTCTGTTAATAAGACCTCGAATTAAATTGAAAATAGCACACAAAACATACTTTGAAGTCTTCCCATTCTTGGTCGGCGGACATTTTTAATTTTTGTGGGAGTTTTACTGAATGTAACGAGTAGCTTAGTGTTGTAAGTACGAGATGCGAATGATCACTAGTAAATCTGTGCAGTCAAGCTATAATAATTATGGGTGGACAAGTGTTAAGAACTAGAAATAAATAAAATGACTCAGATCGATTCAAAAAACGACAGAATAAACAAAGGCCGTCAAATGCTAATCAGATGTTTAGAATTTGGTTGCACTTTGGTTCGAAATATATGCACCTCATGCGCAGGGATGTTTTATGGTAGCAGTTAAGAATGCTTCCGATCCGACCCGGCATTTGACGTTTTGCCAACGCAGGCCGCTAAAAACAGAAAAAATTATTCATTGAAAATTAATAATTTCACATTTTTATAATGTTTTTGCATATTTATGGCACGTATTGTGTACACAACTTAAGGAAAAGGATACATAATGCAGTTGGTGTGTTTGTTTTATGTGAACATAACTTCAATTATTTTATTGTGGTTTTCCAAATGCAATGTAATTTTCCCAACAAACTCTTACTTTGTTTAAAATGTCCTGCAAACATTACACACTATTGCTATAAATAACAAATTTATAGGTTTACCATGTTTTTTTTTTTTTTTTTGAAAGCTGTGTAACGTCACAGGGGACCTGCCAACTTTTATTCTCGTATTTTTTCTGTGATATTTACAACAAAAACAAACTGCTGTCAAATCTGAATGTACAGCAAAAACAAACAGCTGTCAAATCCCTTGTGAAGTCATGCGCAAAACGTCCGATTTTTTTATACCTAACTGCGCAATCTTGTATTCTATCATTCTTGGGTTAACCGGCCAAAGTCGAACTTTCCGATTCGATCTGTTCATTGTGTGCATCTTTAGGCAAGCTATAAAAAATATACGGGCTGTCAATTTTTTTACTTTTTGGAACCGACGGAACGGATCGGATGCATTCTGTTCGGCGCCCTAGTTTTAAGCTATAGTTACATTGAAGACACTCGATAAATATTACTTTCCTTATGCTATTATGACACTGGCTTTTTTCAGATTATAACGTGGCATTAAAGTAAAATAGAGTAAAAAAATAGCACAGAAAATTTATATGGGATTAAGTGTGTAAACAACATAATACAAAAAGTATGAAATGTCAAAGTTTTCCGTGGCATAGTAAATTTATTCGATGAACTAGAAAAAAAAATCTAACTTCGTCAGTCAGCTGTTTTTTGCTAACTTTTTAAAGCAAAATTTAGTTTTTGTGCATATCTGTTAAATATAACGGTATATTTGTTGGAAAAAGGAGCAAAGCAAGTGGAAACAAAATTTATCTTTTGTAAAAGTATGTCCCACAATATTTCTTTCTCTGCCTATCGTGAAGTGCATTATCGTATTTTTTCAAATAAAAAAGAGTTAGTGTAATTTCACTCAGCGATACGTTAAATTTTCATAAAAATAATTCTATATGTATATAGTGATTTCTCATAAAATTGGTTTGTGTGTTTAATAAAATTCCCATTTGTGTATTGATTATACTTTTTATAAAAGCATTATATAGCGACAAATAAATTTCGAAATAAAAACATAATTTTAAATTCAAATCTCAAAACTATGGTCTTAAGATGTACATACATATGTATATGTATGTATGTATGTCCGTACATAGTTCATTCGTCGTGTACATTTTGTTCTTTGGGAATTTATTTTGACACATTCTTTATTGAACTCTAGCAAGTGAACAAATGTGATAAGCACAAAATGCCTCTGTTGCCGCATTCTGATGAGAATCGTCAGAAATAATTTCACTCATCAATTTTACTCAGCGATAAATTATAGGACAAGCTGACCGTCTATTCGAGCATGTAGAAATCATGTCACTAAAAATGAGAAGTCACTTAGAGCGACTATGAGAATAGAAAAGCCTTGTTGCTGTCATCTGATTTTGACTTTTTTCTAAGAATTTGAAGAGTCAAATGTTCATCACGTAAGTGTTCAGAGTACCTCCAGTAGGTTCACTAACCTGAATAATATAATAAGAATGCAAATGAAATAGCAAATAAGTCATTTTAGTAGAAAATCAAATAAACAGTACAAAGTTGTATGTCTCGAGTGGTCATCTAATTTTTGTGGAAACTAAAATGGCAACAGTAAATTAACTAATACAATACGCCAATATTTCATGTCATGTATCCACTATTAAATATAAATGCTTCGACCACTTTACTTGATTAACACACATTCCTCTGCTTTAAGTCCATTTTCACCTCTCAAAAACTAAAAAAAAGATGTAAAATGCTGATGCTAACTCTGGAACTGGTATGTTACTTTACTTCGACCAAGGTCGTAGGGCAATAATATTCAGTTGTTTTTGAAAAATATAGTTTTTATTAAGTTAATCGAATATCAAAACAAGAACACATAAAACCTTTTACTGTCAAAAAATATTGTTGTGCAGTCAAAATAGAGATTCTTGTAAATGCATTAAGGCTTAACTACACCTGTGCCGCAACGAATTGCATGCTCCTCTGGGGTATTGTCAGCAAAAGCATTAATTCCTATGGAGTATGTTATTTCTCCAGATTCGAATCGCTTATTGTGCTCCTCGATTTTCAATTTATTTTCGACATATAATTTGCGACGCATCTTCTCTTCTTCATCGTCTTTATAGCTCTTGTCGAACTTAGTCTATACCGATAATTATTCTGTTAATAAGACCTTGAATTAAATTGAAAATAGCACACAAAACATACTTTGAAGTCTTCCCATTCTTGGTCTTCCAAAATTCGATTCAACGAACGTCTGCTGATGCCAAATTGTGCGCATCGTTGCCTCGTCGATAATTGTGGATTCTCTCGGACGTCCTCGGCCACAGCAGTGATATTCTCGGCCGAACGAGCAATACGGGGTCGGCCACTTCTTGCGACATCTCTGGTGGACCCAGTTTGCACGAGACGCTCAGCTAAACGCTTAATTGTTCGCGCACATGGTGCAGGACGACGAGGAAAACGACGACGAAATTCACGCTGCGTTAAAACAACAGACCGGGAATTGGTCAAATAATCAGTAACAATAATTCCGCGTTCTTCAGGTGTGTATCGCTCCATTGCTTGTTGTAATATTGTCAACTAATTCTCTATCTGTCTACAACATAAATGTCAAAGCACAATGACATTTGACGCCATTTGCAAAAATTATGACACATTCATATTATGACATTACTTTTGGCCCTCCTTGTATATGCACCTCATGCGCAGGTATGTTATGTGGTAACAGTTTAGTGTTGAACAGAATGCTTCCGATCCGATCCTTCATTTGACGTTTTGCCTTCGCACTAAATAAGCCGCGAAAAACACAAAATGATTCATTGAAAACTAATAATTCCACATTTTTATAATGTTTTAGCACATTTATGGCACGTATTGTGGATGCATAACGGAATTGGTGATTGTTTTATGTGAACATAACCTCAAACTCTTAGTTTGTATAAAATGTCCTGCAAACACTATACACTATTGCTATAAATTCTGATACGATCTGTTCATTGTGTGCTTCTTTCGGCAAACCAAATTTTCAGAACCCCCGGAACGGATCGGAAAAATTTTGTTCGGCGATTTAGTTTTAAGCCATAGTTACATTGAAGACACTCGATAAAAATAACTTTCTTTTTGCTATTATGACACAAGCTTTTTTCCCGACTATGAAGTGGCACTAAAGTAAAACAGAGCGAGATGGAAAAAAAGAGCATAGAAAATATATGCTGGGTTGAGTGTATACACAACACAATACAACAAATATGAAATTTCAAAGTTTTCCGTGGCATTACGTAAATTTATTCGATGAACTAGAAGAAGTAATCTAACTCCGTTCCTTTTTTTTTTTTTGTCATTTCGGTCTTCATCTACTAAGTCAGCTGTTTTGCAAAATTTTAAACACAACATTTTGTTTTCGTACATGTCTACTAAATATAATGGGATATTTGTTGGAAAAGGAGCAAAGCATTTGCAAACAAATGTATGTTTTTTAAAAGTCTTGTAGTCTGTATCAAAATCTTTCTTTTTCTGTCGATCGTGAGGTGCGTTATCGTACTTTTTAAAGTAAAAAAGAGTAGGGATACATCGAAATTTCAGGAAAAAAAATTCTGATAAAAAAAAATTGGTTTGTGTGTTTAATTCTTTTGTGTATTGATTAAACTTGTTATAAAAGTGTTATGTACAGACATTTATTTGTCTCTATTTTCGAAAAAAAAAACATAATTTTGGATTGAAATCTCAAAAGAGATGTATATGTATATATGTATTTCCGCACATATTTCATTCGTCGAGTACATTTTTGTTTTTGGGATTTTATTTTACTGAACACTTAGCGAGTGAACAAATGTGATGCGCACAAAATGCCTCTACTAGCCGCATTTTGATGAGAATCATAAGAAATAATTTCACTCATCAATTTTACTCGGCGATTAGTTGGATTAGCTAGTTAAGCTTTAAAAGTCAAATAGAAGAGAAATATGTTTTTTTATTTTCCTAGTAAAACATATGTTTAGGCACCCATATTTTCATTTATGTCTTTTGATAATAGTTTGACATTCGAGGTTGTACATCTATATTTTGCAATTTTTTGAACGGTAATTATTCAAGGCTTTTGATTATTGCAAGCGGATACCATAATACATATTAATAAAATCTCACTAAAAGTGCTTATGTGTTATGTATTGACATAACATCGATATCTAGACATGGACAGTAACATGTCTCTTGGAGTCGCAGTAATATACTCTGTTAAGCGCTCTGTCTACTAGCAAGTGAATTCTAGAAGTTTCTGTTCAAGATCTGGCAGCTTTCTTCAGTCAGCGTGTAAACAGTAGCAACAAGTTTACATCTGACTAACTATTCCTTCACTCCATTTTGACTTTGATAAATTTTCGTACAATTTCGTAAATTTGTATATTACGAATTTGATCTTAAAAGATAACTTTTCGCTTGCTTGATATAATCTTTAATATAAGATTTTATTTTTGCAGTGAATAGCTTTAAAAGAAAGAAATCTTTTGTTATCTTTATGTATGCAGCAAAAGGCAAATAACTTCATACTTTAAATAGAGTGAGTGTAAAATTCTTCAATGATCTAAATTGTTTTATTTTCGTCGTCTGTTTTGTATGGGTCACGCGTGATAATAAAAAGAAAAACTGCTATTTTATCAAACGCCACTTTCCAAAAAAAGGCCAACTTTTATCAATCGAAAGTTTAACAACCCTGTTTTTCCTTTCGAGAATTTCAACCTCTCCAATTTAATATAATTAAAATTACAATACTGATGAATCTATGTGGACTATTGGACTATTTTGTCGCGATGACGACAAAATAGTCCAAATCATTCGGTCACAAAACTAGATCGAGTAGTAGTATTAATAATAATAAATCAATAACACCACCTTCACTTCCGCCCCATGCCTATGCTCTCCAACAGAAACAAAGGAGCTTCCTTACTTTTGGATTTGGTGCCGGCGGTTCGGGACCGTCACGCCGTGAGAGTCACGTGAACGTTAATGTGACTCCAACGTCGCATGACGCCTCAAGTGACACTTCCGAGATACGCAAGTACAAGAAACGTTTCAATTCGGAGATCCTGTGTGCGGCATTATGGGGTGTCAATCTGCTGATAGGTACCGAGAATGGTTTAATGTTGCTCGATCGATCGGGACAGGGAAAGGTAATTTGCAACATGAACTGATGGAACGTTAACGCCACTGTGTTGATTTTTCTTTCTGTTTACAGGTCTATCAGTTGATTTCTCGTCGTCGATTCCAACAGATGGAAGTCCTCGAAGGTCAAAATATATTGGTAACCATATCTGGAAAGAAAAATCGTGTACGCGTATACTATCTATCGTGGTTAAAGTCAAAGATCCTTAGGACCGATGGTCTTTCAGATGTAAGTAAAAAAGAAGCATTTATAATGAAGTAACTTACTTGAGAATTATTTTTTGTAGCAGGTGGAGCGACGTAACGGATGGATTAATGTCGGGGATCTACAAGGTGCTGTACATTTTAAAATAGTTAAATACGAAAGGATTAAGTTCCTAGTGATTGCATTAAAAGACTCGATTGAAATCTATGCGTGGGCGCCAAAGCCCTACCATAAGTTCATGGCATTTAAAGTGAGTTTGAATTTATGATCGCCGTCCTCTTTGCAATGATAATGATTTTCTTTTCGGAATTTTTGTAGAATTTTGGTGAACTTGAACATCGTCCTCTACTAGTGGATCTCACAATAGAAGATCAATCCAGATTGAAAGTTATTTACGGCTCAGCCGAAGGTTTCCATGCTGTCGATCTGGACTCTGCTGAAGTTTATGATATCTATCTTCCTAAACATGTAAGAAACCAAATGCATGCTGTTGCGGTTAGAAAGTTACTTATTTTATTATAACTTTACAGACTCAGGGTGTGATTATACCACATTATATTGTAGCGCTTCCAAATTCAAGTGCAATGCAACCACTTTGTTACGTCACTGAGATAAGTGCTGAGCAGAGAGTTTAACATTATAAATCAAGGTCGCAGCAACGCAGTGAACGTTGGGCCAAATTATAATAAGAATTGATATTAATAATATAAAATTGGTCGCAGCAATATTAAAATAAGTAAAACCGAATCAAATTGTGTTATTAAACTCTTCGCTCAGCATGTGACGTAACATTAGTGACGTCGTTGGAATAGTAAAGAAAACTATCTCGAATACCAACCAAAAAACAAACGTACCTGGGGCTATACACCAGTTAAAACAAAAATTAAATTTAGTTACAAGTGACATTCACTACGCATGGATACCGATTATGCCGAGGAATTAGAAGCCTACTTCCAGTCCATGCGAAACGAATTACCCAATCTCTCGGAGAGTAAATACTAAGAAGAATTGCCAGAAGAAGCTGACATTTAGGTCGACAAATTATCAAAGGCATGGACTTGCCGCACACTGAAGACTGGTACGCCCAGGAGTACTCCACCAAGGTCGTAAGACAATAATTTTCAGTTATTTTTGAAAAATATAGTTTTTATTAAGTTAATCGAATATCAAAACAAGAACACATAAAACCTTTTACTGTCAAAAAATATTGTTGTGCAGTCAAAATAGAGATTCTTGTAAATGCATCAAGGTTTAACTACACCCGTGCCGCAACGAATTGCATGCTCCTCATGGGTATTGTCAGCAAAAGTGTTAATTCCCATGGAGTATGTTATTTCTCCAGATTCGAATCGCTTATTGTGCTCCTCGATTTTTAATTTATTTTCGACATATAACTTGCGACGCATCTTCTCCTCTTCGTCGTCTTTGTAGCTCTTGTTGAACTTAGTCTGTAACGATAATTATTCCGTTAATAAGACCTCGATTGAAATAGAAAATAGCACACAAAACATACTTTGAAGTCTTCCCATTCTTCGTCGGCAGTCATTTTTAATTTTTGTGGGAGTGTTGCTGAGTGTAATGAGTGGTTATTATGCATAATTCTCCTCAGGCTTGTGCGGCTTATGTTCAGTTGCTGAGATCTGTGGCGAGTTGAGATTGTCGGGTTTAGGCGCACACTTTCGGCAACAGCAGCAATGTTCTCGGCTGAGCACACAGAACGAACACGAGGGTAACTTGTGTTATCAATTAGCATGCCGATTTCACGAACTTTCTTCACAAACTTGCGTACAGCAGGCGCTGTTGGTGCAATAGTCCTTCCGAAATTTCTTTTCAAAAGTCGCACTGTTTGGGCAACACAGCACTCACTTTGGAAATAAGTTTTCAAAATTTCCCAACGTTGTTCAAGTGTAAATCGATTCTCGGCTGACCGCCCAGCTCGAACACGAGGATAACTTGTGTTATCAATTAGCATGCCAATCTCACGAACTTTCTTCACAAATTTGCGTACAGCAGGCGCGGTTGGTGCATCATTTCCACCGAAATTTGTTTTCAAAATTCGCACTGTTTCGGCAACACAGCACTCACTTTGGAAATAAGTTTTCAATATTTCCCAACGTTGTTCAAGCGTAAACCGATCCATTTTGTGCCGCGGAGATATGATACTATACTTTTGTAAATTGTTTCGGCTTGAAAGAGCGTCAGTGTCAAAATAACATGTAATTTAAGAAAAAAAAACAGCAGATGGCCCACCCGGTATTAAAAACTAAACAAAAAAACGAAACTATTTTGGTCCAAAATAAATGCACCTCGTGGACAGGGATGATATGTGGTAGCAGTTAAATATCGAACAGAATGCATCCGATCCAATCTCGCATTTGACGTTTTGCCTCCGGACTAAATAGGCCGTGAAAAACAGCAAAATTATTTACAGAAAATTAATAATTTGACTGATAATGTTTTTGTACATCTATGGCACGTATTGTGTACACAACTTAACAAAAGGATACATAACAGAGTTGGAGTGTTTTTTTGTGTGAACATGTGATTTTTCAAATGCAATATAATTTTCTCAACAAACTCTTACTTTGTTTAAGATATCCTGTAAAACACTTTACACTATTGCTATAAATAGTAAATTTGTAGGTTATCCGGCCAAGGTCAAACCTTCCGATGCGATCCGTATAAAATACACGGGCTGTTAAAATTTCAACTTTTCGGAACCGCGCCGGATCCATAAGGAAGCATTCTGTTCTATAGCGACATTAGGTACACTTGATAAAAATTACTTTCCTTGTGCTATTATGACACTGCCTTTTTTTCCCGACTATAAAGTGACATTAAATTAAAACAGGGCGAGAGGGAAAAAGTGAGCATGGAAAATATATGTGCGATTGAGTGTATACAGAACACAATAAAACAAGTATAATATAAAAGCTTGCCATGGCATCATCTTAAATATATTCGACCAAATAGAAAAAAGAATTAACTCCGTTTCTTTTTTTTTTACATTTCGTTCTTCATCCAGAAAGTCGGCTGTTTTTTAAGTATCGTATGTAATCTTTGTTTTGTAAAAGTATCGTATGTAATCTTTGTCTTAATATCTTTCTTTTTCTGTTGCTTGTGAGTTGCATTGCCGTACTTCTTCAAGTAGAAAAAGAACCAGTATAAGACCATTATAATTTTCTATTCTTTTCCAGAAAGTATACCCATTTTTCTGTGAATTGTTGTAATGGAGCCTATCTTGAGTTGTATTTTGGTTTCAGGGTGTCCTATGGATAAAAAAGAACATTTTCGCTATCTCCAAACACTTGCGCTTTCTCCAACTTTTACACGCCGACTGGAGAATACTGCCAAATTTTACACAAAAACTTGCAGAATTTATTTGCTTACGGACAAAGTACTTTAGTAATTTATGGACGTTTTTTGAAACAAGATTTTTTAGCGGTTGGTGGTGTATTTTGTTTAGGATCCTCCACTGAGTCGAATGGTATCACTACTGCACTTCCTTTCCTCCAGCTTATAAATATTAATATTTTGGCGCTAACAGTCCAATGCAGGGCCTGGCCTAGCTTCTTGCAGCCACTCGTGCTGTGTGACTCACGAATGGTTCGGACCTACTATTTTATGCTGTTTCCGAAGGGACATTTTTTCGATTGAGAGAAACTTCTCATGACAATTTTACTCTCGGGTGTTTATTAGACACTCGCGAGAGGTGGGACAGAGGGAACATTTTTTCCGTACAATTTCGTAAATTTGTATATTCTAAATTGTGACTTAAAATAAAACTTGTCGCTGCCTGTCACGATTTCGCAGTCAAATTTATGTTTTACGATATGTTCGTGATTTGCTTTGAAATAAAGAAATAATTTTATTTCTCCTTATGCAAATAAATTCATACTTTGAATAGAGTGATGGAATACCACGCTGCTATTTAATTATCTGAATTGTTTCATTTTCGTCGTTTGTTTTTTATATTTCACGCGTTACAGTGAACAAAGTGGCTATTTTATCAAACAACTTCCAAAAAACAGCCACACAATTCTATCTATCGAAAGTTTAACATACCTGTTTTTCCGTATTCATTATAATTTCTTATCTACAGGTTGGCATGCCTGGTAGGAACTGACATTTTGCGTATTTTCTTGTTTTTCCTTCTTCTCTTTCTTTTCTTTTTCAAAAGGCTTTCGGTACGTGTTGTATTGCAAAAATAATCTTAAAAAATATTATAGAATTTTAACCATCGTAACATGAAATAATTAAAATTACAATGCTAATGAATCTATTAAGTGATGGGAATAAATATTTCCTAAATTATTTACAAATTTCTTTATGAAAATTAAATTCTTTCATGTTCCGTGAATTCTAACCCTACGACGCACAGTGCTTGTGAGTGACAACTAATCAGTTTTGTGTTCTTGTTCTTCCGTGCAGATATTAAAAGCCAACAATGGGTCGTGTTATTCGTGCACAACGTAAGGGAGCTGGGTCCGTTTTCAAGGCGCACGTCAAGAGGCGTAAGGGTGCCGCCAAACTGAGGCCTCTAGATTTCGCCGAACGTCATGGCTACATCAGGGGTGTAGTCAAAGTAAGTTTTCCATTCCTATTAAAATTACAGTTTAAAGTTAACGAGTATTTGTCATAGGAAATCATCCACGATCCAGGTCGTGGTGCTCCATTGGCAGTCGTTCACTTCCGTGACCCTTACCGGTACAAGATCCGCAAGGAGATGTTCATCGCCCCCGAGGGTATGCATACCGGCCAGTTCGTGTACTGCGGACGCAAAGCCACCCTCCAAATCGGCAATGTTATGCCACTGTCCCAAATGCCTGAAGGTACCATCATCTGCAACTTGGAAGAGAAGACCGGTGATCGTGGTCGTTTGGCACGTACCTCTGGCAACTACGCCACAGTGATTGCCCACAATCCGGACACAAAGAAGACTCGTGTCAAGTTGCCGTCTGGCGCCAAGAAAGTTGTCCCGTCGGCCAATCGTGCCATGGTTGGCATTGTTGCCGGTGGCGGTCGTATTGACAAGCCTATCCTGAAGGCTGGTCGCGCCTATCACAAGTACAAGGTGAAGAGGAACAGCTGGCCAAAGGTTCGTGGTGTTGCTATGAATCCCGTTGAACATCCCCACGGTGGTGGTAACCATCAACATATTGGTAAAGCTTCCACCGTCAAGCGAGGAACCTCCGCTGGTCGTAAGGTTGGTCTCATTGCCGCCCGTCGCACCGGTAGGATACGTGGTGGTAAGGGAGACACCAAGAAGGATGCTAAGTAGATTTATTCCCGTTAAAAGTTATTGGGTACTTTTATTTGGATTCACAAGTATCAGTGCGCAATGAAAGATAATAAAAAAACGTACTTTTTTAAAAACATTGAAGTGTTTTCTGTTTTGTGGCTTGCAGTTGTATAGATTCTGTTTCTGCTTGTTTGGGAGAGTGACGTCTTAAATCTGGGTAAGCAGGGCTCGGCGAGGTTCCAGTTTTTGTACGTGTTTTGGTGGGGCTTACGAAACTTGATGCGGTTGAATGATTAAGAGTAAAAGGTGGTGAAGGTGGATCTATTCCAGAAATATAATCTTTTGTTTGAAGGATAAACAGTCCTTTACCTCTGAAACAAAAGGCAATAATTAAAAAACACGGCTTAGTGGGTAACGTGTTTGCTTGTGACCCGAGGAACAACAAGCACAAGTACCCGAGAATCAGAGACGAATAAAATCGAAGTTTTACCAACCTCTACACCAAAAGAGTTTTTGCCTGGTAGTACAATGGACTGAAATAGCTAATAGTACAGATTTACAGCGCTGGCTACAATTCTAATGAAGAAACTAGGGCATAAACTATCTTGATATTGTGTATGGACGGAAGAGAAAGGAGTTGGGAGTTAGGAAATTAGACTACTTAATTTAGCTTGAACGGTGGTGCAATCATAAACGAGGTGTTGTATGGTAAGTGTTTGGGCGGAGTTGCAGAGGTGGCATTGTGGGCGGCTGTCTTTGGTGAAAAGATGTCCATGGGTTAGCAGAGTATGGCCCAACCTAAGCCGAGTAAAAACTTTTCGCATATTATTTGATATGTTTTGGGGGTAAAATGCTGCTGTCCCATCCGGGTTTAAAGATTTATAGTAGTGGGTGTATGCAGACCACTCCTCTTTTTGTTTTACTTGTGCACAGGCTTGGATGTGTCTTTTTGTATCTCTTTTGTTAAAAACGAAGTGAGTGAATGAAGGTTCATTAATGGCATTCTTAGCTGCTGCGTCTGCGTCTTCGTTCCCTTTTATTCACGCGTGTCCAGGGACAAATAGAAGTTTTATGTTTCCTTGGTACTTGATTAGTTTGTCCCGAATGGTTACAATAATCGGTGTTTTATTTTTGGTGTTAGTAATCGCTGTCAGGGTAGAGAGACTGTCTGCAAATTACTATTTTTTGTTTGCTTGGAGCTACAAGCGCCTGTGCAATAGCTGTGGCTTCCGCAGAAAAGACATGCAAAGTCGGGTAGTAGCCCTTTGGATAGGGTATTACCATTCTCGTCCACGACCGCAAATGACACTCTGAAAGCTGTCTTCGATCCGTCCGTGAATATAAACCTACAATGGACTGAAAATCGAGTCTGAGTGCTCTGGATTTGGATTTTTCTTTTTTGTAAAAAAAAAATCTGTCACTTCATGAGTTATCGCCGTTTGAAGTTACCACTTTAATGCAATATGAATGGCATATCAAGAGCTATTGCAATGATATTAATGCACGTTAAACGGAATAATAAAAAATTAATAATGTGAAGTTGTATGCCATACATTTTGCACTGAAATTACATTTAAATCGTTGTAACTCTGAATGGGAAAGATAGAACTTTTTTATTACAGTGTTGTTATTTATTTTTTCTATCGTTAAAAATAACCGGTGGGTCATCTGCTGGTTTCTTTTTAAATTACATGTTATTTTGACACTGACAGCTCTTTCGCTCAACAAATTTACAGAAACACAGTATCATATCTCCGCGGTGCAAAATAAATCGGTTTACTCTTGAACAACTTTGGGAATTATAGAAAATTTATTTCCAAAGTGATTCCTGCCATAAATAATCAGAAAGTGTACTCTCTTCTTTCTTTATAGCAATTTTAAAAAGAAACCAACAGATGGCCAACCCATTATAACCCCTCAAGGATTCTACGATACGGAAGTATTGATCTGTTTCCCATTTTCTCTTAATCTACCACAGCGGCCCCTGGTCATGATCAGTTGTACATCCTCAAAATGGTTTGGCGTATTTGCTTTTTTTCTTTGATACATGTATGTTGCTAGCACAGAACAGAATGCTTCCGATCCATTAGTTCCGAATCGGACGGAACAACAGACCCGATTCAGAATTAGCTATTTTACTTAAAATATGCAGTAAATAGCAAAATTATAAATGGGAAATTAATAATTGGAATTTTCCCAAATGTTTTTGCACCTACATATGTATGTACAGCCAAATAAAAGCTATAAATTATGCATATTAGTAAAATATGCAATTCTAATTAAAAGTGCGTATGCAACTTATAATTGGCTCATTGCTAATACAAATGGTTCTATACTTATTTGCAAAAAATGGGCCTCATCGTTGAAAAAGATTTCGTTCGAAAAATCTGCGTCGACGTTAATTTTCCAGGACCTAATCGGCCTGTGTTCTGCGCATTCTGTGGTCAGCAGGGAACAATTTTAATGCATTGAGCGGTGGTTAATAGATCCATATTGTAAAATGACAAGGCAATAATAAAGTACTTGTCACTAGGGATGACATATGGATTTGACAGATGCATGTATGTGGAGTTTATGTTCACCCTGTACTCTACTAAACTCTCTTATACAACATTGGGCAAATTGGAGTTCCTTTTAATTGTATCAGCAAGCGAGAATATGAAGAGTTGATGAGAGACTAGTCAGTCGAAGACGAGCGGCAGATAAAACACGACGAACGACGAAGACGTGCGCGACGACCAATCTTTTGATTCATTGCCTCTTTTAAATTTGTACTTGTACTCTTTTCCTTTTTTGAATTATATCGTTTTGCTTTCATTAATCGGAGAGTTTTATTTTGATTCCTACATGTATATATGTATGTGGACTGGCGAGTTATATTTCTAATAGATCTCTTTCATTCATCATATTAACCGACACTGACTTGCTTTTTTTATAATTTGCGCGCGCCAAAGGGGATATCAATATTCTTATGTTACAAGGCACGGGTGTTGTGTAGATAGACAAAGAGAGAGAAAGAAAAATTTGGTGTACTGGTTTGGTGGTATTAAGTTTTTGTAAACTTTAAGGGTGGCGTCCAGATAACCGGGGAGCATTTTTGTTTTTACTTTTACTGTCGTTGCTCATGATTCACAGCTACATTTTCAGCCATATGACTACCCTAATGCCAGTGTTATGCCATCGCAGAAGAGTTGACTTAGCTTTCGTAATTGATCAACTTTTTTATTTACTTCATTCGAAATAAATAGATGATTCTTGACATCAGGATTTGAACCGCGAACGTTAAGCAACCGATTGGAGAACAAAAGTGGAGAACTGCTTAATTTAGCTCCGCTTGAACTTACATTTCTTGGCTGGATTGGTCCATTCGCCTTCTTCTTCTTGACTACAGCGCCATGTCACCACTGTAGCGACTAGTCATACTACGATGACATTTCCCAACCAAAATATAAATACTTTAAAAAAAAAACCAAACCCTGCCCGTGTTTTTGTGTGTGTATTCATATCGATTGCCACAAAACAACCAGAAGCTGAGTGAGACCACACAAAAGAAGAAAACGTCTCAGCAAAAGCGAGCGAAAGAAAAAACGGTGAGGAAGTAGGAAAAATTTTGATTAAAAAATTTGCCAACTTCCAGCAAGTCGAGACTTGAAATTTCATTAAAATCGAAATTGCCACTTATCCCCGTGTATAAATCATTTAACAATCGAAAGTTAAAGTTGAAGTTCCAAGGAAAACAAGTTACATCAGTGAAAGGCTTATTAAAGGTGCGCTACTCTTACCCCGTCCATCATACATAAATTTTCACCTATTTCAGCTGCCCTCCTAGACTTTTCTCTTGACCATGAAACCATGATCAGAAAACTCTAATAAACTTGTCTATTTCACAATTTCACGTCGATAATTGGCCAAATTAATGGATAGAAGGTTGAATTGTGTTCCATTGACAATCGAAACTAGTCAATCGTTCATTCTACAGCCGATAAGCAGCGATAACATTTGAACAGGGAAACAGATATTCCACATATTGATGTATTTACTATCAGCCAACCGCGTTAGCTAATTTGCACCTGCTGCTAATTAGGAGTCTTAATCGCAAGGCGATAAATGTTTCCATTGTTGGATTGCTTTATTGGATTAGAGCCATGTGTGTGTACGCCTTGACGTCAGTGAAAACCTGTTTACTGCAAACCGCGAAACAATAACCACGTCTCGTATTTCGAAACAAGTGATAAACTTATGGATTCCATAGTGAAATGCATTACTCATTGTTTCTGGTCCAATTGGTAGTAAATATTGATTAGCAGCTCTCTTAATGGTCACATGGTGTGTAAGATGAGGCTACCCTACGTGTTTGATGTGTGCATTAAATTGAAAAACAAAAACAAGTTCGCCTCAAAGTCATGCACAGGCACGTATTTCAATACACAATATTATGATTAGTAAGTTTCGTTGTCCGTCCCTTGTGAGAGAAAGGGCGTGGGTTTTTCTTTTATCAACTAGTCGCTCCTCTTAGTGTGACTTTCCATTTTGAATACAAATTAAGCTGTCTACAGCTTATGCGTCGCGAATTATCCCATTTTGTGCAGTTGACTACACACAGCGTTGTTGACAACATATTTGTTTTGCCACACTAATTATCTCCGATTACGTGTCTAACAAGTATCAGCAGTTTACCTGGTACTGACCATACTACTGTCATCACCTATATACCCAGATGAACAAACCTACAGGTGTTAGTGCCTATATGCCGTATGTCGCATTGCTGGCTTGCCTAGAGTTGATTGTTTTCCTACTGAGAATATATGATGTGTGTCAATAACTCCTCCAACATCGGCTTTAGCCAGTTTATACTAGAAAATAAAATACAGACGCAGAACTGCTGAAATCCGGTAAAGTAAACAATTCATTAACAGTAAGTGAATGGTGATCATATTATCGTTAGCAGCCGATTTATAATATAAATATATCCGCTTCTCCACTGTTCTCTTCAACAATGAGTTCAAGTGGTTCCTCTATTCTGCTGTAAATAGAAGGAAATCCGAATGGGCCAATTAAGAAGCTTCTCAAGACAATTTTAAGACATTTGTGAGAGGCGGGACTATAGATAAAGTTTTCGGTGTTCTACTGGGATTCAATCAGTAGTCTCAGTAGTCAATCGCAGTTACATCTGAACAAAGGCGTTCTTTCGCTTTGTTTCACTAATTAAAATGGTGCTATAGTTCATCATTATCATAATCCTATCCACTTTTATTCTTCACTAGTCTTCTCCATTTGGTCGTGTCTATTGCAACTTCCGTAACCGTGTTCCAGCTTATATCTGCTGTTTGTTATATTCTTTCTATCTTCTTGTTCCAAGTAATTTCTGTTTCTAATTGTGCGTCTTAATAGAAGCTTAAAATAATTTGTCTCTCCACTTCCTTCCACTTTCTTACATTGCTTTAGATGGCGCTACAGTCCATGGTAGACCAGAGCCTCAAACAACAAATATCTCCAGCTAGTTCAATCCTAAGCTAGCTAAGTCACATGGCAAGCTGGCTAAGTTCCCATTCCAATTGTGTTTACCCATCCAGGTAGACTGAAATATTACGTTCTAACTGTTCTAGAGGCTAGATTCCACCTTCTTATCAGGTCGATGTTATTATAAGCTCATATAGTTCGTCGTTGAATCTTCTCCTCCACATCACGTCAATACAAAGTGGACTGTATATCACACGAAGAATCTTCCTTTTAAAACAACCAAGTGTACTTTCATCTGCTTTTTTTAACATCCATGCTTCTGCGCCATATAACAGGACTGGTATGATGAGGGTCCTTAGTAATTCTAGAGAGGGATTTACTATTCAATTGATTTCTTAGCCCAAATAAACAGCGGTTGGCAAGAGTAATTCTGCGCTGGTGTCGATTTTCTAATTATCTACGGAGCCTAGGTAGACAAAATCCTTAACCATCTAGAAGTCATAATTGTCTGTGGTGACTTTTTGCCTTCGTTCACAGCTAAACCCATCTTTGCTGCTTCTGTTTCAATACTTATAAATGCCTCACTGACAGACCGCTGGGTTCTTCCAATAAAGTTAATATCGTGGGCGTGTGCGAGCTGTTGGACAGGCTGCAAGTTACCTATAATCGTTTCAAGTAAGGTATTGAAAAAGTCACAGGATAGCGTATCGCCTTCCTTGTCTTAGACAGGTTTTTGCGTCCTTGACGAAACCGTGTGCATTCTCCATCATCATCTTACGCTATCATAGGTGACTTTATAAAGTCGATAAATAGAGGATGGATATCGATCTGAATTGCCAGGGTTTTCTCCAAGATCTGTTAGTGTGTTCTGGGTCCTATTCTACCAAAGAATTTTGCAAAACTTTTCCAAATTATTTTCACTTTTCTTGCAGAAACTTTGTACATTTTGGAGTTATCTTATTTTTTTTTTAATATTGATGGAACATGTCATAGCAAAGTGTTATGCCAAAAGTTCTTTGGTGGAATAGAACCCTGGTCGATGGTAGATTTTCCTGGCCTAATGCCACACTGAGAAAGGCCATATCAGCGTAATGTTTTTGAAATCAGCTTTGATGCGGACTGTTATCAGGCGCACACATGCCTGAAGCTGAAGAAATGTTGCCTAAGTCTTTCTCTGACTACAAATCCGCAGCCGAATAACCGCTGTCTCTGCTCTTTGCTACAGAGCCCGGTCTATCCCATCGAACTATCTGAATGGCGAGTTGCTCGATTGCACGTGGCCTGTTAAAAGTTAGGACATTCCATGTACAGATCCAAAGGTTATTGTCCTTATTTCGTTGGCCATGGTTGTCAACAGTGTAATCGCCCATTGGCTACAATACCGTCATAACTCAAAGAACTTGATTTGTATAAAATATATTGAATCCTTATAGCAGCCGTCCATTTGCATCAGTTTTGTGAATTAAAAAACGCCATTCTGCCCGAATATATGTAGATCCGAACCTCGCGAATTGGAATATGATTTTAACTTGAAAGTGACATTTTTTGAATTGTGGCATTGTTGTGCGAGACCACATGTGAGATCATACATATCCGAGGTTTCTGGTTGCTTCGTAAATATGATGTTTATTTCATGGCAGGGCAAGTTACCCCGTCGTGTAAACCCTACCAAGAGGGGCAGATCCGTTTAAGGAAGAGGGCCCGAGTAAACCGATGCCAGCTACCGTTGGATCATTTTTGTTAAACCCTGACTCAGTTTTGAAAATCCGTATTAACCTGATCCTCGAATATGTCAAAGTAGTCCATAAAGATAGATCAGTCTGACTGAAACTGTAGACGCCACCGTAGGTTCCATCTGCAAATTCTTCCGCTGACATCGAACATTCTTTCTCCTCTCACGTTTGCAGCCACCAAGGGCAGGTAAATTGCACATGTCTACCATTCGAATGCCTAATGCCTAATTGGGTCCAACGTACTCATTCACACTTCCAGAGGATTTCCTCTATTAGACAAAAACAGTTTTATATGATGCCTATTGGAATTGTTCTACACAATGCTCAGATTTCTACTTTGTACCGCATGAACTGCTTTTCATGTTGCAAATATCTTTGAATATCATGTAATTCCTCATTTGTGGGAGTCGTGGCTCAGTGATTGAGTGCGCGATCACTGAGCGAGAGGTTCAAGGTTCGAATCCAAGAAAACACAAAAATAAAAAAGTTTTCTCACGGTCCCACCTCTCACGAACGTCTGACAAAACATCCGAGAGTAAAATTGTCATGAAAAAGCTTCTCTCAATCGAAAAGAATTGCCCTTCGGAAACGGCATAAAACTGTAGTGAACCCAAGCATTCGTGAGGCGCACAGCAAGAGTGGCTGCGAGAATGATATACTCGAATGCTTACCGTCATTGCACATTGACCCATAAAACTTTAGGAATGCAACGATAGTATTCGTTGCCTGTGTATCCTAGATCTGGTCACCACGGTAACTGTTTTAACCGTAATTTTAGTACACATTTTCATACTTCTATATCTTATCTTACCTACTTATCATCGATAAGAGCAGCGGAAGTTAATTTACTTTCCGATATAAAAAAAAATACATTCAGTCATGCAGCTTTGCCGTGGATACCAAGTACGTTAGTTCCCAGCGATAGTCTAATACTTTCACAACAAAATCTCATAAACAATCCCCAAGGTTGTTTCGTTCTCTTATCTGCAACCAAATATTTGTCTGTCCAATATAGGCGCATTAACTTATTTTCTTGTTTTTTTTTTGTTTACAGAGTAAATCACGATCCATCAGGTAAAGATCATCATCATGGCCAATCGACAACCGCCCATGGACGAGTTACCACCACCCAAAGCTGATTTCAGTGCGCCGCCACCGTACGAACTCTCAAGCTCAGATCTGCATGAAATTCCACACAGTAAACTCCCCACATATGAAGAAGTTGAAATGGAGAAATCCCTAAACGGTGAACTACCACCATCATTGACCGCACATCCAGCGATGCCACTACCACCGCCTCCACCACCAAATCATCCACTTACCCAGACACGAACCACCAGCACCGGCACACAGCCAGCTCTCACATTTATAGCGATCGACACATCAGACGCTGAGAATCTAGCCAGCGATCATAGCTTGCTGGGCACAGACATAATCTTTGTAGCAGCATTCATGGTCGCATTCCTCTTCAATTGGATTGGATTCTTGATGCTGACGTGCTTTTGTCATACAATTGCAGCCCGGTATGGGGCACTATCAGGCTTTGGCCTTTCGCTTGCCAAGTGGACGCTCATCGTAAAGCATTCAACTGATCTCGCTTCACACGAGAACTCGTGGCTATGGTGGTTGATTATGGCATTCGGATTCCTGATCTGTGTTCGTGCACTCGTCCAATATATCAGTATCAAACGCACCTGGCGGCTGCTATCGGCATCGGCTCAGGAGCGATTATTGTTTTTCTATTAATCATAAGGGGCAGCAGCATAATTATTTTCATTATACCATCGCCTATCGATAATTCTAAACTATATATCTATGATGGCTGTAAAAGAATAATGACACCATACGAGAGACGAGAGACAAGAGAATAGAAAACTGGGAAATGAAATTGAATGCTGCTTCAGTGTTGCAGCCAAAGATAAATTACAAGCGAATTGATAATGTTGTTCCAATCATGGACAATTGCACTTAAAACACAAACCTTCATACCACACATACCTACATACCCACAACAACAAAACAGTAAACTATATTTCTTTGGATTTGGAAACCTATGAGTTCTATTGAAGAGGTGCTCACAGTGAATTGAAAAGAGTGTGACCCAAGCACACTGTAAATATTTAAAGACAAATAGGCAGCTCTGTAAAAGCAGGCTAGCAGCAGTAGTTAAATGTTGCTTGTGATGTGATGTAGATTTCCAGGTTGTTGTTGTTGTAGTGATTTAGCATGCAGCAGCATTATTGTCTCTACATGCTTGTGCATACAAGCAGATAACACATAAGAACCCGCCCGGTCTTGATTTTCTTTTTTTGTAATTGTATAAATGTCTATGTACACGATTTACGAATTATTTTTATGGAAAATATATTTAGAAATTAATTTGGTCGTAATTAGTAGTTTTGTCGAGACTGTTTTTTTTTTTTTTTTTTTTACAGAATCCCTCTCAGTCTCAGGGTACCAAGAACTGCACAAAAGTGTATGACAGTCTTGTAGTTCGACTTTCAAAGATGTAGGTCATGTGGATTGAATGAACAATAACTCTCTGACTTGGAGATTATTCAAATGCGCGCACGTCCCAACGGAGGAGAAGGACAACGCCACCAAAAAATGCTTCTACAACCCCCTGGAGGGGAAATATGAGCAGTGTACTAAGTACGACATTAAAGTCGTGCTTGGCGATTTTAACTTTTTAATAGGAAACGAGGCATCTTTGGTAATACAGGGTGGGGCAAAAGTAAAGTTGTAATCCAAGCTTTACAGACTTTAAAACTTAATAAATGCATTAAGACCGTTTGCAGATTTTTGAAAACTGTTTGCAAATTGAAGCTTGGTTGTATTACAGCTTTAGACGCCAATTGCAAAAATGATAGCACATTCACATTATGACATTACTTTTGTCCCACCTTGTATAATGTCGGAATGCATAGCCTACACGACACGACATCCGGAAACGGATACAGGCTAATCGAACTCGCTACGGGACGAAACATCGACGTAGACGTGTTTGCCACATTCATACGGCGGTCCTCTGATCAAAACACGAAAATGCAGATGATCACATTGCGATCTACGGAAGACACGCATTCCAACATCGACTCGGACCACTACATTGTCGCGTTCAACCTTAACCTGTCTATAAGCCCCGCTAAACGGCGATGACGTCCAACATTTCGGTGTCAGGCAGAATGAGCCATTCAATATTCACGATGACAGACAAGAATCCCGTCAACTCGATCAGAATGAAGTGAATATAGCCATATCTAAGCTTAAGTCCCACAAAGCTGCGGAAGCCGACGGCCTAACCGCCGAACTTTTCACAGCTGGATGAGATGACTTGGTAAAGAGTATGCACCAACTCATCTGTAAAGTTTGGTCGGATGCCCAATAAATGGAATCTTATCATCGTTTGCCTGATCCTGAAGAAGGGATCAGCGTCACATACAAGATTTTGTCTGCCGTATTATGTGAGCGCTTAAAACTGATCGTCAACAAATTGAGTAGGTCCTTATCAGTGCGGTTTTAGGCCGGAAAAGTCTACCATCTACCAAATATTCGCATTATGGCAGACTTTGGACAGATACATATAGTTTTGAAGTGGTAAAGAACCTTGTCTACCTAGGCTCTTCGGTGAACTCTGACAATGACATCAGTGTGGAGATTAAACGAAGAATTACTCTTGCTAATAGCTGTTTCTACGGGCTATGCAACAAAGCCCTCTCACGAGCAACTAAGGAAACTGTACAAAACCCTTATCATCTCAGTCCTGCTGTATGGCGCAGAAACGTGGATACTGTTAAAAGTGGATGAAAATATTGTATGTTGCTCTGACAGAAAAATTTTCCAAGGTTTAATGAATGAGCTAGTCAAAAAAAAAAAAAAATCCGAATTCAAAGGCTAGGACATGTACAACGTATGGACACCAACACACCAGCCCGGGGAATCTTTGAATCCACTCCAGACGGACAAAATGGAGGCAGCAAGCAAAGGATAGTGTTGGCTGGAGACATGTTGGTTGAGGCCCAGGTTCACCCCGGACTGTAATCGCCATATAAAGTAAGTAAAGTGACTAAGCAGCAGACCTCATCTTCAGTTACTAGTGACTTGGTCAGTCGGCGTACGTAACTGGACAAGTTTGTTGGTTGAGGGCCAGGTCTACTCTGTACTACAGCACCGCCTAAAGTAAAGGAAGCATGCTGACACATCGCTTCTTTTACTGACATCCAACGCGGACCAAAAAATAGTACATTGAAGAAAGCACAGACAGTAATATGCGATGAGTATATTAAAGAAACCTTCAGGTTGTGAATTGTGTGCTGTTTAAGTATCTTATGAAGTAAAACAAAATTATAGGTGGGTACAGCGAAAGCAACGATTGCTGCAACCTTGTAACCCAGTAAATAAGACACTTAAGTTTTCTTTTCCGAAAATAGGGTACTATGCAAAGTAGCGCAGATGAATAACCGGCTGCATAGTGATGAAACAACAAACTGTCGATGTAAGGACTGATCTCAATGTTTACCATTCCAGCAAAATTATTTATATATTTTGAGCAAAGTAAATAATGAAATAAATTTCAAAGGTGTGGAACGATCCTGCGATAGATATAGTTTTAGCCACCAACGCTCTACCAGCTGAGCTATTCCTGGGTGTTTTCTTCTCTAATTAATTCTTCAAACATCACAATTCGCACTAGTTGCACTTAATAAGTAAAATAGTTTTAAAGCAAATATGTATAAAAGAAAATGCAGTAGGACTGAGAAAACAGAAACGGTTTTGTTGTCAGAGGTAAAATTCCACAAGAAGTATTGAGCTAAGCGAATTAGTAATGGCAATATGCGTCATAAGCCTTATCATAACACGATTACACAAACAGCTGCTTTTACGAGCTTTCCCAGAAGACCTATGAGCAATGCCCGATAGCCTATAACTATCGATCATCTTGCAATCAACGAAACACACTGCTACAGTGTATTCAAATGTTTGGAGTTCCATAAGAATATACTACTTACGAGAGGCCATTCATTAGTCATTTACATGTTGCTATTAAGACAGTACACTTATTTGTATTACAAACTTTTATTTATTAAAAATGCCATCATTAGGATACTTATTGTAAAGAACAGAAACATAAAATTAAGGACCAATGTGTCGGGTCTTACATGAACGTCAGCTTGGTTCGACTCATGTTCACTTGCCAAACGTTAAGTTCCTCGTAGTCCTCAATGCATTTGTCAACTTGGTCTGGCTTGAATCCTTTAGTGGTGCATCTGTCCATAACGTCGGAAATCCTTACAGTCTTACTTGAACCGGCTAGTTCACGGACAAGGGCGAAGATCTTATCCGAAGTGTTTGGAACGCTGAAAAGAAAATTGTATAAGCACACATGGCATGACTTCAAATACCGTCTTTCCAACTTACTGTCCCTTTTGATGTTCATGGATTTGGTTTAGGGAATCCTTTGACATTTCCAACAAGCGTAGAGCCTCGGCAACATCATCTTTCTCCACAGTTTCCGAGAGACGCAAACGAGCCAGAGCCGTGGACAAACGCAAGATACCCAACAGGTTCCTAGCCGATGTGAAAGTCATATCCTTGCGATTTCTTGCCTCACGACGCAGCTCCACATAGGCGCCGACAATGTATTCAGTTAACTCATCAGGGATAGTGGGATTCATGCGTTTGCATAGGTTGATGTAACGCCGCATGAGATTCATGTCCAGGGACTTTACTTTAGTCGGTGGCTGAGTGCCGTGACTGTGGACGAAGGTTATGTGTTTCGCCAGACGGAGATCGTTCTCACGATCGGGTTTGTCTTGAATCAGCCAGAGTAAGTCGAAACGGGACAAAAGAGCTGCTGGAAGCTGAATGTTTTGCTCGACTGTACGACGTGGGTTGTAGCGACCAAATGCAGGATTGGCAGCAGCGAGAATGGAAACTCTCGCGTTCAGTGTAGTCATAATGCCTGCCTTGGCAATGGAGATGGTTTGCTGTTCCATAACCTCATGGATGGCCGTTCGGTCGTTGTCTGCCATTTTGTCGAACTCGTCAATGCAGCAGACACCCTGATCGGCTAAGACCAAAGCACCACCCTCGAGTGTCATCTCTCCAGTGAGAGGGTCCTTCATAACAGCGGCTGTTAGACCAACACCAGATGAACCACGACCAGTGGTGTACTGACTGCGAACAGCCAAACGGCTGATGTAGCCCAACAGCTGGGATTTGGCTACACCAGGGTCTCCCATCAGACAGATGTTGATGTTGCCCCGAATTTTCATACCATCTGGTCGTTTGTCCACACCTCCAACGAGAAGAAGCAACAAAGCTTTCTTAACGTCCAAGTGACCGTAGATTTCTGGAGCTAAACTGCTGGCCAAGCGTTCATAGAAATCATCCTGGGCTAGTTCAGCCAATTCGTCGGCTGTAAGCTCCGAATCCTTCTCAGATATCTCCGTGTTTTTGTTGATACAGATGATCCGCTGGAATAGGCAGGTCCTAAGTATTTAGAGTGAAACAACCAAAGACTACTTACATAAGCGTCCAAGAAAGTCTCAGAGAGCAATCCTGAGATTAGTTGTCTGAACCCAGATCGCATTAGTGGCAGGAATATTCCTGAAATGCAAACATGATCACCTGGTTGTGCTTGCCTAGTGACTTCACCACGACACATGATAGTCAGGGTGCGTGGAATATGACCAACTGGCACCTGATCGCTGTGCTCTTGGATCTTGAGTTCCTGGAACTTAATGAACTTTGAACCGCGTGTCTGCAGATATAATCGACCGCCAGCTTTGTTCACACGACAATCATCTGAAGGGCACTCCTGGACTGGCATGAATGACAGTGAGTTCACAGGCTGATACGTCTCTGAACCACATCGATCGCAAGTGTACGTAGCAACGACCATCATTGGCTTGACTTCTGTACACCGAGTCACAATACCGCGAACGGTAACGAGTTTCCCAATGTGCTCAGCTTTGATTTCACGAATGGAGCAGGTCTTCTCAGTCGATGCGGGCTTGAAACCCACTTCACTGTTCGGGAGAAACTCCATAAGTCAACGGATTTGGGAAACTATTTTGATGTGGCTACTTACAATCTTTTCATCAGCTCACTGGGGAAGCGATTCCGTTCGTCACGCATCTCCATCTGATTCCTAGTGCGCGATTCCATTAACAATCGATGCTCGATGTACACATCCAACGCATCCTTTGCGTGGACTTCCCTCTCTTTGTAGTTGGGAAGAATCTCCATGATAACATCAGAGAACATGGTTGCATATCGTCGGCTATTGCCTACTACAGCCTCAGCCAATCCTTCGTTGAACTCTTGGAGGTGATCCAAGTCAATAGTAATGAGGACCTACACAGCAGACACTTGAATAATCTACTCCTAATCTGAAAGAGTGCTCAGGACTCACCTGCTCCCTGTGGGCTATTTTAACCAATTGATTTGCATATTCAAAATGCTTCTTGCCATCTTCGTCAGTTCTACAGAATTCCCCTAGGAATGTTTTGATTGATTCTGAGGGATAAGGGAAAATAAACTTTGGAGTGCAAGTGAGTAAGGGAATTTCGTGTATTTTACCTTTATCTTGGGCGTAATCACGGCGAGCCATATTTCAAACAATTAAAAATAGTCAACAGTAACAGAAAACAAGTATTGCGCCACCGAACCTCGAATATAATTTGGTGCCCGTTTAATTAAAAGATGCTACAGGAGGAGGAAATTTCGATACAGCTCGCATCTGCTTTTTGAGTTTACGCGCCAAAACAAGATGTGACAGCTACAGTTTTCGGTGCTGCCAAGCTAATGTTTGAAAATGGCTGAGTGCGGTACTTTTGGGAAGTATTTTCTGTTATTCAGGACTAGCTTTGTTCAGTTACGAAAAAGTAACAGAAAAATACAAAATAGCGCAAATAATTGAAAAATATGAGAACAAATTAAAACCCAAAAAAAATTAAACTTTTTCTGTAGAGAAAACAATGAACAGAATAAAATTATTCACACCTAGTTTTTTTTATGTTTTTGTACGAGCACAATTAATTTGTCGGTGTTTTTTTTTTTTTTTTTAAATATTTTCCCTTGCTTATGAAGCGTCAATTATGTAAAGACTTTGAAATAGGAAGTTAAGTGAATTTCAATTTCAGTTTCACCATTAACATTAACACAGTTCGCGTAATTTTTTTTTTTCGTGTATTTCTACTTTTTTCAGGTTATGCTTCAGCTTCACTATTGCGTGTTTTCGGAAACATGGTACTTTGGAGTAGCAACCAATGAGGAGCTTGGCAGATGGGGACGCTGTCAGACACCTCGGGACGCTGTCACATCCTTATAAGCACCTCTATACAATTTTACTTCATTGAGTCACTTTTCAATCAAAATTGATCATTCGTATGTTCGCCAGTGATCATGTCAAGTAATAAGTTCACATTGATGGAAACCAAAATCGAAATTGTTTTTTTTTTAATGTTGACAATCAATATCTCGTGTTGAGCCCTGCAGATTCGCTTATCCTGAGAGGCTATACAAGATCTTTACATGCTGATTAAAATAATATTTTTTTAGGTGATTTAAGCTTAATATATGGAATCTATTTAATATCTTGTGGTTTTTTGTTCTTTTAAGTCAAGTGGACAAAACGTAAGTAATTCAATTCATCCACTTTCTAATAAGGAAACCTTCCATTTTTTTTATTTAAAATAAAATTAAAGTAAGGAAGTGAGAAAAACTTATATTTTATTTTGTCAAACTTCAATTTGACATAATGGACTTTTTAATGGGATAAAAACTGTCATATTGTATCAAAATCGGGAATATACACAACTAGATATACGTCCAAGTTTATCTGTGTGTATCAGTACGTTTTGCATTTGCATTTTGGCGTGGGTGGTTCGCTTCGCTCGCTGCATGGGTTTTAATCTCTCTTTCCGCGCTTTTTGCGAGCATGTAGCTTCGCTCGAAGTGTGTATCACTTTAATTCCGTGGATTACTTCGTACATTCGCTTCATTCCAAAATATGTATGATCTTCATTTCAGGGTAAAAAAAAATATGAACAAAATTTGTCAAATTTTTATAAAACTTAATTAATTAATAAAAAAATAAAAAAAATAGATAATCTAGCTTCCATATTGGAAAGCACAGCCTTTATATATTAAAAGTCCCCATTAAGAAATTACTTAAAAAAAATATGTACATGTGTATATTTTTTAATAATTACTTTGTCTTCAACCAGATGAAATATAAATCTGGAACTCCCCACACTTATAGTACGGAAAACAAGGAACGACTCGACGAAGTCGGAGTGTAGATTTTTTAGATACATGTGCATTGTGCCCATGGTTCGTACTATAGGTGTGCGAAATTTAATTTTACAAATACAGGGTGTTTCAAGCTATTACGCATATAGGATAAATATTATCTGCACAACACCCTGTATTATAAAAATCAAAAATTCTTGCAGACTTCCACACAAAGTTTCAGATTTTTATTTCATTAGGATGCAAAATAAAATTATGTAGAAAACGATTTTTTTTTTAAAGAAGTAGTTTTAAGTTTCCTAATTTGTAAGTTAAATAAAAATAATTTTTTCGGTTGAGATGAGCTTCTCATGACAATTTTACTCTCGGAAGTTTGTCAGACGTTTGAGAGAGGTGGGACCGTGAGAAACCTTTTTTTTTATGTTTTCTGGGATTCGAACCTTGAATCTCCCGCTCAGTGATCGCTTCTCATGACAATTTTACTCTCGGAAGTTTGTCAGACGCTCGAGAGAGGTGGGACCGTGAGAAGAATTTTTTTCGTGTTTTCTTGGATTCGAACCTTGAATCTCCCGCTTAGTGATCGCGCATTTAAACACTGAGCCACGATGTCCAGAGGAAATTAGCTATTGATGAAAATATTTGCTCCCGCCTCTTTAAAAGGAGGTGTGAACTTATGCCGTGCTTTTGGATACCAATCTGCACATTTTCACATAAATTCTAGAGTTCCATCTACAGTTTTAGACATTGTAAAATTTCGAACAAAAAGGTTCTAACTATTTTTAGGAAAGAAAGAACATGTTCTTATTCGTAAGTAATAGTTTTAATTCATTTTTGAGAAAAATATTTTTATTTTGCAGTTTTTAAAAATATTAAATATTAAAGGTTAGACATTCGTATGGACGCACTTATCAAGGAAAAGTAGTTAACAGGGTCGTATTTTGGGTATCTTCGCTCCATTTAATATTGTGTGTGGCTTCCTTTACTTCGAATTACTGCAAAAATACAATTTGGCATTGAATCCGTTAAGTTTTTGAGACATTCAAGACCGATTACGGACCAACACACTCGGGTGGCTGCTCTCAAGTCCTTTACGTTGGTGTATTGTCGTCCATTTGCATAAACTTTGCCAGCAAGTATACCCCAAAGATTCTCTATAGGATTACAGTCAGGACTGCAAGCTGGTCAGTCAAGCAAGGATATACTTTTGTTGGCAAACCAATCATTTGCTAGTTTGGAAACATGGATAGGTACATTATCCTGTTGAAAAATTATATCCTCTTCGCCGCAGTTATCAAGATGAGTGATCAAAACGTCTTCCAAAAGATCTGTGTACATGTGCGAATTCATTCGAGTCGTAATAAAGCAAATGGGCAGCTTTGCGTGGTATGAGAACGCACCCCATACCATGACGCTGCCTCCGCCAAAATTGCGTTTTGATCTAACTACGTCGTGCTTTTTTAAACCATGCCAGTAGCAACTGTAGCAATCCGGGCCAACTAAATTATTTTTTTTTTCCATCAGAAAAAATTACTTTCTGCCATTCGGTTGTCCACGACATGTATTTTCTGGCAAAGTTTAGTCTTTTTCTTTATGCAGATCGGTCAGGCGAGGTTTTCCTTTAAGTTTTGTCCACTTTATGTCTGCAATATGTGTTTAAAATACGTGAAATGTGACGAGGTGTTACAGAAAGATTCAGTTTATCTTTGATTTGTTTGGAAGATAAACGATTTTTAGTTGCTTCGTGGCGAATTTGATCTTTCTGCCGTAAAGAAAATTTTGTATTACCTTTTGTTGGAGCCTTGACCTCATACATCTTGAATTTTTTCAAAAAATTCCTGACGACAGTTTCAGACCTATCAATTTTAGCTGCAATTTTTCTGTTGGAATAGCCTTCATCCTTAAATAATTTTATAGCAAGCTGCTCCGCACCACTTAATCGCTTTCCAGAAGGCATTTCTGCAAAAACATTTAATAGAACAATATTTTTCTAAAAAAGTATGTACATAAACCTTCAAAGAACATAGTTTAATCGTATTGAAAAAAAAAAAAAAAAAAAAAAATACACAAAAACTTCAAATTTCGCGTTAACAGATTAATTTTTGTACGATGCGTTCATACGAATGTCGCAACTAATAATTGGTTGATTTTTCATTTTTCGCTTTATCCTTCAATGTAGTACCGTTAGGTCTGAAATTTTCATCGTCCTGCATTATGCCCGATTCACAATGCAGCGTGAGAGCGAGACTAGAGCGAGGCGAGAAATCCTCGTCCTCATAAAATCGTTTCCCAGTTCACAATGAAGGCGATACAGCGAGCATGTATTATCTGTGTTAAAGTGAAAAAGCAACAACGGCAACACACCATCTTTCTCTTTCTGGCTACATAACAAAGTCGCATCAGCCTGCTGACAGGCAATCTCGTCGCGAGAGTTTTTCAATTTTCTGAAAAGAATGCGTTGCGATAGAACGAGTCTCGCATCATTGTGTATTGCTTCATATATTTGCATAGATCGAAACCTTTTTGACAACTCGCGCTAGACTCGTCTCGCTATCACGCTGCATTGTGAATCGGGCATAACGTCGTTGATAAACCCTCTGCGTCGCAATCGTCATGAGCGTCGAGGTTGCCCAGCATTATTTCCGCAGTCGAAATGACAGACTGTGACTCTACGTTATTTTAGGCCTGTACCCGTACGAAAAATTTGTGAGATATTGTACGAATTTTCAATACGAGAACAGATATTTTGTAGCCTCACTTTTGGATGCATTCCCATGGTAGCTAAAGGTGAACGAACTAAAGAGAACCTGTCGCCTTAATTTCAGGTGACACCAGTATGAGAATAAGATTGAATATTTACATGCATCCGAGTGGGGCAGTTTTTAGACTCTTAAAACCATTATAAAGTTCAATATTAAATAATTTTCGTTAGTTTTGAGGTTGATAATTAGTAATTACGAGTACCTTTTATTCTTACCTCAAAATGATTTGACTACGTTTCATTTCTTACTCAATGAAGAATCCCAAATAAAATAAAAGTCGAACGAACATAATTTTATTAACAAACTTTTATTTCTTCCTTTTTTATACATAGCATAAATTTTGAAAAATAATATAAAAAAGCGAGTAGACAGTAAACTTCATGTTAATTATAATAATCATAATAATTTAAGAATAACAAAAAAAATTGTTATATTATACTTCAATGGAAAAAATAAAATAATAAAAATACAGAACTAAACAAATAATAATAATAATTCAATTTTATTTAGAACGTTTATTGTAGTAATAATAAAAATTAAATTCAATTCACTTCTTTTTTGATGAAAAGCATAATTTATGTACTGTAGAAATGAACGCAACTGATTATTATTTTCATTTTATTTTGTTTCTCTTTTTTGTTAAAATAACATTTAAATAAATTAGTATTGTATTGTTTCCTTTGCTGTATAATAATTATGCTTTATCGCTTCATGCTTGTGGTTTATTTTATTTTTGTTTTATTTTGTAATAGTTTTTTTTTTTGTTTCTTACTTAGTGTCTTACTTAGAATAATAATTACACATATCTTCATCAAATCATCATCCATATTTTTTTTTATTTTTGTTTTGCATCAATTTTAATATATTTTTTTTTTTTTTTTTTCATAATTAAAACTAAAACACAGTTTTATTTCACTAAACATATTTTTTTTTTTTAATTTTTTTTTTTTTACATAAGACTTCGAATATTGGACTCATACACTCATTCAGAGGCTAAATTATTATTTTAAAAATTTTATATCGTATATCGTTTTTTTTTTATAGTACTACAAAATAAATCTGTGCGAATTTTGTTTATATTCATAATTATAGATCTTTTTTAACCAATGTTTTGTATTATATACTATTTACAACGGAAATTTATTTATATTTAAGGGGAAGAATTACATATATATTTTATTGTTTAATGGGATAACTAACATTTATTTGTGCTATTTTTAGTATTTTTATATAAATATATTTATAGAAAAAAAAGAACCTTTGTTCTTTTTTGTTAAACAAAAAATTGCAATAGTATTTATTAGTAATTTAAATTTTTTAGTTCTATCTATTAAAATAAAGATTTATTTCTTTTCAATTTTAAAGCAAAAGATTATTGCAAAACTTTTTCTTATTAGAGGAATGCGTTTTTGCTTTGAGTGTAGGAGAATTTTTATATATATATATAAATTTTTTTTTAGTAAGAAATTCATAAGTCAGTGCTTTATTTTCAAACAAAACTTTGTTTTATTCAAAATTTGTGGTCGATTTTTTTTTTTACATGATATTTTTTTAATTTCGTCAAATTTGTTTTAAAATATTGCAAATAACATGAGTGTACTCCTAAATCAAATTAATGGCGCATTGAATTGGATTTACTGGAAAATTCGATTTGAATATCGAAATTACGACAGATGATGTCGAATTGTTCAGTAGACCCGATTTTTTGTTTAACTGAATACTTTTTTTAAAAAAATAATAATTTTTAAAATATACACATAAACTTAATTCTATAAAAATATAAATTCTATACTTGTTTTCATTTGTCGTATATTTGATGCTATGTTTTTTTTTTCTTCATATTGCTTTGTGTAGAAAATAATTTTGACTAGATTTTCCAAAATATGAAAATATTTATAAGGTGATCAAAAGTGGAATTTAAGTAGTTTTTAGACACAATTCGATTTGGCGATTATTTGGAAGAAACTGTCAGTGGTCTGTAAGCATGTAGTAGCCAAAAATGGTTGAGAAATACAAAATCTGTCAATTTTGGTCCAATTTATATAAATAACTAAAGTTTTGTAAAGTCAAATAGGAAATTGAATATCGATATAGTTAGTTATTCTGATTATTTTAGTACTCGTCAGTCACACCTACATATGTGCATATGTGTATAACGCGTCACTGAAGAAATTTGGAATGGTCTGGCTGCAAATAGGTGTTTTAGATTCGTAAACAACGAAAAAATTGCCAGAGATTGGAACTCTTAAAACCTAGTTAGACCAGCACCTATCCCAAGCGCTAAACTACAGAAAGTTCTTCTGCCGGTAGAAGTTCATACAATAAAGCAACAAAAAAAATACTTGTTGAATACTTTATGAGCACAGTATGGCAACATTTTATTTTAAAATAATTTTAAAGGGCTTATCATATTTAGCGAATCATTCGCTTCTTGGTGTCATGATTGCAAAAAAAAAAAAAAAAATAGCAGGTCAAACGTCAAAAAAGGAGTTACACAAAATTAGTGAAATCGTTGTTTTTCACTTTTTTTTTCCATCGTGCCACTTTATTTTTCTATTCTGCCTAATTCGGGTCCATGAAAAATTCCGCTGATTGCGACTTACAGAATACGGATTGTCACGCGAATCGATTCAACTCATTGTTTGATAACCGTGATTCCACATAGTTGCATTAGCCGGATAATTAATTCAATTCGCGAACGGTAATAGGGCTGTTAAATAGGTTGCAATTGTAAAAAGATAATTGCCAATTTTTACTTTCCCTTTTATCCGTCACAGAAATACTCTCCACAAGCGAAATTTGTGTGATTTTTCTCTTTCGATTTAAAAATCTAAAAAAAACTAAAAGATGGTTTACGAGGAGAATCTTGACCTGCAAAAATGAACTTAGTGAAAAATCCAAACAAAAGCCCAGTAAAATGAACTTAAAAAGACTTTTGTTTAGACCCAGTAGTGTACTTTTATGTTTATTAAATATTTGTGCATAAAATACAGTTCCTATTGACAGGGTGCCGCGGACAATAAAGTGCTGGCAAAACATTTGTGGTGATTTTAGTAGAGGAGCTGTTCATCTATTTAATTACAAATCTTCATCGATTGATTTATGAATGCTTTACTGTGATGAAATCTTTGCCGTGACGAAATCGTCACGATGTCTAAGATGGAGCTCTTTATAAAACGAGGATTTCCTTTTGCATGCAGCTGACTTTCGGGGATAGCTAACAACAGGATGTAGTTCTGTAAAATTGTCCCATATCGTGTTATTCGCGAAAAACTTTATTTTGATCCCTTTCTTTTAAAATGGCACCCAACGCTCACACTTTAGGAAGGATAGTAAACTAAGACCATTTACAGATTTCTGAAAACTAATTTAGAACTAAGGTTTTTTTTTTATCCCTTGACACTTGGCCCATTGATTCGAAGCTGAAAAACTTGCGTAGCCAAATTTACCACTACTCAAATTTGTTTGTAATATTCCAAAGGTATGTTTTAATATTGATTTTCTTTTATATTTGATTGCATTTAATATGCAAATACTTCAAAATTATTACACAAAAAAACGTTGTATTCTTAGAACTTAATAATCACATGCAATATTATGACAAGAAATATTAGTTTCTTCTTTTTGTTTTTTAAATTAAATACGATGATATCATTACATAATTTAGATATTGTTTTTAGAACATTTTTAGTACTTGTTCATATTTGTATACGTGAGACATAAAGAACTGAAAATATGAGAAAGATAGAAGAGAGAAGGGAATCTGAGGCCGACTTAGCACATGAATCAAGCTGAATAATCCTCGTGAAAATTCCCTAAGGTGACAGCTTCGGTATTCCGTAATTCGTAAGAAAAATAATCAAAAGAGAAATGTATAATAATTGTCATTTATTCTTAATATTTGACTGACATTTTTTAAGGAAAAATGCATAAACTGACGAGTATTAAACGTTGAGCGCATTTTTTGATTTAGTACTTTTTAAACGCTACCCTACAATACATGAACATAACTCGTAGTTATTAACGAGGGACCACCAACGGGTATTATTAAAGCTAGTTTGCATTAACTACACATCATGCCCAAAAAGCGAATAGTGTGATAGACACAAAAATTCCCAATTTGAAACTACAGACTTCCAAGAAGTCGAAAACATAAAACATACATCGCTCGAGTCAAATTAATGCACTAATAATTAATTAAGCAGTTAATGATGGTATTGAAGCTTTCGATGCTGGTGATGATTGTAGATAAATCTTAACCATTAATCCAGTGGTGCCAGCAACTATTTTTTTTTTTTTTCTTAGAAAGGAAATTTCCAAATGCCGGAGAACTCAGACTCACACGAAGTCCATTATACTACCAAGCATAACTCGTTTTGGTGTAGTGGTTGGAGAAACTTGGATTTTATTCGTTTCACTTGTAAGCTCGGGTGGCTGTGGTTTCTGTTCCCCGTCAGGGCTTGAACCTGCACAGTTCGGGTCACAAGCGCAAAGAGAAACAGGATTCATCTCCCTACTTCATAAGAAGCAGCGATAACACTGGTGCAATGCCAACAACGAAGCAGTGGACTATTTGCTCATAGCATTGCATTTTGCACTCATATTGAGAAGTAGCGTAGTAGTCTTAGGCTTCACCATTGCACCAAACTTTATAAGTTTTCACTTGGCACTTTGCAACACTTGTACTCAATTTTATTTTTAGTTACTGCTTCAAAAATTGTGGAAATTTGCGAAAGAATTGCAAAGTGTTAGGAGGAACGTTGCAAAGTTATTTGGAGGAACACTGTTCTCTCAATATTTACTGATATTGAAAAGTACGATCTATACTGAAACTATGTCGTAGTAATTCGAATAGAAAAGCAAGTAAAACCTCTACGATATGACGCCTCACTCTCTTTCAATATCTCTTTTCTTCTCATTTTTTCTTCGCCAATTCGCTTGTTTAAATCAACATGTTAATAAATATATTTATTTTTTTACTTTTATATTTATTATTATATATTTGTTTTTAATATGTATGCAGTTTATGTATATATGTATATATTTATATATTCTATTTAGTAAAGTAGTACCTAACTTATGTTTATATAGTACTTTTTTTTAAACGACTAATTTAATATTACATAATTTTATATTTTTTTCATTATTTTTTAATTTATTACATATTTGTTAATTTTTTTTTTATATTTTTTTACATTTGTCCTAATCATTTTAATTTTTTTTTTTTTAAATTTTTTAGTGCATTTTTCTTATTGAAAAAACAAAGAAAAAAAAAAAAAAATATTTTTTAATGCCTACACTTTAATTATAAGACCACAAAATTTAACAAAGGTATATCATAAGGTTTGTTTGTTTTCTTCACATTTCGATTTTTTGTTTAATTTTACTTTTGCTTTTGTGTTTTTGTTTGTTTTAATTGGAACATTCTCTTTCTACTTAATATTCTAACAAAATTGAATTTATCCGCGCGTCTAAATACTATAGGTTTGTTTTTTTTTTTGTTTTTACTGTGTTTCTTTAAAATAATTATTTGTTTTGTTTTGTTTTGTATGTATTTGTTTTGTTATTGTATAATATTTGAGCAAATAAAGTTTCGGAGCAGCACATTATTTCAAAAATGAAATGGATTCTTGAAGTTTTTGAAATACTTATTGTAATATCTATGAATTTTTTTTTATTTTCATTTTATGGCACATTAAGCAGTGTATTTGTTATACTTTGTCGGTATGGGGGATTACATTAAAGATATGAAAATTATTAAAAAAAAAAAAAAAAGACAACCGAGTGCAGATAAATACTTTTTGTTGAATACGAAGGTTAGTAGTGGTATCGGTGTTTCTATTGCAAACACTTTGTTTTTTGTTTTTTAGCGTTACTCAGAAACATCCTAAAACTATTGATATACCAGATGCACTATGCGCGTTTCTCTCTATTTTTTTTTTGTTTTTTTTTTGTTCTTATTGTAAAATTTGTTTCAACTAATTTTTTGTTTTTTAGTTTCATTTTGTAGTTATATTTGGAAAAGAGGGATATTGGGTTATTTGAATTCTCAGCGCCAAGAGAAACCCCAACTGGATGTGAATATTAATAGGACTAGGAGAATTGGAAGATTTTCTATTCTAAGTTTCGAAGACGCCGATGTTTTTTCATTAACATCATCGCTACGTGAAGTGACTGGGTCTTCGGGTGACGATTTAGGTCCAGCACCTGAAAAGATTGGATTTAAAATTAATAATATAATTAAAATTAAGATTATTATAGTATAATTAAGGAATAAAATAAAATGTTGTACCGAGTAACGTGAAATTAGGAATAGCAAAATGCTGCAGGGAGAGAAGTCTGTATTGACATGACACAAAAAAAAGCACAAGTTCAAATCACAAATGGCACAAAGTATCTTGACGATTAAAATCGTCTTTTACGTCTCGAAAAAATCAGTATTCTCCTACGCCGTTTTGCTATTCTATAATCAAATGCAACACTCCAAATGGAACGAGAAATAACGATATCTGTTGTGATTCTTAGTTAAAGATTGGTTCTTTTTTTTAACAACTTTCAGAGATAACATTTATTGTAGAAAGACTTTGTCAGCCTGAATTGGGTTTCAATAAACGCAGAAAGCCTAAGAATATAAAATAAGGGCCTTTCAGAATTCAGCAATAGTTCTAATCTCTAAGAAATTAGTGACCAAACGGGCAAGACTAGAGAATCGTTGCATCGCACCACTAATCCGAAGTACTGCAGACCTAAAAAAAAATGTGTAATATAAAGCTCTGAATATAAAACAAGGGTGGTAGATAGAATCTCTTTAGAGCCCCGTCAGCATGCGTCAGAAGATGGCAGATCCATGGGTACGAGCTCTGTAACTCTAGCTATAGAGATAGCACTGAAATTTAAATAAAATCCGAGTCATTGGAGAAGTTTTTTTTTTACAACGATTACTATGAAAGCTTTAAAACGCCATTGGAAGGCTACAGGATGAAAAGAGGACCATTATGGTTAGTATAACATGAGACTGATCACAACTTCTATGATATGGGGGAACACGGAAATCAAGAATGATAAATTTCGTAGAGTACTACCAAAATTGAGGCAACTTTAACCAGAAAAGATACAGGGCTTGCATCAAGCAAAAATAGACGATGAACGTTACAATGCACTGCCAAGTGTAGAAAGCGAGGGTATCAGTAAAGAAGCGGATAAAACTGCGGGGCATACCAAAAGACGAAAAAGACTTCTAATCTCTAGACCCACTCCTGATATTTAATTTTTTTTTAAGGAAACTGGTCTGTTTATTTCCTCTGGTGTAAGAGAAAGTTGGGTCTCAAAGAATTATTCTTTGTCAAAGTCAAAGTTTCCGTTGGAAGTCTGCAAAATAAGAACAGGCTCTAACAAACTAAATGCAGCGGTAAAAAGAGAGAAGCGATCTAATACTATCATTCTAAAATCTAGACAGCTTATGAGAGTCAAACTGTCCCGTTCTGTGTAGCGGATAACTGTCATATGAATTCGATATTCAAAATGAGGTCCCAAAAGGATGTATTCCTTCACTAATATATGCAGTTTCATAGATGATTATTGACACGCTTCGACAGGAAGCCAAAACCTGGACTACGCCAATGACATCGGCTTAGTCTCTTGCAGGTTGACGTGAAAGTTATGTGGCTGTAATAAAATGCTAATGAAACGCAAATTTCCAACCTTGCAACTACTTCGTATTGCTGAACAATCGGTCGATACCGAGAGGGTAGGAACTGTGATGTAGGGGAAGTATTCACTCATATTCTCTTTGTCGGGTCACCCAGTTCCACTCGATTGTGTCAGCAATCTGTCCAGTGAGGTGAGCTCATAATATTTGAAATGTTTATAATGTTTAAGAAAGTTTGGCAGCACTCATCAAGTAAACTGTCAAAAATGCCCTGAAATTATGCAGGGCTCGAAAAATAGGGCCGATTGCCTATCCTAACGGTGAACTTGAATAAAATGTCGTCGGCAGAATCGACAAGGCTAAACCTGCGATTGGAATGCCGCTAGAATTGTGGAATTCATGGACATCCGGCCAGAAAATTGAATTATTGAATTCCCACTGGAAGAACAATTTGGCAGCATTCATTAAGTACACTCTGGAAAACTGTCAAAACTGAATTTCTACAAGGCCACACGGCACGACTCGAAGATAGAGATAATTGTCTCTGCTAACGGTGAAACTGAACAAAATGTCACCGGCAGGATCAACAAAGCGTTCGGAATGGTGTCAAATATTTCAGAATGCATGACTCTTCACTGCCGTAGAAAGTGAAATCCTACCATTAGAACATTTTTCTGATATCCGCTCAGAAAATCATTAACTTCCTACTGGAATTAATAAAAACTATGTCTACCTTTACGTGAGAAGAAGCAGAGAAAGCTTTGCAAGGAAACAGTAGTGCTGGAACTGCTCAGACGCTGTCGGATTGATTTTGACGTTTTTTCCAATCAAAGGTTATTTAGGTTAGTCAGGGGATATTCTCAGCTCTTTTACTTTTGCCACAGGCAACAGATTTGCAAAATATTTAATTTAAGACCGTTCCTACTTTGATCGTCAATGTCAAGTGTCAAAAACGAACTACATTCTTTGTAAGTTCTGCTCGTCCACACATAGCCAACCATTCAGTTGTTAGAAATCGATCCATACAAACCAATACTAAATGGCATCTGTAGCCGCACAGAACGTTCACACGGTGATATTTAGCGCTGTAAGCGGTTGGCCCCGTGGACAAACGAAGACGCGATTAACGCCCCCCAGCATCAGTGACTACGAATACGAAGGACGGCATGACAGATACCTAATTAAGCGGTTAGAAACACTTGCTCTATGGACCTACATATATACCCAAGGATGTTACCATGAAAGGCTGTTAATAGAAAAATAAATAGACCAATATTAACGGAATGATAACCACAGACAGGTACAACAGCTCTGATGGCTGAAAACTATTGAAACGATATGATTACAACAATAGCTCGAGATCCAAATGGAAATTATGAATAGGGTTGTGATCTGCTGCACAACAAGCCAAGCAATATACCAGTTCTTCCCCTCGACTGGAACACAATGACCTCCATCTGTGCACTCTACAGCATTTCTCTTCAACAAAAGATGAGCGCACTTGATCATGATTGCACACATGACTCACAGCATAAATCAATCATTCAATTAGAAAACAAATTCTTTTGTAAATTGCGCTTTTTTTTTTCTTTACAACTTACCATCGCCAGATCCATCGCCCGATCCATGCAAACTGTCCTCTTCATCATCATTATCGTCTGGCAATTGACCAGAACCTTCTTCGTCATGTCTAGCCATATCACTTTGAATATCTGAATATGAGCGAGTAGTCGAAGGAATCTAGACGGAGGGCGGAAAGGAAGCAAAAAAAAAAAAAGTTTAAATGAAATTCAATAAATTCTTTGTCCAATTGAACGAAACAAAGAAGAAAAAGGTCAACCAAATCCTAAAAGCAACTCAACTTACAGCACTACCAATTGATGAACGAATTTTAATTAATTTATCTACCAACTCGTTCAGTTTCGTTGATTGCGCATATGAATGCTGGACAAGTGGCACTTCTGGATTATACTTTTGTGCATCCAGGCCGCTGGTCATTGCTACTTGATTATAATCACCGATGCGATCACCGGTCCAACAGTGGCGATTGTTTCGTTGAACGTCTTCATCCTCGCAGACACTATAATCAGAAAAAAATATCCAAAAATTAATAAATATGAAACAATACTATTAAATATGTATTTTTATGTTTATGATTATATTTGCATTGATTTTGGCCAAAAATTAACATTGTAGAATATTTAATTGGAGAGAAAAGAAACATTTAATTTAATCTACATGCTTCTATATATTGGTTGACTAAATCGAAGCAGGGTGCGGCGCCTCCATTTGCATTAATGCTGTTTGAACGACGAAGATTTAGCGAGACTTTAATGGAGTTTATGGCGACACTTAGGTGCTAATATTTAGTTAGCTAAATAAACTATAGAGTATTGACATCAATGGCCATGCTTAACTAAAGACCTTTTGCGAAGAACAGCGAAATTATGCAGATTGACCATAGTTTTAAAGGCGTCCATAATTAGAAAGCAGGTAGGTATTTAAAATCGTGTTCTAGATGGTGGTGGGAGAAGCTTTTAGGTCGACGCCCACATCTTGCCTGGATTAATGTGTAATCCAATGCTTTGCAGTTATAAGAGAACAAATCAACCGATTAGTCGAAAAAAAAAAAAAAATTGTGACTGTAGCGCAGAGTCTGTTTGAGCCTGAGGTACTTGTGCCTTAACTCGAAAAGCACACAAAGGCCTCATATTTTTGAATCCTTTTACCGGCTAGATATTGACAGACAGATTCAGGACAAGAGTACCCTCCTATGTTGAATAGCTACGGTACATAAATTTCTCCAAATAACAAAACAAAAAAAAAAAAAACTCCTCCCATGTTGCTCACTTTGTTGTAGGTGTAACGGATTAAGTAGAGCCTCAAACTCAGGTTCGTCTACACTCCGATTTTACTTAGATTTTACCCGAAAATTGAGTATTCAACGCCCAAAAACCAATTTGTAGACGAACATGCCGACTGTTGACTGAGGATAATGATCACGAACGAGAGCCTACTTGAGTCCAAAGAGGTATCGATAAAATAAGTGAACCAATCGATATCGGTGGCCGATAATGCGGTGAATCAAAGCGTTTGGCTTTGTGAAACGCTAGTCAAAAGAGTTTTCTGACCCATATGTAACAAAACCCCTCTATATTACCTTCGTCAGACCCCTGCTCAAGTATGCCAGCCAAGTATGGTCGCCCAATTATGCTGCCCATACCATGAGAATTGAGGCTATGCAACATAGGTTCATTCGGTTAGCCTTACGCGGTCTTGGTTGGGCTGATAACGTCTACCTGCCACCCTATGTGAATCGCCTTAGATTGATTAATTTTCTTCAATCGTCGTGATGTTGCCGACATACTTTTTATTCATCACTTGTTATCTGGTAACATTGATTGTCCCGCCCTCCTTCAAGCGATCTCTCTCAATATTAATCCCCGCAACCTTAGGTCTGTTCCCCTGTTCTGTATATCTCCTCATTGCACTAACTATGGTTATTACGAACCAATGTCAAGAATACTGCGGAAATCAAATGATGCGACACATATATAGCAGCAAAAGCAAACTCTGTAATGCCCTACTCCACTTCGATCATGCCTAACCTCCAGTAACATATAAGTTTGTAAGTTATATTTAAGAAAATAAAATTTATGTGGGCCATAGACCCATGTATAAAGAAAAAAAATTTGTATGTTGCTTGTAAAGGGTGTCCCAAAATTCACACAAGATTTGAATTTTGCGCCATTTGTGCGGTAAAGTGTTGCCAACGAAAAAAAAAAAAAGACAGCGTGGCAGCGGACAGTTCAGGGTTATTAAAAATGGAGTTCTACACGAAAGATCAACGCGTTTTCATTGTTGAGCAATATTTTAAAAATAATGAAGGTTTGGCAGGTACAGTTCGCAATTTGTTCTTCAGCGATGAGGCTCATTTTCATCCTGATGGTTTTGTTAATCGTCAAATTGTCGAATTTGGTTCAGAAAATTCACGAGTAATTATTGAGAAACAAATGCATCCACCACGTATCACTGTTTGGTGCCGATTTTGGGAGCATCATCGGACCATTCTTCTTTGAAAATGCGGCTAGTCAGGCAATAACCGTTAATGGTGCTCGCTATCACGACATGATAATCCAGTTCTTTGTGCCTAAATTGCAAGATATGGATGTGGACGATATGTGGTTTCAACAAGACGGTGCCACATGCCATACAGTTCAAGAAACAATTCAATTACTGTATGAGTCAATTCTTGGTCGTGTAATTTCCCGTTTTGGTGATCAGAATTGGCCGCCCAAATAATGTGATTTAATACCGTTTGGACTTTTTTCTTTGGTTTTTTTTTGGAGTCTAAGTTTATGCCAACAAGCCCACGACCACCCATGCCTTGAAGGAGCAAATTGAGCGCTGTATCAACAAAATTCAGCCACATTTATGCAAAATGGTCGTGGAAAATTTCGACAAAAGATTGCTTATGTGCCAGCAAAGTCGTGGAGGCCATTTACCCGATATGCCATTCCATACATAATCCTATACTGCATACTTTATGAATCAATAAAACATTCACAATTTATCATTAAAACCCTGTGTTTTCTATCAAAATTACTTCTTGCGTGAATTTTGGGACACCCTTTACATATGTAGCTTTTAAATAATTTTACAACAAAGTAAGTGAGGGCGTACACCCCAGGCCAATAGGTATCCCACAATTTTAAGAATATTTCGGCTAAATCGACCATCGTTTGAAATGCAAAAAGAAACACTAAACTGTTGTTAATAGCGACCGAACCCATCAAACTTTATGAACAAACTAGGGGGCGAAATTGTCGATAGCAGAGGATCAATTTTCAATAATTCCGACGCAACTTGAAAGTTGTTGCTTCCACTCCTAGGGTCACTGTAGCCCTCAAAAATATTAAATCTAGGATACAATTTTACGAAATATGCAACTGCATATCGAAAATCGTAGGGGCCCTCCCCAGAGTATCCAAGTGTACATATCCGTACATACATATGCACATACGAGTACTATCTCCGAGAAGATGACTAGTATTCACAGATAAAATAATTTTTAGTATTCAAGATACTCCGGCTGAATCTAGTTCTCTTATTTTTTTCGCTCAAAATTATGAATTTAAATTTAGATTATAAATTGGAAGATATAAGAACAATATGGAGGTCACTTCGAAGTTTCATCTTTTGCTGCAATCCACAATCACTTACGTTTCGAATGCATGTAAGTATTTCATTCCATTCCATAGAAAAAACTTCTAACTTTTACTTCACTAATTTCAGCCTTGCTGTGATTGCTGCCGTTGTTGTAGCAGTAAAGAAGTCGTCCTTAATTATTTCTTTTTCTCCGTAGTTATAATTGCACCATTAATCGCGGTTTTGGTTGATAACAGAAAACTACCCGATAAATACTAGAATGTACAATCCACACAGGTCAGAGGTACTTACTTATTGACTATTCTCGAGTAGAATTCCTTTGACTTCTCAATGGTGGACAGGAAATTAAGAAGTTCCGCATCGGGTGGTGTGACCCATTTAATACTACCCTGTTGTCCAGGACGAATATCAACTAGTGGTTCTTCTTTGGTGGGCAATAGCTTTGGAGTGCCACATGTCTTTTTAACCTGAAACAGAAAAAAAAAAAATCGAAAAATTTAGAAATCAATTAAAATTATAATTTTTGGATATAAGTTCTTAGTATGAAAATAATAAAATGAAATTATTTTATCTCCCTAACATTGTCAGAGCCACTGATAAAGGAACGACGGTTTATGAAAAGGGAAATAAAAGGAAATGAAGGAAATTAACTTTTCATTTGAATTGTCATTGTCGTCATGCCCCATTGATGGTTCTCTCCGAGTCTTATCTTGAAGTCGCATTCACAATATTGGGCGGGGGTTGACTTTGTTGTTGAGTTGTGGTACACACTCTGTTGAAGTTCTGGGTAATGATGGGTTCCTCCCACCTGGGTAAGGTGAATACTGATCATGAACTTAAGATAAAATCCTTTTCAAGTTTCCTCATCTGAGGATTGGGTGTGCAGTGCTTCCTTGCATCTACAAATACTTACAGAACTGTATTGAAATGTTGATGGTTAAGGCAGGGTATTTGTATATTGTTATAAGATAGCAGACAACGCAATAAAGGGTTATTGACTTGAATGGTAGGTAGAGCATAGTTTGAAGAAATTTGTGCAGACACTTTAATGTTGATAAGTGACATTACAACAACATCCTTGTGTTGTTTTTCGCGGAATGAGTTCTGATGCTTCTTTGGACGACAGGGAATAGACTCTCATTTTTCTTCTTGAAAGTAAACATTTTTTCATCCGTGAACAAAATTTTCCTGTGATCATTTCGGCCGTACCTGCGGCGTAGAGCTTCCGATCTTTCATTCCGTTTTTGATTTAATTAGGCTTTGCATAAGTGCCAGTGTTTCTTTTATATGCGTTTAGTCCCAAATCTTGTTTAATAATGCGAGACATGGATTTCTCGCCCCACTCCATATTTACAAACGAATTTTGGATAATTCTTTTTGCAAAATGTATAAATGTCTCTCATTGAATACCTGCCAATCTTCTTTTGCTTACGGCGAAGTTATGCCACTTTATCCTGCTGGTCCGCCTGTGGAGTTTGCCGGTTTGACCTCAGGAAGTACCGGCAGCCTTCCCGGTTTCGGATCACTTCGTCACTGAGACTAATCAAATGATGATGTTTTTGCATTTGTGTGATCCAGCTTTTTTTTGGTCTGCCTTTATTGCGCGATTGTGTAGGAACGTTGGCTGATATTGCCTTTTTGACGGGATTCGAAGGATCGCTCCTTTGAACATGACAATACCAACTGAGCCGGTCGTGCTCTATCTTGATTGTGATGGGATATTTTACATGAAGGCTTCCTCGAATCTTCGAACTGCTTGTTCTATCAAGCTTTGTTACACCTGCTGTCATGCGAAGTATCTACATCTCAGCTGCCGTTAATTTGTCCTCATACTTTTTGTACATTGTCCAGCATTGTGAACCGTATGTGAGCACCGGACGTACAACTGCGGCGTAGAGCCTTCCTTTCAGCTTAGGAGACATTTTTCAATCACAGAAGATAGCGAAGTTATCCCGCCACTGTACGCATCTTACGCTTAAGCGATGATTGATATCATCATGACGTTTCTTCGCTATTTGAACTTTTCGCACTTGGGAAGCACTTTTCCATTCAAGTAAATGTCTCGAATAGGCCGGTGTGGATCAGGGAACGGGCAGAAGAGATACTCTGTCTTTTTCGAACTAATACGTTACCCATTTCCCTCCAAAACATCCACCCATACATTAAGTGCTCATTGCATGCACGTTTGATCTTCACTTATAATAGCTCCATCGTCAGCAAAGAATAACTGATGCACTTTGGGGTCCGTCACTTTTCCTTCAAGCAGATGGGAAAGATAATCAAGGACTGCAATAAATAGCAAAGAACTGAGGACGCTTCCCTGGTGTACACCGACTTTGATTGGGAACTTTTCGGTGATTCGTGCGGGACGTCTTATTCTTGTTCTTGCTCCCTCATACATGTCCATGATAAAGTGCACGTAGGTTTCTGGAACTCCTCGTTGTCTTAGCGCCAGCCATAAGAGATCTCTTGGTTTGCATTATTAGGTTCGTTCAAGAGGTATTATTAAAATTCCTAAATTTAGTGAGTAGAAAAACTTAAATACATATTTGAATCTGTTTCTTTTCAGAGCTCCTTAAGTAGACCATGGAGACTCATTGCTCTCGCTAGTTCGCCCGTTCGTCTGTTTGTCCGTCTGCCTGTTACCAACCATTATTGTTTGTCAAGGGTGGCCGTGGTGTAGTGGTAATATCATCGCTTGTCACGCTGCGGGTTCAGGGTTCAAATGCTCATGTCAAGAATCATCTATATATTTCACATGAAATAAATAAAAAAAAGTCGATCAATTGTGAAAGCTAAGGTAACTCTACTGCGAAGGCATAACACGCTGTAGGATGGTCATATGGCTGAAAATGCAACTTGATCGTGATGATGACACCAGGAGGACGAACAAAAAATACTGTGAATCATAAGCAACGATAATAAAAGGCAAAAATAAAAATGCCCCCCAGTAACAAAACTGCGCGCAAATTATAAAAAAATTAAATTTGATTTACTATTTTGGTAAAAATAATGGCTCCAGTCCAAGCGAAAGTAGCAATAAATATTTATTTTGTTCATACATTTGACAAACCGTTGAAAATAACTCATTGAGCAGAATTCTATATTCGTATTAAAAAATTTAAATTTGGGCTCACAGAGAAGGAACGTTTGCGAAAATTGGATGACCCAAAAACATAAAAAAAAAACACATGGTAATGGAGCACTTTCGGATTTATAAAGACAGATAAGATTATGCATTAAACGAAATGAAAGTCAAGAAATCGTTCGTTTTTGAAGCTACATGGAGTAAAACAATTGTTCAAATTGTTTCGTCACACATAATCTCACCCGGTTCCTACATATACTTCTATTAATTTACGATATAAAACATTTCTTATGACAGGAGAATGCTGCCAGATCTTCCAGTAATTAATTGCTGCTTAACCAACAAAAAACAATTTCACCAAAAACGGTTCAATAACACAGGGGTCAGATTACGTATTACATTAAAATATGGAAAATCACTTTTCGTTTCTCAAAAATTTTGCTTTGCTATTTTTTGAAGTTACATGAAGCAAAATGTTCGTTCAAACAAGGAAATCCAGTTAAAAATAAATTTAAATTTACAATTTCTAGTTAGTGATGCCAGCGATGCCAATTACGAGTAGACATCTGTGACTGATCGCACAAATGGCGTCGTTTGTCAAGAATCCTAGGGTGAGTTCATGTACGCGAAAACGTTTGAACGTTTTCGTTTGATGAAACGAGCGAAAAATATTTCTTTGACGTTTCATTTTTGAGATGTGATTTTCTTTTCCTTTAATACATCATGACTCCTGTTTATATTGACATTGATTATTAAGATTATGTGCCGTCTTGGCTGCAACGTGAAATCAGGGTTATACCCCCACTACATTATTACTTCTTATACATTAGAAAAACAGACCTGTTTTTAGTGTTCCGTACTAAAATGGTATAAAACGGAGCGGAGGGGCTCGAATATACTCGTATAAAAAACAAACATACTCGAAAAATCTGAAAAATATTAAGAGTATTTAAAGTCGTAACAATGTTACGCGAAAAATATGAAAAGTCTCCTAGCGTAAACGGTTTTTGAAAAAAAAGAAGAAAAACGTGAGGTTAAAAATCATCTCCGATTTCGATGAATTTGATCTCAAATTTCATCAAAATCCATTGAATGGCTTCCTGAATTAGATATGTGAGAAGGGAATTTCAGATTCGAAGATTTTCAGATTTTCAAAACTCCTATTTCTGTATCGGTTTTGCGAAAATTTTCAATCTCGATATTTTGATCAATCTTGGTATTACTATAATAGAGAATCTGTTTGTCGGTCTGTGAGGATGTACTCGCAGTCTGTGAGGATGTATTGCAGACGAATTTCCTTCAAACATCATATCTGGGTCACACTGAGAGGCGAAATGGCAATTTCAGTTTTCACATCTTTTGAGAAATCCGGGGCATCTAACATCAGCTTTATCAGCAGCAGACTCCACCCATGGTCTGGGCTAATATGCATGCCATTCATCAACATCAACTTCCTTCATTTTGAGTTTGGCTAGGTTGCTTCATCTGTATGATGAACTCATCATCTGTAAATGACAATCTATCTACGACATTATACTTTCACTGCTTGGATTACTGGCTAATAACGTTTAACTATAGCATCGCATTTGATATTAAACACACCTTACACACAATGCAGAAGACTTACGAGTAAATAACTTTTAAATTTTATTTAATCTTCGTCAAATGAATACTTATTATATTAATATTGTAATATCCCGTAATCTATGCAGAAAAAACCGGAAAATTCTATAAACCAAACGTGTCCATAAAAACTCCATAAACTTCTAAACGAATCCCCCATGCCATTGAAGTCGGTACCAGAAAATGTTTTAAACACATTCATGCAACAAGTAAAGTGACTCGCCCGAGAAAGGAAAACCATAAAAAGCCAAGAGCCATCCAACTAAAAATGACCGTAAATTTAAATCTTCTCCAGATACACAGATGGTTTCGCTCTCCATCAAATGCGTTTATCCTCACTCCACTCAAAGGTCTGGAGGAGGATAGAGGTGATTACTAGCGAAAAGGAGGACTTCAACATATTCAAGCTGTTCTTAGTCTGTGTGTATTGGTTCTGGTTTGGTAGTTCCGCCAGCCTATCTCCTGTCATGCATCATTGAAGTCCTCTTCGTACTCATAGTTGTCGGCTTTAATTAAAAGGAACAAGAAGAAGTGCACAAAGGAGATGAGATGGCATACAGACTCAAATTGGAACGTAAATTCCAGACTTAAGTTGAATTTTCTTTTTTGAGAAATCAAATAGCGCGCATAAAAAGCCAAACTTAGTCCGGAAGAGGATCTCTGGGTGTCGGTTGATCGGGTTTACTTTGATGGCTCCCCACCATCGCCCCTCCGCCTGTTAAGTGCAAATGCAAATAATTTGTAATGCAAACTACGTGCGTAGGTAGGTAGTATGTGTCTGATATCCAATATCAAGGTGTCTAGCGATATTCGTTCGTCTTAGTCGTCGTAAGTACGGGTATCCGCTGCATTCCATTGCATAGCTAACTATTTGCGTTTCAAATGAGGATAGCGGTGCGCTCCCAAGTGCGCCCGAAGTGCATAAATTCTAATTTCACGAGACTGCGGCGCATCCGGAGATACATTTCAAAACAATTTACAACGCTGAGATCTTGGATGGTGATTAAGCTAACCTTGAATTTTGTTAGTGGTGATTTCACAGTAGAGAGGTTCGCTCGTTACATGGCTCTTAAGTTGATGGAGATGATGATGATGATGATGATGACGACGATGATGATGGCGACTGTGGAGATAGATTTGAGAGAATTTCAGGTAATGACTGAAGTCAATCTGTGTGTGGATGAATAACTAACTGCGATACGGGTACATTTCATAATTGCAATGAAGCTTACAATTGATTTAAATTACAGCAACAGTGAGGACGACGGCACAACAGAGAGAAGATTATCATCGTTAGTCGGTGAAAAGGTCAAATTAATTCGTGCATCGTGACTGAAGAAGACACTTTTGGTGATTGCTCTCAATAAAGAATGCAAATTTTCGCGTTTGACATCGGCATTGTGTCCCAGTGTACACCAAGTGGAGAAAGAGATGATGACTCAAGGTTCTGCAGCAATTTGTGTAAATTGAGATTACTAAACAGCTGATGACGAGTGTGATTCGAAGAGAGAGCCGAGAAAATTGGCTTTCCTGTTTCCCGGATTGGAGTGGTTGGGCTTGGGTGCATACTTTGAAACATTTGATTGTTACCACTGGTCTTAGAAAAGTTCATTCAGAAAAATGGTAACCATAGTATCCAGAGTTTTTTGTTATTGGCTAATTCTATTGTCACTCAGATAGGAGACTATTGTTAAAGCAAACAAAAAATAGTGGCAAATTTAGAAGACAAGCCTGAACTATGTCCGAATTGTCAAAGCTTGGTAAAATAGTGAGCACGAAGATATCGAAGACATCGACGAGGGACACAAACGAATAGTTCAGATTTTACTTTAATACTTACATAAAACTGTAGCTGAACCTTGTAACTCAGGCAGTGCCAGTGCGGCAAGGCTCCTTTAGCACCTCTTCAGTATAAGGAATGGCTCTGAAAAAACTTTCCAAAAAGAAACCTCTACCATTTCTCTCAGTGTGCTCCATAGCTCAAGACATTTCATATTATTCGCTCCAGATCGCTTCTCGTCGATGGAGCTACCCACCTACAGTTCAGATACGTTATGCTTATAAAGCTGAGTTCCAAGACAACATGCGATAAACGTTATGTAAAGTTACAATGTGTACCACTGAGTATGAGGTTCTTTCTAAATTCAGCTGACTGTGCTGACTTTACTGCTTGCCACTGGTGTTAGCCCTTTAAGACCAGTGACGCATAATAATAATTCGGTTCGGTTTTCGGAATTGATAAGGAATAATTGGAAAACTTGGCATCACTTCTGAGTTCGCAGTGAGGGGTCATCTTTTAAACGGTTTGAAAAGCTGCCGGACAAAACTGTACAAAAACATAACCAACTAGCTGCCTACATCACCGACAAAAGAGTCAAACTCCGCCGTCAAAAATATCTTTTTCAGTCACACTTGTCGGTTTTGTGACAGGATTAAACGTATCCGGATGGGTCTATGACAACCTTAAAAATAAATATCCGTCTAACAAAAAATTCCTTTTAAGCTTATACAGGTCATTAATCCTTATTTAATTTAACTACCTACCTACCATTATTTTTATTTCATTGTGAAACTCAAATCCTTTAAATTCTTGAATGAACTTCCACTTCAAATGACGTCCAAAGACATTTTCTTACGATGTTTTAATTTCTTATCTAAAAAGTTTCTGAATCCATTAATGAGTCCCCTATAAGAACCCATATTCACCCTAAGTTTTTTCTCACAACGAGAACAATGAACCCATAATCCTTGAAGTACGCCCAGATCGACATACATAATCTAACCTAAATAAGAAAAAAAAAAAACAAACCTGGCAGCATTTCTAGTTACGCATTAAAATTTAGCAGAAGCATATAATTACTGATGCTCTGAGTCCACATTCACGCATTTACAAGTGCTATCTACTAAAAAAGGATTCCAGCCTGTCGCCATCCTCATCGTTGTCGTCGTATTTTCGCCGCATACTTTCAGAACAATTATTCGAAACATTTTTTTTTTTAATTATGCGAAACAATTGGAGAAGGCTTTACTCCATCCACGAATGCTACAGATTCGTCCTAGTTTCAGAACGTCATCCATCCAGAACACACACACACCCAATCGCAATCTGTCATACAAGGCCACAGATTCAACGAATATAGAGAAACTCACAACACTACAGTGTTCCTGCGAGCAATTATTAATAAACAAAAAAATTTAATTATCCAGGGATGTGTTACACATTCTGACTTAAAAGGATAAAATGAGTGCAAAGCAGGACCTCCGTCCCCAACCTTCTCAAACAGCATAATGAGTTAAACTTATTTTAGTGATACAACCTGGCCATTGTACGCATTTGTCCCCGACCCGAGAGGGAGTCCGCACTTTAACCGAAAAGGAATGTGCGCATTCCGAGCGAAGAGGAGCAGAAGGAGTAGGTACCTAGCTCTTTAGAGAGCCCAGTGCCAGTACCGTGTTTTTGAATTCATTGTGCGGTTCCGCATTCATTACCCTTGGTGCAAGTAGTAGTTGTCGTTGGTCGTGTCGCTGCTCAGTGCAGCCCTTAAAAATAAATTCCCACTTCACCTGTATGGGACAAATGAGTGCAGGGATAAGGGGGCAAGCCGGCGCTGTAACCATTTTGTGTCCCTGTTGTAGGTTATATAATGAAAAACTTGTGCTGTAGGTGCACAGAGACAGACAGAATGATACTTAGTATTCGGTGTAGTGCACTGTGATCATAATTGTAATGCATGTAAACTAATTAGGAATTCTTTCGTTGGCACAGTAATTTAAGTACTTTTGTGGAATTTTAAATGAAACCTGCGGGACTAAACTCAACTGAGTGTGTTCTCGTTGGTTTATTTTTTTTTTCGGTCTAAATTGGTTGTGATTTGCGCTGTGCTGAGTTCTGTTATCGGTGTTTGCACGTAGAGACAAAGGATGGTATTTAAGCCATATGTGCAGGTAATGAAGTGGTGGATAATGGTAACCATTTGCTAGAAAGGTGGTACACTTTTGTGGAACATATGTACCTAATTGCGTTTCAGTAGAAGCAATTATGGGTATGGGTGTCCTTCAACTCTAGGCTGAAGTGAGAAGATCCTAGTTATAAGAGAGTAAACAATTAGAGAAATAATTTTGACTTATGTGCCTGAAAACCAACCTGAGCCTAGAATAGATTTCAAAATAGCCATGCTCTTCTAGTTTCACTGAAGTTTGGGTATTCTTAGAGGAAGAGATCCATGCCCTCTTTTGCATTCAAGTGACGGCAGACATCTGTTGTAGTTAAGATTCTGAGCCTTTTAGGCTACTATTATTATTAAGCGTCATCGCCTCGCTTCAAGATATCCATGTATGTAAATGCATATTTTTCTAGTTTCCAGGGATATCCCTGTAGTCCGGAACCTTGAAGACTAGAACGTTGTGTTTTGAACTGAATAGTTTCTCAAGATTTTTTATTTTTTTTTCCCCGAGGGTTGGTGAAAAATCTTCCATAGACATTATGAGGATAGCAAGCGCGTGCTCATAGTAGTGTCAGATTCTTACTGACTAAACAAACACCACCCTGCGATTTAATTTGTTATATATTGCAACTAAGAAGGACCTTATCAAGCAATTTTTCTATGATGAAAAAAACTCGTTTGGCAGGTTACTTTCCACTGAATGATCCTGCATGTTCCGCAATCTAGGCGCGGTTGATTCCTATCCCGCCAAGTCGAAAGGTTTCGTCCTTTGTAGTCGGCGCAATAAATTGCTTTCATCCAGAATTTGTAGGATTGTATTGTTGACATGTCCGATTAGTCGGTTTCTATGCTTTCTCGCGAAGCTTCTAATTTCAGCTTCGATTGTCGAAATTCCGAGATCCCTGTGAATATCATCGTTTCTAGTATACCCCGGTGCGTGGACAATTTCTCTTAGCACTTTATTTTGAAAAGTTTGTAAAATATTGCGGTTTGTTTTCTTGGTGCAGCCCCAAAGTTGTATACCGTAAGTTTCTCAAGATGAGACGGCTTTAATTGCGTACAGGCTGTCTAAGAAAATGTCGATGCGATGTTATTTCATGGAAGTGTTTCCGTAGACAGCTCTCAATAGCTAAAACTGCGAATTGGAACACATTACCGTGATTTGAAAGTTGTATGAAATCGACTCAGACATACAGCTATGAACATAAATATAGTAGCACCGCAAATAATCCTTTTTAAACTTGTCTTGCGTTCGTATATGAAGTCATCCATTGAAATGAGTGCCTTCAAAGCAAGCTACTATAATATGGTAATAATATGGAGCAACACGATCATCTGTCAAAGGAAAGGCAACGGTAAATTTTGATTTGCAATTTTGAGTATAGCGCGAAGAAAAAAATAGTAGCACTGCCCTTTCCTTTCAATAAAAATTGTTGATTTGAGGCAAAAGAAAGTAAAATTGAACTAGTAATGGATTAATTGTTGTACTCAGTATTTGATTTGTTGAATTGTTTTTGTTTTTCACAAAAGTGAACCGCAGTAACATTGCACCATTGAGGGGAGAAAAATGATTACCCAAATGCGTAATGAGGGCAAGGCATACAGGGAAATAAAACGAGTTCTTTTGTGTTCAGCTCCAAAAATATTCAAAAGGAACGAAAAGGAAAACCAGCAAACAGGATCCCTCGGAAACAGCTGTATAGATAAGGAGCGAGATGGAACTGCCTGTCAGTACAATGAAGGTACGCAGGAGACTCCTGGAAGCTGGTTTTTCAATCCAAAGTCTTCGAAAAAAGCTACTTTTGCCATGGTAAAACGACTTGCGTTCGCAAAAAAATATGCTTACAAATGGCGAAATATTTTGTGGACTGATGAGTCCAAAATTGTTTTGTTTGGTGGTCTTGGATCTCGGCAGTATGTCAGGCGTCTTAACACCGAATTCCAACCTAGATATACTCGTACATATCATAAAAACGGTAAAACATGGAGGCTCGAAAATAATGATATAGGGCTGTTTTTTATACTACGATACTGGCCCCATATATCGAATTGACGGTACAATGGGCCAACATGTGTTTGTGAGTATCCTGCAAAATATAATGTTGCCATTTGCAAAGTGGAAAATGCTGAATGAAAAGTGGCCAGCCCAATTTCCTGACTTGAATTCCATTGAAAATCTTTGGGTCGATATAAAAACTGCTGTTTTCACCAAAAAACCTACAAATAACAAAGAATTGTGGGAACAGCAAGGCCTATTAGGAGGAGGTTTCATCAGCTCCCTCACATTAAATCGAAAACAACCGATAAATTAAACTTTTCGAAGATACCTCGTAACTCAATCAGATGACAGAAGCAAAAAAGGTCGAAATGTACACAAGGATATCTCCGAAAGTGAGATGGCTGATGAACTTGCAGGCTTAAAAATAGGAATCCGTGTTACCACTCCAATGTTCTAATCTAATTGACATTATGTGCAAATACTAAGCAAGTGCTCTCCGCTGAGGAGAAGAAAAGATGGAGCACAAATATCGTTTGGCTTGGTACATAGATGGAAACCACTGACAAATTTTGATTATGATTGAGATAACCTTTGCCGTGGCCAGCCCAATGCTGAAACAGAATAAAAGAGTGCACGTGATGTAATCGAAGAAAACTACCGAACTTATGCCAAAAGTTGAACAAGTTACTATCACAAGTTCCGAGATGAGCATGAAAAATAGTCAAAATGTCCAATAGACTGGAGTGCACAATATTCTGCGGCAGCTCACAAAGCAAAGTCGGTAGTTCTGGAAGGTACCATTATATGGAGGGTACAATTAAATGTAAACTGTCAAGTATTTCCTAACCATGTAGTCATCCATTCATCTACCCATTCCTTTACTCTCCGGATTAGTAGTGAATGAAGAACCAACAGAGGAATGCCCTTTAACAGTCGAATCACATAGAAGCAAGCTTCTTTGCCTTTTGCCTTCTTTTAATTGAGTCTACTTCACTGATCCCAACGCCCTTTCTGCCCACAAATAATCGCCCAACAGATTTAAATAACTATCTTCCTACTTACTACCCACCTTATATACATAAGTATTCCCAAAGAACTATAATTGGATTTACTTAATCACTACGAGTATACCGGCGTTCAATAGCATACTCCCAATATACCTCCTTCCCGATGGCTCTCTAATAATCCAATTAATTGACTTATAATCACTCAAGCGTAATGCCTTCAATCTCAATCTTAATATATGTAGCTATTCCTATTGATTTTCTCTTTCTAATCAATTTTCAAACTCACCTTTCGCTCCAGTTCTGGGCCATTCTCCATTGCCAGCATAATTGTCTCTGACAATTTCGAATCGAGCATTTTGATTGTGTTCACAATGCCACTGTCCACTTGAATGTAAGTTGTGACTAAATTTTCAATTGCCTCAGCGACATTTGACCAAGGACTATCCAGCACACCCACGTACTGTGTCAAACATCCCCTAAAAGACACAAAAAAAAAGAAGAAGGAATTCAAACGCAAATTAGAACCAAAATTCAGTGAAACGAAAAGAGGAATATGCCCACCTCATTACGTTGAAACAATAGCTGTAGCATGACTTAATCTGCTTCTTCTGCAGACCAATGCAACTGGGACAATAGCTTATCTTCAGCAATTGCTTCTGGCACGTTTCTGTCAGGTACATAGAGTCCAGTTCATCGGTACTGGCCAATACGGTAGCACTTTGCTCGAGGGCATTCATGAAAACCGTCGCTGTGGTAACACTTTGAAGGAGATTTTTACTTAGCTCCTTGGGGATCTTGCCAAATGGTTGCAAGTCATCAAAGGTATGCTTCAGACATGAAACATAGTCCTCGTGTAGGTCGCCATAGTTGTTCTTATTCAAATGAACTGCCTGGTGGTATGCGACAGGGAAGAGATCCACGAAAAATGTATGCACCGCTGTTTCCAGTGTACTGACCTCGGTTGTGGAGTTCAAGTGTCTGTTTAGAAGAGAAATAAGAAAATAACATTTTAAATTGAATTCTGAAATGATTAAAAAGAATATGAAGTTGTTTGTGAAACTAAAGAAGGACGATGAAGAAATATAATTGGAAAAATTATTGCTTCTGACGCTGTCGGCAATAATCGATATCTGCTTGCTGGCTCATAGAGCATGGATAATATTATCCCTTAGATTGGGAATCCCATTACTGTTTGCAACTGTTTCCTTATGAATAAAATGGGAATACTTTTGTGTGAGTTACTGCCATTGTAAGAAGTGAGAGCAGCTTTTATAATAAACCTGGTAACAGCCGAGCATCTTTGAAAAGGACTCTCCCATTGTACCAACAGTATTTTTGAACAGCCCTTCATGAGGCATCATCAACTGCACCATCTCCTCATGGATTTCAAAACAAATCATTTTCAAGATTCTGTCACTTGCAAGGTAAAAATAATTACGAACAGAATCCTTATGGTGAAAGTCGGATATCCATCTGTCTGTCGTAGTCTCATAACTTGACATAGAAAGTATATGGACCAGAAATGGATTTTACTATCCCGTAGATATAAAGAAAAAGAATAAAAACTAAAAGACTATGTTTCAAAGTTAGAGTGAAAGTCAGAAAAACATATTTGTCTGTCAACAGATATTAGAAAAAAACTAAAGGAATTGTTATTTACTTGTTAAGTACATCGCGTGCTTCATGAGTAACCACTGGCGCAGCTGATTTGGCTAATGCATGTCGTCGCTCTTCTGGAAAACCCATTGATACCAATCGACTCAAAAAAAAATGTTTCATAATCTGTAAAAATCGTGTAGTTGTATTTCGTAAAAATTCAGCCGGTTAAAGGCATAACTACATTCGTCAAAAAGTACAAAAAGGTACAAAAGTGAACAAAATATTGTTTCTCTCTTTTTAATGTACTAAACCTTCTTATCGCTCTGTTTCAGTTTGTAAAAGTGAACAAATTTAAAGCTCGAGGGTCTCTGAGCTTTCACTTTTTCAAAGCTGTAAAAACAAATACACTCTCAAGAACATTTTCGAAATCTTCGTAACAGATGGCTCTGCTATTCGATAATTTTTTATATAAGCAGCATTTGACAGAAAACATTTAAATTTGACAGGAGAAACAAAAGCAATATGGAATAAGTCAATACACTTGTTACACTTTCATTGGAAAAGTAACAAAAATTATTTTCCTTGTTCATCATTGTCTAGATAACGAAAATCTCATCACCTAATCGAGAAGAATCCAACTCTTTGGGACACCAGGAGGAGTGATTACGATCGGGAAATTATTTGATTATTTGATCTTTTTTTTTTATCGTGGGAGATTTTAATTGCCAAAAAGACAAAAGATCTCGCCTGCATATGCGTGTATTTTCTCACTTTTTATACTTTTTACTGAATGTAGTTCTATCTCACACTTTGAATAGCTGTACTTCATTATTTATTTAAGTTATGCGAGTTTTATAGAAGATAGTCGATTGTATGAATTATTAAAACCTTGGCAGCACAGATGATCGCAGGATCATTTCCAGCCCTCGAAACGCCACAATATTGAGTTTCTAACCAGGAAATCTTCTGTTGATGTGATCACTCATTTTGGTTTGCATGTCATAAAATACGAATGTTCAAATTGTGTCAAAGCCTGTGTGATATTAAATGGCGGCTATTATAAATTATGTTTATTATTGTATAACTCTAATTTCGTTACAATCATAGACCAGGAAATAAACAAACAAACACATTGTACCTAAAGACAATTGAATCTGTTATGTAATTTTGCTCCCTTATTTCGCGAAACTAGCTAAAAACATTTCTCTTTCACACGTTTAGAATTTGTTTATTGCTGCAAACAAATAAATAAAATGAATAAACAAATCTGTTTGTAAACTATTGAAGTAAATCAAAAGACGTTATTGGAGCAAAAGCGGTTTTTGAATCTGAATGTGTCAGAATTGCAAAATTTTAATTGGCGGATTCAAAATGGCGCACAAAGCCTAAAGGTATAAACAAATTCAATTTTGTCGTCAACAAATCAAGTTTACTGCATTCAAATGAAGTCAGGATTTTCAAACTTAAAATGGCAGGTCTGACAATCAATTTATTATCCACTACTCGCTGATAATTTTTCTAAGTTTTCTTTGATAAACATTAATTATTTGTTTACAGAAACGAAGGCCGTGAAAAATGCTTACCGTTACCGCTGCAATGAAGCGCAGTTTTTCTTCGTTTCAAAATTCATGAAGCGCTGTAAATAAGCGATGAAGAAGAAATTGGTGTTCAGTGAGAAATCGCTTGGATTGCTTCAGAAATATTGAAGCGCTTTAACTTTTAATTTTTTGAGAGTCATATTGAAAAATACCGTAAGTGCATGAAAATATCTGTACCGGATGGCTTTTTCGTTTTTTTTTTAGCATCAGAAGTACATTTTCATTGATAACTTTAAAATATCATAAAATAAGAAATAAATATAATAACTACTCTACAAGAGAGAGAGAGAGAGAGAAGTACAAGGTAAACGTTTGACGATTGTAATGGTGGTGCCAAATTTTAGTTTCTTTTTAATGCGGTGGGGTTTCAATTAGAATTGTTGATGAACAAATTTTTGGTAATAGTTTTTTTTTTCTAGGACCTAAAAATTACCGTACATTTGACGTACGAACATACTTTTGTTCGTTTTCCGTACAAATACGGTAAACTGCTTCCTATGGACCTCAATACTCAAAAAAATAAATATCTTGCAACGAAAAAGCGGAAGAACTTGTCTCTTCTTTTTGTAAGAATTCTAAACATGAAAATAAGGCTTTAGCCGGTTCTTGACAAGAATAAACCTATTTCTCTTATGAGGCTTAGTCGTAGATAGATAGTGTCATTGGTAATCCACGTGGAGCATCTCTGGATAGCCCACAACGACTTTCAACTATAATACTCGAAAGAGAATTCGTTATGTGTAACTGATAGCACTCGATGCAATCTCTACAGATGAGTAAGAATAAAGCGCTCAAGTTGTAACCTACACATGTCTTATGTAAATGGTAGTGCCATTCTTGTCACTCACAGCTAAGGGAAGATGTAGCTATTTATGGATCCGTCCGTCCGTACTTAATAACAATATTCCTGCAATCCCTGTCAATAGACTACGAGCTAAAAACAAATTCCAATTATATTTCACGTAAGCATCACAAAATAAAATATAAATAAGTATGTACGAGTATGTTGCTCACCTCGTGATTTCCGAATACAATTGGTGGATGAGTTGCCTCGATAGTGGCAACATTCTTCGGTACACCTGTGAGAAGACATTTAATGTCTTATTTTCAGATTGCTCCGTCAGTTCCAGCACGTGATCTGCAAGAAAACAAAAGAAAACGACCAAAACAACATGAGAAAATTGATTAATGTTGCAGATACAAAAAAAAAGAGGGAAAAATATCACAAAAATAGCTCACGAATGTGTACCATGTATCCTAAAAACAAACATAAAACCATATAAGACTTTGTGACAGCTTTTACGGCCGATTTTTTTACGACCACCATGCGTAGAGGTATTTATCACTGACCACAAAGACTGGAGACTTACTAGCAGCATCAGTCGAGGACGGCAGAAGTCAATTATGCGTAAATTTACTGCCCAATTTTTACGGCTTATTTTGGGCTATTTTAGTGGACCGTATTTTGCATATGCTTAAGAGTTGATTTAAATCGTCTATCCTACCAGTCAGCATCACCAATCAAATTTAATGAAGCGTGTGACTAAGTAATATTCAAATTGTGATCCCCTCTCGAGATATCCATATAAAGGGGGCTTGTCTGCCTATGGGCCTCGGTATAATCAATCGTTGTTCGATACAAAATAAAATGATACTTCATCGTCTGTGTCGTGTGGTGGTGGCCATTAGGCAGATACACATTCTGCAGACTTTGCATGCGCTCCGGATGCCAAGACACAAAACCGGTTCACATGGATTTGGCATGCCAACTCTAGCTGGTTGGTACCCACAAATTATCGAAAATGAAGTGGCATGCACAAGATACGTGTAGGTACCGCAAAAATGTGTCTTAATTAACGTATTGACAAAGTTGTTCCTAACAGAGCAACAACGACGCGACGACGACGATGATGAAAAAAGAAAATTAATTTTCGCAAGGCGTTGTTAAAGTGCGAAAGAACATTTGTTTACGAACTCAAATTTGTGTGTGAAACATTCACTAATTGAAAGATTAAGTGGCGGGTATGCCGCTCTGGAGGTTGAAACAAGTCGTCGATGTTTTGAATTCGTTTACGGCATAAACTCAATAGAAGTGGGATTCCCTCTTACCTAATGGAATCTAACAAATTGTGTTCAACACATTTGATCCTGAGGTTGATAACTTTTAATGAACTGAGGTAAGGTTGTCTGTCCAGAACATGTATTAGGCATTAAGTATGCTCAAGGCAATCACCCGAGTACTTTTCGTCTTCCATGCTTATTTGTAAGCATCTAGCATTATGGTTAATTTCCCTAAACTAACATTTAGTTAGGGGATTCTAAGTTATTTTAAAGGTTTCACGTAATAAAGCAAATTTAACAAAAGTCGAATTCAGAGTTGTCATTGTGATTCGTTTTCGCTATTTTCAACTAGTACAGCTGAATTTTGACAGATAGGAAATTTAAAAACTGAATTTAGATTTAACATTCTGCAGCAGTGTAGTACTTTAACGCATTCAATGCTTTATTTTTATACTTTATTCGTGCTCTACTATTTGTGTATCACGAATAATAATCATGAATAAAATCGACTTAGATACGCGTGAACCACAGCTAAACTGTTTCTTATTTTTAGAAGTGACATCGAGACTTTTTCTTATGGCTTATTGCAACATATTCTGAGTAAGAAATGAGTTTAAAAATGCTCAAGTCTAAATGGGCCAACGTGTACAAGGGCAACGTAACAAGATATAGCCCTCATCGTGTAACAGATATGACCCTCAATGAATCTGTTATTAAAAGATTCCGAAAGTATATCGCGGACGTTAGACTATTAAACAGACATAAATCAGTATTAACCACGAATGATCCTCATAGACGAGGTCTACCAATTAGTCATGATAGATTAACAAGCGCATCAGAAACGAGTGACTAATAACCATTCATGATGGACTACCAACCACGAATAACTCAAATGAATGCGAGTCCACCAACTACTCATGACTAAGTTACCAACTACGAACGACTACTGGACTACAACTAATCAATCATGACTGAGTTTTATCGCGAATTATTTACAGAAACAGGACATTGTCTACCAGTTATTCGAGTGTTCTATCTAATGATACCGTCGCAAAGCATGGAAGGGAGCTGTTCACAATGGAAATAGAAAAAGTTGCCGCAATATTTGGGTATGCTTCTAATCTCTAAGTTTACTTTTAGACAATATTTTAGGTAAAAAGGTCATCGAAGGACAATAATATTATTTGGCAGTATCGTAGGATATTCAGCAGATCCTGGGAATGCGATTGGTTGATAGTCGATAGCGAAGTTTCTCAAACGCAAATTAAGAAAGCTACAGTACCTTGCATGCGATAGGATTACGAGTACTGGTGCGACTGCTGCAATGAAAATTTCTGAAATGTAATTTATATTAGGTACGTTATTAGACAGTGGGAAGTAGGCTGCAACTTTTCATGCTATAAATATATGAGCAGAGAGAGAACCGAAACCGATAGCATTCCGAAATACACTGCGAACTCGGATATGCGCCCTGAATAAACTAAATAAGTTCAACAACGAGAATCCCGCATATCAAAGCTGCATGTTGCAGAATCAACACTAACACAACCTAAGGATCAGAAGGGATTTTCAAGTCGTGTACTGATTTGGTTAACATTTTGAATGGCTATACTTCTGTGACTACTATAGTCAACACTTCATTGATCACAATTGGATTTATTATCACAGGTTTTTGTGAGAAACTGCAGTCGTGAATTCACTGTAGTCCGTGTATTAAAGAAGCCACTTCAAGTAATCACTTCACCATGTGGTGAAGAATATTCTACTGACTTGCGTAACCTTCATTGGTCGTTATTCTGAGCTTTTTAAGAGGCAGTTTTGAGCTACATAGCAAAATCTAGGCGCATGAAATAGCTTGCAACTAAAATTGTACGTCCAGGTCTAGGTTACTTTTCAACTTCCATTTTTGTTCGCCTTTTGTGTATTCTTCCTCTTTTGTAGTATTTTTTATAAGAAAATCAAATTTAAAATTACTTCAAAAAGTTGGTTATACGTTTAATCGATTGGATGAGCTCGCATCAAACATATGTGTATGATAGGCCTTTTTGAATTATGGTTCAAATTGGCCATAACCTATGCACTCTATAAAATGACGAGACTTCTGAGGCAGATTTATATACGCTCTCTTTTTGGCCTACCGCTTCTCTATGGATCAACAATAGTTTCTTGGTTTTGCGAGACAGTCTTCACCGGCATTATTTATGCATCAATTGCTGCTCAGCATAAGACTACTAGACACCCAATGTTAAACAACTTGATCAATGAAATTGTATCTCTTTTCCTAAGTCTAGATGTTTTCTTTTTTCGTTGCGACCTTGGCGATTCGACGAGTGTTAGTAAAAAGCACATCAATCTACTAAGAAACTTGAGATGAATAAATAATGTCGAAGATATCTCAAGCAGCAACAGACGAAGATGAATAGTCCCACAGCCAGAGGCCGTTAAACGCCAAATGATGTACGACTACCGAAGGAATTTACGTGCCTCACAAAGTTGTCCAGATAAAAATATAACCTTTCGGTGTAAAATCTAATTGCAACGTAGAAGTTCACCTTCTCTCAGACTCCGGATATTTATACGTGTGCTAATTCGATTCTCACGACACCATTTTTACATACTCCACATGACATTAATTAAAAGCAGAAAATAAGCAACACCAAAAAACATAAAAATAACTGCTCCCCCAATTCCCCACAGAAGGTGACAATTTTTCAACCAACGTCCGATCACAGCTGGACACCTCGAGTTTCACTGTTTAGACAGCGCGAATTTGCATATTCGTGGGGATCGCGTTCGGCTAGTTCACCTGTTATAGCAAATTGTTTTGCTTCTTTTTTGGTTTCTAATTTCTTGGAAAAGTTTATAGGTCAACACGAGACGCCAGCATTATGTTGTGTCTACTACTGGCTGACACTTTAGAAGACAAATTGCGTTTCGAAACTGCTTATTAATGAGTGATTAAATGAGTGCGAGCAAAATATCTCAAGGGCTTGCGCGTGTTGCAGATACAGATATACTCTCTCTCAACATTATCACTAGACTCAGACTCTTTGTGATGTGTGCTTTTTTTAAATCTAGTTTCGTATTGCAAAGTGTAGCATAGGACTTGGTGAGTAAATAAGTCTCTGCCCGTAAGCCATGGCGTCTAATTGAATATTTATCTGGAGGCGCAATCATATATAAAAGTGCGTGTGTGTTTACCTTCTTCTTTGCAATTTTTTTTCCTGATAAAATCTATGAGACGATCTGTTACATCCTTTTCAGAAAAATAATTGAAAAAAAAAAAAAAAAACCATGCGAATGTGGGCGCACTTATGAAGACAAAAAAAGGATTATGAGAAGGATTTTGAACGACACGAGAAAGGTGAAACTCCATCTTATGTGCATGCCCAAGGGTATCGTCACCAGCCATCACCACATAGTTGCTAAGGGCGGGTTAAGATGAGATTTTCTTTATTTTTGGAGTGCAAAAAAAGGAAGAAAAGACGTTTTAATGATGGAAAATTGCAATTAAAAGAGATTTGTGTGCACAGTGAAGATAAATCGATTGCTTGATTTAATTAGAGGGATAAGATTAAGGAGAACATGACAGGCTTTGAGTTTCAGATGCAATGAAGGTAGGGTGGTACTTTTTTTTTTTGTTTTCAATGCACTGTGAGTGACTAAACTTTGTAATGAAATGAATGTACAAACGTAGGTATAATATAATTTGTCCCTTTGATTTAAACAGAGAGAGTCTCGAACTGTGGGTGGAGAGTCACCAGGACACTCTAAGGTCAACAGTTAATATTTGTGATATTTTCATTCTTTTCGTTCTTTATACTCGTATAGAGTATAGTTTCTATCTGTCCCTAGAAACATTTTAATTATAAAATATTGTTGACGCAGGTGACAGTGAGCCTAAATGTGCTGACATAAGCGAGTATCCAATGTTAGAATATGACTCAGTTTCTATATTAAAGTAACCTTTCGATTCAAATTATTGACAAATATGATAAAATACTTTCTACTTCCTACATAATTTCAAATTATATTTAGAAAACTCTTCCTTTTTGGATTTCTCAATTACACTGATTGGTTCAGTTATAGCAAAAGGATAAATGTCATGATGACAGAGCTGTCAATGTGACGTTTGATAAATGGAAATCAGTCTCTAGAAATAGCGTACCTGATGAGTATCAATGAATATATAATACAGGATTATTTTTCTTATTTTTTTTAGGATTTTAATTTAAAATAAAGTAAAAAGTATTAAAGATTTCAATGAATTTTTTTAAATTAGGAACTACATTGGTTAAATGGCCGCCACGAAAGTTTTTACAAACTTCGATTCTTGTTAGGTAATTATTGATGACTTTTCGGCATATTTCTGACTGTATTGCGGATGTTAGTTTATAAGTACTTATTTGCATAAACACGATCTTTAGCATAGCCCCATAAAAAGAAATCCAACGGTGGCCAATTTATGTCGCCAAATCTCGAAATTAATTAGCCAGGGAACTTTTCGTTAATAGAGTCAAATTTATATGTATTGTCGCTCACATCAATGTCTTCAATTTCAAGCCAAACAAAGTTTTTGTTATTATTTGACCATAGCGCACCTTAACAGTGTTGCCTTCGTCGTTAAAAAGAAAAAAATAATAAAAATAAAAAATACGGCACCAAACTGTCACCACATTTAGAATCTCAGAACCCCAAATTCTCCAATTTTGTTTGTTTACATAGCCGCCGAGCGAGAAATGGGCCTCATCGCTGAAGAAGATTTTGTTCAAAAAATCGGCGTCAACTTTTTAATTTTCCAGCATCCAATTAGCGTATGTTCTGTGCTTTCTATGCGTTGGCCGGTGGTTAAATGATATTGGAAAATGTCAAATCAAGAATGGATGACAAATGGATTTGACTGATGTCATATGGCAGAAATGTGAAATCCCAACATCGAAATGAACAATCTTTAATATAGTCCATCCCTCTTCTTCTAATCCAGCTCTTATAAAATGGGCGTGGTATTGACAAATTTTCGATTGAAATAAAATTACAGCTTTTCCTCAATTTTTAAACGATTAGATCAGAAAAAGTTTTCATTGAAAAGCTTTCCAACACAGCTTTACTCTCGGATGTTTGTCAAATCTTTGCGAGAAGTGGACACATAAAAAAATATCTTAGGAGATACGAACTTATGTCCCCTGCTCAGTGGTCCACACAGTGGACTGTAAAAAGAACACAGTCACGATTATTGAAGAAAACACACCAAAAAGACTGCGTGGTCCTTATAGAACAAGACAATTCCAAAGAAGATAATCTGTTATGAAAGTTGATAGTGGAGACAGCTTAGAACTGGAAGTCTACTAAACGGATTTGATACCCGAACAAAATATTTACATACATATTCGAATATGATGGAACACTGTAAGTTCCGAAAATACTTCAGGAAGGTCTAAAAAAAAATGTGAGATATAGACGAACAACAGAATAAGCTGTATGGAAGCCTACCAAATAGACGAGAGATACCTCACGTGTCTCGATCCAATCTAGCTAAATTTTCGAAAGGAAACTAAGCTAAACGAGGTGCTCTAGACCGAGATTTGTTGGTGGTTGTAACGGCAGTAGTGTTAGTAAGATAAAACTTGCAAATATGAACCAAGGCGACGAAATACCGAATATCACAATGCTTTCATTGCCAGACGCATATTGTAATATTAAAAAGTCTCTTTCATTCACCTCTGATTGCTGTTTGATTGTTTTCAATTAAAATAAAATTCTTCTACAACTTCTCCGCATCTATTCGCTCATTAACGATTCAGTAAAACAGGCTACATTTATGATCATCGTATTTCTTCAATCGAAGGCCTATTCACAGCTGCATTGCAATCGCAACTATATCACCAACTTGCTTTCTATAAATATACTTTGCCACTTTTATTGCAAGCAAGCCGAAGCATCATCCTCGCTGTCGTATATTTATTAATGTCAAATTAAATAAAATCTCAAGACAACAAAATATCAAAAAACGCCGCGCACCATACACTGTACACTAGCTGTTGTACTCAATAAAAATAAACGATCTTCTCAACCCCGTCCAAACCGGACGCTTCAAAACTGGTTGCGCTCTTCAAATGAATTCCTTATTTTTATATGCACATACATATGTACATATGTGTATAAAACAGATGTTTTGTGTTCTTTAAGCTAAAACAAACAAATAAACAAACGAGCTTCCTTCGATGATCGTTGCAATACTATGACTCATGCTGGATCGTAGAGTCGAGTCCATTTGACCAAAAAAGCCATAAAAATCGATCGAAACAAATTAAGCATTTAAGCTTCCAAAACGATCGATGGCTCATTATCATTTTGAAAATAAACTAGCACACTGCTGCAGCGATCACAAACGATCATCATTTGGATTTGATCATCGCGAATGAGATGAGATCGACGGAAGGGTACTGGAAGAGGAAGAAAAGCAACAGAAGAGCTGTGCGATGATTGAGTAATCAATGCAAATGAAGAGTCGAAAAAAAAGATACATACTCAACTCGATGAAAATAAATTTATAAAAAAAAAAAAATGTTCAAGAACGATCGGCGGAGAAAAAAATAAAGCACAGATGGTTATGTGCAGATATAGATACTATGGATAGATACACTACATTACATTGCCGCCTTTTTTGATCTGATGCATCTGTGGCTGATTGCAGAATCTCTCAAGCCAGATCGCAGATGTACAATTCAGCAGCAAGCAGATAAAGCGTATTTTATTTATTTTGATTGCGCTTCTTATTTTGTTTTTTTTTTTATCTAAATTAAGAAAAATTGACGTAGGTATGCAGCAGCATGACTTTGGTTTGCCGCCGCTTGGGGATGAACTTAAATTTAATGATTTTTTGTAGTTTTATTTATTTGTTGAGTAATTTTTGCCTGAAAATGGGAAGGGGTTCGCTTTCTGCAAACGTTTAATAAAAAAAAGAAGGAATTCCTAATTATCGAAATGGTATTTGAGTGTTGACTAGAAATTAACAGGGCTCCAGACTTTGATGGAAATACTCGAGTTTGAAAGGCGACGTTTATATTTCAAGATAGCCTTTGTTACTACAAGTTTAAATTCTTTGAAATAATTTAATATTCCATTCTCTTATTTTTCATGATAGACAGCTGAAAATAGAGCCCTATTAACGATCGCAAGTTGAGATACAAATCTGGCGAATATATACATAGGTAGATACATATTTGTTTGATATTTAGTGACAAAATAGGTGAGTGGAAAACAAACAATAAGAAAAAAAACATTTTTGATCATAATTTCTTGGACTTTGACATTTTGTGCCAGACATTTGAAACGTCAAACATTTGACATTTCTAGATCGCTACTGATTTCAAACGATGTCATCTTCAAATTTATTGTCTCGAACGTTTGGCATTTAAACCTTTTGACGAGGTTTTGCATCAGGAGTACTGGTCTGTCGTTTAATTTCAAATTTAAATTCTACATTTTGTTAAATGTGTATGTATACAGTGCTGATCAAAATAATAGGTAATGAAGTGTAATAGTGATGGCAACACTTAAATCAGATCTCTGTCAATGTTTTTTGCAAACTTTAACAGTACTGTTACTTGAACAGACAAATTTAACTTGGTTTAATGTGTGTAAGAAAAGTCATCTGTTGTGTATATTATTATTATTAGTAGTTTTACAGCAGGAAGTGTGAAAGAACGCCAGTTTGTGCCTGATCAAAATTCATTCGGGATTTTCTGTTTTTTTTTTATTCAGCAAAAGGTGATCTTCCTAACGATTTTTATAACTTAGATCATTATTATTAAAACTGCAAAGCTAAATATTAGTTTCCACAAAAAAGAAGATATTTTCTTTCATTACGCAAGTTACGCTGTTTTTTTTTTAATTTTACCTATTATTTTGGCAGCACTGTATATGTGTAGTATTCATGTATAAAAACTGTTGACTCTGGTCAAATTGTTTGACATCGATCAACTATTTGACACTTCGCGTGAACATTTTCGTGATTATGTCAAATGGATTTACTTCATTGGTCATTTACCATGCTTAGTAGAATGATTAGTTCGCAAATGAAGGAAGTACCTTCTGAAGGAACTCTATTATTTGTGTTAACTTTATGACTTAAAGATATTGGGCGTCTTAATTTACAAATTTTATGTTAAAATTGAAATCAATTTTATGGACTTTTCAAATAATGTCAGATTTTTATTTGGAACTGAAAAACAATGTAATACGGATCCAAACCGTCTGAAGCAAGTGTTTGACAGCGAAGCAAAGAAAATTAAAAATTGTCTGAAAATGTGTCAAACAGTGAACCCAATACAGCATTTGGACATACTTTTCTGTGGCACTACTTAATCGCGAAAATTTATTCGAAAGGGGTCCAACCTTCATTGTTTTGATTTGATTCATTCGATGCTTGTATACTCGGAGAAACTTGGTGGAGGATATGAACTTCCAAACGTTTTATAACATGAAGAACAATAATAATTAAATAAATTTGAAATAAATTTTTGATTTACGGTAAGAAATTCGGTAAATTTGTGTATATAACTAAGATTTAAGGGAACTTTTAAGATTAAAATCGTCATTTGAGCAAACTTTTAGAGTAATGAATTATTGTTGTAACGAAGTGTTACAATTTTTCCCAGTGCATCCCATTTTCAAAGCCGCAGCCGAAGTTTTCACAACAACAACAAGTATGAACATCGGGTGAATCTACTTACAACGGTACTGGGTTCTGATAATGGATAAGCATGTAAGCACTTGAAAGAAGCCCGCCCACCATGGCCTTGGGTAGTATGTGTGCGCCTGTGACCCGAATTTTGCAGGTTTGAGCACCAGCGGGGGAAAACAACCAACAGCCACCCGAGCATAAAAGATAAACGAATAATACCTAAATTGTCCAACTATTACGAAGTTTCTGCCTGGTAGTACAATGAACCAAATTGAGTCTGAGTGCTCCATTAAAAAAGAAAACCCAAAAGCTGTTAGCCTATTTCTATAGCCCCATTCAGCGTAAATAAAACTTGCTCACCCAATTCGCTTTGGTGGTTTACTATTTACTTTCATAGGTCCTTCCATCAGGGTTCTTTCCCTAGAGTTCAGCCCATTTTGCGACTTTTGATCTCGTTCACCGTTCAATTTTGTTCCAAGTAACCAATTAAATAAAACTACAACACAAACAGAAGCCAGACCCTAGAGCCTACATCCTATATGGGCTGTTTGCGCCAACTATTTATTTTAAATATCGACATCCTTATTTCCCCTTCTTCATCTTTTACATATTTGCTTTTAATACTTCGACACATAGCACTTATCTACATGTCACACTCTATCGCTGCAAGCTCAAAAATGAAATTTAATTTAAAAGAAAACTCGATTGAAAGCATTTTCACTAGCCATATGGCATTTTCTGGTTGTTACCCTTCAAATACCCACAGCCGTTCGACACTTTTTCTGTGTCATCCCCGTCCATGCTCCTTCCTGGACTATCTTCGAAACAATAAAAATGCATTAGTAGTCCAGAAATCAGAAGAGTACACACACAGAGCATAGCAATCCCGGCGAGCAACCGTCCGCAACACCACATCATCCGACCTCATGTCCATTTTAATTATTCAATTCTAAGAGCATGAAATTCGTTTGGAAATTTATTCCTTCCCCTGGACTCCATTCCGCGCATCTCTCGTCCACCATACGGTCGATTTCTTTATTATTATTTTTTTTTTTATCGGGACGCAGGACTAACAACAACAGCTAGAACGAGAGTAGTCAGTGTTCCCTTATTGCGGCCACACTGCCAACAAAACACAAACAAGGCTAGAGGACCACGCGATGGAGATGGAATGCAAAAAAAAGGCAATAAAATCACCGGCTCGCTCCAACTCCATAGTGTGGAGACCATGGTGTGTACTATGTATGTAAAGAAAGGCGGTTTTATTAAAAATGTACTCCGTATGGAGGACGACAGGTACGTGTTCACAGTTCATGAAAAAAAGGAGTACGAGTTCCTATTCCAGAGGAGCATAGAATACGTGTTTTTGTACCCCGTGTGGGGAGAGAGTAGTAAACCTAAAATCTTGGTTTGGGGCGAAAAAATGTCGAAGAACCAGTATTTGTGCATTTTATTCGCCGCGCCGCACCAAGAGGATTAATATCTTCTTTTTTATTCTTCTTCCTTCATCTCGTTCGTTGTTCTTTTTTTTGTTTTTTTTTTTTTTGTATGTATATGGGATGCCTTTATTTCCTTTTTATTTTCTCGGTTCTGACTTTTTTACGGCTCATCCCTGGAGCGTAACTACATATTCCCACGCTTAAACACCACACACATTCTCGTCCAAATACGGCCCACCAGCTTTTTGTGTGTTGGCCTTTTTTGCATTCCTTTAGCACCATTCAGAGAGAGGCAAAAGGATATCCTCTAAAAACAAAAAAAAAGAAAAACAAAAAAGAGAGATGAGCTCTGGGATGGACATAAAAAAAAAAAGAAAAAAACAAGAAACACAAACGAAGTCTTCCTCTTTTTGGAACTTTTCAACACTCATCGTTCGTTTGGGGGTATTGCCGATGGCAAAAAGGGGGCTTTCCTCTTTCTCTCTCTCCAAATGAATTGTGGGGCCGAAGGGAAGGTTTTTCAATAAATTTTCAAACTGCAAAGTGAAGAGGTTTATTATGTGCATGCCGGGTACCGTTTCTTCGCTTCGTGAAGAAGATTGGGTTTTATTTCGCAGACGGTATTAGGTGTTAGGAGTTTTATTTGGATTCAATTTGAAATAATGACAAAGGGACTGGGGAATGGGCGGAATTTATACACACAAATGTTGTCTGAGGGCAACAATTCACAAGGCTCATCCTTGAGAAATGGTGATGATGTAGCTAATTTAAAAGGAAGAGTATCTTCAGGGAATAGATACGTACTGAATGATGAGGATCGTGTTGCAGCATAGTAATGGTAATGATTGAGGTCGAAGGTACCGTACCAGTAGTTGTAGTTTATTGAAAATACAATTTTTAAAGTAGGTTCCTTGCAAGTGGAAAAACTAATTGAAAAACCTTTAAGAAAATCTCAAAAATGTCAAATAAGCAAAAAGCTACTGCAGAGAAAACTAGAACTTCGTAAGATGTTGCAAAGGAAAAGAGATCCAAGAAGATAAATCTGTTGAGAGGCAGGTACTTTAGGTTAAAAATAATAGCGAATACTCGTAAAAGAGCGAGGATACTTCTGCGAAAGAATTTTGTGAAAAAAAGAATTTTGTCATGCAAAAAGAAACTATGTTGGTAGGTACGAGTACTAAATCTTCAGGTTGTAATAGTTTCCAGTTTACCATATTTAATGAGAAAAGCTGTTCCAGTCGTACCATGTGACATCGTAGAGAATTATATTGTGAATTTTTGGGGCCACAATTCTGTACAAGTAACGATATTGATTATTTTCGTTCTTTTCAGGATTCTGCTCTCATGATGAAAGATAATCTGTTACACACAGTCTTACAACTTTTGAAAAAAGTGTCATTGAAAGTTGGAATTTGGACCAAAGTGGGTTTTGTCAATCCACCGACAGTAGGGGACAATTTGGTGGACATGTTACTTATCGAAAAACTTTTCAAAATGTGATGAATTGACAAAATGACATCTACCATCTCCCATATTGTTCTTTCGCAAATAGTTATGTAGCCAATTTCAAGGCGAATCATTCGATATTTTATTCATGAAAATCGGTTTAATCCATTCAACTCTAGAAGGATATAACTAAACATGATCACAGTCACGTGAAACACATAACTTTCCTTTTGGCTGAACAGCAGACGGGTAAAAAAAAATAAATCACACCTCAAAAACTCAAAAATAACACAAGACTAACGAACATACAAGTGAACCAAGGACAGGAGATCGGTAGCAACATTGGAAGCAAGTTTATGCAGCAAGTCAACATGTATGCCCCCTCTGTTTAGACAAGAGTCATCTGATTCATATACAAAGCTGCGCTGCATAGAAGGTTTGTGCTTTCTTCGAGCAGCACAAAAGGAAAGAACTGACTCGGTGGTCGCAACTTTACGAGCGAAGAAAATCCTGAATTCTGAATTCCATCGAAAAATTATCAATGCAACAATTGCATTCACAAAAAGTGACCGTGTGGTGTGGACCGTGTTCATGCCCGAGGTGTGATTGGACCGTATTTTTTCGTCGATGAAAATTATCGCCATGTTACGGTCAATGGAGTTCGCTATCGTGCCACGTTGAAAGACTATTTCTGGCCAGAATTGGATGGACTTGACATCAGTGCTATGTGGTTCCAACAAGATCGTGCCACATGCCACACAGCTGGTCAAACAACTGATCTATTGAAGGGGAAGTTCGGTAAACGTGTAATCTTGTGAGATGGTCCGGTCGAATGGCCAGCTCGCTCATGCGATATATCGCCGATGGATTTCTTTTTATGGGGTTACGTTAAGTCGTTGGTTTATGCCAACAAGCCAACAACGTTAGAGGAGCTCAGGAACAATATCGAACTCGAAATTACCAACGTTCCGGCCGATATGTGTGTAAGAGTGGTGGAAAATTGGCTCCAAAGAATCGATCGCTGCAAACGTGCTCGCGCTAGTCATATGATCGAGATCGAATTCCATATTTAAATTTAACATGTGTACTACACCTGGAATAAATTTTAGCCCGATGTCTCAATTATTCTGTGTTTTATTTAAATACAAAAGTGTTACGTCCTTATTGAAAAACCCTGCACAAGAAGGTATGAAGAACATGTCAAAGCTACAGAAGCCTCTAAACACAAAGAAGCAAATCTAGTGGTCCTGGAAATTTGAAAAGACAACTTGTGCTAACTGTTAAACAGCGAAGACAACAAGGTTGCAGGAGCTAACGGCCTAACTGCCGAGTTACAGCAGGAAATGATTTAGCACGGAGCATCGACCAACTCCTCTGTAATATATGGAAGTATGCCCGATCGTTTGCCGATCCTCAAGAAAAGGAGACCCTCTGAATTGCACAAATTACAGAGGAATCAGTCTTCGAAATTATTTATTAGACCTGGTTTGCCATTGTGGAAGCCTTTAAATATTTCGCTAAGCTCGCTAACAAGGAACACCTTGAAAAAACGTGCGGCAAAGCTGCTCGGGTGAGTGCAGCCTAATTCAGAATAATGACGAACATTGAAGGACCCAGACAACAAAGGAGACTAGTTCTGTCAAGGGTGGTGCAGTCCATCATAATGTATGCAGCACCAATATGGGCCAAAAGAAGTGACAATTAAATCTTTCGCCAGAATAATTAACTCCGTCAACTGAATGTGTGCACTGAGGGTGTGCTGTGCATTTCGGACGAAAGACAACGGAGTATGGGAGCATGGCAGTAGAATGGAACCAGTCTTCGAAGGGAAGATGGACCTATACACTTATGCCGATAATCCAAAAATAGATGGATTGGCAGCATGGAGAAGTAGATTTTTACCTCAATCAGCGTATCTGAACCGATTCGAGTTCAATGAATCTCCCACCTGCTTAAATTGCGGAGAGGCCAGAGAAGATGCGCAGCACGTATGTTTTCAGTGCCCACGTTTTGATATAGAGCGCAGAGATCTAGAGTGTTTCTTCAGAGAATATTGCAAACCTCATGATAGCATCGAACACAATATGGGTTACAGGTTACAGGTTACAGCAATAATCATGAGGGAACTTCGACGGTTGGAAAGAGTAAGGAAAAGCAACAGTGAAAATGAAGCCCAGACGACATCTCTCATGGAGCAAAGAACGGCAAACGTTGAACCCATTTTTGAAGCAGCAAACTGGGGAAGAAAAGCATAAATTGGTAACCAGTCCCGCGAAGTAATACCTAACTGCAGTCCCGCGGGGAGAATGGTTGAAGTGTGAAGGTGGCATTGAGTATTCAGGTTTGCGAATCGTGGATGCCAGTAGCCCGAAGAAGATTACACGTTTCTTGGCGCAACCAAAAAAAAAAAAAAAAAACCCATGAGCTCCAAATCGACACTCACTATTCTTCATCGATGTACACAGGTACATGTCAGGTTCACTTCATCCAGCTTTCCTTTAGAAAATTAAAAAAAAAATAAACTGAAGCGAATCTAGAGATTGTAAGTTTCTCTCGTCTACATTATAGCTCACAGGAACAGGCAGCCCTCTCCAAAGCTTTGTTTCAGAATCTGTAAGCCGTTGCTTTATAAAAATAAATCTCAGGAAGCGATTTTTTATTTTTGAGTTAACAGAACAGTGAATATGTGGAACTATAGAAGATTACAATTTGACCATTCGTCACCTAATTATTAGCGGCTGACCCTTCCTCTTCATGGATTTGTGGATTCCATTGTACTGTCTGACTTCGTATGTACTGATCTCCCTTACAGAGAGTATGACCAGTCGTAATTTTTTAAAGTTCGTTCTTACAAAAGGCCGTTTCAGATGGTGCACACACTCCACGTTTAAGCGAAACTCCCGCAGTTTAGTATTTAACATGGTTGCTTTGCTTCTGTAGATTTCAGTCCAACGAAACTAAACAAAATAAATATTTGGCGCAAACAGCCCATATAGGATATATCTAGCTTCTCGCAGCCATTCTTGATGTGCGTGTTATATTTTTCACACAAAAGGAAGGAATCTTCTGTGTTATACCGAATCCGAACCTCACGAAAGGTGAGAACGTGAAAAACTTTTTTTGTGTTTTTCTGAGATTCGAACCCTAGCTTTCGAAAAACTATTGAGCCACATCGAGACCAGAATTTGTGTACTCTTTCTATCTCGTAAATCAAGAGGTTCCATAGCGATTGCTATTCTATTGTACGGATTAAGGGAGTGTTTGGTTTAAACTTGGTAAAAGCGCACCACACAAAATCATAGAAAAAATCTGCAGAAAGTAAGGTCAGCTAGTACCATGCTGATTTCTCCAACTAATTTATGCCACCATTCTTCTATGAAACTATCTATTTAACTGGAAAAGAAATCACTAACATTTTTCAAAAGACTTTTGAACTCCGCAATGAATCATTCATTTCTTAAAAAAAACAATCCGTGGGGGGTGCCAATTTCGACACACTATTTTTCATAAATAATTAAAAATGAAAATTTCCATAAATAAAACCACCCCTTAAAGATTTATTTCATCAATATTTATTCTTAGAAATAAAACAGAAAAACCGCCAGACAATAAATAACCTCTAAGTGGCTTTTAGAGCTCACTATCTTATTTGCTTATCAGAAGTGGGAGTACAACATCGGAATTCTAAAGTTCATAGGTGGCGCTAAGCCTTAAACACAACGTCCTACTTGCTTACATAATATTGTATTATTATTGAAGACGCTACTTATTTAAATACACAGTCAACTTTATTATTATTTAGAAGTCGTTGAACCAAACAATTTGATTAGTTTCTTTGTTTTTATTACGAAAAAAAAGTCGTAAAAAATAAATTGATTAGCTCGAGTAAGCTATTCAACCACGACGCGAATTAATTTAAAAGGTAAATACTGGTAGTAGTGTTTTTCTTTTTTTCTAAACTCCCTACGTAGTAAACAATAACGTAGAACTGCCTTAATAAAACAAATTAATGAATAAAAGCCATCATAATAAAATTTCAATTTAAGGTGTTAGTCCATCATAATAAAAAAAAAAAAAAAATTAAAATAAATAGTTAAATGGCTTTACTGACGTATTTTCGTTTTTAGAAGTGGGAAGTCTTTTACTAGAGTGATGTTATATTTGTATAGCTTGTTTCATTAGATAAATGATTAATTGTACTCGTAGTGTCAATGTACTACCGTACTCGTTTTCTATGACTGATCTGTAGGTTTTTCTTCCAATCATATACGTTAAGAATTTCTCAAAAAAATTAACAACCAATTTTGAGTAGGAATAGAAATTCACCCTCTAAAATCCTTAAGAGAGTCTATCATCCTAAGGAACCTTAACCACAATCAACAGGTCGAAATTTATAATCCTAAACACTTAACATATTGTTCCCATTTATAGAGAGAGTTTGGGAAGCTGGGAGCTTTTCTGACGGGAATGACGTCAAGCTTCCTAAGAAAGAAAATTTAATGCAGTGTAAAAATTGTAGCTAAGATAATAGCTGAAGTCATCCTGGAGCGAATCAAGCAACATCTCGAAGACATACTCGATGCCGAATAAGCAGGTTTCCGATCTGGATCCTCAAATCAACCACCTGCAGATCTACATAGAGCAGTGCGTTGAATATATGTCCATTCGAGTACATACGAGGGCAAGGTGAAAAGTTCTCGGCGTGACAATGAAAGACTTTTTCTACATAATCTCACTTGACTTCAACACACTTGGTCCAGCATTTCTCCAAGATCAGAATTCCTTCTCGGAAGTGAGAGTCTGGAAGGCTGTCAAAATATTCATCTACGGGCCTCTCAACTTCTGCATCGCTTCCCAGAAACAAATTTCTTCAAGTTTGGGAACAGATGGAAGTCTGAGGGTGCCAAATCAGGTGAATAGGGGGGATGACCGAGCAAATCGTACCTCAAATCCCGCAGTTTTTCCATCGCCAACGCACACTTGTGTACAGGTGCATCGTCCTGGTGAAAGATGATTTTTTTCTTCTTCAAGCCAGGCCTCTTCTCGCGAATTTTGACATCCAGCTGGTCAAGAAGGTTATAGTAATATTCGCCTGTAATTGTTTGCCTTTCTCAAGGTAATCAATTATTAACAGGATCCCTTTCGCATTCCAAAACACACTGGCTATGACCTTTCCGGCAGATGCGATCGACTTCGCTTTCTTTGGCGCAGAAGCACCAGCTTCAACCCACTGCTTCTACTGCTGTTTCGTTTCTGGCGTGTAGTGGTGGACCCATGTCTCATCCACAGTAACAAATCGCCGCACAAAATCGGTCGGATCCCTATTGAATCGGTCCAAAGATTGCCGCGAAAATCGTTTGCGCATTTGCTTTTATCGGCATTCAGCAAATGCGGCACCCATCTTGCGCAGAGCTTTCGCATCCCTAAGTTTTTGTGCAAGATGTTTCGCACCCTCTCTTCCGATATACACACAGCCTCAGCTATCTCACTCACCTTCACTCGCCTATCGTCCAACACGATTTTCAATGGTTTCGGGTGTGGTTGCGGTTTTTGGCCGTCCTTCATGTGGGTCATCTTCGAGGGACGTGCGACCACGTTTAAATTCAGCTGCCCACTTTTTAACGGTTGACATGGAAGGAGCAGAGTCCCCGTAGACTTTTGTCAACTTTCGATGAATTTCCTTAGGGGTTAGGTTAACTCATCCAAAACGAAGAATTTTATCACCGCACGATATTCAAGTTTATCTTTTTTAACGAAAAACACGCAAGACGTCTACTGCAAAAATTCGTGTAAAGTTGAAAACTTGTCATACGAACTAATGAGAAGTGCACCCAGGTAGGAAACATAAATGTTTGCTGATTGGAACGCCATCTCTGTGTCAGGCCGAAAACTTTTCACCTTGCCCTCGTAGATCGCCACTTCACCTACTGTCAACAGAGAGTTTACTTGCAGTGCCTCACACAAGAGAAGCCCAAAATATGGCGAAGCAATACAATCAATTAGAACACTAAGCCTAAGACTGTTCCGCTTCAACGTTGTATCCGTGTTGTTATGCAGATGTAGCATATGGAGAGTGACCATTACTATCACGAGAAATCTGCAAACGTTTGTTAACAGGTGTCTGCGCAACATCTTAAGGATTTTCTGGCCCAATCGTATCTCTAACGAACACATCCACCAGAGAACGGGCCAGGAACCAATAGGCCCAACCATCCAACGACGGAAGTGATAGTGGATCACAGTGGATTCACACGTTCCGAAAAAGTGACAGTTCCATAGCCAACCATTGTATGCAATGGAACCCTTTAACCCAGGATGGTAGAATACCTGGCAGTCCGAGAAGAACATGGCGCAGAACAGTCCAGAAGAAGGCACGGCAGAAACCGTACACGATGGCGCGTAGACGTAGTAGAGGCGGACTTACTTCAAATTTCATATCTGGTGTCCGTGGGGTCATAATTCGAGGCGAAATTGGAATTTTCATTCTAACCCCAAAATTAACGCATTAAGTACATTACTAATGGCTGATTTTGACAAATATCGATTTTCTCGAAAACGGCTCTGACAATTTTGTTTAAACTTTGTATTTGGTTTGAGTTCTTAACCACCCCACTAGATGGCGTACCACTTTGTTAAAACAAAAGTTGTATAAAAGTTACGGCACTTCACTTATCATCGAAATTTTGAAAATTTGAATTGGTTGAAAATCGATATTTATGTAAGTCTGGTATTACACGATGACTTTTGAGTCATGACTCTTTTGAAATTACACAAGTGCAAAAGAAAAAAAAATGAGATAGCAAAACAGCAACCCGGTGAGTCGTAGGTAGGATTTCGTTGTCTCTTTTTTGACGTTTCTCCTTCTCCTTTTTCGTTATTTTTCTACTTCGCTTTATTTCTTTTCATTCCCCATGAAGGGCAGTTGGCAAAAATATGACGGAAGAAATTTATTGGTCAGAGGAATTGTCTTTAGAGTTGATAGAGAGCTCTAATCACTTCAAAAACCGAAAGAAAAAGTAAAAGGGAGCTGTCAAATTAGAGACATGGAAAAGAGTCAACGTGTAAAGCACGAGCCTCATAGAATAAAAGTACAAAATAGAATAGAGAAAAGAGTCATGACAGTGTAATAGCAGACGAAGCAATATTTGACATATACATATAGCGTGGGCCATCTGCTGGTTTATTTTTAAATTACATCTTATTTTGACACTGACAGATCTTTTGCGCTCAAAAAATTGACATTTATGCTTGAACAGCACTCCAAAGCGAGTGCTGTGTTGCCGAAACAGTGCAAATTTTGAAAAGATTTTTCATTCGAAATAATGCACCAACCGTACCTGCTGTACACGAGTTTGTGAAATAAGTTCGTGAGACTGGCATATAATTGATAGCACAGTCGAGAATATTGCTGCTGTTGCCGAAAGTGTGCGCCTAAACCCAAGATCCTCAATTCGCCATTATTGGCCCATTTTCCTTCGAATATGAAGATGGCAACAACGTTACGACCAACGGAGAGCGCTACAAAGGCAAGCCAGAAACTAAAGAACGATCTCTGAACTTGAACGATCTCTGGTTCTATCAAAACGGCGTTACGTGTCATACAAGCCGTCCAATAACTGATTTTTTGCGCACTAAGTTCAATAATCGTGTAATCAGCCCTTTGATTGTCAGGCACAATATTAAACGAGCTATTTGTGAAATAGAGCCCCGAACCATCGAAAATGTACTGCAAAAATGGGTTGACATGATGAGATACTGCCAAGCCAGTCGTGGCAGCTATTTAAATGAAACTATTTTCCATAAATAATCGGAAAGTGTACTCTCTTCAATAAAGCAAAAACCTTCGAAAAATATTTAATGGATGTTTTTTTTTTGGCAATTTTAAAAAGAGACTAACAGATGGCCCACCCTTTACAAGGACTGTCACACCAAGTTTTGGAAAAAGTTTTTTTAAGCCATTTTTCAGAAAAAAAAACTACATTTCTACTAAACTACTTCGTCTAAATTTGAAATCTGATTGATGATGACGTACACACTTTGTTGTTTGTGAGTGGAAAATCAAATGTTTTCCAGTCAGGATGGAAAGCAAAAAACACACGGAAAGCAAAACACAAACAAATGTTTTTAAACAGTTTTTATACAGTTTAAATGTTCGTTTTCGGCCAAATGTATGCAGGTTTCCATTGAGCTTTAGAAAAGCTAAATTTTTTCATTAGCTATAAACGAGCACCAACAAAAGAAAAACCAAAGTAAATAACTTATAGGAAATGTTGTGCTCCTTCGTTTTAGCACTGCATTTATTTTCCTAAGATCAGCCGTTTCAGAAATACCAAAATACTGGAAAAACGCACACTTAGATCCGACATTTTTTGAAGACGGTGAGCTTACCACAAATTGGATCAGTCAAAATTTATGAATGTTATCAAGTAAATCAATTACAATAATCCTATGGAAAAAAAATCATTATAAAGTACACCGTTATGGATGCTACTTATTCCATTAAAAAAAAAAAAAAAAAAAAAAACAGAGGAAAGTGCTTTTCCAAGATGGTGGACTAAGATCACTACTAAGTCCAGTCACATTAGTCAAGACTTTCAACATCAAAGAAAACGTTAACAGAGGTTTCGAATAGGATTCCATAAGAATTCTAAATCCAAATGTCGAGCTCGGGTTTTATAATTTAAAAATTTGATACAGCAAATAACACAACTTATCCCAAGGCCTTATATGACAACTTTAGTAGTTCTATATTTCCATACAAAGCATCATTTAATCTGATGTATTCTGAAAACAAATCTGTTGTTGTTGGTCTTTAAAGAAAAATTAAAAAAAAAAAACAAAGAAAATCTCATCGATACATCATGCAGCCAACTTTAAATGAACCTGTTTAACAGTAGTCAAATTTACATCTCTAATCTTCGCTTAATCGCTTCTCACATATGGCGACGGAGAAGATACTTGAATCGTTTTTAGCATGAAGAAAGACAAGACGTAGGCGGGCCTGACGCCTCACGATCTGCGCGCTTGACTCAAGGGCATGCAAATAACCCAAACATTTTGGCAAATGTCATGCATTCAATCCGAACGCGAGATAAAAATCTCCAAAAACCATAAATATTAATAGACTTCTTCGACATTTAACTGAAAATAAAAACAAACTTCTCCGGCACCAGCTGCTGGTATCCGACACATCTTGAAAATTAATTCAATTTATCAACGCTGCCAGTGTCCCCATAATTATCACATTCATATATCTCCACCATAATTACCATATTTCACATTTTCCACATTTCAATTCATTGAATTGTTCCGTCTTAATGAACGCAGCTTATTAATCTATTTGGTTGCGGTAGGTGTACCTTACTTCCATCGGGGATTCCGATCTCTTTCTTTTCAAATTAAAACCAAACCAGTTCGTCAGTGCTCACACTTTCGATGGTAGGGGCCCCCTGTGTGTGTTGCACCTGCATTACCATCGCCTTGACTCATGAATATAGATGGTTTGTCAGTTTGACCGTCCTAATCGCCGCCCGATTGCCATCAGATTAGACCGCAACAAAGAAACCAATATTAATTTTGTGGACGGACGTCTTTATTGGACGAAATTTTACTGCGTAACAACAACCGAAATCTTCTTATAATTTTTTTTTTTTTTTTTTAATTTCTGAAATCGTTAACTGAATTCATCGCGCCCACCCAGAGCCAATGCCCACAATAAATTTTGGTTCTTTATTGCTTTGGCGGTTCGTTTGGAATTTAAAAATGAAAAAAAAAAACAAGGAATTATTTTCAAATTTGGTAACACTGCTAAATAACCGCCAATAGATTAATTATTAATTTATGACAGTTTAGAACTGTCATATTTTTCTTAAAAATGCCGAGGGTGTCTAATTGGGAGAAGTTTTCACGTGGTAAATTCTTAAAAAGGCGAATCAACAAGTTTTTAAAGGCGGATGCATAATGAAGTTATGAAATATACGTTTTCAAATGGTTTTCAGACTATTCATGACGTCTAAGTTTTTGTCTAGTGATGACAATTTGTTGACTTAAAAATAGCCTAGTTGAACCCTAGGGTTGCGCGGAACATCGATTGACGACCATTCCACTAGATTATGAGATCGGTACGATACGTTCCGGATCAGTTATATATTAGGGATAGGACCAACTTTGTTGATCGAAGACACATAGTTGATAAGCTTTGGTAATATGTAATCCATGTAGGAATGTGATTATCCTTTCAATTGGTGATTATCAGTCAAATGGCATTAATGAGCAGCGACCTAAAAAGGTTGTACTCCCTTCTGGTGCCAGTCGAGTTTAATTCTAGATTTAATCATTTAGACACAATCAATGAGTAAAGAGATATAAAACTTTCTCGTACCTTCCAGGTGCCCTCAAACTAATCCTTCCAAAAATTTACGAATTTACCCATACTCTTACATTTTCAGACAAAATCAAACAAATCACTCTCAAAATGGCCGCCAAATTAATCAATCTACCCCAAAGATGGCGAATCCAGAAAATATCTGGAGAGTGTGAGGGGGCTTGTTCAGAAGATATGAATAATATTAAACAAAAAAAAAAGCAATTTTTAACGGAGAAGTTACATTTTTTGGAAAAATAGTTATGTGTTTGTTTGTTGATCTGAAGGTTGTCCCTTTTACATAATAGTTGAGGACAACAATTATTTAAATTATTTCATATAAAATAGGAGCAATCTAACTGCAAACGTTAAGAAATTGGCATAATGTGGCCAGAGGGTGTAAATGAGGAGGAAGCTTTCGCTGCAAAAAGTTTTAAAAGTTTTAACTAAGTAAAAACCGACCGCATGTTATTTCTTAGAATGAAAGAAATCAACTTCTATTACCAGTGCACTAACACTTTTCTGTACTCATTTTTGGCATCATTTCTTCAATAGTTAAGTGTAGCATTCTATTCCAGAGAGAATTAATTAAAATATTTTTACTAAGCAGTATTCTGTTTATTAAACTAAACAGTTCATTAAAATGTTATTTATACCAAAATTAAAACTTTTCCCATCGCAACGGAGTAGATCGGAAGCTTTATGCCCGGCGCTTAACTCATATTATTGGTTCAAGTTTTCTAAATTGAGATTTTTATTCGAACATTAATCTAAACATTAATAAGTCTTAATCTCTAATCTACGAGTAAATTGAGCAATCATCCAACCAATCTCTGAATTTTATAATCGATTGAGTCTTCCTTTCAGTGTTCCTTTCCAATGAGAACATTGTTTTATGCACCTACTGAACACATCCTGCGATACTACACTTTATAAAAGTAAAATTATTTTCAACTACGCATATACACGCAATTCATTGTATTTAATGATATGAAAGTTCTGTAGCTAAATATATTTAATTTTTAAGATGTAAATACTTTCTAATAGATTATTACTGACTACTTCAAATGAACTTCATTTCAGTTATTTTTCGCTTTGTACCTGACAAAATAAAATAAATTCACCATGGCAAATGCAGGGATGTGCTCAGAAATTCATAAATTGTTCCCAGGCAGCATGTATTCGGTGATCTGTAATCGTAGAACTGTCATCTAACGGCCTTTTGATGAAGAAAAACCCTCAAATTAGCACGAATATCTGGCTCGAAGGACCATTAAAGTTTAACCAAACTATAATTGATGAAAAATCAGCCATTTGATGATACCTCACGAAAAGGATTACATCGCTTAAAGATCTAGAACTACCTAAAATGTATTTTACATAGCCACGATATATACATTTGTAAGTCCTTATTAGTTGTATTCCTTATTTTCCTTTTTGTTTGTCCTCTCTTCCTCCTGTCACTTCTCTTACCATTTTCCGTTACAAACTTTATTTCTTTTCCTAGAATTTGCCTCTATTTAAATGCAATTTGCTCTATGAGGCAATCCACTATAACTACATAACAAGTGAAACTTCAAAACAAAAACTTGGTTCCACCTGAGGAACATCAGCTGCTATAACACTTAATGTGTAAAAATATTCCCCTAACACAGAAGCATCCCGAAGAAGGACAGGCAACACAAAAAATGCTACCAACAAACTTCTCCAATTCACTCAATTGCCTCTGACTGATACCAGACGACCTCTATCTACCTACACAAAATCTGTCAAAGTAATCACCTCCCTGCTACTCTGTATGTCAACCCACTTTCCATATCACCTACAAGCACTTAGGGATGCAGACTCCCCCCAACATCCCGAAAGCAGATCGTTAAATTCCGGACTATCAACCCTCGGAAACAAGAAAAAACTGCGCATTCCATCTAAGTCTTGAAAAAAAAGCAAACAGTCCGCTGGTCGTTATTGTTTCCCTTCCGCTTGGCATGGCCGGCACGCAACGGGGGTCGGGTCAACTCAAGGAAGATTGTGCTCCCCGCAAAACTTCCCTCCAAAGGTATGATGAACAACGATAGACGGCACCAGGAAAATGAAAAAGGCGGATGGGTCGTCACCACCACGGGCGCGGCGCGCATAAAAATTTTAAATTCAAATTTCAACGAATACAAGTTCTTTATTTCCGTCTTCCTTGCACTCTGGCTGATGTCTTCCACTTTCACGTTTTTTTCTTTATTCGTTTCCTTTATAGAGGGAGAAACTTTTGCCAGTGCATAAATCCTTTTTTAATTTACTTTGAGTAGAGAGGCAAAAGATACACACAGAGCACAGAACAGATACTCTGAGTTTAGTTATTTTCAAGAAAAAAACTTAAAGAGCCCCGTCGACAACGACGACAGTTTCTGATGGCTTAAGACGTTTTGAGAAATCGAAAAGTGTCAGATTTTTGCTGAATACGTTTCCGGGCTTAAAGTTTAAACGTGTCCATGCACACTGGGGAATGGTGGGGCAAGGAAACGAAGAAGATACCATTATTAGTATGTCAGCTGGTTTCTCCTTTGTTTGTTCAATTGTTTTAAACTATTTTTTCCAAGGGAACGGCGGAAGTGGATTATGGGGTGTTCAACCCGATATTTTGGGGATAACACAGCCGGCAAGGCATAGGCACAAGAGCCTATGATAATATACTGGAGAGTTGAATAGAATTTATAATCAGATTAGGTGCTGGAGATGCAAATATGCGCTTCCCTTCTTGTGTTTATTTTCGTGTATGTACATATATGGCTTGGTGTAAGTGATGTTTGCGGAAGGCCTAACCGACAGAGAAGGAGGCAGTATGACGTGATGAGTGAGTGATTTATGTTCTCAATCTAGTTTGCTGTTCCATGGCGAAGGGTTTTGATGGAATTACCCGAGCGTGGGACAGAGTAACATATTGGCGATAGGTTTCACTGGAATTTGAGGGTCTTCAGCAAATTGACAGAGGAAATCCGTCGAATGCCCGCTTTGATGGGATTTGAACGCCAAGAAGTGGGTCACATGTACAGTTTTTGTAACGAACTGGTGGACTTAGATTTTTGTTTAACACTTGCAATTAGTGGAGGAGGCGATTAAAAGGCCTGAATTCACTTACTAAACGTTGTCTGTGGACTTTGATCACTTTGGGTGGCAGATTAATTTCAATTTACTGATTTCTTGTTCATCTGCTGTTTCGCAGTACCATGAGGTTCAAATAGAGCTACAGTCCAAAGCGAAGCAGGGAATATTTAGCCAATTGCGTGGTATAATTTGACTTAGCGGCCTATGTTCCACTTGTATACAGTAGCGAAACTAAGTATGACTTTTTCAGCATAGATTCGTAACTATTTAGCTTATACTGGCTGCCTTGGATTACACATTCAGAGCCACATTTTGGATAGATATACACCCGTTCTGACAAAATTTCAAGTCACAATTGATGCGGTTTGTTATTGAACTAATCCGGATCAGGTCAATTTTTAATATGCAAAACAATAGTAACAGAAGAAGTTTGGTAGCATTTGGTAATTGGCAGCTGTCATTTATATTTTCATTTTCAAATATAAAATATAAAAGATGATTGAATTTTCTTTAAATTGTTTGTGAGGAAAGTAAAGTTCATATGAAAAATAAATTAAAAATACAAATTCTCGTCTGTAAAGTTTAAAAAAAAAGTTGGCAACACTAAACTGTCATAAACTAGTAGACAAGCAGAAATAAATTGAAAGTGCATGGCATTTGTTCCTTTCTGCTTACTTACAAACAACAGTTTACACCCTAACAATCTTGTTTATTTATGATCTGTCATCCATCTTGGAGCATATCCTAATGTTTTCATTCATGAACAATAGACAATCATGTGTCCGAACCCTTAGCTCCAATTGTCAAATAGCAAAGTGACAGTACACAAGTACGTAGAGATAGAGACTTTTCATAATGGATGCATTCAGAGTTGTAAAAATATAATAATACTACAAGCTAATGTGGACTGGTTGTTGATGCATTTTGCTGAGGATTAGTTTTATCAGCGAACATTCGATTAAATCTTATCTTTAAAGTCTTTAAGAAAGGGTTTTGTTCTTTGCAGAAACAGATTTTAATCCTTACCTAAAGTTGGTCATAACACGAGTGCGCCCGTAGGTCAGCATTGGATAGATAACGGCTCCATTCTGCTGCAGGTATAGATGATTACAATACATGCCTTCTTGATCCTCTGTTCTTTGTTTATTTTGCTGTTAAGCTTTGGATCTATTATGGTACCGAAATGATCAACACTGAAGGATAGTGAAAGTATTCGACCACTCAAACCGAGGAAGAGTAAGGTCAGTCATTTTGCTTCGGTTCTGTCCGGATTGACAGCAAGACTTTAACTTGTAGACAATGTGCTTTTTTTTATGGTTACTTCCACTTACCGATCCTGAAACCAAGATCAACATATCATCTACGACCACTTAACCATATCCCTGTAAGTCTCGTTAAAACGTTGACATTGGAATGATGGGCTATTTAGCTTTGCAGAATTCTTCTGGATTGACAGTAGTAACTTCAAGCTCCTTTTTTAACTACGACTTTAAACTTTTAGTTACAAGGCTTTAAGTAGAAAGGCCTTTCTTAAAGTTTTACGCCTCGATTTTGATACATGTGTTTATAACATGTAATTAATTTGACCATAGTCTCTTTTACTTTCACTACCAGACCTTCACCTACTTAGCTCACATCTATTTGCTTCGTCTTTTAAACTCCTCTCGATGACCATGAAAAGATTACTTACTGCTTCTAAGCCCATAAGCTCCTCTCCCATGGTTACAAAACTCATAAAATGTTTTAATCCACCCGCATATACTCGTATCTATTGCTATAAGCCCATAGACCTACTGTATATCTAACTTTCAATGTCACATTCGAATTGTAACCAGTTTAGTAGAGATTACACCTATTTGATTCACTGACATCGAACCCGTCTAAAAAGTGGATTCACTCTGTCACAGTGATGTAAACCTCTAAATCACTCGACGGCGGGCTACACACTCCCCGTTCCAGCTTTTAATCCGCTTTATTGAGAAGGCGCAATGGTTATCAATCTTCCCAGATTCACCGTATACCACCATTGGTTTTCTATTCACCACCTCCTGTTCATTCAACAAAAGGCTTAGACTTTAGACATCTCCACCCGTCTAGAGTACATTACACTGTTTCGTACACATCTCACCGCCAACCACACTATCCTCATCAAGACTGATTGGATTTTAATCTTCAACAAATCGTGTTAAGCGACTACAGTAATCCGCTGGTGGTGCTGCTGCTGATGCTCCGGCAATAGCTTTACACGGATTAAGTTTCATTGCATTCACTCGTTGCACGGAAGCTACAAAGCGCTGGAGCTGTAGCTGGAGAATAAGAGAAAAGGTATTTGGAGCACATCCTCCTTTACGTCTGTAAATAAAAAAAAAAAACAAATCTCGTTTTCGTATCCCCAGTGTACTGACTCTCTGTCTGATGGGTTGGGCTCCAACTATGACTACGAATCCGATCCGAATGTGAAATTATCTCATAGAGATCAAATGACAGAAATAGTGGCGCCATACAAAGTTCGTTGGAACGACGACGTCGAAGGAACGCGTTGCTTATTTCTTCTTTCTATTGTTTTGCTTCCTTTTCGTTGTTGATGTATGCTGTTGAACAAAACGCTATTTGTTATTGTTATGCTTGACGTGCATTATATGCCCAACCAGACCCAGACAGACAGTCTTGAGAAGACGAATTATGAATATGCACAGTGCTGCCTGTGCACACGCATAGGAAGTGTAATGCGCGCCAACATTTAAATGCGTGCATATTCTGCTCTGGTTTTTTGCTCCTGTGTGCTTTGTTTATTCGTTTTTGTTCGCTTTGTGGTTTATTTCTTTCTTTTTTTTTCTTTTTTTTTATGATTATGTTGTTTCTGCTACTGCTGTAAACGCTATCAGTTTAGGGCACAACATTTTAGTTTTATGTGGACTTTTGTTTGTTTTATTTAACAGAATGTCAGCAGAGAGGTGGCAGGTGTAAATCATGTTTCGCGTTGTTTACGTCTGGAATGGTAATGTAAAACGCAAGAGATATTGCATTTCTGTATCATAAATGAATCAGGAAGTATCTACACGAAGACAGATTGAAAGAATATGAATAAATGTCACGTCTTGCTTATTTAGAAAACTTACAAGCATGAATTATCTTACTCCCAAGCTAAACATAAGATAATATGTATGCATATATGTAGCCTATGTGCAGTCATTCGTACGTATAAACAAACACCACTTAGTACTCCCATAAATATTATTATAACTCTGAACGCACCCATTATGAATGAAATTCGAAGCGCACTTATCTAGTGTCACTTGCTATTTGACAGTAGAATTATTGAAAATTAGTGAATATTTGGGACTGTTTTCATAAGTTATTTAACATCGATAAGCCCTGGTTAAGTGTCAAAAAGTGAGGGTTAGCGAGAGCTGCGGTGAGGTAAGGCGATCAACTCTTCTCCTCTCACAGTCACTTTTTGACATTTAATAAATGTTTATCGGTGTCATATAGCATGTAAAACCAGGCCCTTTAATAATGGAATGTATCAACATAGAAAAAATAATATTGTTACAATTGGCATTGAGAAAAGCGTTGCATGCGAAAAATAAATCTTGCGTAAAAAAAAAAAAAAAAAATCCTTTATGATGTTCCAAAGGAGGAAATCTTGTCGAGTTTATACCCACAAAGCTTCATTTTATAATAATGAGTTAGTCAGATAAACTGTAACTAACTTTACAGTGGTATAGTTTCGAAGTGACAGTTCGTATCGCCCGCCATTGTTAACAGTTTTGACTTGTGTTTTAATACCTGTCAAAAGTTAATCTACATGACACATTAAAAAAAAAAAGTTCAACTTACGTTATTGACAGCTTGTCGATATCGAATTTTTATGTACGCCGTACCTTGAGGCGATACAAAGGAATTGGGTCAATAAGAAGAGGTATGATGATAATGGCTACATCTTTAACAAACGTACGGAAAGCGAGACAGCATTTGCAGCGAAATTCACGTCGAAGCGGTAATCAGAAGATATCAAAACATTGCAGTTAAACATGCAACGAATTCAGTTGCCTTTTTAAAAAAAAAATTAAAAAATATGGCCTCAATTTATAAGGCATTCATCTGCCCTAAGCTGGAATATAACGCCCATATCTGGTCTGGTGCACCCAAGACCGTTCTGCACATTCATGATAGGGTACAAAATCGCGCGTTAAAACTTATAGGTGATAGAGACATTGTGAATTCCATTCATTCACTAGAACATCGGAGAAATGTCTCCTGTCTCTCCCTGTTTTATCGTTTTATCCACAAAAAATGCTCCAGCGAAATAGCCAGTTGCATTCCTCCCCTTCAAAATTTCACCCGCAATACGCGACATGCTTCGAATGCACATCAGTTTACCCTAAAGCCAAACTTCGGTCGTACTGTCAAATATAGGGATTCATTTATAAGCCGAACAACACGAATGTGGAACGATCTACTAGGCTCTGTATTTCCCCATCACTACAACCTTCAAACATTCAAAGCCAACGTGCATAGGTACCTCCTCTGTTCCTCTACCCCCTTTTCCCTGACGCCCGTGCCCTGAAACAATTAAAGGGTATTAATACTCCCTTTGGCGCGCGCAGATTATAAAAAAAAAAAAACAAGCTTACAAAATCCAAAATGTTAAAGATCTTCATTTGGCGCAAAACTATGTTCAATAGAGTAAAATAGTTGAAGGTGATGGCCACGTCTGGGAATTGAACAGCTTGGTATTCTCGGATGAGAACATTTTCACTGTTGAACAATTTGTGAAGAAACATAATGGTCGGGTTTGGTTGATTTATTGATCATCAATCAATGTGAACCATTTGCAAGTTGCAGAAAGTAAAAATCTGCTTCAGTCATAGTTTAGGCGGCATAACTTATATTGGGCGCACTTCGATCGTGCTGAATGGCGTCAAAATCAGTGCACAGTCCTATCAAGCATTGATCCTCGAATATTCCTTGAGACCGTGACAAACGAACATTTCGTTTCAGAATGTTGTGTGCTATAATAAAAAAGATATTGGGTTAGCCATCCTAACACCCTAACAATTAAGCTCTCCTTGGATGATTCTTTCTTCGACTGGTAGTTTAAATCATCTCGATCACAGTTAAAATTGTTAATTATAAATAAATAAAAAAAATACCAACAAAAATTCACGACGCAGAAAGTAAGATTAGTTGGCACAACGTTTGAGCCACCTGAGTTGCGACGGTGTTACTCCGGCAATGTCAAAACTTATACTTGTTTATTCTACAGACATGCAATAAAGTTTAAGTGTCCATTGCCTAAAACCTGTGACAGCACTCGGGAGCTTTTGTTGCTCTCTTCAACAACGGAAGCAGAGACTACTTAGCTTAACTTTGTTAATTCATAGCTAGCCCACCCACATCTTCGTCCGTGCAGAATATATCAACATATTCCCCGTCTGAGGACTGTAGATTCACTTTTCCTTAAAAATGGGTCACCTACTATAAATTGCTTATAATATATGTATGTTTACACTTTTCTCAAATGCACAGAAAAGAAATTAGAAAAAAAAATTCACCAAAATCGGTTCTCTTCCGACGTATCACCCCCTGCTCAACTTGTACAAAACACGGCTGGATTTTTAAATACCATAAAACTTTCCTGAGAAATTCTCTAATCAACAAAGCAATCGGTTTGACCGTACTTGAGTTACAGCGTTACAACGTGTAAAAATGAGCAACGCATCACTAAATTCTATATTATCAGGGATTTATTAAGCTGTTTCTTAAAGTCTTTTGAGCCCCAAGATGATCTAATTTAGGTGAAGACTCTCTATTCTCATCGTTTTTCCTACATATAAATTCGTGACATTTCTCATCTTTGCAATGTAACTCGAGAAGAACACATGTAATCTGTCGAAAGATTCCGGCATGTGTATGCATATTCTTTAATCACGAACTCGCTATTTTTCCAAGCTCAACCTCAGACTTTGCCCTTATTAATATATGCACATATCTCAAGTGCTGAGGTCAACAATCACGATAAAAAGAAAGTGATGCAATGCCATCGGTCTCCGGCGAGATAAATGCTTCCTTGATATATTTCTGACGTAAGACTATCTTAAATCATTGCAAAACGTCAACATATACAACGAGCTTCTCAACCAACTGCTATCATCTCTCATTCAACTCCAGTTCGACGAACCACATTTCAGCAACAAGCACACCCAAGTATGGTATAATATTGTGCAAAATATAGCACGTCGATATTGACGAACCCAGTGACAGACTCGAGTGTTCTTAATCGCAGCCGAGCATACCAATTAATTTTAGGTGACATCATGTACGTACGAGTATGTATTAGCGCTTCTTAGCTCCACTAAACGACGAAACACGATCATACTCCTTCGCTGTTTGGAATAATTATCGTCGGGGGTGAGCTCTTCAAAATTCCAAGAAACCAGGCACACACATCGAATGAAAACATCAACAAACATAGATAATCCGATTTTAAAGGCGAGTCTGCTTGCTTGTCGTTCTATCTTGGTATCTCGATGGAAGAAAAACGTGACCAATTTTCAATCTGTGTATCTGTGTATCTACTACTGCGTGTATATTGAAATGCAGTGAAATAAATCAAAATATTTTGGCATATCGCATTCGAATACCCCCGAGTGGAATGTCTGTGTGCTCCTTTTCGGATGAGATGATTAAAATGATTTTTTTACGCTTCATTCCACTCGGTGCTGCGCATTGAGCATGCCAAACACTGCTGCTTTGCATCCAGAATGATTCTCAATTTGGTCTGATTCTAAATTTTTATTAATGTTTCGATGCTTAAATTTCAAAATGGAATGAATGCATTTTTTTCCCAACTAAAAAGACTTTTTTTTATTGATTCCGGATAGACATGGGTTGAGTCTGGCCGGAATATTAATTAATAATTTTCTCTATTTTATTGATGAATACATTGTATAATATGTACATGATTTGGTTAAATTTTGTGATTGTAGTGTGAACTTACTTCGAAATGAGCTGGATGTCGATTCCAAAATGCCTCGTAAACTTTTGGTATGATGATGTAATAGTCGCTCGAAATCGGTTGTCGATTTCAATTTCAGTTCGGTTTCGGTTGCATTGGAACAACAATGACCACCGCAGATTGATCCTGGAATAATGAACAAAAAAAGAAAATATTAATATATTTTATAAATTGAAAAGTGAAAAAGATATTATGTAGTTTGACCTGAACATAAACAGATATAAATAATATTTGTGGAGCTGTTGTGTTGAATTAAGTGTCTTTTACCCAAGCCTCAAACTCTTATGGCATTACGAATAGTCTATAACCGAGACATGATCCAAATATGTTACATGCCGATAGGTGGCGCATTAAACTAGTTACGACAGATGGCGCATTAAATTGTAATTATTTTTTAAAGAGACTAATGATGGATAACAATTTAAGCAGATGTCATTTCTGTTCCGTCAGTCCTCTCTTTAGTATCGCAAAAAGAGATTCGAAGATTTTGGTAGAAAGTTAGAAACGTCTTGTTTTTTAATGCATATCTTAATGCGGCTGATTGCCTGGCTGATTGATTTATCGTAACGTAAAGTAAAGTAAAAGGTTACTTAATGTCAATCCACATGGATTGCGTATTATAAATGTATGCCCGCTAATTTGTGAAATTAGTGACTCGGAGATAAGTAAGAGAACGGCGGAGATCGGGTTCTGCCATAGTCTGTCTTAAGAAAGTTACCAACACCGAATGCGGTGAATTTTCGACTTCCTAGTCAAATCTTGAAACTCCGTGCGTCTATTTGTCAGTACCTTACTCGTAGAGTATAGCCTACACGACAAGACTGATTTGCTTCAAACGTCATATCTGGGTTAGGTGGGGTAATATCACAGAGTGGAATCAAAGTTTTCTTTCTTTTTGACGGTAAGAATACAGCATATTGTTACCATTCTGGCCATCTGTAGACATCCAGTTTTGTCGCAGGTACCGTATACGACTGCAGGTTATTGAGCTGACGAGCGTAGCGACAATTTTTCAAAGCGTTGACGTACTATACAACCACACCTACGTTGTCACCGTGGCCTGTCTCTGACACACAATAATGGCGCCCAACATGGGGACATGAACTTATGACGAGAAGATTACGAGTTTCAAAGACACGAGCCTCTTAATATCAGATTATTCAAAGCAAATCACAACACGAACAAGAATTAGAGACACACGCGTATATCTCACTATGAATCGGGCGAAAAGCCTGGAATCTTCAGGAGGCATCATAGCTGTTCCTATTTTAGGTTTTGCTTCGCCCACGAGCGAGAAAATCTTTTGTACCAGAAAGCCATCCTTAATCCAGGAGACGTTCATATTTTCGACGAAAGCAACTAACACCGAACTATCCACCCGCAAAGTATTGTATATGTTGGCATTGAGTATCTTAAGTAAGATGCATCTTAAACGGCAAGAAAAGGAAGTCCGCAAGTCTTCTGCTATTGTTTCTGTTATATTTGAGGGCGTCATTTGTAATTTTTGAAAGGGTGTCTGAGTATTTTTCTAAATAGAATAGGATTATTGCTCTCCCATCTGTTTATTACAGCCGTAATCGTAGAATCTGGGATTCAACAGAAGGGTTAGGGGTGTTTATAGATCTCAGAAAAATCCTTTCTGGCTAGTTGGTCAATAATTTAATTTCACCAGGTTTTGACTTTGTTGCAAACATCCAGAATGCAAAGGCTTTCAAGTTCATCAAGTAGGGAACTTTGTGCTTTAAGTGCCGCTTGACTGTAGATGAGTATATGGATAGAGGCTCAGGAACTGCTTCCGATTGGTTTCGAGACTTTATGGCTGCGTCCACGGAAGCCAGCACCAACTTCAGATACCTTTAGGATCAAACAACGGACCGCAATTAACCCAAGCTTCACTGCATGGGATCCTAATCTGAAATTTTCTACCAAACCATAGAAATTTGGGCATAAAGTCGGAAGCCATGCTGAGGATATCTAAGTTAGGGAAATCGGAAAGCAAAGCCATGTATTTCACAAGTTTGCATGGTCTATTCCTTTTTCTGCTGCAGCGCAATTCTGTTTTTGGTGTGGGGGTTTCAGTTTAGTCTTTTATTTAGTATAACTCTTGTGAAAGGTGCCGTGACTGATGTCTTAGGGAGACCTTTCCTGACGCATTAGTCAGACACTTCCTAAAAGGGACTTTGAACATTCTCTTTGCACAACCATCACCTCTGTAGCCCAGTTTATTTAAATTTTATTAGTAGGTCATCATTGACAACTGACCAGAAGAGAGGCGAGATAAGTACACATTGGAGCAGCCGAAACGTGGATGTGATTCTCCGACTTTCGAGCATCATCCGAGCATGATAATCTTAAGGTATTTGTGATGAACTCAAAGACCTCAAAACTGCTACAATTTGTGTGAGTGCAGAACACCTTCTGCAGAACGATCTTCCCTGTAAGTATATTGGCTGGAGTGAAGTGGTGACGATTTTTCTAGAATGCTGTAGTATTTGGGAAGTTCGTCAATGCTGCTTGGCCTTTGGCCATATACCATTCCTGGTAGTTTCTTTGAGTTTTATCGAACTCTTATAATACAAAGCTATACATTTTCAGAATCAGGGCTTTTTCAGCTTTCATTTGATGCCCATATTGTATTGTGTTGGACTTTTACTCTAACCTCTGAAATGTTTTTGTTTTTCTACAAAATTGTCTGTGGACACCCAGCTCTGGATCAAATTTCAACTTTACAAGTGTACAGTTATGCTATACACTTTTAATGCCCTTTGAAGACGTTCTCCTCGTAGTCAAAAATCATCACTTACTATTGTTTTAGATAAGTACCTCTACGCAGTTATACTCACTAATGTATTCCCATAACGCAATGGCAACCTGGGGATGCATCCAGCCTTTCGAGAAGAATGGGTACTTCACTTTACAAAAAGTGCACAATCAGCAAATCGACTTTACCATAAAAAAAAAAATCAGTTGAGTGGCGAGAGAATTTAGAATGAAATATTCCCTCAATGCCAAGATATATCAGTCCATCGTCCCCTCCTATCAAGTAACTCCTTTCACCGTCCATCTAAATATGTGCACAACAGCTCAGTGAAGTAGCAATTTTCAAGTAATGCGTTATGCATTAATATAATGTAATCATAGTCATGCATCCTTTCCGAATCGTCTTATCCTTCCATCGTCTTTCGGGTGAATGCTCTAGTCATTGGGATGATGATTTTGCCAAACAATTTTGATTCATAATATCACAGATACTCCCCGCCATGGTATTCGTATAAAGGAAAACTCCTTTCAAAAATTGTTGGCTCTATCTTCACGTCCTTGTATAGCTATGTATACTATATCCATTCTGCTACTAAGATGAATGGAATGCACTCCTAATGCAAACGTCGATTGAATTGGCGACGAAAGCTCTACGACTGCAGCAACGAGAAATCCTTAAAAAATAAAATCAAAATTTGTTGGCTAAACAGAGAGAAACATCCAAATCCGGATACGAAAAGTCGAAGATTACATAACAGATAGAAGAAATTTTCCCTGAAAGGATGTGCAGAATCATCGTCCTTTGTATCTGGTCGAGTCGGTCGGTCTTCCGGATGGTTTGTGATTTGTGTGGTTTCAGTCTCTCTCTCACTCACTCTCTGGTTCTGCACCACAGAAAATAATTTTGGAAGTCCTTGTGTGTGCGCCTTGATGATGCATACTCGTACTTCAGCTCCATTCTGACGGCAGTGGTCACGTTCGTTCAATGGCTCTCACTCTCTGTGTACATCACATGTTTATGATGGGGTTAATGGGGTGCTACTGCACAGGACAACACTGCTCTGTAGATACAGCTGGGGGAATTGTAGTACTCCAGAAACACCTTGACACACTTTTCCTGAGATGAATAAGAAGGGAGACTGAGTATGTGTGTATTGTGTTGTATCCAAAATAGGCTTCATTGCGATTTAATGAAATTCAATTGAAGATATTTTTCGGTTCCACAGTTTGTGTTGCTATTTTGTGTGCCGCCGAGAGCAGGGCCAGGACTTAAATATGCAAATGGACGAGCTGTTGAATTCTTATAAGTGGGGAATTTTGTTGGGATTTTCAAAAACGTTTACTATGCAATTAGTTAAAATTGAAGCATTAAATATTTAAGTGACAAGAAATTAAGTGTAGAACAAGGTAGAGTGGACAATTGGGGAGAGAAGACAATTTGGAATTTGGTAAATGGGCTATATAATGGCCACTCACGACATTTCTCTGCAATACAATCACGAAAAGTTGTGAAACTCTTCAATCCTCTTTGATTTCTATGAACGGCAAACAATTTGGAAACTTTCTTTCCGTCATTCAGAGTAAAAGTTTCACTTAACTCAATGTCGCATATAATACAATATGATGCCCGGGGGTGGTAAGGAGATTTTCTGTATTGAGTCAGTCAAGCAGTTACTCAAAGTTGGTAAAGTTTAATAAAGTAACCTTGCACCACTTAGCGACCACCAAAATACCTAAACTCTGCGGTTTTTACCTTCGAGGCATATTTTGGAAAATCTTTATGTAAACTTGGAGGAGTTTTTGTAAAAGGGATGTGTTTAGCTTTTGAATGTTCCTTTTATGAAAATCGTTTGAAACAATTTTGTTAGTTTGTTTTAAATTTGAATGCCTGGGGTGATATTTATGCGGCTTTTTTTTTAGCAAGTTTAACGTAAAGAATTCTCAAGGGTCTGTGAACGTTTAAACAGCTGAATAGTGTAGTTTGAGTACCAATAGGAGTTTTTGAAGATCATTTATGCATTTATGCGATGATAAAGATTTCGTAAACAACACATTCTCCAAGTACTAACCTGCAGCATAGGGTATCTGGTATAAGTATAATGATATAATGCCCATACAATTTGACTAGAGACAATGAAGGTCTCTTATAACTCGTGGGATGTTATGGACATTAGGTGATATTCTCAGACTTTCTTAAATTCAGTTGTGAAGCTGATCATTTATGATTCTTGGCCCCGCGTTGGGCGCCAATTTTTGTAAACTCTGACAAACCAAGCGCGCAAACATAAAGGTGAGAAGCCAGTAAAAAATAAGGGCTTTACAGTAAACCCCGGACTGAAGATCACGATCTGTTCCTTAACAAAATTATTGTATCGAGTAAGAAATACTAGAAGAAGAAAATATTCAAAATACTTATCTTTTAGTTATCCACGCATTCGGGGCTTGCTCAGCCGGAGAGAACAAAACAACTAACCCTCGGGTCTGGGGATAAGACCCAAATCGCACAGTTGATTTAGCTGCAAGAACCAAGTGAATTTTTGACATCTTTTTCACCGACTGCTTTAAATTTTCTTCCTTACTCCTGTTGGACATTTTAATTAAGTGGCTGCTTGGTTCAATTTGCATATGCACCCACCGCATGAAATAAATAAAAAGTCGATCAATTGCGAAAGCTTATGTCAACTCTACTGCGAAGGCATAACACTGGCAGTAGGGCGGTCATATGGCTAAAATGCAACTTGATCGTGATGATGACATCAGGAGGACGGAAAAAAATACTGTGAATCATGAGCAACGACAAAAGCAAAAACAAACAAGCTCCCCAGTTATCTGCACAGCCACCCTTGGAGTTCACTGAAACTTAATACCAGCTGAGTTTCAAACCAACTGCACTAATCTGTCTTTCTCTCTGTCTCTTCTCCTTTCCTCAAAAACGCCCGTGTCCTAAAAAATTAGTATAAGGGTATTCATAACCCCTTTCACACGTGCAAATTATAAAAAAAAAAAAAAAAAATACAAAGAGACAACTGACTGATCCTTGAGTCTTCTTCTTCTTCTTTTATGATCCGGAATAGAAGGATCACAACCCTCCTAATTTACTGCATCCCTACTGGTCCACCTGTGGGGTTTGCCGTGACTGATCATTGAGTGAAAGCAAAAATTAAATCTCGATGACTCTACCTGTCAACAAAGATTTAGTTTTGGGGTCTGAGATTTTAACAACTTAGATCTCCACTTTCATCTCAACTCCGCTTCGGATTCGAAAAGGGAGCGTCCATTCTATTTCCAATTCGTGGCTAGTGGTTTCTTTATTTTTATTTTTGCAAAAATAAAACAAATTTGTAGAAGATTTACGAATATAATGCAAATATTAACATATTTGCTTTTATTCTGCTTTTTTTGCTCATCAAAAAATTATATTCTGCTGATCGAATAATTAATTTTTGCTGAGGAAACATTTTTTCAGCACTTTTCTTGCTAATCATTTACTTTTTCGTATATTACATATATGGCCAACAATTTTTTTTGGTTTGCTGATTGGAAAATAATTGCTGGTTGTTTAATTTTTTAGCTGATCATTCAATGCCTGAACTTTGACAGCTGATTGTGGTTATGTTTCAAATGACGGCGCTGTCCTTCTGTGGCGATTTTGTGAAAATGAATTGTAAAAATTCGTGCTCTGTACGCCACACCAAAATCAACTTCAGCGACGAAGAGAATTTTTCGCTGAATAGCTTCGTAAATAATCAAAATTGTTATATCTAGCATGATGCCATTCCACAACAATTCCAGGAGCTTTCTTTGTATCAAGAAAAACTCAGTGTTTGGTGTGGATTTTGGTCAGGCGGCGGTCAGGTGGATTTTGGCCACACGTCTTTCGAAATAGGAGACGCGAGGCGGTATTTTGTTGGCCCGAATTGGATGATATTAATATAGACAACATAGTGGTTCCAGTAAAGACAGTGCTGAGTTACACCCAGCGAATGAAACAATGGCGTTATTGATAGAAAGGTTTCCATGTCGCGTTATTTCGAGAAGAGTTGATGTCAACTGGCCCCTAGACTTTTTTCTTTGAGGCTACATTAAGTCTCCTGCAACAACAGACGACATAGAGAACAACGTAATTCAATTCATTGCTAAAATCCAGTCCGGTTTATGCGTCATTCAAAATTGGGTCTCTTGGATCATCTGTTGGAAACGAAGCCATGAACGCCATTTTGTTATTTTCGATGACTTTTCGGCACATTTCTGGCTGTATTGCGGCCATAACTTCATGGATGTCACCAAATCTCGAAATTAAACGGGTGAAAAACTTTTCATGCAACAGACACGTAGCCTTGTCCTGTTGGAACCACATGTCGCTCACATAAATGTCCTCAATATGAGTCCAACAAAAAATTGGTTATCATTTAACCAAAGCGCAGAGAATTCACCGTAATAGCGGTTTCTTTGTCGTTTTAAATAAAATACGACGATCACGCCGACGGTCCACAGCCCACAATAAACTTTTATCCGTGGTGGATGCAATGGTCTCTCAATGATTACATTTGGATTCTCAGAACCCCAAATTCTGTGATTTGCTTTGTTTACGTAGCGGCCTAATTGCTGAACAAGATTTTGCTCGAAAAACCGGCGTGAACTTGTTGATTTTCCAGCAGCAACAATTTAATGCATTGGACGGTGGTTAAACGATCCATATTGTAAAATGGCAAGGCAAAAACTAACTACCTGTCACAATGGATGACAGATGGATTTGACAGATGCTATATGGCAGGCATGTGAAATCTTAAACTCGAAATAAATAACCCTTTACTTTAATCCGTAAAAAGAAAGAAAGAAAATGATCGATAAAGCAAGATTCAACAATGTATTTGGTTTGTATCCTTTTAATACTGCTCCTAGAAGGGTAAGCGTAATGCCTAATGGCTTACAATGTTGCTTAGAAGCTTGTCTATTCAAAAAAAAGGGAACAATATCAATACAAAAAAATGAAAGAGGTAAAATTCCCCAACTTTCAGTTACACTATTTGCTGCTGAAAAACAGAACGCAATCATTCATTTATAGCCTGTAAGCCAGCCCGAAAGCACGACATACAAAACCTTGAAACCATCTTAAAATCGGTTAAGAAGTTTGCAAGTTTATCGCGTTCATCACCACGAAACTTCAATTTAACAGCAGTAGACATGGTATCGGTCTGTCAATTTATCTTTCTGGCAAACTGACCGAAGGGATTCAAAAATAGCTGAATGAATAATTTCTAATTTTGATGGGTGTTGGACTTAGAAATATACAATAAATGGCGGGTCGCAATAGTAGCAGCAATATAAGATTGATTTTTTCTTGAGTCTTCTCAATGAATGAATGTCATCGAAAGATATCTTCGAAAAGTGCCATTTATTCCGAGGTACGTATACGTCGATGGTGTGTTTAAAGAATATTTTTAAGAGATGCTAATTATGTATTTTTTTATTGAAGTGATAACCAAAAATCGAAAAGTTGATCTTCTAATCTCGACTTTAGACCTGACAGTAGACCTGTCTATCCTATAAACTTCCACAACCAGCACAGATTATATTAATCATTTAGCTAAGGAAACTTTGTGCAAAATGGTTACAAACTGATAATACGAATCCTTAAATACCTTCTATACTTGTGAACGTGACACAGTTGATGACACAAGACGTACTTACTTTTAACTAACCATGCAGCTTTCTGCTCTTAAATACGTGGTTTCGTAACCGGTTAAAAGTTTGTATCTAAAGTCACAAGTAAATACTTTTTGCGCTACTTGTGTCTTTAAATAGTGAAAGTTCTCTAAAGATTCGTTGAATTTTCGACAACTTTTCAAATTTAACACTGCTCACGTCTGAAAATACTCGTAAAGGATTCGAATAAAACTGTGAACTTTGATATTTTTGGATTACAAACTTGGAGTGTACCCATTTCGGTAAGAGTTTATCCGTACGTTTAAGTGTCTCACAATAGTAAAATGCATTTGCAACAGAAATTCAATGACGTCTCTCGACGTACAAAAAAAAATCTACTTGAAATGTACATTTTGCACTTCGCAGGACATCAATCCTGCCTACGCTGTTTTAAGTGTAATGTTTCACATTAGCCTACATCCTACGCTAAGTTTGTTTAAAGTGGGCCACAAATGGGTCCCTTTCGAATCCATATACGAGTATACGTAATGGCATCTACAAAATTGTTGGTTAGAACTACAATTTGACCATTTCCTGACAATGTTTATTATTCCCCTAGCCCCATTAAACTCCTATTATCCCTTGTACTATTTCCTCTCGAACATCCATCATCTCTTCAGTGCTTACCACAGATGCCTATCTCATTCCCCTAATCCCCTAAGACAATCTACCGCAACATTGTATTTATTTCGTCCCGATAAACCCTCCCTCGATGCAGGATAGCAAAACTCCTTGTAGGGAATTAATTAATTGAAACCATTAGCACGCCTCCGGACCAATGAAACCACTAAAATTTGCCATGAAAATCGCAACATTCCCTCTGCTGTTAGCTACTAATAGTGATTATGATGACGACTCCCACTCACATATAGGAAAGCAACACATCCCCCCAGCGCAATGACTAATTGCATCTTCCGGGTGCATGCTTCCTTTTCACCAATTATCATGGCAATAATCATCGTTGTTCCATTTTCACACCACACACATCCATCGCCAACAGTTGTGTGCTATTTGTTTCATTGTTTTATTTTTTGCGTTCCATTTTGCTGCCGCCTAAGTGTGAAATGAAAATAAAAAAAAAAACTAAAAAAAAGGTTCTTGGAAAAAAAAACTCTGATGGCAATTACTCAAAACCCCACAATGGCAACTCCGCGGTCAGTCGTTGGGTATCTATTAATTCCATGTCATCCGTAAGGCGGTTAAAATCCATTTCAGCCCATGGATTGAGGGCCCTTATCCCTAATCGCGCGAGTTTAAAACCGCTAACGGTTTAGTACGGCTTAGTTTTAGTCGGTTCGGTGGTGCCGCTTGGCAAATAGCTACATGAGTGCCTTAACATTTAATACACTACTCGCACACTCTCTCTCTTGTCGACTCTAATGCGGGTATTTGCATATGTGAAAGGCTATAGTGCAGCATAATACACATAAACTCAGCACGGTGAATAAGTTATGTGACGGGACGACCCCGAACTCATCGATCGATGGGCCTATTATTGTTGTTGTGATAGGCGCTGCATACACTCTTCAATGAATGTGGGGTGAAATGCAAATGTCAGGCCTTGAGCTTGTATGTGCACTCGCGATATCATCGATGTGCTAACAAACAAAGAAATGAATAAATGACGAGTTTAAATTATTTTTTAATTTGTTTGAACAGGATTTTAATTAAATTTAATTAATAAGGCGCGGACACAAATCATTGAGATGATTGTTTTAGGGGCACTCAGCGGGAGTCTTGCAATTAATTTAATGGAAATTTGTTTTAATAGATCTTAGCACGCCGATACAATGGAAGTATGTACGTAGGGAGTGAACATTTTAAATAAAAAAGTAGCAGGGAAAATATGGGTCCTACATATTTTGGCTCTAACAGCCCAATGCAGGGCCTGGCCTAGCTTCTCGCAGCCACTCGTGTTGTGCGCCTCACGAATGGTTGGGATTTACACTTTTTTTTTTTTGTGTTTTCTAGGATGCGAACCTTAAACCTCTCGCTCAGTGATCGTGTGGGCGACTTCCGTCTTGGATGTAGTTATAGTGAAAAATCAACTGCTTCTCAAACTTTTGGTCTATTTTCTCAAAAAGTTCCTCTTTAAAGGTGCTGCACCCATATAACACCAAGAATTCCACGTTTAAGGGGAACAATCGCAGCTTTGCGTTTAAGCTGATCGCACTACTGGTCTTAGTATTTTGGATTTGGTGGAGTTTATGTTCACCCTTAACAGTGGACTTTATTAAATTATTCTGTACGAGAGAACGAATACGTCATCGGCCCAGTTGCGGGATGGGCTGTGAGATGCTATCGGGTTCCACCAGCTTCCACCGACAAAGCAAGTCAATAACAGCTGCAAAAGGAAGTAATAGTCTATTCCTAGGCGGCACCATGGTATTCTGGGCTTTTTTAAGGTACTGATAAAAGTATGCCACACAATCTTAATTGTTTTTTTTTTTTCGACAATTAGAAATGAATAAGGCGTACCTAAAATGAATTCAAATATGCAACCAACATTTATCTAGCACATATATTATACAGTGCGGAACTGCAGCCGGACGATCGATTCACAATATAGGGGGTTTGCAAAATGACAGACAGACCTATATACAAGGTGGCGCAAAAATAATTACCTTATATGAACTGTCTAGGATTTTTGCAGATGGCCTCTTTTGTCATCGTGATATCGATAGTTATTGGAACGCTATACTCCTCAAGAACCTGGAATAATTTTGTCGACTTTTTGCGGGATAATTTTTCAACGATAAGAACACAACGTGAATTTAGTCGAAAATTTCCTCACTGTTCGGCACCGACTGGTCGCACAATTCGACGCCAAATATAGGCCGTTCGACAGAGAATATTGACGCTGTGCGCGAGGATGTCCAAGAGTGTCCAGAAACATCAATGAAACGACGGGCTACGCAATTGGACATTTCTAGGCGGTCTCTGCAGCGTATTTTGGTGAAAGACTTGAAGACGTTTTCGTATAAAACTCAGATGATGTATCTAGTGCTGCCCGCAGACCACCAAGCGCGTGCGCAATACAGCCAGCACGAGCCTCATAAGACATCATAAGCCTCAACCATGAAGATCACGATTTTCTTTCAAAATTAATCATGAATGACAAAGTACATTACATCCAGACATGGCAACAAGCAGAATACACACTTTTGAGGCATTGAACACCCGCGTAATATTTAAAAACCGCCTTAGCATACATGCACTGAAAGTTACTGTGTGATGTACTGAAAGGGTGATTGGGCCCTACTTTTTCGAATACGCTATTGACAACGCGATAACTGTCACTGGCGAGTGCTATAGAATCATCTTACGCGACTTTTTCATACCTGAATTGGATGCATTGGGGTTGGAGCACATGTGGTTTCAACAAGATATTGCCACTGTACACACAGCGGGCGACACAATGGACTTAGTGAAGGACACTTCCCAGTCCGTGTTATCACCCGTTTTGGCGATTCGCATTTGCCCGGAAGATCATCCGATCTGACTATTCCAGACTTCTTTCTTTAGTGTTATTTGAGGCCATTGGTCTATGTGGACAAGCCACAGACTCTTGCGGCCCTGAAAGACAACATTAAACACGAAATAGAGAACATACCGGCAGAAGTATTGAGAAAAGTGATAGAAAATGTCATAAAAAGGACTCACATTTACATAAACGCTAGACGCCAACATTTGAACGCGCGGTTAGTGTTCCGTACCGGTATTTTAAGCGTATGTTTGTCCTCACAAGGTTCGTTCGAGAACCAATGCAAATATTTGGATGAAATTTAATTCGATTTTATGTCCTGATACGTATGTAGGTCACTTCGTCCAAAGACTGTCACAATTGGATCAAGTAATAGTGGAAGTTGAGCGGGTTTTCAAAAATCTTTATATCATCTTTTTAGCCGGCTAACTCAAGAACTCCTGAACGGATTTTCATGAAAAATTGTGCACAAACGGTTCAAAAGTTACAAGCGTGTGATAGACACACGGACAAACGGACATCGTATTGAATCCATTAGTGTTTCGTTTGTATCATTCTGGTGTGGGATACTAAAAATGACTGTGATGATGATAATAGCAACTGTGAAAGCTGACATCTAGCAGTCGATACACCTTGAAAAATTTAAGCGAAAGTTTGGCATTTCTAGGAATTGTATAAATATACTCTTTTGCACCTCGCTGTAACTCAAAAACTATTCATCTGGCAAAAAAGTGTTAATGTAATAATTGTGAGGACTTTTCTCCTCTACAATATTTATCATTGACTTAATACGGAGGAGATATTGGAAAAAAAAAACAATTTATATAAGATGGCAGCGTGAGACGCGGTGGTGAGAGGCTTCTTTTCTGTAGGCATAGGTCTAAGACTTCCGAAAATCAAGACTAATATTCAAATTCCTTAGGCCATGACTGGGTGAGAACATATTATTTTCTGTATCCCCAAAGACTGACAAAAAATTTCTTTTTTAAATTTTTCGCGGAAAATTTTAATTGACATACTCGTACGTAGATAGACAACAGACAGACAGCGAGTTGAATTACAAGAGTTCCAAATGGAATATGGTAAAACACCATATTCGTACGAACCATTAAACAAATAAATAGATAAAACCTTCGGCTGATGACAACATAAGTAAGCTTAGGTTGAATCTTCCCCGCTAGCCACTCAAAACCTAACAGACTTTATGGCAAGCAACTTTATGAACGCGTCTTCCACCGTAACACTCATGTCCTAAATCTAACAAAATCCGCTTCCTAAAAAATTTCCAGAACATAGACCTTTTTGTTCGCTTAGACTTCAAAGCGGTATTACATAAGACTCAAGGACACTTCCGGGGGACTTTCTCAAACAGAGTAGGACAGTATTACTCGTTGGTGTCTATCAAGATGTCTAACCACGTAAACTCTTTTCAAAACGGATGACGTGGGCATTTTAGGGACCTGAAATTAAAAATAGGCCACCATTAAGCAGAGCACGAACTGCTTTCGGTAAACATACGAGTAAATAAGGGTTTATACATTTTGTTACCGGATCTAGTATGAAGATCTTTCCTTTCTATTATTTCATACAAAAAAATTATAAAATGTTCGCTGATGAATACCTTAAACGACAAATTATACAGGATTTTAATTATTTGGAGTGGTTCACTTTTATCTGAAAACCTTCGCTGAAAAACTCCCTAAAGAAGAAAAGAAATAACATGGAAATGGTTTCAGACGTTCTAGAGTTACTCGGTTACAACGCAAAAAACACAAGTTAGATAGCTGAATTTCACATCATTAGGGACGTAAGAGTACACCTCCTATTCCTTTTAAGATATTTGAAACAAAAAATCTTTCTATCTTTCTTAGAATGTGAGCATCTATCCATACCCCACCAAGTGCGGTTTCTTCCTTACATCATTGTAGTTGAAAATCGCTTACTATTTTGGTCTACAATCTTACGATCTAGGTTTAAACTCGATTAAAGGTCATATATGCCATCAACACTCTCTTCGAGTTAATCACTTTTCCAACACAAATCGACCGCCGAACGTTGTAACCACCACTGTAAAGCCATTGTAAGCTGCAAAAAATTACAAAGAGCATTACTTGTTTCCTGTAGGTGTTGCTATTCAAACCACATGCTACTCGTGTGAGATGTGTGTGACAAATTACCATGCCCATCATCATCATCATCGTCACCACCATAAGTCTTCAAGAGTGCTAACAAAAAAAAGTCGACTGTATACAATGAACCATTCAAGTTCTTGTCAAATAAAGATACAACACCCAGTCTTTGTGTGTGAAAGGAAAACAAATTGTCAGAGCTACGAGTAAGATGCAATGTGAAAATCTTACTCCAACCATTGCATAGGTAGTCATAAAAATTATACTTCGCTTCTAGCCCCTCATTCCTAATCAACTTCCGTAATCTTCTACCCAGGTAATCTGTGGTTCTTAAAAAATAACGAATCCAATTCCAGCCGCCGAACCTCCTTTATTTACGCATAACCTCCAAGAAAACGCGTAGTTAAATAAAATAGGTAGGCCTAGACGCATCATAACAAGAAAATTCTGTAAATTCAAGTGGAAAACGCTTCCCAGAGTTACGAGTATGTATGTACACACCCTGCCCAGAGCCGCAGCGTTCACTCGGTGCCTAGGCCTATAAAAATAAAAACACAATTTCCGGTGAGAGAGATCGTAAAAAGTAAAGAAGTCGAAGCGACGTTAAAGTCGTTGACGAGGGTGGAACAACGCGCGAGGAGTACGTAATACTCAAGGTAAAGAGGGAAAAACTTTTTTATTGCCCACAACACGGATGAGGCTGAGAACTGAAACCAAGACGCGATACCCAATCTTCTGTGTAATGTACGGGAGGAGTTACCTTTTTTCCCATTCATGACTAGCGCAAGAATAATCCCAGGTCTACTAGTCCTCCTAAGCGACTAGCAGCAGCTAATTTTCAGAATGAATACGTTTCCGAGAAAAAAAAAAAAAAAAGAAAGGGTGTGGTGCGCGCCTAATGATTTCCATCAATGGGGAGGCAAATTGCATTTGAAAATGATTTGGAACGCGCAATGCCAAGACAGGTAATTATATAATCATTATCGTGAATCTAATGAGGAACTGCATCAACCCAGAAAATGAATCGAATTTAAAGTCGCAGGGATTTTGTCTGTCTTTCAAAAAAACGAAAGAGGACCGACGAAGGTGAGGTGGTTATCAAATTGATTTTCTTTGCCTTTTTTTCTACTATTTGGAGTCATAAAGTGGAAGAAAAAGTGATTTATGTCTTCAAGATGAAATAAATAACTGAAGACTCAGAGACTCATGGCTTAATGCTCAGAGTTACTCAATGATTTTATGGATTTCGCTTACGATGATCGGTGAGCGTGCGACTGGAGAAGGGCCATCATATTTATGACACAATCGTTAAATACTTTACACCACCACGAGAATGAGTTTCAAAGTCATTTTCTTCGTCATCATAATCCATCATTATTTCGAGTGGGAGGTAGCCGGCGCGCAGTTGGGTTAGGTTCAATGTTAGCAGCAACTATGAACTCTGGACGGCGATAGGTTGTGCTAATGAAATTCTGGTTGTTCTGCGGTGAGTCAGGGTTGAATACACTTAAGAAGAGATAAGTATTTTAGACTTAAGGGAACTGGTGTGTAACCACATCTATACGTGGGCGGTATACCACGAAGAAGTGAAATTAAATGTCACACACTTAAATACTTGAACACGACCAGGGATTGAATCTCATTTTGTGTCCTCGCTTTTGAGACAGGATTGACACGTAGGATCTTCAATCTTCAATGTTGGTCATGCGATGACCGACTGTGATTAGACCAACCATAGTTCTGCAATCCTTCCTACTCAAATTGGGAAGTAATTTTGCAGTGCTTTTATCAGGCTCTTTCACAAAACTAGACCGTCTGTCTTTACATATCGAAACTATGTGAGAGTCGATTCAGTACAGAATTTTTTTTTGCTAAACTGACACTACTTAATGTTTCTGCATTTAAAGTAGTCTCTGAGCCGTCTTTAGCTGGTGCGTCAGAGATTCCAACCCAACTAAGACAAACCTGGTTCCATTTGGAAAGCTTAAGCAGATAAACCGAGCATATTTCTTACTCGTAAATGGTTGCAGTTTCCTTCTTCTTGTGCCCGCCACCTAAGGCGAGGTCTTCCTCTACTGCGTCATCCCTTTGGTTTAGATTCAAAGACACTGCGGACTGGAGCTTTGGTGGTCATTCAAAAGACCAATGATGCAATTTGTTTGACAAGTTCGATGTCGCTGTACAGGTCGTACAGTTCGTCGTTGAAACTCCCTTCCTCCAAAGCCCGTCAACACAAACGTGACCGAATATCTTACGACGAATTTTTCTCTCGAAACGTCCTTCATCCGCTTTCGATATAGTCTATGCTTCAGAGTCACAGAGATGGACCGAAATTATATAGAGTCTCCTTAGTTCCTCTGGACAGGGTCTTACTACTCACTTGCCTTTTCAGCCCAAAAAACAGCGATTGACAAGAGTTATTCTCCGTTTGATTTTTGCGCTGATGTTGTTGTCTGATGTGATAGCAGAGGTATACAAAGTCCCCAGCAACCTCGAGGTTATAGCTGTACACTGCGACGTTTTGTCCAAATCGTCGATCTTCTTGTTGACAGCACACACATTTTTTTTGCCCTCGTTCGTCGCGAAATCCATGTTGGCTGCTTCTGTCTCAATAAGTGACAGCCCGCTGATTTCTGCCAACTATGTCAATTCCGTCGGCGTATGCAAGTAATTGAACAGACTTTTGAAAGATCGTACCTCGTGAGTTGGCTTGTGAGTTTCACACAATCCTTTCCAGTGTGATGTTGAAGACAGCACGTTGCTGGTCTCAGTGAGATCGTTACCGACCTTGATGGAGCAACGAGCATTCTCCATCGTCATCCTGTACAGACGGACGAGTTTGACAGTGATGCTCTGTATAAATGCTGTCGTAGTTGGCCTTTAAATCGATAAAATGATGGTAAGTATCGATTTGGACTTTTTGAGTTTCTCCCAGGATCTGCCGAAGTGTGAATCGATTGTAGACTTTCCTGGCGTACTCGTAAAACCGCACTGATAGGGGTCAATCAGGTTGTTGATAAGATCTTGTACGCGATGCAGTTGTAGGAGTCCCCTTTCTTGTGGATTGGGCAAACCGTGCTGAGATTCCATTCATCAGGCATACACTCGTCTGACCAAATAGTAGAAATGTTCTCTATAGCTACTTTAAGTAACTCCGTCGGGAAGTCGTTAGGTCCACCAGCCTTGTTGGATTTCGGTTTGGATATTGCTATCCTCACTTCGTGTTGATCAGGTGGGCGAAAGTTTTGGCTATCATCGTCTAGGTTGAATGGTTCATTCTGCCTGACAGCGGGATGTTGGTCTTTGTCGCTGTTATGCAGTCTGCAGAAGTAGTTCTTTCATATTCTAAGAACCAACTATGACTCTACTACAAGGTTTCCTTCTTCATCTCTACAGCTATCTGTATGGCCTTTGTTACCTTGACACGATCTTTTTATCTTTTGGCAAAACTCCGTGGAGTAGAATCATTCAAAAAGAAAGAGCACGAAAGCACGATGGAAAATAGCGCTTTCGTGCTCTTTCTTCTTCTTTTGAAGAAGCCGATATTCTTCCCGTCTCTTTTGTTCGTGGAGCTCGACAGCAGCCTTCTTTCTTCTTTGCAAAGTCGTTCTACTCGTACATGCCTCTTGTTTCGCCGCATGCCGTTGCCCGCATTCTTCATCAAACCAGGGTTTTCGTGGTGAAGGTCGGGTGAAACACAGCCCATCCATTGCGGCGTTTCTGATGGCATGTTGACAACGTTGCCACTGGTCTTCGGCACTTGATGCTGGCGACATAGGGGTCGTAGAGAGATTTCTGCATACGCGTTCGGCAAAGGTTCACATTGCATATTGAAATTATTCAACTTAAATAAACAATTCAGCAATGCAGCGGTCATCCGTCAATCTTGAGCCAAAAGTCACTCTATATTATTGACAATCATGGACAACCGCATCAAGTGTGTTATGTATCTCATTCCACATAAACTAAAAAGACCTCCCAATTGTTTACAAATATCAAACATAAGACAACTTGAAAGCATCATGCTACCTCTGCTCGTTTTGGACAACCCTTTAGCGGTTTTCAAACTGTTCAAATAGTTCAAAATACGACAAATGCACTCTCACTGTCTTCTCTGAATCAGTATGACTACTTCCGTCTGAGTAGTAGAATTTTTCAATCAATCGCCAATCAGTTCCCTTAATTTCCCTTAGGCACTCATCCAATATCTCTTACCTTTACAAAATCACCGCTTTTGTGTTAAGAGAGTTTTCTACTTAGGTATCCTTATTCATTGGCATACCTCCTAGCAAGAATGACACAACCAAGTTGAGAAAATAAGAGCAGTTTCTTTAATTCGGTAAGTCAATGACTGACATTCCATTAGAAAAGAAAACCCTCTAGCAAATTTCATTATTTATAAGACCTGACCCAAAACTGTCACAAAAATAAAACAAAAATTTAAACCAACCACTTTTTCGCCCGCTATTCTGTGTCAACCTTAAAGTCACCTCACCGCACACCATTTTATATTTGTTCCCTGTGTCCTCTCCACCTTTAAAACCGCCAAATAAACAACTTTAAAACTTCAATCTGAAGTTTTTCTCTTTACCATACTTAACGATGTGGTTTGCCGATTGAGGGTAAAAATGCAACCATGGTTACCGCAACGTTTGAGTGCTTTTACCTCGAACCATTTCTCCCGCTTGCTACCGCACCGCATCCGGTACAAACAACAGTGTTGTGCAATTTTCTCAAATTGCTCTCGAAGCCGACATTTTAATTATTTTCAATTGCTCTTCTTCAGTTTTCGGGCAAAAATTGTTCACAACTCACTTCACCGACACACAAAAAAAAAAAAAAAAATTAAAACACTTTCTCTGTGTGTGTGCAAATAAAGTTCTCTCGGCTCAGAGCAAGGATTGTTGTTTGTTTCATTCGAAAAGTTTCACTTTATTAACCCAAACAAATAGATACATACTTACCGTACCGTACCGTACAGAGGGAGAACAACTGCAATAGGGCAACCAGAGAAGAGTATTCAACATTTAGGGCATGCCCCACATAGCTACGTACGCGTATACATGTAAAGTTGGAATTTATGAAGCCCTATTGAACATAAAAGAGCAAGCACACCCATCCTCCTTGAAAGCCTTGTACAAAGAACAGAAACAAAAAAACCCGACCTCGGCATACAGCCAGACGCCTACAAACCTAAGAGCCGGGTTGGCAACTACTCTGCCAAAGGAGTACAATATAAAAAAAAACGCGAGGTTAGCAAAGTAATTCAATTAGAATAGAAAAACACGGAGCTGACAAGTGGAACCAGAGCGCTACGGCACGGAGTCTGAGTTTTCAACCACACAACTCTACGAGAGCGAAAATAGCACGAAACCATGCTTGCTTGCAAGTACACCCTTTGAACCACGCCCACCCTTATTTCACAAGAATTGGAACAAAAACTTTAACTGCAGTTGGATTAAAAATGAAAGGAAAACTCCTGTAAAAGGAGATGAGAACGACGACGGTATAACAGCCAGATTCAAGGCAGATTCAGCCAGTTTCAGTTAGTCAGCCGCACAAACTTCTTGCTGGCGGGTGTTGTAAACGGTTTTTAAATATTTAATACTCATTTTGTATTAACGGCGGTGAAAGTCCTGAATAAAACTTTTTATAATTATACTCGTCTCGTGTGTACATTTCCATATCCTTTTACGTTACAAGGACTTTTGTTTTTTTTGCGATTTCTCCTTTTGTTTCGATTTCTTTCTGGATCATGCAACCAACCAAGTCAGTCACCCTCCCCCGACTGTAATAAATTCTCTGATGTCTCACAATGTGATGGTTTTGACTCTGACATCTGACGCGAGGGGGTAGGCACATTCATATCACATGAGTTTTGTTTCCTATTTAAATATTTATAATTTTGAATAGATACACGGGAGGCGAGTGTGCATGTAGATTGTATTCCAGTCTAGGCGCTTTGACTCATTCAAGTGTACAGTGGGGTTAAGAAGTTTTTTACTTCCTTAAATTTGGGTTTGAACGTTCTATGGATGTGTGTGCTTACTTAAGTTTTAAAAACTAATTTTATAGGGGAAGGTACTTCTTAGCCTGTTGATTAATTTTCGAAGGTTTGTGTCTTGGGAAAGCAAATACTCCAGAAAACTTTTCTTTAACAGGGCGATGTTTCTCCCGCAACTTATCACTTATCATAGTTTTCAATAACTTTCTGTTCCACAAAAAAAAAAAGAAGTTGAAAACCACTCAAGTGGTTCTGATAAGGGATGTGAACTCAGGGAACATTTGATAATTTTTTAACAATAAGTGAATGGAATTTAAATTGTATTCGTAAAGTAATTACTTATCGTTTACACTTATCCAAAATACATTTAAGTGATAAGTAGATAAGTGATGAGTGATTAGTGGCTGGAAAAGTAGGGCCCAGTTGGTTATTTTTCATTCTAGCGACTAGCTAGCGTCACTAAATATGTGCATATGTACGTCTTGTCACTTAACATTTATCAACTTATCATAGTTCCTGATAACTTTCTATTTTACTAAAGAAACAACTGAAAAGAACTCACTCATGTATTGATAATTCATTAGTACTCAAGTTATCGAATTTCTGTTTTACCAAACGTGAAGTTAAAAGTGATAAGAAAAGTGATAAGTCGAAAGTGATGAGTTTAGCTGTTCTGATAAAATTTCTCCTCATATATTTAATCGTCACTTTTCAATAACAAGAAGTGCGGAGTCGTAAACAAGTGCGGCTCCAGTCCACCATAAAACCTTTTTCATATGATAGTTGATGTAACTTTTACCTCGACGTCTTGATATTTGTTCCTTACCGAATTCCCGAGGCACCACATAAACGACTCTCATCAGTGAACGAAACTTGACCCAATTGATTCGGATGACAAAATGGTGTTCGCGAACCAAATGGTGGTATAACTCCTGTTGGGCGCCATTTAAGCCCACTATTTAGCATATTCAAAATTTTACAGAAAAGTTGGTCCAAAACTATACTTCTCGCTTATAATTTTCACTTATCAAGAACTTGATTACTTTCAATAGATTGGTGAGTGAATCTAAGATTTTATCGGTGAAACGCTTTTACTCAAACAAATAATTCAATGATAAGATGAAAAGTGCTAAGCGAAGTTTTTTGGGGAAACATGACCCCCTGGTCTATAAATATATGAATTGCTTTACAGCAGCAATACTATTTGGGAGTCTGCCTTTTCATAAAACACGGTGAACACGTAACATCAGAGTAGACTGTGAACTGGCAATCAATCCAGCAAAATCTGTCATCTGGTAGGGGAAAATGAAGATTTTAGGTCATGCAATCAATGAAGCAACTCGAAGCAAAGGTTAAGGCTATTTAAGCACTTGAGGAGAGCCAAAAATGGCCAATGAGCTTGTTAAGCTCTCATCTGAGCTTACATCGTACAATCAATGATATTTTGCAGCCACTTGAAGTTTCTTTTCGAAGAATCTAATGAACGTTCGGCAAACGTACAGCACGTCACATGGGAACCTCATCGAGGGATCGAAACATATTTCTATTTTTTTTTATAATCTTCTATCAGTAGAGACGAACCTATAATGCTAAGTCAACGTACCGAGATGTTTGTAGATGCCTGTTGATTCTGCTCTTGAATTGTTGGATATTAAATGCTTCTGGAAATATGTATCCTTGGAGTAAATTTCAAAGTTTAGTTGATCTATAGCAGAAGGAGTTTCGAAATAGAGGTGATTAGTAGAACGCTTAAATGTCTTCGGAACATCTACCATAGTAGTATCTAAAGTATAGGCATAGGTATAGACTTCCGGACACAACCAGTGTTTCCAGGCGGGATTACTCGCTATCCGCGAAGCCTGCCGCCAGATCAAACTACACACAAATATAACGTCAAGGCAAAAGATCGCTATATTTATTGACAGCCAAGCAGCTATCAAAGTTATTGACTCGGTTACTATATCATCCAAACTAGCAAAAGAATGCCGAAGTGAGCTAGCCTTGCTAGATGTTCAATTCAGGATAACCCTTAATTTTGTTCCAGGGAATGGTAATATATGCCTATAATATATATAGGCAAGGCTCAGCCCTTCACTGTTAACTCGCAGAACATTATGCTGGGAGCAGTAAAGGCAAAAATCTCCTCAATCTTCCTTAGAAAAGCGAACCTCAGATGGGCTAGGTTAACAAACTGTGTCATATCTAGAAAGATGTGGCCAAACTACAACAAGGCAAAGACAGACGACTTCCTAAACGGAATGCGTAAAGACATCGCCAAAATAACGGCGATCACCACGGGATACTGGCCGATAGGAGACCACGCTGCCAGAATAGGTATCCCACATAGTACACACTGACGCAGTTGCAAGGGCTCAACCGAAAAAGAAACCCTCACCCACTATATATGAGCCTGTCCGGCTCTTGCTAGGCCCAGACAACGAGCATTAGGCAAACCATTTTTCAATTCACTCGAGGAGATCTCAGGGAAAAATATTAAAGAACTAATAACTATCTTTAATTCCACAGGTTGGATTTAGAGACTTCTCATCAACACACCTTAATAGCCAGATTTACATGAGTTGTGGTATCAAAACGGCACCTAGTGCTAATTGTGTTCATCTTACAGAACCGCAACTCCTACCTACCTACCTACCCATAGGCATAGGTTTGCTACCAATCTTCGATAAGCTAACGGACGAAGATTGGAAATTAGTGAGGGATCTTCTACATCGAGCAGGTGAAGATAATGTTTTGGCGCCGAACTCCAAATGTGAGAACAATCAAGTCCTGGTCTAGCTTATGCTTTGTACAGGAGAAGGAGCTGTTGCGCTATAAAGTATATCTTTGCTCGAAATAGATAGCTCAACTTCATGGATGTCGATTTTACAATGTTGGAAAATCAAATTCAAATGTTTTCTTTGCCTCTTTTGAAATTTTTTCACTAATGGCTGTGGCGAAATTCACAAATTCGTTAGGAATTCCTTTCCAGTACATCGTTTGCTGACCTCCCTGTCCAATTTATGCCACACTTTACCATCACCTGACCTATCGAACCACGCCTATCCGTCGGAAAAAAAAAACACCTTTCGCCATCTGCACCATCTCGATATATGTATCTCTACATTGTATCTTTCATCTTTTCCATGGGAATTATTGCAATTTAGCTGTGCACCATGCGAATCACAGCTCGTTTTTATGTTTTCCGTTTCGGGTATATGCACCTGCCCCCATGGGGGTTCTCCAACGGAGGCCACCTTAAATGGCAAACCAACAACTAACTGGTTAATGGGTCTTTATTACCAAATTCTCGCACATCGTTAACACAATTAGACCGGGCCATAACAGCACTGCAGCAAAGTGCGGCAAATAACTCAATACGGACAAATATTCAGCTCGTTACGACATCTCGACTGTTCGATGCAATCGGCCGGTGTCGTGTGACACCAACCCCCTACGCATTATTACACCAAAAACTGGATATAACCTTAATATGCCAGCGTCTTTGCCGTTTGGCAGATACTACGAGTACTCTGCGAGACAAGTGCTGTTTCTTCCAATTTAAAACATTTTTTTGTAGACACTTTGAGTAATGAAGAAACCGAAAATGGGCGGTCTGTGGGATGCTGAGTGCTAAACGTGGACCTGAGCGAACGTAATTGCAGATTATTACAATAATTTTCGACTTTAGCCTTAGGCTAGATATCACTTTATTATGGAAAATATGCAGTTGGATCGCATGCCATCGATCTGCTGTCCACGTTCCTCTGTCATATTGCTATGCAAACATAGTCGTGGGTATCATTACCATGGTAATTGTTTGGGGCGACATATATGCGTATACTCGTATGTACGTATTCAACGTTAAGAGATATCATCTTCTTGGCTTCAAGTATGAAATTATTGTCATTTTCTGCATTAATGAAGTGGAAGGACAACTCAGAATGGAAAATAAAAAAATAATATCAGTGTTTTACGATCACTTAATAATTACCTGTAAGTAAAGATACATGGTTTTAAATGGCAGTTGCAGGGGTATTGGAAGTTATGACGGAAGGTATGCATTTTGCATGGCCAATGTGGGTTTTTAGAAGAAATTGAGGTATTAAGTGGGGTACCGCAAGGTTGCACGATTTCACCGCATTTTTTTTTTTAATTGTAGCAAAACGTGATGTATAACTTTATGGAGCATGGTAGATCATGTTCAGGCCTAAAATGATGACATACTTTGTCACAATTTACAAACCATTTGTAGATGAACCTGGTGTAGATTATAAGATGTGTTCTGGCAAGCCACAAGATAATGGCTTGAGTAACTAAATGGATGAAGAAATTACTACCACAAGTAGCGGATGTTTTGGTTGGAATGTACACAATAGATAATATATAAAACCATGAATCATTTGGAAGTTCATGGCCAATCGTTCATGCGAATTTGCTTCATGTGCTTGGTTAACGTCTTGCACAAGTTGAAGATATTTAAATTCGACATTTCTGCGAAAATTTATCCAGCATTTGCGTCGGGGTTAACGAAAATTTGCTGTGGTCAGATGAACTAGACTTGACGCCAAGTTTATGTCTTTAGATATAGGAAAAATAGTTCCAAGTCGACATTGAATCTATCAACAATGCGGAACCTGGTTGCTGTTAAATCAGTGAAATTCCGCATCAAAGGCTGGCAAAACTATTTAAACGTAGCCTTGATGTGGTTAGGTTGATAGCTCACTTAGTCAAATTGTTGGCTAATTCGTTAGTTGAGTGTTGTGTTTTAAGTGGCTTATGAAATGAAATGATTGGCAATATAAAAATGCGCTAAAGGGCCCTATCTAAAAATGTACGACTTTGTTGGTGTCCCAGGATCGCCATCAAAAATCTATAACCTTCTGGTTATCAAATGGAAATTTTGTTATTTAGGGATATCACCAGCCCATTTTAGTAGCACGTCTATCTTTTTATAACACAGCCTCAGAGAAAGCATGTTCTACTCGCTCAATTGAAAATTCAGTTAGCATGATCTGGGCGTAATAATTTAGAGCTAGGCTCGTCGTCGGAGCTTTTATTTATACAACTTTCAGTAAACCCTCATTTTGATCTCGTTAGACAAAGTGAACTTATGAAAGGTTGGTAGAGGCCTTTCGTTTATGGTTGCATTATGGTAGAGGCCTTTCGTTTATAGTTGCAAATCTTAGACAAATTTCCTCAATAGTTTCCTTGTTGAAAACCCAAATATAGCTATCTCTTGGTACTTAGTCTTTCTTTCCGTTTCTAATCTGATTTTACTAATTTAGAGTCAAGCCTGTGTCAATGGTTACCCATTGTATCTTCTTATTCATTTCCCATGCATCAGACTCAATATCTGCTTCAAAGGATTTTCCGCTACTGAAAGGAATCTAGACTTTAGTTTCACTTTTCGTAGAGATGTATCGACTATCTACTTGTATCTCATCCATCATAAGCTACTGACTTCACCTCTCGGTGTACTTATTTTCATTTCCATGTAAAGTAGTTCAAAACCTCAAATACTCCTCGCTCGTCCAGTGACAGGTTACCCCCAGAACTTCTCCACAATCCTTCGTGAAAAACTGAAATAAATCTGATGAAACCAAAGTTGGTATCCCAAACCAAAAAAAAAAAAAAAAAAGTTCTTCACTACCACCACATTCCGTTCTCGTTATCAGTAGAGATACCCCATCCACTCTCCATGTCGATAATGTTACGGATAAATTTACGAGCTAACTTCGAAGGAAGTTTACAACACCCTAAGCCACTTGAAATACCACGTGACCTCAAATTAGATTAGCCCCAGCGATTAGCCATACTCGTACTATCTGTGGTTTAAAGTTCCCGAAAAAGAAAAATCAACAACAAAATTCCGGTTATTTCAGGATTAATTTGATTTATTCGAAGCCGAGCTCCGTGTCTGTCTACACACACGGTCGATGAATGCGATGAATTGAAGAGCCCAAGAGTTTCAGGTATCCGCCAGCTACATGAACCAGATAGGTGAAAACAAATTCATCTCACTCACCAATTTTCCAGATAAAAGTGACGACGACGAGGAAGAAAAAAAGAAGTGATGGAATTTTCTTTGTGTAAACTTGCATCATCCCTTTGGTGGCCATAGGCGGCACCCCCGCCACCCAGGCTACTCTTTACAGGAAATCATCAAACAAAAAAGTATCTCCATGTGTATACACAGAGTAGAGTGTTGGAATCGGAGTCGAAATAAGTTCCATATACGACCCAATGCATGGTACGTGCCTAGAATCTCATTGTTTCCTTTCACCCAAAATGAAACCATCTTCATCGGGCCTGCTCCGCTGCTCCTCCGAGCCAAACCCACAGAGCATCAGTTTTGGATTCTTTTTTGTTGTTCGCTGTTGAACCTTCTCATGTGCGTTCCAGGCAGATGATGAATGGCTACAAGAATAGGGTATGCGATCATCATCATCATCATCATCATGCGGACGAAAAGCAACAGCAATATTTTCATGTTCACCTATGTACTCTATGTGTACCGCCGTATGTGTGGGTGCTTATCGAATGTACTGGGTGTACCTCTGCAGCAACAGCTCATCTGACTGAAGCAAGTGGAGTGGACACGTAATTGCATGTTATGGTAGGAACTCTGGCTGTGGAGCTCTATGTGTAGCTTCAGAGATGGAATATTGCCGGCCCTTCCTCTGTACATTGTGGGGGCTCCGTATATTTTGTTTGTTGGGTGACTTTTGCATGGAAAAAGTAAATCATTGAACACGTTTCGGGGAGGAGATGCATATTTGCTCGGCTCGGTGCGTTGAAGTTTGAAGTTTTCTCTTTTTTTTTCGTTATTTGTACTCAGAATGATGGTCGTTGGTTTGGTTTTAAGCGGATGAATGCATGCATTCACGGTTCTCAAGTAGCAGCGCTAGAGGTGGTGACTATGCATGCGAGAGAATATCCAAGAGCATTATTTTTTTTTAGTGGTTTTTAGGATTCTATTTTTCTGTCGAGGGAAATTCTACGAAAAATATCTTTATGCATCGCATGTCAAGGTTGAGGAGGAGGATGAAGAGAGTTGAAGTGGAATGGAATCGAATCTACAAATGGAACTTTTCTGGCAGCATTGCTCTTGTCTATTCAATTGAAGTATTTTTTTGTTTGAAAATGGCAGACCCTGATTAGTTTTTAGAAAATTGGGCTTCAAACGGATACCAACTGCAGCGATTGTCCTTCTACGCTTGGTAGCACTGTTCAGGATTACAGAAATCCTAACACCAAAGAATATGCAACGAAATATGCATTCATCGCATTTAGTTACATACTTCCAGATGCAAGATGTTGATACGATTTTAGTTCGCAATTCCATGAAAATATCAAAATGCGAAGTCTTCACCAAATTGAAAAGAGTAGATTAGGTCAATCTACGACAAATACAATTTTAGAAGTCATCCTGCATTTAAATTATCTTTTGGTAAGGAAATGTAAAGACAACCTAAGTGAAAACTGTAACTATATTTGCCTCACCTGAGTACCAGAACAGAAAGCCTTTTGACATTGTGCAGCAGTAGATTCCTTGAATCCAGATCTACAGCATATCAGATACATAGCAATCGGTGAATGAATATAAATTCGTGTCCCTAAGCACAACCAGCCCAGCGGAGACGTAGTAAAAACAGATTACATCTAGGTTCTCATTAACAAAACCGAAACATTACTCAATTAATTTGGTGCATTTTCTTAGAAGACTGTACCGTCATTTAACTAAAGACTTGATGTTGATTTACCTATAGTTATGCCTAGATTTGCTCCGGCATCCCAGAGGAATTGCGAAGAAGAGGCAGACAGTGGAAGTGAAAGTGGACCAGACAGCGAGCAAATGATCATAGTGGCTAGAAAGGCCTGTGGGTTGCTTCTTATATTAACGTATAACCAGCTTGTCTTGGATAGTTATTAATGTTGGTCAGCTAGGTCGTTAACAATTATGGTTCCCCATCACAGGCGAGGAAGAACACCCCCGTGCGAGTAAACTTTAATAACTTCGATTGTAGCCGCAGATTGTCCTAGTTTGATGCGTCCATAAATTACTTTCGCGATTAAAAGATCATCATTCAAGTAATAAATTCATCATCGCATATATTACCATTCAGAGGTAATAAAATCACACGCGTTTTTAATACCCACCTGGAGAGTCGTGCAAGCTATTTCGTGGGAGGGTATTATCTTTTTTATATGACAACTAAAAATTAATCCTCAGATATCTGATTTCACTTCTTTTTTTTTTTGTATTCACCCACAGATTATGAGCCTTTTAGTTCATACTTGTTAAAACTAGTTTAAAAATTGCTTTCGGTTTTCGATTGTAATACCATTTTCTAATAAACTGCTTCGAGTCTTATATGGGATAAGAACTATCGAATCCATAATTGCCTTTGTGCCATATCTGTCCAATGGTAGACATTTATCTTTCCCCGCATTTGATGATGCTGCCATTTATGTCCTCAAACAGCATATAACCCCCCATCACGAATTATTTCCATAGACATGTCTTACACGCATGCGTGCGTGTAGATCTTCGAGTATGTAATTATCACTGCATCCATTAGCTCTCTGAAGGCGGTGCGGTGACATTTTCGCAATAATTGGCTTGATCGTTTGATTGGTTTTATTTTATTTTATTTTTTTAATTTTCCTCCTTCCAATGACTTATTCGAAACGCATGACATGGCATGCAACGCCAAGGCTTTTATAAAATTTTATCAATGAATTCTGATCGTGGTTGCATGTGACAACAACCTGCATTTGCCACATGAGTTATTAGCTTGAAGATTTTTTTATATTTTCCTCCACTAGTCGCAGAGAGGAAATGAGTAGGTTGGTCGCGTCTCGTAGGTCTACGAGTATAATAAAATGTATTTAATTTACCATTAAGCGAAATGGTAAATAAAAAGAATTTCTTGATTGACATCTATAAAGAAACCTTTTGCATATCAACATACACTGCATGAGAATGCAGTGTACCTATAGATAGTTAAACAAATTTATGATTTGCATCTAAAAGAGGGAAAGTGTGTTTTGAACAGCTTTCAATGGTTAAATGGGACTCTTGGTGTAGCCTTGCTTGATTGTCTCTGATTTACGAACGAGCTCTGATTTCATCGCCTACTTGTAAATAAGCAAACAAAATTGTCACCAGGCAAATTTTATGCTGCACCAGGTAATGGAATATACGAGTATCTTTCAAACAAATCTATGCTTTTAATATAACAAGAGGCGTATATGAGAAGTCTTCGATGGAATTTTGGTATTAAGGCAGCGTTTTAGAGCATTCTTTTTTTTATTACTAATTTCAGATTAAATATTCTATCACATCAGTCCGATCTCGCGATATGTATCTATACGAATAGGTGATTATTACAATAAGACAAGCTAGTTTATTTTAAAATGTCATGCCGCCAGGTCATTAAAAAATTGGAAACTCCGCTCACGTTGTTAAAGGTAGACGTTACTGACGTTTAGAAAATGCGATGGATAAAATAATGAAAAGTAATCTGCGACTGGCAGCCCCGTTCCAGTCGATATTTTCGAATGTTATACACCTCTTTGAACATTACTTTGTCCTATAGAATGGCGGTGATGCGTCATTTATCATGGATTTCTCATATCGTCTCCCCAAGTGTTCACAAAAAATGCTCAAACCAATTAATAAAATTAACTTTAAATCTATTAGAAGTCGTTTCCCACTACGCTACATATACATAGTAATATGTAAACATTTCACCTCCACATAAATGGATGAAAAAGAAAGCAAGTGCATACACAACCACACAAACTCATCCACTGTTACATTGGTACTCAAAGATTGAAAATGGATTATCATAATTAAAAAAACTAGTTTATTATGTTTTTTGCTTAGCTTCACGATGACGTACAATGATGTAGCTTCAATATTACTACGTACTGATCGATAACAAAATTATATTGAAATCATACAAGTCTTTGTGAGCGTTTTGACCGTATGGCTTTAAAATTTTAGCTTGTGGCGTAAATTCGAGGTAACGAATGTACGGAGGAAAAGATCGAATTCTACGATTAGTAGAGAGAGAAGCAACGTGCCTTTATGAGAGGTTCTCAGGTGGTTATTTAAATATTCACCGAATATTTGTTTATTTAGAACTCCCCCTGCAATAAGTTCATAGATTCCGATTGTAGACTCTACCTGAAACCAATGGCTAGATTATTCTATTGAACTTAGAATAACACAGCAACATCGTTAAGGTTTGATGGAATAGTGCCTAGATTCTAGGTTATTCATTCTTCTTATGAATAGGACGATTTCTGTCTTAGTCGGATGGATGCTTCAGACACAACAATATATTAGCATAAAATTTCGTGGATACTTGCCAAATACTGATCTCTCGTCTTATGGTTCAAATTTGCAGCTTGAGTCATAATTTTTCAAAGCAAGACGTTCATCGAGGACAGACGTACAACCGAGGATTCGTGCAAGGGTTGTGTCCCAGAGTCATTTGTTGTCTTTGGCACACTAATTGACATTATAGCGGGGTTTTGAAAAAAAAAACCTTCTACAGCTACGAAGACCTTCTTAAAAGCTTCAGTTTGGTTTCGAAGGTTTACTATAGTGAAATTGAGACTACTTGTACTTTAAAGACTGCCTGCTAAATTTCTACATAAAGCTTTATCTATAATAGTCGCCAAAAAATATTAAACAATTTAAAGAAACATCGTGTACTCGTACACCTACACGATACACCCTCATCTATAATGAAAATCCAAGTCCCAGCAGGTATCCTGCACCACGTTATTCACGCTGTTAACCGAATCCCCAACCTCAAACAACTTCGAAACGAAATTTTCTCAGCTAAAAGGAACCAACAAAGGATGCCATCTATTGGAACTACCAACAACGACAACGATCCATTTTAATTATAACTCCACTTTGGCATGGATGACAACTATAGGTGGTTTTTAACCCCTCAATGATGATGACCTACAATTTCGTTGTCTGCCAGTGTCTACGTGGCTCTGGTGCTCCTCCACTTTTTATTGCACAACTCGTTGACTATGTTTTTCGGGGTTTCTTTTTTTAACTACACACATCGATGTAGGAATTAGTTTCTTGTCTATTTTGTACTTCAAATGTATACAAAGTGTTGTTTATGTTTATCCAGAAGAACCAATGAAAGATACAAGCTTACATCGCCAGCACCGTAATGAATACCAATGCAGTAGTTTATCTCTGTCGATTGCATTTCTCGGGAATTAAATGAGGACCGCTTGAAAGACCGTTTGAATAAATATTATTCCCGTTGAAAACTGTATCAATATCCGACAAATTTACGACAGCAATAAACGGCCATTCGGGAAAAGCGCTATAGCACCCGTATCTGGTTCGAGTTTTATCGGTGAACGATCAGCTGGGAGTATATTGCATTCCTAGGTGAACTACGTTTAATTAATGTTTATTTGGTAGATTAACAGTTGAGTTTCTTTCTCAGATATCATATTCGGTGATGTATCTCACAGATACACTATATGTACACACAATTTGGTTTGTTACACTATTGATAGTAGAGTCAGTTCTCAAGTGGAGGTAAACGAAAAAAAAAAAAACACGTCTAGAAGCAAACTTTGTTTGTTTTTCACCAAAGGGGAATGGGGAACCTTTAGCATAACGTGCTCGTACCATAGCGTACCTGAAGATGTTAGCGATTTGGTAATTTAACATGAAGATAAGGTTGGTTGTAAAGAAAATTTACAACCTGTGTTTATAGGTAGCCCCGGCAGCCGCCTATATTATTCGTAACATGGCCGAGAACATGTGCTTTTATTTCGCCACAGAAGTTACACAGATATACGACATAGATCGATATACGAGTACTCGTAGGTTGTTCTCGTTGTTGTGTTTGTTTGAGATACTTTCTTTTATTGTTATCTGTCTACGGACTATTACACAATCTTATCGCCTGTGAAAGGGAATATGCTGGGTCAGATAGATATAAATTGATGTAAGTAAGCCGTTTCGAGGATTGCTTTATGTGTGGCGAAATAAAATGTTGTTTTGCTTAATTTTCCGTGGCAAGGTAAAAGGCCACAAATTTTCGAAAACATCCTGAAACTCGTAGAGGACGTTTCGGATAAAATTGTGTGGGATATCTTTGTCACGAGTTTTTGTGATTGGTGGTGATATAACTATAATTGATTAAAGGCTTAGAAGTGGGACGATTTATGAAGGGAGCAATCTAATTTAGTTGTATCATGCCTCACGGCTGTTTGTAGGGCAAAGGTAATATTTTGTAGGCTTTTAAACAGCATCTCCTAAATCTTTTTCAGGACTATGCATTTTGAAGATATCACCTCGTACTTACTTACAGTCAGACATTAGATATCTCCAGTTAAATACAATCGAACATAGTCCTAGAAGCATTTAATCTCCAGCAATTCAAGAGCGGAATCATCGTCTTTTCTGAGAGAAGTTTATAAAAAAAAGTGGCTTTGTTTGGCCATTTGTCCTAGGAGTATTAAATAGCCTTTATTGTTGTTTGTTTGACGACCAAAGACTCAGACAGTAGATCGAATTAGGTTAATCAAAGTCAACAAAAGAACGTTTGTACAAGTTAGGCACTGCCGTCGATTTGAGCAGCTCGTTCTACGGATCATTTTAATGATCAAAACTAATTTGTCGCTAAATATTTGCTATCTGTAGCGTTGAAGATCTGAATTTTTATAAAGAGTGTGGAGCGAGATTTTGTCACTCTCGAAACAGAGTCTACAAATTAAATCAGATAAAAGAGAGTCCCAATTCAAAAATGCAGTATTGCGGCAACAAGCAAAGAGTTCAAAAAAGCAACAATTTGGCAGTACTGTTTTTTTTTTTTTTTTGCAATACCAACGCAACCAAACGTCAAAACAGAGAAACCTGCGAAACAGTTGTTTTGCTGTTACTTTCGTTTGTTTTAGATAAACTTTTGTTTTTTACAGTTCGTTAGCTATTATTAAATACTTTATCCATTACTTTGTGTAAAAAATGGATGAAAGGTAACTTATAACAATTTTAATGTTTTATTTTGTTTCTATTGTGTATAGCATAGCAACACAACTGTTCATAAATGTCAAAATAAAATGTGCAGTGCAACAGCAATAGTGCAGTAACAGGGAACAACAACATTTAGTGGATTAAAGTGTTTTTGCATTCCTTGAAACAAAAAAAGGGCAAGAGCAGCAGAAAGGCTGTTGTGTTGCCGCAACACTTCACAGTTTTGACGTTTGACGTTTGAATTCAGCCAGTCTTTTTTTTTTAGAGAAAATAGTGGTCAGCATTTATTCCTTTCTACATTTGCTTATATTTTCTGTGCGAATAGTGCTGCAATTGTTCATACCTGCTGACTTGTGCTGATGAATTCATTTAATTCAAAAAAACAGTTGTTTGGCAAAATAAAAGTCCTAGGAGTCCCAGGCCGGTTCAGAGAGGAGAACAAATGTTTCCGGGGGGAGTTTAAATTTTTTTTTTTTTTAGGAGCAGCTTTGCTCTCTATTGCTCTATGGTTGCATTTCGAGTGGTAGACGCGGGATTCAATGGTTGTGCACTACCTATAAGTTTGTTTTTTTATTTATTCGTAAATCCGGGTAACTAATCCTCACAATGGTGAATAGTACCACCTGGAATATGAGTGAGTGGCTGCCGAGGATGAGCCATAAGTTCATACAAGGTGACTCTTCAAGTATGTATAGTAGATACGGTATCTGTGTTCACCTTGGAGCACTGTCATATTGTGATGGGTTGGGTTAAAGATTCTTTCAGAGGAGATAACTAATGATAAGTTTTTTCTTACTCTTTTTTTTGTAATATTTAGGGATCATGTCAGGAACAAGTAAATCTATGCTGAACATGTGCCTACATTGCATTGAGCTGGAGAATGGGAAGATGGTTGATACTCAGTCAAATTGCGATTTATGTAATGATTTGGATGAAAGGATGAAGAAAGCAGTAGAGGCTCCAGCTATTCCTTAGCAAATCATTGTCCAAACGCAATCATAGGTCTGACGACATAACCTCTTGGGTCTAATACCAACAATTTTCCTCTATTTCATGTTCATAGGGGAATGGTATGCAATTCTGTTTACTATGCATTCATCTCTAGACTTCAGGTCAGTTTTCTGACCAGGATGGTTTATGGACTATTCCTTAATTAACCACTTTAATCTACCTATTGTGTCCAATAATTCAATGCTCCCTCTATGTCAAGGAAAGCATTTGCTTTGCCTCTACATTTAAGATTTAGTGACCTTTAAAGACATGGTAAGTCTTAGGTCCCAAAGTATTCTCTAACATAGTCTCCAACAGAGTATTACCCACATATCTACACAGGAAATGACCAAGAACTCATGCAGAATTTTATTAAATTACTATAAAGTGACCCCTTCTTTCATTTCATACCTTCAAAAGGTTAATTTAAACCAATTTCACAGCCAATCCCCCTTGCACCACACTGTCTATAAGGAACTTCTATATTTAGATAGCTTGAAGTGCACAATCTTCTCATACAACCATGTACGAGTATGAGAGGAAGCTATGTTTGCAGGCGAAAGGTGTCTAATAATAAAATTCAACTCTCAGGCCAAAAAGGTGCATAGTTGCACGAACTCCTTAACCGATGATAACGATGCTGACGAGAGAGCACAGGATATGAAGAATAAAGATGAGGAATATGATGGGGAATATGAGGCTAGAATGGGGAACAATATAAAGGCGATGAAATGGAGTAATATACTAGACTGTAAAACTCCATGAAGTTTTTGTTGTGAATTACTAAAGCGTTTGTGTGTGTTTGTGGTGGATGTGCTCAACAATGGAATGCAAATGTTTATGAGGAATTTAACATGATTAAGTTAATTAACAGCTCAAACTGATGTGATTATGCACATAGTTATCCACATAGTTGTTTATGGCAGGGCTTGAGCATCAAGCAAAAGTAACATTCCTGGGGCAAATGTGCTGTATATATAGGTATAGATACATGAAAGACGAACCTAACTATTAATGGGTAATTGTTTTTCTTATTCGAATGTAAATGAGATTTTAAGTGAAAAGTTTTCGGAAAACTTTGTGGTTGGCCATTAACAGATCAGAAAAGTTCTTTTGAAAGGGAGAGATGCACTTTTTTTTGTTGAATTGACGTCTCTTATGCTGCTGGCATCTTCTTCTTTGGTTGTTGCACTCATCTGGGGTGAATAGTTTGGTCTGGGATTGGTGAGGAAAGTGTTGAGAGTTGCTGACGAAATAATGAACTTTATAGGATCTGTAGACACACGAACGTAGTAAGTGCAAGGTGGCGCAAAAGTCCTCACTCGATTTGCTAAGGAAGTAAATTTGTTTGTAAATAAAAAGAATTGGTTCTCTTTGTTGATTGTGTTTATCTAGATGCTTAAAATTTGTTTCAATACGTCGCGAAGATAATATCGGTCAAGTGGCCGCCGCCAGAGTAGCTGCACATTCGTTCCACAGCATTTTCCATGACTTTTTTCAAAACGTCTGACGATAATTTCTCCACTTCTTGTCGGATGTTCAACTTTAGGGCCACCAAGATCTTGTTCGTATAGACCCATGACTTCAAAAACTCCCAGAGAAAGAAGTCTGGGACTGTCAAATCGAACGATCTTGCAGGCCAGTGCAAATCTCGTCAAAACGAGAGCTTAAGCGGCCGGGAAACGCTTGCTGCAGAATGTCCACTGTTGCTCCTACTGCAACCACATGTTCTCCAAACCTAATTCGTCAATTTGCGACAGTAAGAAGTCGTTGATCATGGGCGCATCACTTTTCTTCCGTAAACGACGCACCAAAGAGTGACTTTGAGAGGATGTAATGGCTCTTCGTGCATTACACGCGGATTTTCAGTGTCCCAGACGGGATAATTTTGATAATTCACGTATTCACATTGGTGGAAATGCGCCTTGTCGCTCATTTTCCAATGAAAGATCATCCTCATCGCGGTCGAAATTAGGGAGGGCTTGGCTGTAATTTAAACTCAAGTAGGTGATGATGCTCTGTTGCACTTTGCACAGGTACATCATCAAGTCTTAAACCAAAATTCGCTGTAAATACCATATATTGATGCCCAATTGCGAGGCACGTCTTCTGGTTGATGTTTGAGAGCCCTCTTGGGCTTCTGTAGCCACTGCAGCGATATTTTCGACCGAGCGGATGTTCCGGGGTCGGCCACGTCTGATACTGTCCCGTATTGAGTCAGTCTTCTCGAGGCGAGCGGCTAAACCCACAGTGTTCGCCCAGTTGGTGCCACGTTGAGCCAAAATCACCGACCGATTATTTTATCAAAAATATTGACACAATTATTCCGCGTTCTTGAAGAGTATAGCAATCCATGGTTTGTCTACGTGAATTCTGCTTCTGTTTACTTCACAAATGTCAAAGTCGCGATGACATAAGACGCCATTTGCAAAAATGAGAGCATCTTCCGATAGGCTGATAACTTTTGCGCCACCTTGTAGGATCAAAATTAATAGTATTCGCCATTCGGACATGTCGAGCATGGTCGACGTGGAATAGGTTGTCTTTTGCATTTTATAAGATGATCATTGTATATGTAAAATACAAAATATTGTCGGCATACAAAATGGTATCCAAGCGCGAAATAATTGTGATCCACACCCCGTAAGATGTACAAACAAATTTGGACAACGTTCGGAAGTTATCTAAAGCCTTTGAAACGACACAAACCCTAGTCTTTGCAAGAGGTTCATTAAGTATACTTAGTTAGGCAAACTTTTCCAGGACGTGATGTAAGGCATGTATGTGCGTGATGATACTTGTCGAATATGCAATGACAAGGTTTATATATCGCCCAGTGTGTCGAAAGCACAAAGAAAAGTTTAGAAAGTCATTCGAATCGTGAAAATGCTTCCACTTTCATGCCACCAGAAAGAAATTTTGCAAGCTTAAGTTTTAGATATCACCGAGGCTTTCCGAGAACTGTCTTCGCTAACATTTCTACGAAGAGATGTTAGCATTTATATGCACAGCCAAGCGGCTATCAAAGTCATCACATCAACAGAAATTAAATCAAAACTAGTAAAACGTTGTAAAGCTTATCTCCACCTTAAATAAATCCATCACATTTCGTTGAGCCGTGGGGTACAGGAGTGTCTTGGAAAACGAAAAGGTCGATAAGTTAGCTAAAAGAGGCTCAGAACTGAACCATACAATGGTCGTACACTCAGTCCTGACTCCCATGAGACTTCTATAATCCAGCATATCCTTGGAATTTGAAAATGAGAAATGGCTGATGAGAAATGAAACATGCTGATGAGAAATGAAACATGTCCCAATCATGGACAAGAGAAAACTTCCTCGAGTTTGCCGATCACACTTCTAATAAGCATCATAACAGGCCAAAACATGTTGGCGAATCATCTAAAAAGAAAGAGTTTAAATAAAACAAAACCTATGCAGAGACTGTGGTTGCGTAGATGAAGTGGAGGGCATGACCCACATTTTCTGTGTATGTCCAAAAAGGCTACCCTCGGATAATACTTTTCAACAACCTTGATGAACGATAGTCAGCTCTGTTTAAGGGCTTGTCCCATCGTTGAACTACGAAAAATTAAATTTTCGATGAACTTGTTTCGCAGGACTTGAATCTACGTTGGGTCTCTCTGTGCTTTCGGCCAGGGCTTCCATTGACAGTTGGGTTTCTTATGAGTATAACTGCAAGTGACATAACTCTCCAGGATGTAGACAGACTACACGAATGCTACCCGACTATCTGTAAACAAAATCCGTCGCATTCTTGCTGTCTTTAAGCAGTAAATACTTCTGGCAATACACTTTGCTATTTGCTACCGCTGGCTTCAAATTAACAGGTGCGAAAGGTTTAAACTGCAAAACGAGTGACCAGGATTAAAACTAATTACGTAAAAAATTTGAATTTACAAAGCTAGCCGAGTGTCTGCTCTAAGCCATGGTAATAGGTGGCTTTTCGTTAGACCATCGCCAGTAGAACCTCCTTGATGATTTGAAATGCAGTTCGCTCAAATGTGCGGAGGAATTCACACCCGTTACTAAACTTAAGATATCTCAGCCTCCGTTTAACATCACATATCGCTTTAAAACGAATAGATATCCGCCACCATAATGATGTGAAACAAATCAGAACAATAATGTAATACATTCGCACATTGAAAGACATTCGAAATAAAAAAATGGAGTACCTCAATGTTGCATGTTCATGCCTATACTGTTTAAGATCGCGATTTTCTCTGCATATTTCGCAAGATTAGATTAGCTAAACTGACGCGTGCTTTGAAACATTCTAATTGACATTTCGGCAGAGAGGTCGATGACTGGTTGGATTCATTCATTCTTAGTTTTTGCCTTTCTTAATTTGAAAGTCAATTTGTTCTGCTGCTTTTTCAATTGAACTCAATTAACTCCACATATTTAATTTTGCATTGGAGAAAGTTATTTAACGCTTAATTTGGCAACAAGTGAATGCCTGATGGTGTCATACAATTTTTTTTTTTATAGAGGCGTTGGAAATTATTGTGCAAATTGCCTCCATCTATGGAATTTTTTATCACCACAAAAATGTCCTCTATCCATAAAAAAGTAATTTATCATTTCCTTTCTTCAACTATCAGATACTCATTCATTACAACTTAATTACAACCGCATTCTTGAGCTTCATACACATTCATCGATTATATTACATGCAACTAACCCGCCCGCCCATAAACAACTTAACTCCATATAAAACAACTGTCTATAGATCTCCCAATTGCACTCCATTCAGTCGGACTAATTCAGATTAACGAATCAATTTAACATTTCTTCCAGTGGTAATAACAATTTGCCAACAATTCATTTGAGATACGTACAATACCACATAAGACGCGTCCCACACGCCCCTTTCTCTAATCTCTTTCTAACGACCGTATGCGCCCAGCCACTACTCTCAATGTGTGCGGTATCACAATTTGGATTTATGGGTCTGATCTTTTCAAAAGCGGCCCAATTCTAAATTGCCATCACTATTTGGCGCGGAGTCGCAGCTGAAGCTACAGGAGCACCCTCTCCCTCATCATAGTTGGAATAGGAAAAACCCACGCCATGTAATTAGAGTAATACCCACTATTGTTGCGTTAATTTATTTGTAGCATTGTTTTAATTTAACAAAAAAAAAAAAAAAAAAAAGAACAGTATTCCTAGATACTTATGCTCTGTACAAATGTATCCATGGATTGGATTGTTATTGATGTTAGCAATTACGCAGATTAAGTTTCATTTAAGAAACGCGCGCCTGAACTATGCTAAACTGGGTGGGTGTCTGTATCTTTTGGCCATAAATTGTAGTAAACTATTTTTCCATTTGTATTCCGGAGTACTTCCGCGTTTTTAGACAGCTTATAAGCACGCAATGGGTAGCCCCCTTCAATTTGATTGACAGTTCAATACAGAAAAAGGTAAAAAAAAGAAACACTCATCACTAAAAAATTGTTTTGGTAAACAAAAATAAATTGCAATCTGCAAATTGATAAACCACTCGTGGATGCATGGATTGCTTTGACACATGAAAATTAATTAATCAGTACGTGCAATTGTATTCAGTTTTTTGCTAAATTGATTATGTAGAGATTTTTTTTTGTTTTAAATAATATTAACGCTTTAATGATTATGGTAACTAATTAATTTGCTGTCAGACACTCGTTAGTTAGAGTGTTTGTGTGTCAAGTGCCTTAACCTTGCACAGCAGAGAAGTGTTTTAGAGACTATGGATAGAATTTTAATTATGTATTATCTCAGTGGAAAACCTTCGACTATTAAATACTCGTAAAAGTTTTAAATGAATTTCAAATTACGGTCTTGATGTCGATATTATGTTTCCGTTTCCAAATGGCGGAACTTTTTTTTAAATAAAGTTTAAAGTTGACTGCACTTTGAGGGTAACACTTGAATTTTATTGGGCGTCTGTGATGGGGCTACAACAATGACAGACACACTTTATGCATTTAAGATGGATGTGACTTGTATGCTTTCACAAGCGATTAAGCTAATTTGAATTTTGATGGCATACATAACAAAAGGTTTTGTTGAATGCTAACTGACTTGCTCGGTTTCATTAGATGGATAGATTTTGGATAAACCTGAAATCTGGTATAGTGGAGAGTTTTTGGATTTCTCTAATCCAGTACATCGCATCAGATATATATTAGGAAGGGATAACTAACGTTTGAAGACTCTAAAGCGACCAGATGGACTCTTTGTAAACCATCAAATAAATACGGAGATGGACAGGACAGATAATAAGAGACGGAGTAGGGAATAGAATAATTCATTCCTGAAGGACTTGCAGACTACCATATCTTACGTGTTTCCTTCTTCGTCGATGACGTCACCAGCTTTTATTGTCCAAATGAAAGTAAACTTCATGGCTTCAGGTTCCCTTTTCTCCCATTTTATCTGATTCGATATGTACTGTACGCGAAATATCCTTTCAATAAACGGACGGATTTAAAACTTTTCTTTGGAGAGTGAATACGAAACACTAAACCCTAAATCGTAGAATAAATTGTAAGTTGTGTGCGCTATAATAAAGGAAGTTGTCATTTGTTCTGACAGATGGATTAACTCCATCAGTAAAGATGGTGAAGCCAACCATCACCAACTCCATCATAAGCTTTCCCTTCAATAGACAGTTCGTGTTTTAAGAACTGCAAATTTGTCTGGTACGTGTGTTTTCTATGAATGTGGGGGAGGCTGGGAACTGAAAAATAAACCGAAATCGATAAAAGAATGTAAAAAAAACACAATACAACACAATAAGGAGGATTAATAAAATAAAGTGTAAAGAAAACAGAAGAAACAATATATTGAAAGGTTTACATCGTTTTGGAGATCAATTTTGAAAAAAAAAAAAAATTGGCGCCCAACGTGGAGCGTTAACTCCAAATCAGCTTTAGCTATAAATAAACATAAATCATTTACAGCTACATTACAAATGGATCAACACCGAATATAACACATCTTACTGCTCAAGCAGAAAGTCCTACAACCACATTTTTCGGCTGCCCTCTGAGAACTTCTTTTGAAAGAGAGAGAGGTTAAGTTGAGGGTTATCAACCTTCATCCCTACTACTAGGTAAAAGCATTTTCGGAATTTCCTCAATTAGGGCGTATTAGGACAAAATTTATATTCTTACGGTCCAGTCTACATCGGATATCTTTATTACTTCTGGTTGAATCCGAGGACGGTGTTATATTGCTTACCAATGTACATACATACGTCGATCATTAGTTAGTTAAAAGGACCTCACCTGAAAGAGAAATTAGAAAAAAAATGTGTTACATAAGATAAACAATTTATTTTATTAATTCTAATTATCTTAAGTTAGCAACAAATTGAACCTTAAAAATGATAATTTCATGCCACATTTCTAATGAAAGTCCCAATTTCAATCATTAAACTTCAAGGTTAACTATTCCACAGTTAAAGGCCTAATTAACCGAACAACTTTCCTTATGGAGTAGTGGTTGAAAATAAGAAAATTTTAGATTGTAAGAAACAAAAACTTAAAATTGGGATTAAAGATGTGCAATGAATGAATCCGTGGTTAGAAAGACATGAAAGGCTGTCGCCTAACTTTGAATTTTTACACTTGTCTTACACTTTATGGTGTTTTTGTTGCATCTAAATCGCTTCAGCAGTTTTCGGTCTAAGTGGCAAACAACTTATATATGTACTCGTATACCCAGTTGTTGCGCCAACTAGTGTGTACATAAATATAATTCTACCAACAGTCTAAATAACCCATTGAATACCAGTTTTTTTTTCATCAAAATCGGTTATGTAGGTTTTGCTCGAAGTAGTGAGAAAGAAACATAAACAGTTGTCGGGTTAAAATAAAAGTGACAGTGTAGGCAATAATCATCCAACACTCGTGAAAGTTTAAAAGGGACAAGCCTTTGATAACAGCTCAAATGCACAAGTTTTTAGATTTGCCAACACCCTGTCACTCAAGAACTAAATGTTCTTTCCAGTGAAAGGCCACTCACAAGACAGACTCTTGCACGGCACATTCAAAATAGACGGGGAGAGTCAATGCCAGCAAAAGGGAATGCCGGTCTTATGTCAGTTTTGATCTTAAGACTGTCAACTGTTCTGACGAACACACTAATCCTGGGCATCAAACTTGTAGAACGCGTTTACCGCTTTTTTAACTGAAACCTAATTTCACTTCCTCGTTAAAAAAAGAAAAACAAAATTAAAGCTATGAGCGTATTTGAAATGGTTATGTCATGTAGTCAACGCTTCTGTTTGTCTGTCTGTCAGCAACTTTTAGCTCCCAAACTATAAAAGCTATGTATATGCAAGTTTTGCACAAGTCATGTAAAACAATGACCCAAAGACAATGGGGATTTACAAAAAAAAAAAAAACTGCTATTTTGTAGGTGATTTAGGAAAAAGCCATAGGAATTTAAATGTAATTTTGTTCGTACATAGAACATGTGGCATGTGGTACCTACATATGTACGTCGTTGAAAAAAACTTTTTAAAGAATAATTGAAAAATATTTTTTGAATTCAAAATTTTAAATTGGCGCTCACAGCCGAGTAATGTCTTGGGATCGTATCGCTACCGCTTCTCCACGTGTCCTGAAGGGGCAACCGAAAAAGTAACTTCTTAATAAAGTTCTCAAACCAAAAAGAAACAAACTTCACCAAAATCGGTTCAATAATTCAGAAGTTATACAAGATAACAAGAAGAGAGCCCTGTCTGCTTTTTCTATGTAATAAAAGTTAGAATTTTTAGGCAACGTGCAAATGAATTTAAACATTTTCACGGTACTTAAAACAATGTAACACAAAAGTTAGCACGGAACCCTTATAGTGAGAGTCAGTTGACTGGCCGTCTGTCTGTCACTGCCTAATAACTTCTCAACCGCTTGACGTAGCGAGTTGAAATTTGGATCGGAGATGAGCGTTGCTAACCCTCAGTCTCAAAGGAAAATTTTGGAAAAAAAAAAATTTTACAGATAGAAAGCAACCTTTTTTTTTTTATAAATGCAATATATGACATTTTGCTAATTTCAAAAATGTGCAGTTCCATTATTTTTACTCTACCAGGTTTTTGAAAAAACAACTGCCATGGACGTTTTTCACATGTCCGCCGTGACTCAACGGGTTGTGTGTAGGGCCATCTAGTGGCCAATTCTAATTCTGATTTAGTCTACACTCTTGAGAGATGGTAATAAATACATCAGTGATTTGCTTGTTTCATAGAAATCACTAAAGTAGTTCACAGTCTAGATCGACTGATTTCCCTCGACAGCATACACTTGCAAACAGACAATTATTCCTGTACCAAGAATTTTAATGGCAGCTCATTGTTCGTGGTTTGTATTACTCATCAACAATCTGACACCTTAAAACTGTGTAATAATGAAAATCTTGCTATTTTATTGCCAACTCTTGTAGTAGGTACTACTTAGAACACTAGGACCATTCCCAGTGTATTCCATGGTTCCATTATTCCCTTGCCTCATAAACTAGGTAGGTATCCGTACCTCTTCAAATTACAACAAAGCAATGAAAACATCTCTCATCTCCTTGTATACTACACTTCTCGAATATCATTCTGAGAAAATCAGTGAAACTACGATATAAGAATCCTCTGTATTTACATCATCATTATAATGCGCGCTGCTCATCATCGCCCTAATCCATTGCTCGTTTGCCGCCTGCCAACAGCCCCTCTCCGGCCGTCTCCAATAATTCCGCGCATTGCAAATCCGCCCATCATAAGTCATCAGCTGCAGCATTTAGCATAACACCATCATCACACTGTGTGCTGCCGTATCTCGTCTTTAATAATCCTCAACATGCCCACCTATTTATAGAGCTCAGTCAGCGCGCACATAGGCACGACATACAATGAGCTGAGCATCATCATCATCCAGCCATCCATCCCAGTACACACAGATACAAACAAAAAGGAAATGCAAAATTATTTTCTTATTTTTTGCCCACCACCACCATACCATACCATACCATACCACTCATTTAAAGGAGATCAAATTGTTGACATAACTCAGCCGTCCATCCGTCCATTCGAGAGTTGGTATGGTAATGATGTGCCGCTGCCGCTGCTGACTTAGCCGCGCCACTGTTCAACGCGATTAAATTGAAGCAAAGCGAACCGAAGCCGAATCCGAATCTGAATCCGAAGCAATGTAAATTTTGATGGACGTGAATATTACAAGTAATTAACTTGTGGAGCTCGCGAGCGCTGATGGCAGCCTTAGCTTATGTCAAGGCAGAGCACCATCAGTGGAGGAACATCAGTAGATTATTTTTATTTTTCACTTGTCCCCCCTCCCTCTCGACCAGAACACTCACTCAGCAGATGTTATGCTTATTAATGTTTTGTAATGAATTGTGTTTGCTGTTTGGTGTTTGGATGTCATTAGGAAGGAAAGCTGACAAAAAAAAAATGTTAAACAAGTATGTGACAACACAAGTGAACACTTCTGGTATTTATTTTCCAGCGGAGCCAATAGTTAGCGTTCTTTGGCGTCTTGACGCAAAGTGAAAATTCAAATACACACATCCAAGAAGATGAGGAAAAGTTTTATTACACTTTCTCACGTGAATTTGATAATTTCTATTTGCATTTGGCAAGGAGGACAACAAGGAGGCAGTACTTTTTGGTTAACTCATACTACAGACTCATGTAGCGATGATGCGCGTCATAGAAATGGGCGGAGGGAAGAGAATTTATCTCAGAGAACGACACACAAAATAAATTATGCAAGCAAGACCGTCTAGACGAAATAATATTTAATTTTGGGCTACACACACTCGAAGTATGTCAACCTTTGTGTCAGACGCATGATGTAATGAGATTGAAATGCCTCATCTACATACATCTGATGCTGATGGGGGGCATAGATCCTACTGATAGTTAGACCAAGTGTGTTGATTGACGTTTTGAGTCTAAAGTGATCTGCAGACTGGGGCATACTTTTGCAGTTGCAATCAGACATAACGATGGAAATAAGGTATTCTAAGGTGATTGGAGGTTATACCCACATTTAAAAACATTTTGCTTACCATATATTTTCTATGCTTGTAACGGATTTGAAAGAAATTTCTTTTGTTGTTTGGGTTATTTATCAACAAACTTTTCAAACTAAGAAAAATTCTGCTTCACTACAATGAAGCAGAGCAAAAACCACATTTAGTTAGTTCCATTCAGTGTCTAATTTAATACAAAGCACGGAGAAGGGAAATTTTTGGTGAAATGAATTTGAATATTTTCCATTCATTCTTCTCACTTTGCTTTCCATTTATGATTCTGCAGTATTTTCCAAAATTTGTGGACGCACTCGAGGCATCACGGCAATACTTCACGCTGTTATAGAGGCATCTGACGAAATTTCGAGCTGTCACGATGACAAGGTTGTGTCATGTAGCCACTATTTTATTTGATTGTAATCATTGATCTAAGAGTTGATTGGACCTTCGAAATGGGAGGAGTTAAAGTAAGACGAGAAACATCATCATAGACGAGGAACGCTGTGAAGAAGAATGATTTCAGTAAGTTTTCAGCAAGTCGAAAGGTTTGAAGTTCTTTGAATCCATTGAGTGATATTACAGAAATAGGTTAAGTACACACTAATTTCAATATTCAAAGGTCCCAATCCTTCCTTATCCGGGCTTGAGAGCAACAACCGCTTCAGATTTTATTGGGAACCTGGATGCAGTTTCCAAAGGATCAAACTGCCTAGATAAGTTTGTTGGTTTACGCCCACTTCCAACCCAGGCTGTGTGTGGCCATCTTTGCAAATAAGTCAGTGAAAGAGAGAATTCGGCGAAACTAAACAAAGTATTCATATCTCAATAATCATGGGACAATCAGCAGGTCCAACAAATTGATCGTATTATGATCGGCGAAAGGCGTTTCAATAGAAATGTTCCGAGGTGCCGGAACCTGCTCAGCCTGTTAGAAGAGCAAGTAGCTCTCCCCAAAAGTGGCATGCTACAGTTAAGGAGCTATCAAGATCATAGGGAATGCACTGAAGAGAAATGTCCCACGATGTAGAGCACTCATAAAAATATTAACTGATGTAGCGCCCATTACCCTAAAATAATCGATAAGACCAACTAATAATAATCATCATGATTATCAAAGCATAATACAGTCAAAACCAAGCATATAACAAAAATACAGCCAACAAAAATAACGACACTACCGGATTTACAAGATAAAAAAAATTGCACGACCGGGACGCTCCTAGTCGCTACTGTAAGCTACTCACTTTCAGATACTCGTATGTATCAGATCAGAACTAAAATTTAGCAAAATCAAGAACAAAAATTGAAATTTCTCGAAAAATGCGTTGAAAACCGGAAACTTATTTGGAAATTTCTAAAAACTGTGGTGTATTCGAGAATTAGGTAATTTTTATGCAAAGTACCGTTATATGAATGCGATCTGATAGCATATGTGCAAACAAAACTGAAATACGAAGTTTGAACAAAATCGTTGGAGCCGTTTTCAAGAAAATCAATTTTTTAATTTCAAAATCGGCCATTTAGTAAAATTCAAATGAAAATTACGATTTCGCATTGAAAGTTTGCGGAAACTTTTTTGAGTTTCTCAATATAAGTAATACCAAGTTTGATCCAAATCTACAGATCCAATTTGGCCCTTTGTAGATGCAAGTAAAAATATGACAGACTTAAGGTTAGGTTACTATAATACGGCCTTGTATCACCATGGAGTCACTGTGAGAATAAAAGACGAAGATGGAACTATTATATTTTTAGCATGAGAAAATATGGGCCACTTTCAAAAAAGTATTACAGCATAATTTCGGTTCTTTCTCTGCGACTAATGAAATGTATTCCTTCAGGTCTTGAATTGTAGTAGAAATACATACCAGATGGCGCAAAAGTAATGACAAATGGCGTCTCCTGTCATCGTGATATTGACAGTTGAACAACTAAACGCTATACTCCTCAAGAACGTGTAATAATTGTGTCGATTTTTTTTGCGGAATAATTATAAATCAGTGATAAGCATACAACTTGAATATCGTCGAAGATTTTTTCACAGTTCGGCACCGACTGGTTGCACAATTCGACGAGATTTGCTCAACACGAGATAGGGCTAGGGCTGGCAGACCAAAATCAAAAATGTCGAAGACTGTCCAGAAACATCAACAAGACGGCGGGCCACGCAATTGAGCATTTCCAGGCGTTCTCTGCAGCATATTTTGTTTAAAGACTTGAAGATGTTTCCGTATAAAACTCAGATGGTGCAGCAGCTGCTGCCCTCAACCATGAAGAGGACGATTTTCTTTCAAAACTAATCATGAGTGACGAAGAACATTTCCATCACTCCGGACATGTCAACAAGTAGAATACACGCTTTTGGGACACTGAAAACCCGCGTACTCGTATTATTCAAGAGTCGCCTTTACATCCACTGAAAGTTACTGTGTGGTGTAGCGTCTGTTCTGAAAAGATTATTTGGCACTACTTTTTCGAAAGCGCTGCTAATAAAATGAGACAACTGCATTGGCGAGCGCTACAAAACCATACTCGTACATGACTTTTCGATACCCGAATTGGATGAATTGGGGTTGAAGCACATGTGGTTCCAACAAGAGTGCATACACAGCGGGCGAGATAATGGACTTAGTGAAAGAAATTGCATTGACCCGCAAAATCATCCGATCTGACCATTCCAGACTTCTTTCTTTGGGGATACTGGAAGCCATTGGTCTATGTGAACAAGTCGCAGCCCTGGAAGACAACATTAAACAATCAAAAACATAGAGAACATACCGGCGGAAGTATTGAGAAAAGTGATGAAAAATACCATAAAAATGGCTCAAATTTGCATAAACTATGGAGGCCTACATTTGAACGATATCATCTTTAGTAATTAATGGAACAAAATTCAAGGTCCAAATCGTTTTTTTATTTACAAAAAAAGTTATATATAAATCAAATTAGGTCATTACTTTTGCGTCGCTTTGTATTTGCATAGACGATGATCTAATGGGATAAAGAGCCCAATCGTCGGGGGACAGTGCGCCCAGAACAGCGGTTGGACCCTACTGCATCAACCATGCCTCATCCAAGTCCAAATCACATAATGGCTCGAAAAATAACACTCTCCCTTATGACAGTTGTTTCTAAAGGTCTGCCTTTGGTTGGAACACCCTATACGAGATGACCCACCCTGTCACCTGAAAATTAACACAAATTGTGTCGTCACCTTAAATTTTTTTTTTTTTTTGTCAAGAATCATCTTTCAAAAGAACGCACCCAAATTTTCAGACAGATCTGTCAAATAGTTTTGTTGTGGCAGCCATTTTATATAGACGCCTACTAGCTTTTTCGTTAAAATGGAAAAAAGTGAATTTCGAGTGCTCATTAAACACTATTTTTTGCGAGAATAAACTAATACGCAAACCAAACAAAAGCTTGACAAATATTATGGGGACTCTTCACCATCGATTGGAACCATTTACCACTGGTTTACTCAGTTTCAGAACAATCAAAACAATGGACTTCTCCTGGTGAATCGAAGCCGAAGAAGGCCAAGGCGGGTTTGTCAGCAAACAAGTTCATGGCGACAGTTTTTTTGGGATGCGCGCGGTGTTATTCACATGGATTACCTTGGAAAGGGTAAAACGATCACCGGCGCATATTGCGCAGAGCTGCTGGATCGATTCCAAGCCGATTTGAAGAAAAAACGGCCGCATTTGGCGAAGAAAAAAAGTTCTTTTTCACAAGTCCGCAGTCGCAATGGCAAAATTGCATGAGTTAGGCTACGAACTCCTCCCACATCCAGCATATTCCCAGATTTAACCCCCTGCGACTATTTCTTGTTTCCAAACATGAAGAAATGGTTCGCAGGTAAGAGATTTGGGTCGAATGAAGAGGTCATCGCTGAAACAAACGATTATTTTGAGGGTCTCGAGAAATCGTATTATTTGGATGGCATCAAAAAATTGCAGAAACGTTGGATGAAGTGTATAGAGCTAAAAGGAGACTATGTTGAAAAATAAAATATTTTTATATCCTTATTTCATTTCTCAGGGACCCAGCCTCGTATAGTCTATTCTACTTTAGTTGCTAAATTATACCAATAAAAATACAAACATTCAAGAAATTATGGAAACAATGCTGCCTTCATTAGTGGAGCTAATAAATTGAAAGGTTTATGACGTGTAAACGAGCTGTTAATGTATGTTCATATTTAAAGTTACTTTTAATGATTATGTTAAGTTAGATAGCAGTAACTTTGAAAAAAAAAACGAATTAGTCATCGCATGTTAAATGGTATGGTGGATATAACTTAATTTTGCATATAGAATGAAGCCTACACTTAAGAACAACTTAAATAAAAAAAAACTTCCACCCACGGAAAATCTGCAATTGAAAGTATTTGCAATTCTACCCGTCGTACCTGTTCCTATCCACGTACACCAAACACATTACAAGATAAACTCATTACTAAATTAAGTCTATTTCTTAATAGTCAAGCACCACTTATGTACGTGTGGTTACCCCGGTTCCCGCTTAAGTCGTTTGTAATTTCCCAAGGCGGTTCAAAAACCCATGATTAACTAATCAACAAACTTGGCTGTTTACAAAACTCAAGCTATTAATAACGTTTATTACTAGTCCTCCGTCGTTTGCAATTTGTCAGAAAATTGCTTACGAACCTTATTTTTTCCCCCTGTAAAGAACTCTCTATAATTACCCGGGGCCTTATATTATTATCTTATCTAACTCTCTTCAGATATAAGTGGTCAAATTCATCGAAATGGTCAAAAAAAGAAAAAAATGATAACAACAATTTGCACCTATGTTTGTATAATAATAACTCCGCTGTCAAGTACTTTTTCACGGAAATATAAATAAGTATTACAACTGCATCCGTTGTTACTGCTGCTTGCTGGGAAAACCACAGGGCTTGTACTAATTTCGTGGTCATAACTTTTGCGTTAACACTTTCCCACTCAAAATGGGTATATGGAAGTTCAAAAAAGTTCATTACTCTAGAGAGGGTAAACAAAAATAAAACATGACTGCATGACATGTTACATTATTATGGCGCATGAAACAGAAACCCCATGTAATTACCAGCAGAGTCCATTTGCAGAGCATTTCCATCTTACCGCCGCACATAGGCATGGGCACTAGAGCGAAGAGCAACCGAAAGAGGGGAATAATAATAAAAATAATTGTTAAATTAAATTGTTGATTATCAACAAGTGATAATAAATCCAATTCCAAATGACTATGAGCGGTAACGATGTAATTAACTCAATGAATTCTGCATAATGGAATGGAATAATAGTTGAATTCGTCTCCGACCGATTGTGGGGTAATTTATGGCTCTGTGTGGAATGGACGGAAACAAGAGGTGGTAGCATTCCATGAGCGAATGCTTTGACAGTGAAAGGTAGCAAGGGTGGTAGCAAGAATTGTTTTCAGTTTGTCATTTGGCACATCAAAGTCAGAGAAATGGAAATTCTTAGGATACTCGTATTTCATGATCCTTGACGAACGATGAAAATGTGTACAGACAACCACTGGTATCTGGTTCGTATTCTGACAGTTTTACTGAGGTAAATTCGCAGCTCATTCTATCCCTCTCTACTGTCAACATCTTTTAAGTTATGTGCGGATATATTACAACTCGTTAGGGGTATGAAATATGAATCACTATTTTCAACGATGTACTAATAAATCAAATCAAAATTAGGTTCAAAATACTTCAACGTAATTTGTTTTTTATGAAATATCTGTAGTCTTACTTAATAAAAATGTCGAAGGTAGTAACCTAATATTGCCGTATTGGGGAAAAAGTTTTTATTTTTTTTTCGTTTGGGATTTTCGTTACAGCTGCTTCGTGTAACGTTCGGTAACGCGTAACAACAAAAGCAGTAAAGTACGCGCTGGTAATGACCGGCACTATCAAAAGAAGTATGCAGATGGATAGTAGCAGTGCTAAAAATCATATCGAATACAAGGTGAACTCCGTAAGTAGGGGTATTTTAGGCACTTTTCTGGCTACCACAAACAACATTTTTTGACAAACTTAAAAGGTCAGCAGTGAAGCCCGTCGCCTATGCGGACAACGTACTCCTCATGGTTTGTTGTAAATATCCCACGACCCTAAGTGACATAATTCAATCAGGACTAATTGGTCCCAGCAAATGGGTGAAATCATAAGGTCTTGGAGTAAATTTATGAACAAGAGATCCATTCGGGACTTCACTATACTGTGCAAAAGTGCAAAGTATCTTGGGTTGATTATTGATAGTGAATCGAAATGGAATCTAAATAACGCAAAAAAGGGCAACAAAGTCATCCAGTAGCCATTTACACCTGAAGCAGAATCTGTGGGAAAAAGTTAAGACCCTTCACAAAAATCTCAAAAACAACAACAAAAATCTGGCTCTACACAGCAGTCGTAAGAGCAGCATTTCAAGTGACAACAGTTCGCTTTAAAGCAGCAAACTGCTTACTTGGTCAAGACTCCATCTACTCGTACATAAGAATGGGCAGATGGCAGTTTCATTGACTTTTAATGTTCTTCTGTACAGATCCGTGGATACCCCCGCAGCTTTCTGAGTTGTCGTAGGTATGAATGAAGGAACGTTGGTGGGTCTGTCTGAAGCACTGTTCTTGTCCAATTTAGGAATGAAAAGTTTTTCCACTTGGTATGGGTTTTTACTTGTTATTATTAGGTGCGACATGATGACCTGCTTCGGTTTTCAGTAGTAACCGGGCACTGCACGATGGGTACGCATGCTCAAAGGTTGGGTCTTCTAAAGTGAATACTACAGTAGCTGCAGAGATGAGGAGGAAGAAAAAAGAGTAACACCACTTCTTGGATACATATCCCGCACTCACCAAAATTAGAAAGACTGTACTAGGCGATCAAAAATGCTCACGAAATCAATGTTTGCCCTTTATAGCTTAGGAAAGTAGGATATCGTAACACTGGTAGAATGATAAAGGAGATACCTAAAATTGCAATCAGGTTTCTCCTTTATTTATTTAACATCATTCGGCGTACTGGCGATTATGCCAAGAAGTGGAAAATCTCTCAAATCATTATGGTTTCCAAGCCTGGGAAGGACCCTAAGTAGATCCATCTTACAGACCAATTAGTCTGCTCTCAATCCTCTCAGAATTAACTTTGAAAAACTTTTAATCGCCAAAATTAATTCAATTCATCAGATTGGCTTTAGGAAAAAACATGGCACAATCGAACAAGACCATAGATTGGTATCACACATATGGATGTCGTTTGAAGAGAAAGAATATTGTTCCGCAGTATTCCAAGATGTGTTCAAGCTTTCGACAAGGTTTGCATGGAGGCCTTTTTTGTATAAAATCAGAAAGTTCTTACCTTCAAACTTACATAGCATACTGTCAAGCTACCTAGAGAATCGAAGTTCTTTGTTAAATATAAAAGTTTTTCTATGGAAAATAATCCCATCAATGATGGCGTCCCACAAGGAACTGTCCTTGGTCCTCTGCTCTACCTGATTTGCAGTTCGGACTCATTTACATATGGCAATGTTTTCACTTCGACTTTAGCAGATGACAGTGCATTCCTAAGCTCAAGTAAAGATCCTAAAACCGCTCTTAAGAACTTGGAAGTCAAAGCTGTCGACATGGAGAATCAAAATAAATAAAAGCAAAAGTTCCCACTACTTTGTGAAACGAAAGCTGCCCACCACTAAAAATGGATGACTACCCGATCTCACAACGGAGAGTCGTCAACTATCTATGCTTCCATCTTGTCAGGAGGCTGACATGGAAAAACCACATATAATCTTAAAAAAAAAAAAATACTAACGAATATGAAAGCTGCAAAAAAACAATTAGTACTTAACTTAAACGTCCCAATTAAGCCTGGATTGCAAAGTTCTACTGTACAAGCCAGTCCTAAAAAACCGATCTGGTTCTACGGTATCTAATTGTGGGGACCTCTGCTACCTCAGAGCGTAGATAAAATTCAATGGCTTCAATCCAACATATCTGGTGCCCCTTGGTATATCAAAAACTCTAAAATCCATCGTAATCTGGAAGTTCCTCTTGTCAAGGACGAGATTCTCTCTCAATGCACCGGCTACACTAAAAAGGCTAAGACGACATCCCTACGTTCTGGCATTAAAACTGCTTAACCGTCGCTACTCCAAACGTTTAAAACGTAAAGATACTCAAATATTCCTTAGCTCTGGCAAAGGATAATGTAGATATGAAAATTTATTGTTAGAAAGATTCAATAAAAATGGAAAACGGCACGTTTTGAAGAGAACATAACGATCTCAGATTCTAGTAATCCTCAGTAGAAGAAGATTTAAAAAAACCATACACATACGAGTATCTATACAAGGAAACATGCTGAGAAATTTACGTTTCTCGGCGTATGTACTCGTACTTATAGTATGTAGCAAATTTTAATAAGTATTTAATTATGGCATAATTTATCCTCCGCCACCTTAATTTTAAAGAGCTAATTAGCCAAGAACATTTACAGGGTTTTCATTGCTTGTGTAATTTATCATATCATAAAAAGAGGTTGTAAATTCGTCTGTCCAACTTCTTTGACGTTATTAACTCGGTATTTCTCTCGAAACAAACTTGCTATTAAAATGTTCCTCTTCAGAAATCTATGTATAATCAGCACGTTTTACTATAAAAAGGAGAGTTAAACATTTTATTTCTTCTAGATTGTATTTTTTTAGTTCTTGAAATAAACTTGATTGCGCTCTAGATAGGTTGTAGAACGCGTCATGTGTATGTAACACGTAACCGAATACGATTTAGAGTCGGACATATGTAAGCAGATTTTTTCGAAGTTTTTTTTTACGTTTAGTAATTTAATCCGTGGAGTAAAAGCAAAATGACGTAGTTTTTTTTTTAGTTTTACGGCGGCAACACTTTTTATAAATCAGTGACATCTACCAGAAATAGACCAAACAACTAAATGGTTTTGATATTGGATACTGTTTGAAAATTACGATCTACGGCAGTTTGAAATTTATCAAGATAGTAGGCGCGTTTCATTGGACTTGGACACGTACAATACATGTAGATGTTTGAGAGTTGAATGGAGTACCAGACGTAAAACTTTACTTTTTATTATTATTAAAAGAAAATTCACAAATCCAAAGGTGTAGTGGTTGGAGAACTTTAAATTCTATTCATTTATGCTAGGTTGTTGGTTGCTGTTCCACGGTAGAGTTCGAATCTGCTCAGTTCGGGTTACAAGCAAACACACTGCACTACCCATTATACACCGGCACCAACAAAAAGAGCTTTACATTAACATTGTGTGTATCTACTCCAACTAATCGCTGCCAAAATTTCATTAGAAATCACTCAGCATTACTATTGGATACACTTGATTCAAAGCGATTTCAGTCATTGATACATCATCAATATCAAATAAATTTCGGTTTGTGTATTGGATTATTTCATCTGATCTAATCCGTTCACTTAACTATCAGAAACCAAAAATTCGAGAGCAAAATTGTGATCAGGAGCTTCTCTTAATCGACAAAAATTGCCCTTCGGAAACAGCATAAAACTGAAGGACGCAAACATTCGTGCGGCGCACAGCATGAGTGGTTGCTAGAAGCTAGGCCTGTTGTCTGGACTGTTAGTGCAAATGAATCTTCCACAAGTCCTGGTGGCTCAAGTCCACAATTTCAAAAAATGTTGTACCTACTCGTAGCTTATTTCTGTATTTCATCTTCTTTTAATCATTTAGCGAATACGCAACCCTGATGACTATGATGAACGATATTTCCATCCAAAACTCACATTCTGATGAAAGTCATCAGATATGACGACGATATTCAGGTTTGCTCAGCGATTAGTTCACACATTTTCTGCAAAGTCAAACACCCTTCACATATTTTCTTAGCACGGACATTTGCCTAACTTTTTTGTCAAGAGAAGAAGATCGCCATCTACATGAAAATTTAAACGCAACTACACAGCTCATCTACCCGCTGCTGAAAGCATATGCAACTACTACGGTTAATGGAAAAATTGAGTACAAATGAGTTCATTACCAAAATATTGCAAACCTTTCAACTGATTGTTTTTCAAAGCCAATACAATTTACTAAAATTGCAAACCCAGCAAGTGTTTCAGTGATTCAGCAAGTACTCGTATACACAATCTTTTCAAGCCAGTCATCTCCATTTATCTTGTCTGAGTCACTTTCTTTCAATGGATGGAATTTTTCCTTCTCTACTAGGAATCTGCTCTCCATTTGTTAACGCCCAAGTGCAAGTAATTAAAAAAAAAAAAATTCAAATACTACAAATTGTTTCCAATACTTTGAATGTTTTGTTTCCATTCTGGGTTTTTCCTCGACTGAATTAATAAATCGCAGATGTAGAAAAAAAATCGCAGATATAAATTGACCTCGCATGGGAATTTAGTTAAACAATCATTTCCACTCAAATAACAACGCTTTTAGTGCACAAGCACATGTATAGCCCGAATAAATAGTGGGGCACTTAAGGGAGCAAACGTCCCAGGAGAGAAGACTTTTATTAATCATTAGATGGAAATTGATGTTTGTCTAGATAAGGAAATTCGGTTGGTTTGGGGGGAGTGTCTATAAGTTTGAGTGACCTCACTTTAAGCATGAACTTGGCACTCACTCTGAATAGACGATATGGAAATTAATTAATTGGATCATCCAACAGGTCGAGGATTATTCCATTTCAAACGTAACGTAACGAGCACCGAGGGAGCTAGTAGTTCATTTTGTATGCATAGGGGCGGTGTGGCTGGCGGTTAGCCGGGCTTTTTGATGGATGGAAACGATGGAATTAAATTTCAAAAATGATCTAAACACTCGAAGAATTTGATTTGACGATAAATAACCGAATGAGTGCTGATGATTTATAATCATCACATGCACAGCAGCTTAAATCATTTAACGATGATGAAAGGGAAATAAACTCGTCCGAGAGGAGCGGCAGGCAGGCAGGCAGGAAGGCGTGCGCGTCTAAAGACCTGTAGATGTGGTACTCTGATGGTGGTTCTCCTCCAGTTGGGAGGTTTCAGCTTTTTGATCTTTCGCATGGAGTCCGACACACATTTTATGTGGTTTTAATCGTTTTGCATTTAAATATTTAATGATGTGAGACAAAGTTCGAAAATGATTAGAAGTCTTGTTCGTTAATTTTTATTTAATAGCAACGACGAACAATAGAAGGAGAATGAGTTTGAAGAGGGACGAAGGGGGATAATACATTGGAGACAAATTGTAAAGTTTTAATTAAGTTGTGGGGAAAATGCTAAAATACACACACATCGAATACTGGTAGTTTGTAGGAAAACAAAGAGAGTTCACACTGCCCAGATATGAGGTCAAAGCCATAATCACATAATTAAGGGGGTTTTTACGAGTTGTTAAATGACCAAGAAACATGGTTCTGGTGGAAAAGATGAAAGTCAGTTGAAGAAAATCACGAAATGTTGTTCAAATTAAGAAATCATTAAATTATGAGTATGTTTTTAATATTTAATTTTTATACAAGAAAAAGAAAAGACTATAAAGGATTTTAAAAATCGTGCAATACGAACTTGCCTTGAAAGCTTAGCAGCGGGAAAAAGATTCCAAATATTCGCTTTGGATATAGCTTTCCAAAGCGAAAGGCATTCAAAAAACCCCAAATCTACGCGCCACCAACCAAGAAAAATCACGACGAATGGGCCATGGATGATCAAAGAGAAAGTGAAAGTCTTTGCCGATCTTCTGGAAGAAATTTTTAAACCTGTCGATGGATAACAAGTGCAACACTAAAGAAACTCAAGCAAGGAATAAAGAAACTGAAATCTAAGAAAGCTCCTGCATACAATTCCTCAAGCTTGCCTAGAAAAGGTATAATTAAGCGTCTCTCTCTATATAATAAATGCTGCGCCTAGATTAGAATATCTTCCGAGTCGATGGAAAGTCGCGGAAGTCACAATGGTTCTAAAACCGCCGAATGACAAAAAGTCATATAGCCCTACTTTGGTTTTTTCGATTCGAGAGGATGATACTTATGAAAACGTCTCATTCCTGATCATCAGTTAAGATTCAGAAGCAAGAATTCTACAATTGACTAAGTACATATTGTGTTTTGAAGAAAACAAATTTCCTCAAACGCATTCCTTGACGTACTCGTATCTCAAGCATTTGACAAGTCATGACACGAAGGCTTGAAGTGCAAATTACGGCAAGTTATTCCTGGATGCATGTGTAAATAAAATTATAAAGACATACCTCAAATAGAGTCTATTGGAGTTTAAAGAAATAACGGCTGGGGTACCGCAAGGAAGTGTTTTTGGTCCGCTCTTGTATCTATTATACACTTGTGATATACTATGAGAAGAAGGCACCGTATTAGCAACATTTGCCGACGACACTATCATCTTGGCAATAGGTAAAACGATCGGAAAAACTACTGAAAAATTGCAAGAAGCATTGGATAAACTAAATGAGTTGTCGAAGATTTAGCGAAATGCACTTAATGAAACCAAATCTAAAAATGAATAATCAACTTATCTTTACTAACTCGTTCCGAATTCAGTTTACAAACCGAGGCTAAATATCTCGGAATGACACTTGATGAGAAATGTTCCGGTTACTTGGAAAATATTCCAAGCTTAACATAGAGAACAAATTGCTTTTATACAAGTAAATGCTAAAGGATTACGACTCTGGTTTTGTATATTACAAACATTTCAAAATAAAGTGCTAACCACGATATCCACAGAGATCTTCGCATTGCTACAATCGAAGATGAAATCAAGAACATTGCGCGAAAGCATAAAAATCGATTACAAGGACATATCAAGAAAGCAGTCCTTCAAATTCTGTACGATAGTAATTTATTGCCCCGATTGTGATATTAAATATTGCTAAATAAAATGGGCCGGAACCCCCAGGCGTAGTAGTTGTAATACCGAAACAAGCCAAGTCATCTACAAAAGTTACTTACTATATGGCAGAGAAAGCACTCAAACGTAAACAGGTATGCTCTGCATTATTCCCGGACATAGCGCAAGCCTTTGACAAGGTGAAGCATAAAGGCTAGGAGTTCAAACTGCAGAGGCACCTACCTAGAGAATACTATGACATACTGAAATCTTATACAATAGACATACTTTTTCGAGTATGGTTTGGTGAAAATAACGGCAGGTGTCCCACAAGGCAGTGTTCTCGGGCCAACTCTGTATTTATTATACACAAGGAATATACTCGTACCACTAGACAACAACGTCATGGTAACCACTTTTGCAGATGACACCGCAATGCTTGCAGAATGCAGTCAAGAAGTAATAGATTGGACGCAACAATAGCGTATTAAACTTAATGAGACAAAGTCTACCCACGTTAACTTTACAAACAAGTGAATAAGCTCTCTGCCCAATAACCAAATAACTCCTTATGCTAACACAGAAAAGTGCCTAGAAATGACTTTAGATGACAGATTAAAGTGGAAGGAACAGGTTTTTTTTTTTTTTTTTTATAATTTGCGCGCGCCAAATGGGATATGAATACCATTAAATTATTTCAGGGCACGGGCGTTTGCAGAAATTGAGAGAGAGAGAAAGGAAGATTGGTGTAGTGGGTTTGAAACTTAGGTGGTATTAAGTTTCAGTAAACTCCAAGGGTGGCATCCAGATAACTGGGGAGCTTGTTTGTTTTGCTTTTTTTGTCGTTGCTCATGATTCACAGTAAGGGTGGCATCCAGATAACTGGGGAGCTTGTTTGTTTTGCTTTTTTTGTCGTTGCTCATGATTCACAGTATTTTTTTCCCTCCACCTGATGTCATCATCACGATCAAGTTGCATTTAAGCCATATGACCACTCTACTGCCAGTGTTATGCCTTCGCAGTAGAGTTGACTAAGCTTTCGCAATTGATCGACTTTTTTATTTATTTCAAACGAAATAAATAGATGATTGTTGAGATCAGGATTTGAACCGTGAACCAAGAGCGTGACAAGCGTTGATGTTACCACTACACCACGGCAGTAGAATCAAATATAAAAAATAGAAAATATAAAATACTTAAGCCCGTCTGGACAACAAATTAACAAATTAGTGTAGGTAGTATTCTAACGCATTCAATCGTTCTTTCATAATTTGTCCATGCTTTACTGCTCATTTTATCATGTAATATCCAAATCAAAATTGTTTACTTTAAATGTTATTGAATGCCATTTTAAAATCGACTTAGCCTATTTTAGAAGAGGCATTTTAGTTTAATACTACCGACTTTGAGTTAGACGCGAGTTTAAGAAAAACACGGCTTTAAATTCGTTTACTACAAAAGGGCTATGGTTCTGCAACCACTACATCGCTGAAGATGATTTCATTTCAACTGTAGCTGCCAAACCTTCATTATTTTTAAAATATTGCTCAACAATGAAAACGTGTTATTCTTTCGGGTAGCACACCATTTTTAATAAACCTGAACTGTCAGCCGTCACGCTGCCTTTTTTTTTTTTTCGTTGGCAACACTTTACCGCACAAATGGCGCAAAATTCAAATCTTGTGTGAATTTTGGGACACCCTTTACTACTTTTGTTTCAGACTTTTTAAACTTATAATTTTTGGTACATATAACACGTTAGATTGTTATTTTTAATTTATATTTATTTAAGGCAGCAAGTTTGTTTTATTGGTGAATGAAACCAAGGTAAATGACGTCAAAGTTCTTGATGTATTTATTAACAACCACTTTTACGATATGATATATTAGAAGAGCAATAAAAACTCCATAAACGTTTGTAGCTAATTACTTTATCTAATTTAAGGACTGATTATGTATGAATGTATGTTATCCAGTCCAAACATTATGTTAGATTTGATTGATGTGTTTAGTTGATAGCGACTCAAGTAGAAAATATTCCTCAGACTTGTTTCAAAAGAGCAAACGACATGTCGGTCTCACGAAAACAACATAAAATACTTTCGGAACAACTTACATATATAAACATATGTAGATATGTAGATATGAAATTAACTTAATAAAATTTCTCAAAGTTAGCGTCCTTAACTTGCGTCTGGAAATCTCTTTTTGAGGTGTACTCGTATTAGCTCCACGTGTACACTTTCGTAATTAGACTGATTCTTATATATTGTATGCAGGTACTATGGTATGGAAATTAAATTCAATTTAAATATGAAAGTAAAATTTGTAAATGTCAGAAGGATTACCACCACGTGGATCTAAAATCAAGGACATGGTCTATCCAAAAATCTTCTTTGATGACCTAAACCTCTTTTCTAGTCTTTCAAAGCAGGTACATATGTGTATAGTCTGTTATAAAATCCCTACCATTAAATCCAGTACCATTAAACTGATGGCAACAAAAGACTGACGGGTATACCTCAAGAAGATAGCTAGGCATTACAGTAGGTAATATTGTGACAATCCGAAGAATTATGTTGCGACTAGAATCAGATATTGACCTTCCGTAGTTTTTGAAGCTTTTCACTCCAAAAATTCATAAAAAAAGCTTTTACATTGCTATTTTCTTCTTCTCATTATATTCTTAGCCTTAAAAATTTAATGCTCATTTATGATGCCTCACTCAGTGTTAAGCTTGTCATACTATAAACTTGGCTGAACTGTTGCGGCATTGGCTTACAGCAATAATGTCGACAGACGAAGTTGTTGGAAACACGCCACCAAAATGTGTTTTAAACTTAAGTCCCGACGGACACGAAAGCGACGTTTGGTGGTATCTTGAAAATCATTATGGAACTCGTCACGAGCGTCACTAATTCAAATGAGCAACTAAAGGTCATTGGATTCAGAAGCATCAGCTTTTGTGTGATGTGCTTCGAGAAGGATGAAGCAGGTCAGCGTAGCTTTCGTCCGAATAAATAACGTAAGATATTCGGTACTTTCATCTTAAAAGATCTTTGGAATCTTATGGAGATGCCCTGCACTTTGCAAAGAGCACAGACAAGTTTAGAGCGACCGTAGATAGGTAGATAGAATTTATCTACCCATTACCACACCATAAATGGTGATAATCTCATCGTCCATTGCCGTCCGAAAACTATCTGTGTATGGCTAGCTTAAATACATGTCAATACACATTTTAGCACCTACTAGCAAATGGTAATTCCTAAAAGTTCTCAAGTGTTTCCTAGACAATTCTGGAAGATCTGTTAGTACTCGTACTTGCTATTATTTATTTTTTTCAACAGGATAAGGACATGAATGCTAGTAAATCTCTACTATTCTCGAGTATCATCTAGTGCTTTTAAAATATGATGAGTATACTAGATAATATTCAAGTGTTTATAAGCTGGTCAGCGAACAGATTGACGATACTTGAGGGAACCTAAGAACACTTAAAAAGTAGGATTTACTTGGAATTATTAAAGTTTTGATTCATACCAGCCACGTATTACTCTTTGGTTATCGCTAGTCACCTGTATTGAACTTAGTCACAAGATGTCCAGTCCAGATTAAGTATACTGATGAACTCCTTTTGAGGTCCCTTGTTGTCAGTGTCAAGGAAGCTCCTCACATTCCAAAAAATGGGTCTCAGTTCGAATACAACAGCGACAATTCGTAAACATCTTTTTATCTTTTCTATAAGTCGGTACAGAAAGTCTGGCGATATTGTTGACGTAACTTGATAGAACTGAGAGGGAATGCCGTCAAACTCTGCCACTTTCGCTGCAATGATCTACTAGAAGAGGTGGAATGCGAATTTGAATTTGAATTTTTGAACTCCCATCCACTATGTTATTAAAAAGGCAAAATAGGCTCCCACCAGCACTTTACTCTGATCTTCATTCAAAACTAGCAAAGAACTATCCAAACTATCCAACTAGTTTTAAAATTAGTTTTAAAAGTGTGAAAATCTTATTGCCTACTGCTATACGAGTACATACCTCTGAATGTACCTTGGAGTAAATTGCAACAAATCGTCTTAAAGACTCACACTATCAGCATAAAAATTTACTGCGAATCGACTTGAACAAATTTGCCTTGGAGAGTAAGCCGATGCCAAGCAGAGTACTAAGTTTATCAACCCTATCCAGGTTATATTCGTTTTGATACATAGCTTGTAACATAAAGAAATTATAACGATAGACCCCTAAAAATTTATATATTTGTGATCAGCATCAAAAGTCCGTCTGTCCGTCCGTACATCACCACTTTATGAGCCTTAAATTTTGAGCTAAGAACATGAAATTTGGTAAATAAGCTTTCCAGAATCCGAAGCAGTACAAGTATAAACATTTTTGATATCTTCCCACCGACACGCCCACTTTAAGAAAAAAAAAGTTGTTTTTCTCAAAATTTTAGCTGAAAACTACAAAAATATTGTCTAGGTAAAATATGTAGACGTTGACTCTTTCTACATTTCGTATCCACTGCCACGCCCACTTTTTGGGGGCATTTTCTTAAAAAAAGTATACTGCTTTTTTAAAGTTATTAACGGTGCGGTTTAAGTCTTATTGTGAATATCCCATCAGAATTCGTGAACTTCGATTACAAATTTTGGGATCCACGCCCATTTTCTGCTAAGAAAAGTCACTGTAACAACAGTGAAAACAGTTTTCTGATAAAATTTCTTAAAAATCGCGGAAATATCCTCTGAACAGAAAGATATCATTGCATCTGTTTTACTAATTTCACACGCCGCGCTCACTATATTAAGGGTTAATTAGAAGATGAGGGTTAGGGGTATGATACCCGATTCATTCCAGATGAATTGTACCTTTCCTGTATGCTTTCTCATAAGATTGATGGAATTGTTTTCTACCATTTTGTTGATCTTGTTATCTCTTCCAATCCATGGCAACAGTGAGCATAGGTTGAACTACCTAGGTACAGTGAGGCGTTGCAGTTGATAGATGGCACTATATATTCTAACTCTCGTCTTCAAGGAGATTTGAATTTGAATCTCAGTAGCGTTTAAGTTGATTGCTGTTCTTTTTTTGTTTAAATAAACACAAATCAACTGTGCGACGAAATTGTGTTTGCACTTTTTGATCTTGCTTATTATATGGCTGAGACGATAAGGCAGAGCAATGATTCCCCCACCGATGTCAACACATCACGGTGTAGAGATGATATAAATTTGTGGTCAAGTCAAGAATTTCGTCTATTTGAGCTCTGCTGTCAACTTAACGACAAGGTAATTAAGTGGTAAATCCATATTGAAAAAGAGATAAGGAAACTCTGTATAAAACACTCGTCAACGTGGTTCTATTGTAAGGTACAGAAACGTGGACTTTATCAAAGACTGCTTCATACGATTTATGCCTGCATTGAAGGCATGTAGATAATAAGATTCAGTGATCAACTAAGCAAACTGTAGATACGCGACCTGGTCAAGAGGTTACACTTTTAGCGCTTAAGGTGGCTAGGGTGAACTAACACCATTACTCCGGGCCGGAGAGTCCCCGAAGGACTAATTACACAGAAGATATAAACCTTAGCCTATATTGTACTGACTGGAGAAGCTTGGCAATTGAGGCCCAACTCTACCATGGAGAGTGGCGTTATCGAAAGTAACGATTAGAGGCAGTGGACGTTTGATCGGTAACGCTTTTGCTCGATTCAATGTGTTTTTACTTTAGATTATTTATTTACGTAAATTTAAGGAAAATGTGTGAAAGTATGGACTATGCGAGGAGAGTACGAATACTCCCTTAGTCTGACTTCGTTTTAAAAAAGTTCATTCGCAAGCTTTAACACTATCAACTTCAAATGATTTAAGCCAGTTTTTCGCTGGCTTCAAGCTCGCCCGACTGTCTAGCATGAAGAATATGTAGTATTTCCCCCTCTATTCGTGATATCATCAGTTTTGTTCTAAGTGGGCAAAGATTCCCACATAAATTCTCAACTGAAAGGTTAAATTCCAGAGGCAGCCTTGTGTTTTCACAACACATGCATTATAATAGACATAATTAATTCAATGTAAGACTAAAAGAAAACACGCCCCTCACCAGCCTGTGTGATGTGTAATAATTAATTTTTTTTTTCCCAACTTTCATCTCGCTAGAGTGCTTTGACATTTCGCAGAACTTCCTCCATCCATATCCCATGATGATAATTACGAAGGCTATACAGATACGAGTATCAATATCGTTCAACGCATTTTCCGTTGCGGATGTTGCTCTAGCAAAGGAAGTTGAAAAAATACGAGTATATAAAATCGTGCAATTGACATGGGAAAAAATACTTTTCTTTTTTTTTTTTTTTTTTTACGACAATTTAATTCTCCGAATCCATATATGGATTTGAATATAAAAAATTCATTTTCACGGAAAAATATAGAAAAATTCACGCTGCGCGTTGACAAATTTTTTTCGATACATTTTTTACGTCCAAAATGCAAAGAAATTTGAGAAAATTAAATTAAAACTAAAATGTCAATTTGCATAGAAAATCAAATTTAATTCGAAAAAAAAAGTTGGAGATATTCGATTTTTTATTTTTTGTTTCGATCAGATGTGTTTTGCATAAAAATATTTATAAACACAGAAGAGCACCAGAAGCACGAAATAAAAAACGATGAACAAGGTTTTTCGAGTAAAAACAACACCCACACTCAGATGTTTTTTTTTTTTTTCTAGTAAGCATATTTATTTTTTGTTTCTATTTTAGTTTTTATTTTAATGTCTTCGCGCATCTGTATAACTCGTCGATGGAAACACGTTTTAGCGATAAGTTAAGTTATGAAGGAGGGGGTGGGTGTCATATACATACATACTCGTAAACATGTATCACAATAAAGTTTTTAAAAACTCATCATTTTGAATTAAAAACAATTATGTAAATTTTCAATAAGGCCCATTTGTTAAACTGTTAGTGGTTTTTCTAACACCATAAAATGGAAAATTTAATAAATGAACATAATGTGCGGTGGGGGGGTGGGGGGGGTGGGGGTGGGGGAGATTCGATTGTAAAATTGTTTTATTAGTTTTTGTTGGTGGTCCGAAGAGGCACACAATTATTAGTAAAGATACTCAAGAAACAAAATATACATACGTAAATCAAGTGAAATGGGGTGGATGGAAAGTTGGCGAAGAATTTTAATGATTTCGACATGTTTTTGTGATTTTTATATGATTTTTTATGATCTGGAGAATTTGAGAGACAAAATGTCTAAGAGAAGTCATAAAATGGGAAAAAAGAAGTTTGTATGAGGAAAGCCGACGCGAAACGGAATTGATTTTCTATTTTTTTCTAGTATTGCAGCAGCAGATTTGAAGAAGGAAGTGGACCGGAACATTGGGAAACTGAAATCGATTAAGCGTTTTTATGGGCTACTCGAAAGGGGGAAGCATATTGATTTAAGTGCGCAGTAAAGGATGTAGTCAATGGGAAAAATTCAATCTGTAAAGATAATTTTATCCGCATGTAAAACTTTTGGTGATCTGTGATATAATCATCATTCTATTACTCGAATAAAAATGTTTGAACCTCGGCGGTGACTTCTTGGTTCATTATTTTGCCCGTAGAATGCAATTAAAAGATGTGTGGTCATTTGAAGAGATGAGGTAGATTTAAAAAGATTACTACTCTTCCAGCAAGACAGATCTGTCCTCTATCTGGTGAACCATTTAATTCAACTACATTCAAGTTTTCCTGGAAAATAAACTGACCTGGACTATACACTACTCATCATTGTCAGAAATCGAATCTGTTATAATTGGGAGTTCTAGAGCAAAGGGTACGGGAACTTCAAGAACATCTGCCTTTTTTTTTCATCGCCTCAGGTCCAGGTCTAGTGAATTGAAATCTAGCCTAGACTTATGAATTGCTATTTCGGTCCATCCAAAATGAATGTAGAACGACCGGTTTAAAAAACTATCTACTTCTGCATACCTAATAATATAAAATTAGGTTGGCATGTTGCTTACTTTTACGCGTTGTAGCCATGTAACTCAAGAACGGCTGGACTGATTTCGATGCTGTTAGCTTTGTTGATTAGGTAATTTCTCGGAGCATATTTAAGGATGACTAAACATTACTATCTGCTTTGGAAAAACTGAGCAATTATAATGGAAGCCAGTGCACATTTCTATATTATACAGCCTACAAAGATCCGATTTGAATTAAATTTGTTTTTTTTTTTCAATTAGGATATTAATAACCATTTGAAGCTATAAAACAACTTCCTACATTATCCTGCAGCTGAGCAAGAAGCAAAATAAGATTGATTTCATAACCAAATCATCAATTTTCAATCAGCTAGCAGCTACTTCTACCAGTGGGGTATTTTTACTTTCTTTCTTTCGTGTGTTCCTTTCGTGTTATACATTATGAATATGGCTATGGCGAGAATGAGACGCGATAATTTTGTTTTTTGCATTGAAACTATTGTAAATCTTCGATTTTTTGAGAGAAGAGTAGTTAGTTAGCTAGTAATAAATTTTTAAGAAACGTCGTGATTAAACAAATTGATGTTTGAAGAGGGGTAGGTATAGCATGTATAATATTGTAAACTTTTGTGTTGTGCTTCGTCGAATCAAGTGACACAACAACTCGCAACACAACCTAATTACTAAAGTCAGTCGCTATTGCAAATATCACTAAAATCCTAGAACCTCAATTCCTGACTGTTGGCATTTTCAAAAGTTCCATGCAACGAATTTTAACTCAAGATCTTGGTATAACGCACATAGAATACTGTTGACTCAAGAATTTAGGCTTGTATTCTTATACCACAGGTAAGTTGGTTGGCCAATTAGATTGTTTAGCACACTGATTGGCAAAGTATATAGTCTACTCATCTCTCGCCATTTTGCTTGGCGGTTGGTTTAAGGATCTACAAAATATAAAACTCCAATTGTGAGTAAATTTTAAAATTTAAGGCTTTAAAATCTTAAAAGAAAAAAAGGAACAAACGGAATTTTTCATCCGTTTTAGGAGGAATACGAAGTTGAAGCATCCGAACATACAGTGGTGGTCATTGAAATAGAGCCATCTATCTGCTACTAGGAAAAACCTACATTTTTCGAATTTCTTCTTAGTTTTTGGTGTCGCCGTCTAGCGGACAGATTCTGTACATTGTTAACATATGCAAGCATAAACATTTACCGCTATATCGTTTGCCAGCTGTGTGGAAAAATGAATTTTTATGTTAAAGTGTCAATTTGGTGTGGTCAGAAAAATAGAGCCAGAAGTGATTTTAGATTTTTGCTAACTACAAAGTGTTTTAAAAACGTTTCGTATCAAGTCAATTCAAAAGGTAATTAAGAAATCTACTTCGGTAATTCAAGTTTCCTTTATTTTCGAATCAAATTTTAATAGCTATGTTTCGAAAAAGTCATTGTACTTCTACTGAGCGAGCAAAGATTTTGGTATTGCGAAATGAAGGCAAATCTCAACGGCAAATAGCTAAAATCATCGGGAGGTCCAAAAAGATGGTGGAAAACGTCTTTAAAGCAAAGGAGAATGTGGAAAATCGAGGTGCAAAGCGGAAAACCACACTGCAAGTCGATCGAAGAATTGTTCGTGCCGCGAAATCAGATCCCTTTAAGTCTTCTCACAACATAAAAACAGAGCTTGATCTTTCAATAAGTGAAAGAACTGTTCGACGAAGACTGCAGGAGTCTAACCTCAATGGTAGAGTGGCGAGAAAGGTTCCACTTCTATGTAAACGACACGTCAAGGCGCGTTTACAATTTGCAAATGACCACCTCCAATGGACAGGGCCAGAAGCAAATAAAAAGTGGAGAAATGTTTTATGGAGTGACGAAACAAAGATAAATTTAATAGGGTCTGATGGCAGAAAATACGTGAGACGTCCTCCGAATCAAGAATTTTCACCGAAATACACAAAAAAATGTGTAGAACATGGAGGTGGAAACATCAAGCTTTGGGGATCATTCTCCTCGTACGGGATTGGTCCAATATACTGGATAAAGGAAAATATGGACCAGCATGAATATGTCAACATTCTTGAGACTGTGATGTTGCCTTATGCCGAGGAGAACATGCCTTTAAGATGGACATTTCAGCAGGATAATGATCCAAAACATACTTCGAGAAAGGCAAAGAAGTTCTTCGAGGATCATATCCTGACTGTAATGTCTTGGCCAGCTCAATCACCCGATCTAAATCCGATTGAGAACTCATGGCAAGAACTCAAGACCGCAATTGGCAAGCATCACATTAGTAACGCGACAGAATTGTGGGACGTTGTGCAAAAAGAATGGTCAGATATTTCCATCCAGCAATGTCAATCTTTAGCTGACTCAATGCCGAGACGTTGTGAAGCAGTCATCAAAAATAAAGGTTTTGCAACCAAATATTGATTATTAGCTTCCAACAAAACTTTTCACCCGAAGTTATTGCCCGTGATATATCAAAAAGGTAAACTGGCTCTATTTCATTGACCATCCTACTTTTCTAATTTTTTTTATTTTCAGGTCACTTTTTTGTCTATCAATTACTCTTCCTTTCTAATTAAATAAAGTACATTATATTTAAGTTTTGCTGCAGTAGTTTTTTCTTGTCGTTCTATCTCTTTAACTATGGTTTTTGTAGAATGTAAGGGTTAGACAGAATGTTTCTATTTCAATGACCACCACTGTATATTGTTTTAGTGAAAATGTTCAATCTCGAGATCAAAAACGAATTTAACGATTTTTGGTTAAAATTGATATCTGAAATAACGGTCTTTCGAAAATTTACCATTTATTGAATATAGCTTAGATGATGCTGACCAAAAATTGATATCTAAGATATTTTCGATGTGTGTAAGGATACTGAAATTTTGACCAGATGTTCAAAGAAGTTGTTTGTTTTTTTAGCGTTTTAATGCAAGAAAAAGTCGATTTTGTTTGAGTTATTGATGCGATTGACCCGTAAATTATGCGAAAATTTAATTAAACATTTCGTCACAAGAGTGAATGAACTGGCATGAGAGAAAATGTATTTCGAATAAAATTCCGGCATCTTTTATTTAGGCTGCGCTAAAGAAAATCGACGATTTCTACTAAAAAAAAGAAAATAAACAAAAACCCCAGTAGTTCAATTTATGACAATCTATAACTATACTGCGTGTAAAATCATTTTCATCTTCGCTCTACTACTCGTATGTTTCTCCCATCAATAACATAAATAAGTGTCGTAATCACTTCTAAGTAATTTAAGAAATAGAACAATTCTATGAATCTATAAATGGAATACAGAAACAAATTCTCATAATTGACGACTGACAGTTTCTAATTGCGAATACAACCAATTAAATAAAGATATGATCGCATATTTGAATGTCTGGTCACAATAGACATACGGAATGTGTCGTTAAGAACTGCAGCTGTTCTTTTTAATCAAAATAAAATATATACAGGCGCCAGACGAAAGTCTGCACCTGTTGCTCGGCAAGCTTCGCTGACCCCGGGTGAATTAACTAACTCGTGCTTGGCAAATGTTGCCACGAGGATGTCATACAAACATAAGCTACAAGAAATATAATCAATTATGTTGGTTGTTTTAAAAGTTTTCTTAGATTCAAATTCTATATGCAAAGATCTTTGCTATGCAAAATCTGAAAAAAAAAATGTTATCATTCATGCGTTGATAAAGCTTTGTATATTTTGCAATCTGCAATGCTAAAGAAATTTAAGTATTTTATTTCTATCGCCCGCTAATCGGCGATCGGTCTCTTAGTAGTGTATTAAGTTCTACACGAGCGTTCACATTATCCGGCTTCTATTGGTCGCAATACGTTTGCTTTATTATGAACGCGACCCATTAGCGTTGCGTAACGTCATTTGCACTTTTCCTAATTTTACTTCTTTCTTGATCCGGAGAATAAGAGAGAAACTATGCAACATTTTTGGTTTCCGATTTAAAAATATCAGGCCAAAAATAGAGATGAACTGTAAAGAGATAACCAACCTCTGAGGGTACTCTCTTTCGACCTATAAGCTGAGAAATCTATCAATTTTCCAGTGAATAGGTAAAATGGTCCACTCATATATAAGTAAATGGGGAAGTTTTTACCCATATTGGAAAATGAGCTGTCAGAAGTGAAATGAGCCGTCAAAAACCATGGGGTGTTGCCATTTTATATGCCTATATACATATGTATAGATATATTTTCTGAATTCGGGGCACTTTGAGGTAAATAAAGTTGAATTAATAATTATAATGAATATAGGCCAGTCCCCAGGGATTTGAATTTGGAAATAACTGCCATTTATTATAGATGCGTAAACAACATATCAAATTTTCCTCCTCTTGTAGACTGTGAGTTCGGCACCATCTCCTTAAATAAAAGCAATAAACGGAGACAATAAAAATAAAAATAATTTTATATTTCGTGCAATTTTGGCGAAATCATCTTTATTTCGCATCTGATTTAAACGCCGATACGCCATTGACATTCCACCATTACTCGAAATAGGCAAAAAATTGCAAAATTATGAATAAAAAATTAATAATTGAATCTTTCTCAAATATTTTGTACATTTATGGCGCCTATTGTGCATACAACCAAAATAAAACATCACATTATGGTCGGTGTACATGGTCAGGAAACGAAACACGTGCGACAAACTTCGTTTTTTACCATACATGCTAATTCTAAAGCAAGAGTGAGATATCATATTATACCGAAAAGTTGTATTTACCATAAATTATGGGCACTCTTTGACAGATACAACCATCAACCATTAACGAAGGTGGTGTGTTTGTTTTGTGTGGACATAACCTCAATTCATTGTTGTGGGTTCCCAAATGTAATTTAATATTCTCAACAAACTCTTGTGTTGTTTAAATTGTTCTGTAAAACACTTTACAAATTTATTTACGAATTCATATGTCGACCTTTCCGATCTGATCCATTTCGTTATGTGTAGCTTTTCGAAAAGTTGACAACTTAACGGACCTTTCCGATCCGATCCATTTCATTATGTGTAGCTTTCCGTTAAGTTGTCAACTTTTCGAAATTACCAAAACGAATCAGATCTGAAGCATTCTGTTCGACGCTTAAGCCCACTTTGGTAAAGAAAATTTCATCCTGAAGTTTGAATGAAGTTTTGTTCTGAAAATTTAAATTTAACGAAATATTGTTCTTTATAGTTTATCTCTGGACGAAAGAAAATTTTATTGTTTTCTCCATGGCTGTTTATTTAATTACACACTCCTTAGGTTTCGTGAATTACCGTTAGTTTAAAGTTGAAGACTTATGAATTATCAAATTAGTTCATCGAAAAAAAATTTGCAAATTGCCTAACTTTCGGAGAAAAACTATTTTAATGTTTTACGCATCAGTATTCATGTTTCTGTACAGCTGAAAATGGAACAAAATCGTTCCACTGGAATATGTTCAGTTTTTCATTGTTTCAATCTGTCATTCAAAAATTAAGAAAAAAATGTCAACTGTCTGCAAAAGTAAACATTTTACTGATAGAATTTTCTAATTGCTATAACCGCCTGAGCAAATTTTTCGCATTTCGAGTACGAATTTCCTGGATTGCTTTAACCGAAGATAAGGGTTATTTGCAAATTTTCAAATTGTTACATGACTAATCCAAAACCATTGAACAGATTTTGATGAAATTTGGGCTGCAAGTATTAGTATTAATAAAGTCTGGGTAAGATACGGGAAGAAGTTTCAAAAATCTAAAAAAAAAAAAATGAACGGAATTGGACGAAATATAGTTTTTAACTTATGTCTTGTTCGCACCGACGAAAATTTCAATTTGTTGCCGCATTTACCCGAATGCTAAATGCAATTCGGAAATTTTAAAATATGGAAATTCATAGCACAACTCTGCTTTTTGAAGTTTCGAAATATGGTGTGACAGAAGACACTCTCTGCGTATTATATGATATCTATCGTTTAATGAATTATGTACTGCTACTACTACATAGTATGGCATATATTTTCATGAACCAAATAAAGAAAACAGTACAAACAGTTTTCTGACAGTTGCTGTCATTTTTGACATAACAAAATTCGTCCAACATTTTTTCTCCACCTTCGAAAATCTGCCTGTGCAAACAAGATACTCGTATAAAGTAGATGCGCATGCGATATGGCTGATTGATTCAAGTCATATCCGAGAAATGGCTTTAAGCTTTTCCTACATGAAAGTATTTTTTAATTCCGTGTGCCTATTGTAGATAAATTAAAAAAAAGGATCTCACAATTCCGTCTGCCGGTCATATTCATGGATCAAATATTGACATGCTTGCGTGACTAGGCCTTACAGGTGCTGGTCACATCGCTAACTTATTATGTAGTTTGTTAACATTCACGTTACACATGTTGTCGAAATGATTGCCCTATATTTGTAACCCCGAGTCCATCACAAACTCTGATCTTTATGCCTGACCTACCAACCAGATGTATCATATTTTATGACAATTTCGCATGCTTCTACGGTCTAATTTACGAACTGCATTACGATTTTCATTATTTCCCACTCAACACCAATTTATTGTTATCTTTTGTAAAAATTAATCTACCATGGTGTTGTGCAGCACATGTGTCGCATTGCGCTGCCCTCCATTTGAAAAGAGTGAAAGTGAAATGCAATTATTCGCTTACCACTAGCACACACACCTGATACTAGAACGGTCGTTGTTTTCGAATAATGAACCGAAAGTGTAAACTAAGCCTTTTTGTATCTCGTATTTACCACACGACGCGGCATGTAATTCTCGGCCCCATGAAAGTGATGATATCTGGGAAATTTAATGCGATGTTCTACAATTACATCCCGATGAACACGGTTAGTCGGTTTGTTAGAGCTTGTCTGGCTTGGTCGCCTGGTAACAAACAACACAAAGTGTAACGCATTTTTATTCCCCTTTCCACTTTTTTCCCTGTCGTCGTGCAACACCAGAGAATTAAAAAAAAAAAAAAAAAAACCTACCTGTTGTCAATCATCACCTGTCATGTCATTATATACTCCATCGACATGTGCACCAAGATACAGTGGCGAAGGCGAAGGCACAGATGAAATGCAACAACGACGACAACAGCATAAAAGCGAACGAGTGTATAATGGACGTCATACTATTAGCCGGGCTTGGGCTTCAGATTTAGCTTCGGATTGGAGGTAGCACTGCGCCATTCATGGTTCGGATAGAACTCGTTATCCTAGGCCTGTCAAAGTGCAAGAGTAGACGTTCTGTCTATTGCAACGGATCACTGAGCAATTATTATATACGATGGACGACGGCGGTTATGAGGACGATGACGACGACTGATTTTGATGCGAGCTATGGAGTTGTGTATCTCTCTCCGTCAAATTATATTTGGCTCATATTTGTCGTTGAAAATCCCCCGGGATTTTTGCTTATTTTTCTGTCGTTGCTAGTATTTGTGTGTCTGGTATGTGAATACTAATTAAGTGATTTATTTATCGATTTTTAGTTCAAACGTTTTGTGTATTCGCCCCAACCATCCACAAATTGCTATGATTTGGATTTATCGGCGTTAGTCTGTTTCGCTTGGGCAGTCGCGCACCCTTGTGTTCGGTGCTGCTACGTGTTAAAACATAGGTAGGTACATATACTGTCAGTTAATAGATTCGCAAACAGTGGACGATGGAAATTATAATGCAGCAGGAATATATATTGAACATCAATGAATGCGTCAATTCAAGTCAAAAATTGACGGAGGCAATACGAAGCTGTAACACATTTTAACATGTTTTAAACACCTTTACAGCATCAGCATCTTAGAGACCTAATAAGCGCTGGAAAGCTCATTTAGAACGTGAAATATACTACTGGGTTCACACCAGTAGTACTTACTGAATGAAAATTATTAGTATTTTCTAGATCAAAAGAACAAATATTTATTGGTCAACCTCAGTATGACGTAATCGTTGATGAATAGGCTAAGCGACAAAATAAATTCCTTTCAAAACGGTGAAGTTGTTCGAAAGTAAGATTTTAACTTTTAACGAAAGATTTCCAAAATATTAACAAATCATAAATTAAATGCTGGGAGTTTTCTTTTCAAACAAATTTAAATGAGAATTGTTGTCCGTTCAACTGGGATTGAAGCCAGAACAACATCAGCCTGTCCAATGTTTGGTAATCTTTCGTCGCGAATCGTCAAAAATTCATAAAAATCAATAATTTTATTTGGTTTTGTCTGCTGTTCGGTATCAGACTTTCTACTTCGAATTCTTACTTTGGGGAGGATAATACATTAACTTGTCCATTCGTATGACATCTTATTAATTCGCGAGTTAGAAAATGTGCGTAGTATCTACTAATGGTCCACCGGTACCCTCACTGCGATATCCATTGCTGGCTTTGTTTACATATCCCAACCATATCTTCAAATATCGAAAGCGTCCCTAAGGACTAAAGCAAAATCAGTTTGCTAGGAGGAATAAATGCCGACAACTTCAATTTATCAATTCAGCACCAAATATCTCAAATTGACAAGTTCAGCTATCTCAAAAGATTTATCACAACAAAGAGCCTTAAATTAGACAGATACAAGCACCATCTATGTTCAACCAGCCGTTAAAAAACAATAAAAAATAAAAGCAACTTCCAAGTATCTTATAAAGATATCATCACGATCCGCAGACTCATCGCATTCTTCTCCGAAATGTTACTAATAATATGATAGATCGCAAATAATCATCCCGCTGGGGATACGATTAGCTCCCTTCTATACTCGTAACATTCATCAACTTGATCGTACACTAAACGATCATTTAAAAACCAACCTTAAACCACACACATTCCTCGGCACTGTGCAATCTTGCATTCTACAAAATTATGACTTAACGCCATTAAAAACATAAACAAGAGCAACAGTCTTGTTAGAGCGCCCCGTGAACACGAATGGAAAAAGATTTACAAAACGATCAATAACCCAACACACTGTTTACCACCACCACCTACACAATACTAGAGAGGATACGAGTAGATGAGGATTTCTTTTCAAAACATTTTTTTTCTTTTTTTTTTTTTTTTCTTGCTTGCCTTGGTTTTATTATAAACAAGGTTCTGAAAATAGCCTTGCATGGATTGTACGATAGGAAACATTGTGCACTACAATGTATAGGTATCTCACTAAAACTAAAACTATTCAATTTAAAATATTTCCCTCATTTTTTTTTTAATGAACGCATTGACCTTTTGATAACATTTAGCCATAGAAACTTGACTTCTCGTTGCATCCATCCCAAAACTGATACGAAATTTAGATCAGTGTGATTCGATGAAATTTCGATCGATGTGTTGTGTTGTAATAATTGAATTTCAAAATTGAATATTTCGTCGAGAGCGATAATTTCACCGTAATTACATGAGTAATTCAATTAGAGGTGATCTCAGAGATCTCTGAATTGGGATGAGGAGGAGTGGTGGTGATGAGCCAATTTCATTGGCCGGAATATAATTATCAATTTTAATTTTAAGGTCAATTCGGTTAACTGCTATAATTTTTATAATTGTTCAGTGAGAGACACGCAAAAAAAAAAAAAAAACGAGACGAAGGAGGAGGCTGGACAACAAGAGAGAAGTTCAGTAAACGATTAAGAGATGTGTGCGCATGAACTTGCAAATTGTATCTTTTATTCTTTGGGGGTAACAACAAGATCAACGAGTGAGCCATCGTGCTTGGTATTTTTTTATTTCGTTTGTTTCTTTGTTGATTTTCTTGGAAAATTTTCGACTTTATGTCGAATTGCCTAAGGGGCGTTAAGTAGAGTAGGTAAAGAGGGTATGGTTGCCACAGTACTCGTAAGTAGTTCAGAGGCGAAAAGTATTTCAACAAATTTGACCATGAATTAGTTAGAGTAGTAAGTAGTCTAACGAAATAATTATTTTGCAATTTTAAACGAATGAAAGTCAGATAGCAGAGTGGTATTTCAAATACAATTTTGATGGTCAAACAAAGTATCGATCTAAATTGTCTCTGTTGTAGACAACGCTTTTCTATATAATAAACAGAATTATTGCAGGAAAGTACAACTTAGACTAAGAGCGGTCTTAGTCGTGATTTTTCATCACTTACAGCTACATACTTATGTATGTACATACAGTGGTGGCCATTGAAATAGAGCCATTCTGTCTTACCCTTACATTCTACAAAAACCATAGTTAAAGAGATAGAACGACAAGAAAAAACTACTGCAGCAAAACTTAAATATAATGTACTTTATTTAATTAGAAAGGAAGAGTAATTGATAGACAAAAAAGTGACCTGAAAATAAAAAAAATTAGAAAAGTAGGATGGTCAATGAAATAGAGCCAGTTTACCTTTTTGATATATCACGGGCAATAACTTCGCATGAAAAGTTTTGTTGGAAGCTAGTAATCAATATTTGGTTGCAAAACCTTTATTTTTGATGACTGCTTCACAACGTCTCGGCATTGAGTCAGCTAAAGATTGACATTGCTGGATGGAAATATCTGACCATTCTTTTTGCACAACGTCCCACAATTCTGTCGCGTTACTAATGTGATGCTTGCCAATTGCGGTCTTGAGTTCTTGCCATGAGTTCTCAATCGGATTTAGATCGGGTGATTGAGCTGGCCAAGACATTACAGTCAGGATATGATCCTCGAAGAACTTCTTTGCCTTTCTCGAAGTATGTTTTGGATCATTATCCTGCTGAAATGTCCATCTTAAAGGCATGTTCTCCTCGGCATAAGGCAACATCACAGTCTCAAGAATGTTGACATATTCATGCTGGTCCATATTTTCCTTTATCCAGTATATTGGACCAATCCCATACCAGGAGAATGATCCCCAAAGCTTGATGTTTCCACCTCTATGTTTTACACATTTTTTTGTGTATTTCGGTGAAAATTCTTGATTCGTATTTTCTGCCATCAGACCCGATTAAATTTATCTTTGTTTCGTTACTCCATAAATCATTTCTCCACTTTTTATTTGCTTCTGGCCCTGTCCATTGGAGGTGGTCATTTGCAAATTGTAAACGCGCCTTGACGTGTCGTTTACATAGAAGTGGAACCTTTCTCGCCACTCTACCATTGAGGTTAGACTCCTGCAGTCTTCGTCGAACAGTTCTTTCACTTATTGAAAGATCAAGCTCTGTTTTTATGTTGTGAGAAGACTTAAAGGGATCTGATTTCGCGGCACGAACAATTCTTCGATCGACTTGCAGTGTGGTTTTCCGCTTTGCACCTCGATTTTCCACATTCTCCTTTGCTTTAAAGACGTTTTCCACCATCTTTTTGGACCTTCCGATGATTTTAGCTATTTGCCGTTGAGATTTGCCTTCATTTCGCAATACCAAAATCTTTGCTCGCTCAGTAGAAGTACAATGACTTTTTCGAAACATAAATAAAGCAAACTTAAATTGCTGAAGTAGATTTCTTAATTACCTTTTGAATTGACTTGATACGAAACGTTTTTAGAACACTTTGTAGTTAGCAAAAATCTAAAATCACTTCTGGCTCTATTTTTCTGACCACACCAAATTGACACTTTAACATAAAAATTCATTTTTCCACACAGCTGACAAACGATATAGCGGTAAATGTTTATGCTTGCGTATGTTAACAATGTACAGAATCTGTCCGCTAGACGGCGACACCAAAAACTAAGAAGAAATTCGAAAAATGTAGGCTTTCCCTAGTAGCAGATAGATGGCTCTATTTCAATGACCATGTATATACAATGTATATACAGTATATACATAAAATAAAAATATTTTTAGCTTCCTTTATTTTATACAAAAATAGAACTATGCTTAGACAAATGAGAGCTAAACTTTCGGACGTAATACTTTGAACTGAAACTTAGTTGCGACTATTAATCTGACCCTTAGGGTCTCCGCTTGAGAAAGTTTTCGACAGCGTGAACCGGAATTTCACTTGGTGTGCCTTGCACTGGAGAGATATCCCAGAAAAGATGATATCTATTATAAAGGCCACCTTCGAGGGAGGTGTTATTTTTTGCATAATGGTAAAGTGTGGGCAGACTTTGTAGTCCAAACGGGGTGCGACAAGGTTGCATACTGTCACCACTATTATTATCCGCCTTTATCAGTGATGTTTTGACTACATTTTGTTAATGTTCGGACAGAATAAACAATTTGCGCCAAATGGTCCGTAGTCCAGAGAACGAAGTAAGCAAAGTGAAGCTGAAGATTAATACGGTCAAGGCAAAAGCACTAAGCTTTCACGTTCCATAACCATTTTCGGGAAGTAAATCGAGCAAGTTGACATCTCTATTTATCTAAGAAGATTCGTCTCGGAGGATGACGGCAGCACTGGACCAAACCGTATTTGGTATGTTTAAAATCTAAAGGTCGCTTTGCACACCGAATAGTAAGCGCTAATATTATTATTGATCAGCTAAATTATGCCAGCAACAAAATAATTAATCAGCAGAAAAACAAATTCATCTGCAAAAAAAAAAAATCAATTTCCAATCAGCAAAAACTAATCTCTTGATTAAAAGAAAATAATTTTTTGATCAGCAGAAAATAAATTAGCGGGCAAGACAGGGCCAAACGTACTTGTTTCATATATGCTGTTCGTTCGTAAATTGTTAAGATTTCAAAACGGCTAGGGAGCTAGGATTTAGGAAATAGGATTTTTCGTAAAATCCGTAAAAAAAAGAACACTGCCCTTCAATGTTGAAAAAAAAAATCGTTTTCCCCATATGAGGGAAATAGCCAAAATAGTTCTTCTTCTCTTTCCTTTACGGCGAAGTAACGATCCGGAGTAGAAGGATCACAACCCTCCCACTTTACTGCATCCCTACTGGTCCGTCTGTGGAGTTTGCCGGTTTGATCTCAGGAAGTACCGGCAGACTTCCCGGTTTCGGACCACTTCGTCACTGAGGCCAATAAAATACTGGTGTTTTTGCATTTGTATGATCCAGTTGTTTTTTTGTCTGCCTTTTTTGCGCGATTGTGTAGGAATGTTGATTGGTATTGCTTTTTGACGGGGTTCGAAGGATCTTTAATTTGAACATGACAATACCAACTGAGCCGGTCGTGCTCTATCTTGCTTGCGATGGGTTCTTTTACATGAAGGCTTCCTTTAATCTCCGAACTTCTTATTCTATCAGGCTTTGTTACTCCTGCTGTCATGCGAAGCATCTTCACCTCAGCTGCAGTTAATTTGCCCCCATAGAAGATAGCGGAGTTTTCCCGCCACTTTATCCACCCTACGCGTACGCGATGATTGATGTCATCATCACAAGTTGCTTCGTTCTTGATCATAGATCCCAGATATTTGAACTGTTGTGGAGATAGCCAAAATAGTATTAATTTTAATGCAAACGTCCGCATTACATCAGGTATGAATTTGTATCGACATCGTTAGAGCCATTTAGGAGAAAATTGAATTTGTTCACCGTTAATTTGAGGTTAGAATGAAATTTCAGATTTCGCCTCTGGGAATTACTCCACAGAGCCCAGATTCAAAGTATGAAGAAAATTCTTCCAGCCATTTATCCCGAGATACACACAGTCGTACAGACAGATCGAATAGCTAAACCCACTTTGAGTTCTCCCATTATAGTAATATCAAGTCTGATTGAGATCTCGAGATCGAAAATTTTCACGAAAACTAGGCTAGTAAAATCCGAATCAGCAGAAAAAGTAAATGATTAGCAAATATGACTCATTTGATCAGCAGAAATAAATATTGCTTCTAGAAGAGATTTGAGCGATTGTGAATCTCAGAAAATTCGAGCTACTTTTTCTACAACTATTTTTCTGAAATGGGCAATCTCTCTAGTTTTTTTTTTTCTTGAAAACCTGATTCTTTCTTTTTGTTTTCTTTTTGCATATAATTCTTAATATTTTCACTTTTTCTGCTGAAATTTCATTTTTGCTAATAAAAAAAATATGTTCTGCTAGCCAAATAACTTATTTAATATATTTGCTGATTTTCTACTTCTTCTGCTTATCAAGAAATAAGCTTCTGCTAATCAAAAAAATATATTCTGCTGATAAAAAATTAAATTTTCTTCTTATCATTTACTTCTCCAGCTGGTTGTCTTTTTAATTGTCTGCAGATCAGAAAATAATTTTCTGATGATCAAAAAACTTCATTTTGCTGGTCAAGAAATACTTTATTGCTGATGGATTAAATTGTAATCAAGAGTAAGTACAGACAGAATGTGTGTAGTGCAAGTTACGTTCGCTTGATTTTTCATTGCTGAGTTCAGATTTGTGACGTCAACTCGGAACGTGTATGGAAGCAGATAGAGTTGTCTGATTTGTTAGTGTAGATAGTTTGTTTCTTTTTTAAATCTGAAAAATTGGCGATTTGGCAGTTTAAGTAAAAAACAAAACAAAAAAAAAAAAAAAGTAGTAAGCAGTTTTACCGACTTCACATTTCCCTGCGATTTTTCCTTGAACAGCTTTATGCAAGAACACCCTCAAGCTACTAAAAGTCAAAAGCTTTTTTACTGCTTAAGCTATTCGCCGGTCACTGCTCACTCAATTTTCATCTCAATAAATTAGATAAAAATGCGTCAGACACTTAACGACTTTGTGTTATATGCGTATGGACCGCCATACCTCGTACTAGACTAAAAAATGTTAATAAGGGTTTGTCTTCCCCATATCATCTGTAAGAACAACCCACAGGAGCCTATATAACCTCGGCTTAAAATTGAAACCTAACCTCCAATAAGAACATCATACTCTAATAAAAAATGTAAAAAAAAACCCATGTATAATTGTATCCCATCCCAGCACCCTCAATGTTTCATACCAACGCAAAAAGGACTCTGGCATACATCAACATGAAATACATCGAATAAATACCAAACCTTATTTAATCTTTGGCTTATCCCTGAACCAAAATATGGTTTCGCAATGCATTACACAAAGAATTAACGTTAAAGTATTGTTCCAGCAGTAATCCTCCGCCGCTGGGTCATTTATCAAAGACATTAATTATTTTCTTGCTACACAGTAACATTACATTAAATCAAACAGCTTGCCCACTGTTCGTTCCTATCATGTACACCATCATAAATCCTACATTAAATGGAACGAAACATACATCTCGTACACACATTGGCACACAGGAAACGACTATGCAAATGTTCGTTATGCGCAAAAACAAAAAAGGAAAGAAAAAATGCGTAATATTCGCTCGCCCAGAGATATACGTTGTAATTTCTAATTGTTATAGGCATACATGCATTCTATTAACGAATGTAATTAATATATATAATCTTAAGCAATTAATATGCGAGCCACGTTATAACTTTGTAACTGACTATTAGTTTATACAACAGTGGTGCGAAGAAGTTTTGTAACAAAAATACTAAAATTTGTTAACAACTTTTAATACGTATATATGTACATATGTACCTATAAATGTATATTTCTTTTTAAATCCATTCGAACTTCTTTAAGACGACTTAGAAAAGTTTCAATGTCTGTAATGTACGTTTAGAAGTTACACGACATAAGTTGGAAGGAGACAGAACAGGTTGAAATAAAGACTTCGGAGGAGACTTCTTTCACTTTAAAAAAGTGTCCCCCGTTGGTGCTTGAACCTAAAAACTTTGGCCATTACAATACACTACACTAGGACAAACGCTTTTGTAGGAGTAACTATGCGAGCAGATAGACTTTATGGATATCATCACTCCCTGGAAATTTCGATGTCGAATTTTTTTTAAAATTTTCGAAAATGTTCGATTTTACGCCGAAGTTAATAATGGAAATCGCTTTTGTGTGTGAATGTCTCCAAAACGTTTAGAAAGAAATTTTCGACAGAAATAATCGGATTTTTAACTCACGTTTTTGAATACGTATATCTCGAAAACGATGCGTTATAATAAAAAAAAACTTATTTTGACTGAAATTTTAGGTAATTTTGTATGTACCCAACTGTCTAAAATATCCGACTTTATCCCAAAGTTAATGGAAATCTTTTCTGAATGCGCACATCCCGAAAACTGGTCTGCGTGCCGAGTTTTGTTTTATTTCCCGTTTTTGACTCAAAAAATTAATGAAATCATTTGATAATTGCAATCGTTTAGCTATTAACTACCGAAAGTCGAGTTCATTCAATAGTGCCCAACACTAGACTACACCCTATCCAGAACGAAACTTCAGAGCATTAGTTCCCGACTGCAATCAGGACGAATTTGATGCCGTAACAGATTAGAGGTTTTGATGGAATCTATACAGGAGGCTCGAAAGCTAGAAGTGGGATGGGTGGAGGTGTCTTCTTCGAAATGCTCAACTTGAGCACTTCCTTCTGTCTCACAAATGCGGTATTAAAACTTAGCCGAATTATCTAACCTTCCTTAAAAACAGAAATTCACTGAATCACCCTGTTGACATGTATTATCAAATCTACTCTAAAGTGCATAAAACTAGGGTTAGGCCACGTAAGACAACGTCCCGTTTTGATACACAATTGGTAAGAGAGTAGAAAAGAAATCCGCTTGATTCTTCCAAAGACTTGAAAAATGAACGAAATGCACATACTGATAGGACTATAGGAAATCGTTTATTGGAAGCCAATTTATACGGAAGGGTGCCAAGAAAGGTCCCGAATTTAAGCGCTTTAAACATAAAGCAAAGTAAAGAATTTACTTTAACGAACCTTAATAGACCAAATTGGAAAAACGTTCTTTGGTCGAACGAAACAAAAATTAATCTCGTTGGATCTGGTGGTAAGACATTCGCAAGATGTCCTAAGAATCAAGAATTGAACCCAAAATACAAAAGAAGACGGTGAAGCATGATGGTGGAAGAATCGATATGCCCATCATATGGCAATATCAACAGAATAATGATCCACAACGCTGCTCCAAAATGAGGGTGACCGTGGTGTAGTGGTAACATCATCGCTTGCCACGCTGCAGGTTCACGGTTCAAATCCTGATGTCAAGAATCATCTATTTATTTCACATGAAATAAATAAATAAAAGTCGATCAATTGCGAAGCTCATGTCAACTCTACTGCGAAGGCATAACACTGACAGTAGTGTGGTCATATGGTTGAAAATGCAACTTGACCGTGATGATGACATTAGGACTGAAAAAAATACTGTGAATCATAAGCAACGAAAATCAAAAATGCTCCCCAGTTATCTGGACGCCACCCTTGGAGTTTACTGAAACTTGATACCACCTGAGTTTCAAACTCACTACACCAATCTTTCTTTCTCTCTCTCTCAATTTCTACAAACGCCCGTGCCCTGAAATAATTTAATGGTATTCATATCCCATTTGGCGCGCGCAAATTATAAAAAAAAAAAAAAACGAAAACGTGGTTTAGTCAGAGTGAAGTTGATTTGATGTGCTAGTCGCCGGACCCATTGAACGTCCTAAAGAAAGAGATCAGCAAAACAAATAATAGAAATAGGGATCATTTATGACAGATAATTCCAACTTGTTGGAACAGTACTCCACTTGAGGCTTGTAGAGCATTAGTCGACTCTATGCTGCGGAGATGTTCTGCTGTGCTGAAAAATAAGGGAGGAACTACTGATGTCAAGTCCATCCAATCCTGGCCAAAAAGAGTCTTCCAACATGGCTCAATAGCGAACTCCATTGACCGTAATATGGCGATAATTTTCATCGACGAAAAAATACGGTCCAATCACACCTTCGGCTTAAAATCCACACCACACGGTCACTTTTTGTGGATGCAATGGAGTCGCCATTAAGCCAAAAATGAGCTTCATCGCTGAAGAAAACTTTTCGATGAAATTCAGAATTTTTTTCAAACTCTTGCGAAGCCCAATCGGAGAGGTTTCGGCGTTTCAAATGGTCAAGAGGCTTCAGTTCTTGAGTTAATTTTATCTTGTAAGGGTGTAGGTCAAGATCTTTCGCAAAATTCGCCACAACGTTGACTGAGAGTTTCCCAATTCCTGTGAACGACGTGGAATCGACTGATTTGGCTCATTTTGAACTGAAGCACTTACGGCTGCGATAGTTTCGGTACTTCGACCGGTGCGTTGTTTCACTCGAACAAGAACATTCAATAGTGTATAATGTTGACTCCAATTTATACACTACAGCACGCACAGCCTATCTGGTGGGACGATTATTACGACCGAAAATTGGAGTAAGCGCGCTTAAAGTTACGACCACCGACTCAGAATTTCGGTAGTAATTTTTAATAATTTCCAAACGTTGCTCGTTCATGAACTTCGCCATGATAAAAATGTAAACCTTGACTGACGTTTTGACATTGACAGATTATAAAAAAAATTTAAGGGTGTGTTTGCATTAAAATACAAAATTGTTATGTCCCTATTGAAAAACCCTTTACAAACTACTGAGGTAATCATTACTTTTTTTTTTTATTTAGATATACACAGAATATATGCATATTTCGGTAGAGTTTACACGATTTTTAAATTATCCCTATTATCTTTTTCCTAGGCTATATTTAAAAGTATGTCAAATTATACAGTTATAATGGAGTTAAATACATTTACACTTATTGTTAACATTTCATATAAATGAAATAACTTAATAGCTTATTAAAAAGGGTTATTCAAATGGCTGTCCTTATTATTTTTTCTACCACTGTATGACTCTTACTATATGTAAACCACTACTTAGCTGGATGCAATCAGTGAAGCCAACCATAAATGAGAGGCTGTAGAGACATGTCAAGCAATTAGTTTTGCTTAAGTTGTTACAAGAGAAGTTAAGTTGTTATAAGAACTCTGTCCAATAGGCCTGCATGCTAAAAGGTCAGGCTTCTTTTCAAATAATTCCTAAATAAGTTGTAGAGTCTTTATACCTACACAGTACTATATAAAAGAAGAGTGCTCCATCTGGGAGTTCCTCTCTTTGGCGATCTTGTTGAACTGGTGAAAAATAATGTCAGAAACAACCTCGACTTCTTAAAAATCACCGGCTGATTCAAATATTTTATTGGGTAGTTAAGTAAAGCTATAGATAGCGTGGTATCGCACTGGGCCTCATTTGGTCTAAGTCTATCCAGTTACACGCAACCACTCGAGCCTAACCTAAGCTATGTAAGTACACTTGCAAAACACCGCTTCGCTGCTACATTTATTTAATCTTCAACTATTACTTCATAAAATGGTAAAAAAAAAAAAAATTAAAGTGTCTCTTGTCGGGCGCCATTTCTTATTTTTTTTTAAACCCTCCCGATAAATTCAAATAAAACACCAAAACAATGCAACAAAACGAGTTTCAATAATTTTTTAAATCTCGAGGTCATTACTGTTAAACATAATTGTATCCCTTTAGAGGTGCCAACAAAATGCCTTCCACGACTTTAAAATCACATCCACCGACATTCATTCACAATTTTGCCCCAGGGCTCTTGTTCTTGCCTCACCAACTGGTGTTGGTCAACACGTAGTCCTTCCGCCTTCTCTGTCTGCCTCTGCAAAAAAAAAGGTTAAATGAGCTTATAGGTCATATTTATACGCCGAAAGCTCTCTCATTAAATTCACATTGTCATCGTACTTTAATTCGCTACCGGCAAAAGCAAACCAAACAAACAAAAAGATGACATTACTTAATCCATTGCCAGATACAGTTACAATAATTACATAACAACCTTAATAAAATCATACATATCCCATAAAAAGAACCCTGTTTCCATTATTCCTTTGCACAATGGTGACCGACCACATCAGGCACAAACAGCACATGTCTGTACCCTACACAGACTGACTGTGCACAGTTTCACTTAATGGCAATAAAAAAAAATAAAAAAATAAATCCACCAACGAAATAAGATTAAAAACCTCATTCCGTGGTATATGTGCATACACGAAATCCCCCAACAATTTTATATTTTAATTGCACAGACATTAAACCGTATTTTTCGTGCAAAAATAAAAAAAAAAAATAACAGGAAACCGCACAAAAATACCCATACCCTGGCATCAGTAAGAAACAACGACGAGCATCCACGACATCGCCGCGCGCGCAGCAATCCTTCTTTGCAACAATTTTACGTAAATAGATAGGTGGAGCTGGTGAGAGATGTGAAATTTTCTCGACTCTCGGTGGGCCCCCGTCGGTTTAGAGGGTCTAATGACAAGGAAGGGACGTACGAGTAGTCGTCGACAAATTAAAAATAAATTTCGAGTAAACATAAAAAAATGATAAATTTTGTTTATAAAATTTGCCTCACGTACCCGCAGCCGCCCGTTTCGTGTTGTGGTCATCAAATGCTGATTTATGTGTATCTACGAGTGCACTGGTGCACTGCACACGTATCTACAGCTTACTCGTATGCTGCAACTTTGGGTGCGTGTCCAGTCGATAAATTGCCTCAAATAGATTTTGGTCTCAGGTTCTTTGCACTAGAGCTGCGTTCATTGCACTCCAATATATACTCGTACAGTGTATCTATGAATGTATCTCTACTCGAAAATTAATATCTTACGAGTATATGCGAAAAGGAAGGGGAAGAGCATGCCTACTTAAATTGAAAGCCAACCCTCGAGAAACAATAAAAGTTAATAAACTCAACGACAACCTTAAGAACAGAGAGACACACACAAAAGAAGCGATGGAGACTAAGAACGGAACGAACTCTGACATGACCCAGAGAAATGTTTTATTAGGAAACGCACCTAAATACGAGAACGTAAGTAAGTCGTTCCGACTTTATGTAATACAATTTTACGATATGTTCGCTTTTACGAGTGTTGCTTATCTGATGTATTGTACTTCAGCGTTTTTTTTTTTTTTGGTTCAGAGTTTTTCGTTCTATGGCAAGGGGGGGTCGTCCTATCATACCCTCTTGTTATATAGTTACACTTTGGATGGTTGTTCCGTGTGAAAATATTTTGTTAGCTTGAGGGTGGATGGTGGTGGACGTTTTATGTGTTTTGCAAAAAAAAAAAAAAAAAAACTTTTAAGTGGAAATATGTTGAAGATATACTCGTACTTCTTTATCCAGAGACATTGTGTGAGTGGTTTTATGTTCGTTATTGTTTCCTTAAGTTGGCATTGACCACTTGTTTTATGTTGCCATTTATGTAGGGAAATAAATATTTGATGGATGCGTTTATTGAGTGTTAGAAATGGAACGAGTTAAGGCATGCGATATGCGACAAAAAAAGGATTGTGACAGGATAATGTTCAAGTGATTGATAACGAACTGTGCAGCTCTGTTAAAAATAACCAAATTCGGTCATAAACAGGACGTAGGTCAGTACTTGACGATGAGGTATTTTATGATTCATTAGAAATAATTAACAAAATTATAAATATCTTGTTGAACACGATTTATGAGCCATGGATACAATGGGCATCCGTTTCGAGTGAGTCAGGCCCCAAGTGAATAACGGATGCGACTATTTATACATGTGAATTGAAAGTGGTTCTAGGAAATTCATTACTGGAGTGCAGAGATACAAAGGTAAAACTCTGTATAATGCTTGTCAGAATTTGAAATTTATGTGTTAACGATTATGGTTGAGTATTCCTTTCAGTGTAATTCGCCTAATCTAGTTCTGTGAAGTTTCAAAGTTCTGTAAAATACCGAACTTAAAAATCGTTTCTGTACGCAAAAGTCAAAACTTTCGAAAAGCAACTTCACATATCGCAAGGTAAAGGAATACCTGATAGCCGATGGAGTTTCGTAGGGGTCGGTGCTAGGTCCGTTATTGTGCAATATAATGTACAGCGACGTTTTTAACCTTCAAAAGTGAGTCCAAAATTATAGGCTATCGTGACGATATAACAGCTACCGTAGTCGTCACAAACATAGATGAAGTAGAGAGACCTGCAAGAAAGCTAAACGGACTGCTTATCAAGCACTGGCTAAAATCTGTCGGCCTAGATCTGGGACCTCCTTCAGAAAACTACAAGTGTCTGTAGTACAGTTGTAGAAAGATTCAGTGTTGAACTGGTAGTTTTTTATTACAAAATATTCACTTATAGTTGTGTGTCATAGGCTTTTGGCCAAGCTGGAGATGAGAGAAACAATCAAGCTTAGAGTCGGTAGTCACTCCAAAGTTATTGAATACCTGGGGATGATGACCGATACTAGGCTCTCGTACAAAGATCACCTGGAATTCTTATGCACGGAACACGCACGAATAAACGCGAATAATGCCAAACATTAGGGGCCAAGACAGAGTCAAAGGCTACTACTGGGAAAGGTCGTCTAGTCAATTGTGTTTGTCCGAAACACCAATCTGGGCCAATGCACTTCATTAGTATAAAAGTTATCCGAAGAACACGAATTCTGCGTACGTTATCCGATGATGCCATATTTGTCAATGCAGGGACGACACCAGTTGATATCTTTGCAAACAAGATGCACAATCGCAAAACTGAGGAACAACATCAAAGTATGATTGAAGAGCAGCAGAGATGAAACCTATTATCAAAAGTTCGATGGACTTTAAGGCTGATAAAAGCTTAGATAAATCGCCGACGAAATAAACTTTTATCTTAATCAACTGTTGACCGGAGATGGGTCTTCCTCTGCCCTAGATTATCAAATGAGCATGAACGACTTCAATTTCCTGCTCCCGATGGCATGGCAGACCATCCAGTACTATCATTGCAGAAGATGTAGGAAGCGGTAAAAAAAAAGTGACAGCACAGATTATTAAGGAACTTCGTCAAAAAGAACGGCGAATGAAAGACAAAACGCCAAACGAAGCTCAGAATACTTAAACGAGGAACAGTGAATACTGAACCCCACTGCGCGATGCAATACCCAAATGGTAGGAATCCCGTACGATCCACTATAGTCTTTTAAAGATATCTACTCTTCAACCCAAAGAAAAAAGCTTTAGAACAACTGCATAAGAATCTAAAAAAAAAATGTTCAAAACATTGTTAGAGGAACTAATGACAATTCATTAGAACCATCCGCATGGTTCGCTAAAATTTTGTTCAAAGAACATTCCAAAGCCCATTGTTGCAGGAAAGATTGGATGGGATTAAGACAAAGTCTACTATTGAATTCGTATACCTTTTGGGCTCTGCCGGTGCGTGTGTATGGAGTTTTCTGTGCGTGCGTGGGTAGTAAGTAATTACAGCAATCGATATGTCCGCTTTGATTCGTATCTGTTAGTACAAATACTGTTGACATCGTCGTGTCAAACACGCTATACTTTCGCTGTTCTGGCAATACGGTTTCAATAAGAATCCTATTGTACCGTCGTTTAATGAGATCTAGAGCAGGTTCTTCACTCTAGATGATCTCAGCACCATGCACCATCTCAGAGAGGATTTCTAATAGGACAATTTCATCACGAAATATCCGTCAAAAGAGGACTAAACATTCCTCATAAATCATAAATGTCTCTCCTTTCTTTATTCTAGTACGCATAGTGAATTTATTGAGAAGATCATACGATTCACACTCTTCACAGGTTATACCAGCTAGGATCGTGAGATTTTTTCTATCGAGCTTCACTAGCATGCTGGAGGGTTTAATGAATAGTAGACTTGCTTTGAACTGTTTTGTGAATCTTCGTTGGAATTGAATAAAGATGGTACTTGCTTCACATGGTGCTTGAAGTGACCCCAGAAAGCTTCAAGGCTGACTAGTGGTGTGAAGCTCTTTCGTTTTCCAAGGATGACTACATTGTTCTTTGTGAGTTCAGAGAGCACCATAATGGCACCAAAACGAGATTGGATCTGTAGATTTGTATAGATCTTTAAAATCGTCATATAGAGTAGCATTCAAGGAATTTGAGTGATATAGTGCTAAGCCTTATGAACACAGCAACATTCTAGACTCTTAAACAGGGAACTAGTTAATCGAAAAGGGGGAAGTGCCGAAGAGACTGCAAGGCTGCCAAGCTTATATTCCGTGCACCTAAGTTCTTGAGCTGTTGTATTTTTTTCTTTCAATCTTCTCTTAGGATAAGCGAACCTATAATGCTGAGACAGCGCCCTGTGTGCTGCTCTTGAATTTCTTGAAAATGTCTCATGAGTGGATTTCAAAGTTTACGTGTCCTGTAGGAGAAGGGATTTTAATAGAGAGATATTCGCGCAGTTAGTAGTACATAAGGTGGTGCGATCTAGCGGCTAATTCTAAAGATTATTCTACTGAGGTGTTCGAAACGTACGTATACTCGTACTACTGAGTAAAACTTTTCATCATCTTGACCTTCATTGGTAACATTAACCTGTATTAACATATTAAGGACCAGGATTTGCTCTGCGGAAGTACGATCCAGCGGGCGGTTAACGATCCGAACAGCTTGGAGCTTGACTTTCTTTGGTGTAGTTTTCCGTGAGTAGGGCGATAGACAAAAAAGGAGCCACGACAGTCGGTCGGATCTATTAAGCCAAATATTGGTTACGTAAAAATTTTCGATTTGGAAATTTCAACCAATCTTGGTATTACTATAATAGAGAAGCTCGAAAAAGTGGGTGTCGCAATGGCATGGTACGATCAAGTTCTGTGGATCTTACTGTGAGCATGTGAGGTCTTCTGCTAGAATAATTCTAGTACCAATAACTTGGTACTAAAACTCGATCAGTCGCACACCAGTACCTACATACATCTAGTTGTCAATATAGAATTACATTCCACAAAGCTTACAGTAAACACGCATGGAATTCCACTCCGGAAATTCGACATAAATTTTAAAACTCATTCATTTTACTACCTAAGCAAATATAGACCTAAAGAATTTTATCTGCATGTTCTCATGTTATTGGCTTAAGTACACACTTAGCGCACCTTAAAACCCAACACGATCGAATGAGTATCTACATATCTTTCTCTCGATCAGAAATGTCAGTGAGTTGAGTACCTACCTACTTTTTTTGTGTTACGTTTCTATCTTATAACAGCAATTTCACGCTCTATTTGTATTTAATCGGATTTTATTCGCTGTTCATAAATAAACATTAAACACACAACTCAACTCAAGCATTCATATCGATTACAGTGAAATTAAGAAAAATCTGCCAACAGCGCTCAACTCAATTAGTCGCACCCACAACATGGTTCTCGGGTAATTAGTTTGATAAGTTTTCTTTTTTTTCCCCCTTTTGTCTTACCATATACGGAGGGTGGGAGGGGGGGTATCTATTGATATAGGAAACTACTTAATGCACAGTAAACCACCACTTTGGCAAATTACTTCCTGAACTACAATTAGATTTCGCCCGGAGATACACACCTCAAGGCAGGCAGCAGTGTGGGGAGGTGAGAGTATCCTCAGATACTTTTCATGGCAACAACCTAATTAGCTATCGATATTTAATGGATGTTGTGTAAGTAACGAGTAAATGCAAATTCAACGATATTTGGAACACACCCACACGCCATACGGATTAAAAATGCATCTTCGCATGTCGCATGTGGATCTACCATCCCTATCCGTGTATCTGAAGTGTAATTATTCGTATCGCCGTGTTGCACAAACTTTAACCTGGCACCACACAACCTACAACTAATATGCAGTTAATTATAATTCAATTACCCTGTGTACGTGAGCCAAATTTTCGATTAGGGTTAGGTGATCCCAAAGAGTGTAGTGCAGAATATTTTAAAATGTATCTACGTACGTAACATTTCTACGGAATATAACGTAAAATATTAACAATCTCTCGCGAAAAACTGGGTTAGGTTGGAAGACATGCTGACTGATTTAAGGGATCATTAGACTTCGAGTAAAAGTCGTTATTGATTGGAGACGAAGGGGAGACGGACTATCACATACCATCGCGTACGGGTGTAATGGCTATTTGAATAGCCTTTAAGTGAAATGTGACACTAGTGCGCGGCTATTGGTCGCCACAACGTTACGTGAATTATAAGTGAGTTCACGTTTTGATTTCGAGTAGGTATATTGGTATGAAACCATCAAATTGATCGCGTACAGTGGTTCTCATGGATTCCAATTATTGGATAAGGGTCGGCACGGCGCTGATGTGAAAACATTTTGTAATGTTAGGTATATTACTCATTGATGGCATCATGCCTTCAATTTAAATTTTCGGTCGTTTTTTTGTCTGTGTCTTGTGTTCTCTGTTCAAAGTTTAATGATCCAGACACATGTGGTATGGTAATTACTCGTCTATGTTTCGGCGGAGCGGGTGATTCACGAGCTTTTACGGCTGCTTGGGTTGTGACATTAGAATGGGGAGACAAAAATATTTTTTTCTTTTTTTTCTGGAAGACGTTTAGAGTTACAATGGACGACGAAGGGGTCTTGTAGATGAGTCATACAGGGTATTGCTTCAGAATCAAATTGTCCAAATATTCGGGTCGACAGGGGCAACAATATTTTTTTTTTTTTTTTATATAATTAATGACCACTCACCAGTCGAGGGATTATGTGTACAACTACCCTATAATTCATGACACACGACGCAACTTGAGATGGAATAAAAGGGAGTGGAGGTGGGCGGCGAACATGAACTGTCGAATTGTGTTGACTGGACTGGGTGATAATTGCTGCTACAATAATAATGGTACGTGATGTGACATTTCTTACTTTGTCCTGCAAACGTAAGGAATTTTCTCTCCATAGACGATGACAAACTGAAATTCGAAAATTAGGTTGAGCAAAGGAAGAGAGAGAACAGGAAGTGGAATAATTACACTTAATCGTCCTCCAAGATGAAATATTCGCGACTGATACAACAGAGCAGAAGGTAATTAAATCCATTCAGTTTTGAGATCTATGTGGGCAGCAAAGTCTCAAACTGTCGCCAAAACCTGAACAAAATATGTGACATTCATCATCGGACATAGTGACATAGAAACGAACAAGAAAAAAGGCCAGCATTAGACACGCAAAACGTTCTCAGATCAATAAGTATTCCTGTCACACTGAAAGAATTTGCAGCACCACCTTCCAAGCGTGTGACATAATAATAGTCGAAGTTGTAGAATTTTTTTTTACAGACATCTGGTAAGAACTGTAAGAATTCATACTACATACAACAATTCTTTGTTATAACAGCATCAATCAAGTCATCAACACCTAGGCCAGCAACATAAACTGTAGAGAAAAATACCGTCAATAGGTCATTATTTTTTTAAACGTCTGAACGATTTCCCTAAATATTAGCTATTGTTTATAGGAGAATTAGCTATAAAAAATAGCTACAATTGCTATTCTAAAATAGCTGTTTTAGCTATGTATATTTTTTAAAGTAAATTTATATAAAAAGACTCATTGTCTCGCTATGTGTGGAACTTACGACCATCGAAGGATTGACACAACACCTTAACCATTTGTGATGTATTTTTCGGTTGTACCCATAGTTTTTATTACCGTTTCCGACCGGGATTTAGAAGCTCCGCAATGATATAATTTTAGTCTCCGAGGCTTGTCTGATATTCGCAAGAGGTGAAAAACGTTGAAAAACTGTTTGGTGTTTTCTAGAATTCGCAACTTGAACTCCCTGCTTAGTAGTTCATGGCACTAACAACCGAACCGCGGCACCACTTTGCGGTAGCAATAAAAAAGTCCGATTATAAATCTCAGCTACATAGTTACAGTTTCTATGCTTAAATGACATCTCCTGTCATTAAAAAAAAAATTAAGCTGTAATGTAAATAGCAGAATGATGATGTGAAAATAGCTATTATTGCTATTCACGTAAAATGAAAATAGCCATTATTGCAAGTTCCAAATAGCAGTTATAGCCGTTTTTAATGGACAAATTGCAACAAACATAATTGCAATTGATGCAGGTAAGGTGAAGCACTATGTTTAAATGACTTATATCGAACTTTTCTAAAGTAGCAGGGGTGTAATGTAAATAGGAGAATTAGCAATAAAAACAACTAGTATTCATACCGTTCTTATGATATACGAGTACTGCTATATAAAGTTATTCAATGAAGCGGGCAAATGACAGTATATACAGTTTTTAATTCGTATTTTCTTATGCTGCTCTTGCTATACAAAATTGCTCAACAGCAGAATTGTTTTGTGAGCCTCGGCTTTGATGCCTAAAAAAAGCTATATCCTAAGTTGAAAAATCTGCGGAAATTAAATTTTCCAGTGTATGAGCAATTAATAGATCTTCTAATCAATCTCTTGAAATTCATTCAGTCATATATTTTCACCAGCAATATTTTCCACAGTCATAACTAGATATAGGTTTATCAATAAATATCTACGTCGAACATTTTCTCAATATGATTCTTATAACACGCTTTGGTATCAAACAATAGCTGACTTCGATATCTCTTCGCATTACCAACGAATTTCTAAGAATAATTTTCGTTTTACATAGAAAAATAGTCACGTTCTCGCTGTTCGCTATCAACCTGACTCATGCGAAACGGATGGCCTATAAACCAAAGCAATTTTTAATCGCTCTTTACTACATATCGCATACTTTGTCAACAATTTCACAATGTAATTGCTATGAATCATTAAAACGATATTTTTGAGCTCATCTTTGGTCAAATCTATTCAGAAGAAGAATTGCATCAGGCTTGCCGGACGCTGAGATCCCGAATTTAAAGTCAGAAAAAGTCAAGGCCTGCTGATTGTATTGGCCCCGTTACATCGTGGGGAACACAACACCAATCATGTTCTAAACAACAAGGAAAACCTTTTCCTTTTAAAGATCGAATGATAGCGAATGTCAGGATGTTTCTTGTTATCTTCCTAAATACAAGCCTAAATACTAAGCGACGTAATGATTCTCAATTCAATCCTTAACAATATAAAATTAAATGTTCTGTTTCATCAGTTTTATTTGTGTTGTAACTCTGTAACTAATAAACGGCTGAACCGATTTTTATACAGTTTCCTTTGTTTATTAGAAAATTACTTAAGGAAGATTTAGAAATAGCTAAGCAACAAGCTTCATTTTGTAAAAGCTGAGTAATTATCACATAATACAGGAGCATGAAAAGTCATATTAGTTAAAGGATTTCGCAAATTGAGGCAAATCGTCGTTACACGACAGAAGAGATTACAGACGTATTGCACATATCACATACAAGCCTTGAAAACCACTATATTTAGGTAGCACATGTATTCAAATAAATTCATCTCACTAAAAGCATAAACACTTGCGATTCACTCATCATTCTCATCAGTCTATAGCAACGTCAAATGAAAAAGATCATGAAGCTAGCGAAACGAACCACCACAAACCACTCCAAGAGCAGATATTCATCAAAAGAAGATTCTGCTATCAGTTTGGTGGGGTTTTAACGGAATTGAGTTTTTTTGAGCTGCTTTCAAGGAACCTGTCTTCAACTGCCATCAAACAGAAGCGTCCAGAATTGGTGAATCGTAAAGGTGTTGGTCAATTTGGTCACTCGTCAAAAGTTGCTGTTTCTATTCAGCAGACCTTGCACCAGCAGACTACCATTGCTTTAGATCCTAGCAATATTTCCTCAATGGAAAAGTTTTTGATTTTGATTAAGCCATCAAATGCTACTTGAATCAGTTTTTTCCCGAAAAAGGAAGTTTTGCAGCGCGGAATCCTGAACTTTCCTAAAAGATGGCAAACATTAATCAAACAAATTGAATTGAATAAAGGACCTGAGCTGCAAAAAAATTAAAATCTACTATAGGGGGACTACGCCCATTTATACGGGACAGGCGTTCTTTAGACCGGATATTGATTAGATTTCGGTTATAACTCCTGCAACATCAATACCCTGTTGATAATCCCAGATACAGTGCCCACTCACAGGATTGTGGATTAAATGCGTGCAAACTTAAAGAATTTTTGAAATGCCAACGAAATTACAGGTATTGAACCCCAACAAATTGCCTCTGGAAAAACTGATGAATCATACGCAATTACGCCCATAAAATCCTTTTCGTCTCCCCATTCAACTTTGATATTTGCTTCATGACAACTCAACCTATCACTGTCGAACGAAAATAAATTCTCAGTACTCTGTTACTCCCCGCGAGACGTCATTCACCGAGTATAAAATATTCTTAAAGGCAGCAGCAAAAATAAACGAAATCCATTCCCATTCCCACCCTGCTATACCCATGACCCAAAACTTTCACTTACAATCCGTGGCAGTACAACGCGTTGAGCAACGTCAACTCCAATTTGTAAGTCATTCGATTGTCAATTGGGGCGGCTAAAATATTCAAGCAAATATTTCTCACCCAACCAACCAACCCTCCTTTTGGCCTCCTCTTGAAGGCCAATAAAAAAAAAAAAGTACAACCATCCATTCAACCAAAAACAGCACAGTATAATACGTTTACGGTCTGCAATTTGTTTTTTTTTATTTTGCGGTGTGGTTTGATAAAATCGATTTGAGATATTCTCCGCCATGCATACAGTGTGTGTACCCCCGCCGAACCGACAAAACAAATTGATCAATCCTTGCACACATGCCGGCAAAGCGATGCAATTTGTCAAATCCATTACACACCCAATCGACAACAAATGAACTGAAATTCTTTGCTTTATTTTTTTTTTTTGAATAAAAAATTTAAATTAATCTCTGGGGGAAAAAATTGAAAATAAATTTCACCACTTTTTTTTTTTTCGAAAACCCGTACGAATTCAAAATTAGCCATTTGCACCGGCACGACCAACCAACCGACCACCTATCGAAACATCCGAATGAGTAGGTAGGTGAGGCGAGGACAGTCTATGAGTCAAAGACCGGTGACCAAAATAAACGGTCCAAAGCTTCATCGAAAATGCAAAAAAAAAAGTTATGCTTCTTTTAAATATATGCAATCGTGCATCATAGATACGGATAGGTACACGCCATACCACCAGAAGATGAAAGAGATACAATTGCCGGACTGTTTTATTTATGCGTTCGGAAAAAAAAACCTTCCTTTTGTACGACTAGGTGTCTTGTGATATTTTAATAGATTTTTTGGCATTTGTCGTCACATATGTTACGCGCGAATATTCTAAAATTAAAACCACGCGTTGACTTTTTTCAAAAAAAAAAAAAATTCCAAAAAAAAGGTGTTTGCCCGCCCGATCGATGTACGTGCAGCCACTATGTATCTGTATTTGTGTTGTGTGTATCTAACAGTATCTTGAGGTCATTTAATTTGTTGAGACTGCAAAGTTTAAATCGTTTTATATGCCACACATGCTGGGGTATGGGTACGGGTGCAAGTTGCTTTTCCGAATTCCTGAAGCTAAAAATATAAAATTGTATCGGGTGCATGCTGTGTGTTTGTCTGTATATCGTAGCCATACAACCAGCATTGTATTTTGCTGCTGTTGCACTAAGATAGAAATTTATTTTTCGCGTTTTTTTTTTTGCTGTTGTCGAATGTTTTATAGTCAAGCATATGCGACGGCATTGACATGTCATATGAACACGATCTGTCCGCCGCGCTGCTGTTCAGCTGTGCTTGCTTGCTGGTGCTGCTGCTGTGCCAATTGCTCACGAAGCAAAACAAATGAATTGTTTTTATGTTGTCATAGTTTTATATTTCTTTTATTACTATTTTTGTTTATGGAATAGAGTATCTTTATATTTAAGCACATGAAGTAAATACAACTCCACTCTGCAACTACTGTCAGTGAGTGGGACACTCGTCGCGCAAAGACATTTGACAGGGAATAAATCATTCGACACTAGAGTTCGAGGTTCAGATGAAAAGTTAAAGTCGGCATTTAATTTTAGTTTTTGATTGAGTAAGAACAAATGAGAGAAGTTCAAAAGATTTCAACTTTTAGTTACACGATGTATTGATATAGAGGCCATTAAAGTAACCTCAAACCTTGTTAATAGATTTATGGTCACGTCAAGACTTTTCATGGATGCATGGTTGAGTAACTTATATTTGCTATGCCAAAGCCATTTTCTTGGAATTGACAGTAGGATCTTGATTTTTCTTCTTCTTTTCATCGAGAAGCAGAATCATTTTCAACCAGCGCTTTGCGCAGTTTTTAAACGCTGTTAAGGCACCAATTAAAAGCTCAATTTGCTACGTTAGACGTTTCTTAATGCAGATATATCGGCATTTTTATTTCCCAAGAAATAGGGGACTGTACACAAAAGCAACAATGAAGAGTCGACTAGAGTTCCAATACATATTGTGTGAAGGTTTCACTTCTCGATGGCAAACAATAAACTACCGAGTGATGAAACACGATCAGGCTTCGGATAAAAATAATAAACTCATTGCTGACGAATTCAGCAAACATAGAATAAGGACAACGACTTACAGATACACGCGTGGAAAGTTTGTTACTCGAACGTACTCCTGTCACCCATAAATTAGCGACTATCCTTAACTGCTACCGTGAATAGAAATAGTGATTTCGTGGTTGCAAGTTTCTCATAAGATGTAAACGTTAGTCAAAAACATGCGAGCTTTTGCCATCTAAGCGAAGAAATTATGACAATCCACATTAAGAGTAAATTCCACTACATATTCTACTAGATACATTTTAGTGACAAAATTATAAGAAAGGATTATGCAAAAATATGCCCTACAAGACACCAACTCTGGATCGATATGCCACCAAGACGAAGCAGGAAGGTACAAGATGCCCACAACCCAACAACCATAAAGCATCGTGGTAGTCCCCTGATCAATCGACTGCCAAGCGAATTAATTAGTGTGATAGCCACGGAAGGCATTTCTGCCCGATTGAATGTACCAAGGTGCTAACATCGACTCAGAATATTGGGCCGTTGCAGTGACGCGATGGTGAAAATGTGAATATCTAAGTTTAATGTTGGAGAGAAGCCGAGCTCTTAACACCAACGGAAGCAACAGCAAGCATGGAAGACAAGTGGCAGCACTCTCAAAAAGCTATTATAAATGCGCTAGGTATCCCTCGACCACATTCTCAAAACAGCTGGTTTAGGTAGATAATGAATTCCATCGACGGAAAGCAACCATTTTGGGTTCATTTTTTTCACAGCAGAACCTAAGACTTGTAAAGAGACCGCCAATGTAAAACTACACTGGTTGTCAACGTACTTAGGCTAGGTTAGGTTGTGGTGGCTGTCAGCAAAAAAAAAAACACACTTAGACCAGTAATAGGTCCATTGTGATACCACATGGGTTTGAGACGCGTCCTCTAGCCCACTCGTTGAACCATTTGGAGCTTCTGATGACGCGTAGAAGGTCCCTAACGTTTTATTCAGGTCGTTGAAACAGAAGGCTCCTAAGTGGAGTTTCCTTCTTTAGGAGAGAGCTGGGCAGGTGCAAAGAAGGTGAAGAATAGTCTCCTCTTCCTCCTCCTCCTCGTCCATGCAGCTTTTGCAGAAATTGTTTGATAAGACTCCAAGCCTTGTTGCATGCTTGCCTATTAGACAGTGTCCTATTACGACACCTATAACAGAGCTGATATGCTTTCTATTCTTAGAGCGTTTCAGATCCAGCTTAGGCCAAATCTGTTTTGTCGCTAGACAAGTTGTACCCCTTGTCCACCTAGAACTTGTCTTTTCAATAGCATCCAGCTTTAATTTAAGTTTGCATGTAGCAATATCTGAGTTAAAAAAAAAAATGTCCTTTGCTGCGGAAGGTGTCGCCCGCAGTGCTCCGCTAATGCACAGATTGTCAACGTATGTACTTAGTACTGTCGAAGATATTGTCTTCTTTGGTCGTTTCTACAGCCTGAAGGATGGCTGTGACCGCGGTCCAAAATACTTTGCAGTCATTATCAATCTTAAAGGGAAGGTTGACTCCTAGGGCTGTGCAAAAATGCCATCGATGTAGAATTATACCAGCGAATCAGGTAATCGATTTCACTAACAGAAGTGATTCAGTTCTATTTTTTTAAGGAAATTTCCAAATCCCGGAGCACTCAGATTCAATTTTATGTGTCCATTGTACTACCAGGCAGAACTCCCTTTGGTGTAGTGGTTGGAAAAACTTCGATTTTATTCGTTTCTCTTTCTTTATTCTGGTGGCTGTGGTTGATATTCCCCGTCCGGGCTTGAACCTGCATAGTTCGAATCACCAGCGAGCACACAACCAACTAAACCATGGCCACCACTTGGCATCAGTATACTTCGAGTTTTGTTGTTTACCGTATAATGCCCTGCCTCTGTATGATGGAAGAATGCTAAGCTCGCTAAGCAAGACAGTCAAAGGGGATCAGACGCCAGGTATTTCTAAAATTGCTTACCCAAAATATGTTGACTACATATTCAATTGGTCGTAAGGATCTTACCTGAAAATAAAAGAAGGAAAATTGATTAACGTTTTGTTTAAGTACGAATTTTTGTTTTTAATTTTTTGAATTGAATTTTAATTTTTTTTTTTTTTTTTCGTCTCAGAGTATTTAGATAATATCGACGGTGTTTTGGTCGTGACCAATAAATGGACAAAATTAAAAATCTCTAATCCCTAACCCCAATAATATAGAATCAAGTCGTCTATATCTCTATTGTACGCATTGTAACTCTGTAACTCAAGCACGGCTGGACCGATTTTCATACAGTTTGCTCTGTTCATTAGGAAATTTCTCAGTAGAGGTTTATAGACAGATAAACATAACGCTAACCACTGAAAATGACAAATCTACGCCCCACAAAACAATTATAATGTTACTCGATCAAAATACTAACAAAGACTTATACGATTTGAATGCAATTTTGGTGATATTAAGTACTAGTAGTCGATTTATTAAGTACTAGTACTAGTACCAGGCCGGCTTCACCCGAGTACTTGATTTAATGTCCTATTTTATACGACCTGTACAAATGAACATTATGTATTCCCTGTCTGGGGATTGTACCTATAAATTCATATACATACCTGCGCCACTTCGAAGATTAATTTGTTTTATCAGGACATTTCTTAAAAATGCATCACTACCTCCCTTCCCGTCCCTCGACCACTGCACAAACCAAAACAAAAGAAAAATCGCCTTGCCCGGAAAAGTGTCCCATTCCCGCCATAGGCATATTTCACACACAGATCAACATACAGCCCACAATAAATACGAGAAAAATGATAAAAAAGCAAAAGCTCACTCACTGTTTCAAAATTGATGATGATTTGATAACGAATGCAGCCTTACTATGGTTATGGAAGATGATTTATAACGTAAAAAATTCACTAATTAATAACCTAATCGATAACAAAAATTACATTCAAATCGTGTGATCGTTTTGACGGTATAAATTTGATATTAGTATTTTGCGTGCGGCGTAAATGCGTTACAATTGCTTAACTTTTGCAGAGCGCAACTGTTTTAGCTATCCATAAATATTCTGAGAGAAATTACATAATCAACAAAGCAAACGGCATTGAAAAAAATTCAGCTGTTCTTAAGTTACACGCATACATCGGTTAAAACTCAGTAATATACGTCTCTTATATTATTGGGGATTATTAGGGGTTGGGGATAATAATATTAATTTTTTAATCAATTTATTTCCAATCTGCTGCGGATACTGACCAACGGGAGTGCACTAGTGGATGGGTTAGTGTTGTTGTGTTGTATGTGCTTAGAACAGGTATTTTTGCTTTGAGGAATGGATTTTGATATTGGTTTGAGTATTATTTTTCCGCAATTGGGGAAGCAATTTGACGAAAAAGTGATGCGATGAGTGATGCATTACTTTAGGAGTGTCGTGATAGAACAAACTTATGTTCAAAGAGCTGTAATTATCTATATCACGCGAAAATCTACAATGCTGGCCCCTGGGACTGACCCTTCATTTCTACAAGACATACAAATTCGAGTAACAATATTAAATTAAGAACTGAAGTAGTATATTTCTTTGTTTTACACGTTGTAACGCGATAACACTGAGCCGATTGTCACGACATTTGATTTGTTGTTTAGCAAGTTTTGCAAAAGCTGAGAAATTGTCCCAAAATCAAGCCCCACAAATAGTTCATAAACTTACAGGCTTAAGACAATTATTCAAACTTATCGGATTGGAATGGTGGCAGTGATCAAAAAACCAAAAAATTGTCATGAATGGCATAGAATTCTAGGTCCTTATCATTCGTGTGTCTCACAGTACATATGCCTGACTGTTTTTTTTTTTTATAATTTTCGTGCGCCAAAGGGAGTATGAATACCATTTAACGAGCACGGGCGTTTAGGAAAATGAGGAAGAGGAACAGAGGAGAAGCCTGTGCACGTTGGCTTTAAATGTTTGAAGGTTGTAGTGATGGGGAAATACAGAGCCTGGTAGATCATTCCACATTCGTGTCGTTTGGCTTATAAACAAATCTTTATAAAGGGTGGTTAAGTTTTAAGGGCCGATGTTGATTTTGAATAAAACACAAATTATTTAGGAAATTACCGTCATTTCTTTTTATTATGATAATATTGATATGGTTCAATTATGTATGGAACAAAATATCGGCCAAATGGCCGCCGCGACCTCGGCGGCACACCTCCATCCGATGGTTCATTTTCGATGACGCTGAGGCATAATTGAGATTCTATGCCGTTAATGTGCCGAAATATCTCATCCTTTAGCTTTTGAATTGTTGCTGGCTTATCGACGTACACATTTTCTTTCAAATAACCCCAAAGAAAGAAGTCCAACGGTGTCAAATCACATGATCTTGGCGGCCAATTGACATCGCCACCATTGACGACGCTTGAAATGGTCAAGAGGCTTTAGTTCTTGAGTCAATTGCACTTTGTAAGCGCGTAAATGCAAGTCTTTATGCATAATGTTCATCAACGACGAGTGTGAGAGGTGCAATTGTTGGGCACGACGACGAGTTGAGGTGGACGGCTCTTCAGCCACACTATCGCGAACAGCAGCAATATTTTCTGCAGTACGAGCTGTACGAGCATGCACTGGTGTTTTCACATCTCCTACAGTCCCGGTTTGCACAAATTTTTGCACGATTTTTCCGATTGTACGCACATTTGGACGATTAAATTGACCGAAAGAATCACGAAATGCACGATATGCATTTTGATTTGAACGCCCATTTTCATAATAAGCCTGAATAACTTTAACGCGTTTCTCGATTGTGTATCTTTCCATGGTTCAAATTGAGTTAGTCTGAAATTGAGAAATGTCAAATGAAATGCAGAAAAAAACTTAACGTTTAGGTGTGGTTCACATTCAACATCGGCCCTTAAAATTTAACCACCCTTTATTTGACAGTACGACCGAAGCTGGGCTTCAGGGTGTACTGGTGTGCATTCGAAGCATGGCGCGTATTACTGGTGAAATTTTGAAGGGGAGGAATGCAACTGGCTATTTCGTTGGAGTTTTTTTTATTAAAAAAAAGCGATAAAATAGAGAAAAACACGAGATACTTCGGCGGTGTTCAAATGAATGTATGGAGTTCACAATGTCTCTACCACCTACAAGTTTTAACGCGCGATTCTGTACCCTGTCTAGTATGTGCAAAACGGTCTTACGTGCACCAGACCAGATATGGGCGTTATATTCCAGCTTTGGGCGTATAAATGCCTTATAAATTGAGCCCAGATAAGACGGGGTAAAATATTTCTTGCACCGCTTAAGGAATCCTAGACATTTTGCAGCGTTTTTATCGACCTCGAATATGTGATCAACCATTAAAGGCTCTATCATTTTTAAATCACTTCCTTAATATTCTTCGAATTTTTAGAGCTTTGAACATCTAAGTATTGTTTAATGTTCTAAAAACTGTGCTATGTATTCCGACTGTTTCTCCATATAGAGTTTGACATAAGTAGTCTTATTTTAGTTCCTTCAAATAAAATCCGGTTATACCACCCAAATTGAAATTGTTTTTATCGTTATTTTACAAATTTAATTGCACCCCTATCTTGTCACAAAAGAAAACCAATCCATTTGACCATCTGTCTAATGTCACAGAAAAGTGTTATTTTTTTCAATTCCAGCCTGAATGACTTTTCCCATTTCTGAAGAAAAAAAAAAAACAACTTGAATAGATTTTCATTTCATTTCATCCATCATCACAGCATATATGTACGTTCGAGCATCGGCCCCATTCAACACAATTATCTAATCTCTTGAGAAGTCCAAGTAAAACATTACTATAAAAGGACAGATAATGAGAGTAAAAGTCTCGAACCGGTACTGAACCTGTTTGCACTGAATGCGTTATTAGTTCAAGCTTCGATAGAGATACCACTTCTACTCGTATTCGAAAAAGATAACAAAAACGAAAACCCATCCATCTAAGAGTTGAATCTATACATACTCGTATCTGCCAAGCCAACGTGTGTGAGGATGTCGTTTGACGTTGTCGTTCACATCCAATCGATACCCCATTACATAATTAGGTATGTAGGTAGCTAGGCGCAATTTATTGTTTGCCATAGAAAGCACGAACAGATACATACATAATACAGATGCTGGACCTGCCTGCATAGAGAGGAAGATGAAAGTGCACCATCTTGACATTAGGGGCACACACTTATGGCCTCCACTGTAGACAAGATGACGACAAAATATCCATTAAATGACTTCAGGCTGGATGCAGCTGTACCATAGTATGATGGCATGTTCTCTGCAGTCAACTATCTGGAACTGGCAAGGAAAACGTATCGCACAGTAAAAAAAAAATTAAGAAAAAAAGTCAACGATGAACGAACGAGCGAACGGATGTACTCGTAAGGAAACGGAGGAGTGGGATGTTTTTCTTTACTCTTCCTGTAAGGATACACATAGTTTGTAGTGCAGCAGCAGCAATTCACTTGACGTCGCCGAGCGAGGGGTTGGAAATATAAATATTTATATTTCGCTTTACTATAAAATATATACCTACAAACTGGGGTCGATGTAGATACTCTTTTCACCCCGGGGTGTACATTATACATTATGGTGTCCTCCATCCTCTTGTATGGCCCACACGGAAAGACAAAGATACAGATATCAATAAGGAAACAGATTGCAATGGAGAGGATGGCTAAAGAAACAATTTTTTTGGCAGACCCAAAAGGCCGACCATCCGAGAGGTTAAAACAATCATTTTGGCTGCTGGAAGTTGAACAGAAAAAAAAAAAAAAAAACACAACGAACTCTGTTTTCTGTTCCCTGACCCCGAAAACGAAATGGCAATACAAGCAAATAAAAATCAAAAATAAAGGACCAAACCAAAACCACGTTATTTTTTCGTTCTTTTATTGATTTTTTTTTTTTCTTTGTCTTTTTTTCGCTGCTGGCCTTCCTTAAAAATTCACATTGAGAGAGTCACACAGAAAATCGCAACCGAAGGACGAGTAAATTGCACACACAGCCACTACTAGTCTAAAGGAAGGAAAGAAGGGAGTCTATTTGAAGTAACTCGACAATAACCCCCGCCGCCGACCGTCGACATCTTTGTTTCATTCTAGTATTTTAGGTCTAAAAATCAAAGTTACTTGACGGCGGCGGCGGCAGGGTTGATTGTGCTGCGTCCTGCTTGCCTGCCTGCCTGCCTGCCTGCCTTCCTGACTGACTGACTGAGAAGTTAAGAGCAACAACATCAGAGCTCTCTGGGGTGGAGTGAAATTTATATATGGCGCAAAGGTTCGCGTGCCAATTTGCGAGGAGCTGCTGCTCGTGGAAAATGTCTAAAGTTGGGATTTTGAGTGATGGCTTACATGGGTAAGCCATTTAGCATTTCAAACGCAGACACACACACACACATCCATACACACAGGCGAGGGGTTGTAAAATCGATAACGCAATTATGGCAAAGATACAGAAATGAGAAAGTTTTTAACCAAAAAAAAAAAAAAAGGCGCTGAAGTGGAATTTAGTCCTTTTTTTGAGGACGAAGAAACGAATTTTTGAGTCAAAAGGTTACAACGACATATAAAAGTTTTATTTTTGCATTTTTTTTTTTTTCGGTGGCGGGGGGGGGGGGGGGGCGCCAGGGTAGTATAAAATAAGATTTGAGGTTTTTGTTGACAGTGTTGGAAAGTGCCACGTGGAGTTATAGTAATTAGATGGAATTGTGTGTTGGGTTTCAGATGAAAGTTATATAAAAAGGACAAAGATCCTTGCCTTTTTGCTGATTTACTTCTTTTTTTTTTGTAGATGGTAGGTGGAAAAACCTGGAGATGAAGGATAATGACGCACTAAGTTGACGTGGGATATGACAACAGGAAAATTCCATTTTCTATCTAATGTGAGTGTTGTTGTTACGAGTATGTATCGCACTATTAAAGGAGGTTAAGTAGAAGATGTTGTGAAAGGAAAACAGATTATTTAGGAAGAAAATTTACGAGTAATACTGTTGACCTCTAAGTAATGTGGTAGGTAACAAGGAATGCCGAATTTTGTATCTACTTTCATTAATCTGACAAAGAAGAATGCCAAACGAATTGTATCAGTATTAACAAGAAGTAATTCATAATGAAATGTGAAACTTTCCTTGCTTAGATTATAAACAATGCGAGATGAAATTGTATTATTCCTAGGAAGTCATTGTGCAACTCTGTGATAGTCTATTCCTTTATGTTTACCAAGGGCAATAGGGTAAGTGTCATTGCGCTCGTACGATGATCTTGAATGCCATTTAACCCTATGATCAAGTTTTGAGACAATCTTGATAGGATTCTCCTGTAGCATCCGATAGAACCAAGAGACAGAAGATCATAGATCGTATAGCTATCATAAACTCGCTCGAATTGTTTACTATTATTTTCAGAAACTCTCAATCACTCAAGTTTTGACTTGCACCAATAAGAGCAAGTATTAGTTTCCTAAAAATGTTCGATCCAAAGATTTTAAGCCAATTTGACAATCTCAAATGGTATGGACGACTCAGCCTAAATGGCTGAAGAGATTTCCTTCAGATTTCATTTCTGGGGTCTGTAAGGTTTTTCATTCATTCGAACCCCAAAATTATCGGTACATTACGAAGTACCTATTTTTAAAAAAATGAATTTTCTGTAAAACAGTTTAAACGATTTTGAGCAAATTTGACATTTGAATTACGGCAAACGTATCCGATTTTTGCAAAACAACATATGTATGTATGTACAACGGTAATTTACTTATTAACCGGGTTTTGAATATTGGATCGTACTCAAACATCACTGAGGCGATTTTGACATGTGCAAGGTAATTGCATACCAAGTTTTGGAAAATTGTTAAATAATTTTTTTTCGAATTTTAACGATTTTGTTTAAATTTCAAATCCGCAGATTTTTAAATTTTTGCAGATAAACCACATATACGAGGGGAGGCTCATAAGTTCTCGGCCTAAGGCATTAAGTTATATTTCTCACATCGGTATACAGTGCCTTAATACCACCGAAAATATTATTTTTCTTTGCCTTCAAAATGACATTCTACGGCCGCCTTGATCTCGTTCTCATCTGCAAATCTCCGGCCTCATAACTCCATTTTTCAAATTGGAAAAAAGGAAAAAGTCGCTCGGGGCCAAGTCTGGGTGGTCTATCGTTGAAAAACCTGTATCTTTTAAGGCCTATCTTGAAACCCGCATCGTGTGAACAGGCGCGTTATCCTGCAAAAACAGTACTCCATGTCACCACCGTACGGCCGCTTCCAATGCCTGAGTCAATAAATCTGCGAAATATTGACCATTTATCGTAGTCTCCTTTGGCAGGTAATCAATCAGCAAAATACCTTCGTTGTCCCAAAAAACAGTGTCGCCATAAGCTTCAAAGCCGATTTTTCCACCTTGAATTTCTTCGGCGGCCTCTCCCTTTTTTCAATCCACTGCATAGACTCTTGTTTGGACTCCGGATTGTATTGGCGAATCCAAGTCTCATCTACAGTTACGACTCGGTTGCAAATATCGTCGAGATTGTCCCCGGCTAACTCCAAAAAATCGAGTCGCCGTTGCTTGTCGAACGGCGTGAGCATTTTCGGTACCCAGCGCGCACAAATTTGTTTCATGTTTAAACGCAAAATTTCTCCAATTCGTCCTTTGCTGATGCGCAACTCGTCCGCTATCTGCCACATTTTTATTCTTCGGTGCGCCAGAACTATTTTGTAACTTTTAAGACGTTTTCTTCAGACGTTTTCTTCACTGACGCTGGACGCCTTGGGCGGGGGTCGTCTTCACAGCTCTCTCGCCCTTGTTGAAAGAAGTGGTCTTCGAAAATTTTTTTAGGCGATTTTCCTTTTTTCACGAGGTACTTTATCACGGCGGCGCGGTGCTTAAAATTGCAAGAATTTCCTATTTCGACTGACATGGGGACGTCATCCTACCACAGATAATAACAAAATGAGATTATTATTGAAACGAGGTGATATTTATACTACTAACGAGTGCGGCAGTTAGTGCTATCACTAATGATGACTCGTTGCTGAATATCTCAGGCCAGGAATTTATTAGCCGCTCCTCGTAGGTAGTACGTATAACTCAGTCGTACACTTCATTTTGCTCAAATAACTGTTTGCTTTGGTTTCTGCTGATCAAATAATTTATTTTAGCTGAGAAAAAATTTGTCCATCTCATCTTTTATTTTTCCTGCTTATCATTTTTGTTTTTTCTCTTGATATTGTTTTTTTATTTTCTGCAGATCAAAAAATAGCTTTTCTGCTGATAAATTTTGCAGGGGGATTAATTATTTAGCTGATTACTTATTTAATTTAGCTGATTACATGCTCGGTCTTAGGGATGATCCTGAATGCCATTTAGCTCTATGATCATGTTCGCGCAATTTTTTTTAGTATTATTATCTGAAATTCATCAGCATTTCCGGTTGGATTAAATATTTAGCTGGTCACTAATTAAAAATATTTTCCAAACCCTGATCAACATAAATAACCATTTTTTCGTGATAATTCTAAGAGAGCAGGCAGTATACATCGTACAGCAGATTATCTTGTCGTGTTTTAGTGGACAGACTAATGAAATCACCCGATACTTAATACGTGAGTAGGTAGTAGGTACTTCAATTTACCCAGATCTCTACATATTCCACTAGAATCATTTTTTATAGATGAATTAAGTGATCTAGTTCTACAAGGTGACGCAAAAGAAAAGGTAGTATATGAATTGTCTATGATTTTTGCAAATGGCGTCTCCTGTCATCGTAATATTGACAGTTGTGTAGTAAACAGATGCGAAAAACACGACGATGAACAATAGAACGCTATACTCCTCAAAAACGTGGAATAATTGTGTCGATTTTTTTGCGATAACCAGCGTATTATACATGAATTGCCTGTACATTCAAAAGTTATTGTGTGTTGCGGCGGACAAGCAAGATATTGCATACACAGCGGGCGACACAGTGGACTTAATGTAGAACACTTTTCTGGGCCGTTTTATCTCCCGTCCCGTTTTGGCGATTTACATAGGACCGCAAGATCACCCGATCTGACCATTCCAGACTTCTCTTTTTTTGGTTATTTTAGATCAAGTCACAGGCTCTCGTAGCCCTGAAAAACAACATTCGACAAGAAATAAAGAACATACCGGCGGAAGTACTGAGAAAAGTGATAGAAAATGCCATAAAAAGGGCTCAAATTTGCATAAATGCTGGAGTCCAACATTTGAACGATACCATCTCCATCTTGAATGGAACAAAATTCGAAGTCCAAATAAAAATAATGAAAAATAAAACCATCGTCTTTTAATTTAGAAATAAAGTTATAGCTAAATCAAATGGGGTCGCTACTTTTGCGCCATCTGGAGGCTGAACTTGTTTTGCACCGACTTGACAGTTGTCACATAAGTCTCGCGTAGCGACATCTATCAAAAATACGTCATCTTTTGTTTGCCTGTTGAAAAATGCAGCATTTTCGTAGTCTCTATTGCTGTACGGCTCCCCATTTAATGCCAAGAGTTTTTGTTCCAAAGTACTCGACTTGTGCATAAGTCAACTCTGTTCTTCTATCCGTCAAAGCGTAAAAATTCAAGAACTGTCTACTTTAGATTCTATTTTCTGATTTAAAAAAGAAAAATCACAGAAAAACTTTTCATTTCCTTCGACGGATGTAGCACATTCGAAACCTGGTTCTTGAAGAACTAAACAAGCAGACTAATGCACTGCAAAGCTTCTACATGAACGATTTACATTTCTGAAGTTATATACGAGTACACATCAGCGAGTTAATTACTCTGAAAGATGTTTGCCCTTAAAGTCGACAAAGAAAAGGGTAACGTTCACCCACAAAGCGAGAAAATAAAAATAAATTCGAGAAGATTTGGTCTGACGGTGATCTACCGACCTAGGGTACACTTTTATACTCGTAAGTCATCTTGAGGCAACACACTACACCGATGTATCATAGATTTTGTAAACGAATGGAGAACTTTTATTTGATAAATTACTGAACTAGTCATAGAGTCTGGTGTAACACTGACTCATATTTTGGGTCACGTTGTGAAGTTGATATGAGTCCTTGTGTAAGCAACAGTGGAGATAAGCACATGACGAATTCTTGATTGCATTAAATATCGACTTACAGGTCTTAACAGTTCGTAGACGATTGCCCATTTGCAGTATCTACAAGGACATTAGGTGATCCCAACCCTTAAAGTTGTATGGATGTAATTTTCTAAATTTCAGGTTCCTAAATCTTCTGAGTTTCGAGATTTTGAACATCTAACGAACTCGTTTTCAATAAAAAAGAACCAATATTACTACGGAACTGGCAAAGGACACCAGGAGTCTCATAATTTCTGAAAGGCTTACTGTCGAACTCAATTGCATTGGAACCGCAACACTTTCCAACAATCCCCATAAATCAGACTTTAACACCCACCGTAACACCCTAATATAATGGTTTACTTAAAAACTTTCCAAGGCAAACACTCGGTTAGTTATTATTCGCTTTCCGGGTTATAATACTCAAAGTTATTCTATCCCTCCTATCTCTGGTTTGAAAAGTTCTATACTTTTTTTTTTTTTTGTAAATAAAAGAACAACTTAACACCTTCACACTCGAATGGGTTAAGCAGCAGCTGAAGCATTACCTACCTACCCTTCCACGCTACCTGCGCGCCTATTTACACAAAACTTATCATTGTGTCGTTGTCGTATCATATTCACTTCGAAGCGAGCAGCCTTAACCGGAAATATCCATAACTAAACTTCAACCCCCTTTGCCCGTATAAAAGTTCATACACTTGCGTAGGCTAAACATGGAAAAAAAGATTAAACTGTCTCCCCATTGTTGAGCACAGTCAGCTTGGCGACAAGCTTTGTGTTTGTCAACAAAAGGAGGGTATCCAAATTAAAATATGAAAAACTTTCCGCATGAAGATGTTTAAGCAAAAAAAAGAAAAAGAAAAAGTAGAATACCAACGCTCTCAGACTCCCACATGTATCACCATATGAGGTGGTTTGGAATACCATGTGCCTCGAAAGCCTCATCTCTTCATCTACCCAATACGGTGCGGCAACATACTGTTTCAATGATATATGCTCGTATGTACGCACACACGTTGTAGATACGTTCAGATACCTACTCTTGTGGCACAGATACATAATATGGATGCCTGTGACTGCGAACACAGCTTCCCAGCTTTGCGATTGATGATGACACGACGTATTAAATATAATTAATGAATCTTAATTTAGTTCTTTCGTTAGTGAGATTAAAGTTTTAAGTCGCTCACAACGGCCGATGAACAAAGAGAAGCGGCTTTACTGACACAATTCACTTATACGTACAAGTATGTGGATGACGTGAATTATGTGAAGAGGACGAGGAGGAGATGAACAGAAGGATTCGTGTATATTTGCTTGGTATCACCAAGTGATTCATTTGTTATATCGACCGAGATTAAGTTGTTGGGCTTGAATCAAGCAGGAAATGTAGCGCTACATTATTAGTGCAGAAAACTGCAAGTGCAGGCCGGACGACCGGCCGTGGAACGTGCATTGTGAATGAATGTTTTGTTTTGCACTCGCATTCGTCCATTAATCATACCAAGCGAGGACGTATCATAATCTCGGCATTACGTAAGATATCACATTGAAATAGAGGCTATATAAACGTCTCCGAGGGATTACTCACGTCTCCAAAGGAAATCATACAAAGAAACCGCTTTTCATTGAGTTCTCAGATGTCCCACAGTATTACCGTTTTAGTTCAGCTTAAAAATTGTATCAAATTCATTAAAGAATATGATAGATACTACCTGACGCCGATGCCGGTTTTGCCCGTCTCCCACAAATATCAATAATATTCAAATATCCCTTTCCCAGGACCTTCTGAGGATATGAGGATGGACATTATGCACAAACGTCACATTGCCAGTGTACCGAAAAATCAAAAAGACAAATTACTCAATTCTCGAATCGGGTTCAAAATTTTTAAAATCATCTTATTAGCCGCCTAACTCAAGAACGTCTGAACGGATTTTGATGAAATTTGGTCTGTATGCTCAGACTGGCATGTTAGTGGGTCCCATTTGAAAATTATCAAAATCGGATGAAGTGAAACACCTTTTTCATACGCCGTGACGTGTAGATACATACGTCTGTCTAAAAATCACCAAAAACGGATGAAGAGAAATTATGAGTTGACCTTTGACCCCACACGTGTTTTGTTATCATACTCTTCTCACTCTAAATTTCTTCCGATTTTTCGCGTTAATATGATAGTTTCCCAGATAGAGTAGGGGGCATCGCTTTTGCCGTGGTTTTTGAGGTTTCTTTTTCAAAGGAAAAAGGTAATTTTTAAAGTCTTTAGCCTCGGACTTTTAAAAGATCCCGTCTTATCCCTCATCTAGGGTCTAAAAGGAAGCATTACGAAAAACTTCAAGTATCTAGTTACAATGGCTTCAGAGAGACAATGATGAATGAATTGGTTAGGGAGAGAGGCAATGGATTTTGTCCCTTATCTTTCCAATGATTAAAAAAGCCTTCTTAAACTTTTAATTGAAAATCCGCTTACTGAGGAACGTCAGATACAAAATCAGGGTACAAGGTTCCCTTATTAGCGTAAATGTTTCTCTTTATACAGATCATTACGCTTTTGGAAATTATTGTTTCGGGAGACAACTCAACTTAAAACCGTGACATTCGTAGAACCATTACTAAAAAGTAGCGTGTGGAATGTCGCCAATCAACCCTCGAAGTACGTCGACTATTTCGATAATTTGTGATCTCCGCATGTTTTGGACTACTATTGACATGTCCAGCTACACCTGCGCTAAGATTTTTTTTTTTTTTAAAAATAATGAAACGAAGTAACTACGAGTATGTACCTACAATAAGTTTACGAACGTATTTAAAGAGCTGGACGCGTGCATTGACGAATGAAACATCCGCTGTACAAAATGTTCACTCATTTTATTAATTACCACGACACGTTGTGGCTGTTTTTCCAAAATTTCTTTTATATTGGTCTGAAATCTGACGGAAAAATTATCATTTTAGTATATTGCTTTCGGTCAAGTCCTCGACTCAGTCTACCTGCCGGATCAACTAATGCCACTCTGACAAGCATACATTCCTAAAGTACGACTTTGACCATGCTCCAAGTAAAAGGAATATAGCCAAAAGCAATGCTAGCTGAATAGATCCCAGTGAGCAGTGTGAGTATTATGTCGATTCTTTTTTTGGAGGAATATCGCCGTCTATTCCCATACCCTCTCTCTCTTGGCACAATACCGCGGAATTTTATTACTCGCTAGTCTACATCTGTATGGATTCCAATATAACTCTTTAGCATCACTGCATTCGGGAAAATGAATCTCCACTAACAGTTGCAGAGTCTCTTCTTTCGAGGTTGTTAAACTTCCGTCAGGCTTCCTGAAAACATCAAGCTTAGCATTCGCTTCAGAAGAGAGAATCTCTGCAACCTGTAAATTGCACTGATATTCTTCATTTCCTCACAAAATTTTGGATAAGAAAGCATTTTGGCCTTTTTGATCAACTTTTTGCACTCTTTCTGGGCATTTTTTGCCACTGTCGTACATATACAGTGTACTATCCATTGCCAAAGACCCTAAAGTGGCATGGTCTGTAAATCACATGAAAGTACAAAACTCTAAGTTTTGGACTTGCATGTGAGCAATACTTATTTAGTCACTGAGACCAACATTGCTGGAACGGAAATTTACGAAACCTACAAAGTTGTTTCTTTGCAGTTTCACTATTCAAAAAGCAAAAGTATAGGGTGACCAGATAAGAACGATAGGAAAAGAAAATTAAATAAAACAACAACGGTGTCCGATGATGCCGCCGTGCCTTAAACCGCACCAAACAGTCAATCTTTGTGGATGCATTGATGCTTGGTCGAACACTTGTGGATTGCAGCCGCTCCAATAGTGGCAATTTTGCTTGTTGACATAGCCGCTGAACCAAAAATGGACCTCGTTCGAGAAGATGATTTTTTTTAGCAAACATCCGGATCTCCGGCCAACATTTCCAGAGACCAATTAGCGAACTCACGGCGTTGTCTATGGTCGTCCGGCTTCAATTCTTGCGTCAGCACAATCTTATATGAATGTAGGCTCAAATCCAACCGCAAAATAAGCCTGGTTGACTCTCTGGCGATGCCCAATGCAGCTGATTGGCGCCGAATCGACATTTCTGGGTCTTCTTCGATACTGGCCGCTACGGTGGCTATGTTTTCTTCACATTGCACCGATCTCTGTCTGTGTATGAAACTCAATGAGAGCATTCCAATGTCGGATATACGACTATCCGGCATCGGGCGACAGATATCCGACGTCGGATACATCGAAATGTGTAGAACTTAATAAGAGCATATACACGTTTACGTTTATCCGTTATTCGGATACACGATGTCGGCTATCGAATTTCTGGTAATGTTCACGCGTATCTGACGTCGGATATATGATTTGCTACTAGCCGGACGAATAGTTTTGCTTCAAATAAAGAATTGAGCTAACGTCTGATACATTAACAAAATTCTATACAGCATGCATACGATGTTGTACACTCTGGGACAAAATAATAAGACACCTCCACAAATTCGTAAGAAAAAAAGTGTGCGTAACATTTGCCAAATCTGATTGAATCATTAGGTAACAGGATGTATTTGGACCTCACTACCATAAAATAATTTCTGGAAAAACCTTTAATTTTCTTGGTTTGGGGGAACAACCGAAAACTGGATGGGACAAAAAGCTAGGAATTGCGGATCATTTTGTGTCGATATTTCGTTCAGTAAGGGTGTTTTCTAGAGAGACCTAGGCTCTGTTTAAAAATTTCAAACTTTCCGTGTGGTTTGGACAAGATTTCTCCACTTTAATGTCTTCAATCTCAAAAAAAGTTGGCTAAAATTTGACCATAGCGCAGAAAATTCACCGTAATAGTGCCGCCTTCGTCGTTTTGAAAAAAAAGGCCCGATCACGCACCAAATTGTCACCCGTAGTAGATGGAATGGCCTCTCAACGACCCTTGAACGTTTGACTTTGTTGAAAAGCTTTTACAGACGAATATATTTAAATAAGTTAAAATGTTCATCATACGACTTTTAAAATTTTTATTGACACTCGTCTGCATTTCATTATTAATCACACTTATGTCGTTCAAATTTTAATCAAACATAACGACAAGTACTCTCCCTGAACTGAGATATGAGTCCTATAGCCATTGGCCACTACCTATATTTTATGCTCCAATTCACTTAGTGACACACAGATTGCCCACTCCCCCTTCTCTCCTTCTCTGTCAAAACATGTACATTTCAATTGCAAAATCATAAAGCATAAAATATTCCAAGTGTCAATATTAATTATCGAATCAAACAATATCTGATTGACAGATTGTGGGCTACCTATGATGCTGGAGCAGCTTCCAACATCAATTACATATGCAAACACACACACCAACACACAACTAGAATATTTTCGCTTCAATACATCCTCCCTTTGTCGCGCTTCTGTATGCTTTGTCAGATGCCTGCCAGTTACACACAATGTCCTTGCAATACATATCCATTGTTAACTAACATTCCCCTTGAGGACATCGAACCGAAAAACACACAAAACAACAATCAATACACCCAACAAAATCAGGCATACACACTTCAATTGGCATGTGAAGTGGTCTCGCTGCAGATTACACCACAGAACGCTCTGCGCTGTCGTCGTCCACATATAACAGTTGACTGGGGGCTATAAAAATAGCACCACCACACCACCATTACCATTGACGTTCTCCACACGCCTGCCTCATTTGGCCAAACATTCAGATCCAGTATGCTCTGTGGATCATTATTAACTCATCTCGTTGATGCTGCTGCTGCTTTTACTCCGTGCTCTGTATATCCGTAGGTAGACAGCGCTCTATTGCCTGATTTCGATTTAACATTCGATTCTCCACTTATCTGTTCAGTTCAGTTCGGTTCAAGTGAATCAGTCACAAAACAAAAATCCATAGTGCAGATTCAAAAAATAAAATACACAAATGTGTAACAATAACCATTGAAAGCAATCGCATGTCTTTGTCACATCTGTCAAATAATGACGGTCTTTTCAGCCCGGCCAGGATGGTTTATGACGGCCATTGATTAAATGTCTGTGTCCATCCATTTCAGGTTTCTATACGTCGTTATATTAAAAATACATCAAGTTTGAATTTTTATTATTTTCTCATTAGGTCGTAGAAGGAAAAAAATGGGTTTGGTAGCAGAGGCGGGCAAAGTGCAATCTGCGGGCCAAAACATACAAAAAAAATACTCACTTTGAACAGTGAAAAATAGCATTTTCACTTTAAATAGATATTTTTGCAATTGGAATTGATCTTATTGCAATTGGAATTAACCACTTTGCAATTGAATTAAATCCATGTGCATGGAAATTTCAATTGCAAATGGATCTAGTACCCATTTGTGCTTTAAGATTTTAAATTTAAATAAAATAAAAAGTATTACGTATTTCAATTAATCTGTTTTTACTGTTTTAAATTTTGGACTACGCCATATGTATGGAATACAACATCGATTCAATGGCCGCTACGGGAGTTTTCACAAACTTCGATTCTAGTGAGGTAATTTTCGATGACTTTTTGACACATTCCTGGCTGTATCGCGACCATATTTTCACGGATGTTGGTTTTTAAGTGCTCCAAAGTTTGGAGATCTTTAGCATAGTCCCACAAAAAGAAATCCAACAGATTCAGATTACACGATCTCGGTGGCCAATCGAAATTAAACGGACGGGGAACTTTTCGTGTAATAGAACCAAATTTGCCTGTGTTGTGTGGGACGTTGCCCCGTCCTGTTGGAATCACATGTCGCTCACCTCAATGTCTTCAATCTCAGTCCAAAAAAAGTTGGTTATCATTTGACCATAGCGCAGAGAATCATTCGTCGTTTTCAAAAGTCCTGTTGGAATCATATGTCGCTCTCAGTCCAAAAAAAGTTTGTTATCATTTGACCATAGCGCAGAGAATCATTCGTCGTCTTCAAAAAAAAAAAAAAAAAAATACTGCCCGATCACGCATCAAACTGAATGCAATGACGTCTCAACGATTTCGAGTACATTTGGCTTCTCAGAACCCCAAATTCGACAATTTTGATTGTCTTCTCTACGTAGCCACCAAGCGAAAAATGGGCCTCATTGCAGAAGAAGATTTTGTTCGAAAAATCGGCGTCAACTTGTTGATTTTCCAGCACTCAATCGGCGTATGTTCTGCGTATTTCTATAGTCAACAGGCTTTAGTTGTTGTGTAAGATGGACCTTATAGAGATGAAGATGCAAATCCGAGCGTGAAATACACCAAACGGAGCTGTGTTGACAATTTCGTGTTTTAGGCCACTGAGGCACTCGCAGCTGTTATGTTTTCAGTTCATTCACAGGCTCAGTTGGGCGATTATTACGACCGTAATCTGTCCTTAAATCGCGATACACAAATATTACAGAACTGTTAGTTTTGTAGCAAGATGCAACAATTTTAATACGTTGAGCTGTGGTTAAAGGATCCATGTTGTAAAATCGCAAGGCAAGAACACACTATCTGTCACTATGGATGACAGATGGATTTGACAGACGACATATTGCAGGGGTATGGAACCCCAAAGTCGAAAATAACTAACTTACCTAAAATAAATTGACCAAGTATTCAAGGATCTTACCTGAAATTAAAAGAAAAGGTTTGTTATAATTTAACAAAATAAATCCATTAATTGATTTTAAAATCGGTGGTTATACAAATTAAATACGAAGTTATTAGTAAAATACAGACGTAAAATATGGACTTATTTTGGCGTTCTTTTAATTAGAGACCCGAATTTGATTTTTGAAATAGGCCAGGCGTATTAGATCTTGCCGTACGGATCCGGCAATACAACTGTAGGTGCCTTCTATTCGTGCGAAGAATATAACACGAACAGCATAAATGGCCCTAAATGGGTTGCGTGCCAAATATTTTTTAGTAAATGTTCACGAAAGGTGGGAACGTGAAAAAACTTGTTGGTATTTATCGGTACTCGAGCCTTGAGTCTTCCGTTCAGTGTAATAATGTGGTTTAATGGAGGTGGATTTTGTAGTCTTTACTTCATAAATCATCCTGGAAGTGTGTGTCAGTCTGGAGACCTTTGAGCGATCGGATGCTGACGGCCAGATTTAGAAAAGCTTACTATCATGCTGCGTAACGCAACGATGGAGTGAGAAAGAAAAGAAGGCCCTATATAACCAACTAGTCGATGGCTACAATTGGGCAACTAATGCAGGCATTACCATTTTGATAGGTTAAGAGTATGTCACCACGTGTAAGCTATAAAAGCGGACACTAGTTTTCATTGACTGTTTATCTTTGACCTTTTATTTTCGATCAATGGTGAAGATCGCATCAGAAGGTCAGGGCTCAAATCATCCCATCCCATCTGTGAATTGAAGAATATTGAATATTTCATCAAAATCGGTTGATAAGTTTTCGAATCATCCCCAGAATGAAAGAAGGAAAAGGCTTATTTTGCTGTACATGGAGCAAAATGATCTATAAACGTTTGTTCTCTCACAACCTACTTGCTTTGAATTGTATGAATTTTAGGTGAAACATATTCCTTGAAAGAACTCGTCAACAGCCTTAAATCAGTGAGGGTTCAATGCATTCAACACTGCAATTTCTGTCTAAAAGTTAATCGCGTGTCTCAGAAAGAAAACAAAAGAAAAAGGTTTACCAGAAAACAACCAAAGCATTAACCCATTCGAAATCAAAAGTAAACTTTATTACTGTCGTAATTTTTACCCAAAACAGAATTATAAATACAAAAACTCACCTCTCCCACGAGGAACTCGCATAAAAACCCGTAATACCGTAAATTATCCTAAATTTAAGCTCATTATTCTACATGAAAACTTATCTCGGCGAAAATAATAAAAAGGATCTTTGTCCCCGAAAGAACAGCAACCACCCAACAACCAAAACAACTTTGAAGTATACAAGACCTTGCCCAAAAAAAAAAAAGAACACAAACCACCCTCTCTCTGAGTCATTCTCTAAGGCTAACACAGACAAGGCGATTCGGTGGAAATGGAAACAAAAAATTGTTGGATTTTCGGTTCGCTAATTTTTGCGCCCTTGTCGTATCCACTAGAACGCTCAAACATGTGGCCGTGGATAGTTTTTTTTTTTTTTTTGCTCATGTTCGCCGTATACCAAACTCCATTCGCAACTTCAATGGCCATGTTCTGGTTATGGTTTTCGTCGAAATGGCCAATTTTTTTGCTTCACTTTATTTCACATATTTTGTGTGGCCTCCTTTTTGCTCCTTGCCAGGAGTGGGATTCACCGCACACACAGTTGCCAGTGGAATTGGGTGTGTGTTCATAACTACCTTCTTCCAGCTGTTGTTCCATTTTTTGGAACATAAAATTCTCGTGTTTATAACACGAGCGGATTTTTTTTTTCTTTTTTTTTACGAATTACGAGTATATCCCTTAGCATTAGAATTACCATTCGACGCGGTTCCGGGTAAGTTGTGTTGGTTTTTTTGTTGGTCTTTTTGTATAAACCAGTAATTTGGACTAAACACTAACGATAAGTCTGTAAATAAAAATGACATTTACGAATTTTAGTTGCTTTCAATTACATTGTTAGGCCAAGACTACCACCCCGGCCCAGCCACCAATTAAGTGCTATTAATAAAAATGAAAAAAAAAAAACCACCGCTTCATTGCTTGACTCGCGCGCGACGAGACAAACATAGCATAAAAACGTTTTCGTGTAATGAACACTGTTTATGGCATTGTTAGGACAGAATCGACCATTAACACTGACGATGTCATCGTGACCCGTCGTTAGAACTTTGCAAATCATAAATAATCGTAAATTAAGTGTTAAGTAAACAAAAAAAAAAAAAAAAAACTTTTATTAGAAGGTACTTGGACTGTTGCTATTACGGGTGGTGTCGCCGTAGTGGGGGAGTAATACCATGGAACAGTGTTGCTGAAACTTTTCCTTTCAAGTGGCGGACCACTTTGTTTGCAGCCAACAAAAGAGGTTCGATAAATTTGACGTTGACATCGAGTTTTAAAAGGGTGAAGCGGAGGACTTTGTTTCTGTTCGATGGATTCGATTTGCAGACACTTAGCTGGGTGACACCACAATAAAACACTGTTTTGTACCATTTTGGGTGTTGAGACTGAAGTCGGTGGAAAAATCAGTCTTTCTATACAAGTTTTGGTCGTGATGAAGTACTCGTATTTGTAGCAGGTTTCTATTGATTTATAGTTTGACAGCAGTAAAATAAACACATCCGCAAAAAATCGTTCTACAATCAGCAAAAATTAATATTTTGATCAGCAGAAAATAATTTTTTAATCGGCAGAAAATAAAAAAGTACCGAATACGCAGAAAGAATAAATAATAATGATTATTGCTAGTCAAAAAAAAAAAATGTTCCGCTGAACAAAAAAAAAATATTTTTACTGATTTCATTTTTTTTTTTCTTTGCTTGTCAAAAAATTATATCCTGTTTATCAAATAATTCTTTTTGGTTTTCTCTGCTGGTATTGGTTTCTGTGCGGATCAAAATAAAAAAATTCTCTGGTAATCAACAAACTAAGCAATTGCTAATCAAATAACTTTATTTTGCTGATCAAAAAATCCTTTACTGCTGATCGATTAGCCTATTGAGTTGTGTCATATAAACTGACTGATTAACTGATCATCAAATACAATAGGGCGTTTCCCGTGAATATATTTGTATAACCTGGAAATTTGGTACATACATATACCTAAGTAGTGCTTGGAGTGTAGACAACGGATTAAATGAGAAAATTGCACTTTTCAATATGGTTTTCAGAAAATGGGCGGATATTGTACATCCATTCACATCGAATTTCGAAATTTAATACAGAGGTAATTAGTAGGTATTTGAGAGATAGAATAGGAAAATTTTAGTTTTCCAAAAATAGGCGGTCTTTTTTTGTGCATAGACCTGCATTGAAACAAGTTGAAATTGGCACACTTTTCTCGTAGATGCCATCCCTTTTCGTAGCTGAATAGTTACAGAATTTGTTTCGCATTTGAATCTGCTTAAAATTTGTAAACTTTCATATTAGTTAAATATTCTCGTTTGTATTGAATACATAGCGTAAAATTGAACGGCTTTAAGGATAAATATCCTGTTCGACCCTAGATTGGATGGTTTAGTGGTGTAAATCAAAGCATTTAGCCTCAAGACTCAGCAAAAAATTTACATCTATGACAAAATTTACATCACAAACAAATGAAATCTTTGAGTCTGCTATTCCAATTCCTGCATTCCTATTCAACCATGGATGTGGTAGCGACAATATTGAAACTAACTGACTACATACCGAAGAAGGGAAGGTCAAATTTATTTTTTGATCAGCATACCTGAATAGGAGGGAAGGAAATGCTCTAGTAGACTTCTGTTGAAGGTGAACTCTACGCTTACGACTGAGGTTCCAATTTCATATAACAAAAAAATTCACTGAAAGTTCGACAGAGACATCAATGTTGCAGCATCGTCAGATACATACTCTTTGAAATCAATCGAACTCTAAAACTAATAGACAACCAGGAACTATAATTTGAAACTCATACTTACATACCTAGGGAGCCAGACTTCTTGGTGTCTCTGTGATTGCCAGATATCGTAACGGTACGACGGTCGGTAATATGACCAACCTTACCACCAACACCCTTTGAATATAATCACAGAAGTGATAGCCATCAACATCAGCCTTTGGCCTTGTATTCCTTCTCACTTTGTACTTATGATGGAATCAACCTGGATTCAACATAGCTCAATTTATCCTTTACCGAGGGTGTAACAACTTCCAAGTGGTTTCAGCTGCGCTGTGGTGCTTTAGTTTCTTGCTACTTAGTTGTTTATCCTCATTTTTGAGAATGTTTCTATCTAAGCTTGTGCAAGCTTTAAATCTTTATGGCTAAAGTTCCCGATTAGTGCTTTTGCTTGTCTTTGTTTTGGGAGTTCTTTTTAGAGCTTGGTACTTTTGATTTCCTTTTATTTGCCTAGCTGTCCCCGAATGATGACCTCTTCACTACCATCCACCATGGCATGTCACCCAGTATAGGGTGACAATGTTGATTTCGCCTAAACTGCTTTAGTTTCTAGAACGGATTTTGTAGGACCTCAGAACTTTAGCTGTATGACATAAGCTTGTCTGCCTGACATAACCGCAATGTTGAAGTGGGTACACCCTCCTAATTAGTTTTTGACTCGAATCCAGTCAGCTATCCTCGTTCCATCCTTCTTCCTTGAGGGTGGATTCATTGGTCCACTTGTTTAAATTACTCAGTTTTGTAGTGAAGATCTCTTAGTACTCGAAGCATAGATACTACCTTGGAGAGGGATTCTCGGTTGGGAAGGTAGTCTCTCCCGATTCCCCTATTCCTTTTTCAATTATAAGGTAAGGTGTAGAGGTAAATAACCGAGGATTATCGCTTTCAGGAGATCGATCAATATTGTTCCCTCACTCATATTTTATACACTGCAACGTGACAATTCTGTCACTCGTATGCGTACTCTCTTATAACCGTAGAGACACGGTGACAGTTTAGTCAGCCAAAAGTTGCCGGCAGGAGGAACTAAAAAATTACCCTGCAGTTAGGTTGCTTCGTGTGCACAACACCATAAGAAGTAATAGACTTGAAGGTAGTGACAAAAACTCACTCGTGTGTGCCCACTCGCACATGGCGGTTTCGTCCCATCAGTGTTTCGGTTTCATAGGAAGTGTTGTCTATAACACTTTCTTTGACATCTAATGCTCTTCCTATAGAATCTGTGATTTGATACATGGCGGTCTCCGAGGATCTGCCCGCCTGATATGCATGTTGATCGGGAGTCATGTCATGCATTTGTTAGATATTCGAGTACCTATAGTTAGCCACAACTTTTCATTATCTTTTGTATAAAGCATTTTCAACTGGTAGGTCTAGAGAACTTCAGATGAATGGTGCCAAGCTGCTTTTTCTATGTACTCATTGTTAGGAAATGTGACAAGATTTTCTGTTTCCCTGGTTGCATTAGGGTGGAACGACGCCATCTGCACCTAGAGCTGGAAAGGATTTATAGGCGATACCAGTTACTGTTGCATGAAGTGTATGTTTCCAATAGTAATCTCTGTACTCGTCGTCTTTGTATCCGCCTTAAGTTATGCTGAAGCTTTTACTTTTGCTTTGGCTATGACCTTGTGTAGGTCGCGTGCCACATGGGTAAAAGCGATGAAGTTCATGAAGCTCCCTCTGAAAGCCTTCCTAATTTCCAGGTTGTGAGTGATGAGCTCCGCTGTGCTAGTCTGCCCAAAGTAGAACATTCGTCGAAGGACAAGCAAAGTGTCAAAGGTGTTTTCTTAAATCCGTTTTAAATGCAGAAAATCCCATCTCGTAACCTTAGCAGCTATCATTGCTATAATCACAATCTCATCTCCATTGGGAAATGACACTGTCTGGCCATGCCACCGACAATTTTCTGGCCACATTCCTAGACTTGCCCTTCCCCCATATTAAATAAAGCTCTCTGGGATGTTTTTTTTTCTTCCACCGCCTCGCACTGTAATTAAAAGTAAACGTCGTACTGTGTCCCATTCACGAATTACACTACGAAGATACACCCACTCACCCACCAGGCAAGGCTATGCAGCACACACTTTTAATCACCGACTTGCCGCGAGGGAATTAATGAATCCGTCCGCATGAGTAATTCCCCTGTAATCGTTATCTCTCGCGCTTAATTGACGAAGTTGAAAATCATCGTCGTAGTCCCTTTGTTGTCACACAGTTCAACGTGACAATTTGCTTCCTTAATTACAAAGTTGTCACCTCGAGAGAGCAGTGCTGGTTTAATAGTTGTTAATATCGCCTTACAATTTGTTTTTTGCCCTTCCCAATCCCCTCATACCTAGAAAAATGCGTGACTAAAATGTATATCCAGATCACACACACACAACACACACTCTCAGTGTGAAGTGACGAAAGGTATGTGCTCGGATTTGTGCCCCCAAACCAAATGTCAAGGACTTTAATCGATTGCTATACTCGTACCTATAGTGTACGTCTATGGGGAGATCGAGGTGGGCTTGCTATATGGAAGGAGTCTTGATAGACCTATGTTTATGTTTTTCTGGTTAACTGGTGGCGGCTGGTGCTGCGAATGTTATTTTGTTGAACCACACCAATTGGTTTACATCTTGAGCTGATTTCTGTTACGTGTGCTGACTTCATTACCCCCCCTCATACGACCCAAACTGACGAAAGATGGGAAAGCACAGAAGAGAAAAAAAATCGTTAAATAAATATCAATCACTTAAGCTCCTTTGAAGTGGTATGTGCAAAGTGTGGAGTAAGTAAGTAGTGCTGGAATAAGATAGATGAACATAGTAGTAGAAACCTCCAGCTCAGCACCCACCCCACCCCCATCATCATCGTCCTCTTCTTCTTCGTGTGATATTGCGTAATTTATTACAGTGCGGGGTGGAGGGTGGAGGGACGAGGAACCGTGTCTCTGCAGTATCAGAAGACTGCGGGCTTAGAATATGGAGGCAATTTATTTTCTAATATTTTGTTTGATGAGGGGAATTTTTTTTCTTTTTCGATTTTTTTATTGAAGTGTGAATGGCTTGGGATTAGGTTGTATATTTCGAATAGGAAAAGACATCGAAATGGGTGCCGAAAACCGAGGAGACAAATGCTTTTTGTTATGATTTCTCGTTGCTTTTGATGGAAAGTATTGATCGGTTGAAAGAAGTGGTGGGTATTTTAAGCGGTACCTACTTCGTGAGAACGACCTTAGGTGAGAAGTTTCGATCAGGGAAATGGGTGGTGATTTGGTTATAGAGAAGGCAGTTAAGTTGGTTCACAGCAAGTTCTACAGTAAAAGTTTCATGGAAGAGCAACCCTTGTATCTACCATTTCACTCTGAAGATAATGTAGTTGTAGACTAGACACAAAGCGCAAGGTGAGACTAGTTGAAGTCTTGCATGCCAAGCTTCACAAACAAGTTCCATAAAGCAACATCATATAAACAAACCCTCCCGCTGTTTCAATTAATTGCTTTATTAACTTTTCATCTAATTGCTCCTGCAAATGAATGAACAGATGCACTGCGATTTAATTCATTTGCAGTCGTTATCATATTTCAAGGTTTCTATCCCGGACGCATGACTGAGACTGACTGAAATAATGACATTTTGCAAACTGCAGCTGACACATGATGTCAAAAGCACTAAGTTACAATGTTTCAAAACCTTTCACGTTTCACGCAAATACTCTGACGCCTGTTTAGATAATTTTGTGGCTTTTACAATTTGTCTGGAACGGATTGTATGAGATACAATATTTCTTCTCATATTTTAGCCAAACCCAAGAAAAGTGAACGTGGAATTATACAAATATTCGATGTAAACTAAATTATATGTCACTGCTTTTGTAGTTTCTATCAGTATTTCATGGTTTTTGAAAGAGGTGGGCGTGGTTGACGACGGATTTAAAAAATGTGTATTCTTTCGGGTTCTTGAAAGATTATACATACTCGTATGTATTAGGTGCGCAACTAAGTTCTCGCTGTTTGTTTTTATGAAAATGCAACTTTATTGTGAAAAAATGGTTACAAATGAATCATTCAAGTATTGCCCATCGTTAGCTACAACTTTTTCCCATCTTTCTGGCAGAGCTCGAATACCGTTACGGTAAAAGTGTTCATCAGCACTTACTGCTGGAGCCATCTATTGACAAACAGCGAGAACTTAGTTGCGCACCTAATATATCAAATGTCATCACTCAAGCTGAAAACTGAAGGCCTCACAACGGGAGACATACAGGCCGATGATTATGTTAATTATTTCTCTAAAAAGTTATGTTACAAACTATGCATTCAAATTAATAATGACGGTCAAGCGAGAATGTGGTTCATCTACCCGCATTCAACTGACTTCCAAATAAAGTAATAAAATTCTTGCAACAAATGCTGCGAATTCGAAATTTGTTCGTACAAATTAATTGGTAGGTACGAGTAGATTGTTCTAATTGCTCACCACTTGTATCGTAGAAATTGAAATTTTTTAATTAAAAATATATTACAATTGGTTTTAGCCCCTAAAATCAGCGCTAAGCCTCAGTAAACGCAACCCACATATCCAAATACTTCCACTAATTCAAACACAAACACACAAATCATGAATTTATCGACACACAGTAGTAAACTTGACACACACACCAGCTCATGACTGGGTTTGTAACAATGGCCGCGTTTCATGCACACGAGGAAGTTTTAGCCAACGTTAGCTGAAAAATATTTGCTAAACCAGAAAGAAAAAAAGTGTATGTGTTAGAGAGGGAAAGAACGATAGCTCCCAGGCGAACATTTTATTTAGATATCAGCTGTGTTCCACATTTTAATACGTTAGCTCGTAGCAAATTGTGTGCGTCCGGAATGCGGCCAATGTCACAGCAAAGTGGAGTTATTTGTTCTCGACATTCCACCTTTCCACTCGTGTAGCTTGAGTCCTCCTTTTCCTGATGTCGCTGAAGCCGTTCCCCAATTTTCCTGCATTTTCAGTGTCCCGTAAGAGATTGGTATATAAGGAGCACTAATGGACTTAACACGGTGTCTGTCTGTCCATATGTCCATGTGTCTGTCACACCTTGAACCGTTTGACCTAGAGAGCTGAAATTTTGCACAAAAATAGTACGTGGTGGACCAAAAGTAATCAAACAATTTAATATTTTTGGTGGAGGGGGCTTTTGGGGCCCAATGTACATAAACAATATATAGGTATATATTTTTACACTCCATCTTGTGACATATTAAAATATATTTTTTTGGAAAAAGTTTCTTGAACAAAAGAATTCAAAAACCCGGGCATTTGCGCTTGACGGTACGGAACACTAGCCGCGCGAGACCAGACTCGCACTTCTGAGCTTCATTATTGCAAAATTAATAAAGTTTCTGTGCTTTTATATGATGTCTACGACGACATGGGACTTATGCTAGAACTCTAGTGGCGTCCAACAAAAAGGCGTCAACATAAACAATATCAAACGCGTCGTCGTAGGTGCTCACTTTGGGGCGTTGATTTCCTTGTCGAAGCACTCATCCGAATCGCCAGTTGGCATTCGCTCACTGCTGAATAACACTCAGGAGCAATATCGATCGCGAAAAATGTTAGGCAGACAGTAAACAACTGGCACGACTGGCTTGTGCACTGGTAACGTGTAAATTTGATATAGAAACTCATCGAAATTGGGAGCTCTCCCAGACGGACGACAAGGTAAATACTTTTGAAAAGCTGGCTAAATTCCTGGAATTAAGGTGTCGTTGCCTGGATGAAATCAACTTACCAGTACACAAACACGTCACTCGTCAATCTACTTCTTCAGATAAATCCATAGCAAAGATCACTGCTGCTCTTACCGTCACGAAAAACTACGACAGATGTCAATTCTGTAGTGGAAAACATAGGATCTACACATGTGAACTTTTCCGACCTCTACCAAGCAGAATTTCCATTTCACCCCTTGTTCGCTAGTTGGTTCGCAATTTGTACTCAAATGAATGCTCCTCCCTTTCCGAGTCCAAGTCAATCAGGCAAAGACTAAACACCCTACGCATTTGAAGCAGCATTCTTGAAAAAAATGCTCTCGACATCACAGCAGTAAACATTGCATGAGTAAGTCCGTAGAGATAGCCTTGAACTCTATCGCTGACCTATTGATAACAGTTTTGCTTTCAACAAATATCATTTGGTAATCTAAAAATGAACAGTAGGCTGAGTCACTGGTTAACCAGACGCTTTTAAACAGAGTGGAAAACGTGAAAAAAAAACGTATGGGACAGTTAAAATCCATCCGTCACGATTTGTGGTATACCCTATCCACTATCGAATCATGTTTTAAATTTTTTTTAACTTTCACAAATTTATTTCTCGTCGCACGATTTTATTCACGTAGTAAATAGGCATCACAATTGATCTAAATTATCGATATTTACGCATGAATGTCCTGAGAACTGACATAAAAGAGAATTTGTCCACGATCGTGGGCGTGGCAAGGGGCGTTTTTCAAAAATTCAAAAACTATTAAATTTAAGACCCAAGGAACATAATGTACAAAGTATACATCTAGCTCAAAATTGAAAACCTCAATACTCGTGGATACGTAAATACATACATATATAGTTTACAGGGTGTATCTTTAGTATTTCTTTAAGCTACAAACTATTCACTAAAATCAGTATACCAAGGAGATTTGTACAAATAATAAACTACTCCTAACGCTGGTAAATAACTGTAGCCCACGCTGATGACATTGTGTTTTCAATTACTAGGACGCTTTGCGACCAAATGGAATCTGCTTTATAGAAAAAAACATGTTTAGTAGAATGCGGAGATGTAAAGCTGTCAAAGACGCCACTGTCATACTCTTCGCAACAAAGTACTAGATTCCATTAGTAAGAATGGTTAACTAGGCCCCTAACCACTAAAGAAAGGTAAATGGCTGTGAAACTTCTTCGCCATACCAACGACTACCAGATAAAAGTTGCCTACAGTGGATAGGTCATAATAATTCGGGATCTGTTTTATATGGCTTCGAAAAGCATCCCCACAAATATTACCCTAGATAAAGAAAAAAATCCGAATATCACGCAAGAACTCAATCCACCCCTAACCTATCTCTACAATCGACCTCCCTAACAGAGATTGTGCCATTACTAGCAGATCCCCAACGCCCAAGCAGATATCTCGTCTAATTTTATTAAATCCATTGCAGCACTTTTACAGCCTGAATACAAAGCCTTTAACAGGCGTTCACTAAATCGTCACCCCTCTACCCACCAAAACCATCCACTGAAGACGATAAGCCCCTCCACATTGCTATCAGTTTGTTAAAAACACATTGACCAGACCGGACCATCTTATCAGCTGGCAACGATGAACGTAATATAAACACCAACATACCTTCAATCTATAGACACACTATAGTCAACGTGTTTATTGTTTATACAGTCTTACAGAACTCAAATACCACTCGTCGTACATCCTTCGACAAAAAATAGGAAAAAATCATTGTACAGCACTCTACAAACAAATCTCGTGCGTGTAGAGATATGTATGTGTACGGAATGAATTTAAGTTGAATTTGTTTGCTTTCTTCCCTGCGAACACTGGGCACATTGACAGCACACAGAACCCCAGAAGAACCCAGGGAACCCCGGAAGTGGGAGACAATTTGTTGCCGTCACAGAGCACTCAGCGTTTTGTTTGTTGGTACTCGTATACACACAAGTCCACATTCTTGCCAGAAACCCAGGACACAAGTTATCCAATTAGGGTCTATGGGCATAGCGCCGCAGGATGAGCGCCCGTGGGTGGTAGTGATGAATATCTATGTATCTATAAGTCGACTCTGTGTGTGTACATAGGGAAATAGTTGGAACATTGTTTTCTATTTGCACAAAATCTATATGGGCGGGTTGTCCGTTGGCCAAGGATAATAATCGACGTCTGGGGCGAATAGCCACGCTATCAGTAAAACATTAAACCAATGAATACATGTATTGCAGTCGATCGGGCCGTACCGGAGGAGCAGGCACATTCAGAAATCTTTATTGGCCCTATATGGAGGCATTTAATGATTTATAAACAATAACATTAATGGATGGAGATGGAGATGGAGATACGGAGGAGAGTGTGAGAAATAGATTGGATTGATTTTATTGCACTATATTGTTGTATTTGCATAGGAATGATACAGCAATTAGTAAGGCCGGTCTCCGGGCTCTCAGTTTTAAGGAGATTTCTTGGAATTCGATACTTTGACTATATTGGAGAAACCTGCTGAGTAAGATTTGTATAATTTCGAAATTATTTGTTAATGTGGAAAATTTTATTATGAAAACAATGAAATCGAGATGAGGCCAAAGTCTACGAGTAATTCCAAAGGTCTGTTCACTGGATGTTATTAGATAAACAAGCAGGGTGAGTAAGCCAGACACGAGAGGATTAAATTCTTGTTAATTGAATTTATTAATTATGAGAAGAGAAGATCGGGAATTTAGGAAATCTTAATTGGAACTTATAATTCTGTGTATCTCACCGGGCGACAAGGGAATGGGTCCCTTTCTACCACCTGCTGAGTTATGTAGGTAAGTGAGTACCGTCAGCTTGTTAAAAATACATAAATCCTATGGCCTATGCACATTGTCGATTGGACAACGTCTAAGTGACTTTGACAAGTTTAAGCTAAGTTTTGGACACCCGATAGCTCTTGAATAGGGGACAACGAGAGACGCTGTTTTCAATGTGTCAGTTTTTGACGTTCATTAGCGATGCATTTTATTTGCTGAACACGAATCTTCCTTCGTAGGATATACCACTGTTTTTGCACAATAGAATGGGATTCGGTGTTACACAAAGTTTCGTTTATTGTTCCATAACTAAAGCAGTAGCGATTAGCAAGAGTATCTCTAGACTGCCCACCGTGATGATTTGTTGGAGGCGCCCGATTTGACTCAGCTTCGTTCGCTGATAGTCCAATCTGGTCACTTATGTGTCAGTAGTCATGAAGTCAGACTATCCAATTCCAATGCATTCTTCCATTACATCAAACTCATGGGTGTAACAACGGCAGCTGTCGAACAAACTTTTGATAGGTGAAAGAATTGATGAACACCGCCTAGTTCTCCAGGAATAACTGTGCTGTATCTCACAGTTTATGGCAGTAAATGAATGAAAAACGAACCCGCCGAGGCATATTCTATACGCAAGCTTTGGTTCAAGCTTTATTCACTAGTTACTGTTAAATTTTGTGGTCTTGAGAAAGTACTACTGCAGGAGATGCCAGGATATACCTTGTTGAGGCAGAAATCAACAAACACTTGCTCTGTGAATGCTTATTTTCGAACCTGTCGTCTTTGCCATGTGGAGAACAGAGTATTTGGAAAATTAGAGAAGCTCATGCAAGTTCCACTGATGGAGACGATTGAATTTATTAAGAGCTGAAATAAATGAGAACACAGTAGACCAGATGTCCCCATGCTAGCACACTTAACAAGTACGTCCCTCTTAATTTAACTACACCTTAACTGAGCAGTCAACTCCAGCAGTTTTGTCGGAAACGCAGAAAAGATGTTCATTTCATTGCCATGCAGTTGGCCGACAGTCGATTGAATTCGGAAAAAAAGAAAAACGCCAATCGATTGCATTTCAAATTCTAGTTCAGTGGTTAAGTGCGCGATCACTAAGCGAAAGATTCAAGGTTCGATCCCAGGAAAAAAAAGTCTTCTCGCGAACGTCTGACAAACATCCGACAGTAAAATTGTCATGAAAAGTTCCTCTCACTCGAAAAATTGCCTCCAACAAAACTGCTTCGGAAGCGGCATAGAACTGTAGGTCTTAACCATTAGTGCGGCGCACAGCACGAGTGGCTGCGAGAAGCTAGGTCAGGCCCTGTATGGGCTTTTAGCGCCAACATATTTATTTATTTTACTCGAGTCAACAAACAAGCTTGAATTTTTACCGATGACAACACTCTAATATCATTTTGCTCGAACAACATGTCCATGAATGCATATATCTGACACCGTCAGACCTGCGATCAAATCGGCTCATGAAACAAAGACATGCAGAAAATCTTGCAGTGGGGAAAAGCAAAACTTAGTTGATTGCAAAGCTACTAGATGTCTTCTAAACCACAGCTTCAAATGGACTTCCAAATACAACCTACGGAAGCATCTTCTTGGCATTACATTCTACTCTAGTGCAACAAGGCACAACCGTGGTTTTCTGCATATCCTCGTTTCATGAGCCGATTTTGTCGCATCTCTGACGATGTAAGATATTTACTGTCGGCCAACTACATTCTTGGTAGATACTTCCAACTTTGAGCAACATTCCTGGAAAACTACGAGTATGTTCTCAACTAGTTCTCCTTTGTTGCAAACCTCGCAAGCAACTTTTATGCATGTGCCATTTCGTATCCTTCTAGTTTTCTACATGAAGTGGTCACTCACAAACTGAAAGCAATTCATTGATTTTAATGATCGTCTAGTTATGGTTACTGAAAAACGGCATGCTAGATGATTTCACGCTTCGACTTCCTGCATATGACACGCATTTTAGTCGACCAGAGATACACTTAGTCACCTCGATGTATAAGACTCAAAGTCACACAATTTACCTACATACTATAGGTACGACACATGTGTGATGGGTAAGATAGGCAAACTCGTTGAATACCTTCCAAAATAAATACTATGAGTAGAAAGAGAGGAAACTTAGACCATGAGGTGTATTTATTATTTTATAAGCTTCTAGAGTCAAGACTGGGCGGTATCTGTACCTTCACCCAAAATATCACGTCGAAAAGGTACGTCATTTATGGGGTGAGTTTCTTGCTTCGTGCGCGTCAAAAGTTTTGAATTCTGCCGCTATACTTGTTCCATATCAAGGTAGCCTATGCCAGATATTAATGTTCCAGGTTATTCTATACTAAAGCTTGGCGGTCTTCTTTCGTTATAGAACAAGCGATTTGCGCTGCACTGTCTCTGCTGAAGTCAGTGTTGGTGTATTGTGGGATTTTTCACATTTTTTGGGGATTTCCTTGTTCAAAAACCATCTCGTGGGGAAAAATTGTGCAAAGTTCAGAACTACGACAATAATTAAGGAAGTTGTAAGACTATGTCCTCAAACTGAAAGTAATACTATCATAATCCTAACCAAAATAAATAGATTTTCCGACTCGAAGACAATGAGTCAACTTATTTGCAATTCCGGATTGAAATCTCATTTTATTCTACGTTTCGAATACCAATCGCAGAAACAATGAACAGTGCGGCTTAAATTATTTCATTGGAACCAGACAAAAGCACTAATGGATATGGCTTTTCAAATAAACCGCACTTTAACTCATGTTTTCATTCTTTGTAATTTTATTTTAACCCCACCGTTTGTTAGTGCTACAACTCATGCATTGAAATTAACTTTATCCTATCCTACGGGAAAAGGGTTTTCAAAGACATTAAACATGTCGCATCCCAGTCAAAACTTTTAATTAATTGAATTTCCATCATACCCTCTAAAACTTCTGTGAACGCCATACAGACGTAACCATCCATACAAATGTATCCGTATATTGTATGTAATTCCTTGTGCGTAGCACTAGAGAAAAAAAAAAAAATAATAAAAAAAGCATTTCGATTGACACATAAAAAACCCATGTTCAACACGTTCTCAGTCATTATCCAACGCGTCGCATTCTATCCTATCTAGTATAACATATCTCTGTGGGCCATTCAATCAGAGAGTATGAACTACGAACACCTCGTACTCTTATCTTTTCAAATCTCATTTCAATTTTAATCACACAGAGGAACGACAAGCGAACGAATGAAGGAAAAATAGAAGAGAAAATACAAACCTCTAAAACATTCCACTGATAGAATGGATTAAGGTTTGTTTTTCAGTTCAATACTCATTGAACACCTCCCCCCCCCTTGTCTGTCATAGAAACATTTCCCGGATCGGTGTTAATAGTTTGTCTCTCCAATGTTACCCGAGACAGCTTTATCAATTGTATGCTTTGTGTAATGTTCGTTTTCTATTGAAAATCTACTCGTATAATAGGTATAGGTACTCGATTCAGTACTCGTAGATTGAATTTTTGACATTACCTTTGAGATAAAAAAAAAAAAAAACTAGAAAGCAACCCTCGAAGCCCTTTGTAAAGGGTTGAATAGAGAAAAACAAAGCACAACAGAACTCTGTGTAGATACTTTGACACTTTTTGACAGTCGTATGAGTATCAAAATAGTGTCAGTGATTTTATCTCGTTACACACTTTTGTATCTGAAAGTGAAACTTTTTAAACGTTATACAAACAATTTCGACACAGCACAAGGTGTCATAGAAAGCGAATACTTCAAAGAGACAACTTTGAGCGTAAAAAAGTGTTTTTTGCAACCCATTTGGCAGCACGTAATAAAAGAAGTGCAATTGAAACTAGCGACGCGACAATATTACTAGATTTCATGTTTTTGATGTAAAATTGCGCGGAATGCAGGAGTTTTATGGTTGTCAAAAGGATTTACGAGTATATGTAGATGCATTGCAAACTATGTGTTCAAATTGGTTGTGAGATTGGACAGTGAAAAATGATTTGTCCATTCTTCACTCTCACTAATGTTACATAATGATCGGTCACATGTAAATAATTTTGTAATCGTTCCAAGAATAGTAATCTGAGCCACAAATGAAGCCATACTTAAAAAAGCGCTAATAATATTAGTGATCAGCTGAATAATTAAACAGCAAAATACGCCAGCAAAAAAGTAACAGAAAAATAAATCATCAGCAAGAAAATAATTTTCAATCAGCAAAAAGTAATTTTTTGACAAAGTACTTGTCAAGTAGTTTTTTTGATTTGCAGCAAATAAAAAAAACAAATCAGCAGAAAAAGGAAATAATTAGCAAGCAAAATAAATTAAGTTTCAGCACCTAAGGCCTGAAATTGTTAAAATGTATTTTTACTTTTTTTTAAATCCGTTACTTTGTATAATGAATAAAAAATTTTTCACAATTTTTAAAAAATTGGTATGCCATGTTCTTGCATGTCAAATATTGCTTGGATATCGATTTTCAACAAAATCGTTTGAGTCACAACCGAGAAATAATCAATTTTTCAAAAATCCTGTACAGTTATACCACTAATTTCTAAAAACATTAAATTTAAACAAAATTAAGTAAAATACCATTAATTTTGTTGTCAGAATAAAAATTCCGATTTCATCTCGAATTATGACCTCACAGACCCCTATCCACCCGTTTAAGCTGCGTAAAGACATACAGACGGACAAACAGACAGACCACTTTTTCGAGTTTCTCTACACTAGTACTCGAGAAATTTCATGAAACCAATACTTGCCCTATAAATGCAAGTGAAAATGAGCTGAACAAATGTTTTCTCAACAAAAAATAATTATTTGATCAGCAGAAAGAAACATTGATTCAAGAAAAACAAGACGAAAAAGTTATTCAATCCCATTATCTTCTGAAATTCACAATTACTCAAGTTTTGTTCTTGAATAACTATTTCTTTCTTTTCGTTTTCTTTTCGTATATGAATCTGAACATTTTTGCAGTACATACTTTCAACTTTTTCGGGGGTCTGCTATGATCTATTGACATATTTGCTGTGCTTTTAAAAAAATTATATTCTGCTGATCAAATAATTAATTTTTTGCTGTGAAAACACTTTTGTAGTTCTCCTTTTGTTTGCTTTGCTAATTATTTACTTTTTTGTGCTGGATTTTTTTTCTGCAGATGAAAAAAATATTTTCTGGTGATCAAACAACTATAAAATTGTTGATCAGATAACTAAACTTTTGCTGGTCGAAAATTCTTTACCGCTGATCGATTAAATGGTAGCCTTTTGTTTACAAATGGAAATGTGACAACTTTTGGAAAATTTACTGTGCTAAACTTAAGAAATCGTATCAAAACAGACAAAAATGGAGACAAAATATCGTCGTATCAAATTGTTGGATATAAAATTTATCACTTTTGATACAAATGTATCAGCAATTTTGCATTTTCCTAAAATCTATTGAGAAATTGTGTGAAATTTCCTTAGAAATGGCCAACATATTTGTCATCTTCTGTTGACTATCTAATTTTAAGAAAAAAAAAGTTGAGGCAGAACTGACTTGTTTGACTGACTTTGGCTATGTGTATGTGTTTGCAGATGCAGATAGTCAATATTGCTTATAAGCAACTGCAAAAATCGTACCTTTGGATTGTAGAATGTCTGACAAACATCCGAGAGTAAAAATTGTCATGAGAACCTTCTCTCAATCGACAAAAATTGTGCTTCGGAAACGGAATAAAACGGCACTGTACAAACGACTGTGAGAAGCTGGGCCAGGCTCTGTATTGAACTGTTAGCGTCAAAATATTTATTTATTTATATCTAGCGAACGGTGGATGCCGTGCGAGAAAAATTCTTACGATCCACATTTTAAGTTTTGAAACTCTCTCGAAGGTGAATCTTTAAATTTTTAAAAATTGTGTTGGTGAGTACCGATTTTATAAAAATTTTCGAAAATTTTACGGAATGTTACAAAATATCAGGCTTTATCGCAAAGTTAATGAAAATCGTTTTTTTAGCGCGAATATCTCGAAAGCAGAAACAAAATATTATGAATAATATTTCAGGTTCTAAAATTTTCTCCAAGGTGAGTGCCGAGTACTCAAAAATTTTCCAAAAATTTTCCAAAAATTATACAAAATCTTTTAAAATATCACACTTTACCCCAAAATTAATGGAGATCGTTTTTAAAGCCGAATATTTCGAAAACGGTGCGTGCTACAAAAAAAAAAAAGATTGCAATCGAATTTGTAGACATTGACATTTTTAAAAGTCTTGGAAAACTATACGGAATTTTTTCCAAAATATCGGACTTTGCCTCAAAAGTTAACACAAATCGTTTTTAAGGACGAATATCGCGAAAACGGTGCATCCTGCCAAACAGAGTATCAGGATCAAAATTTTAGGTTTTGAAATTCTCTCCAAGATGGATGTTTGAGTTTATCAACATTTTCGAAACTTGTACAAAATCTTCCAAAATGTCCGACTTTACACCCAAGTATCCCAAACACTTTTTATTGTTTGTAATGTGTCACCAGCCGCCATTATAAAGGGTCTTTCATTAAGCGCTTCCTATCTTTAAATTTAAATAAAACAAAATGTGTGTGAGATATCATCGACATTTGTTATTCGTTTGAAAGGCCTATCGATGCCATTATGTATGGAATATAACATCGTTCAAATGTCCGCCGCGGCTTCTCTGGGTGGCGCACATGCGAAACGTCCAATTTTTCATGACTCTGGCACATAAATCAGGCTGAATTTGACCGATGGCATGGGTCATGTTGGCTATGAGGGCAGCTGTGGTTTGTAAGAAAACCCCACAAGAAAAAGTATAACGGGGTCAAATCGCTTCGGTGGCCAGTTCACATCACCTCCACGTGAGATGACCATACCCTCGAATCGCTCGTGCAGAATTTCCAATGTGGCGTGAGCTGTGTGGCACGTAGCTCCGTCCGGTTGAAACCACATGTCGTTGGTGTCCATATGATCCAATTCAGGGCAAAAGAAGTTGGTAATCATCGACCTATAGCGCTCGCCGTTGACGGTGATGGCCTGGCCAACGTAGCTCTCAAAGAAATATGGACCGATGACGCCGCCAGCCCAAAATCCACACCAAACAGTGACTTTTTCGGGATGCAATGGACGCTCTTGGATCTCATGTGGATTGGTATCGTCCCAAATTCGACAATTTTGCTTGTTGACGTACCCATTCATCCAGAAATGGACCTCATCGCTGAAGATGATTTTTCGATGAAAATTAGGGTCAGTTTCCAACTGCTCCAGAGCCCATTCAGCGAACACAGGTCGTTGTCTATGGTCGTTTACCTTCAGCTCCTGGGTCAGTTGAATTTTGTACGGGTACAGGCCCAAGTCACAACACAAAATTCGCCAAGTTGTGGTCTGCGAAAAGCCGAGTTATTGTGAGCGACGCGAAATCGACTGCCTCGGATTCGCCCACACACTCTCACGGACAGCGGCGATATTTTCGGCAGATCTTGCGTTTCGTCAACGTACGGGTGTTGGTTGATCGTTTGCTGAACCATTGGACTCAAATTTATCCACCACACTGCGAATAGTACTCTCGGAAGGACGATTATGGCAACCGTACAATGGGCGAAGCGCGCGGAACGTTTGATAAAACAATTTTATTATTTGCACGTGTTGTCCATGGTGATTTGACAAAACAGAATGAATAAATGACAGCCAATTTGACAGATGTAGCTTCAACAATATGGCCGCTATCAACTGTCAAAGTTCGGAAGTCCCTATAGGAAGACCCTGTATCTCAGAGATTTAATTACTAAACGTGCGTTACGCTCCACGTCGATTTATTTATGCCTTTATTTTTTTTTTTCAATTTTAAACTTTTAGCATCAAACTATCAAGTAACATTTTGACATGAGTGCATAGGGTCTTTCAATTGTAAGCGTGGTAAGAATATTTAAAAGCAGTCCATCTGTAAGGTAGAATTCCCCACAAAACGCCAGAGATAAAACAATGTGATAGGTGAAAATCATCTAATGGTTTACACGATGAATGGATATGAAACAGCAGGGCAGCAAGTTTTTAAGAAAATCAGCATTACACTTGCTGAATTCCATTGAAATTCTTTTTAAAATCTTTTATTGTGAACATTTTTCTTCCACCAAAAATCCCCCTCTAACAAGAACTTTAAAGCATAATTTTGTTTTGGGTTTGCTTTCCTTTTTTATTAATTCCTAGAAATCCTCAAATAATTAGCATTTTACGTGAAAATAATATAAAAGGAAAATTTCACGCTAAGCGTTTACGTAATTGGAGAAAAAATAAAAAAATTACCGAAGAAAAGTATTTATACGTAAAACGAAGAGAAAACAGGAAAACTCTTAATTTTCCTACTTTGTAATAATAAACATTCTACTCTAGCTACCTATCCAACAAGAAACATTAGACAATATCCCAAAATACCCCTCGAATAAAATTCTTAATTTTATTCTTACCCCACAAAAAAATGAGAAAAACTTTCTTTCCCTCCTTTTTATATCTGCCATTAATAAAACCTCTCAAAGTGAAGTAAAATCCCCCGACCACCCTCTAATGCTAACCAAAATGTTTGTTTACAAAACGTCGAAATGTAAATCAATTTATATTGCGCAGGTATTCAGCGTGTCGACGCAATTGAAACAAACTCATTAGTAAGCAAATAAAATCATTTTTCTTGCTTCCTTTCTCCGGCCAACCCACCCGACCGCAAGGTTTTAAGATACAAATTTCAATCGGCGCGCGGCGTGCAAAAAAGTGTTTGAATTAATTTCCAAAGTGAATTCACTGTTTTCCCCCCCTCGGGCAGACCAAAACACACACTCACACTGCTGGGTGGGGTTGGGAGGAGTACTATTAGATCCGGAGCGTATTATTAACAAATATGAGGCGTCGTCTAGTCTAAGTTTTCCAATCGTTGCATCATGAATGAACAATTTATTTAAATTTTCTTATTAGTCGACAAGAGTGTCGCGGGGGGGTTAATTAATTTACCATTACATGCACAAAGTTTATTGTGGTTTGCTTTATGCTATGTCATCTGTTAAAAACACGAGACTTAGAGGTAGGTTTGTGCCAAGAAAAAAAAAATTGCTTATTCTTTTGGCCGAACATCCGATGTTTTTCATTTCCTAAAAAAAAAATAAAAAAAAAAAATTCTGCGCTCTGTCGGAAATAGAATCTTTTTGGTTTCGGCACATGAATGGGGGCTGACTCATTGTTTGGTAATTTAGTTGTGTTTCCGAAAAAATGTACAAATGAATGCAAACACTAGAAAGAAAGAACGATCTGTACGTTCTTTCTTAGAGAACAAAGCAAACAATTTAATTAATTTATAATTTGAGAAGATGACTAAAGCTTTAAAGGTCGGCCTGTTTTTTTTTTGTGGCGACTGTTACATCTAGCATAGTCTTGCACTCTCTCAGATGAGATTTGCGTCACGCAATACTCGCATCGCAGTGTAATTGCACGATAGAATCGCATACACTTAATTGCATAACTTCCAAATCAAGACGCATTGGTGACCATAAACGCATGCATGTTTGCAAGCTGCGGTGGTCCGCATTCTTGAGGATTACATCTTCGGATTTTATTGCAGGCAAGTGTGTGGTTTTGCAATGGTTGCCCCTGGCGATGCAATTGCATTTTTGTTTTATTACGTTGTCAATCTGGTTAGAAGTATTTATAGACCGGACAAGTGAAGAAATATGGATAAGTTGGAGAAGATACGAAGTTTTTTCGGATGAATCGGCATCATCATGAAGTGTTTCAAAGTTTTGTGGTATACTTACCGAACAGAGAGCTCCCACTGAATGACATATTGAACTTTCTATTCAAACATGTCAAACGTCATGGCCATACGAAACTAAAAACTATTTCGACGGGTATGCAGTAAAAAAGTTACTAAAAGAACACGAGTTACAAAACTAGTTTGGGGGTGAGGTATTTATCAAAGAAAACTTTTAAGGGAAACTTGCGATGAATTGACCACACTAAAAAGTAAAATCTACTTCAAATCTAAAGGGAAGGAACTTAAACGAATTAAGGTGTTTGAAATGTTCTCATAAAATGGTTTTCACAAACTTCACATGACAAATCTTTTAAACGAATCTCTTCGAAGCATTTTGTTGGTTAAGTAAAGAAAAGTTGCATTCAAGAACGCTTCAAGAAAGCTACGGTAGCTTTGGATGAAGCCATACGCCAACCATTCGACTTAAATTCACCTCCACTAGTCCAGCATGTACACAGACAGGCCCCTTCATGACTCTGAAAGATACAGAATTCATTGCTGAAAACACCAACTGAACTCGAACAAAATTTAGGCAACTATCTCTACCAGACAAAAATGGGATGTAGACGTAACATTAACATTGCATAGAAAATTCGGCGACGACGGAGAAGCGATTTTCGTCAGTAGGCTAAATACAATATTAACATCTATTTTCATTTCCCAACTATCATACATATGTGCATAATTTCGAAAGGACTGTGCACTTCTGAAAGATATGTCAACATTGGAAATCGTTGGCACCTCTGGGTGAATCGGATGATGTTGTAAAATTACTCACCAAAAGTTGTCGACAACAATATTTACATTTTCAATTACTTGATGTGGACTTACCTGAAAAACAGAGAAAAAATGTGTTAAATAAAAAATAAAGAAATATAATTGTAATTTTTTTAAAGCTAAATTGAAAAATGAAATAAAATAAAAGTGACAGTCGTCTAAATATTCCATTGTTGAATATTTAGTTGGAACGTTTTCTGGTCAATAACAGCGTTTGGGCACGTTCGGAAATGCAAATCCTGCAAAGCAAACAGTTTTCAAAACTCGTCATGTGGAGCTACTAATTCGCAATTTAAGCTGATTTGCATTATCAAGAAATCTATTTTCAAAACAGCCTGCTTATTATAATGAATTGCGCAATATATATATGCATTTCCGAACGCGCTCTTTATTTGACGTTTGTGCAAGCAGTAGGTATCAATATATACTAAAGGGTGTCCCAAAATTCACGCAAGTTTTGAATTTTGCTCCATTTGTGCGGTAGTTGGCAACACCAAAGAACAAAAAAAAAGACATCGTGACAGCTGACAGTTACAACAGGGTTATTAAAAATGGAGTGCTACACGAAAAAACAAGCGATTTCTTTGTTCAGCAATATTTTAAAAATATTGAAGGTTTGCCAGCTACAGTTCGCAATTTTCGTACAAAATATGGTCGGAATAGTGATTGAACTTCATCAACTGTCAAAAATTCAAGGAGACTGGATCAATTAGTGATATTAGACACTGTGACCGTCCTTCAACAAGTCGTTCAACACAATGTCCAGGAACATCAATCGGCATCGTGGTCAAGAATTGGACATTTCGAGTAGCTCTCTACAGCGTATTCTTGCGAAAGATTTTCAAATTCATGCATACAAAGTGCAATTGACTCAAGAACTGAAGCCTGCTGACCACGCACAGCGAAGGGAGTTCGTTGAATGGATTATGGAACAACAACAAGTGGATGCTAATTTTTCAAACAAAATTATCTTATCTTGATGGCTTTGTTAATCGTCAAATTTGTCGAATTTGGGGTTCAGAAAATCCACGAGTGATTGTTGAGAAACAAATTCATCCACAACGTATCGCTGTTTGGTGTGGGGTTTTGGGCTGGAGGCATCATCGGACCATTCTGCTTTGAAAATGCAGCTGGCAAGGCAAAAACACTTGATGCTGTTCGTTATCGCGACATGATAATCCAGTTTTTGTACCTAAATTGTAAGATATGGTTGTGGTTTCAACAAGACGGTGCCACATGACATACAGCCCGAGAAACAATTCAATTACTGCATGAGTCATTTAATGATCATGTAATTTCCCGTTTTGGTGATCAGAATTGACCGTCCAGATCATGCGATTTAACGCTGTTGGACTTTTTTCGTTTTGATGTTTTGAAGTCTAAGGTTTATGCCAACAAGCCCGCGAGCACCCACGCCTTGAAGGAGTAAATTGAACGCTGTATCAACGAAATTGAGCCATGCAAAACAGTCATGGAAAATTTCGACAAAAGATCAGCACTCATGTGAAGTCCTCCAGACGTCTCAGACTGTTTTTAGGAGTAGTCTACTGGATTTCAAAGAGATGCTGGGCCAAACAATTGCCAAAACCTTGATGGGACCGAGCAGCTTTAGGATAAGCACGAAACTCTGCCTGAAGAGTGATATAACTATCTTTAATGTTGAGCGACGAAGTCGCGTCGTCACTCTGTGACATTTTACGTAGGGAACTCAAAATCCCGAGGAAATTGTGTATTTCAGTAGATATAAACACCAATCCAACCAAGAACACCGGTTGACTTTTTCCATGCAATGACTGCTTAATCGATTGCGTTGGGCGTAGTTGAGATTGTGACAACGGACGTTTATGCGATAGAAAAGTTGTATTAACTTAAAATCGAAAGATATTGGAAACTTAGTGCGTTAACTGGCGCCCAACGTGAAAAAAAAAAATTTCACTCATTGAAAAATACATTGTGCGTGTAGAAATTTGTGAAATACTAATGTTTAGCGTATGTTTAATCCACAAGAGACAAATAAACCTACTTCCGAGTGTAACATTTTCGAATTTATTCTCGAAGCTGTTCCTTTTTTCCAGCTCACAACTACCACAATATTCGTCAGTTATTCGATTAAAAAAAACCGAAGGATTCGTTGGCCGAAAATGTATTTCGAACAGCTTTATCCCAGAACGGTTTAAAAACCTATAGACACCACAATTCAACGTAGGAAGTCTATACGTACGAGTAGAGCAACTAATAACGTTTGTAAAGGTAGCATATTTTGCTATCCAAATTTCATAGTGCAGGTATTCTCTCATTTATATGACAAACGACATTCGACTATACAATGCCCTTTAAAGATCCAATCGACCCTATCAAATTGTCAATTACTGATTATCCACAACTTTTTGGGTTCTGTCTATAACAAACATTAAAATGTATTTAAAAAAAAAAGTAATAGGTTCAACCACTTAGGGCGAAACATCACCCTTTCTGAATCGATAAAACCAGACAACTAGAAGACATTTATTTCATGAAAACGATAAATCACAATCACATCGCTATTGGATCAACTAAAATGGGTTCACCATCCATAAAGTCCCAACAATAATCGATTTATATGAACGTAAATTGAGACTTATTATCCTGCCATCTTTGTTAAGCTTACAAAATATATATGTACGGCCCATTGAAAGCAATAACTTCCCACCACAAAATTTAGGGGTTAAACGGCATAAATAGACTTTTGATTCAGCAGACCATCCTTCACCCAAAAACAGATTTTATCATTTGACATCTGAACGACAGAGACACCCATTTACAACATTTAGGTTGAGTGGTCTATCTTTTCGATGAATGAAACTAAAAGACAAAAAAATTCACTTAAAGTCGACATGATGTCAATCAGCAAAAGAATTTAGGTCACCAAATCACTGTGGCAGGGTGTATTTTTCATTTGAACCCCTTCTGAAATACTTAGAGTTCCTAGAAACTGATTTTTCTTTAGTCTTCATTTTTATCTTAAATTTAATGCTTTATAAATCTTTTTTTTTTCCTCTTGCTCCCGTCCTTCGCATATTCATCAACATTCCGACACCTTACGCACAATCCCTCAGACATCATTGATCGGCCCAATCCGACCGATTCCATATATCAATTTAAATTGCCACCGTAATCAATTCTCAGCAAAAAAAAATTCTTCTCAACCTTCCCAACCACTCATGTTGTCATTAATTTACCACTGAAACGAAGAATTCCTTTCAATTCAAGTCGAAAAGTACGAGAGCATTTTGAAATGAGGAGAATCCCCGGCCCCGTCTTCCTCCACCAAAATGGTCATTGTCTGAACTAAACAATACATGCGCTCATGTGTAGAGATACACTGAACCATAAATACTCTCGTACATCATTAATCTAAGTCGTTTGACAGATGTACACGCTTCGCCTCATGTTGTTGGTGTAGACTAGTATTTAGCTCTAACAAATTACTTAAAGACAAATTCCAAGATTTTCCACCACGGTCACCAAAAAACAGAAAAGATATGTATTTCACGTGGTTCTCGAGAACAAAAATAAAGTGGCAACCACAAGCTTTTCTTTTTTTTTTTTTTTTTAAATGTGTCACATACAAGTGACAGCTCATACACGTACACAAGTTTTCACAATTTTTTTTTGAAAGTTGAAACCCCTTTTTTGTCGGTGAGGAACGAGTGAGAGAGAGAGAGACCCACCCTCATTCAAACGGCATTGGACGATGACATTTTAAATCCAAGGGCTTTACGAGAACCTGAAATTATCTATGTTCTCAGTATCAGTATGGGTTGGAGGTAGAGGAATGTCAAGGCACAGTAGTATCCATATCTAGGGTGAGATACAGAAGGCAGAGAGCTTAAAGTGGTTTATCATAAAGTAATATGTAAATAATTCACCTCCGTTGAAGGCACATTTTATTTTTATTTTTTTTTTTTTTTTCAACTCACTCTTTAGGGTGTGAGTTCAGGGGTGAATGAAGCTGAAAAACGAGGAAAACCTTTTAATGTATAAAATTTTAATTTAACTCTTGTTATTCAGCGGGGCAAATTCAGGATTAAAAAGATGATTGCCTTTGAAACAGCGAGTCACAGCCGCTCAAAGTGTTTTTTGCGAATTCAAATTTAAAATTTAGAATTTATCCGTGTATAATACGACAGTTGGGCATTAGGGTAATGGCTGTCGGCATTACAAATCGGAATGTTGGTCTAAATAATTCAATAGAAAAGGGAGGCGGCCCTACAAGGCTGTACTCGTATAACTCTTTAATCAATAGAGATTTCAAAACCCAAAATCCCTTGAGGGTATGATTATTGAAGATATTCAATTGGATTTGGCCGAAACGTGGTTGAAAAGAAAATTCCGATGGTCGTTCGACGGCGTAGAAATTTTGAGTGGGAGCATTTTAACCGAAATGAAAATAGGTAGAATTTAATAATTCATGGGATTGTTTCATTTTCTTGAAATAAATTAAGTAAGTGGAATACCTCAGGGGTTTATGTTGTTGTCTATGCTATTTTTATTCAATGAAAAAAACATACTCCAAGAGGTAGTGTGAACGAACGGACATACAATCCAGCAGACGGTAAGTATTCTGGTACGTTCTTAGTTAGGTTAGTTAGCTAACAAAATTCATCTTGTATGACGAATGTACGTCAACCAAATTTTTCTCTCCGTAATGAGTAAGATCTTGGAAGCTACAATAAAAATTAAGGTATTTTTTTTATATTTCAATCTAGGCAAGAGCATTGCGTATTATATTATTAATTTTTTTTTTTTTTTTTTTCCCCGAGGGTTGGTGAAAAAATCTTCCATAGACACTAGCAAGCGCGTGCTCAGTAGTGTCAGATTCTTACTGACTAAAAAAAACCACCCTGCGATTTAATCTGTTATATATTGCAGCTAAGAAGGACCTTATCAAGCAATTTTTCTATCATGAAGAAAACTCGTTTGGCAGGTTACTTTCCATTGAAAGATCCTGCATGTTCCGCAATCTAGGCGCGGTTGATTCCTATATCGCCAAGTCGAAAGGTTTCGTCCTTTGTAGTCGGCGTAATAAATTGCTTTCATCCAGAATTTGTAGGATTGTATTGTTGACATGTCCGATTAGTCGGTTTCTATGCTTTCTCGCGAAGCTTCTAATTTCAGCTTCGATTGTCGAAATTCCGAGATCCCTGTGGATATCATCGTCTCTAGTATACCACGGTGCGTGGACAATTTCTCTTAGCACTTTATTTTGAAAAGTTTGTAAAATATTGGCGTTTGTATTCTTGGTACAGCCCCAAAGTTGTATACCGTAAGTCCACACCGGCTTTAGCACTTGCTTGTATAAAAGCAGTTTGTTCTCAGTACTGAGCTGGGAGTGTTTTTCTCTATATTTGATTTCGAGTTCTTTACGTTTCATTTTCACGTGAGAATTCCATTTCAGTTTTTCGTCGAGTGTCATTTCAAGGTATTTGGCTTCGTTTGCAAAAGGTATTCGGGCCAAGTTTAGGAAAATTGGCAAGACATTAGTTTTCTTTATAAGTGAAATTCACGTGAACAGATTTAGATTCGTTGAGGGCGATCCGTCAATTCCTCGTCCATTCATTTACTTTATTCAGTGCGTTTTGCAGTCGTTTCTTCGGTTGACTTACCTACGGCTAGGATAGCGGTGTCATCGGCCAACGTAGCCAGGATAGTGTCATCTTCTTTCGGTATATCTCGAGTATATAGCAGATAGAGAAGTGGCCCAAGAACGCTTCCTTGCGGTACACCGGCCGAAATTTCTTTGAGCTCCGAGTATTCATTTCCATGTCTAACACGGAAGAGTCTATTCCCGAGATATGATTCTAGAATGTCATATAGGCATACAGGAAGAACTTGTCGTAATTTGCAATTCAAGCCATCATGCCATGCGAGACGTCAAGCATATCTTTTTCTCTTCAAATGCTTTCTCGATTACATCAGAAATTCTATGCACCTGGTCAATCGTCGAATGCTTACTTCTGAACCCAAACTGGTGGTCAGGGATAAGATTATTTCCTTCTATAACCGGTTGGAGACGCCTTAGTAATATCCTCTCGAAAATTTTGGATATAACTGGAAGTAGCGAAATTGGTCTATAAGATTTTACCTCATTTGGCGGCTTTCCTGGTTTTAAAACCATTATAACTTCCGCAATTTCCATTGGTTAGGCACGTGTTTTAATCTGAGCGCAGCATTTACAATATGAAGAAGCTTAATCAATGCTTTTCTAGGTAAAGCTTTGAGAATTTCTCCGGTGATCAAGTCATAACCAGGAGCTTTCTTAGGTTTTGGATTCCCGATTTCATGTTTGAGTTCCCTTAGCGTTGCACTTGTAAGTGCTAAATCGTCAGATGGTAAATCCGGCCTATTGATATTGTCGTAAGCCACTTGACCATTGTACGGTTTAAAGGTATCTTCCAGGTGGGCCGCAAAAACGCCTGCTTTTTCTTTATCTTCCCTTGCTCATTCATTGTGATTTCATTTAATAGGCGGCGCGGGGACCTTGGGCCTTTTGGTGCCTTTTACAGCTTTCCAAAGTGAATAACTGAAATCTTTCTTTTTGCTGATAAAATAATAATCATATACATACTCGTACTTCTTCTGCTGATATTGTTTTTTTTTTTCTGCCAATCAAAAAATAGTTTTCTGCTGATCAATTAGATGGTAGCCTTATATTATGAGCGGCCCAAACCCTGAAGATAAATGGATTGCAATGTTAGCAACAATGTCCATTTATTGCAGATTAGTTATTTCTTCCTCCATAAATAAAATGTACCGGTGTCGTCGAGAAAGACAAGAAATATCCGACGACCGACTTACCAGAGAGAAATTCAGGTTTTTTTAGAGTAGATTTTGTTGTTTACATGATGATTACAGGTTGAGCAGGGTTGCTCGTTAAAATGCAGGATATTCGTCACGTTAGTAATGGTCATTAACACAATTCTAACGAGACTAGATCGACAGAGGGTTAAGGTGATGATGGTGAGGTGATCATGGATTCAGGAAGAAAAATAAGCACCTGGACTGCAAGTTGTAGGGCTGACGTCATTCCGGGTAAAACTCAAGTAATGCTCTTTGTCACCAAAATACCTGATTTTAACCCTCGCCGACTGAAATGTCAAGCAATCTGACGATCCTCCAGTATCTTGGTACAATCATGGGTCCAAAATTAAGCTTGAAACTAAATATAGAAAAGAGGGTTGAAAAAGGCGGTGACCTACCCAAAACTTTTCCCAAAATTAATTGAGCCATTCAAGTGAGCGCAACTGTCCTTAGCGAAGTCTTCCACGGGGTTCAATTAACTTATCTCAGTTTGTCGTTGAGTCATTTTGTCGTAAATTGTTGTACCGTCGGGTTATTATTCTATAGAACCAAAAAGGCAGACATAGCCTCCTACGCCGCAGTTGAACCCTTCGCAAGAAATGAGAAATCCAGTCAAAGGTGACTCTTTGGATGTACACTCGTTGTACGTGCAATCCTCATACTTAAAGACTTTGTGTACTGGACTACTAAGACTTATGCTCACAGCAACATACAGAGCTCGTTACAGATATAATACATTACCTTCAAGCTGAACTTTAAGACAAATTTCGTCTAGAGGTTGAAAGATAACGACACAGTAATTTAGCCATCGTATGCGACATCCTCCAAACTTGTAGAACAATGCCTTAATGGGTTTGCCTGTTTGGTCACTCTTCATAGTGACATAAATGGAAAAGCGCGGTCTAAGTCAGGCAGGGTTCATTAATATTTCACTCGCAGAAAGAGTCAACATTCCTATGGAAGTTATTAAGGGGAATATCCTTTCATACTTCCTACCGATGGTCAACCTTAAGGGGAATAGGCTAATTAGGAGGATATAGCCAAGGCCAAGGCAAACGAACTCCAAAGCGGAACTCTCACAGATAACACCCACAAGACACACTACCGCACCAGCTGTACTCGTACGTTTGTAAATGAGAAAGAAACTCTTATTTAACATGCAAAACCTTCCGTAACAACCTTTAAGAGATCGCGGGAAAAAAGGTTGCAGCAACACACACTTTGTTTCTGTTTCGAGTAAAACTTCTGCAGTTTTGCTCGAATAGAGTAAAATATTGGTCGGTAGAACTTCACTTCATTCAAAAATTTGCAAGATCCTTGAAATATTTTCATAACCGACAAGTCCGGGTACAATAGCCACAGGTCGTCAAAGTTCAAGCATTGTTTATCCGAGGGGTAGTAACTATTTTGGGGAAACATTGTTTCTTCATTTCCATACCACCTATAATGTATATATTCGAGGAAGAGATAAACACAATATTTGGACGGGTACAAACTTAATGAAGGACCAACTTTTAGCTTAACCCAATTACATGTATTACTACAGAGAAGGTCATGCTAAAATTCATTACTTAAAACATTCCACTCAATCTCCAACATTCTCAGCATTACTTTATCCAATAAGGTAGTCAAAGTCACACACCGCAAAAGGGGTCCAGAGAGGAATTTCGACATACAATGTAGGTACTTACTAGCAAACCACATTCCTCTGCATCGCCTTAATTTGGCAATGACTTCATATATGTATGTCCAGTCCTGTAATGCAAACCCACAAAACCACTCCAATCTCTTTCACCAAAAAATATTACAGAAAATTACATGAAATACAATCCGGAAGCATGTTGCGCCAGAAACTCCAAAAAAAGAATTAAAGCCAATCGGGATTGGCTTTTTATTTTTTTATTCTCTGTCCCGTCGCCGCGGCCGTCGTCGTTCTTCATGTACTTCATTGTTTAAAGATACATTAAATCGTGATCTGAATATTGAGTACTTTTTCGCCGAATATAATCCCACTTTCAATGTCTTTCTCTCTCCACATCCCGTGGGATGTATTTCTTCTCCTCTCCTTATGGTGGGTACTTCATTTTGTATTCCTTGTTTTTCTTTTCTTAAAGAAAAAAAAAAATTCTTTACCTTTGTCCGATTGTAAAGCCAAACTACACACTTGACATGGACCGCGAACTGGACGTGGATTGTGGAGTTTTGGGGCCAGCTTAGATCATACCAAACCAATAACCGGTTCCATTCCTTCATTATTCCTCCATTACCATGGCAAACATAAAAGGAATGAACGAAGGGAACACACATTAACAAAAAAAAAAAAAAAACACACAAATTCCTTTCTCAAGATCATTCATGACGTGGTGTGGATACATGAACATGGTCTTGCATTTAATCACTGAGAATGAAATGTTGTTGATGAGTTAACGCCATCTCATGTGAAAATTTCTTGGTTCCACCTTAATGCCGTCGGAAGCAGGTAGGAAGCATCATCCAGCTATGAAGCAGACCATCATCATCATCATCATCATCATCATCTCACACAAGCAATCATATTAAATATGCTAATCAAGAGACGAAGTTATTATGTGCAAAATATGCTAACTGTGAAAGATAAAATTGACTTTATACAAGTGAGTCACCAAAGGAAGGGGTTTGAGGTAAAAGTTCAGTGGGGTCGAGAAGTGAACGAAAATTCTGCAGTTTGAAAGGAAAGTTTGAAAGTGAAGTACCACAAGATCCGTATTCAAGATTCAAATCTATTGTACATTCGGATCTTAGAATTCTTACTGAAAGCGGTCAATTGCGGATACAATTTATTGACATTCGTCATGTTTTCGTAGAGATCAATTAAACCCTGAAATACGGTGTAATATGTCCAATTAACTTACTAAGTAGTTTCAGTCGTTTGTATATCAATACAATCACTGGCTAGACAGAAGAATGTTCAAACAATTACACGTACTGGGTTTGTCCGGAATTGATGGAAACATTTACCTGCGTACATTTACACTTGAATTAGCGTACAAAATTATACGAAAGTGTATGACCATATCAGATTTAATTTTATTCAGCCGATTTATTGTAGAAGCAATCACTTTAAAAGGAATTTGAATGCTATACATACAGTGCGTCTTGTTGATGGTCGTGTAGAAACCTACGCATGATTAAGTCACGTCTCTTTCCCAATCTTTTCTAGTTGGGATGGTGGTCTGGAATTTACTGGTGAAAGAACAAACAATTCTCTCACTTATGTGCGCTAAGAGGTAAGACATAAAGCCGAGAGTCTTCAGCCCATGGCTATCTGGTACAGACTTCTAAATAAGACTATCGTCTTTCTATAGGAGATTCGCAAAGGAAGAGAGGGTCTATCGATTTGTAAAAACCTACGATGTAATATTCGTCCTTTCTGTAGAGCCTATCGAAACTTTTTTAACTTTTTTCATGAAGTTTCTTGTTCAGGGATAGCTAGGTTACCAGACTTTTTTGGAGCTCCCTAACTTTACTATTATTCAGTGGCAAGTCAGGGTTTCGGTAGCCGATAAGCTCCAGGACTTTGGCAGGATAAGTAGGTACGAATGGATCACAAATACTTGCTGCTAACCGTCTAGGAGAGGGGTTTGGAGGCCGTTACACTCCTAGCCTTCTTCGAGACATTGAATACCTCATCTAGGGATCCGGAATTATCTCTTTTTTAGTTGGCGGTGTGGTGGAACTAAAATACATGTTTCTGTTTAAAAAGTTCATTAAACTTCGGCAACATTTCCGTTGTTGTCGAAGACAGTCATTTTGAGAAGAGAGGAAAGAGCTGGACAGCTTTTTATAACAGCGATCGGTTAGGAAGCGATTTCGTCCGACAGCAACGAACGATCGCTAACGGCATCATCTATGTAGATATATATTTCTGAAAATCATAAAAATCGGATGAGGGCGATGTAAGATTTGGTTAGGTGGATTTTCACCCCACGTTTACCAATTTTTTGAAGAACTACTTGTGTGAAGATTTTATATAACTTTCCCCTACATGCTTTCAATTCTTTTCAAATTGTTTGCATTGATAGTTTCGGTAATAAAGGGGGGAGTGTTTTTAGTTTTCTTGATTGAGAAACTATTTTGTTTATATTTTTTGACTCCTTGGAAGTTCAGCTTTAATTTAATATGCCGCATGGGGTTAAGCCCCGAAAAGACCCCCACAAAAATATTTCATGTTTATTTTTGGTCCACCACGTACTACTTTTGTGCAAAATTCCAGCTCTCTACATCAAGTTACAAGTGTGTGACAGACATGCACCGTGTTGAATCCATTCTAGTACGGAACACTAAAAAGTGAGATTACACGAATGAAAAAATGGAAAGGACTGGGTAGTGGTGAATATCTTTAGTTTTGAAGCCTCTTCCATGTGGGTCGTTAGCAGCATGAGTGGCCCTAGGTTTGCCATATAAGCAAGCTTTGATTCCGGAACGGAGTCTTAAAATTCCAGGATTTTGGGGGTTTCATCAGGACGCAAACAAATATCAAACAAGTGATGGCACGGCACTTCCTCGTGCTCAATTTTGCAAATATGGATATCGAATTTGAGTGTGTTGGCTTAGCAAAGGACAGCGCTATGTCCAGCTGGGATGATTGATGTACCATGAATTATATGGACAATCCAGTCGACTTCTTAGGTGACAAGAGTCAAGTCTTTAGATTCAATCTAATCTGTGACCTAGTATGAATATCATAGTAGGTGTCCACGGTGTAGTGGGTAGTGTGTTCGCTTCTTACCCGAACTGTGCAGGTTCGACCCTTGTCGGGGACAGAAAATTGAGTCTGAGCGCTCCGCGATTTCGAAATTTCATTTATAAAAAAAATAATAATAATAATATCGTGGATTGTTTTAGCAGAAACAGCTTTAGACTAATGGGTACTTAAAGTAGGGATTCACTCTTATTGGCGAAATTTTTCTCGGTTTTGGGTTTAATAATTACCTTTTCCTTTTGCTACTGAATCACAAGTTCAAAGTAGCTATTCCTCTTGGAAGAATGCACATGTTCAGGCTGGGAAAAACTAACTTTAGGAACTTTTTATTGATGCACATTATATGTTTGTCTATTCATTTTAAAGTTTGTATCCTTACAGGTTGTAATCATAGGCAACTATCATCCCTTCTTAATCTAAACGACCCCACTGTGCACCTTCTACCATGGCGCCCACACCAAACTAGTAAAAGGTGGTTGGCAAAACATTCAAACCATTATTGTGATGCGTGAAAATACCATTAACAGGTGAATTCAACCGAAATATTAAAATATATTTTTATGTTTATTTATCCAATAATATTAGCATAACCGCCGCCGACAAGCAAAAGAAATAGACTCCAAATCGTACTCGAACAAAAAAGTTAGGTAGCCAAGGTAGGAGTAAGAAAAACGTGTGTGCTATCACTTAACCCAACCGAACAGCACAGAATCATCGTCGAAGCACCCGACCGTGTGTGGGTTGCACGAGAGTGAAGGTGGTTGATGCAAATTACAAAATTATTATAATTCCAAAAAAAAAATTATAATCAACAACAGCAAGAAAAAGAAACTCCAATTAAATTTAATTAGAAAGTAATTTTGGAAAATTTCAATCTTCTCGAAACTCCGGACTCTCCACTGATGATGATTGTGAGGGCGCAAATGAAATTTGCATACCAAGACAGACAGAGAGAAGGACACGAATCTACTCCTGCTGCAGTCCAACTTTTACGGATAGTATTTATTTTTTTTTTTTTTTGACTAAAAAAAGACTAAGCAGCACAAACAAAATGAAATATCTACGAGAGGCAAAAAGGATAACTTTCCACCCGACCACAGCTATGGGGGTGAAATAGGCGCCTCGAAAGGATGTTTCTGACACCGAAGGGAGCAGGATGCGGGATTTTGTACAGGACGACGAGATTATTAATTGTCCTAGTACAAGTGGAAATCTCTCCGCTGTTTAATTTAGATGGCGCAGATATTACGATTTGTTTTTTGCTTTACTTTCTTTTTCGCTGGGCGAAAAGGATTTTGATGATAACGAGTGCGGGGGTGGTCGGTCGCCTAGGATAATATTTTTGTAGTTTGTGTCTATGTCCCTTTTCTATCTCTCTGTTTGATGGTAAATTGAAAGTGATTCTTCTATTTATATTGTTGTGCGAGGGATGAAATTAAATGAATTACATTGGAGATTTAATTGAATATTCATGCAAATGAGATAGATTCGGCTTTGTCTGAGCTGCTCTGCTGCTGCTAATCATCATACTCATCATCATCATAGTGATTTACGATAAGGTGTGTGGGTTTTAAACTTTGCAGCCATAAAGTAGACACATAAATTTGTTTTTTTTATGAAACGAAAAAAAAGAGATACCTACATCAGTCGTTTTGATTCTAAATTCGAATTTTATTGAATGATTCAAGTTTTTTCAGTTAGTCATGACGCAAATCATAGGTTTATGGTATTTTTACGATAGCACCGATTTTGGGTTATAAATAATTAAAAAAATATGTAAATGAATGCAGTAACCCACAACAGCGACGATAAGTGCTCCCAGCAATCAATCAAAAGTCAAGTTGGCAAATCCCAGTCATGCGTTTAGTTTAGTCCTTAGGCACGCTCGTTGACCTACATTTATAATTAATTAGACTTTAGTGTTACTGTGGTTAATGTTTGCTTCTGAGAAGTCATTAGTAGATTTTTCTTTGCACAGCTATTACATACGAGTACTTGTAGAGGTAAAAGCAAAAAAAAATAAAATTAATTAAGTAAATCGTAGACTTTGCGCTGACCTTGGACCTATTTGGAATGTTCTCAAGAGAATTAATCAACATTCATAATGACCAGGGATATCAGAAGAATTCCACCTAAATCTGGACAAGAACAAATGGTAACTCTGCCTGACTGTGAGTGAGTGTTCATGGGGAGGAAGTTAAACGGTGAAAACAAATTGAATTTGAGTTACACTCCTAGTTTGAAGAATCCTTCTGAAATCGAGGCACATCAAAGCGGCACGATCTAAATAACGATAAGAAACGGAAACTAATGATTTTTTTTAAATAATTCTTTCAGCATGAAGCCAGCCAAAACAAAAATCGTGTTCGCTCCCAAGCTGGGATAGGTGGATTATCAATAACTTTTAATTATTACTGTTAAAGGCCGTCAAGATCCAAATGATCTTACGTCGATTATATGCTGTTATGTGAATTTTCTAAGGTTGGTCAACAAACTATGCTCGAGTTCAGCACTGAGGCGACATTTTACAGGCAACATGATAAGAAAATTATTCTTTTTGTGTTGTTTTAATATGGACAGCAAAATTCATTCGCATCTCAACTGGTGCTTGGAGGCGCTATCAAATTTGTGCTTCACCCAATGGTGTGTTGTCCCTATAAGCACATAAGCATATTAATTCCCGATCCTGTTTTAAAAAATCGTCGTTTCTCAATGCAAATATCTCGAAAACGATGTGTTCCCCACTAACAAAATTATTTGGATCGAAATTTTAGGATTTCAAATTGTCTACGAGGTGATGGCTAAGTTTGAAAAAAAAATTTTAAATTATACGAAATCTTCCAAAATGTTTGGAAGTTAATGAAAATAAATTTTTTTAAAAATTTGTAAACAATTTTTACGATCGAAATTTTTAGCTTCCAAACTTTTTATGAAAAATTTTTCAATTTGTATGAAAGTAACTTCAGTTTTTACAAGTAGATGGCGTTATGTTTGTTGATTCTCGCTCTTGTCAATGTTATGATTTTTTTTTTTTTTTTATTCATTTGCTATCTGTCACTTTAAGCAAATCGAGTTTACACCTGTTAGTACAATTTTACCATGGAGTGCAAAAACGAACATTTTCGACATATTTTGGTTTTTTATTGCCGTAAAGGCAAGAAAACTGCTAACGTTCACAAGGAGATATGTGAAGTTTACGGTGTTGACCGCTTAACAGAATGCAAGTGTCAGAATTGGTTTACGAAATTCCGTTTTAGAGATTTTTCACTCAAAGATAACCAATGTTCTGGTAGACCAACTGAAGTAGTCAAAGTCATAATTGAATCAGATCGTGATATGATTTTGCAAGGGATTGCACAGAGGTTAAATGCATCACACACAACAATAGAAAATCAATTAAGACGTCTTGGACTCGTAAAAAGTTCGATATTTGGATTCCCAATGAATTGAAACATTTGCGATATGCATTTCAAACGCAATGAAATTGATCCTTTTTTGAAATGAATCATCGCCGGTGATGAAAAATGGATCATCTACAACAACATCAATCGAAAAAGATCATGGTCTAAGTGTGATGAACCAGCACAAACCACATCGAAAGCTGAACTACATCAAAAGAAGGTTATGCTGTCAATTTGGTGGGATTATAAAGGTGTTGTGTATTTTGAGACCACACACCACACACACACCTTGCACCATCAGATTTTTATTTGTTTCGAAATTTGCAAAACGCTTTGAATGGTAAAACTTTCACCAACTTTTGAGTGCGAATATCTCGAAAACGTTGAGCTAATTTAGATCAGAATTTTAGGTTTTCAAATTCTCAAATGGATGCCGAATTGTTTAAAGTTTCCCAAAATTGTACAAAAATTGTACCCGGATAGCTCAGTTGGTAGAGCATTGCTGGTTAAAACCAAATCTATTGCAGGTTCGTTCCCTGCCGTGTACCATGTTTTCTTCTTTGTGCAATTATTTAACAAATATTTCATAGAACTCAACCAAAAACTCGTACGGCCAATTTGTTAATATAATTGTTAATTGAATACAAATTAACAGAGAAATTGACAAAAAAAAATGCATTCAGCCGATCAAAAAAATGTATTCGTGTCGTTGACGCAGTCCGCTACCCGCTAGATAGAATAAGAAGCTCAAAAATTCGAGGAAGCTTTCATGTAAAAAAAACCCATCACAAACAAGATAGAGCACGACCGGCTCAGTTGGAATTGTCATGTTCAAAGGAGAGATCCTTCGAACCCCGTCAAAAAGGCATTATCAATCAACGTCCTACACAATCGCGCAAAAAAGGCAGACCAAAAAACAACTGGATCATACAAATGCAAAAACACCAGCATTTGATTGGCCTCAGTGACGAAGTGATCCGAAACTGGGAAGTTTGCCGGTACTTCCTGAGGTCAAACCGGCAAACCCCACAGGCGGACCAGTATGGACGCAGTAAAGTGGGAAGGTTGTGATCCTTCTACTCCGGATCATAACTTCGCCGTAAGGATAAGAAGAAGAAGACGCAGTCCGCTAGCCATCTCGGTTATCGTCGAAGGTGTGAAAAGCAATACTTGTTCTTCGTATACAATTGCATTAATTCATCATTGTACGAAATCTTCCAAAATGCCCAACTTTATACCCCGAAGTCGGGTCGCCACTGACGTCACCAGAGCTTATTATTTTGAACGATTTCGGTTTAGTCGCCCTTTAACGGCTTTGGTAGTCCCGGTAAGTCAACATTCGTCCAATACCAAGTGACTGCAAGGCTCTGGATATGAGTTTGCATCTAAGGGGTAATTACAACGATTATATTTTTGTTAGCCTAATCCATGCAATTTACAAACTTCCTGCCTTAACTTTCATTCACAATAGATGTGTTCAGAGTTTTAACAACATTTCTGAAACTTTCTTTCTTTTGTCATGTCGCTGACTATGCCGAACTTCTCCCTCACTTCTAGACAATACTTTCAGTAATCAAAACATCTTTCTATGCTTTTTCTCCTCCTGCACCCTGCGCGATCCCTTCAAAAAAGACAACTGCATGAATCAGATTTACTCAAATGTCATGTTATGTCCCTTAAAAGCAATATCCACTTCCATTTGCGCACACAAAATCTCAAGTTATCTCAGGTGTAACATCCTAATCCTTTGGCCACTCTATCCAATTGATAATCCTACACTTTAGCTTACATCTCTCCTTTGACTTTAGCACTCGGTAACCTTTTCAAAAAGCCACCCATTCACAAAATAATTATACGAGATGTATACTTGTATCCTTCGTACTAATTGCTTATCATTTAGGAAAAAACTCAGAGAAAAAAACATCAAGGACAAGTAATCTCGTTGCAGCATGAAGCATTTCCTTCCTACTGTGATTATACAACTGAACCTACATCAGATGGATTTTTCTTCTGCTTTTTTTTCGAAAAATAAAAACAAAAACTCATGCAACTGTGACACCTACTGCTGTGTCTAACAATTTTCTTCCTTCTCGGAACCGACGAGAGGGAAACTCGTGCAAAATTATTTCCCGCAAATGTCCTTGAGTAAGTATTTTTACACACCATGCAGCAGCACCAGCAACGACCAACTAACAACCTTGGTTGTTGTAAAAAGTGAATAGAAGCTGATGTAGGAATCCTTAAATCCATGATCCGTAAATGCACATACTTTTCGAGTTCTCTGTTTTTCAATGTTCATGTGTGGGATGAATTTTTTTTTGAAAAATAAAAAAAATAAAAAAACTTAATCAAAGTTTTTGATTATTGAAATCTAGTTCACAATAAGCAGTATCCGTAGCTACGTACCGTAAAATTAATTCACAATGATGATGAATGTAGGTATTCGGTTGGCGTTAGTCAAAGTAAATGGTACCTACTCAACGTACGTTGAACCTCTCGGAAATCCCTGCAAGTATATTTGTATCTCTCTGCGTTTATTGTTTCCGCTGTTAGAAACCAAAAAAAAAAAAAAAAAACTAAAGTCAGTTGGACAACTTGTGCTGGAATTTTGTTTGGTTTCTACTATTTGATGTTTATTCTTTGGAAAAGGTGGCGACTTCATCTCTCTATTACACACGTTTTTACCTTTTTCTCCTTTTCCTGCATTTCTATGTACACAACAAAAAAAAAAATAAACAAACCCCGAAAGAGGAAACAAAACGAAACGGACTTTTTGATTGCACAAAGAGTGGAGGCCTACGCAAAGGAAGACGACGACCCTGGGGTACTTGTTGTAGGGGACTGTATCTCTAAGAACAACCATCGTCAGTCATTATCTAGATACAAATCTACCTGCATTGCTTACATTTTTCACACGATTATTATGTGAATTTGTTTTTATTTCATTTTTATGACACGTAGAGATAGTTTATATCTTATCTCCGCCCGCAAAGCGAAGACAGGCAACATAGAAAACCTGGACTAACTTACCTTTAGCACCTTATCCGGGTATCTCGCTTATTGGTGTATGTATTGTGTATCTATCGCTCGCGTTTTAGTCACACAATGCCATTGACGACCTAGGTACAATAGAAATGTATTTGGTTGGGTTCGTGATAGAAAAAAAAAAAAAAGGTTCCAAACTTGTTCTGGTTCCTTGGGATTTTCGGAGATGGAAAAGTGAAGTGCAAAGGTGGCTCTGGATGTCAGTTTTGCTTGTGTGTTTGTGTTTTAATTTATTTTGAAAAAAAAAAAAAAAATCAATTTTTTCTCTTGTTAGAGTAATTAACAAACGACACACTCCTAATTTGCATATTTGTGATCGATAAGACAATGAAAAGAAGACACATCCGATTAAGAGGAGCGGGTAGTCGAGGTGGTTGGAGGATGCAAATTGACAGACGGATATTTATCAATTGGGTGGTTTTCGAAGCAGGTTTTTTGTTTGGGTTGGTTTTTGATGAATGAAATTGAGTTATGCAAGAGAGGGAAGTTGTATTGACTCATTAATTTTTTTTTTCTTTTTATTTTCTTCAGGTACCCTACGGAGCTGAAAGATTTGTCATAATTTAAAGTTGCATTCATAATTTTTGCGCTGTTAATGGATCTTTTTTTTGTTTTATGAATAGAAAACGAGTTTTTTTGTTTTATTATTGGGTGCTAACACAAAGCAAAATGCTAATTGGGTTTTTTTTTTTTTTAAATACATAAAAAAAATTAATAAAATATAAAATTTATTAGCAAAGTGACCACGTGCAGTATTTAACCGTTTTTTGCAATAATATAACGAGAATTTTTTTTATTAGCACATGTTAAAGTCTGGATGTACCTATACTCGTAAGTCAAACATTAATACCTCCGGCGTTGAGCACAACGAATTTATTGGCGCTGACATCGTTTGGTTTGTGAAACTAAGCGATTTGAAGGCGGAGTTGTGGCTTGTCCACCATTAATTGTTAGCTGAAGGCAAAAGCAGAGACAGCATCCAATTGCATACAGATTCAATGGAAAGGAACTAAGAGCAGTGGAACTGTTGAAGGCGCAGCTGTTGAGATGATAATAATGAATTTAAAACAAAAAGTTATGTGCTACTTACCTTTTGAAAAGTGCTAGTAGTCTCATAAATATTGTTACAAGTCTGAACGCACCCATTAAGAATGAACGAGTTAACGTAGTCATGTAATGTCATTTACTAAATAACTAACAGTAAAGTATTGAACAGAATGGTTGATGTGGCTGTTGTCATTGCTGTTGAAGTTGGCTGTCAAAATGTTGAATGCACTCATTTTCCAATATGTGGGACAGTATTGTGGCTGTTACCGTTGATGTTGACTTTCTACTTTTTTGACAAAGTAGTCGTGTCATCAAAATTTAACGTTTAATTTTGTTTCTGTATTTCGTGCTTTTAAATTGAATGGTTCGCTAAAATTTTATTTTAGAATATTGTGGAAATATATTCAAGTGTAATGCGTGTAATTATTCTAATTAAATTGGTTAATATATTAATTTATTGTCAATAGGTTTTCTAGTCTTTCCACGGCAATCAGCAAGACTAAGGGCTAAGAGTTTGGATGCACACAAATTTTTGAAATAATAATGGAATGAGGCAGCAAAGAAAATGGAATTGTGCTTGTCCTTCCGACAGTGCTGCCAGATACAAATAGAAATCGGCTGCAAAGAAATGAAGTACACGACTGAGTCACACTTCCACACCTACATAAATAAGTTGATTATCTGAACCAGTTAATAGGTAAAGTTCCGTTCCGAACAATAAAAAAAGAAGCTGGTACCCCATCTGCTAGCTTATGTCCACCATAACTCAAATATAAAATCTGATCAAAATCATAAAGGCCGTAAATTCCCTGGACGTATGCTGTCAAAAAATGGAGACATTGACTGGTCACCCACATCTCCAGATTTGACCCCTCCGGGCTTCTTTTTGTGGGGTTATTTGAAAAGCAAAGTGTACGCCAGCAAGCCTCAGACCTTGACGAGCTCGAGGCAAATATTCGTGCCGAAATCATCGCTATACCGCCCGAGATGCTCGGAAAAATTATGGAAAACGCAGCAAAAAGGGCACATTTGGCTTTGGTCAATAGAGGCGGCCACTTGATTGATGTTGTATTCAAAAACTAGTCCAAATAAATTGCAAAAACATAGTTTGCTTTCTCTATCATCAAAATCCTTGAACTTTGGTTACAAATGTTAACAGCTACGCCCAGTTGCTTCTAAAAAAAAGTTACAGCGGTTTTTCTGATAAAATCTATTCAAAATCGGCGTAATATCTCCGAAGAGAAAGATGACATTACATTTGCATTAAAAACTTCATAATGACACGCCGACTTACTTAATCAATATTCTTTTCCTAAGTTGCTCAGTCGTTTAGTGGGATTTTGAGATGGAACTCTTTTTTTTGAAGCAAAAGCATTAGCATGAAACATTAACTTTGAAAGCGCCTGACAGGTATCGTGAGCCATGCTAGTTGGTCCACTAAGCGGTTACTGGAGCACTCGGTCAGAGTATCTATTAAAGTGAAATATTTTGCATTTACTCATATTAGGAACATCAAATAAATTAGTCGCTGGTGTTTTCCAGCTAGTTTAGTTACACTACAACTACTCACCAAAAAAATTCATGAAAATGAAAGTTAGGCCATAATTTCCACATCTTCCTGCCATATTGTGTTGCAACTTTTATGAGTATATATATTACAAATCTGGCGTGCTCATATCACTCACACACAAGCCACTACTGCATATAAATTAAAAACAAATTTCATTCCACTTAAGATGACATCAAATTCAAACTTGGAACGATGACACCCGAAAGCTCAGACCTCTCTGCTAACGCATGCCACACACCGCCCACAATCGAATTGGTTATACCCCGTAAATTTATCATTTTACATAAATCAAATTCTCATCAAATATTTGATTAGCATAGCTTTTTTAGAAACTTAGTTTAGCATAAGTAATTATTCATCTCTTTTTTAGAGGAATTACTTATATACGAGTAGTAGATTTAATAAGCATCGCAAAAAATGCAAATTTTAAACTACATTCTTTTTTTTTTTTCAAAGATTAGAATACCGATGTGACCACGATTATACTCCCTTCGTACTGAAAGGGGTCAACAGCATTGAGTTCGAACACGCAATTTATATTGTTTACACTTAGCTATCAAGTGATTTAATACATGTGCCCGTATATAAATAACTTTTAATCAGAAGTGCGAAAAAATCAAACCCCACTATCCATTCATTTGAATTCTAATCAGCTAATAAAAATAATTGCGTATGCAATAGATCATTACCGAAGGACAAATAATCGAGTGTATTGCACGTACCTAGTAGTCAGCACAGTATTCAAAGCATATTTGTAACAGACAGAGAAGCACAAGCTGATTTTAAGAATTAACACGGAAAATGTTAGCTGGAACGTCATTCGAATGATAAGAATCTGTACGTGGTACAAGTTTAAATTATTTATATAAAAAAATTTCTTAAAAAAAAAAAAAAAAAACAATTCAAATTAGTGTAAGATTTTCCGTGTAGCTACTGATTTATAAGTATTTTACGACGGATAGCTCTAGCCTGCCCTAAAATTGTGAAGCACAAGAGTCGACTAAGTCAAGGAAGAATGAATAGTTCTTTGCAAAGTGAAGGAAAAGCCCACTGTATGGATAAGATATTTAAATACATAGGTCATTCGAAAAGGTTTGAGTTCACAATTAAAATGGCGTTACTTGTCAAAACTATTCTAGTACTACAATTGTAAATGGTTTAAAAGACACCTCTAAAAATGTCTGCCATTTTGAACACTCAGTTGTTGTTTGACAGTCGTTTGAATCAGTCTATTCTATTTTTTTGTATTGTATTTGACGAATTGGACTGTGTTTATGGGACTCTGTCTCCTCATTTGTCACCGTGAAGAGATGGGCAGCTGAATTTAAAGGTGGTCGTACCAGCATGGCTGATGATGCTCGTTCAGGACGGCCAGCAACTGCGACCGTTAAGAAAAATTCACCAAATGATACTGGATGACTGTCAAATCTTTCATCATATTTTACATGACGAATTTTCCATGAGAAAGCCCGTTGGGGCTTTCAGCGCTTTCGGTTGAACATGGCCAAAATGCACGAATTGAGATTCGAGCTGTTAGATCACTTACCTACCCTCTACGACTTGTTTCTCTTTCCTAAGTGCAAAGTTTAGCTCGAAGGACAGATATTTTTACCGAACGAGAAGGTCAACGCATTCGTAGACGCCTATTTTGCAGAGCAAGACCAAACTACTACATATTTGGACCGGGTAAAGAGGTTGAAGCATCGCTTGAAAAAGTGTATTAAATTAAAACTGAATTTGACCGAAAAATTACCCGATCCTCGTATGTATCAGAATATGATTTTATTAGGCATACAAGGGCCCACAGTGCGTAGTATACCTATATTATTTTGCACCAGATTCAGATCACGGCTTCCAGAGGTTTTCTTTGTAAAAGTCGCAGATTATTGACTTTTCTTAATTTTTGGCTGACACCCGCGAAACTACAACAGATGTGGTATGACGGCTACTTTAAAATTTCGGCGCAAGTTTGGAAGCTTTTTTAGGTTACCGAACATACAATCTGCCATTCTTTTTTTTTTTTTTTGTGTACAACACTTTTCTGTGCTCCTTAGATATTTTTTGCTCCTTTTTTCTTCAGATCAGAGGTAAGCAAGTACCCAAACCGAAGTGTCTTTCATGCATTTCATTAGACATCACATAACTTTTTGTTCGAGAACCAGATTTTGATCGATTCGGCCTTTGACGGATTTCTTTGTTTGTGCGAAAAACTGTCAAAAATATCAGCTGTCAGTCAGTTTTCACACATTTCACTTTCTTTTGTACGAAGTATCGCAAAATAGTTTCCTCATTTTTTAGCTTTTTACCCGAGATTGTCTCCACCATACGAATAAATAATTACCCAGACATTTTGAGCCCATAAATTAAAAAAAAAAAAACAGACCGTTCGGGTGCTTTTCTGGAAAAAAAAAAAAAAAAAACATCAAAAATTCGCTTACCCGTACGCTTTTCGTATGAAATCTTGTGGAACGTCAATTTAAGATGCTTTTCAAATAAACGTCAAAGGAAAGCAAGCAAAGAAATCGCAAATTCAAATTAACTTTAGGTAAACCTTCTTTGGTGTAAAATTTACTCCAAACATTTGTTTCTTTTGATTTTAAATCGTGTTTGCTGTCAAATCAAATCTCTCTCAATTTCGTTAAGTCTCTCAATACGCGAAGGGTTTTCTCATGTTTTCAGACGTAATATTACATTTTCATACGTTTGCATACGAGTACCCGAACGGACCTATTTCCTTTTATGATTTTATAATTTTCGCAATTTTCGACATTAGATTGTAGCACTTAGCACTTCAAACTTTGCCTGTTAGTTTATATACTCCTTGTGCAGTCGACACTCTAAATGCTGTTTCTAAAAACTGTTTTATTTGATTATAATAAGAAGTGTGCTTGTGTGAAATCGATTTTCGTTAATCTTTTACTTAAAAGTACGAACGTAATATTCCATTAGATTTGCAGTAGAATTGCTTTATATTTATCCCCGAAAGTAGAGCAGGTACCTATAGTCTTCAGTACAAGGCTACAGTTCGCATGTGATTCGTTAATTTGTAATTTCCAGACTGATATGTCAAGAAAAAAAAATACCAAAACGTAAACTTTGGATAATAAATGAAATAATTTATTACAACAATTTTTTTTTTTATTTTCTTCATTTATTTTTTTGTCTCACTTATAAATGGATTTCATCAAACATGCGGTGACTTGCCAAAAATATAAATTAACTCGAAAGAAACCCAATGGAAAAAGCAGAAACCTACTGACACTTCGCTCCCGATGACAATCAATGTTACTGACGCATGTTCAAGCTAAAAGACATCCATCAAAACAGCATGAACTCAAAGCTGACCTGCATAAATAATTTCGCAAAAAAAAAAGAGCAGAAAATAAAAGAAAATGACGACACGTATACTTATTCACTGAAGAATATTACGAGTACATGGCGAAGCGAAAATAATGTAAAAGTAAATTGTGAAAAAGCGCACAAGTGGTAATTTAGCCTTGCTTTTGGAAATTATTCTTTGTTTGTTGAAAAAATCGCTGATGAAGTTAACAAATTTACCAAATATGACTAGAATTTCATGAAACCATCATCATCATAAATAGAAATGTGACACTCTCAACTGTCAAACATCGATCCAAGAGAACCTTGCGTCCAGTTTATTTTTTTATTATTTTCATTCATATTATTTAAATTACTTGAATAGGGCATAAATAAAAACTTTGACATGAATCAAGACACTTTCTAATGAAGTTTGACAGTTATGATCAGTTTTTTTTTTTTCGAAACTCGATGAATGAACGTTGACAGCAATGAATAACTAAAGTTATATGTACCAGATTACCCTAGCAGTTAACGCGACTGTTTCAGTACACGGACAAAGATGCGTGGGACAGCTAATATGTCATATTTAAACATCTGCCAATACTGCACTTAGTTTTGATAAGATTGTTTCGGGGTACGTTCGCAAAGCAAAGCTTTCCGCAAACAGAACGATTTCGTTGTCACATAAGAGTCAGTGCAAAGTTCATTCTAAAGGTACTCTTCAAAATTCTGTACAAAAGTCAACAACTCTCCAACAGACACGTAGGCACATTAAAACCCCTCCAATAAATAACAACTCATAATATCCACAAAGTAAGCATTTTAAATTTTTTAACAATCACTTAAGTTTTTTATGACTTACTTCTGGCACAATCCATTTTTTTTTTTTATTGAAAGAAAAAAAGTTACAGAATAATTAGCAACTTTTAAAATAATCCCTCATAATTAGATTTCATAACAAAAGAAAAACCAGTCCAGCAACATTTAAAATAAAAAACTAATTATATATGTATGTAGGTATAATCGAAGGTACATATGTATACGAGTACATGAGTTTTGGTATTCCATATGCATACAATATTTTCCCGCGGCACAACGACAGAGTAGACTGTTTGACACCTTCTATTGCCATTAATAGCGTCACTTAATGATGGTGTTAATTGATTACACTCGCGATGCATGCATAGAGACATGTGTACTTTGTATATAAAAAAAATATGAATTAAATTAAGCAGAAAAGTCATAATTTGTGTTCACAATTAGATAATGCAGGTCACATGGGGATTTATATGGGGATTTATTATTTTTGGATGGAAAGGGATTCAAATGATTTCTGCCATTTTAAATAGAACTAACCACTAAGTAGAATACATAATGTCAATGCGATAACAATTTATCAGTCAACTAAATTTATTCTGAGTGTGCTCTCTTGAATTCGAAATTTCACAACGAATTCTTTTTTTAACGTGAAATATTCATTGATCAGGTACTTATCGATAATTAGCACTTTAGGTGTTCCTAAAATGTTGACAACTATGATCAACTTAGATGCGAACCGCATTAAACCAATTCAATTATGAGTTCGTTGAAACTATTAAGGTGTTGTGGTAAATCACAGTACTTTATGGACGTCTGTTGAAATGTCATTACTGAGGAAGTAGGTATCTTCTACAATGCTGAATGTGACGGAGAACCAGAATGAAGTAAAGCCATTCTACGATTCTATCCAGATCGATCTGCGCATTGTCCTTCGTATATCGCGGTCTGCAGCTTATACTGGCTAGGGGTGTTAGTTTTAGCACGACCAGCACCAGTTATACAGATTATTGCGTCCAACAGATTATTGCGTAGACCCCTTAAGTTTCGATTAATTGAAACTATACGATTAGAGACTGCCGATTTTCTTGTTTAGATATCCTTATAATTCGATTTTTTTTTTCTGCGCCGCAAACCAAATATTGGCATTAGTAGTTCTTATTTCGAATTTTTCTTGTTGACACAACCATTGGTGAGTACTTTCACCAGACTTTAGGCAGAAGTTTACTTAGAAGCTGGCAAATCCTGTGTATAGTTCAAATCGAATAAATCTAGCGAGCTACGAATCTGAAGAAGCACATGTTGTTACATAAAAAAAATTAGTGTCACACAAAGCGTGTACTAGATTTAACAGGGTGTCGTAGATTTCACATGCTGCAGAAAGCTTTTTAGTTTTTTAATGTTCACAATTCATAATACATTGTACGCACGTTTTAGTTGGCTTTTTGTACTTTGTTTTGTACTTATTTGCCATCTCACTTGCTGGCAATAAGGTAATTTAACAAATGAGGAAATTTATGGCAAATGAGATAATTAACACCTCATTTGCGACATTGGATTAGAATTACGTAAAACGAAAGATTATTGAACCTGGAGTGAAAGAATGAACCATACGTGGACCCCAAATACCATCATGCAAATAGGCAACCATGAACTAGCCTTTACAAAATGAATCTTCAGTACAGATTCGGGAATTAAAATATTTTAACATGATAGTGTCATCATTGATGAATCTGCAGACGTTCCACCTGCCGCTGGGATCCTATTTTGTAATCCCCTCCGAGTATATGGAAGAGAAAGAGTATTGAGTTAGAAGAAACCAGGAACTCACCACTCAACCACTACCCAAGGAGGACTACAGACAAAAGAAAAAATTGTGGGCAATGGTAAAAAGAGTGTCATTTGTGTGTCATTTGCACGGAACAATGTCCGTCACAGTCTCATAACTTTTGAACCGCTTAACGAAGAAAGTTGAAATTTGGACCAAAGATTAATTTTGCTAACCTAAAGATGGTTCTCAATCAAAGCTTTACAAATTCTTATTTGTATAAATGTAATATAAGCTGGCAATACTTTTGTCAGTTTAGATATTTTTAGTTCCTCAAGCTTTGTGGAAAAAAAAAATTCCAAAAGCTCTTTTTATTTTTTTATTTCATACGATAAGAGTTTAGTAACTAGTTGAAGATATGATGAATGTAATATCGAAGTGGTGCAATCATTTTTTATTAAGTGACATAAGACTTAAATGTTAAATATTCGTCGTTTACAATCTTCAGGATTAGATGAAAATGGTTCTTACCGGATTGAATAATAGATTGACTAAAACAGAGCGTACTGAACCTGATCTGTTACATAAAACTCTAACCTCAATCAAATTTGACTGAACCGCTTTTACTGTGAACGAAAATAGGTAGTCATCACTATTCCCGTGGCCGCTTACGACTGTATGCCTAAATCTGCATTCCCTTTGTTGCGTCTGAAGGATAACCGTCACTGGAAAACGTCAGACGCAGTTCTCATATTCAATCGGTATTCTGTAACCAAACGTGACACGTAGATCTCACTTGATAAACTGATCAGAAAGTTTTCAAGAACAAAGATTTTCTACAATTCGGCATTGGTTCAAAGGTTACATACTTAGTTATTCTATTGGTTTACCTATTGTCTTCATCCCGGCATAATTACAACATGCAGCTCATTAACCCCGCAATTTCAATTGCATTGCTCAATAGCTAGAAAACTTGAACGCAAAACCTAATCCCAACTCAATTGGCGACAACACCAACCAATTTACAAACAATTTGTGTATGGCTAGTAATAGGATTAAAGACTTAACCTACAACCACACTGCTTGAGTAAATCCCGCACCTAATTTAATGACTTGAAAAACTTAATAGTGGCAAACACTTACCTCTTAAATCGTAACTCCCATCAATTTTGACATCAATCGACTCGAAATATCCGCTTACAGAGTCGCATGCCTCCCTTATCGTATCCTTATTCGAGTCTGCATGTAAATGATGTGCACCTCCTCCACTGCCACCGCTGGCACCGGATGACACTGAATCATCCAAATTTTTCGCACTCACTAGTAGAAACAATAATTGAAAACATAACAACGACAACACTTGGTAATTGCACTTTTTGTGACACTTTGACGAGGCCATGATTGATTTGCTTATATTTTTTCTCCAAAATAAAATCACACAAAATCAGCTGAGTAATCGAAAAAAAAATTTCGAAAAATTAACACAAAAAAAAGATACTCAATAAAGTAACGAATTACACGACCGAATGCACTTTGCACAAAAAAAAAAAAGTAGCTAATAGCGCAGCACCGAATCGCAACGCGACAGTGGCGACGACGATACGGATTTGTGTATGCAACTCAACGGTATTACAGTGGCGGGCAACACCGATCCGACAAAACAACACAGCTACAACGACAGCTAGATGTGTGTGTTTTGCACCTTTTTCACGTTTGCATATTTTTTTATTTTTATTTTTTCACACACGAAATACCACTCAAGTGCGATGTTCTCTTTGTTGTCGAAGTGTTGGTGTTTATGCACACACACAGATAATTTATGCTATTTAAACTGTGTTAGGTGATTTACTAGAAGGGGGCAAAAATTGGCAGGCGGAAAATTCAGTTCACTCGACTTCTACACTGCGTGGGATGTATTTTTAGCTTTCGAGTATCTACTGTCAGTTAACGGCGATGACAACTACAACGACTCGCAAAGAACGAAGAAGACGTTCCACTCCTCCCCACAAAAAGATTAATTTTCGCACTGATTCGTCGAGCACAAAATAGATCGTTTGACGTATGATATCACAAGTGATAAGGTGCCATGACAAAAAAAAAAAAAAAAAACTCTTTGCAACTGTCAATTTGACAGATAACACGATATTTTGATCTCTTTTTTGCCTTGGGGTGGTTGATCGATCATTGACGTTTAGTTTCGCAATGACATAACGCACTTTGTATGTTTGTTCGATGTGATGACAGCGCCCTGCTCTGGATAATCTTTCGTCTTGATCACCACCGACTATGATATGAAATCAAAATTTATGTCTAACCGATTAGATACGGGAGTCGAAGCTTAAAAGTAGAAAAATAAAAAAAGTTCAAACCAAACTCAAAACAACTCCACAAAACAATACTCGTGTGTGGAATTTCTTTCTTATTTAATTTGTAATCTCTTTCCAGGGCGACGACGACAGAATGATTAGATTAGAAATACCAAGTTGATTTGGGCCTTTATTTAAGTAATAGGTTTTCGCATTTACAAGAAGAACGACAGACACACTTGTCTCAAGTTCCGACGATTCCGTGAGGAGAGTCCATTCATACAAACAAAAAAAAGAAAAGTACAAAAGTGGATAGAATTCCGGATTCGCGTAGCGCAATACACACGTCCCAACGTTTGAAATACTCGTCCGAAACTAAAAATGAACAGCGCAGCGAAAGAGAATCCACCACCAAACTCAGCTGATGAAAAAAAACACTCAAACTAGTTGGTTGGGGATCGTTTCGAACTTCACTCAAACATTGCACATTTGCTACACGTTTTTTTTTCCGTCTCGTTTCGATGTGGGGCTCCGGCGGCGCGCACCGGCTAAAAAGGAATTGGGAACCGACCAAGGCAGTCAGAGTGGAACCTGTCAGACCAGAATTTACCACTAAAAGCAACAAAAAGCCATTTGAGACAGAGGAGAATCTCCATTGAAACCAAAAGGAAAAAAAAAAACAACTCATCCATTGTTGAATGAAGAGAGATACACTTTATTTTTTTTTTTGGTCTGTTTGAGATTGAAGAATAAATAAATAAATCCACCAAGCGATAAAGATATGGGTGTTAGAATGAATAACATAATAACCATGTGTACCTATGGAGGGGTTGAATGGGGCGGGCAAGCAGGTAGATACAAAAAATTCTTTTCTTGACAATGGGCGACATAGACACTGACGCAGTGAGTCGTTTTTGATTCCTAGCGGAATTTTAATTACGGTTATAAGGCAGTCAGAATTAATGCAATTTTGGTTTGATTCGCGCGGTATGACTGCTGTTGAAACGGTTTTTGATTTTGCAAATGAGTGGAGAAATTTTTTGTTTTCAAATTGAGTAATGTAGTATAGTAGTGTTGCCAGTTAGTGGGAGTTTTTTTTTTTTTTTTTTAATAATTTAGGTAATTCTATAAGAGTCATGCGAAGAAGGCACAGTGGTCCAAATTTAATTTTTGGCTTAGTGGCCTCCATGATAAGAAAAAGCTACTTCAATAAATAGTGAAAACTGAACCACAAAATCGAGCTAGCCAAAATTAGGGACTCTCCCACCAATTCATCAACAACTCAATTAAAATGAACGAACAAGCAATTCAATCATTCTTGTTGATACAGCGCTCAATTTGCTCCTTTAAGGCGTTGGTGGTCGTGGTTTTGTTGGCATAAACTTTAGACTTATCACCAAAACGGGAAATAGCACCACCAGGAAATGACTTATGCAGTAATTGAATTGTTTCTCGGGAAGAATGGCATGTGGCACCGTCTTGTTGGAATCACATGTCGTCCACATACATATCTTGCAATTCATGTACAAAAAACGCTCGCGATAGCGAGCACCATAAACTACTTTTGCCTGACCAGCCGCATTTTCAAAGAGGAATGGGCCGATGATGCCTCCAGCGCAAAATCCGCATCAAACTGTGACATGCATTTGTTTCTCAACAATCATTCGTGGATTTTCTGAACCCCAAATTCGACAATTTTGACGATTAACAAAGCCATCAAGATGAAAATGAGCATCCATTTTAAAATATTGCTCAACAATGAAAACGCGTTGTTCTTTAGTGTAGCACTCCATTTTTTAATAACCATGAACTGTCAGCTATCACGCTGTCTTTTTTTTTCGTTGACAACACTTTGCCGCACAAATAGCGCAAAATTCAAATCTGGCGTGTATTTTAGGACACCCTTTATAAAGCACTTGTAGCTTGAGTATTGTTCGCATGTATGGAGGTCGATCCCCATACATTCCCTTTACCTACTTGACAGCATACAGTTCGCTTAATTGGTGACCCCGCACTAGCATGCAATCTCCAACCGTTGGCTCATCAAAGACTAGTAGTAGACTTAGGCCTGTTCTACAGATACTAATACACCAGATGTTCTGAAAACCAAATTGGAATGATACCTAATGCTTCATTTGGCAAGCCGCCAGTGTCCATCATCTACATATGCATATATTCACCTGTCAATGGCACGAACATCTTTATATCAAAATTCCTTCTGTTACATGACTAGTAAACGTTGGAATTTGGGAAGGCAGCTTGTTATAGTTGTAGGTATAGCCAATTATATTTTCCATCCAACGGTATTTTCAAAGACAGTTGAAAAATAGACGGGGATATAGGGTCTGAAATTTTTCCATGTAACCCTGCCATTGCCCAGTCTATAAAACTTGTAAATCACCGCACATTATTCCAAATCAAGACAATCAAACACATGAAATTTGTCTACACTGAGATCAAAACACAACGTCCCCGAATACCACATGACCGATGAACTAGAGGGAAATTTTCATTTTAAAGATCAACATGGATTTCCTAAAGCTTTAAAAAATATGTGGACACACTACAACAGGAGTAAAACAGAAGTTCTCATGCTAAATTGACCACACTTAACAGTTCTAATTGGCATCCTAACGGGTCAATACCTGCCAGCATTTGGAGACGTAAACATAAAGAGCACAGCCCACTTACTCTGCTAATGCCTCAGCGGAACTAGAAGGGACTACCCTAATAGAGAGCACGTTCCCTATGAACTAGGCCCATCGTCAGACTTCTTAACTCAGAACTTTATACTGACTATGAGTACAATACTAGAAGCTTGTCACGAAACACTGATGTGAACATTGTTCATAGAGTAAGAACATGCGCGAACAATTTTACTACTAAGGTGCACGGAAAGTACTTGGTAAGGAATTTAACTGTTGATCTACTGGCCTAAACAATGATTTGAACTGTCAGTAGTTTGTGAATCAATAATGGAGAGAACTGTTATTTGAATAGACAAAATTTCACATTAAAGCCAAACGAAACGTAATATTGGCGTGGTGTAGAGCAAAAATAAAAAATAAAAAATGGGGAAAAGTAATGCTTGCGTAATAAATACCTACCCCTCAGATGAGGAGTAAACCCAATTTTTTGTTGTACAAAAACGTAAGAATAGTTTTCATTACAACGTAGAGAACGACAACTTCATAGAACTTTAGGACAATATAAATCAACCACATACATACATACGTAGGTCACAGTCTATAATTTATATGCATTCTATTGAATTTATCTTATTCTGTTATTCGCTAGACGTCAATTTCACTGTTATGTTTTTTGATTTCTCTTGAATTATAATACATTCGATTTGTGACAAGCTGACAGGTCATTTGATAATTTATTTTGTATTTATCTATAATCTTTGTAATTTAATAATTCCAAATCTTGATTTGGCTGGTAAAAAATCAAAAATTCAATATTTGTCTGCTCTTCATAATTCACTTCTCAATCTTATTCTAATCGCATTTTCTGCTCGGCAGGATTTAAATATGAAAAGATAAACCTTCACTCAGATATTATATTTGATTTGACTACATCGAACATTTAAATGTAAATTTATCTTCCAATTAGACCAGGGTACTGTGTAAACATAACACTGGCAAAGTCAATTTCATTCCCATGACATTTAACAGTTAAACCGAGTAAACGTCGTGCAACGGTTAATAGAAGTTGAATAAGGAAATATTTCCCTATCCACTACCAATTATTGATTGTTTAGCGGGTAGATAGGTTTTTCTCAGCATGATTTTCCATGCTGTGTGGTAGGTATGTTCCAAAAAAGCATAGAGAATCGATATCTTGATGGATGGTTTTATTTCCGAATAAATTAACACAATTACGATTAATTTTATTGCATTAAATTCTGTTATATCTGTTTCCTAGAGACTAAGTAGGAGAATTGAGTGTTAACATGCCTAATAGCTAACCACACACAGCCTAGAATGTATTTTATTCATTAGCTAGAACTCCTGAAGTGTTACCATTATCAGTAGACTTTTGATTGGCTGCTTTGTTTCAGCTTTTTAGCATCTTTATTAGGTGAAATTGAAGAATTTTATTTAACAATGAGGTTGTTCTATGTTCACACCTAGAAGAAATTATTATCAGTTGGTCATTCATAGAGGAAATGAAATTATTTTTAAGTTTGTGTGTTTAGATGAACTCTCACGAGTGGAAAATCATTCTTCGGAAATTAGGCACAGTCGTACCAAAATTCCTAGAGGTTGAATTGTTAGTACTTACTGTGATCGCACCCATTACACTATGGCAGAATCCGCATATATAAGCACTCATGTCGTGTAATTAATAAAAGCCTAATAATGAAATGGGGCCGCGATTAAAATAATTAAAAAATGTTGGGTTTGGCATTAAAAAAAAAAAACCTTTTTTATGACCTTGTTGTCGTGGGCGCTGTAGCTGAGACTCAAGGTTTAAGTCACAGAAAAACCAAAATATAAAACAAAAAATGTTTTTTTTACACTCCCACCTCTTGGGAACGTCTGAAAAAATTTGTTGAACTTTTCAAAAATCTTGAAATTTTGCCCGATGTCCGATTTTATCCCGATGTCGTGTGTAGAAAATGGTGTGTCCTACAAAAAAAAAAAATTATATCTGTAGACCAAATAGCATTCCAATTACCTACTCGTATTAAATTGCTTAGTGACGTTGTTGGACCCACGGAAATGTAAATTTCCTTTGGAGGTCAGTTTGAAAATGTTCAATTGACCAAATTCTGGTGATAGGTAGTGCCTTCGGGGTTTAGCGTTCGGAAATTTGATGACTTTTGTCCAGTTGTCAGTAGTGGGACTAACAATTCAGAATTTTTTTTTAATTTTTGGGTACGTGAACTCTCACTACCTGATCAAAATTCTACGCTTATAATTTAAAGCCGCCATTAACATTGTTAGAAAACAAAGAATCCGACTTTTTCAGTGGACCTACATATGTAGGTACCCAAACCCAAGGTTAGCACGCCAAGTACACTAAAACAACCCACGACGTCTTACCTACTTCACTTTCTCCTGATAACACTGGTATTATTCAATCAGAATTTGTAGTTAGAATTAGTGCGCCAAGTTTTTTTTTTTTAATTTGATTTGCTTTGTATTTTCAACTCTCTGACTTCTACAACGAAGTTTCTAAGCATATATATGTTTGCTGAGTCTATAAAAGGCACCTTCCCAGCTAACTCCATTAAATTGATGGTCGCAGAGTCAGGAGCTCAACTGATTATAGTGCAAATGTTGCTTACTTCACCTTCGGAGGTGTGTTTTTTTTTTTATTTTATTTGTGGGGATCCTGCCTGTCACCCCACTACTGATGAACAGTCTCTTCTAGACCTAAACCTTAGTATCAGCATTGTCTCATCTTTGATTTTTGCTTCGAAAACTTTATTTTGTCCCTACTAGGATTCGCTTAATGAGTCTGGGTCTTGCAACCACAGGAGGACTGACTTTACTCCCAGTCTTTCAGCCCTTGGCAATGTTTTGAAGCTCGCTTCTCTAGAATGAATGGAATTAAATTTAAATCCTAAGCAGCCTAGGATTTTTGTTCACAGAGAAGGAAAATCAAAATTTTATGAGAAGATCCCAAATGCAGGACTAAGTAAGTTGACGACAAAGTATAACAAGTATAATATTTAAAGGAAACCCTTAATTTGACTTCACTATAACCTTCTTTGTTTCAAATTATTCAATTCCCCCAATGTATGGTACCATTTCCTTAACCACGACAACTCTGTATCGCAACGACCCCATTGTCTTATAATTGAGTGTTTATTGAGTTCGTTTGACACTGCACACTGACCTGCGTGTTACTGTCATGAACTCTCGAGTTGAATTAATAATAAATCCCCGCACATGCAATTATTGCCGGCAGTCAATGAAAGAGACTTTTATTTTTTTCTGTGTCGTCTCGGATTCATTGGCAGATACATACTCGTAGATACATTGGTTTCTCATCCTTCGCAACACTTAAAGTGTCTCGTTAGACCACACTCAATATTCTGCAATTATCCTTGAATCCTCCTTTATACCTGAAAAAAAAAAACCAAAATAAAGCAAACAAATTCCATCAGATATGGAATATCTTAAGCACCTCATTATATATTCAAATCCAATTCCCCATCGATATTCCACCCAGCAATCTTTTCCAACCCAACAAAACCAATCGCTTAGAACAGCAATTTCATATCCAAAATCGAAATCCTTGTGCGTGATTACGAACAAATTTAGTTCGATCCTTGTGTGTCCTAATTCTCTGCAATCTCTTAAGTCCGAAGGAAAATATTTAATTCCATTATCCTGACATAAAGTTACTCTATAATTAGAACTCTGACACACACTTATGCATCAGCTCCCCTTTAACACATCTGTAAGCATCTAAACGTTGCTCGATTGGATTTTTTCCGCACGGAAATCCTTATCCTTATTTAACTCTTTCCTGTGTTGTGCACCGCCACCAATTAATGAGGACTTTTATGACCGCTCGATTGTCCTCGTCGCATGCTGGTTTCATTGTTACCTCCACATACACATAAGCATCCTTTTTTATTAACTCTTTTTCTAGCCATCCGTAGTTCTTTAAGTTCTCATTTCGGTTCTTAGTTCTGGATGGGTCAGGAATGTTTGCTTAAAATCGTTCGAACGATGTGTGGGAGAATTAAAAACGGGAAATTGTTCGTAATCATGAGGAACAAAGGGAGAGATGGTGTGGTACGATTGTCTTCAAAAGATTCTCAAATAATTATGACAAGGATCACAGTACGCATGCTCACCTTTTGAACATCTGAGAGGATTTTTGTAATTGTCTTTCTATGGCTTCGATGGTGTCCTGTAATAACCTAGAAATTGTCAGTAGAATAGCATTGCCAGGACCAATAGTTTGTCATTTTGAAATTTAAACACCGCAACCACATCGGAAGTGACGGTTAAGATGTGACTACACAGGTACCTGTCTTTAGAAGACACACCTGCTATTGCGGATACACGCACATTAACTGCATATTCATTCAAGGATAGCATTTACTTTCACTATATTCTCAGAATATTGTAGCTGGAATTAGAATTTCGACTCGTGCTGATAAAAACGATTTGCATCTTTTAATCGAACTGCCTACCTACCTGGATTGACAAAATAGATCAGTTTTTTCTCATTAGCTTGAGTCTGCACCGATGACTCACCTTGACGTTATGTTAGACTTATGACTTCAGTGCCATGTCAGCGAGAGTGGTTGGATGGACTTTATGCGTGAGCATCTATAGATACTGTTGACAAGAGTCAACTACGCCCAATTATGTAAGGTTGGGTATTAAACAAGCTAATAATGGGCTACTCACGTGCGTTGATAATGCCAGTGTGCATATGCAAATGGTGTTGGCATTAAGCCAAGGAAACGCTGAGACTCACTTGAATAAATAGTGGTTTGGCAGTCAGTTTCTCTAAGTTTGCTACAAAAATGGTACTTTCAGCAAATCCAAACACGTTCGCAAGATTTCATAGTGAAGAAAATTACTTTGCTTTACCAAAGTCATCTGTATAAGAGACCGCTGTATACCATCACCTGAAAAGGAACATTTTATCCTTACGAAGTGGATTCCAAACAGGTCAGCAAAATTCCCAAATACATATTTATCTTGCGGACAGCTAGAATAGAAGTTTGTTCTAGGTACCGAAGTAGACAGATTATGGACCATAAAAAAAAAAACTAAAAATATTTTAGGAAAGCCAGTGCCTCTCTCATAGATAGAGAGATCGATTTAGAAGGCTTTATAGAAGTTTTTTTTTTTTAAGGAAATTTCCAAATCCCGGAGCACTCAGACTCACACGAAGTCCATTGTACTACGTCCTTACGAACAGAAAAGCAAGCCGGCATTGAGGTCTCAGACCAATACGCTACAAAGGATATCACATCTGTCAAATGAGAAAAGCTATATGTTGATGACTTATGGGCAGATACGCTAACGAGACTTGCGAATTTCAAGCCTTACCTTGATATGGCAGTTTTATAGGGGTGGCCCATTCTTTTTGGCCGTACTTTTAGGATCACACAACAAAATAAAAAACAAAAAGGCCAACATGCATCCTTCCAGGCCATGAAGAAGTCAAAAAGCATCTTTATAAAATGCTAGCTTCACTATACGAAAAGCAGTGGAGTGTCTACCGTAGGCAGAGATGGTTGTTTCCAAGAATGGTCTCCCCAGACCTGGATCTAAAATGAAAGATCCCGGGGTTAATTCACCAGTTAGGATAGTAGAAAGGCCAAGACCAGGAGACTAAACAAGGGGTTTCCATTGTTCAAAAAGGACTCTATCGCTGAGGCGAGCCTTAGTGGTGCGCAGTGCAAACAAGATGGAGTAAAGGTAGATAAGGATAATAGGTAGGACCATGCATCCAATCGTCGGAGGGTACAAATAATGCCTCAAAAAGACTTAAGGTCAACCCTATAAACGGTAAAAACTGGTGAAGCCAAGTTTTCAGTATTTCTTAGAGTATCGGCTAATGACCGATAAGTCTCTAGCCAGATCTCTAATTAGCAATGGTAATACTGACTCATCTGATTTTGAGTGCAGTCCCCCGGACACTGCAACCTTAATAATATTTGACTGTCTGAGAGCTCAAAATCCATCGGTCTCTATGAAGGGATGTAAAATTATTGAGGAGCAGAAGTAACTGGTTTCAAGGGTTTTATCAATCCGAATGAATAGGCCACCAGTACTATTGCTAAAGGACAAGTAGGTGAAGTATTTCTTTCGTAAACGATTGTCAATATAAACACTCAACCTAAAAATAAATATCTATATGTATGTGTTTTTTTTAAAGGAATTTTCCAAATCCCGGAGTACTCAGACTCAATTTACGGTCCATTGTAAAGGGTTTTTCAATAACGACATAACAATTTTGTATTTAAATAAAATACAAAATAATTGAGACATCGGACTGAAATTATTCCGGATATAGAAAACATATTAAATTTAAGTATAAAATTCGATCTCGTTCATATGACCACCGCGAGCACGTTTGCAGCGATCGATTCTTTGGAGGCAATTTTTCACCACTCTTCCACACATATCGGCCGGAACGTTGGCAATTTCGTGTTCGATATTGTTTCTGAGCTCCTCTAACGTTGTTGGCTTATTGGCATAAAGTAACGACTTAACGTAACCTCATAAGAAGAAATCCAACGGCGTTAAATCGCATGAGCGAGCTGGCCATTCGACCGGACCATTTCTCGAGATTACACGATTACCGAACTTCCCCTTCAATAGATCAATTGTTTGACCAGCTGTGTGGCATGTGGCACCATCTTGTTGGAACCACATATCACTGATGTCAAGTCCATCCAATTCTGGCCAAAAATAAGCTTCCAACATGGCACGATAGCGAACTCCATTGACCGTAACATGGCGATCATTTTCATCGACGAAAAAATACGGTCCAATCACACATTCGGCATGAAATCCACACCACACGGTCACTTTTTGTGGATATAATTTCCAAACGTTGCTCGTTCATAAACTTCACCTTGATAAAAATGTAAACCTTGGCTGACGTTTTGACATTGACAGATCATAAACAAAAGTTTAAGGGTGCGTTTGTAGCCACTGCATAGTTGCCAACATTAATAATATATGTAAATAAATATTTGGCGGGAACAGCCCAAATAAGGGCTAAACTTAGAGTCTAACTTCTAGCAGACATTGCTATATATTTTGCATTAATGGAAACAGTTTTATTGCCGAATCCGAACGGCAGAATTGAAAGGTTTCTCATGACAGTGTTACTCTCGGAGATTTATCAGACATTTGCGTAAGGTGGAACCGTGGAAAACTTGTTCATGTTTTCACTCGAATTCAAACCTGAACTCCCGCTGAGTCCCACTCACTATCCACTGAACAATGGCGTCCACTCAACAATAAATGCAGTGTAACGTTCTCATACTTGTCATTAGAAAACGAGACTGTAATTCCACTTTTATTTCAGCAATTAATTCCATAAAGGTTGCCAAATCAAAGACTTTGTCTGACCATTGACTAACACTACTCGTATTCTAATTGCAACTAAGCACTGCGAGTAAGATGACTTTTAAAAGACAACTAAAGGAGATTCTATTGGAACTAAAGAGTTCGCCGTAGTGTGGTGGATAATGTGTTGGCTTCTTGAGTGGACAAATTGTAGGTTCAAGTACCAGGCGGTACTTTGTCAAGCCCGCTGATTAGAGAATATCTGCCAAGTATTATCGAAAGAATGGCTTCAAGCTCTGCCGCTTATTTGTGGGGGCGGTGGGGATCTCGTCTTTACTGGAAGTTGTAGCTAGTGGGTCGGGGAGATCAATCAGATTTGGCATCACTTATCGGTTACATCCAACAACTTTTGATTATGACAAATCTTCATCCTAATCCCAACATGTTCAACCCACCAGTGATTTATTAACCTATCAAAACATATCTCTAAACTCCCTAACCCCTAATTTACATGTTAACTCTCAAATTCATGTATCTGTTCAAAAATCTTAAATACTTTGCAAATGTAACCAAATACCAGTATACTAACACGACTAAGATGATATTCTTGAGATATTGCCAAATTACCGAATAGAATATTTATCTGCCGGATAAACTAGCACAGGGTATATTTATAACATCCAATAGATTCCCTTGACATCCTTTGTAGTTGATTTCCAACCCATCCTTCATTATACCCACTCTCACCATATTCCTTTTTGATTCCTAGAAAACTTTAACACTAACTACACACAAAAAGCAGCCAAATTGCTTTGCCCTCAAAAGTTCTCCAATCTCTTGCGTTCAAGAAGATATTTCCTCTCCACGTAAGGAAGATACCGTTCGTATCTTTAAAAATCCTTCACCCTTGCATTACTTTCGGTATACTGTACTTTTGTGCATAATATTCAATTTTCCAAAAATACTATATAGATGTATGGAAGGGAAGGGAGGGAAAGCCTTCCCAAATATTCGGGCACGGAAGGTCAAATGGAATTGGCACGACTGGCATTTGCAGTGCTCTGGTAGAGATATTCCTACTGCCATACCGCTGCTGCCCATATGGATGGAGGACACAATAAATCACAAACTACGTCCTATCACCATAGAAGCACTTCATTGTCAGAAACTCACAGGACATTTTTGTGTGGCTACGGCTACACAGCCGCCTGAAGTGGTCATGGCTGGCGCCGGCAAAGCAATATTGATTCTCTTATGCATTTGCACACATTTTCACACATTTTTTTTGGGGAGGACGACAGCATGAGGCGGGATGGCCAGTTGCTGCAAATTGTGTAACCAATAAAGGATTTGGAATAACCGAGTGAAAAAAAGAAAGAAAAAATCATCGTATGCGGAACAACTCCGGAATTATGGCCCAACTGTGAAGTGACTGTTACCCTTCCATATGGGCGTAGTTGGGACTATTTTGCATCTTTCCGCTCTGAATGACGGATATGGTTGCAGGACAATGTGGACTGTAAAAGTTGCAGTCCATTGGATTGGCTTTTGGGCTTTTAGTTGGCAATTACTGTGATAAATATTAGGGAGTTTTCATGGTTTCAATTTCAGGTAGCACTCGGGGAGATAAAAGCGTATATCTAGGTGTGTATGTATATTTTTATAGATACATAGAAAAGAATATCAACTTTTCTCAAATTTGCATTCCGAAAAGTTGTTACCCCTACTCTTTCTTCATCTGACAGACTCGTGATACTTTTAACTCATTTCTGCACGAGCATTGCTCGAAATTGCAGAGTATTTGTTAGAAAGCAGGCCCTCAAAAGGTAAGGTGTGCTGTGCCGCTCCTCAAAAACCCTTGACCTGTATTGTTCAATATACCAATTCATGTTTTACAACAATAAATTGTACTCTTAATTAAAGTTCAAACGTTTTCTTTGATTGTACCGATCGATCGTTGGACTAAGTTCGATGTCAGCGTTCATATTTTTGTAATGAAAGACCAAAAGTCTATCTCTCACCATTTTAATCGGAGAGAAAGGTCTAACAGCACTCAAAAAGTGTGTTCCACTTGAACATTTAGAACATCGTGAACTTGGGTTGTGGGAGTCCCTACTGAAAGTTTATAAGTACATTGCACTAAAACGGCGGATGTGGCTAGTGGAGAAGGAAACTATTGTCTAGTGTTGTAGAGAAATCTCGTTTATTTTGCAATCTATCACCAATTTATATCTGACTCACCTTCGTTAGATCTGGTATCAGTTATGAGAGCTCAGTGTTCTCTGACGTAACCTTGCTGCTGCTGTGTGGCAGATGAAGTGCTCCAAGTCTTGCTCCAAGTTCTCTTCCTCACAGTAAGTACAGAGCCTTCCCTACATACCCTTTTTGAAGGGCTGTGTGCTCCTTTCTGTATAAAATATCGCCTTGACCGCTTTTCCTTTATTCTCTCAAAGCTGAAGATGTAAAAGTAGCACAAGGCTTAGTCTCCAAGCAAATACTGCTTTTTCGATTTCGACCTGGTGTTTGGGGGTTTCAGGAAGGGAATTGTAGGCACTCTTGTTAGTCTAAGAAGTCCCGCTACTAATATGTTATTTACATATGTAATATATCGTCATCTGTTGTTTGTTTTTAAGGAAATTTTAAAATTCCGTCAGGAACCTATCTCAGGTGTAGTAGTTGGAGAAACTTAGATTTTGTTCTTTACTCATTTTTCTCATTGGCTGTTGGTTTCTGTTCCCCTCTTGGGCTCGAACCTGCACAGTTCGGGTCACAAGCGAACACACTTAATGTGGTTGGCTGCCACTTGTCCACCTGATGGTGATGGTCTTTTAGAATCTTTATCTCGACTCCTATAAGCATGTATTAGCGTTTCGTCTGCCCAGTGCATGACTAACTACTAATAGCAATTTTATTTTGGATAATGCGAGATCTGGGGCGCATCTTTCCCTCTGAGCACACGAGAGAAAGATGATTTACCAGCTAAATCTTGGTTTAAAATCTCTAATATCTGAATCTGAGAGTTCTTGCCGGAATGTAACTCTTGACTGGTGTCGGGGTTTAAATTCGAACAACTTTCCATCTCTATCTGCAGTAGCTTTCTTTCTTTTGCACTGTTCCTCTGTTGAGCTTAGGAAGGAGTCTTCACGTTGTTTTTAGTATTCCGAATGAAAAAAGTAAAATGGAACACTAATAGACTCAACAAGGATCTGTCTATGTGTCCAAGTGTCTGCCACACTTTTGAGCCATTTGACATAGAGAAACTAATGAAGAAAACTAAGGGGAGATTTTGAGGGCATAATCCATTCCCCATCATCTGACATGCTTATCAAATGAAAGCTGAACTTCAAAGATGGGCGTCAATGCAAGACACAAAAGCTGTGAACATCGAATCTGCGTACACAAATATTAGCGAAGAAAATGCTAATTTGCCAAACTAATTTCGAAAATTGTAAATTATTTGTTAATGTATTTCTAAATTCTCTAGCTATTCTCTCAGAATCTAAGGGCATTTTCGGAAACGTCATCTGCGTCAAATGCTTTTGTAGCATGTTCGTAAATGCAATTTGCAAGTCATTTGTTTGAAAACGTTTTCGGTGATCGTCATTTGAGTAATGGACAGCAAATGCAATTGCGATATCTTGTCTGCTTTTCTGCTCTGTAAATGTGAAGTGTAAAAGACATTATCGAACACCATGCTAATGCAGTTTGTCTCTGAAAATGTTTTCAAAAAAATGCTATAAAAGCATTATTGACACTGATGACGTTTTCGAAAGAAAACAAAATAAAAAGAAAAAGATAAGTTGGCGCTAACAGCCCATACAGGGTCAGATCTAGCTTATCGTGTGATACACAAATGGGAGAGACCTGGGCCAACTCTGGTCTATAGGGTGGGTGGTCTATCGTTGAAAAACCTGTGTCTTTGAAGGCCTATCTCGAAGCCCACGCCGTGTGAACAGGCGCGTTATCCTGCAAAAACAAAGCTCCTGTTGTCATGCGAACCATCTTCATCTCAGCTGCCGTTAATTTGCCCTCATACTTTTTGTACATTCTCCAGCATTGTAAATCGTATGTGAGCGCCGGACGTACAACTGCGGTGTAGAGCCTTCCTTTCAGCTTAGGGGACATTTTTCGGTCACAGAAGATTGCGGAGTTTTCCCGCCACTTCATCAACCCTACGCTTACGCGATGATTGATGTCATCATCACAAGTTGCTTCGCTATTGATCATAGATCCCAGATATTTGAACTTTTCGCACTTGGGAAGCACTCTTCCATTCAAGTAAATGTCTGGAATAGGCCGGTGTGGATCAGAGAACGGGCGGCACAGATACTCTGTCTTTTTCAAACTAATACGGTATCCATTTCTCTCCAAAATATCCACCCATACATCAAGTTCTCGTTGCAGGGACGTTTGAGCTTCACTTTTGATAGCTCCATCGTCAGCAAAGTATAACTGATGCACTTTGGGGTCCGTCATTTTTCCTTCAAGCAGATAATCAAGGACTGAGGACGCTTCCCTGGTGTACACCGACATTGATTGGGAACTCTTCGGTGACTCCTGCAGGATATCTTCCTCTTGTCCCTGCTCCCTCATGCATGTCCATGGTCATGCGCACGTAGGTTTCTGGAACTCCTCGTTGTCTTAGCGTCACCCATAAGAGATCTCTTGGTTGTCTATCCCTAGTTAAGTCACTAAACGAAGTAAAATTGGGTAAAAATCTTTGGAAGTACGCGCATTTCATTTAGATGAAATCTATTCAAGACTGATGTAACAAAATTCATAAAAATTAAAATTGTTCTTAACATATGTAGGTACCCACGCACATAGATGGCGCTGGAAGTAGATTTTATATTACAATAGTCATACTGTCTAGTTTGCTTTTTGACTCACCATTATTAGTTTATAAAAAGGTAAATATTTATAGTACCCGTATACATATGTATTTATTGATAAACGAATTTATTGTTCACTACGAATTGGTTTTTTATTTGGTAAACATTTCAAGTCGTCGGGGAATTCCCTTTGAACTGCTTTAAACTAAGCAATTATCTGGTGCCTATGTTTATGAGCAATTGAATTTTAATTTTTCTATAAACAGCAAATTTGATAAAAATCAATAAATATTCTTAATCTGAAAGTACTTTAAATGTTTATATAACTCAGCATTTCTATAGCACCGTCAACACTCTCTAAGACATTTTTTAATCTGATTATTTACCAGGAAACCCCAATTAATTTGACTGCCTATAGGTACGTATCTAATCACACCATCGGGCCAATTTTATAGCGAAATCGTAAAAAATCAAACACTTTCAATGCAAAATTAGGTATAACGTGCCAATAATGGTCCCGTTTACCAAAAGCAACACAAACCATAAAGGATACACCAACTCAGGTATAAAATACCTTGTAAAAGGAATTTCAATCCAATGCGCTGTTGTATGGTGGGAATGAGAAACATGGGTACACACAGTTCCACTCAAACCCGCTCCAACTTGGCTTAGGAATGTGCTGCTGCTATGATTCATCATCTTCTGGTGGAGATTTTTATGTCTTATTTGTTCTTCTCGTTCTTGTTCCTTCCATTCTTTGCGTACACAGTTCAGGTGTTATTGGATATCTTGCGGCGCACACCAAAATACACAATAAATTTCCAACAAAAATTTAATTTCTTCAAAAATCACGAACACAAAGGACAACGCACAAAAAAAAAATGACTAACGAACCAAAATGGGTCCAAGGAGTGTTACCTGAGTGAATCAAAGCCAACTAACCAATCTGGCGACCAATGAAGCGAACTGAATCTCACTATACCTACCATTATAACTGTTGCTTTCGTCGTTAACTGATCCTCGGTGGATCCTGGTTGGTACTGCTGGGCCTGAAGCTGACTGAATCACAACGTGCCGTCGTCGATTACGGTCAGAATACCATTCGCAGTGTTCAACAGACGTGAAGGTTTTCTTGCTTTGGTTGCACATAGCATTGCGCTGCGCGCCTGCGCACTTTTCTCTGTTCTCCATGGATTTGTTTTCTTCGTTTTTTCCCCCTGTCCTTCGGTGTCGGCATTATTATGTTTTAAGTGACTACACGGTGCCTGGGACAGGACTACAACTATAAACATTATATATGTATGCACTCTTACCCATCGGCTCACCTCATCTTTTATCTGCGATTTTTTTTTTTTCATTTTTTGTGTTTGCACTCCGTTTTGGTTAGAATTTTATTGAATATTCGTAATGATGTAGGGATACATGCATCTAAAGGCGGTTTTGAAATACGAACACGAACATTTCTGCACAGTCTGATATTCAGGGAGGGGGGGTTCGAAAGTTCGGAAGGCGGTAGAAGTATTTTGTAGCAAGACATTTGGGGAGAATGATATAACCGCAAGGATACTTTGGTCGAGGGGGCCCGAGTGTCTGAAAGTGGTCGGAATGCAGTTTAGAGCAAAGCAGGATTTCTATTGGGATGGCGATAAATAAGTCAGATAAGACTTGAGAAAAATAAATTTGAGAAATTACATTCTTTAAGTCTATGCGTCATCTGCAGACAAATTAACTCATGGTCAAAAAATGCAATAAAAACATGTTGGTGATATTCTGAATGATACTCGTAAATGATGACAATGAATAGATGTCTAGTATCTATCAAACTGGACATTTATAAACTCTTGCAGAAGGTTGAACATCAAATCGTTACCATCCATCTTTTGATTATATATAGAATTATATGACCAAGAAATATAGCTTCATCAAAAAAACATGAAACTGAGTCATAAAATAAATGGACTAATCCAAAATGCATATCCTGGGGCATGAGTATTCCAGCCAAGAGGAAGGTGTGCCCAAATTAACCCCGACAAGATTTGTAGCAGGCAAGACATCGTTAAGATGCTATGGGAATGCTTAGACAAACTCAACAATCTAGGCAATGTCAATGATGGTAATTTATACTGGGCGACTTACATAAAGGTATAAATCGCATGCGGTCTTTCAGCTCGATGTCACCAGAATCAAATACTCAAGATATTCTGTAAGCCGGAGCTGGGTATTCATAAAGTAGGTGACAATATACATATGTATTCAATTTTCTCCTCCTACCTGGAAAATATTCTGTTGTCGTTGTGGTCTATAGCTCGTGAATATTCCAGAATAGCGCGTGCATCTCTGCGCTAAGCCCTACCACATCGGCTAACCTCCGACCGCTCTCGGACGAGCGGGGGATATGCCGTGTAGGTAAGTTCCTCTACACAACTTAGTCCAAAAGAACTTCTTAGTCCCCCTATTACCACCCGGCAGAGCGCCTTTGGAAAATTTTAATATTAAATTTTGTTCTCGCGAGTAAGATCGAAAAGAAAAAAATGGTCTGCGTACACAGAGCAGACAAATCGGGGTAAGGTTTGCAATCCACAGACCTGTCCACAAATTATATGTGGTATAAGGCCCCTTCCAATCATGTGAAAAATACAAGACGCATAGCACGAATGGCTGTGAGAAGTTTGGCCAAGTGAAGTATCGACTGTATGCGCCAAAGTGCATACAGTGGCAAATAATCATAACAATATACATATACAATATATAAATCTTAATATGACTCTCCTAACTGTCAAGCATCGACCAGAAATAACTTCAAAACTAAAGCACAGAGATCAATGAAAATGTCAGTACTCCTTCTTTATAATTTTGACCCCAATAAAGGCGCATATTATTTAAATTATTCCAATAAGTTTGACAGGTCTTATCAATTATGATCGTTGACAGCAGTGCATAAAGAAAGGTATAGATGGGTGTTGGAAACTTAACATTTTACCGAGTAGGTGACGCTACATAAAATGACCGTATAAAGTGGAAAAAACCGATGAAATTTAAGAAACTTTATTTTAAGTAGAGTTAAATATAATTTGTATTCTAAACCAGATTACCCGAGTAGTTATATCTGCCACGGCGATATTAGACGGGTTTTTCTTATTTCGATCTGCTTAGTGCACTAAATAGAGCTTGATCACGTCTAGCATGCTGTGAACTGAATGCACACAGATCCCTTTGATTTTTTTGAACGCTCAGCTGTTATATGGTTAGCTGTTTATATTCTTCGTTCATTTAAATTCTAGAATAAAGTTTATAAGTAAATACCTAGTTGCCGAAAATCCATGAAGAGTTATTTTTTATTTTTTTATTGTATTACCTTCCACGCCAGAACAACTAGCGTCATCGGTTATTTCAATTGTCTTAGAAAAATTTGATTGTTTTGTCTTCCGTCAAATGCCAAATTGACATTATTCAGTGTGTCACTCACATTGCTCTGTCAAGTTAAGCTGAGCTCCTAGAGCGTGCTCTAAATATACTCTGAAAGAATAAGCAACACAAAATCGAAGCTCTAAATGCCCCGACCCATAGAATTCATCAACGTCGTACCGTTGAAGGTACGTATTGCCGGAAAGAACAGTCCAATAAAATCCGTCGCATACGTTCACAGATGACAGTCGATGACATTTTGTTATTGCTAAAAGCGTTTTCTCTTCACGCTGTCTGATTGTCAATGGTAATGACAGTTTCTCTACATTCTCTCAATGTTACCACCAATGAATGTGTATACTCTCAATTTGTGAATGCGTGAACTTCAATATGTGAATGTATGAACTTCAATGCGTGAATGTGTGAACTGCCAACGGATCAACGGACTAAAAAAGTAGAAAGGAAACCTATTTTATCCGTCGAAGTTCATATATCCGTTGGTTATGAGCCACCTTCCATAAGAATGCGTGTTTCTGTCTAGCTGTCAGTTAAAAACAACGCAGCAATGGATAGACAGATTCTATGGATCGGGGCCTTAATGTAACTGAGCTAAAAAAAACCTAGAATAGAAAAACGTCCAATGTAACTAACCGCAATGATTTAGTACACGGGCGAAGCTGGAAGGGACAGCTAGTATATGTACGAGTAAGAAATGAAACTAAAACTTTTTCGGAGAGTCTATTTCTACTTCTTTGAGAGTCCTGAACGGTGTTGCCTAATAAAAAAAAACTATTAATGGTCACAAGAGAGTGACTGGTAAAATATTTTCGATCAAACAAATTGAAAGACTACCTACAATTCCCTAGCGACATTTTGCGAAAACCCAAAGATTATGCAGTTACATTTTATGTCCAAAAATATTTTTCATAACATACTCGTAGGTACTCGTAGGTATCACATTTCAATACCCGTTCCTTCAATCACCGAAAATCTTCTCACACAAAAAAAAGAAAAAAAATTCCTAAGATCATTGCACTCAAAATGTATCACCTCAATACCTCTTGTAGCAACAGCAAGAGACCCAAAAAAAACTTAGAAACAAAGATCTGCAGAAACCCACCATCAGTAGCAACAACAACAAAAGCGCATCTCTGAATCGAACTGAGGCATTCCCATGGCAACACAACACAAAACTGCAAGTCAACCTAAAACGACAAAACAAAAGAAAATGAAATAATAAAAATGAACAAAAAAAAAAAATAAAATAACCAAGAATCGGCTTCTTCTCGTTGCACAATCAACCAGAGCAACAACAAGGACAAACATCGCGCGAGAAGAGCAAGCACCAGAAACAGAATCCTCCTCTACGTAGAAATCATCGTCGTCACATTGCCCTTCGACGATGTGCTGATGGTAGGTACCCAATGTTGGAATGTCTAAGCTTGCAATCGAGGAGACCCTCTTATCTGCTTTATGATCTCACCTGGTCCTCCTGACTGATCCAATATTCTACATACGATCATATGACGACCATGGCCGGCTCCAGAAATAAAATATCGCTTCCCTTTCGAAAAATTCCATGCTTGGACGGTGTAATGCTTCTTCCACTTCATTTTCCGCTCCATCATGGTCATCCTCCTTCTCTCAGTCTCAATGTGATATTCTTCAGCATCCTCAACTTGAACTTCAAATTCGAGTTTTAACGTGTTTTCGAGAAACGAACAAGGTTCCCTTTCGGCATTTTTGTCTTTAAGGCGTTGAGTGTCATTTGGTTGTAGCTCCAAACCTCCCTCCTCTCAGTCCAGCCCACCCTACATACCAATACACATACACGCATTTTAAATTAGCATCAAATACGATAGATCCTCCACCAAAGAAGAACCTCAGGACCGTCGATCGAAGAGAGCGAATACTTAATAAAGTATCTCACCTTTGATTTTTTTCGTATTTCCACTTCCACTCATTCCTTTCCTTTTTGGACGGTGTAGCCTCCTTTGCCTCCTCGTTGTTTTTCGGTGATAATAAATAAATAAAAATAAAAGCAACGGACACCGAGAGAGAAAATACACAATAAAAACAATATGAAGCAAAAACCAACAGAAAAGAAGACACAAAAGAAGGTGCCACAAGGGAGGCTCAAATTCAAGACTCAAAAAAGGCAGAGGAACACCTTTTGGTTTTTTCCCTTTTTCACGATGCTTGATGGAGGAACATATACATATTACCAGTATGTGTAATCAAACATTTTTACGAGGTGGCTCTGGATGACTGAAGAACTGGTTGAGTGTTTCTTTTTTTTTTTTTTGTTGAAAACCAGAATCAAAGGAACACAAGAACGGCTTGAGTGAGTATGAACCCCAGGAATGTAAAACAACGAAAGACCTTTTCGAAGAAGGACGCATGCAACTTGTGGAACTTCACCCATGTGTGAGAGACAATGTGCAGCTCGACCCTGCCCTGCATGCACTGAAGAAACTGAAAATAAAGTTGAAAGTGTTTTTTTTTTTCTTGAACTGGTTGTCTACCTACGAGTATGTTTTGGAGCTGTTTTTCAATTATGCGTGAGAAGAGGCTTTGGGGGCTTGGTGGTGGGAAATACATAGTTTCTGCTTGAAGTCTTAGAAATTGTTTTGTAGGCACATTTCATGTTATAAGGTTGTACAATAAACTTAGACTTTATAACATGCTAGTTATGATGATTCAGTTAGAACTATGACTCAGAATGTCACTGTCACTGTCATAATGAACGCATTTTCAATTACTGCAATGACATTAACTTTGAGATCGAAAGTGATGCCAATTGTGGAATTTTTCTTAGTGATTTTTCACGCATTCCAGAATCTAATGGCATCTAATCTAAGTGATAATAGAAATCTGACATTAAAGACTAGTTTTTTTAACGTTTTTTTTTTTTTGGTTTTGGTTTTTCGCGGGTCTTGAGAAGCCCCCATTTTGTAGACTTATAGCATGGGCAATGAGAAAGAACACAAAGCAGCAAGGTGTTGTAAAATACAGTTCTTTTCTCTGCAAATTTTCACTTGTGTCCAGAAGCCTCCGGGTCATTTAGAAAGCTGTAAGATATACAGAGTAGAACATATTGTAGCCGAATGTTTGATTTTAAAAATACAGGGTGTTGTGAATTGTTCGTCGTCAGTCCACAGCGCTCACCAAACTGTCACCCGTGGTGTATGCAATGGTCTCTCAACGATTACATTTGGATTCTCAGAACAATAATTTCCTCAATTTAGTTTGTTTACGTAGCCGCCTAGTGAGAAATGGGCCTTATAGCTGAAGAAGAATTTATTCGAAAAATCGGCGTTAACTTGTTGATTTTGCAACACCCAATCGGCATTTCTATGGCCAGCAGGCTTTAGTTGTTATGTAAGCTGGACCTTATAGGGATGAAGATGCAAGTCCAAGCTCAAAGTACGCAAAAAGGAGCTGTAGGAAATGCCCTATTGCTGAGCGCGGCGTGGAATTGACAATTCCGGGTTTTTGGCAATTCACGGCGGCTATATTTTCAGTTAATCGAGCATTAGGAAGATTCATAGCCCTTACTCTATCACAAACACTACCGATTTGTTTGAATCTAGTGATTATGTTTCGAATTTTCAATTCAGTTTCAATTGCTCAATTGGGCGATTATTACTACCACAACCTGTCCTTAAATCGCTGTACACAGATATTACAGAACTGTTATTTTTGTAGAAAGATGAAACAATTTTGATGATAGTAAACGATCCATATTGTAAAATAGCAAGGCAGGAACTAACTAGCTGTCACTATGGATGACAGATGGAACTGACAGATGCCATATGACAGGGATGTGAAGTCCCAACCTCCAAATCAATAATAATAAATGAAAAAAAAGACATGATGAAATAACATTGATGAAAATATGTTTTCCAATTTATAGATCTAAGTAAAATTTAGAAGTACATTTATAAAGCAAATTTAAACATCTCTTAGTATTTTGTTCTGTTCAATGTGCCAAATTTTTGCTTTAGTTCCGTTTTATAGCTGATCAAGAACAGTAAGTCATAGGCAAACAGAGTGACGTGAAGTAGTCTTTCCAACGTCTTGTAGCTTAACAAATTGGACTACGCTACAAGGGTGAAACCAAAGAAGTCATAATGTCGCTTCCTGGGATAACGTATTCCGAAAGCAAACCTGTCCAACATCTAAAAGAAATAGATTCCAAACTTGTCAAACCAAAGAAGTCATAATGTCGCTTCCTGGGATAAAGTATTCCGAAAGCAAACCTGTCCAACATCTAAAAGAAATAGATTCCAAACTTGTCAAACCTATTCCACTTATCTTCGCTGCCTCAGCTACGAACTAGGTACATACCAGGTCTCGATTCAGAGGTGGCCTCTGTATATTTGGTCGAACAGGCATGGCTTGTCAGAGGGGTTAGTCGATGGAGCCTGGCTGACTCGTCCTTCGTTTTGTGTAGCTTTTACCGCTCTCCAAATGACGACCAACCGAACAGACTATTTCAATAAGGGGTACTGGACTCAAATTCATTACCCGACAACCGAAATTATGTATTCTCCACAGCTACTTTGACTTCTACGGTTGCACATGCGGCAAGACTTTCTTTGTGAGCTCTCTAACTTCATAGAGCCAACAATATAGAGCTCTGCAACATGTGTAATGTACGAGTATCATTCGATTCCGCGAAGAAAAACTACAATGAGAGTTACTAACAAGCTTGTAGATTGCTTGCGTTCTTTTGGCAAAAGCTAACTATGGTAAAAGTCAGTCACTCATGATTCCTTTCCCACCAGTAGTGAAAGAGAACTAGCCAACGGAGCCACCAACTATCCCGGAAGTGCAGTCATCGATGACAGATGTAAAGTTTCGACCCCGTATAATCCGACTCATCCTTAATAATTTAGACTGCAAAAATTCAACAGGATCTGACGGAATATGCTGGAAAATTGATTTAATTTTATTTTTGTAAATCCTTACAGTTTTTCAAAACTTGATACATGTCCTTGCATATATCATGCTTACGTGCATATTTTCAACAAAATTGTTTAAGTCATATCCAAAAAAAATAAACAATTTTCAAAAATTTGCCAAGAAGTAAGTACCGTTATACAAAGAACAGAACACAGAAGGAAAGACTGACAGAGAGACAGAATCTAATTCCTCAATACTAAGATGCATCCGAGTAGATATAAGTAAAAAGTTAATTTCTTCAATGCATTCGGTTGTTCCAGTAAATCATTATGCGAAATGGATAAATCTAAACATAGTCGGGGCAATATAAACTTTAATAATTCATCTTCCACTCCTCAGCATGTGGGGGTTAATCATTTTAAGATACAGTCAATTGTCTTACTTCTCATGGATGAGGAGTGAAGAGATTCCAATCCGATTTGTAACCTCCACGTAACCCTGTCATTACTCCTCTAATTAAGGATACTCTCTTTGAATGTCAAGTACCCTTATTTGGGGTAACAGTGAAAAAACAAGTTCATCAACCCCCACCCGTAAATAAAACTGCCACAATATAGAACTTGACACAATTGCTAGGATACCATCGAGCATCTGTTCTGTTCTGCTTTCGCATGAAACCCACGTGCGTCGAAGTGCTGCCCCAAAAACAGGATTTCATTAAAATTAACTCACCCAACACAGTCGTTTTGCTATTAATTTGCTAGCTCCAGAAAAAAAAAATAGAAAGGACTATCCTTAACATCTAATTATATCCATATACAATGGAGGTGTCACCATTACCACGAGATACGATCTGCTGGCCACAAAATTGCTTTCGGCTCGAGATACAAACGCAAAAGGACGACATCCATTTCCCACGTAATACAATCGCATTAATTAGTCAGAGGCAAACAGTTAACCCCGGCTAGATATATCCGCTCTCCTTACCCCTCCGACGACGTGACACGTTAATAAATACCAATGAATGCCAAAATTACCTGCTTCCTCCTCAACAACCTCCATGAATGAGTTACACTGACAGTCCGCCGCACCATGGTGACATAGAGAAGAATTTTTGCGCCAGTGCGCCTCCCGGTGAATCCAAATTCCGAGATTGAGAACGGAGTACATAACTTCTTATTGGAAGGAGCTGGAGTTGGACACGGGTGGTACGAGTATGTAGGCTCCACTTGAAATGAAGCATAACCTGTTACCGGGGAGACTCATTTGTATTTTTTATTTATGACGGGCATGAAGATTGAGACCGGACAGAGAAGAAGTATTTCTGGACACAACGTTGAGACCTTTTTCTAGGAACGACCTTTTGATGTCTTCCCTCTGCCCCACACGCGCACATCATACATGCTCTACTCTTTGTGCAGTGCATCTTACCCTTGCTCGAGAATGGAAAAGGTTACACAAAAGGCAAGGGACTGCGCAGGAATTTCGAGGGACTGAATGAGAACTGGGAAACAAAAAAAAAAAAAAACATAAAACTCGAAAAGTGGAGGTCAGACGAGACCACCTGAAGAATTTCTTTCACTTGTGCGAGTGCGAGAGGAGTTCTGGTTAGAAAACACTCTTGGAACACACGGAGTCTCTTTTGGGATCTGGTCGGTGTCACCTGTTAGTTGTGTTTATGTGTATGGAATTGACTTTTATAATTGGATTTTCTTGTGTGGCTGGCAATTTAATTCCAGAATTGATTTTGAGTTGGGAAACGTTTTCGATCGGTGCACAGTCAGGGTGTGTGATAAATTATTTTTAAATCAACGAATGGATGGATGAAGAAATCAGGTGAAAAATCCTGTTTCCCAGTTGTTAGTCACAATGCTTTGACTGATTCAACAGACACTGCGAATGCTAGGGTGTTTCAAATTGAATCAAGCTATTCGAATTTATCTTTCCGGAAACAATCACCATGATGATAATGACATTTTCTGTTCCGTTTATCCAGGATGTGATTAAGAACATGATAAATGCGTCAACTAATATTATTGGCAAAATGAACAGAGATCCTGAAACGACGGACGGAAGTCCATAAGCTGGCTTAGCAATGAATTAGTGAATCAAGGATGCTTGACATAGGTATATAGTCCTAATTTGATTTATTAAATGAGAGTTTAGGAGATAGAAATGATGACTGACTGTGCATAGATAGCCAGACCGGGTTAAAAGTAATGATGGGAACTATCGACTTATTCGATGCCATCGACACATTCATTCATTCGAAAGTAATTAAAATTCGTCCTATTTTTGTTCACTACTACTTCAGTTCATTACCATCTTTACCGGCTTTTCAATTCATATCATTTGATTCTTCGCTGAATGACCTGAGTGGGTGCCCAATATTTCAAAATGTCCGACTTGGCAAATATGTCGAAAACGGTGGATAAAAAATCCATATCGATCGAAATTTTAGGTTTTAAAATTGTCAGTTACCGCTGTCTTTAGCTAATAGCCTCCAGTTGCACATATTAAGTTGGTTTAGGTCTCCTTCCAATTGTGCGCGACACCTAAGGCGACTACTTCTTTGTCCCTCCGGATTGGAATCGAAAACTCTTCTGGACGGAGCGTTGTTGTCCATTCGCTTTACATGTCCTAGCCATCCGATTTGCACCTTACTACTCAATAGCCTTCTTAGGCCAAAGAAACAGCGATTGATAAGTGTAACCCTTCGCTATACTCGTAAACGGACCGGTGACAGCTCGTTGTGTTCTATCAATTATGTACAGGCTTTTAAAAGATCATATCCCGTGTGTTGCCTTGTGAGTTTCGTACAATTCATTTAAGTATGATGTTAAAGAAGTCACATAGCAGCGTGTCGTCTTGTCTACATCCTTTTTTGACATCAAAGGTCTCGGTAAGGTCGTTACCGAGCTTGATAGAGCAGCGAGCTTTATCCATCATCATCCTACACAGACGGACGAGTTTGGCAGGGTATGCCAAAACTAGACATGGCTCTGTGTAGTTCGTCTCTATAGATGTCGTAGGTGGCCTTGAAATCGATGAAAAGATGGTGACTATCGATTTGAACTTCTTGGTTTTTTTCAGGATCTAAGTGTCAAAAATTGGTCGACTTTGGACTTTCCTGGCATAAAACCGCACTGATAGGGGTCAATCAGGTTGTTGACGAAAGCTTTCAGGCGTCCACACAATATGGCAGATAAGATCTTGTATGCGATGTTGAGAAGACTGTGCCAAGATTCAGCAAGAATTATGGGAAATAACAGCTGAATTTTATTGTGCCAACTATTCTCAAACAACTGCCGAGAGATATTAAAACTTTACATAATCGTTGTAGGTATACGTAAAAAAAAAAGAATTAACGTTTTGTTAGATTTCTACAAATTTCCTTTCACTTTTTTATATATGGCCTTTCAATACCCACACCTGAATTTTGATAGCCGATTTTGCTTATGTTTGAAATGACAGCGCTGTCATTCTGTGATGATTGTGTTCTGTCATAGCAGCCATTTAATCGTAGAAAACTACACTCTTCAACAATGCGTCGAAATTGTGAAAATGTATTATACAAATTCTTGCCCTGTTCGCCAAATGATGAGCGAACCACATATGTACGTGCAATTGTGATTGGCTTTTAAAATAATCAAAATTGTGAGATCTGGGAGAATGCCAATCCGCAACGGTTCCAGGAGCTTCCTATGCAGCTCATTATTTGGTGTGAATTTTGGTTAGGCGGCGTTATCGAGCCATATATCTTCCGAAATGAGAGGCGAGGCGGTCTGTCAATAGCGAAATGTATCGATAGATAATAACGTTTTTTTTTTTTTGCCTGAATTCGATGATATATGCATGAGCAACTAGCTACTCAGCGAATGAAACAATGACTTTATTGAGGGAAAAGTTTCTAGGTCGTGTTATTTCGAGACGAGCTGATGTCAACTGGCCGTTGTGATCATGCGATTTAACGCCTTTAGACCTTTTTTCCTTGGGGTTACATTAAGTCGCTGGTCTATGACAATAAACCAGCAACAATTCATTACCTGCAGAACAACGTCATTCAAGCCATTGATGAAATCCAGCCAGATTTATGTGGAATAATCATCACCTCTCGAATCTCTTCCTGAAATCGGAGCTGTGACGGCCTTTTGAGTGATAGTACTTTTAAAACCGCAATAAAGGTTTCGGACTGGAGGGTTTTCAGGATTCCGGTACTTACAAGGTAAAAAATGTATGAATGAAGCCCTTATATTGACAGTCAGATTTCTGTCCGTCCGTCTGTACATCTGTCTGTCACAGCCTTAAAACTTTTGAACTATTAGACGTAGGGTTGAAAATTCGAACCGCAGACAGATGAAGAGTAAAATTTTGAAAAACTTTAAAAACAAAACAGTTTTAAGGGTTAGAGTAAAAGTAAAAAAAACATTTACTACTTTGTTTATACAAATACTCGTACAATACAATCAAATAAAAGGCGACAATGTACGAATTTCAAAAATGTATAGTTCCGTTATTTTTAGTTTAACATTTGGAAAAATTCGTAAGCATGTGCGACCTTCCAAATATTACAGGAAAATTGTTTACATTTTGATAAAAAAAACTTACAATTGTGAGTAATAAACAGGATGGCATCTATCATTCGCCATCTTGAACTGCCTAATACTTATTCTCGTGATATTAAGCGAATCGTTTGATATCCTTTTTGTAAAAATCGACCCAGCCGTTTAGGCAATAGGAAATAAAACATGCGTACACGATCACATACACAAGCATAAAGTATAAATACTGTATGTAGTATAATAAGTGCAACTGTATAATACTAATCTAGCTATACATTTACTATGATTGTTCCTGAAATCTCGACACATGAAGCACTTTCGTACTTGCCGTCCATTACTCTCTTTATAATTAAAATTTCTCGTACAACATTTGAAAGTTAGGTTTGTGCCTCGGATTTTCATCTGATTGGCAACGCAGCAAACATCTTTCAATTTATTTCCACTGAACGCCGCAAGTTATTTGACAGTTCATTTGGCAGCTGTCAGTGGTGGAGAAAGAATTTTCACCTTCTTGCAGTTCAACTTTTTTGTTTTAAAATTTCCGCAAATTAAATTGCTTTAATGAATTAATTTCATCGCAAAATCAATTGCAGAATGTTTCAGCTATGACGCTGAGTGAAGAATTTCGTTCCTGTTGGTTAGTTGCCACAATTGGCTGCATTCTCTTTGGCGCTGGGATAACAATCCTCTTCTGGAATGAGGTAACTCATCCACCACGCCTCTTTTTCTATATATCGACGGTGGTTTTTCCATGTTTTTCATTTCCTGAAGGGTCGAGCAGTTCACATGATAATGTCTCTGGACGAAGCACTCGATGCAGCGGTGTCAATCAACGCTGGCGACGAGGTCGAAAGTACTTACGAGGGACGAATCATTCACATCACCGGTCCAATTGTCATTGGTGAACCACTCACAGAGCCAGATTATAACATCCAGGTACTTGCTGTAAAGCTGAGGAGACGTGTCCAGATGTACCAGTGGGTCGAGGAAACCTTGTAAGTTTGACGCGCATTTTATTTAACATGTACCACATGGACTGTCTGTGTCGTAGGGAGCAGAACTATGGAGAATCAGTTGCAACGGTGCAGACAGAGAGCAAGACTTACTACTACACCATGGAGTGGCGGGATAAGCTGATAGATTCGAGACATTTTTACATCCAAACTGGCCATCATAATCCAAAGAAGTTCCCGATAGAGAGTGAGACGCAGGTGGCTGAGAGTGTCTTCATCGGTCGCTACGAACTGGGCAACGAGATTAAGAACAAATTCAATAGCTTTGTCGAGCTGACATCGGATACCAGGCCAGAGGATCCATCGATCAAGCTGCATTTAGGGTTGTACTACCACAGCGATGATATTTTTAATCCAGAAATCGGCGACATTCGATTGTTGTTCTCCTTCGCCGGTATGGAGGGAGAGTTGGTGAGTAGCAGGAGACTGATAAAATCAAATGAATGAGTCTCTTCGTTGCAGTATACAATCGTGGGTCAAATGTACAAGGGCAAGGTCGTTCCATATGTGACCACTAGAAATACCAGAGTATTGCTAGTCTATCCAGGAGAACTGACTTTGAGCGAAGTATTCAAGAAGGAGCATCACACTCAACGGCTAACCACCTGGGGATTCCGATTTGTGGGATGGGTGTGCTTGTTCTTTGGAGCTACTTGTACTGCTTCACTGTTGCATATTATGTGTGAGTTTCGAAGGGATGTGGGCTAGCAAAAATATAAATTGAATCCCTTTCTTAGTGTCTCAAGTGTACTACCTCTCATCTCTAGCACCAGATCCTCGCTATCCGGTTGGAGCGAATCTGATGCTGTCACTCTCATTGGCTTTAGTAATCACGTCTGTTGCGTGGGCGCTGCATAGACCATGGATTGGTGCGGGACTGCTGCTGGCAGCAGCGTCACCGTTTTTGTATTGTGCAAGGACCGTGACGCAGTATCAGAACTTGAACTAGATAAGGAGGAGCGATTTTTTTTGTTTCTATTTACTAGAATTTTCTAATTTATTTGTTGTTTTGTAATACTCTTGCTTTGTGAATTGTTTTGTGTGGATGTAGTGATAGTAAAAATTGTAAGAAGAGCAAAAATCGAAGTGGCGGTGGATGGTTACACTCTAAAAACGCAACGCTTAGACAGAAACCTTCAGAATCAGTATAGCTGCATTCCAGTGAAAATACATATTAACGGGTCTCATCTACCAGTCATAAATCTTTCGCCGTAAATTGCTGAAGCCTAGAAAGAACAAAAGCTACCTCTAACGAGTTGGAGGCGTTAAAATTCGACGTTTGATAGCGAAAGCAAAGTACTAGTGACAAGTAGTTAACGCCAGCTCTAACATTGACTGAGGAACAAGTTGACAGTCATTCTTCAACAGCGAAAGGATAACTAATCAGTAATGTAACACCCACTCGAACAAAATTACAAAGATCTGCACCCTGTAAGTATGCTATACAAACTTCATACAGCGGATCAAGAGTTCGATGGGATGTACTAAAACTGTTCCATTGAACCGAACGAGAGACGACAATCTTCGCAAATTTCAAAACAGACTCATTTGTGCTCACGTCCCACAGAGATGATTGGTGGTAGCATCAAATATGGTGCTGTATCCTGCTGATAGTAGGTCACTGTGACATTCCGGAGTACTTGTGTAGGACTATGAGCAATAGTCGGATAAAAGTATGTCCGCTTGTGACCCCACCTACGCCTATAACAGAATTACAAGCCACACACGTGTTAGGCTTGGAAAATTTAAAAGTACCCTAACAATGTTAGATGCTAAAAAGACTTGATTACTAAATTTATATCGACCACCTGTTTATTCACATAGTGGTGCCACCCTGAGGTCAAACCGGCAAACCCCACAGACTAGTAGGGATGCAGTAAAGTGGGAGGGTTGTGATCCTTCTACTCCGCATCATAACTTCGCCGTAAGGAAAGAAGTGGTGCCACCCACAAATAAGGTGACAGGTACGAATTTCTATTGTCATTCACACTTATTCTCGCAGTCGTGTCACTCGAAAATAAGGTGACGCCTGAGGGGCTATGTGATCGTTTTAAAAATTTTTAATATAAGTATGAAATGCTTTTCTTTAGCATTCGTCTTGTTCAATGAATCTGTCGACAATAGGTGTGTTTCTTTGTAACATTATATAAAGTTTAGTTAAGCTTCATAAAAAAACTACTTCACGACTACCTTCTAGAGTTCGTGTAGCAAGACTAGTGTTGATCAGTGTAACTACTGGAACACAATGACGTCGATGTCGTCGTCGTTGTCGCGTTCGTACGTGCTGTCAAGAGTTGAAATACATGCAAATGTATATAAATGTGAATATAATGAGCCGCTGTCGTAATCGTATGAGTTGGGCAACTTTTATCTTTTGTCGTGCGACGAGGATAAGTAGTAGACAATGGAGGGGCAGCATACTGAAAAATTTATAGAAATGTTTAAAGAACATCAAATATTGTGGAATTTATCACATCCGCTTTACAAAAATGTAAAAATAAAACATGAAAATGTAAATGTAGTATACGACTTCATTGTGAACGAATCTTTTGAGATAGTATGCGACATCGGTGCGCGACTTCAAGTGACAGCGACTACGTCTACGACAGGGACGTCATTGTGTTCCAGCAGTAATTATTAACAGAAACCTATTTGCGCCATCTGTCGCTTGATAGTCGAAATGTGCTATACTGAGTTATCGGTGACTGTGGATAATATCGAAAGTTAGTGAAGTTGTATGCGCAGTTAGTTGTTGTTTTTGTTTGTTCATAAAGAAACACGGCTAATAAAATCCAAGTAACTTGAAATTGATATTTCAATACCATACAAACTTGGCAGTACATGCATCTCCATGACACTTTAGCAATCAGATGTTTATGAAAACTAGAAAAACTACTTTTTTTTGGAAAAATGATGATAAGAATGATGATAAGAAACTCAAAGCAAGCATAAATCATATAATTTCTATGAAAGAAAACATGTATGGCTGGAAGTATTAGGTGTTTTTTTTTTTTTTTTCATTCAATTTCCAATAAGTGTTCCATTTTTCGATTGCAGATTTTACAGAAATTAAATTTCGGTCAAACAGCGAATAAAAAAAAATGTTTCTATATATTTACACGTTTGTTTTATATTTTTACGTTGCGGTGTAACGCATGAATGAAGAAATAAAAGAGTACTCATTGTGTATATTTCTCTTTTAAACATTTTCAAATCGAGCACTTATGACAACGAAATTACATAATTGTTGTAATGTTGTTCTTATTTCACACAAAGCTTAGTCACCAATTACGTACTTATATGTGTAAGAAAAAACAATTTGAAAATTGTTAACGCGTAATTAAATTAGAGGCTTATTGGTATTTTTCTTCAGAATCGAACTTAAAAATATAGTCAACATATATCAAATCTCTGTGTTGTTTATAATAAACACCATCTATCTATCTTAACGCGTAGTCTCATTTTCCTTCATTGATGGGTGTAATGTTTCTGATGGGTTTTTTGTTCAGTTTTTGAATCGTCAACTGAATTGTTCCGTTCCAATAGAGCCTCAGATACGACTTTAAAACGATTTTAAACATGTTCATTGTAGTAATCTAGATCCCAGGCAGTTGTGCTATTAAGAAAAATTTGTTTGCAAAAGATCGAATATCGTAGAAAAATTTAAAAATTCAATTCATACAAAAAAATAATATATTCGTTTGCAAACAAAAAAGTTACTTTACTTGACAGTTTTTCAACTAAAAATTGAATCGTGGGTGGTAACACAGATCCGTTCCTTTTTTCTAACTAGAGATAGAAATTTTGCCTACGATTTTCCCGAACATATTTGAAGCGAATTAACGTTCTTAATTTATTTTCAAAAAACATACTAATCAAAAAAAGTTTAAAACATAACAAAATCCTTGAATTTGGTGAATATGGGTAGCAAAGTAGCAAATGAATCTATTTCTGTACTGCGAAACTAAAAAAAAGCTTGAGCAATCTAGCTATTTATTCAGCGAGTTGCAAGCACTCTGCTTACCAGGATGACAGGACCGACTTTCCGGGCTAGAGGAGAAATTTGGAGGGGAGAACAAACACTTACTTGATGAGATTAAGAGAAAAACGTCAGCTGTCAAAACTGTTCATTAGCGATGTCTAATGTCTTCAAATAAAAGACACACATTCTAATGTCTTCGATAGAATGAAAAATCAGAAATCGATAGTCTTCAAGCGTTATCGATAGAATTGTTCATAGTTAAATTAACCGAAACAAATAGATGTTCTAAATTGTTGGTAACTAAAGCCGATTGGCATTGTACACTTATATTAGTTAATTTTTTTTAAAATTAGTATTTTAATCAAAAATTTTAGTGAATTGTACAAAATGTCGAAATCAGTTAGTTAGGAAGAAATCCTTATTTCGCTCGGAATTGTATTCTAAAACCAGTTTTTAATTTTAATTGCTTTTACACATTAACGAAAATGATTTTATCGTAAAATGTATATCAGGATAAATTGGAATGAACAAAAATTGCAGCTTTGGACATTAATGAAGTTCACTGTATTCTTAATCAAATTTTAATTCAGTAAGTTAGGACTTGACAAACATTTCAGCGCCTAGTCAAAACTTGATTAACATTATTTCTTGTTAGTCTCACTAGATTTTATTGAAAGGTTCAATTAAAACAATCGAATGCTATCGAAAGTGATGACTACCGATAGTTTCCCATCCCTAGTAAATTTTAAATTTAGCGAGTTTCTAGCTATAAGCTGCGGTAAGCCCAAAGGAAAAACATAAAAACGAATCCCAATATTTGACAGTACGACCGAAGTTGGGCTTAAGGGTGAACTGATATGCATTCGAAGCATGACGCGTATTGCGGCAATTGGCTATTTCGATGGAGAACTTTTTACAAAAAAAGCGGTAAAATAAGGAAAGACGGGAGACATTTCTACGATGTTCAAATGAATGTATAGAATTCACAATGTCTCTATCACATATAAGTTTTAACGTGTGATTCTGTACCCTGTCAAGAATGTGCAGAACGGTTTTGGGTGCCCCAGACCAGATGTGATCGTTATATTCCAGCTTTGGACGGATGAATGTTTAAAAATTCAGGTCAGATCAGACGGGGTATAATATTTCTTGCACCACTAAAGGAATCCTATACATTTTGCAGCATTTTTTTGAGACCTCGAATATGTGATCGTTCGATCGAAGATGGTTATTAATCCTCATACCGAGAATGCCAAGTCTTTCGGTTTCAATGATTCAAGTACCTTCATTTGATTATGCTGTCCTTGATTTTGCTGTCTACTTTATTTAATTGAGATTTTTACCTTAAAAAAAAAATTCTCACTCACTCCGCGAACACTTCCTCACAATTCACACTGTCGAACACAACCGCTGACGTGCCGATCGCAGGAACCCCATCCGTCACCGCACTCCATCGCACCAAAACGCCCATCGCAGGCCGTTGGAATTTCAATTTAACGCACACAGTCGGTTCACTGCTTCGCGGCTTCGCTTGTCAATTGAAATTTCGTTGCCGTTCGGTGATTTTTTTTTTTCTGATTTACAATTAATTCTTCATTAATTTTCTTTTGTAAACGGTCGCGCTTGAAAGTTTTCCCACCATCAAAACAAAATTTAACTACAAAACTGTGCGCAGATTCAATTTGAATAGTGAAACTCAACAATATTCCTGTGTTCCACAGACCCAAAGAGAAAAAACTACAAACATCCGCGCGTCGAGAAGAAGAATTTTTGTTTGCTTGTCCCTCGAATTCACGAGGACACAAGGTTTCCTTCAAAAAAAAAAAAGAAACAAAATTACATATTCCGTGTTGTAATGTTACTACTGACCGCATTTTTCCCGTTCTAGTGCGATGTCTCTAGTGAATTCAATGAATTTTCGTCTGTTAACGTAAAAACTGTTTGCATTTAAAAAAAAAAAAAATATTTATTGTAAAACTTTGTAACTTATACGGATTACAATTGCAACAATGGAAACCATCGAAGAACATTCGTCAGGCAAAAGTGACGGTAAGTTTCCAATTTACAGTCGGAGAAGTAGGAATTCCAAATTTGTTTCCCGAATGAAATCCTATTTCATTGATTACGACGAGGAGCAAAAAGCATTTTTTTTCCCCAACCAATTGTGTGGGTGAGGAGAGGGGTTCTGCAGGAAGCACCATGTCCATGTCGTTGTCGTGGTTGTTGTCGGACGGAAGAGAGGAAACGCTGCGGTTATTTTTAAAAATGTTGTCTTTTACGCTGGCGACAAATGTTCTTGTCGATTTTTTTTTTTGTCCGCTGTTTTTGATGTCTTTTGCTTTTGGTGGTGGTGGCCTCCCTCTCAATTCTTTTCAATCATATTTTCTGGGTTATTTTTGTCCTCCATTCGCCTGTTCGTCTAATCATCTGCGCCAAGTCCAAGAACGTGAAGAATATTTTTAATGTTTTTGCGCATATAACTTGTGTGAGCTTAGAACTAGGAAATTGGCGAAACAACAAAGCATAAAGTGGCCATGCCAATGTGAATGCATATGAAAAGTACAAGAAGGGATGCGCGAGTAACTACCACAACAGAATGTTTGTTAGGCAGGCTACACACGAACGGGGTTGGTAGTTACCCTCTTGTGATCTGTAATTTATGCTAGACACGTCGACACGACGGTGTTACCTCACCAGAATGAAATGAGCGGGAATAAATTAAAACAAATGATAGCAAGTGGTTTGACACATTTCCGATTGTCAATTAAATGGGTAAATGATAGTAGTATGCATAGGGGTGGAACCTGTTCGCGGAATAGTTGGGTTACACTCTTCACTGCAGAGTGTAAACCGTACAGGTACACATTTAGTTTTATTGCTCATGACCTGTGATTATGTTCTGCAAGGGGCAATGTAAACAACCCATGACTAATGTATTTTATGACCTTCGTTTTTGATGAGAGTAGCTGAATTTGCACATCGCAATTATAATGCAAATTTTACTACACAATAAAGCTTTCAAGACAACAAGGTAAAAATATAAATTGCTTACGAATTAAAGTAACTACGACATCTTGACAAAGTTATTCTAAATACCTTTAACTCGTAGTACGTTCTATAGGGGTAGAGTGTCCATATTCGCCATAACAAATAAAGTGCACGAGTGGGTCGCACGTACTTGAACCTTTGTGTTGTTTATCTGCAAGTCACTCAGATTTAAAATTTAAACGAAATCCGTTAAAAGTCCACAGTCTTGTATATGTGGAACAAAATTTATCTAGTCATAGTAGAGAAATGTTTTTCTTTTAATCAACGCATTTTTGGCAAAACTTGGTGCGCCATCTGTTGACATATGTCCGCTGTAACTCAAATATTAAATTTGAATGAAATCGTTGGAGACGTTTTCGAAAAAATCAATTTTTTTTTTTTACACAAGCGGACTTTGGTAAGAATCGTTCATTTTGGGGTTAGAATTAAAATTATGATTTCGTCTCAAATTCTGAACCCATAGACTCCAGATAGAAAGTTTGAAGAAAATGCATCCAGCCGTTTAGGCTGCAGTCAACCATACATACAGACAGACAGATGCACATTCGTGACTTCAAAAACCCCAAAGAAATAAGTCCGGAACGGTCCAATCTGGCGATCTTCCGGGCCAGTGCAAATAGCCAAAACGAGAGTTTAAGCGGCCGGGAAACATTTGACGGTCTGCAGGCAATAGCTAATGCACTGCTTGTACTTTGTACGGGTACATATTCAGTCCTTCACCAAAACTCGCTGTAAAGGTCCTTTCACATCTCAATGACCCGTGAATACGAACGAACGAATATTGTCAAATTTTGACATTTCATTCAGAGCAACTTTTTTTTCTAGTTGCAGCAATCTGCGAATTTCACTTGTCATTCGTTGTTTCTAGCAAAACAGAAAAATTGTGAGGTTAAACTCTCATGTTTTGGTCACGCGAATGTGGATTGCGTTCCACATCTGTGGAATATGAATAAAATTTGACAGTTCGCAAGAAATATTCACCTATTCGAGGAAAAATCAGCGAATTGTTAATTTCTTCACAGAAAGTAATTAAAATTTAACTCATTTCCTATTAATCGATAGATAAATTAAGCTATGTTCTTTTGGTATAGTAAAGTTGTCAATTGTGCGCCTTTAAATGTACTAAAAATCGTTTGTTCGTCCATTCGCCGGTCGCTGTACTGTGAATGGACCTGAAAGACCATTTATTGATGTCCGCTGTGTGGCCCGTCATCTGGTTGATATTTGAGGGTCCTCTTGGACATCTGCAGCCACAATAGTGATGTTAACTGATACTGTCCCGTGTTGAGCCAGTCTCCTAGAGGCGAGCGGCTAAACGCCATAGTATCTTCTCAGTTGGTGGCAAACGACCAGGGAATCGATGACGAAATTGACGTTGAGTCAAAACCAGTGTTCCGTGTTCCGTGTTCTTGAAGAGTATAGCATTCTGCTTCTGTTTACTTCACAAATGTCAAAGTCGTGATGACATAAGACGCCATTTGCAAAAAGGAGAGCATCTTCCGATAGAGTGATGACTTTTGGCGGCCCACCTTGTACATACATATGTAGAGAACTTTTAAGAACACAAACACAATTTTAATATAATTTTATCATTCTTAATTTAAACCTGATTATTCTCAGTTTGATATTGTTCATTTTCAACTTGTAATTTGTTGTTCCCAATTTGATATTGTTTATTTCCATTATATGAAATTGATTGCTCCAAATCTGAGCTAACCCCAAAACTATAGGTTTTTTTTCGCTCTGAAGATCAGCTTGGTACTCGCCAAATGTGTTAAATAATTGTTTCACAGTTTTTTTTAGCAATCTAAAAAGAGCATTTTATTCGCTTTCCAAAATTACAAAAGGTAGGACAATAGGTTATACCGTTAGAAATTTCTAGCATCAAATGTGTTTTGGCTCAAAAAATAAATGCGTTTGACCATATGTAACTCGGAATTGTATGAAATTGACCCCACCTCCGTAATACTTTTTTTTTCTTGTATTACCTCAGCTTACAAAACCTGAAATTCTGATCGGAACAATTTGGGGCACCCTGTAGATATTTTTTAGCTGAAATATTGCAATTACAGTAGTGTGTACATATTGTTATTAAAGCGATTTAAATTTTGCTAGTTCACAAGGGGAACACAAGGGGAACACAATTACGCCTTAAAATGGGCCTTAAAATTTGGGTTCCAAAAATATCTGCAAATACATGCTAATTATAAAACGTCACCTTATTCGAAGAATAGTAAGATGCTTACTTATTAATTTTGAAAGCAGATCTTTCAATTTGAGGTCAAAACAGTTTTTGTTCCGTGTCTATCTGCCTATCTATCAGTTTATCGCGACTAACTCAAGAACCACTGAACGAATTTTGATGAAATATGATCAGAAAATCAACAAATCAGGATAGAAATATGCAGGGCGACGTTACAAAAACATCCAAAAACATTCTGCATTAAACGGCCTAACTCAAGAACAATTGCACCCTTCTTCAACCAAAATTGGTTTGTAAGATTTAAATTTCATTAAAATTTCATGGCCTGGAGGCTAGATATAAAAAGTTCTGATTCACACAGCGAAAGCGCTGTGCTTTAATTTTCAGGTGATTTTTTTGCACTCTTAGTAAATTAGCAGCTTAATACTACGTTTTCACTAGATCCAAACGTTCTATGTTCTCATTGCCAACAAATGAGTGCAAAGCATATTTCAAGATACTCTTTTCTTGGCAGCCATTTTTTAAAAGTTTAAATAGATTTTGGTAATTTTTTTCCTGTATCAGAATGGACGTCAAAAATATTAAATTTTTAAATAAAAACATACTGGAAGGTTACAATCCGTCTAGAACGGATCGTGTAATACCCTATACCCTATCTTCTAACTCGTCTCTAATAAAGTGAGTGTCGTTGCTTTTATTCAGAGGATATTTCCGTGGTTTCACAATAAGACTCAACCATCACCCTAAATAGCTTTGGAGAGGTAATAAATGTTTTTCTCAGTTCTAAAGAAAATACCTCCAAAAAGTGGGCGTGGCCATGGAAATTTCAACCTAAGGAAATTTCAAAAATCTTTAAATCATCCTTGTTAATCCACCTAACTCAAGATCGTCTGAACGGATTTTGATGAAATTTGAGTTTCAAATTAAGTAAGGCGTGTCTGGAAACCATCAAAATCGAAAAAAAGCCAGGGAACTTATGGTGTTGTGATTTTTGAAACGTCTTTAAGAAATTTTTTGAGAATTTCTTGTGCGATCAGTTTTTTTCCGCCCGTCCGTATGTCACCAGTTTTGGGCCTTAAATTTTGAGCTAGAAAGATGAAATTTCATACACAAGTTTGAAGCAATACAAGTAAAAAAAATATTTACTTAACAAAATATATAGACGTTGTCATTCTCTACAATGTAAAGCGACAAGCCCACATTTTGTGGGGGTTTTTGCTATTTTTTCTCAAAGTCATTCACGGTGTAGCCTAAGTTTTATTGTGAATATTTCACCACAATCCGATTTTTTACAAATTTGAATTTTCTTCGGGTATACTACCGGTTCACCATATTCCTGGAAATTTTCAGCTCTCCAGGTCAAACGGACACTAGTGTTCCGTTTTATCATTCTGGTACGAAAATATTGTAGTTTTATCGTTATCTAAAACTGTGACGTCATTGTTATTGTAAAAGATTATCTTTAAAACAGAAGGTTGTATGCTTATCATAAGAAAGTAACAAAAAAAAAAAAAATTGGAATGCCAAGCAGACAAGAACAACAAGAAGATTGTGGTAGTCTATCATAACAATGCACCAGCGCTGATTTTTTATGTACATCCCGCGATTGTAATAGACAAGTTCAAGAACTTGACTTTGAATCATTTGGTAGATATGGTATTATCAAATTTTTGTTTTTCGCAATACTTATTGTTTACTCATTGAATCACGGCATTTCAGATTTCTAGGTGTAATGGGAGTCAATCGTAGAAGTATGTTTGGTAATTACGAGTACGAAAGCAACGCAGGTCCGAGTCAAAATTTGATTCCAATTTGAGTAATATTCGGATGAATAGGTAGCCGTAGAGGGCATTGTACAAACTCTGATTAATTAGCATACCTAAATATAGACATAAAAGAAATAAAATTAAAATGTTTAAAACAATAAAAAATAAATAATATGATTAATGCTAAGAGATTGTTAATGGCGATTACACATGTATGTGTCAAGTTCATATTTCTTTTCTAATGTAAATTCAAATGTCTGTACAAACACGTTCGCTAGTGAGCGGCACCACTAATGGAAACGGACATCCTAAAAAGAAAACATAAAACAAACGAAGAGAGGGGTGAAAATTCCATTGAACTACGAGTATCTAGTGGTATTTCCAGGGTACACTACAGATTGCGCATGTGGATTAGAATTGAAGTTAGGGTGCATCGTAACGCACTCATAGAAGCATGTGTCCTTGTATAGTAGTATCACAGGCTGTATTGCGGGTACAAAACAAATATAATAGGAGGGTTGTTTGTGAACAGATGAATGCAGTTTATTTTTTCAGGTACAGTTTAGCTATCCCTCTTACCTGGGAGATTTGTGATTGTCTACTTACGAGTAACTTGACAAGAGTTTGATAGTTTACAGTTTACGTGGAAAGTAGTTCATAAATATTTTGCACTTCTTACCTGAGGTTAAGAACAGTCATAGTCTCATTAGTTTCTCATATTTCAAATGAATGTAATACACATCATCACTTAATATTCATTCCCGGCAAGGCTGTAAGAGATGACAAGCACAAGACAGAGAATCGATTAAGATGCTCTGCTCAACAAATTGTCGGATTTATGTGAACGTCAAAAAAAAAAAAAAAAAAGCAATCTTTGAACAGAGAAAATAATCCACTTACGCTTGAAATTCTTTAACATTGGCACGCATTATATCTGGAGCAATGTTGAATTTAACAAGTTCACTGTCCGCTGAACCATTCAAACGAACCATGAAGCTGAGTTCATGTCCCACATTTGGGTCAGGAAGAGAGTGCTTTTATTCAATGAACAAATATTTATATACAAATTAATTGATCGTTATTCGAATTCGATTTCGAATTTCAATGACAAACCGGTTGGCAGTTGGAAAATAACCATGAAATGATGAAAGTCATGCGTTGTATAGAGTTGTGGAATGTTAGATAATTTGTTTATCGTAATTATATTGGCCACGTGTTCAAGTTGATCTAAGCATCTTCTCATCTTCTCTATTGCATCTTCAGCAAGTGATTCTAAAAATGTTGATGAACATTTAATTGCCACTCAAAAACTAATAAACTTACTGCGTCTTGAAGCGATTATCTCAAGATTTAGTGTGTGTGTGTTTGGAAAACGTGCTTTTCCTCTTCAATTCTCGATTTAAGCGCGAAAATGAAGGTTGTAAAACTAATCCTAAACTATTTTGACACATACTCGTATGTAATGAAAATTCCCCTCCGATTTGTGTCCTTGACGCGACTCATATTATTCATCATGCTATAAGGGAAAAAAACAAATTTTTCAAATATTCCTTCCCTCCAACCAGCACCCACAATCACTCAAAATTCCACCACCACCACCGTCGCGGTCGTCCACCATTAGACTCACGCAAACGTTTTACATTTCATGTGGACAAATTTCAATTAGTTGCTGATACACTATGCGCTGTGTCGTCTCTTTCTTTGGGCTTAATTAGCTTGGCACAGTGCCAACCGTCCGTCCGCGTACAGAACAAAGTTGTCAATTTGAACAATTAAAGCGACACAGTCGACGAATCATCCTAAACAAGAACCGATAACTATTTTAATATGGTGTATGTACTATGGATGATGCAGGTGATTGTTTTCCTTGTTATTTTTAGGACATGTGAAGTCCTAAAATTGGAGGTGTTACTCACTGTGACACTTCTTAAAAACGAGTCAAAACAGGAGATCTCTTCAACTACACTGTGATGACAATTTTATGTTCCGTTCGTAGGAAACAAACTTAGTCAGAGATGTTTTTAATGATACCACTGTGTAGGCGCGTAGATGCTATGAGATATAAAAAAAAGAAGCTAAATCGTGGGAATTTCCTCTGTTTTCCATGAAAATGTCGAGAGTAATGAAAAATTCATGACATTTTTTTTTTTTTTTTTTTTTTATAAATTGGCGTATTTTTTCCGATTCTAATGGAAGAATTTATGTATTTTCGTTCGAATAAAATTTATTTTAAAATATTATTTATTTTTGAATTAAGAGGAATCTGCGATGAATGTTGTGGTTTACAAAATTTGGGTTAGTAAAACTTTTTCAGGAGATTCCATAAAAATTTTCGAATATATGAGTTGGAAGGAGAGTCATCGTTATTTTTTTTCGTTTGGAAATGCATTTTAGGACTTAACAGGCCGTTCTGGAAGTAATATATTACGAATACCTACTCCCTTTCGCGTATATTTTTTAAAGAGACAAGAGAAAACACAAATTCCTATGTCCTTTGATTCTCTGAAATGCCTTAGCTACAGAGGGAAAAGTCTCATTAACACCATATTGTCGGAGTTATGCTAATGGCTAAAACAAGGACAGAAATGTCTGCCTTCGACAAAATATCCACATTGCCAATATTTTTGGGGAAGACCCATGAGTCTCAAGTCGATTCTTACTACCTCTGTAAATTTCAAACTCGTCCATTAAGATGAAGAAAGTCCGCTACCAAGGTCGGTAACAGTATGGCTTCGGGAGCGCACATTACCAAGACAAAAAAAAAACAAAAAACTTTCCAGAATATTCACGTTGAAAAGCGATATCTCTTAAGTTCGGTGTAAAGTCAGATACTTTGAACGATTTCGAACAACTTTCGGAAAACCAAAAATTTAGATCGTAATACGGTAAAGGAGGGAGGATCGTTAGGGTAAAGTCTAATATTTTGGATACGTTCCTTCTATTTTCAAAAATGTTTGAAGATTCTTTTAGAGAATTTCAAAATGTATAATTCCGATCGTAATAATATTTTTCATACGATGCACAGTTTTCGGTAAATTTTGAAAGATTGCGTAGCTACACTTTTCGAAAACTTAAACCAATTCGCCATCTATCTTGTAGACAATTTTGAAGCCTAAAATCTCGATCGCAAAAATATTTCTCATAGCAAAGAAATGAGCAACGATTTGTTATTAACTTCCGCGTAAAGTCGGACATTTTGGAAGATTGCGTTCCTAAAATTGTGAAAAATTTTTAAAAATTCGGTATACATCAACTTGAAAACCTAAAATTTTGCCCAAAAATAATTTTGTTCGCAGATATTTGCACTAAAAAACGATTTTTTCATCAACGTCGGACATTTTGGAAAATTCTAAAAAATTTGGCATCCATCTTGCGAGAATTGCAGACTAAAATTTAGACCATTATACATTTTTTTCGAAAAATGGACCGTTTTGAGATATTCGCACTAAAAATTATATTTTCATCAACTTTCGGGTAGAGTCGGATATTTTGGAAGATTACATATGAAAAATTAGGCATCTACGAGTATCTTGTAGAGAATTTAAAAGCTAAAAATTTCGACCGTAATATTTTTTTTCACTGTTTTCGAAATATTATTTTTTTTTCATCATCAATATTTTGAAAGATTGTGTACCTTAAATTTTGGAAAATTATGAAAAATTCGTCATCCACCTTGTTGAAATGAACGATGCAATTTCCCAATGTTCCAGAGTACTACATTATTAGTCTTTAGGCCCACATTTTTTGTGCACAATTCCTTTTCATATAAAAGCAACGTTAGGACCTTTGATAAAAAAAAAGAAAGCAAACAAAAATGTTACGAAGTTTTTAGGTGAACCGCCAGCAGGTTGTAGCCTTTTATGATGCCTACAATTGCAATCTGCTGAGCGCGAGGAGGCATTTTTTTTTTCTATAACTTCCTTGAAATGCTGCATGATGAGAGTGCACTCAATTTTTTCGAGTTAATTTATTGGCCTTTTCATATCCAAAGGCACCTCTGTGTCCTTGGATCTAATAGAGTGTGACGTGATTCGAGGTGAGAAGCTTTAGCTCGTTGCGACAATGTTTTGCTAAAAAGTTGTTTTAAAGGTGCGTGGGAACGCCCTTGGTTGTTTTAAAAGAATGATTTTTGGTTCTAGTTGTGTTGGTGGAGTATAGACGCGTTTTTGGCATCAAATACGAAGGTACTAACAAGAGTTTGCTTAATTGGTTTAAAAAAAAAATAAAAAATTTCAGTTTATCACTTTTCATCATTTTCAATTTCTCTATATAATTTTTATTTATTTCAATACATTCGCGGCATGTCTACCCCGAACTGTAACGTCGTCTAAAGTAAAGAGTCACCCTTTGAAACCTTCCTTAAAATCGTCTTTTTGGAGCATCGCAATTTCGGCATTGACTGCATTGATCACTTGCTCATTGGAACTGAAAACATCCCCTCAGATTTGTTTTTTTTATTTTTGTGAACGGACAGAATTCATAAAGCGCTAGGTCCGTGGATAAAGTGCTAAGCAAATTTCATTCATACCTGAGAGCGCCAGAAATTTGTAGCGACGAAGTTCTTCTTTTGTGGTTAACAAGTTTCAGTATATGTATTAATTAGGAGTTGTCGTCTGACCAGTTTCCAGGGGAATAATAGCGACAATTTTAATCTTGGTGAAGTACATACACTCTGGGACAAAATTATAAGACGCCTCCACAAATTTTTAAGAAAACAAATTTTACGTAACATTTATCACATCTGATGGAATCATTAGGTAACAGGAGGTATTTAGACCGCACTGCCGTAAAATAATTTTTGGAAATACCCTTAATTTTCTTATTTTGGAGGAAAAACCGAAAACTAGGGCATGTTGATCATTTTATGTCGATACTTCCTTAAGTTTAAGTAAACATTGGTGAAAATATTAGGTGCGCAACTAAGTTGTCAAAAGATGGCTCCAACAGCTGGTCGATTTTGACATATACAAAACGTCATGAACCGAGTTTAGACATATGGCAAACAAACTGTTTTGACACATTAGTGATTTTGTTTTGGCGTCATATACTTTTGGTTTGCTTTGATTGGTTCCGTCGCTTCAAAGACGGTGAATTTGATGTTGACGACAGTCCGCGTGAAGGAAGGCCAAAATCCTTCGAAGACGCTGAGGCATTGCTCGATAAGGATCCGTGCCAAACGCAAGAACAGTTTGCTTCAGCATTAGGAGTTACCCGTTAAGCCATTTCCAAGCGATTGTATGAGTTTGGAATGATTCAAAAACAAGGAACTTGGGTTCCTTATGATTTGAAGCCAAGGGACGTTGATCGTCGATTTTTTGCCTGTGAACAACTGCTCCAGTGGCAAAAAAGGAAGGGTTTTCTTCATCGCATCGTGACGGGTGATGAAAAATGGATTCATTACAGCAACCCAAAGAAAAGAAAGTCATGGGGACTGCCCGGTTATGCTTTTACGTCGTCGGCTGCGAAGATTATGCTGTGTATTTCGTGGGACCAGGTCGGTGTCATTTATTATGAACTGTTGAAACCCAACGAAATCATCACTGGGGAACGGTATCGACTTCAATTGATGCGATTGAACCGAGCACTGCATGAAAAACGGCCACAATACGAGCAGAGGCACGAAAAAGTGATTCTACAGCATGATAACGCTAGGCCTCACGTTGCCAAACCCGTTAAAACCTACCTGGAAACGCTCAAATGGGAAGTCCTACCCCACCCGCCATATTCCCCAGATAATGCCCCATCCGATTATTACTTGTTCCGTTCGATGGCACATGGTTTGACTGATCAGCAGCTGTGCTCAGATGAAGGCATCAATAAATGCCTTGATTCGTGGATAGCCTCAAAAGATGAACACTTTTACCGTAACGGTATTCGAGCTCTGCCAGAAAGATGGGAAAAAGTTGTAGCTAGCGATGGGCAATACTTTGAATGATTCATTTGTAACCATTTTTTCACAATAAAGTTGCATTTTCATCAAAAAGAACTTAGTTGCGCACATAATAGTTGTGCTCTTTTTTTTTTTTTTTCAAAAAAAGAACAATATGGGACGCGGACAAATTTTAAAATCAGCTGAAGTGCATACAATTTTGAAATTTAGGAGTGGAGGCTAAAGTATTGCAAAAATATCAAGGTCAATGAAGAAAAGTCGAACAGTAGTGATAGATTTAATAAACGATCTCGAAAATTATGACAAGAGAAAGTCTCCTGGAAGACCACCATCATTAACTCCTAGAGAAAAACGTGCAATTTTGCGGGGGAAACTTTAAATTCTTCTTCGAGTCTTTCGTCAAATCGCAGCTAACGCGGATGTTAAAACCAACATAAAAAGTACGGATCCGAGTTTTACAACAAAGGGCACATTTCAGAAGCGAAAATTGCTTTGGAAGCCACATTTAACTGAAGCTCACAAAAAGTGCCATTTAGAATTTGTTCGCAGCCATTGCCATTGGAAGAAAAAGTGGAGAAAGGTAATATTCACAGATGAAAAAAAGTTCAATTTAGATGGACATGATGGTTGGGATTACTATTTACACGATCTGCGTAAGGAACGACAAATTTTAACTCACCGTCAAATTGGAAGGAGTTCTGTAATTGTATGGGCTACAACCGGTGGACCGAAATAAAATTAGTCACTGGCAGAATTAACAACACCAGATATATTGAACTTACTAACGAACAAATTAAGAGGTTTGCTTCAATTATTGCTGAGGAAAACTTTATTTTTCAACAGAATAATGCCGGAATCCATACTTCCCGCCAAGTCAAGGAGTACTTTAATTCGATAAAACACTTGACTTGAATATAATTGAGAACATGTGGCGAGAGCTTGCCCTGCAGTACAACAATATTGCGGGATTAAAAGAATCCATTAGTACAAAATGCGACAAGATGGATCAAAAATTGTTTAAAAGTATGCCTAAGTGGTTAGAAGTTGTAGAAAATAAAGGAGCCAGCACCCATTACTAATAAAATAAAATATTTAAGTTTTCATGTTGTTATTTGATTTTTCCCTCAAAACAAGAAAATTAAGGGTTTTTCCAGGAATTATTTTACGGCAGTGCGGTTTAAATACATCATCGCTTGTTACGCTACAGGCTCACGGTTCGAATCCTGATGTCAATAATCATCTATTTATTTCGCATGAAATAAATAAAAAGTCGATCAATTGCGAAAGCTTATGTCAACTCTACTGCGTAGGCATAAGACTGGCAGTAGGGCGGTCATATGGCTAAAATGCAACTTGATCGTGATGATGACATCAGAAGGACGAAAAAAAATACTGTGAATCATGAGCTACGGCAAAAGCAAAAACAAACAAGCTCCCCAGTTATCTGGACAGCCACCCTTGGAGTTCACTTAATCTTAATACCAGCCGAGTTTCAAACCAACTACACCAATCTGTCTTTCTCTCTGTCTTCCCCTTTCCTCAAAACGCCCGTGTCCTAAAGTTAGTATAAGGGTATTCATAACCCCTTTCACACGTGCAAATTATAAAAAAAAAAAAAATGTTACCTTTTAATGATTCAATAATAATAATAATATTTTGACGTTAACAGCCCAATGCATGGCCTGGCCTAGCTTCTCACGAATGATTGGGACCTACAGTTTTACGTCATTTCCGAAGGGCAATTTTTTCGATTCATAGAAGCTTCTCATGACAGTTTTACTCTCGGATGTTTGTCAGACGTTCGCGAGAGGTGAGACCGTGAGAAAACATTATTTATTTTATTTTTTTTTTGTTTTCTTGGATTCGAACCTTGAACCTCTCGCTGAGTGATCGCGCACTTAACCACTGAGCCACGGACCTCACTAATGATTCAATCAGATTTGGCAAAACTTTATTTTTCTTAAGAATTTGTTGGGGTGTATTAACATTTTGTCCTGGAGTGTTTATCGACAGCATCCCTTTTGTTACTATTTTTTTTGTTGTCTCGCTATAACTGAGGGACTTGCAACTTATGGACTCCATACCATGGTCTTCTGTTTACTAGGTGGGGTGAAAGTAACCTCCTTGACCGCCAGAATGCGCTGCTACTGCAAAAAAGGTTATGGTGCCTTGAAGTCCATTCATATTTAGACAGACATGCCAAATTTCAGTGCGATACTGTCTTTAGTTTCGTTTTGACAGCTGATTGTTGTTGACGTGTTTGGCATCATGTTGCGTATGGACAAAAACGATTTTCGTTCTCTCATAAAACATTATTTTTTGAGAGGCAAAACGGCGAAGGAAACAAAAGAAAAGTTGGATAAATATTATAGGGCTAATGCTCCGTCAGATTACACCGTCAAATATTGGTTTCGAGAGTTTCGTGGTGGCCGCAACTCCACTACCGATCAAGTCCACAGCGGCAGGCCCTCCGATGCGGTTACAGAGGACAATGTCAAAAAATACATGAAATGGTGTTGGCTGACCGGAAAATGAAGGTGCGCGAGCTAGCAGATACCACAAAGATTAGCACTGAGCACACACGCCATATTTTGGGCAATATTCTGCATATGAAAAAGTTATCCTGCCGCTGGGTGCCGCGCATGCTCACTCCTGACCAAAAACACGAACGCGAGAGCACTTCGAAAGAGTGTTTAGACTTGCTGATGCGGAATCGGGCGGACTTTTGGCGTCGATTGGTAACTGTTGATGAAACCTGGATCCACTATTACACACCAGAGAACAGAATGAGTGCCCGGCAATGGACTGAAACCGGCACGAGTGCTCCGAAGCGGCCGAGGGAGGCTCATTGGGTCGGAAAGGTTTATGGCGTCGGTTTTCTGGGATTGTCATGGCACACTCTTTGTGGACTACCTCGAAAAAGGAAAAACCATCAACAGCGAGTATTACTGTGCATTATTGGAACGATTGAAGGCCGAAATCGCTGCAAAACGGCCTCACATGAAGCGAAAAAAAATTTTGTTTTTGCAAGACAATGCGCCGGCGCACAAGAGCATCGCAACCACGGCTAAAATCAATGACTTACGGCTCCAATTGCTGTCGCATCCACCGTATTCGCCCGATTTGGCTCCCTCGGACTATTATCTCTTCCCAAACCTCAAAAGATGGCTCATCAATAAAAAATTCAGCTCACGCGAGGAAATCATCGACGCCACGGAGGAATATTTTGCAGACCTTCCGGAAAATTACTTTTCGGACGGGATCAAGAAGTTGGAAAATCGCTGGAATAAGTGTATCAAGCTAAAGGACTATATTGAATAAAATAAAAAAACATTTAAAAAAAAAATGTTTTTTCATTCCCAAGGAGGTTACTTTTCACCCCACCTAGTAGTTGCCGTGTCGTACTTGTCGAACCAATATTAATTATAGTATTTGTTACTATTTTATTAAAATGTATAAGTCGGGCTGGACTCTCAGTTTTCAAATTTTTCCAGGAAATATTGGACAAAATGTTTCTTCGAATATTTTATCCGTAGGTGTGATTTAATATTAGTGTCATAGCCATGGCATTCGAGCTCAGTTTATCGTCTGTCATTTCCTGGATTGTTCTTTGATATTCGTCAATTTTTGCCTTCACCTGGGCCACGTTTGTATCATCGGTCGAAGAAATGGGAAGACATATATGAGGTTCGTCCTCCACAGAAAAATGTTCAGTCTGGAATCTTTGAAACCACTTGGAAACAGGTACAAGGGATGGTGTATTCACTTCATATGCAATTTGGTATTCTTGGAAAATTTGCACTGGCTTGAGTTCGCATCAAAATCCGAAGAGAATGGCAAAGCGGTGGTATTTCTACCGACCTTACATCACTAATTTTACGTTTTCTCTTCTCCAGACTATACGAAATCGACAAACAACCTTTCTTTTTTTTCAAAAGCTAATAAATTAACATTTACTTAGCCAACTAGTTTTTGAGATCATCATAAAAAAACAATCTCTGTCTCTTTATAACATCAGTATAGATCAGCACTTCTTTTAATATAAACATTTCGTATTACCCTGTTTATAAATCATAGCAACTAAATATTTTAATCGATTTCGCCCACGCAAAAACGAAAACAAAAAAATCTTTACGTACCCCGCACTCGTGGTCTATAAAAAACGAAATTAACATTTACTTCTAGTTCAAAATAAAATACCTAAACATGCTTCTGATCATGGCTAGACTACGAATTCTGACCAATGTGGTGGACATGAACTCGTGTACATAAACATCCTTGACCAAAATGTAGTTCAGCAAATGATGATCTTGGTGGTTTCGACTTTGATCTGCTATATTTAGTGCTATCGATTTTTTATGATATACTGTCAATTGAATACATTCATTTGGCATTTTCTCATGTCCTTCTTGCGACTGCTCTGAATAAACAAAATCTTGACCTTTAGTGTACTTAAATGTTTTTTTTTTTTTTTAAACACGAACAACACCTAGTAATCGGAATGCAGGAAGGCGCTTGTTTTTTTATTCCATTCTTTCCTGCCACCTGTTCAAAGAGTGTACACAGCACCGCCACGTTCATATCAGTGTAGGTTTCGAAACAATTAATTCAAATTTACTCAACCATCAGTGCAGGCATTTATAATTTCTTTTATTGGTATACTTCCCTAAAGCAGCTTTCGCAAACATGCATACACAACCGAGTGAATGAGCGAGCAAGATCGTACAGCTCAGCGTGCATAAATGTTGATGAATTTTCCAAAAGCAAACAATCTCGTCTCGGAATGATAAATTTATTTAAGAAAACACATCAATTGAAAACACATCTATCCACCCATGGTGCTCTGGTCGACCCATTCGAGAATATGCAATCAACTAATGTCTGGTTTTGTTACGTTTTTCAATAAATTTCATTACCATGTCCAGACGGTAGGGGATGGTGCAGGGATTTAGCTAGGATGAAGCAAAAAGGCACTCATTCAAGATTTCTGTTTACGCCAATAGTTTTCGGTTTTAATTACATTCAGATGATTGCAATTGAATTGCTCACATTGCCGCGTCGTGAAGATGGTATAACAGATGTTTTATTCCTGGAAAAATGCACATTCAGTACATACATCAAAGGAAGATTAATTGTGAGTGCATTGTTTAAGGAATGCACATGAGGTAGAAATTTATTATTATTTAAATATTTTGTAATTGAAATGACAGAAAAATATGAGGATCAGGCACGGGGTCAGAATGAGATATTACCCGAGCTATGTTTTCACCAGATGCAAATGTGTTACATATTAGTAGACATGTTAGAATCAATGTAATTACTTAGTCGCACTTGGAGAAGTCTTAGTTAGTACTAAGTGTTCTTTTAGTATACTCTGGTACATAACAGTTTGGTTGTATTAGGATGTCCCATAAATAATGCGGATATTTGTGTGCCTTATTCAATTAACAAAAAAAAATCAGATCATTTTCAGTCGTCCTAATATCAATCCTAATGATGACCTAACGTACTAGTAACTGCTCTAGGCTATCCTGAAAAGATGGTAATCGCTGAAGGCAGTGTCAGGAGAGTTCTTTGCATGATCCATACCTACCCCATACCTACGTATACATCAGCTAGTGATCAATGCTTTCTTTAAGAACTTCTTCCAATGAGCTGTTTGTCCATCCGTATATCACCACATTTTGAGCCTTAAATTTAGAGCTAAGAAATTTGGTATATTACCTTCTTAGGACCCGAAGCCGTCAAAAAAAAAAAAAAAAAAAAAACAGCCCACAGACACTCCCACTTTTTAACAAAATGCCCTTTTATAAATATTTTTATTAGAAACTGAAAAATATCGTCTTAACGAAGACGTTCACATTTTATAGAATTCGTCCATACACGCCTACTTTTGGGACGGCGTTTTCTTCCAAAAAGCGTATTTCGCTTTCTCAAAGCTATTTACCGTGATGATTAAGTCTTATTGTGAATATTCCACCAGAATCCTTGACTTTCGGTTACAAATGGTAACCGCCACGCCCACTTTCTTCTTAGAAAAAGTCTTAGCCACGAATTTATGTGGTAGAGTCTCTTAAAAATTGAGAGAATATCCTCTTAGTAGAAAGATTTCACTGCATTTGGACCAAATGATTTACAATGCCATCCCTGATAAAGTAATCAGGGATGGGTTAGAAGATGAGGGATATGGTGTCACAGGGATTGTAGCTTTTCTTCCGGATTTTTTTATGCAGCAGTTATTAATTGCACGAGGCATGCTGGAAATATAGACAGAGAGAGAGAGAGAGAGAGAGAGAAAAAAAATAATAAGATATAATAAACACTTTTGTTCCATGTCTGTTGTTCTTACTCGTCCTTGTGCAAGAACCATCCATCCATGCTAGAACCATCCATTTATGCAAGAACCATTCATCAGGATCTCTTCAGCCCGCGATAGCGTACGCGGACGATTTGACCTAAGATCGACGTTATTGCAACACTCTTGCAGCGTGACTTCGATAAGATTCAGCGATATTGCGAAGACTGGAAGTTGAAGATCAACCTTCAGAAGTAGGAAACCATTCTATTCAGAACGCCGTTATCTCTGGCCTCTAAGAAAGAAAGAATTGGCGAAAGTTCTCTATCGTTGGACAGCAAATTAACAAATCTACATGATGCTGCTCTGGGCAGAGCACGAACTGCCTTCGTCCTTACAAAAAAGACTTTTTTTATAGCAAGCATATTTTCGTTTAAAAATTGTCAATGGTGTTTGGGTAGGAGCTGGGGTGCGCCTAACTTAAGAACTCTTGATGGGATTTTGATGAAATTTCGCTTTCTTGCGGTACATTATGTTGATTACTTATTTTTCATTCTTCATTCCGTTACACATGTACCTGCATTCGTGAAAAATGTCAGCTCTCTAGATTAAACAGTTCAAAAGTTAAAAGCCTGTGACAGACAGACAGGCAGACATTTTTTAAACGTTGATATATTTTTGATAACAGTAAATTTAATTCAGCGTTTAATACCCCGGTGAAAGAAAAAAAATATATGTATTAATTACACTTGAATAGGGTCATTGATTTGATTTCGACTGTATAATGACCAAAATGTTTTTATCAACTCGTGATCTCTGAACTTCTCTGTCCAGTTCAGGTGATAAGTTTATTTGATTTGCTGGTGATGTATAAGTATTTCCAAGAAATGAAATAAAATTGTCATCATTCTCGTAAATAAGATTTGATACTCGTGCACAATCACATCTTTTTCCGGATTTTTTAATCCATGTTATTTACAGGAAAAGGCCAAATTATTAGGTACTTTATCTGGATCCGTCTTCACCCAATTAGTGTGTAGAAAAACAATTTGATTTATTTGTTTTTGTATCCGAAAATACACGATTACGAAGGACAAATTAAATTTGTCATTCACCTATTCACAATGTAAAGGGTTATTCATTTTGAGGTTGGGATTTCACATCTCTGCCATATGGCAGCTGTCAAATCCATCTGTCATTCATAGTGACAGGTAGTTAGTTCTTGCCTTGACATTTTACAATATGGATCATTTAACCACCGCTCAATGCATTCAAATTGTTGCCTCTTACTAAAAAAAATAACAATTCTGTAATATCTGTGTATCGCGATGTTAAGGACCGATTATAGTCGTCATATGGGTAGTTTTTGAAAAACGACGCGGGCGCCACTGAGACGGTAAATTCACTGCACTATGGTCATATGATTACCAACTTTGTTGACCTGAGATTGAAGACATTGATGTGAGCTACATGTGTTTCTGTGCAGGCAATCCCCAAACTTTGGAGCACTTAAAAACCAACATCCGTGAAGTTATGGCTATAATACAGCCAGAAATGCGAGTCATCGAACATTATCTCACAAGAATCGAAATTTGCAAAAACTCCCGTGGCGGCCATTTACCCGACGTTGTATTCAATGGCATTGTCCAAAATGTAAAACAGTAAACAAATGTCATTGAAATCTTTAATACTTTTTATTTTATTTAAATTTGAAATCCTAAAGCACAAAATGAATAAACCTGTTGTATGTACGTAAAGTAATGCAAGGCAACAAAAAACAAGTAAAAATCACTAAATATTCAAAAAAAAAAAAAAAAGGCGTGAAGAAACTGCACAAAACAAATTGTTAAAATGCAATTCGAACATCTTCCGAATGTGTTAACAGATTAGTGGCAGCAACTTGTTTGATTTATAGTATCAATAAAAATTATTTTTAGTGCTACCCGCTTAGTTGAGAGCGGAGGCGAACCCAAACGAATATCTTACATTCATAAAATTTTTAGAACATTGATGAATTGCCAAAAGAATAATATTTTGCTTGTATACCTCTTGCGTCCACCAGTTAACGGCTGGTGCCGCCGCTGGCTTGGCGTTTCCTTCTAATGGTGTGCGGTAAAAAATAAAGCATTTCCCCTTCTCCTCTTTAATTTCCTGTGTTGTGTTTTCTTTTATCTTCATATTGTATTTATTTAAAAAAGAAATCGTTAAATATATTTATATTAACATTTTCGAAAATAAGACGTAAAACATTGCAGTGTTTGATTTTTTTTTTTTTTTTTTTTTCTAAACGCACATTGCTCTGGTTGTTGTATTGTTTTTTGTTTAATGGCAATAATTTTGACGGCTGAACATATTTTTGCTAAAAATAAACAAAATAAGATATATACACAGCAGAGAGGGCATAGAAGAAGAGCAATTAAAAAGAAAAATAAATAACTTTGGCGAGTATGTATAAGATGGGTACAGTGGTGGTTACAATTATGGGCAGCGTCAGCAACATAAAATGAAAAAGGTTCTTGAATAAGTTGTTGAAATCGTTGCTTGCATAGACATATCTATTTATTAGTCTATGCACGAGCAGCAATGGCCTGACGAAGTTCAGTGAATAGCGACTTAGAGATTTCATCAGAATTATTTATATTTCAACTCTAAACATGAACAAAAGTTGAAATTTCAAAATTCTTTCCCTGAAAATATGACTTTTTAGTGTACTAGAATGGTATAAACGGAACACTAATGGATTCAATACGGTGTCTGTCTGTGCGTCTGTCACACGCTTGTAACTTTTGGACTGTTTGAGCTAGAGAGCTAAAACGTTGTGCAAAAATAGAAGGTGTCTTTTGAGAAAAAAATAAATTGTATACCCCCCCCTATCATGTGACATATTAAATTGATACGTCTGAACTTCTAATGAGTCCAAAAATATCTAGTCATGTTATAAATACTAGTAGACGTTTAAACGCACTCATCGTGAATGTAGTACTGAACGCATCCATTCTATGTTGACAGGTATTCAATGAGTGACATTTATACTCAGTTAACGCGCAAACGTTTGTAAATATGAGTGGGGAGATATTGAAAACTGTGTTGTGGTAATTGGCCTCCACAAGTGTAATATGGGAAAGAGGCGATATTTTCCGGATCTTGCGACCTCTTAGAATCTCCCGGAATTTTGTGTATCGAACTGTTAAATTGTTTGAGGACACTGGTGGAGTAACTGACCGTTAAAGATCCGGACGCCCTTGCACTGTCAGAACTCTAGAGGCGATCGAAGCTGCTAAAGCCAGGATTAAAAGGAAACCGCTGCGAAAGCTGAAAATCTTGTTACGAGGAATGAAGATATCACAAAAAACCATTCCTCACATAATCAAACAAGGTTTGGAACTTAACGCATATAAAAGACACACTGGGCACTCACTCACAGCCCAATTAAAGCAAAACCGGAATGAAAGATCGGTTTTTTGCCGGTGCGCGCAAAATGGTCATAGAGAAATTTTGTTCACGGATGAAGAAATTTTTACTATTGAGGAATCGTTCAATAAGCAAAATAACAGAGTCTATGCCCGGTCATCTAAAGAAGCATCAGAACTCATTCCACGAATCGAATGCGACAGCTCATATTTGGTATTGGTTGTCCTAAATTTCCGCACCTACAAGCGTTGTTTACGTTGACCTGTTAATCCTGTTAACGTCAGATAGTTCGTTGAACTTTTTTCTTGAAAAATAATTGGTTGATTTGTGTATATCCCTTTCCCAAGTGCGTAGAAAAGTCCTCAAGTCAATTTAAATAGATTCACCAATCCAAGATTCAGTATCGATTCACTGCAAAAGAACTATTATGGTTATGACCAATAAACTGTCGTTTCTCATTCTTACAACCTCGTTCCACGTACCATATAACCGAAAGAAACGGACGGAAAATAAATTACAAACGATGGTGACAGTGGGTCTCGCTGATCGAGAGTTGATGATTTTGTGATGAAAGCTTCTTTATCCGTTTCAGGATAACATAATAAGTCGATTGATGTCTTCAAATTTTGGATGTTAATCCCCTAATAAGAAAAAAAACATTGAAAACGGATAAGTTTTTCTAAGCGATTTCAGCGTATAATTCTATAATTATTTTTACGTGCGGCATGAACTTCTGATAATTGCTTAACTTATACAAAACTTACTTAGGTTCGGGGTGGATCTGGAGCTCACCCAACAAGGGATCCAGCCAGTTCGATCTTGTTCTAGCCGCATCCAGTTTTGCATACGAAGTTGACTCAGGCCACCTTAGGTGAGCTCCTTCTTTACTGAACCTTTCAGGGCCGGAGCGTTGATGTCCATTCGCTCTACATGTCCTAGCCATTTCAGGCGATGAATTCGAACCCTTCTAGCCAGGCCGATGTCTCTATATTACCGGTAAAGTTCGTAGTTGTATATTTCCCTCCATACCATACCTTGTCGATACAAACGGGACAAAAAATCGCTCCATGATTATTGGGGTTGTAAAGTTGCAGAAGATTGTATAGAGTCCGTGAGAGGGCTAAGCCCAAAGAAACAGAGGTTGGCAAGAATAATCCTTCGCTTGGTATTCGAATTTACAGCAGAGCCCAGGTAGACAAAATCCTTAACTAATTCAAAATTTTAACTGTCTAGTGTGACGTTCTGTCCAAATCGCTGATTTTGACGATAGCTGTCAAGTCCTCTTTAACCGCTATGCCAATTTTCGCCACTTCTGTTTGAATACTTACAAATCTTCTCTGAAAAATTACCCATTCAACAGAGTAAACAGCATCGAAATCGATTTAGTCGTTCTTGAGTTACATCGCTACAACGTGTAAAACGGAGCAACATATTTTCGGGCTATTTTAACAACTCTGCTCCAAGACCTTCTGAAAATTACCCACCTCATCGAAAGCCATAAATATTGATCCTCGCTATAGATATTGACGTGGGCACTAATGACCGAAAAGTTTCAATGATAAGCAAAACAACGTTTTCCCCTTTTTTACTCATTTATTTATAATTATTTTCTGTCGTGTGTAATGCAAAAATCCTCAAAAAAAAGAGTACACACGCGGCTTTTTAAAATCAGAGACCTTCTCTGTGCACAAAAAGCTGAAAATGAAATGTACATCTACGAGTACTCGTATGTGCCACACATACAGAACATTTTCCGCCGTTTGGAAAACAGTGCTAAGGACTTTTGCGTCGATTGATTGACAATTCATATTTTTAAAAATTCGCTGACGTCTGTCGTTCGACACACCATGCGAGAGAACATGAGAGTTTGGTTTGGCTTTGCATTTACTGCTAAATATGTCGCGCAAAGTTAGTAGATCATCCTGCATGACAACGTGGCTTGCAGTTCTAGAACACAAAATGATGCCAATACTGAAAGTCGATTGTTTTAGTCAGATTAGTATTGAAAAGTCTAAGAAAAACGGAAAGATTACTCATAGGAAATGACTATTAGACAGCTTTACGGGATTTATTGCGAAATACTTAATAGATTAGCCTAGTTAGCTAGAAATTAATTGCTTTAATGTAGACAGCTCTGAATTTCTAGAAAAAGAAGACTATCGGAGAAGATGCGTGAAGAGGTACTAAGAGGAGATGGGGATAACCTCTTAATGATGTTTGTGTTTATTGATTCGAGGGAAATGTGAATATAATTGCTTTATAGTTTCTATATTTCTTTAGTAATCAATGAGAACATATGGAGGCAGCAGAGATTATTGGAAACGTGCGTACGTTATGCAAACAAACGATCTTCATCTCTTTTTTTTTCTCCCCCCTCTTTTGCAGTTAAGTAGAAGATGTAAACAAATTTCAGTGTGGATTGGAAAATAATAATTCAATTGTTTTTGATTGCTGGGAAATGTATCTTTATCTGAAGGAGATTAATATCCCGTTGTGAGGAAAAACATTTAGCATGGAGGTGAGAAACCACCCCAGGTGCTGGTTTTGTGAGAAGGTCAAGTTTGCTTACTTTCTGTAGAAATAAACTATGAATAATTTTTATGGAAATTTTTGGTGATAAAAACTTGTTAGATTGAAAAATCCTTGGGATGGCCCGGGGACTACAACACGTGTGGTAAAGAGCTAAGGCAGATCTTTGGTGCTTTTGAGTTTGGAAGGACGAAGTCTTTTTTTGTATCCTACTGTATGTAAAAGGGGAGGGGTTATTTTTTTTTAAACAAACTTGTCTCAGGAAAGGAGCTCCGAGATGCATATAATACCGTTGGCAACTAAGTAATTGCCAATTTTTTTAGATAAATAAAACACATTTTTTTTTAAAATACCACGAATAAACTTTAATCAATGATATATTTACCATTTTGTTCGATGACCTTTTGCCATCTTTCTGGCAACTTCATAATTCCACGTTTGTAGAACTTGTGATCTTTATCGGCAAAAAACTGAGTCAAGTGCGATTTCACAGCGTCATCATCATTGGAAGTTTTACCATCCAAAGAGTTTTACAAAGATCGAAATAAATGGTAATCTGATGGAGCAAGGTCAGGGCTATATGGTGGATGTAACATCAATTCCCAACCAAGCTCTAATAATTTTTGGCGAGTGACCAAAGATGTATGTGGCCTAGCGTTGTCCTGGTGAAAGATGACACCTTTTTGATGGACCAACTCTGGTCGTTTTTCGTTGACCGCTGTATTTAATGTCCAGTTGTTGACAGCACATATCCGAATTGATCGTTTGATTCCTTGGAAGCAGCTCAAAATGCACCACACCTTTCCAATTCTTCTTTTGGTGGAAATCAGCTTTCGAGGTGGATTGTGCTGGCTCATCAAGCTTGAACCAAGATCGTTTTCGATTGACGTTACTGTAAACAATCCATTTTTCATCGCCAGTGATGATTCATTTCAAAAAAGGGTCGGATTCATTGCGTCTAAGATGCAAATCGCAAGCGTTGATGCGCTTCGTTAAATGAATTTCTTTCAAATCATGTGGAACCCAAATATCAAGCTTTTTAACGAGTTTCATACGTTTTAAATGTTTCTCAATCGCTGTATGTGACACATTTAACTTCTCTGCTACCTCTCGTACAGTTACATGACGATCCGACTCGATTATGGCTTTAATTTGATCATCATCAAGCTCATCTGGTTGACCTGATTGTTGTTCATCTTTCAGTGAAAAATCTCCGGAACGAAATTTGTCAAACCAATTCAAATATACATCACGTAATTTTTTAGCAGCTTGCGCTGCGTTCTTTCCTTTACGGAAATAAAAAAGTAAAATATGACGAAAATGCTCGTTTTTGCACTCCATATTAAAACTGACGCCAAACTAATACGTTTTCACAAAAATACGCACAATTTGCTTCTAAAGCAAAGTAAGACTGACAGCTAACAAATGTCAAAAGGAAACACAATATGTCATTGACAGAAGCCATTAAAAAATATGGCAATTTCTTAGTTGCCAACCTGATATTTCACCGGTCGTCTGTCCGGTTGTGTGCCCGATGGTTGGATGGTTAGGTTGTGTGCCCGATGGTTGGATGGTTAGGTTGTGTTAGGTGACTGTCCCTGTTGAGAGCAAAGAACTCACTTACTCGTAGACCAAATGTTGGGTCCAATATGATTCCACATATAAATACCGGGTTACCAGCGCCAGGAAACTTACATTGTGAATTTAATTTTAAGCGCTAAGGTCTTCGTAAAAGTTTATAGGGCAGAACATGTGCATAAATGGTGAGTTATCATTCCTTCATCCTCCTTGCACCTACGGCTCCTACAAAAATCGTTGGACAGTTGGCATGTCTTTCTATCAGATAGTTCCCGGTCAGGACTCTTAATATAAAGCTTAGGCCTTTTTCAAAGAATGACAACTTTTCTTTGTTTTCAAATTTAGCGTCCTATTCCACCAAACACCTATGCAACTTCTCACAAACATTATAAAAGTGTAAGTTAGTTCCAAAATATGCGGGGTTTTTGCAAGAAAAGTAAAAAGAATTTACAACAATACTGCAAAGTGCTAAGTGAAAAGTTGCAAAGTTTTTTTGTGATCTGCGTCAGCGAAAGACTAGTACTGCTGTTTGTCATTCTTTTGGCTGCATTCCTTGGGAGTATCTCATTCACTACTCAGAGCCACAGTAGTGGTGATAGTACCCCACCCTGCGGAGTGCTTCTGTAAGCTGACTTTCTTTTTAGACGACATCTCAGCTCGGCATGGCTGAGAATGTTTTCTAACATTTGCTCAATTCAATATCCAATGCAACTATTAACCTTTAGGTTGAGAAGTGCAGAAGATATACATAGATTCTGTTCTAACATTGTTGAGAGTTCTTTCAATGTCAAGGAAATGTATCAAAGTCTCCAGATTTTTCTTCGCGATATGCATGCTGGAAATTTGTTCCTATAACGTTAATCAGTCTTTCCAGGGTCTTTAAGAGAAAGGGCGATATGTTGTTTGGACGGAATGCCTTAGGGTATGTATTGTACATACGATAGGTCTTACCAGGTAGGTAGATAAGATCTTTAGCCGCTTCTTCATGGCCAATTCATTGCATAGTCCCCTACTTCACAAGAAGATTATTAATTTGCTAATGGGTCGTATAACGCATCAAAATTTTTCGACTGGTTTATGGGCCAAAGAAGACCAACTACATTACGGAAATTCAAGTTGTGAGTATTATATTTAGCAAATAGGAAGCTTACTTTGCGCTATAGGCTCTTCAAATGAATAACGAAGGACTGATTTAAATATATTTGAATCCGAACAACTTGTTCCAGAACATTTTGGTGCGAAGACGCTTAGTTCTGAATCCAGTACATTCGCGATTCATGTCCACCTTACGGACATATTGTATCTAATATCAGAACCAATTAGGTAAATTTGTTTCTTTCAGATAGATGTCGCTATTTGGCGGATGTGTTTGGCTTTTGCCAACTCTATTTTAGGACGATTTTCATGTGTTATGGGACGCGAATATTACATTTGTAATATTCTTTCTTCTTTATTTCTTCTTTATTCAATATATTACCAAGAACCAAGACCAGAGAGTTCACACTATTTAAAAGAGAATAGATTTCGTCCCCTAGATCGGTAGTGCATAATCCTGTTGCTACCTATAAAGACATACGAGTATGTAGATCCGTTTTTGGCAGGTTTACTTCACGTGCTTTCTATATCGCAACGTGTAGTTCCGCAACCCATAAAAGTGCATATACTACTTATTTTTATTGTCGTGACTCTGAGTCATTTGCTAAATAATATACTCGCCAAAGTTATACACCAAATCTAACTAAATTCCTGTTTCTCTTTACAGAAATGTCAATATCGCCTTCGCCGGAAAATCTAAGGATATGCCTGCTGGGCAGTGTTGTAGAGGACAAATCTATAGTGGAAGCTGCCCAAACATTTGGTGTACCCGTCCTCACGTCGGAAACAGGACTGGAATTCTTATCCGATAGCGAATGGACAACATACTTCGTAATGAAAGAGTTCGACGGTCCCATCTACGAGGAGATAGACAAACTAAGAAAAGACGAGGCGAAAAAAGACAAGACGAAAAAAGACAAAACAAGAGTACCCAGGTGAGTGAGTAGTTATCTGGCGAAGCGCGCATGCAACCAATTTACATGAATCCACAGTTTTTCTCTCATCGACGCAGCGCGACGGTGCAATGTGTATTTCACAGTTGTTAAGCAAATAAACAAATTTTCAAAATGCAAATTTATTGGCTCCCTTTACGGTGTTTCGATCATCAATGTTAAGGTTACAGGAATTGAACTCCGCGCCGTAATCATTATTATGTCATTCGCTTATTGTGTTGCTGCTGCTGCATCGAGAAAGAGATACTAGAGATTCTATATTATGCAGTTTGCTGTACTGCTAATTACAGATCTACTCTCGAAAGCATTCAATTGATTTAGATTCTTTAGTTGAGCTATCTACTCCAATCCACCACCGCCACTGCCATTCATCCAGGCAGGCAGGCAGTCAGTTCAGTGGCGTAATTTGCATAACAATCAACTGGGCACAGCATCTACATACAACTGCCGGCGGTGGATGGCGGCTGCACTGGTACGGAATATAATGAAGCAACAAACGAGAACGAGTGCATTGGAATGGATTCGAATGCATGTACATACTCGTAGTTCGGTGATGATAAGCACTTGTACTGCCACGCCAGGCCTTTCTTTTTTCGTATTCATTGCGCGAATTCAACTCCCGGTCGGGCGGTCGTTCACGCAAATGTGTACTTGAACAAAATACCATTTTGAGTGATCATCTTCATTTTCATCATAATCATCATCATTATCATCATCAACAACAACACCAACATGATGAACATCATCCAGTGCGCATTGACCGTAAAACTCTTTTAGATCATCTTCGTCGTTGTAGTCTCCAGCCGTCGCGTACTCTTCAGAAGAGGCAGGGTTATTTGCCTGGTGAATGCGCTTTGTTAACAATATTTCATGGTTTGATGAGAGTTGAGAGATGTTTTGAAGAATTAAAGACGTTCTGCTGGGATGGATGATGATGGTTGGTAGTGACGGATGGTGTGTTATTGATTCAATTAAAGAAAGGCAAGGGCATTATTATTGTTCCGGAATTGAAGTCTGTTTACAACAGTGCGTTCTATTAATCGCGTATTAAACTTTTTTTTTTTATTGTTGAATACTTGCAGAAATGCGTGTGCAAAATATGAAATATTGGAGTTCGAAGCATAAAAAAGTGTTCAATTACGTTTTGAAGTTCAATTTAATCATCATTGAAGGTAGACTTGAATTGAAGCTTTGAGGTTTCCTGTTCAACTAGATTTGCATTTCATGAAATGAAGACTTGCAGAAAATCGTGCAGTGGGGAAAAGCTAACTTATAATAGTAGACTCTTTTTCAAAAAGAAAACATCTATTATCTACACTCCAAGGAAACAATGCATCTTCTTGGCGATACAGACAACTTTGGTGTAACATGTCACTTTGGTGTAACATGTGATCACTGACCGGGAGACTCAAGGTCAAATGTCAAAAAGTTTGTACGCGTCAAAAAGTTTGTACGCGGTCTCACCTCTCGCCAACGTCTGACAGATATTCGAGAGTAAAATTAGCTTTTCAATCAAAGAAATTGTCATTCGGAAACTGCATAAAAGTGTAGGCACTAGCATTCGTGTCGCACTACGAAAATGGTTGCGAGAAGTTAGGTCAGGGTCTATTAGCGCCGAAAATCTGTTTGTTTTTTGGTAACATGGCACAACTATATATCTAACATCGCAAAATCGCCGTCCATTAAGTTCAGCTATCTGTTTAGAGCAAAGATACACTTTACAGCGAAACAGCTTCTTCTTCTGTACCAAGTGGGTGGCCGTGGTGTAATGGTAACATCATCGCTTGTCACGCTCTTGGTTCACGGTTCGAATCCTGATGTCAAGCATCATCTATTTATTTCGCGTGAAATAAATAAAAAAGTCGATCAATTGTGAAAGCTAAGTCAACTCTACTGTGAAGATATAACACTGGCAGTAGGGTGGTCAATGGCTAAAATGCAACTTGATCGTTATGATGACATCAGGAGGACGGAAAAAAAATACTGTGAATCATAAGCAACGACAATAATAGCGAAAACAAACAAAATACTCCCCAGTTATCTGGACAGCCACCCTTGGAGTTTACAGAAACTTAATACCACCTGAGTTTCAAACCACACCACTCTGTCTTTCTCTCTGTCTCTTCCCCTTTCCGCAAAAACGCACGTGTTCTAAAAAATTAGTATAAGGGTATTCATATCCCCCTTTAACACGTGCAAATTATAAAAAAATAAAAATTGAGATCGCGGTTTGAGTATTGTTCACATGTGTATGCAGTTCGACCCTTCAAAATTATTTTCATCAGTTCAGACGAGCAGTTCACTAATTGATGACCCCGCAATCACTTCTAATCTCTAAACGTTAGCTCATCATAGGGGGACCTATGACTGTCCTATAGATACCGGCAAATGTTCCAAAGACCTCAATGGAATGATCCCTGGAAATGCGACATTTGAGCGTTGTACTATTGTAGGTAAGCTCTTAGTGCCCATCACCTACATATATGTCCACCTGGTCGGAGTCGGATAGTATCCCGAAAAACATAATCCCGAAAGTCCGAAATCCCGAAAATTTATCATGTGAAACTGAAAACTTTATTGTACGAAAAAAAAAAAAAAAAAATCAGAGGAAAATTTATTTAACTTCAAATGAAAAATTTTATGTTTTGGTTACACGGCGCACTGAGTACCTGAGCATGTGAGGCCGAAGGCCTTCCGGTGTATGAGTCGAAGAGATGTCCCATAGTGGGAATTCCTTTTATCCCGTGTCACCTAAGTGCTGTTAAGATACAAGCGGCTGTCGGACAACAAGCATTTGCGCAAATTTTTCATTTTATATAATTTTTCGGGATTTTGAGTTTTTGGATTGTGACCACAACCTGATATGGCATCATACATCTTTATGTCAAAATTCCTTCTGCTAAAGGACACGTAAACTTTGAAATTCACTCCCAGGGAACACATATCCAGAAGCTTTTCATCTCAAGCTATTCAAGATCAAGTAGCCATCTACTACAGGCATCTCGGGGCGATATCCCAGAGAGAAGAATATAAAAAAAAAGTCAAAGTAGGCGATGCTGGTCTTTCTTATTTTTGGTACGAAAAGTTATTCGAACACATCTCCTTCCTTTTGCATAAACTAGCTATGCACTTTAGTTCTCTCCAATTCTACCCAAATTGCTGTTATGCCATCTTTAACTGTATAACAGGATACAGTATTACTAAATAATTATTCGCAAGATGTCGGCAGAGTAGAACACAGAGATTAATTCTGCTTGTTCGGCATCGAGTGTATTTGCAAGGTGTCCCTAACTCACTCCAAAAGCTGGCAAATGCTTTTCCAGTTTACACACTCTAAGTTAGCTTGACGATCATTTCCTTTTTCCATTCTCGGTCTTCCAAGCTCTCTTTACGAGTGGATGAAAAAAGTTTATTGGCGACATTGATGCAGTCAAGTCCCACCGCCTTGTTGCTTGTTCCGATGAAAAATTCACAAAATTCGAGGTCAGTCTTATACGTCGACATATTTCTGTCAACACTTTCCGTTGTTTAAGCTACTCCTCATCCAAAGTAAGCAAGGAAACATCTACTCCTTTTACCTGGTATTGGATGTGACCACGTAGGAGCACTTTGTCCAACACACTTCCTGCTTCCTCTTCTTCTTTAGCCAGAGCGTTGATGTAATTACGCTTGGCACGTCATACTCTACATGGCACGTTCATCATTTTCATGAAATATTGTGGGTTTAGCACGCTCCTTTTTGCAAATGCCCCAAAATTAAACGAAGCCAACAGGTACTTCACTACGTTCAATATGCAGCTCTATTGACCAATCATCCTGCCTGTGATGATGCACGGGGCATTAAGCTTAAGTTCTTTGAGAAAATTTCTTCGGAAAACTTATGTTCCAATTCTCATGGATACCAAGTAGATGACAATAATTGAGACCGGTCTGCACCTGTTTTTTTATTGCCCGGGCATGCAGATCATATCTAAAAATATGTATCTTCTCAAACCAGCCAAGCGATCAACGCAGAAGAGGTCTATGGTGAAAAAGTGCTTGATGGCCTTAAGGTCGGACCAGTTAGAAGAAACGTCTTACTTAAACCTGGTAGAAGGTTGTAGTGGCAGGTCTACTACCAACATAATGCTAAATACACACTCTCACGTGATGAGTTATCCGTTCACGGATGGGGCAGTTGACCCCCGTTTTTATTTCTTCTTCAAGATGTTCTAATTTTGTTTTTGTTTTTTTTTCATTTTTCGAAAGAAACTCTTCGTAACCGCTTTGTAAAAACTCTCCGCTCTGGTCGCAAATAGTATATGGGTGATATAGTCAGCTGGATACGCAAATTGACAACTTGGTAAAGATGCCTCGAATCTACCAGGGTTACACGTTACCATATTTTTATTGTGTAGGCAAATAGGTAAAACATAAAATGTCTGTCACAAGTAGGCTAGTGACCCGCAAGTAAGAATTAAGCGTACTAAGACCAGGAACATCTTTATAGTCATATTTGATCGAAGCCAGAGCCGTTTCTTGACTAATTTTTCTATGTTTACTGTCCAACTGAGTTTTGGATCGAGAAATGTGTCCATCTGCACATCCCTATTTACCTATTCTCATTAACCTTTTTTTGTGAAAATTGTATCCATTTAAAAAAAAATCGCATGTCAAATAAGGGCAACACCTAACTGGATATATAGTTTCAGTAACTTCCGATATTATCCACACTTATCGCTGAGTATAGCGTATTTCGACTATGGGGCGAGAGATGGCGCGGTAAGATGTTTTGCTCAGGAATCTTGGCAGACAAGAAGGAAGCCTATTTCATATCTATAATTTAATATTCTCTTTAATGTTAAATCGTTGAATGATTAATTTAGCAAGAGGAAAAGCAATTGTGTTGGTGGAAATGCTAATTTTCTTCATACTCCAATCTGCTACTAAATCAGTAGTGCCAAATTACAAAGTTCAAAATAGGATATCGTTTTTTGTGTTGCTTAAACTTTATATTAAGTAACAAAGAAACGTGGCTTAACCCTTTCAGAACCACTGACTTGAAAACTGTATGGATTTGTGTCAAATTTGGAATATTAGTTATTTAGTGTATATTATTGAACAATATTAAACAGTTTTGGAAGTGGAGCCCACAGTATCCCCAAAAAAGGACCCACACAAATGTGTAGGTTAGTATGCATCTATGACAGAAAACGCGTTAATCTTTGAATTTCAGTTATGTATTTATTTCATATTGTTTTATAATATATATTGTTTTAAATAATATTAATAAGGAACACTTCAGGCTTTTTTAAAAAACGATAAAAATAAATAAATAATTCATTAACATATCAGACTTTTATCACACTATTCTGTTTTGTGGAAAAGCTTAAAACAATTTTTCCCCTGGGCCACGCATAAATAAATATTGCATTTTTCGCACCTCGTTCGAGTCCGGCTGGTACACGCTTTCAAGCGGCACATTCTTGCGTTTTTTTCAAATTGTCTAATACTGGCAAATGGTTCGACTCGTCAAACCTTTTGCTGGGTCCTGGCAACGGCGCACATGTCTTTGTAGAGCTTGTTTGGGCTTCCGTTTCTTCTTCATCCTCAGAATCTTCCCTTTTGAGTTTCGAGATAAGAGCCTCCGCAATATCTAATTTAAAATTAAGAAAATCCAATACCTTTTTACTGGAAACGTTCTTCAGCTTGCAGTCCATTCTGTATTCAAACCAGCTATTCACAACAGCTAAGTCAATAAAATGGAGTGCTACTTTGAGGGTCCACTTTTTTGTTTTGATCCATGTTCGGTAGCATTCCATTAGCTGGTCACATACCCCCATGATCGATCTCCAAGAGGGGTCAGAACGCCTTGATAAATTTCGAAGTCGAAAACGATACCTGATGGAAACAAATTATTTACTTTAAATATTTGCATTTTCTTAAAAAAAATTACCTGTTGACGATGAAAGAACAAAGTTTTTGAGTCCGACAGGACGCGGCTTATTTCGAACGTATTGTCTTAGTCGGTTCGGGCACCTTCCCAAAAATGGAATCATTTGCTCGTCAATTGAGTAGTTTTGGGAGCATCTTGGAATACTAAGGCACCTACTTCTCACTGCGTCAATAACTGGCTGCATTTTCCACAATAAATTAGTTGCTGCATCCGGTGGTTGAACGTTTGTGTCAACATAATGGAGAAATCTTCTAGACATTTGAGATGTCACCTGCGTATGCCATAAATCACGATGCCACTACATATATAAACGGGGCAATGGAATGCAGCCGAAGTACATATGAATGCCGTAAAGTTTTTTTAATTTCGGAAGCATCAGTGTTTATCGGCTTTCCACTTTTGAGCAAGCTATACATTTCGGTGAATTCAGCTGTTTTTTCGAAGTGTTCTTCGTTAAAATACCGCTCGAAGTAACGGATTGGAAGGAGAGGAGGATGTGTAGCCATAACAGGAGCATAATTTTCCCTTTGCGCAGACTCAAATTCAGAAACTTTCCACATCATACGTCTTCGAGTTTCTACTTCTGACTTTTGTCCTAGTAGAGTCTCATCTTCTACTTCGGCTTCAACTTCCTCATCTGTTTCTGACTCTTCAAGAGTTTCTTGGTTAGTTTGAGGATTAAAAGCCTCAACCTCATCTTCATTGTCGTCAGATTCAGAAAAGACTTCAAGACTTCTTCCAAATCTTGGTCGTTGTCGAAATGGTAAACTTTTCCTATGAGACAGAAAAACACGCATAGGTTGAGTGCTAGGTGGCACAATTGTGTGGGTCTTATTTTACATGCATATATTTTCCTTGCACAAATGGAAAGTGTTTTAATTTTTTCGGAAATATGTTTAATCAATATTCATTTATAAAATATCAAAAAGCGGACTTTAAATTTTTACAGATATTATAAAAGATCTATACTTACGTTGGCTTCTTCTCGGCAATCCTGACATCACGTCTTTATCACTTCACTGTTTGCACAAAAATGACAAAAGCCATCGAACGGGATATACAAAACACAAGAAAACAACACGAAAGATGTACTTGGAACTAGAAAAGTTGCCTTAACGAAGTAGAACAAAGCGAAACACGAATGCGAAAATGAGGCAAAATTACCCACACAAATGTGTTATAGGACACTGAAAGGGTTAAACATAAGGGGAGTTAACTGCTAATCCTCATTCGGTAGATTTGGTTAAATTATGATACTCGTACTTGATTAATCCTTGCTCTTCATCTCCAGCGACTAACTCCTCTACCTACATCTATGTAACTAGGTAAGAGATTCTTGAATAGATTCAGCCAGTACGCATATTATTAAAAGAAAGTATCTACAGCGTCCTCTTTATGATGAATTGTTATTTCAATCGTTCTCACTACTTCGTGGAAAGCTGTTTCTGTGGTGATCATTCTAAATCTTTTTAAAATGTTTTCCAGGAAAAAAATGTTAAGGTAATGTCCAGGTATCTTGCATGAATACAAAGCATGTCCATGCATGTAACATTGACTTCTTGGCCAGAGTGTTTATACGAAGAGTAGTAGTTTATAGATACAACTTCAATCGATTCGAATGGTCTATGGTTTGGTGGTATTTTCCATTCGCTTTTAACGTTTTGTCATATCTATCTAACAGCTTTGGCTACAGAAGCCTCAATGGTCATTATTATCTTTCATCTATCTACTGGTGTAGTGTTTTTTAATATTTCTACGTAGGAGTACCCCCAATTCCACAAGTAATGACTTTTATCGGTACATAAAGCTAATTCCACCAAGTTAATTACTAAACTGACTAAAAGAGGAACACTATAAATCTCAAAAAATCTTCGCTGATTTACTACTGCAAACAAAAAAATTACTCTAAACATCATAAAATCTCCATATATTTGGTAATAACTTACATCTCGTAATTTGAAAGTGGGCCTCCTCTTGAGAGAAAGCGTTTTGGAAAATCCAACCAAGAATTTGTGTAATTACACTGCGTTGGGTCAGTGACCATCGAAGGCCCTACCCTACACACAGGCTTCAAGGTGTTCCAGCTTACATGATGAGTCAAGTGAAAACAGATCTATAAAATCTCGACCTTCATTCAGATTTCCCCCAAAAACCATTTACAGCAACTTAAAGTGCAAAACAATTCAAGAAGCGATTTTATTTCATTATTTCATTATCTGCTGTGCGCAAAGAGAGAACAACACTCAGATGAGAACATTTTGGAAAATTTTCAAAATTAAATTCAATGCCCAGCCAGCCACATCACGTTGATACCTGCGTCCGCGAGGACTTTACGCCCCACTTTGGCCTACAATGTCAGAACGCTTTTAATTTCCAGCCGAACATTAAATAATAATATTATGACTTTACATCTTAAGTCATTTAGTAGTATCTTTTTTGTGTGTGAACAGTTTTACGTCGAATCTGGCGCCACAAGATACTCCTTGTTTCGCAATGGTCTTAATATAAACCATCAAGTGGTTGTAGTATAGCATCCTCTTTGGAATCAGTATAGTAGCTGCCACTATGTGGTCGATGCGTTCATGGGAGTTCTCTAGAGATTTCATTTGTTTTTCGTTGAATTATTATTATTTTTTTTTTTATTTAAATTGCCTAGAGATTAAATCAATGAATGAATGGTGCGGCGCTATGAGTTCTCTTTGCCAAAAATAAATTGTCACCATGAAACGTAGGCAGGCAGGCAGGCAGGCTCTACACAAAAGGGGAGCTGTTTAATTTTCTTTTTTTGAGAAAAACAAAATTAAACGAATATAAATTATATCTGATGGGGAGGAGGGGTGACCTCCTTCTACTCTTTGGTTTTTTTTTTTTTTTTTTACAATCAAAGTGTGATGTTCTTTCGTCGCGCGAAATGTTTGCCAACGAAACGATGGCGTGGTGAATCAACAAATTAATCAAAAGCTCCTCAAACCAATCTGACAATATGGCGACAAATTTTTAGATCAGTAAAAAAAAAAGAAGCAAAACATATTGTTTTGATGCCATCCATCGTCGTCAGTTCCTCTCGAATAGAACCTCGTCAGGAATATTGTTTTATTAGGTGTGTTACCGCCCGCGGAACACGCATATTTCTCTTAAAACACAATAATTCTCGTGGGGGGAATTTCCAACTTCTGCGTTCCAGTAAGAGGACAGGAATGTTTTTAAGAACATGTATTTTATATTCATGGCCCGTTCTGTGTTTACATTTCAATTGACGACATTTGTGCACATTATACTCGTACAAGATACACTGCCTGTTGTTGGTGCTTTGAAGCAAATTTTCTCATCGAATCTGCTAACCATATTGTTTGATTATTTGATTAAAAAAAAAAACGAGTCAAGGCGTGCAGATGCCAATTCGATGTGTAGTCTTGTGTATAAGTCGAATGGAAGCAGGTGACTCGGGAATTTAGTGCGGTTTTTGTTAGAACTTTTCTTTTGGATTGTTTACCTGTTGGCGAGAGAGATATGGGAGCAGTAGGAGGGCGCCGCACGACGACGCATCTGGAATTTAGTCCCAAAAATTTGTGTCATCTACGGTAAGCAAGTCTGTGGTGAAAATTTGTATCTCAAAATTGCAAAAAAAAATCGGTTGTATCTTTGAAGATTGAACTGGAAATTTATTATCGATAAATCTTTCCTGTAAAGACTGCTAGTGTTTTGGGTGGGTGGCTATTTGAAATTATTTTATTTTTAATTGAGTGTTGTAAAAAAGTAGATTAAAAAACGCCTCCACTAGAATTTTCTTCTAGAGTTCTTAAAATCAAATAAGAATGCAATGGGATGGGAAATTAATTTAGCATGTCTAAGTTCATTGATGTTTACTTTATTACTTTGCAAGTTCTTAATTAAAGTCGTTTAGCAGTTGTGTGTTTTCTCTGGGATTTTTTAAATTTCGCAAATTTGTGATATTTATTTTTAGAAAAAAAAAAAATTATTACGTGAATGAACCAGAATATTACGATGAATAATTTGACGAGAGTAAATAAACAAATCAGGATTTGGTACTCACGTGAAGTACTCTTACATGGAGGATTGTATGCGAGGGCTTTCTTAAGGATGTTTAAACAAATTTGTTGAGTGTTTTAAAATTTTTGAAAATATGTTTACATGAGTTGTGCCGGATATCTGTAACCGTATTCGCGGATAATCTGCCAAAATCAAATATCTAAAGTAATATCATAGTATATGCATGTTTTGTCATGAATATTAAACGATAAATTGCAACCACAATCTATGCTTCTTATATGTACCTAAAAGTAATAGTGTAATAAAAATGTAGTATTTCCCTGTTACATTTTTCGTAAATCTGGAAGAGTGAGTAGTATAAACGATGAAGAAATAACATCCTTCGAGAATTTAAGTGAAGGTATTTTTGCAAACTGTTTTTATTGCATTTCTTATTGGCGTTCTCATAATCGTTTGTGGACAGAGAAACACATAAAATTTGTTTAATATGGAGATCTGCATAATATGCAGGTTACAATTTGTTAGCAAGAAAATAAGCTAAAGTGCAATAAACTCTTTGATGCCTCCTACTTCCTTATTATAGCATGAGTTTTCTTTTATCGAAATTCTTTTAACTGGGGTGTTGATCGACCGAGTGGGGTGCACGTGTGTTTTATTGTTTTCATACTTCGTTATTGTTTTTGAATATCCGTATCCGCGAATATATTCGAAAATAATTCGTATTCGTATCCACGGATGTAATATTTTCATGATCCGGCATATCCCTGATAAAAACTGATTATGACCTCGTTTGATTGCGTAAGGATATGCGAGTTTTAGCTCAGGAATCGCTTGGTTTTTGAAGCACATGAAAGTAAGAAAATTGGCAAATGGTTACCCATCTCCCGGATGGTGAAACGGCCTTTAGGTGTATGGGTTAGCTGTAAATAAGTATGTCAATGGTGGGCCATCTGTTGGTTTCTTTTTAAAATCCATTTAATATTTTTTAAAGCTGTTTGCTTTATTGAAGAGAGTACACTTTCCGATTATTTATGGAACATAATTTTATTTAAATGGCTGTCGCGGCTGGTTTGGCCCATCAATTTTGCAGTATATTTTCGATGGTTCGGGGCTCCATTTCACGAATAGCTCGATCAATATTGTGCTTAAGTACCTGAATCGTTTCTGGATTGTCAGCATGAGGGTGGCCGTGGTGTAGTGGTAATATCATCGCTTGTCACGCTGTTGGTTCACGATTCAAATCCTGATGTCAAGAATCATCTATATATTTCGCATGAAATTAATAAAAAGTCGATCAATTGCGAAAGCTAAGTCAACTCTACTGCGAACGCATAACACTGTCAGTAGGGTGGACATATGACCGAAAATATAACTTGATCGCGATGATGACATCAGGAGGACTGAAAAAAAATACTGTGAATCGTGAGCAACGAAAAAAAAAAAAAAAAAAAAGCAAAACAAAAATGTTCCCCAGTTATCTGTACGCCACCCTTGGAGTTTACAGAAACTTAATACCATCTGAGTTTCAAACCACTACTCAAATCTTTCTTCTTTTCTCTCTCTCTGTCTGTCTACACAACGCCCGTGCCCTGTATAGTATAAGGGTATTCATATCCCCTTTGGCGCGCGCAAATTAAAAAAAAAAAATAAAAATTGTCAGCATAATATCGATCATTACTCCTGCTATGAGCCGCACGAATGGTTGGGACCTACAGTTTTATGCCGTTTTCGAAGGGCAATTTTTTGGACTAAGCAGTTTTACTCTCGGATGTTTGTTAGACGTTCGCGAGAGGTGGGACCGTGAGAAAACTTTTTTTATTTTATTTTAATGTTTCCTTGGATTTGAACCTTGAACCTCTCGCTCAGTGATCGCGCACTTAACCACTGAGCCACGGCGCCCACTTTATTGAACTTAGTGCGGAAAAGATCGATTGTTGGATGTCTTGTGCGGCACGAAGCGCCGTCTCGCTGGAACCAGAGATTGTCCAAGTTCATTTCGTCAGTTATCATGCCTCTGTAGTGCTCTCCGTTGACCATAACGTTGTTGCCATCTTCATCTTCAAAGAAAAATGGAGCAATAATGCCGCTATTTCACAAAACAACACCAAACAAAGCTTTTCTACGACTACGAATAGGATAACTTGTGTTATCAATTAGCATGCCAATCTCACGAATTTTCTTCACAAACTTGCGCTTAGCAGGCAGGGTTAGTGCATTATTTCGACCGAAATTTCTTTTCAAAATTCGGACTGTTTCGGCAACACAGCACTCACTTTGGAAATAAGTTTTCAATATTTCCCAACGTTGTTCAATCCTAAATCGATTCATTTCGTACCGCGGAGATATAATACTATGTTTTTGTCATTTTTTTTGGGACACGAAAGAGCTGTCAGTGTCAAAATAAAATGTAACTTAAAAAGAAACTAGCAGATGGCCCATTATTTACAAATAAACTATCCCGAACAAGCAGTTTATATTGGATAGGTGTGGAGGAATTTGGAGTTTGGCTCTACGGTTGCCTAAGAACAAGCACATATGTATGCACAATGTGTGGTTGTTCTTACCATTCAATCTGTTTCTTCAGTTTAGAAATTTTAGAAGGGCTAGTACCGCGTTTTTAATATTAGGGGTCTTTCTTTGCAGCTTTCAATTCTTCTCTACACCCTTCATTAGTGTCTCTGGACAGAGTTTGACTTCACAAAATAACGAAAATGTGTCAGTGCAGTTGAACATCTTGTAGCACTGTTAGAAAGACCTATTCCCGCTTCCAATTAGTGTCATCTGGAAATTTTTTTTTTGGACGGTTAAGGGCCAGCAAGCCGCACTTGTAAAAAATCCTCAAGCTTTCGAAGCGTCAAAAATTGCCTCGTAAATGCAGGGATACTTCGTTGTTCATCTTTGATAATTGAAAACTGTGTAAGGATTCTGGATTAATGTAGCTTGTCACATTCAAGTAAAGTTCACGACTGAAATAGTCAAATCAGTAAGTATTTGTTAGTAAATGTCTACCTCAACTCAAATATGAAATTAGATGAAAAAATTATTTTTTTTTCGAAATCAGCCATTAGGAAGAAACCGATTTCGCTTCAAATTGTAAACTAACCAATACTAGACTGAAAGGTAGACATAGAGAGTTGAAAGACCCACTTTTTTGAGTTTCTCTATTATGTATATGTAGTACAAAAATTATTAAAAATTTTCACGAAACCAATAAGTGCAAGTAAAAAGTATTGTTTGATAGAATATCCGGAAAAAAGTTCAATTTTTGATTACTATGGACATACACGGTGTTACACATAAACGTGTTCTGACTTATTTACAATTAATCTCAAATATAGAACTTTATCAAAAACGTTTGGCCTGTATTCGTATATGGTTGAATCCAACAAAATGTGCAGTTTTGCGGCAACACAACAGGCTGTTGTCCTGCGGAATTTATTTTGACATTTATGAACAGTTGTTTTGCAATGCTATGTACAATAGAAACAAATTAAAATTGTTAGAAGTTACCTATCATCATTCATTTTTTACACAAAGTATAGAGTAAAATAAATAATAATAGCTAACGAACTGTAACCAACAAAAGCTTATCTAAAACAAACGAAAGTAACAACAAAACAACTGTTGCGCATTTTGCTCTGCTTTGACGTTTGGTTGCGCTGGTGTTGCAAAAAAAAAGCATTTGATTGAGCAGTACTGCCAAATTGTTGCTTTTTTGAACTTGTTGCTTTTATTTTGCCGCAACACTGTATTTTTGAATTCGGTCTATGTTATTCACTACATTTATTTAAACCTATTTGCAAATTTTTAGCCATGCGTTACTTTTTCCGAGCTGAAAACCTAAAATTCTTGGGCTATCATAGCCTAAGATAATAGGCGCGTGCTTTCGATAATCGGTAAATGCTCGTGTAAAGGAGTAAATCGGATAAAAAGTCCCAGAATAATCATCAAGTTAGGGGTAATAGATATTTAGTTCTACGTAAGCTGGCTTTCAAAACACCGAGTCTTGAAAGCTTCTAATATATATTTTCTTTTACATCGTTCACAAAACGATTATTTTATTTAATTCATTCTTCTTAATTCCAGAATAATGGGACCACCCGCCTTATTATATTCAGCCAGTGAAGGTCTAGTGCACAAAGATAGGCCAATTTATAATTACTCCATGAGAGGAGTAAACGCATGCTTTGAAGGAATAAGAAAGGAAGAGTTGGTACGATATGACTAATGATCATCCAAAATTTAAAGTCCTAACCCTACTTTATTTACTTTTAGAGAAAACTTGTAAATTTAATTCACCTAATGGGCGGTAGAATACGCATGGATACCGACTTAAAAGCCACGCATCTAATTAGCAACGTTAGTGGCGGTGATAGATATAAGTAAGTGGCACAGTAAACCAACAGTTCCTTATTTTAATTTACCCCTCCTTAGATATGCGAATACATTTCGCCTTACAGTACTATGCTCCCAGTGGGTGCACGATGCCTGGGAGAAACGTGATGAACCACAGTTTCTAGCGACGACCGAGGATTTCACCAAAAGTCACAAATTAAAAGTATTCGAAGGACGGAAAATCTGTTTCTTTGGATTTCCACCAGATGAACATCAGCATATGCTCGATGTGCTCAGAAGTAATGGAGGTGTACCTGCTGAATTGGATGATCCGGATTGCTCGCATGTTGTGAGTTGTTAAGCCACTAGCGCATAGCATTTCATTTTCATTCGAAATTTTCAATGTTACTTTGCTAATCATTGTTTGTTTGTTATATTATTTGTTTGGTGACGTTTCAGGTTATGGCTAACACTGGTGGTTATTTCCCAGAAAACCTTTCCTCATCTCCCAAAAATATATCCTCTTCCTCTCCCACAAGTAGCAGTTCCTTGAATAACAATAACATTTCCGAGCAAAACGAAAAGCAAGCAGAGACTTCCAATGAAATGATGGAAGTCGATGAAACAGCAACTTCGCCACACACTCCAGAGAATGTCCAGAAGCCAGATGGAATAGTGCTCACTCTGAATGAAGAGAATGAATTTCAAAATCCCAGCAATATCTCACCCATTCTAAGCTCACAGAGAGTTCCAGAGAAACTCTATTCTATAATAGAAAACAATATCAGTCCAATCGATGAAGATCTCGACGATGACGACGATTTAGACGTGGATGACGATGAAATCGGGGAACAATTTTTCGACGCCAATAAAGATTTAAAACGTAAACGTGACAGTCTGGATAGTATGTCCATTATGTCAGTCGATTCATTTGCGTTGCCCACGAGTGTACAAAGTGCAAAGAAACCCAAGCTAATTCGTACCGGTTCGATTACACGGAGTATTAAGCGCAGCATGAGTTTTGTCGCCGTTAGAACGCCAATTGCTAAAATGCTCCGCCAGCGACGTAGTTCAGTCGATCCAGATGCATCAATTTGTTCAATTACATCGCTGGAGAGCACATTCAATGAGTCAATTAAGAAGCCAGTCAAAGAGAAGCTACGTGGTCTGCGCGATCGTTTCACAAGGAGATCGACGACTAGCTGTTCGATTACGAGTAAGAAAGTCCAGAAATCGTTAAGTGGAACATTTTCAAAGAACAAATCAGATCATGTGACGCCGGAGAGATGTGACAATGACACTGCTGCTGTTGCTTCGGATACAATTGATTTTAAAACCCCTAAAGCTCCTAAATCTATTGGTCCCTCAAAGAACTCAACTATCCTACTACAGAATCCTTACTATCCGAACACATCAGATAGGGACGCTGAATGTGGTGTTGGTACTAGTACTTATAATAATAATTCTTTTGCTATTACTAACTCTGCTGCTACTTATTTATATAACCAAGAGCCATTGACATCACAATCATCCTTGCTAGTGCAACAACCACCAGTTAGCGATTCATGCACTGTTGATAGAATGTACTCTACTACTACTGCTAGTGGGGCTGTTGCTGCTACTACTACTGCGGCAAGCAGCACAACTAGAAATGAGAATGAGTGTGATATTTCTACTTTGTGTGCAAATGATCGGGGACGTTTAACGGTACTTAAGCTCATTGTTTCTTTTTGTTTTTTTTTTTTCGTTATTTAAATTTGTTTTTTTGATTAGTAAATATTTTTTCAGTATTTTTTTAAAGAGACAAAGAAATGCTGATTAAGAGATGAAGGTCTAATGATATTAAAAAAAAAAACAGTCAATAGTTGGTTATAGCAATTTTCGAGAAATCTAGAAATGATGCAATTATCGTATTGAAAAGCTTCCGCGATGTTTTTATTATATTTTGTTACTTGTAGTCTAGTATTCGATGAACCTTTAGACTGCGTCCACATCTTTCTACGGAGATTGTGTCTTTATTAATCGTACTTTGCCACAAGTCCAAAATCTGTTATGTTTTCCTAATTTGCGTTCAGCCTTGGGCATCACAGAGCAGCCTGGCTTAATTTCTCAACGTAATTTTCCTTGTAAATTTAGCGTTGACTTTGACGTGAGTTTTTGATAGGTGGTGTGTATAGGCCACACACTTCAATCAATTATATAAGGATATCAATGCTGCGTATCATTTACACAACAACGTGCCATTGTGTAGGTATCTTAACTCCTCTCAACTCTTTTCTAACTGCTGTAACACTTCCTCAACCATGCTAGGTAAAGTTATTCCTGGTCGACCCATTCTTCTTCTCTCTTGAGTTCCATAGCATAACCTTGCTAAGTAGGCTGACACACCCGTTCGCATCAGGATAGCCTCTGTAAGCAGATATTTGGTGCAAGTCCATAATTCTCTACGATCGGATCCAACTCCGAGCGGCTCGCAATAGGTTGTAAAACTTTATTGCGAACATTTTTTTTCCAGCGATAAATTATTATTAATAATACAAGAGCACGGTTTGGAATTTTAAGTTCTTCAATTCAATACATAATAGTCACCAATTTGAAATATCTTTCCCGTATAAAGCACGGCATACGTACTGTCTGTTTACGCTACTGAGCGTCGTTTCGAGAACGAAAACAAAAACTTTAGAAAAATGGCTGCCTTTAATCCGATACCCTTAGAAAACGATCCAAATTAGTCTCGGAGTACTGACGCAAATCGTAATCACCAGCCAGCTATGTGACTATTTCGTACATGGTTCTGGTGCTTTATCTCTTCATCAGATTGTTTACCAAGGACGTCGAAGAAGTTAGCTTTTGCAGAGAGTGCTTCTAGTTATTGACTTGTAAACTTAAAGCACTTTACTCGCTACACTTGTAATTTGAATTTGCCATAGAACAGGCACATAATATTACAACTCCGTATTTGATTTGCTCTTGTGGCTACAATTTTACAAGTATAAGACTTGTAGTTTTATTCAATAGACCCCTGGTACGAGTATATACCATTCCTTCGAAATTCGGACCTTGAAAGCCTTCCCTTGTATAACCCATTTGCGTGTTTCTAGAGTCAAAGCAGACCTATGTACATTGGTGATTGGAACTCACATTCCAGATACCAATTCTGTGTCCATTAAAACTCTGTTAAAAGTCGACCGTGATAATTTCGTATCCTAGGCATGCATGCATGTTGTTTCGAAATTCGAAGGCGCATTCTTATTTTGAAAAACTCATCCTTACATATGTATGTACAGGGTGTGCCATCTTTTATGTCGGTATGTGAAAATTGAATAACTTTAAAAAAATAACAACCGGTTTCCATATATGAGGTATTTTTATTTAATTTGGTCCTTTACAATTTATTTGGACTAGTTTTTGAATACAACATCAATTAAGTGGCCGCCTCTATTGACCTAAGCAAAATATGCTCTTTTTGCTGCGTTTCCTATCACTTTTTCGAGCATCTCGGGCGGTATAGCGATGATTTCAGGACGAATGTTTGCTTTGAGCTCGTCAATGGTCTGAGGCTTGCTGGTTTACACTTTGCTTTTTAAATAACCCCACAAAAAGAAGTCCGGAGGGTTCAAATCTGGAGATCTGGGTGGCCTGTCAATGTCTCAATTTTTTGACAGAAACTGCATTGTTTGATTTGCAGTGTGGCATGGCGCACTGTCTTGTTGAAACCAGTAACCGTCCAGACCTTTTTCACACATTTGTGGGCAGACATAATGAGCCAACATCCACCGATATCGATTCCCATCGACTGTTTCGCCTTCTCTGAAGAAAAATGGCCCAATGGTGGTTTTGGCGCAAACTCCGGCCCAAACAGTCACTTTTTGGTCATGCAATGGTGTTTCATGGATCTCGTATGGATTCTCCGTTCCCCAAATGCGGCAATTTCGCTTGTTAACGGCGCCAGACAAGGCGAAATGGGCCTCGTCGGTCATCAAAATTTGCTTCTAAAAATCAGGTTCAGTGTCAACCAATCGAGCGACTGTTTGGCCGTATTCCAAGCGACGTAGACAATTGTTGGCAATATTCTTTGAGTCAATTGCACATTATACGAAAACAAATGCAAATCATCTTTCAAAATGCGCCGCAAGGTTGTTCCACTTACGCAAAAATGCTGAGCGCAGTGACGATACGACACATGTCGTCAGCACTCTCTCTTACCGCTTCAACCAGTTTATTGGAACGTCTTGGGCGTTGATGAACGGCATGTCGACGATCTCCCACTATCCCGTGCCCAACAAAATTCGACACCAAACGACGAATAGTGTTGTCAGACGGTGCTTGTTGGCCACGATAATTTCGATGATATGCACGTTGAGTTATCAGAACTGAACGACTATTTTCAATGTAGTACAGCGCGTTGTTTCGGTGTGAAGCGATTCATAGTTAAAATTGTACTGAATTGACGTTTCAAAAACATGTCTACTCAAGTCAATCGGTTGATAAATGTCAAAGTTATTCAATGTTTACATACCGAAATAAAAGATGACGCACCCTGTACTTCGAAAACCTCCACTAAGAGCCCTTTCCCACTCACCAGTATCGTTGGGTCAGCAAAAATCCGACCATTGTTCCCTTTCACACACGCCCGTTTTTTACCGGTGAAGTTATGTCAGTCGTGTCCTCATCAATATTTCCTTCACACAATGAACACCCCTCGGATCAAACTGAACAAATCACTGAAGCTACAGCCGGTTAAATGCCGGGGTGTGTGATAGCGATAGGGTGGTTGCTTGTGAGCCTAACTGTGCAGGTTCGAGCCCGAACGGGGAACAGCAACCAACAGTCAGCAAATAAAAGAGAAATGAACAAAATTCAAGTTTCTTTAACCACTACCTGGTAGTACAATGGACCATAAATCGAGTCTGAGTGTTCCTGGATTTGTAAAATTTGCTTTACAAAGAAAAATAAATGAAAAATGTTCACGGAATAAAGTAATCTCAAAATCTTCAGTTTATACTGTATGAGCTTTTTCTCAAGATCGTGGAAGAGGGGGTTTCAGGGACCTTTTTCGCCACAGTCAAGGAGTACCTTCACATTCTGGACACCAATCTATGTCTGTTTATGATAGCTAAAAATCAGTCGAAAATTGAAGCCACATTTATATTTCGGAAACCCACTAATGTGTATAACACTCCTTAATAGTTTAGGCAAAATCAAAGCAAATGAAATGAAACGCTAATCCATCTAGTCTCTCTAAAGCTTGCCTTAAAAATTAACCTTCAAATATAATATTTAGCTTGTTTTCAATATAATTTCCAAAACATTGAAGAAAAATATGCATTATCCGTTTTCAGAATCAGAAATTGACTGTACGTTTTGTAATATCATTAGGAACAGCACCAACCATAACCATATAAGGAAAAGAAAATTTTGCAATTTGCGACGCATTTATGTTTCTCAACACCACTTAGAAATAAAGCACTCATTTTCTTGTAATTGTAAATTTAAGTATTTTTTTTTTTTTACTATGTAAACTTTACTTTCTTTAGTTTTGCACCTAAGCTAAGGGGGTTAGTTTTAAACTAAGTAAAATCCAAAAATCTATTTGGAAAACAGCACAGTAAATTTGTTTAAAAATCACAGTACACTATTAATTGTTAGATGCTTCGCAAATTGCATTTTCTATTTAAAATTTCTATTTCCTTTTGTTTTTTTTGCTGAAAGAATATTTTTAATGATCACAATGCCTTTCATGTTGTTTATTTTTTTTTGTGCAATCAAATGGCTGAATTTTAAATTATGTTGATATAAATGTTCTATAATTTGAATTTAATTTATTGTGCTGTTTATCCAGTATTTTGTTATACTAATTATTTAGTTGTTGTTTTTTGTTTTTAATTCTTTTTTTTTTTTTCTTTTACTATCCATTCAGCCATTTGATAAATTTATAATCGGATATTACTGCAATGAAATGAATTCTTTTAGGTGAAGTGGATTTGAAGACGAACCTATAAAAATATAGAAAAACAATTTTGATTTGTTATGTTCTGCTTTAAAAGAAATAAAATAAAATAAATTTTATATACTCGTATAGGTACAGGAAAATTTGTTTCCATTTCTATTGATTGTCCTAAAAATACATCAAAATCTGTTTGTTTTGTTACATTGCCTTAAATGTAAAGGGTTATTCATTTCGAGGTTGGGATTACACATCCCTGCCTTAAGGCATCTGTCGTCCATAGTGACAGGACGCATTCCAAGCACACCAAATTTGCTAGCCGCTAGTAGCAAAAACATGGAACGCACAAAACACTTGTTTTGAGAGATGATGGTTTTTTTTTACATCTAGCGACTTTAAGCAAGTTATTTCTCTCTACATTTCCTCCACATTTCTCCTTTAGCGCTAGTAGCGGAAAGTTTTGACTGCCTTGTCATTCTGGTACAAAAAGTCGTTTTGCTACATTCTAGTAGAGTGCTCGGAAAGTGACGAATATGTATCGTTTAACCACTGCTCAACGCATCTTACATCGAAAATAACAGTGCTGTAATATCGAACAAAATCTTCAGCGATGAGGACCATTTCTCACTCGGCAGCTACGTACTCAAATAAAATTACAGAATCTGGGATACTGAGAATCCAAACGTGTTCGTTGAGAGGCAACTGTATACACCACGGGTGACAGTTTGGTGCGCTCTGTGGCGTGATCGTGTGAATTTTCTCCGCTATAGTCAAATGATAACCAACTTTTATTTTGGCCTGAGATTGAAGACATTGATTTGAGCGACATGTGGTTCTAACAAGACAGGGCTACGTGCCACACAACGCAGACAAATTTGGCTCTTTTAAACGAAAAAATCGCCGGCCGTTTAATCTCAAGATTTGGCGACATCAATTGGCCACCAAGATCGTGTGACCTGACCCCGTTGGATTTTTTTTTTTTTTTGTGGGGTTATGCTAAGGATAGTATCTAAGCAGATAATCCCCAAACTTTGGAGCACAAACCAATATCCGTGCAGTTATGGTCCCAATACAGCCAGAAATGTACCGAAAAGTCATCGAAAATTACCTCACAAGAATCAAAGTTTGCAAAAACTCCCGTGGCGGTCATTTAACCGATGTTGTATTCCATATATAATGGCATTGTTGAAAATTTAAAACAGTAAACAAATTTCGTTGACTTTTTATTTTATTTAAATTTAAAATCGTAAAGCACAGAATGAATAACGCTGTAGTTCTGTAAAGGAATAACTGATACAAATTTTTAGGTATGTTTACGAATTTCCAATTGCCTGCCTGCCTAGCTTTGGAATACCAAGACATTTTCGAGCAATTTGACCCCCGTTTTTGTTAACCATTCGGTTGCGATGAGATATACATTTGGATTGGGTGCTTTCGACCAAACGTTCTACATGATCGCGCCAGCGAGGCCCCTTAATTTGTATTCTTTTGACGACATTAAATTCATCATAAAAATTGTACAGCTCGATGTTATACACATCTTCACATCCACTCGCCGTCCAACAAGATTGGATAATAAACCATTAAATTTGTTGTTCGCAACACGCATCAGCTTGTTGTCGTCAAATACAGTCTGTTTGATGAGAGCGTATCCGTCATAACTCCAAAAGTATTTATTATGAAGTGTTGAACACAAAAATACACACATAATGCTTTGTTATTAATACGAGGGTGGGTCAAAAAGTCCCTCCAAATAATACGAATTCTCGAGCCCCTCGAAATAAGCGTTTGTTTCAGCGATGACCTCTTCATTCGACCCAAAACTCTTACATCCGAGCCATTTCTTCATGTTTGGAAACAAAAAATAGTCGCAGGGGGCTAAATCTGGGGAATATGCTGGATGAGGGAGGAGTTTGTAGACTAACTCATGCAATTTTGCCATTGCGACTGCGGACTTGTGCGCCGGTGCGTTGTCCTGGTGAAAAAGAACTTTTTTCTTCGCCAAATGCGGCCGTTTTTGCTTCAAATCGGCTTGGAATCGATCCAGCAGCTCTGTATAATATGATCGTTTTACCCTTTTCAAGGTAATCGATGTGAATAACACCGCGCGCATCCCAAAAAAAAAACTCTCGCCATGACCTTGTTTGCTGACAAACCCGCCTTGGCCTTCTTCGGCTTCGATTCACCAGGAGAAGTCCATTGATTTGACTGTTCCTTGGTTTCATCCACGGTTACGAAACGGCGCAAAAACTCAGCCGAATTTTTCTGGAACATCGCCAAACACACCTTTGAAGTTGTCAAATGAATGCGTTTGTTGTCGATTGTGAGCAAACGCGGCACTCATCTTGTGGAAATGTCCAAATATTTATGTAAAATCGAAATCACTGAGCCATGTGATAAGCCTGTGTCCTCTTCAAGCTCGCGCACTTTCACTCGCCGATCGCCCATTATCAAACCATGGATTTTGTCGACCATTTCTGGTGTGGTGACCTCAATTGGGCGACCAGAACGTTCGGCGTCACTTGTGCTTGAACAACCACACCGAAATTGAGTAAACCAGTGGTAAATGGTTCCAATCGATGGTGAAGAGTCCCCATAATATTTGTCAAGCTTTTGTTTGGTTTGCGTGATAGTTTTTTCTCGCAAAAGTAGTGTTTAATGAGCACTCGAAATTCACTTTTTTCCATTTTAACGAAAATGCTAGTAGGCGTCTATATAAAATGGCTGCCACAACAAAACTATTTGACAGATCTGTCTGAAAATTTGGGTGCGTTCTTTCGAAAGATGATTCTTGTCAAAAAAAAAATTAGATTTAAGGTGACACAATTTGTGTTAATTTTCAGAGACTTTTTGACCCACCCTCGTAATTTGCCCAGTTCCCTCCATTATGGTATATTCCTTGGGTATAGATCTCCAGATCAATCGAATTTCTTGAAATAACAAATTGACATTCCAAATTTTCTTTCCACGAAGATTAAGTGACTGTGTGCGGTGACGTTTTCAATTGGATCGGTGACTGTGATGGCCAATCCAGTACGAGAACATAATTTGGTTGTTCCCACGCAACACAAAGACCACTTGAATGTAAATAAAGTGCACGACTGCCAAATCCTTGCATAAGCCACATATTGCTTGGATGTCGATATTCAATCGTTCTAGTCATTCTCGAGAAATAACCAATTTCCAAAGATACCGTTATTTGAGAAAACATTTTTTTTTCCAAAATCGGCTGTTAGTGAAGTACCAATTATTTTGAGGTGAGAATGCAAATTCCCAATATCCCTGGTGGGACTGTATTGGCGTGTGTAGATCAGGTTTGTTTGAAGCCCAAAAGGACGCCTCGTCGGAAAAATATAACATAATTCTGCATGCCCCGCGCTCAAAGATAGACGGGAATTAATCGCAAACAATTCAAACATCAGTTTGTCTTCGTTTTTGGTACGAGTAGTTCTACAGGGTCAACCAAATTTTGTTTACCTCTAAATAGCATTTAATCCACTTATACACAAATGCTTTGGACTTTTTCATGTATTTAGCAGCTGCTTCGTGCCCTTTCGGACGTGTATACAGAAACAGTGTTTCGAATCCCGTTGCGCATCCAGCACTCATATTCAAATGTATACGTCATTGTCTCACTTAAACAATTAATTGAGGCTTTTTATACCTTTACTTGCTCTAGCTGAAATTTTCTGTTTAACGGTATCTAGGAAACAAATTGGTCGGACACGTTCTTATGAAACAGACGTACTTTGAAGTCCGAAGTAGTACGAACATCAGCTGGTTGTTTCTATTGTATTTTTCCAATTTGTTTGTTTGTATGGTGTTTTGTTATGTGTCATTCTTCCTTCAGGCGGCGTTAGAACAGCGTGTAATGGTTCTGTAGTTAGACCAATGTAGGGCGTTACGTGTTTGTTACTTAATTAGTTCCTTTATTCCCCTTTAGGGCTTCAGGGCTTCCACCATGCCTAAGAACCATGGTGTATCGTTCCTGGCGATGTATGCAGTTATCATTATTTTGAAGGGTGGACCAATCCACTGGGGCATGTATGACTGACATTCCAATCCACGCGCATGTTTGCTTCTAACCATATTTAGACAATTAGTTGATATGTGCTCCCTGTACTCGTAAGTTTTAAGTCAAAATCGTTTATCTTTCAAGACGTTTATCTTTGTAGCGATAGTTGAAGGCTTGCGCAAGTTCTTTATCGAATAATTATTTACCACTTGCTAGGGGTCTTAATTGCGGAACCTCTGTGCTTTCGATTCGAAGTGATTGGACAAATTGGTATCACAATTCTTTTTGAGGTCCAGTGAGTTTTAATCCCTGTGGACTATAGCTCCTTGTATAGTTCCTTGGTTAACCTGATGGAGAAGGTGAAACTTTTTTCATCATATTTTCTTTGCAAGTCCATAGTAGGTATATTATGGCAGTTCTTAGTACCAGCACAGTTGTATGAATCTCATGGACTTGGCTCACTTTAACAAGGCACATCCTTCAAATGCAAGTCAGAGGCCGGCTGAGGTTGTAATTCTTTAGAAACCAACTTGGTCGGTTTGAATTGTTAGTCGTTCACTTGTCTCATAGAACTCTTGAGTATTTTGGTATCTACTTTAGCCAATTGAAGACGCAAGAGAAAGGACAAGGTTTTTCGAACTGGTGGTACAGTTTACGATGAGGTTCCAGATACGGTAGCATGCTTTCTAGAACAATCATTCGAAGAATGAACGAGTAATAAGAGTTTTATAGAGGATTTTAGTGTGAAGTAAGTCTATACCGTGCGGTTATTAACTTGCAACCGCATTTTTTGCATGACACCTTCATACACAAACTTTCATAAATATTCGTCCTCACTTGTGTTTGAATTTGTTGATCGTCACGTATCATCTGTTATTCTGAATTCACTTCATACGACAAGAACTCATTGCATCAAAAGTATTCCATTAAATGAACGACTTCAAACTATATAATAATATTTTGTCCGTTTAATTCGAAAATAGGTCGTTGATGAGCACTTTACGCAAGCTAAACCGGAGCCGAAAAACAGTCGAACGCATATACTTAAATCTGATTGGTTCTGGTATACCATACAGAATGGATATGCGGATGAAATGGATTATCTATTCGGCGATGTAAGTCTGCTACTACTACTCTAATTCAGCACTAAAAAAAAAGACGCTGAATCCTTTTTTTCTTCTCAGTATTTGGATAGCATAGCAAACACTCCAAACACAGATCGACGTGATTCGTTACCGATCAGTTTCAACAAAAGGAAACGAAGACGTTTCTCTCCACGCATACAATTAGAAGGTACACCAATTGGTACAGGCAAGCGACGGTCTTCTGTTTCCGATGCTGGCTTACTCTCAGTGTCTGGAAGCTTTTTTGATAGCACCACCAGTCCGGACAAACTCGAAAGTGCTGGAAAACTTTTGTCTGGTCCGGAATCATCAGCTGAACAAACACCGAAGAATAAGTCAATGAGATTCAATCATTTCATGGATTTCTTTAGTACAGAATCAAATTATGTTGGTATTCTAGATACCATTGTACATGTATGTAAATATATTGGTATAGCTGTGAAGAAAAGCCTAATAATCATTCCTGTTGCAGCTCTTTAAGAATCCCCTCGAAGGAAAAGCTGAATGCACGGATGCTCTCCTAAACACAGCGGAAATTAGGGCAATTTTTGGAAATTTCATACCCATCCATGAGGTGCATCAACGGATGCTCGAGCGTCTACGTGAGGTACACACTAAATGGCGTGAAGATTTTTTGATTGGAGAGATTATACTCCAGCATCGTGATGAATTGATTAAAGCATATCCGCCATATGTGAATTTCTTTGAACAAATGAAGGAGTGCCTTATACATTGTGATACGCAAAATCCTAGATTTCATGCATTTTTGAAAATCAATCAAGCCAAGCCCGAGTGCGGACGACAAACTCTGCAAGACTTGATGATTCGTCCTGTACAGCGACTGCCTAGTATAAGTTTACTGTTAAATGGTAAGTGGAAAACTTTATTCTTATTTGACACTGATATCGTAGATAAAGCATATTTCAATAGTTTCGAAGGTTATCGGTAGGGTAGGTAGGTAAGAGTGGCGGTTCTGTTAGAAAGAACCCAATTAGCACTAGGTGCCGTTTTGTTAACACAACTCATGTAACCTGGGTGAGTCTCTAGATCCAACCTATGGAATTCAAGAAAGTAGTAATTTCTTTGATGCTTTTCTCTGAGACTTCCGCTAGGGAATTGAAGAAGGGTTTTCCTACTGCCCGTTGTCTGGTCTTAGCTAGTGCCGAACAGGCGTATACCTACTTTGACTGCATGGTCTCCTATAGGCCAGTGTCCCGTAGTGGTAGCTGTTAATTTGGCGACGTCTTTACGCGTTGTATCTTAGGAGGTCGGTCGTTTTAATTTTGTTGTAGCTTGACCACATCCTTCTGGATATGACACAGTTTATTAGCCTAGTCCATCTGAGGTTGGCTTTTATAAGGAATATTGAGGAGATTTCTGCTTTGACTGCTCTAAGAGGAACGTGGACTGACTCCGCGAGTGGGCGGTGGAGAGTTGAGCCTTGCCTGGCCAAGTTCATCAGCAAGTTTGTTTCCACAAAAGTTACTATGCCCTAGAACCCAGATCAGGGTTAGCTCATTTCGGCATTCTAACACTGGTTTAGAGGGTATAGTGACAGAGGTGTTTGCTTTGATAGCAGCTTGGCTATCAATGAGTGTGGCAATCTTTAGCCTTGGCGTTATATTTGTGTGTAGTTTGATCTGGCGACAAACTTCGCGGATGGCGAGTTGTTCCGCCTGGAAAACACTGACATTATCTGGAAGTCTATAAGGTGCAGTTTGTTTAAATTTAAGACAACATTCAGAATTGATGTTTTTGGCTTTACGGAAGGTTTGCTTCAACAGAACCGCCATATCGGTTCAATAGCTGAATCTTATCTTTATTCGACTACCTCCTTGTTAGCTCTATCGGAAGGGTTCAACCGATCTCAATAAGATTTAATTAAGTGCGTTAAACTGCAGCCCATAACGCGTGAGTTTTACAAGCCCCACCGCCGAAGAACTGGAACGTAAATGGGGCAACTGAGGGCATTCTCAAAAGCAAAGGAATGTATTACTGTGAATAAAAGAGTTTTCGTTATTCAATATATTTTTTTAAGCTGACATGGCGATTGCGAGTCGTTGTCATTTCTGGTTGACTACATACGACCGATTAATCTGTTAACTTAATTGTAACACCATGCGGTTTCCTATGTAGAAATAAAAGACTTGATTTACCGTCGTCAAGGGAGGCCAGTTGATGATTCGATATAAAGCTTAATCTGCTAGTCGTTTGCCATATTCCTTGCTGATGTAGAATACAGCGCTTTGTTCAATTCGATGAGCAAATGCTCTTCGGCTCATATTCATGTTTCTGTAAGTAGACCTATAGCTATCGCTATCGCGTCCTTCCGTCCGTCTGTCTGGCTGTAACCACATTCCAGCTCTTGAACTATTTACGCTACGTGCACAATTTTTAGACAAGACATGGAAAACAATGACCCAAACATAGTGCCAGAGTCGCAATCAAATGTGCCATGTCGTCGAAAAGAGCTCATTTTTCGAATTAGAAAGCTTAAAATTTAGGTTCATAGTGGAGGAGGAATGTCTGCGGAAAATGAGTGTCTCCCCGGATCCTTCTATCGATAGAGATGATGCTTATTGATTTGAAACTCGTTTGTCCTTTCTAGGATCTACGTTTCTGTAAAAATTTGGTCTACCAGGTCGGTAATGACTCTGATATGTTCCTATGAGTGCGGTGCAGTATAATGTAAGCAATTTAGTGAGTACATAGGACCGGATTGTTTCTTTATGCCTGCTGAGAGGTCGGATCGCTTTTTTTATCTGTGAAACGTATGAAGTTGACATTCTAGTTATCATTTTCTGATTTTACGTTTTCACTTTTTTTTTGTATGCCTCGTCTGTCGACATTGGTAACTTAATTTGGCACTACTACCAATTTAAAGATTGTGGGTATTAGATCCACTGATCGTTGGCGTTTTTATAGATATTTTTTTGCATTAAGCGATCTCTGACGAATCAGGTTACTTCATCAGGTCTGCTTAGGTGCTCAAGATAGGTTTCTGCTTTTGAGTTACTTGAAGTTTCTTCTCGTTGATCAGTCTCTGAATCTGATCCAATCCCGAGGTACTCATAAATTTTCCATCATCTGAATGCAGATTTGGCTAAAGAGAAGTTTTTCTCTTATTTGTGCTGTCGTATTGCGTTAATAGTCATCGTGTCTAAGTGTATTTAATTTTAATGTTTTTTTTTTTTTTTGTCAGATATTCTTAAGCACACGAATAAGAATAATCCAGACTATCAAAAACTGGATGAAGCCTTGAAAGCCATAAAGGAGGTGATGGCACACATTAATGAGGACAAGAGAAAGACAGAAGGTCGAATGGCCATATTCGATATCTTTAACGATATTGAAGGATGCCCCGTAAGTCAATAAAAGTACTCGTAATTTTCTCTCATCTCAGCATGCTAACAATTTTTTCTTTGTAGGCCAACATAGTCTCCTCCAATCGAAGCTTTATATCAAAGTGTGAAGTCACCGAATTGTCAGACAACCTAAGTGGTCGTGGTGATACTCTAATGCTCTACCTCTTCTCTGACACGATTGAAGTATGTAAGAAGCGGTCAAGAGGTTTCAACAGTGCCAAATCGCCGAGCACAACCAAATCCTTTAAACATATCAAACTAATATCACTGAAAGAGATTGGATGTGTGGTTGACATTACAGATAGTCCGCGAGCTTTCGCATTGCTTTGCCGTCAAGACAAGGATAAATTGCATTCGTTTACCATAGCCGATGGTGAGATAGACAAAGTTGTGTATTTGAAGACACTCTGCAAGCAAATGGCTGAGCATGCTTGTCGAACAGATGCGGTTGGTCCTGAGAAGACATTTACTCATTCGAATTTTTCTCTAAATTGTGACTTCTTTCTTTGCAGGACAAATACCTCCTTTTTAAGACATCACAAGAGCTTGAAGTTGATATTAGTGATGTAAATTTGAGTACTCTCGAGAAAGCATTTAAATTGGCTGCTAGGACGAGATTGAAGGTTGGTTTTCAGCTCACAATTGTACTCAAAATAGTTTCTAACTTGAATCAATTTTCAGGTTGGTAGAGCGTTCTCCTTTAACAAAACCCCATCGAAGCTGAAAAGAGCTGTATCCACAATGATGACTTCACCATTTGGCAGCACAAACTCACTCACCCCCGCTTCACAGCTGGCACAAATGAGATTGGCCAGTTGCACGAATATTAATGTAAGTTACTTTGTTTTTGTTTTAAGCTATTCCCCTCTTATTGTGATGATTCTCCCTCTGATCAGGAGGTAGTTGGTGAAGAAGGCAGTCGCTGTGGTTCACCCACATCACAATCTGAAGTGCTGGTCGCCCCATTATCCATCCAGCCAACAAGAAAAGCAAAAGCATCGACCATGTCTATGGCTGGATTGCGACGCATCTGATAATGACTTCACCCCTCAGCTAAAAGAAGACACACCACTACAAGTAAACAACAAGTATTACAATCAAAGGAGGACGTGAGGCATTCAACAATTTTATTTTTGTATTTGCCTACGTGCGTTGGTGGTTTCTTTTTTAGAGAAACCCTCCCAGCGGCAATCGTGTATCGTGTTATTCCTGTAATCTGTGTTTAGTGCCGTCTAGAGCTTCTCTCTAGACAGATTTTTAAGCATTGTTAAATGACAATTTTTTGTGTGTGACATCGCGAGTGTTGAATCAAAGTTAGCTGGACCTATTTATTCGCTTCGATTCAATCCGCAGTCACGAACATTTGTTTTTTTTTTTTTAGTGTACAGCTGACCCAGCCATATGTTTGGTTTAAGCGTTGAGCGCGTTCGCTTAACGATTTATCGTGAAAAAAAGAGAACAATTATTGTATATTTATTTGAATCTAATTTGTATTTACAAATCTTTAACTTAATATCGGTTATGATGTTGATGATGAATGTGCGAATTATACTCTCTGTTGAAAAATGATTTTACAAAAAGAATACTCCTTCCGCGCGTGTTTTATGCTGTCTGTATCGAGTCGATTGCGATAAAGAAAAGCAGCCATCACATTATCGTAAAATTTCCATGATCGTATGAATGCAAAGAAACTACATACATATATTTAAACAGTCCTTATACATTATGTAATATTATACGTGAGGATATTTTATTTTATTATTAATAGTGTTTTTTTAATGTAGCGTTTTAAGTTATTGTAAAAAGGTAGTGTTAGATCTGAAAACATACAATTTACATATCTATAAATATTTATGTAATAAGATATTAATAATCGATAATATTATTGCTCATCCTATAAATTAAATGATAAATAAAGAATATATTTAGTTAAGATCTATTTAAGAAGAAAGCTTTTTTGTTTGAATTCTTTTCTTACCAACATTTGCGACAAAACTCGACGGGTTTACAAAACCACAGCATCCGTTAGCCCCAGAGTAGACGATTCAAATGGAGTTATGCCCAAAACATATGTGCAGAAAATCTGCTTGCAGTGCTGCTGACGTGCAGATATTTTTTGACGTGCATCGCATCGGATACTGTCATTTTACAGATACTGTCACACAAATGAAATACACAAAGAAAAACAATTTTTGCGACATGCGCAAGCTTGTTGTTGAACCATTTATTGTATATTAGCCTTAAGTAATTAATGTTTAATTTGTAGTTAAGTACTAAGTTTAAAAAAATATTTTCATAGTTTTGCAATAAGCTTTAAAAGTTGGTGATACTAAATACCTCAACAAAATTTTTTTTTTGTTTTGCCGACTGTCGATTGCAGCGAATTTAGAAATAGAGATGTCTTGCAGAACTTCACTGCATGCAGCATATATATGTAACTTCGCGAATTATTATATTATTATGTGTATTCTAATTTCACTGCATACAGAATTCTGCACATATGTTTTAGGTATCACATATTTCATCAGCAACGCGGTAAACAGAAGAAGCTAGATTAGATTGGGTTGGTCAACGTGAAAGAGAATGAGTGTCTCCAGCAGTGGAGTCCCCTAGCATTCTAAAAGAATGCAAAGAGAGGTTTCTTCACTGTTCAGAATCGTGGGACGTATGTTTTGTTTTAAAAGTCAACGTTCACTAACCGTTTCAGGTTATTTGTTTCTAGATTCATTTGAAAATTGGACTTGTTTCGTGAATGTGTTCTGTGGAATGTCCCGCACCGATTTCGTTTGGTCTGGATATACCGTAACCTTTAAAACATCGTCTTCAATTACAGTTTCCGGTTTACCACCTGGTTCGTTTTCGACGCAAAAACATTTGTGAGAAGAGTCAAAATCAGCTGTTTTGTGTGGCAAGAGTGTAATTTTCTGCTCTAACCTCTTCTGACAGTGTTCCCAAACTTGTGCTGTGCTGTACTACTTTTGCAGGCACTGAACAAAGCTAATATTTCGAATCGAAATTCAAAATATTCGGAGACTAATAATTGTTTGTATCACAATAACCCCGATTCCCGTTGTTATGTTACGTTCTAATCAGAACTTATAACTCGCACAGTTGATGCAGCTGTCAAATACCGCATCAATACCGTTATATTTTATATTCCATTAGGCAGGAAAAGTCTGATAAAACACAAGGTTCGGGCAATCATATGCAAACGTAACAGGTTTCCGTACCTGACCAAAATAGCGAATGACGTTTCTCTTCGGCGCAGCTTTTGTTGTTCAACTTTTTTGCAATTTCTATCTCTGAGGAATTTGTCCCCCCACTCCTTGAAATTTGTGATTTTACGAATTTTAGTGCAAAATATAAGGGAGCGCATCAGATTTAGATAATCGTACGCGTACTGAGGGACATATGATTTGTTCTTCGTTCATTTTACTTTAATTTTCTTCCAGAAGTATGGTTTGACAGCAAAAAAAGGATTAAAAAAAAAATGTGAAATACATTTTTACCAAAAAAAGTCTTAATAAAGTTAATATGATATGAACCTAATAAGTGTGAGTTACAGTTGATTGGTTTGACAGCAAAAAGAATTTAAAATCTAAAGAAACAAATTTGTGGAATAAATTTTGAATTAAAAAAAAGTATAATAAAAAGTTGATGTGATATGATTTGTGCAATCTGCGCTTTATTTCTTTGGAAAAAATAAATGTTTTTCATTGACATTTATTTGAAAACCGCGTAAATAGATGTGTATCAAGATTTCATACGAAAAGCGTACGAATACTATTCTTGAATTTGAGAGAACTCTCTCGACTTCTGATATTTTACTTTTTTAATTTTTTTTTTTCAGAAAAGTAACCTTATTTTTTTTTTTTTTTAAGTAAATCAAATCAACTAACTGGAAGTTTAGTAAACAAAATTTCATTGGGTCTTCCTGTAACTCTAGGTTTGTTCGATGTCTCCATCACTAGTGCGCCCAGAGTAGTGTCAGTGCTGCCCGTCAGAAAACCAGGCATAAGCCCAAAAATTCCATCCACATCGAACGCGAACATGTCACTTTGTTTGCATTTCATAATTAAACATTTTTATTATTTGACACAGAACGGAAAGCACATACATGCATATGTATTTGGTCTAGCAAATAACGTCACTACCGAATGACAGCAAACAGTTTAGTTCTTTGACAGCAATTTTTCTTAAACCGAGAAAATACCTAGTGATTTTTTTTTTTTTTGTCTGCTCATCTGTCAAAGCAATCAAAATTTCAGCTCATCTCAATTTTTGCCTCAGGTTAGTGAAGTTACGTAGCATTAGGTTTTTCTTTACGTGACGTCGCTGTGGAAGCGACATTGTGACAGGATACGTTGATTTCCTATGGTTTAACTCATAGACGTCAGGCAAAGCCGAGGTCGTGGCGATATTGTGTTTTAGGAAAAAGTGCAGCACGCGCAACGATCGAACAAATTTTTGTTCAACTAGTGCGCACCAGCCCTAGTGCGGTTATCAAACAAGCATTCTGTTCGGTACTCGTATAAAAATATAAAAAAGCCTAAAACTTTACACGAAATCAATTCGACTTTTATATAAAATTTTACTTTACATTGTGAACACACCAACACAATTTGATGATTCATTTGGCAATAATGGAGCCAAAGAATTCCATTCGTTCGTTTCAGGATCATACTCTTCGACCAATTCTACCCGCCCTCTTTCACATCTTCCGCATGATATAAGACGATTATTCAGTCACACAATTTATTGAAATCTGCGCTACTTTTAATGAGCTTACAACTTCCCAGATGTCAGTTGAAGGATGGTAACGGTCAGCCGAATCATTTTTTATTCCATCGTCATAACCTCCAACGGCGTATAAATGCCCGCGAACTGCAGCGAAGTCAAAAAATTTTCATTCTCTGTTATTAAATGTCTTCCGAGTCCATTTATTGGCAATGAGATCGTAGCACTCCATGGCATCGAAATTCTCTCCAACAGCGTACAGGAATCCATCAAGAACCGCTATCTTGATCGATGAAAGTGGTAAACTCAAAGGCGCCACATTTTGCCATTTGCGTGTCGAAAAGTCATACTTCTCCACAGAACAACACCATCCTGGGCATATATGTATAACCACCAACAAAATATTTATAATCTTTCGATGGAATCGGTAACTCTTCGTAAGACCAAGTATTCAGCTCTCGATCAAAAGTCTGAACTTTGAAGTCATTGAGTACACTCTTTTGGAAATTGCGAACGACTTTCAGGAGACAAGTGCCATTGAAGCCAACTGCAGATCAACTCGTAGCACTCATTGGTTTTCTCAATGATGAATTTTGGCTTCAGAAATGTGAATCGAACGTGGGACAGAAGATTGAAAATTAATTTCTCACGACTTTCTTTATCATGTTCCACCCACTTTTCGAGACTCCGCAAAACCATTTCTTATAAAGTGCAGAGTAGTTGCGTTGTTCTGCAAATAAGGCAATACCCACGCAATTGCTGGCATCTAGGTGTTCTGCCATGAAATTGCAGCATGCAGCTATCAATGTGTTTATTTGGAAAAAGTCAGCGGCACGCAATACACTCTCTAGGTACTCACAGCGGAGCTCTACAACAGCCGTGTACATGAAATCGACTATCGCTTTTATTGTGACGCCGTCGATTTCCTTAAATTTGACTTCATCAGCCTTAGCTTCCTGCATGGTACTACGGAAAATTCGCAGGAAGTAGACACTCGATTCGGATAGAAAACTTCTACGAACTTCTACATTATCAACACCAGCAATTAAAACGACATCAAATAATTCTTTCTTCTCGTAAAGACTGAAGTTTCTTCGAAATATTATATTACGAGCGAGTAAGTCCTTCAGACTGATTTTGCTCTTGGTTTGACATGATGAATGTCCTAGAGACAAAAGTCATTATCAGTTTTTAGACTAGAGATGAAAATCATACCAAAAAAACGCAAGTACTTTTATTTATTTATGTTAAAGAGTTTGACAGTTCTATTTATGAATGTACTTCAAAAGTTTGACAGTTTTCAATCAGCTGTTATCTTCCCGGCCAAACAAGGGATAATTTCTAATGTATTTTATTCGTTTTAACCAATTTTCAAGAATTTAAAAGAGTAATAACTATAATTTGCTGCATTTAACTAGAAATATATATACATCATCACAATGCATGTACATGAAGAAAATTGTGGTTACGATTCTGACGAGTTTTAGTGAAAACAATGGGTTGGCGTAAGTATTGCATTGCTAAGGCATTAATCGCTTAGTGACCAACAGAACAGGTCTAGTAATCAGTGGATAATAATCACTTCGCGCTGAGTTTTCTTAAATTAATTATTTGTTTATAAAAGCTGTAAAAGGGAGAGTATTTCAGGATAATTGACTTTTTCACTGAAAACACAAATATTGTATTGTTTGGCCTACGGCAAATCTCAAATTTGACAGATAAGTAAAAAGAGGTTTGTTTGATTAGCACAATCGGGCGTCCCTGTGCGCATTGGTTTTTCACTAACGTAGGTATTCGATATTCCTAAGTTCTCTGGAATATATTCCCACAAACGTTTGCAACACTGCGTTCGATGTGTCATATGTGAGCGCGCTGATATTATCTCGGGTATTTTCTTGGGGTAAGAAAAAAAGTGCTATCAAAAAGATAATTGTTGGCTCTCATTCGATCGAATATCAGAAATTTCTCAGAGAAAGGTGACAAATACAAAATAGTTAGGGAACACGTTCTAAAACAAAAGCTGTTCATAAGGTAAGTGTCAGAAACATGCATGTGAGAAACCAACAATTTGCATACTCTGGAATGTCTTCGATTAGCATCTTACGCCCAATGATATACATATTTTTTGATTTATTTTCTTTTTCCACTTCCATTTGACTTGGTTCAATCAATATAACACCAAATGAATAACAAAAGAAGCACATAAGCAATTTGGAAATTACATGTGAGTAGTTTGATAACGATTTGACATCTCTCATAAATGTATCCAAAGAAATTTGTTGGACTAAAATTCGCATCGTATGCTCCCTCTTTTAAGAAAAACTTAGAAATTTTCTCATACGGGAATGGAATTTGACCAATTTTAGGCAAATTTCGTAGAAATTCACTGTTTGGGTTAGGTACGGGAACAGACCTATGGTGTTTAAACAGACCAAATACTTTTCGTTATAACATAATATTGCTAAAAATATGTAAATATGAGATGCAAACATTTATAAAGCAAAATAGCCAAATTCACTTGTGGAAATAAAAGAATGAGGGCAATTTCTGGGTTTTTTTTTCAGCCATGAAATGCATTGACAATACATTCGGCGCACTGGTGCTGTTGTCATCGAACAAACCTAAAGTCTATAGAAGTCTTTCAGCAAGTCTTAAATAAAATGTTAGCTGTCATGCAGTTGGAGTAATGAAAAATCTGTCAAATTGTTTACATTCGGTTTGGTTTCAGTGCAGGGAATTCATGAAAAACAAGCTAACAAAATTAAAAAAAAATTTTGCATCTTGCAATGGAAGGAATAAACGTCCCGACAAAAATTAATAATCCAGAGAATAAAAAAAGGATGCTGTCAAATTTCCTTACGAAATGTGTCACTCCAACGAAACCGAGCATAATCGATATTCGATTAAGCTCGCTCATTCACGTCCATTATGGTTAGACCTTAAGCCGCCATACAAAGTAAGTCTGAGGCTGAGGCGTGAAACATGAAGTTCAATTTATCTCAACTTCTTGAAGTGTCGCAATTTATAAATTCAAACATGAAAGTTGTTCATTTCTGTTTATGTTCATAGAAAACGGACGTGAAAAATAAATTGAAGAATTGCATTCTGTTCCGTGGAGCAGCAAGCCACGAGGTATTTTCAGACAGAAAGGCAGAGAGACAAACAGACAGATAGATAGAGAGACAAACAGACATATCGACGGAATTACGAGACCCACTCTTTTTAAGTTCTTTATGAGGGTGTCCAAAAATTCAAGCAAGATTTGAATTTTTCGCCATTTGTTCGGTAAAGTGTTGCCAACAAAAAAAAGGACAGCGTGACAGATGACAGTTCAAGGTTATTAAAAATGGAGTGCTACATGAAAGAACAACGCGTTTTCATAGTTGAGCAATATTTTAAAAATATTGAAGGTTTGGCAGCTACAGTTCAAACAAAATCATCTTCAGCGACGAGGCTCATTTTCATCTTGATGGCTTTGTTAATCGTCAAAATTGTCGAATTAAGGGGTTCAGAAAATCCACGACTGATTGTTAAGAAACAAATGTATCCACAACGTGTCATTGTTTTATGTGGATTTTGGGCTGGAGGCATCATCGGACCATTCTTCTTTGAAAATGCGACTGGTCAGGCAATAACAGATAATGTCGCGACAGATATCGCGACATGATAATGCAGTTTTTTGTGCACAAATTGCAAGATATGTATGTGGACATGCAGTTTCAACAAGATGGTGCCACATGCCATACAGCCCGAGGAACAATTCAATTACTGCATAAGTCCTTTCCTGGTCATGTAATTTCCCGTTTTGATGATTAGAATTGGCCGCCCGGATCATGCAATTTAACGCCCTTGGACTTTTTCTTTGGGGTTTCTTTGAAGTCTAAGGTTTATGCCAACAAGCCCACGACCACCCACGCCTTGAAGGAGCAAATTGAGCGATGTATCAATGAAATACAGCCATGAGTGCTTATGTGCCAGCAAAGCCGTGGAGGACATTTACCCGATATGCTTTTCCATACATATTCAAATAATATTTCATAACTATTACTTTTTGATTTTAATTTCTACTTAAATCGATAGTAAAAATCAGATTATAATTTTCATTCAAAAATTTAAGTTAAAAATCAGATCATAATTCATTTGTTTTAAATACGAAATGAAAATTAGATCACAATTTGTATTTGTTTGGATCAGAAATAGAAATAGCTCATTTTCATAATTATTTTTGATAAAAAAAAAACATATTCACCCCTATTGCGATTGTCAATTATCAATTGGTATTTTGTATTTATCAACCAATTTCTTTAATCGGTATTGTGATTGTCAATTATCAATGGATCAACAATCCAGTGTCAATTTCTATTAATTTTTGATTGTGAATACTAAAATCGGTATTGCGAGTGTCAATTGTCATTGATTTTTCTATCATTTTGCATCTGTTTCTTTCAACTGCAAATAACTAGTTGTTGAAAAGAAAATAAATTTGATAATTGAGATATAACACAGGATTGCAATAAAATGTACGGATTTCTGTGTAAAGTTTATAGTTTATTTAACTGATTTGATAATTTTTCACAGGGCTAAAATAGTTAACAACAAAAAACAAATGAGTTGAGCTGATGCAGCAAAACTTAGACGTTGCCGTAAAACGAACCCACTTCCTCATCGTCGTCAAACCACAATTCCACAGAACTCATACTTAATAAAATAGAATTTGATTTTAATTTTCAAGCAAAATATCAAAAGCAAACCTAATTTTCAAAACAAATGTCAAGAAAGCGTATTTTATTCACGACAGTCAATTTTATTCACAATGCTGACAACCTTTATCAACTGAGTTACACAATATAAAAGTATTAATTTATTGTTGATTGACAACCGCAATAGGGGTGATTATTTGATTTTTATTATTAGCCGTGTTTCTTTGCGAAAATTATCCCCAGTTAATGGCATAACTAACAGTAACTTTCGATATTACACTCAGTGATCGCTAACTGAGTGTAGCACATTTTGACTATAAGGCTAGAGATGCCGTGATAAGGTATTTTGCTAAGGAATGTTGACAGACAAGAAGAAAGCGTATTTCATATCTTTAATTTAATATTATATTCAATGTTGAGTAATTGAGTTATTAATTTAATAAGAGAAAATTACAAAATACGAAATAAGTTGTCGATTTTTCGTGAAACTTAACTCAACTTTATACAACGTTACAAAGAAACACGGCTATTGATTCTTGACAAGACAAATTACGGATATGAACTAATTTTGTTCAGTAGTTTATTAAAAATAAAAATCATAAACAGATTTTTACTTGTTTGATTTTTATTTATCATTTTTAGAAATAAAAAATGTGATTTCGTTTTCACTTCCACTTCTTCTTTTAAGAATACAAATCGAGATCAGATTTATATTATTTATTTATATAAATAAAAATTAGAAGAAAAAAAAAAAAACATTTCTAGGTTTCTACAAAAGATGTTTATTTATGTTAAAGTTTATATGCATAGACATATTACATTTTAAATTCTAACGATAAAATTCATAAGCTCCTTTTACGGTAGCAATACTCGTATATTCGTAAAAATTCATTTTATTTTTTTTAATGTTAAAACGATTCAAATAATCGTGCAAATATATAGGTAGGTTTTGTTTTTAAAGTGGCAAACAAAAAAAAAAAGGTTAAGATAAATTAAAATTGCTTAGATTCTAATCATTGGATGCATCAATATGCGTATGACTCACGTCAAAATATCGATGAAAAAAATATTTTAAAAATCATTTACATTTTATACTGCTGATAAAAATATTAAATTTAATTTTTTCTGTTTTTTTTTTTATTTAAAAAAAAAAAAAAAAAATATGTACAGGATGTGAGTGTATAAATACTAGGTTCCTATGGGTGAATTTAAAAGTTTCACATTACCGAGATGGGAGCTGTTTTTAACAGTGTTTACGGTTAAAATAACTTAAAATCATAAAACTTAAATAAATAGAAATTCTTTTTTTGTATAAAAATGCATTCTCAAAGAAAATCAATTAAAATATATAAATTTGTGTGGGTTTTTAAACCCACAAAACGGTGGTTGAATCCTCATTGGAGAGTGTCGAGAACCTTTGGAATTTATTCTTCCGATAGGTTTTGGAATCCCATCGATTGGCATCATTGCCCAGTGGAACGCCTACATTGTTTGCGAGGGCAGAAGACGTGTGCATCACTGCTTTGAGTGTTGAATTTCGACTGTCCAAATTGTAGTCACTCTGATCGATGGTATCGTCTAAATGGGATGAGCTTGTTGAACTCGATATCATTGTCGAGCACAGTGGAACTCCAATCTCCTGAAATGAGCTAATTGAACTGAAACCACTTTCATCCTCTGTGGTTGAGCATAGATTGGAGCACTGTTTGCTTAGCAGTGGCGGTGAGTAGTTCTCTTCATCGGTTTCCAATTTCGATGATGAGGATGTTGAATGAACTGAGCTATCGGTGCTGCTTCGTAGTGATAGCCGAGAGTCTCGTATATTCATGGTTCGCAGAAATAGCATCTCGGCGGCTAGATTGGCTTTCTGGTGAACGGCTGCATCTGGCAGCATGTTTGCGTTTGGTATGGGCTTAACTCTTGGGCCGAGTGATTGTCTGTGCTGGGTTAAGTCTGGTTGTTGTGTGTGTAGCAAGTTGTGGATTGTCCTTGAAAGTCGAAATGCTTCCTTGTTCAGTTTCTCCTCGGCTTCGTCACTGGGTGAGAGTTTCGGATCGCCACGCTTCTTTGGAGATCGACGCCTTAAAGGAGGAAAAGAATAAGATTAACTATGTTTGGAACTATTTGTTATTCAACTCACCATGTGAAATCCTTAAAAGTGTTGTACGAATTAACTGGTGATGCAAGATCGTAGTGATCCTCTCCACTGCTTTTGGTGCTGTCGCCGCCACATGAACTTGGTGACATTCGTTTCAAGTCAACCAAATTTGTGCTGCTTCTGGCCCTCAGATAAGCCGATGAATTGCCAGAATCGGAACCTTTATCGTGACCACCATAGACATGATGCATGCTCTTCGAACGCGAGATCTGTTCATTTCGGCTGCTAGCTGAGTTCTTCTGGAAACGTTCAAGGAATCGGGCAACCTCTTCCATAACAGCACGATACATGCCACAGCTTGTTTCGGCCTGGAAATCGAAAGAAAGAAAGGAAGGTCAGAAAAATAAATCAAATGGCTAAGTATGAAATTAGAAGTCGGCGCCTGTGGTGATCATGTATGCAAACAATAAATTATTGGGTCATGGAAAACGCCGACATTGCCTGTCACATCATTTCCACCAAACAGTAGTCCAAAACGTCTAATTAATATCATGAAAACCTGTAGAATGACATCACACAAAAATGCACTGGCTATGCACAATCGCTAGACGCGATCTCTAAAGGCTAAAACTTGTATCTCATTTATTATGGTGCAAACAATAAACTGACACCAGTGTGTCCACACATAATACCTGGATCTAGTTCGGATAATTAATGCAACCCATTAACATATTAAAATAGCTGCTGCAGTTCCAGTGACTGTCTCGTCTCGTTTCGTTTCGTTTCTCTGGTTGCATTTTTTCAAAAACATATTATTTATCAGTTATTTTTCATTTTATTACTCAATTATGTTTGTAGTGAAGTGAAGAAAGTAGTTATTGCAGTGATTTTCAATTATTCATTCATTGTTCGAAGTCACGCAATGTGTTCTCGAGCGGAAAGAGTCTTTTTGACATTACTCGTATTCCATTGAAAAAGAAGTAACTAGCTACTTCCTATAGTAGATTGGATAGAGATTGACATACAATTTAGAGGCGTATTTGCCAAATGGCGTAACTAAATTTAGCAAGACATTGGTATTTTTCAAGAAAGATAGGCGTAGCCCAATTGATATCGTGATAGATGTCATGGTCAAGAGGGAGATTCTACGATTGAATTTTTGTTTTATTGAATACCACCGCAATTAAGCAAATTCAAGAGTGGTAGATTAGACTTATGTCTCTTACGTGGGAGACAGACTGCTGGCATTGATACCATGGTATAGCAACACTGCGTTCTATACCACATGTCTGTCACTGCAACACTACGTAAAAAGCTAGTATACCATGAAATATACCTGGTATTGAGATTCGCAATTTTTTGCTGGTATACCGCCATCTTACTGATTGCAGCGTCAATTTCTCTCTATTGGCTAGTCTTCGAAGCTTCTTTGACAATTCTTAGGTATGCACTTTCGCTTTCAAGTATTTGAATTTTCTTTTTATTCATCATTTGGCACAAAAGTAAATAATTTTTATTCATCCTGTCTTGAATTTTCTATTTTTATTTGTTATGACAGACAACACAAACGTCAAAGTATACTACTTAACGCCAAAGTCATTGAATACTACGAAATGCAGTCTGTCAGGGGTTGTAGTATTCACTATACTATGGTATTTGTATCATGGTATCAATACCAGCAGTCTGTCTCCACTATTACATACGAGTATACCTAGTGATCGCTATTTTATTTGGTCACCCCAGAAAAAAATGAACTGAGCCCAAAATAAAGAGAATCACTGTCTAAGTGGAAGACTTATGTATCTACATGTGGGTAAAAATTTGTCAAAATCTCAATTTTCTCAAAATCTACCGTGCAGGGTATGAATTTCATACCTAATATATTTTTATTGTAATTCCTGAAAAATGTTTCCCTTTATCTGTTTCCGTTTCGGGATGAAAAGTTTAAAACCAACCGTATTCGGAAATGCTGTATTATTTGTTCTGCACTTAAACTGACCGCAAAATTGAATGCTTTGTGTCCTACTATTGCAGCTATTTTCTAAAAAAAAGAGAGTTGATAATAAGTAGAAGGGAATAGCTTCAAGAGCTTAAAAAGAATAGCGTACACTACCCGGGAAGAAACATGAAAAAGAAGAGGCTATTAAAACCTGTTTGACTTAATTACCCTAGTCTGGACAAGGAACACAAATACGAGTATACACTAGGAAAAAAAAAAACTGTCACTTTAATCAAACCAGAATTAGAAATCTCATTTATTCATTCACAGTAAGTGGTAGGTTACAATTCGCCATAAGAGTTACAAAACTAGAACTTCTTGGAATTGGAATGCTTAATCTTTCTTTTAGGGTGAATAATTGTACGATTGCTTGATTGACCATCTAAGCTTAGTTGAAAGAAGGTGGTAGTATGAGTCTATCAAATATTGCCAAACCTCAGACTGTAAGATTGTCTGATGCAAACTATGACTATTAGTAATAGGAATTTTAAAATTCGCTTCTTAATTTACATTTAGCTAAGTGATTCTAAGTTGCTTTTAAAGTTTCGTACTAATAAAATAGATTTCGCAAAAGCCTAATTCACAATAGTCATTGTGATTCATTTTCACATTTTCTTTACTGTGAACTTGCACAACTGACTTTTGACAGAACGAAGTTTGTTTTGAGCGGGTACTTTTCTGAAAAAAAAATGAAAAACGTAAAATTTCAGAAATCGAAGGAGAATTCTCTCAAATTCAAGAAAAGAAACGTCAATTTAAGGTGATTTTCAAAGAAATGTACATAAATGGAAAACGTTTGTTTTTTCTAAAAATTACAGATTTCATAAATCATATCATAATAATAAGAATTCCCTCAGCCACTCCTGCTGTGCGCCTCACGAATAGTTGGGACTACATTTTTTTGCCGTTTCCGAAGGGCAAATTATTCGAATGAGAGAAGCTTCCCTACTCTCGTATCAGACGTTCGCTAGAGGTTGCACCATGAAAAAACGTTTTTATTTTTATGTTTTCTTGAATTCGAACCTTGAACGATCACTGGGCGAGGATCGCGCAATTAACCAAGTGCAAACATAAATTTGTTTCTTTTGATTTTAAATCCATTTTGCTGTCAAACCTATCAGCTGTTCAACATTTTTAATTTTTTCGTGAGGCGAAATGCCTCTGGGAGAAACTTACAGAAAAAGTCATTCCGGTAACTATCTCAGTTTAATTCAACCGTTAAAGGTCCGTTCGTATATTTTGCATGAAAATAAATGAAAACTGTCAAATTTCAGAGGGTTTTCTCAGAACAAAGAAAGTACACGAATGCTTTTTAAAACAAAAAATAATTAAAAATGTTAATTTGAGTTAATTGTCAAATAAACGCAAATTTTTTTACAATTCATTGGAAATTTTGTACAACAAATTCATTTTGTATTTACTGACACGTTCTTGGAGAACTAATTACTAAAATTCCATTTTCGGCGAAAAAAAAAACAATTTGACAGTTTTAACTTTTTTGCAGGTTGACATTTCTCAGGGGAAAAATGACACCAAACTGCACAGCGGTGAAATCGTATCATCTGCCAATCATGCAAATCTTCTCAGAACCATTTTTGGACAATTTCAGTTTAAATACTTCTTACATTTGTGTCAAACTAAATTCGATCAGTCAATCTTTGAAGTGCATTTCCATAAAACACACGGCAGTTATGTAACAACGCCAAATCAATTTATGAGCCGGCAGAGTACGAACAATCTCTCTGCATGAATGTATTTCCATAGCAATTATCATCAGAAAGCTATTACGAACACTCAGGAAGCCAGGTATGAACATATGAAAATAACCTACTACTCCACCAATAAAGGCGAAAAACCTACTTTTGTCGTACAAGTAACACCGTATTCCCTTAATTAACTGTCCACGCAAAGTAATATATAGTTCACACGCGTAATATACGAGTACGCTCTAATCCGTTTAATTACGACTAGGAAATACTTAAATCCCTAGCTGTGATTTCCTATCTAATAGTTCCCATCTCACCGGAGCTCTCAGATACATTTTTTTTCGCAGTTACTTCACGCATTAATTACGCATTATCCAAGTACTGCCCTTTTTTCCACATCATCACAGCTTCCGCCCAAAATCCAATTACATAACACATTCCATCGCTTCCTCCAAGAGATTATCCACCAGCAGTCAGCCTACCTACCACCTGCTTGCTGCAAACTCTCCTAATGAATGTGCAGATCATAAGATCGTGACATTAGACATTAGGCATGGTTGGCTATCTGGTTTCAGGATCTATTCAATGAACAATTTTCTGCAGAAAAAAAAACAACACTAAACAAACATTGCAAACATGTTACACCACATAGTGGGTGGGTGACGGGCGAGCTGGGGAAGTGAACACCGGCGATAACTGGATACGACCAGAGAATCGCATGCATCTTGCAGCCGAGATACCATGAAATATACCAAATAATAGACATTTTGAGAAATGCGAAAAAAGTGAAAGTATCTTTTAGCAAACAAATAATAAAAAAAAAAACAGTTTAATAATAGTAACTTGTCATTTAATTGTATCTCAAGCGAAACCAACGACGGGGTTAAGGTATTTAATTAAAAAAAAAAAAAAAAAAACTATGTGAGACATTGTCAGCCATTTGATTAGGCAATGCGTTAGAAGGCAGCCCTCCACAAAAACCCGCAAGACCTCCGACAGAGATTAGAGAAACCAAAAATGAAGTGTGATCATCATCATCATCGTTATGAACACGCTAAGGAGTGTAATATTCAAATCTGCTGGCGCTGGTGCATTGCTGCATTTCACAGTGGCGGAACGCGCGTCTTTGCACAACAACTGGGTTAATGGAAGTCGGTCAGAAAGTATCTCGAACTACATCTCATCGGCGCGGCTGCGCAGCTCCTATGTCGTGTACAAGTTGATGAATGTTTATTAAATGCATCCAATAGTTACGATGATGGCCATCATCATTGAGGAGATTCTTGCAACGATCGCGGCTTTCGGTGCACGATGAACCAATTGTATACATCGATGTTGCGGCGAGATTACTTTTGCAATCTCGTACTACAAGCGCAGATGCTATGCATAATTGCACTGCTTTAGGGGAAGAAACAATGTAGAGGAAATGGGCTTGAAAAGCGAAATCGATGTGCAAATATCATTAGAATAAAGAAAAAGTAGTTTCATGCAGAGAGAGAGACGGAAAGGCAGATGGTGAGACCCGGTTAAAAAGGCTACTTGAACCTGGGAAAAAGTGGCCTGGAACAGCTGGAGAAAAGTGATTTGTTGAGTGGTATATAGAGCAGTTTCAAGGTCAGTATAATGGAGCGATCGGGAAAGTTGGATGAGAAACAGGAAATCGATGCATGCAAGTGTGGCAAAAATTGGTTTTCAAGCGCGCATCTCGATAAATTGTTGGATGAAATGAGAAATCAAAATCCACTGCAAATTTTCGAAAAAGTATTTCCCGAGGAAGTTTTCGCCATGATTGTTCAATACTCGCAGACTTACGCGGCTCACAAAAACAACCATGACTTCAAAGATGAACTCAAAACATTCTTCGGTATTATTTTATTGACTGGTTACCATTCATTGCCCCGAGAACGTTTGTATTGGTGCCTGGACGAAGACTGTAATGTGTCCATTGTGTCAAGAGCTATGCCAAGAAATCAATTTGAGGAAATAAAAAAATATCTTCATTTCTGTGACAATCTTGTCGCAGTCGAATCATCTGACAAAATGTGTAAAGTGCGGCCGCTCGCAGATATACTTATGAAGAAATTTTTGGGTACAAGAGTGGTAAAGCTATTAGTCGACAAACTAGGCACAAGTGCTAAAGACCATGTGGTGTACTTTGACAATTTCTTCACTAATTTCGAATTGCTCCGAGATTTACGAAAAGCTGGTTTTCGTGCAACAGGTACCGTTCGCGAAGGTAGAGCCAAGAAGTTGGAGTGAAGGAAATGAAACCAAATTTTATTCGTCTACACCATGGGGTAGAACTATGATAGCGTCATCCCTCTGGGGAAAGTAAAGAGATGAAGCGCAGTGGAGAAGAAAAAAGTAGACGTTGGCATTCCGCATGTTTTTCAAAGCTACAACAAGGGTATGGGTGGTGTAGATCAAGCTGATCAATCAATTTCATTGAACCGCACTGCTATACGTGGCAAAAAATGGTGGTGGGTTTTATTCACTTACATGCTGGATCTAGCCGTGGCAAACGCATGGCGCCTTCACATTCTAACGAATAATGACAAGTTAGATCAGCTTCAATTTCGTCGCTACATTACTCGTCACTATTTGAGACACACAAGAAGTGAAAATTTGCGTCCAACAGCTTCTGTGGTGCCAAGTTTGCAGTGTGATGGGTCAGTCACTATCCAAAAAAAAAACTTTCCCAGCAATTAAGATGTACCGTGTGTCATAAAAAAGCACGTTGGCAATGCAAAAAAATGTGTGCAAACTTTATGCGTTGAAAGAGAATGCTTTGAAATTTTTCATACTGCTTAAGCCCAGTGTTCCCATTTGAGGACGCCTTTTTTTTCCCAATGAAGAATATTTTTTTTTGTTTGATGCATGGCTGCCAGGGGTGTGGGTAAAATGCATGTGTGTGATGGTCGAATGGACTCCACAAGGAAAATTACAAATTACAACAAGACAATGCACCCTGCTACAAATCAGTCTTAACTATGAGGTGGTTTGAGGAGAATAATATGGACCGGCTTGAGTGGCCTGCGCAGTTCCCGGATCTCAGCCCTATAGAACATCTATGGAGTATTCTAAAGCGTAGGATCCAGGAGCACTCGATTTCATCAAAAGAAACACTTAAAAATGTGTTACAGCAAGAGTGGAGTGATATTTCTTCGGAAGAGTGTCACAAGCTAGTCAGCACTAAAGAGTCGCTGCAGTCATAGAGGCCAAAGGCGGTCCAACTAAATACTAATAATCTCTAATAAAACTATTTATTTATCATATCTGCTTCCTTTTATTTCATTAAAATTTTTGTTTTTTGAAGATATAAAGAATTTTAAAGGGTGCCTAATACATTTGGCCAAGGCTGTACGTAAAGGGTCTTTCATTAAGTTCTTCCTATCTTTAAACTTAAATAAAACAAAATGTGTGTGAGATATCATCGAAATTTTTTATTCGTTTGAAAGGCCTATCGATGCCATTATGTATGGAATATAACATCGTTCAAATGTCCACCGCGGCTTCTCTGGGTGGCGCGCATCTGAAATGTCCAATTTTCCATGACTCTGGCGCATAAATCACGCTGAATTTGACCGATGACATGGGTGATGTTGGCTTTGAGGGCCGCTGTGGTTTGTGGCTTATTCGCATAGACCTTCGACTTCAGAAAACCCCACAAAAAAAGTCTAACGGGGTCAAATCGCACGATCTCGGTGGCCAGTTCACATCACCTCCACGTGAGATGACCATGCCCTCGAATCGCTCGTGCAGAATTTCCAATGTGGCGTGAGCTGTGTGGCACGTAGCGCCATCCTGTTGAAATCACATGTCGTTGGTGTCCATATGATTCACTTCAGGCCAAAAGAAGTTGGTAATCATTGACCAATAGCGCTCGCCGTTGACGGTGATGGCCTGGCCAACGTCGTTCTCAAAGAAATATGGACCGATGACGCCGCCAGACCAAAATCCACACCAAACAGTGACTTTTTCGGGATGCATTGGACGCTCTTGGATCTCATGTGGATTGGTATCGTCCCAAATTTGACAATTTTGTTTGTTGACGTACCCATTCATCCAGAAATGGACCTCATCGCTGAAGATGATTTTTCGATGAAAATTAGGGTCAGTTTCCAACTGCTCCAGAGCCCATTCAGCGAACACACGTCGTTGTCTATGGTCGTTTATCTTCGGCTCCTGGGTCAGATGAATTTTGTACGGGTGCAGGCCCAAGTCACAACGCAAAATTCGCCAAGTTGTGGTCTGCGAAAGGCCGAGTTCTTGTGAGCGACGCGAAATCGACTGCCTCAGATTCTCTTGCACACTCTCACGGACAGCGGCTATGTTTTCGGCAGATCTTGCCTTTTCTCCGTCCATGGTGATTTGGCAAAACAGACTGAATAAATGGCAGCCAATTTGACAGATGTAGCTTCAACAGTATGGCCGCTATCAACTGTCAAAGTTCGGAAGTCCTTATTGGAAGACCCTGTATGTACGTTAAAGCTTTCATTCATAAGAGTGCATTCAATTTATGAGACAAAGTATTGAGCACATATAGTTCTAAAATGTATGGTAAATACTAACATGATTGAATTAAGTTTTCTGTTAGTCACAGAGTTTTGATAAAACTTGACCCAAGACGACCTACTTTGGAAGTCTCTATATTTAACCACTGCAGTGGTCTTAGATACGCAAATGTCTGATATCATTGTAAGAAAATCGTGACAAATGCTTCTTCTACTGCGACACGACGTCTTTTTTTTGTTTAGTAATATTTAATGCCGAACGCAACTTCGATAGTTGAATAAGTGGTCGTCATCGCGGGCTGGAAAATGCTTGTTTATTGGATATTTTCATTGTCACGATTTAAATGTTGCGGTCACGAAGTCTTTTACTTTATAAAACAAAATACTTTAAAGGAGTGCGTAAAACTACTCCTATTCGGTGATTAATTACTTATTTGGCTACTCAGTCCCAAAAGAAGAAGATATATATGTTGGCTGGGTTACTAAGGTATTCATTTGTTCGGCACATGCCAACATTACTTTCCATGCGATTGTTAGAGAGCGACAGTGGCAATGGGTTAGTCACACTCACCGAAAGGGACTGGCTAGCTATTAAGTTGAACCATTTTTGAATTATTCTAAAATGGAATACGGCTGTAAGCAATAATCAGTGCAGAACGTTTGAAGGAATCTCATTACTAAGAATCGTAAACCATAGCCCGTAGGATAGATAAACGTTCACAGCGCTACGAATATAAGTTGATGAAACAACTAAGGAAAAGAAGCCGCATACGACAGTGTAAAGAACAAACTGAACTAATTTCAACACTTTAGAAGTGTTTACACCGAACTTAAAAAATTGAGACTACGAGGGGCGACTGATAAGTTCGCGGCATAAGACATTAAGTGAAAGAAGAGATTCGATTAAAAAATGTTATTCCTCAATATAATCTCCCTCGAGTGAAATGCATTTCTCACGTCGGGCATACAGTGCTTTAATTCCACCATTGTTATTTTTCTTTGTCTTTAAAATGACTTTCTACGGCCGCCTTGATCTTGTTCTCATCTGCAAATCTTCGGCCTCGTAACTTCTTTTTGAAATTGAAAAAAAAAGTCGCTCGGGTTGGTGGTCCATCTACCTGTGTCTTTTAATGCCTGTCTCGAAACCGGCGCCGTGAGAACAGGCGCGTTATCCTGCAAAAACAACACTCCGTACCTGAGTTTCCCAAGTCGCTTCCGTACAAACGCTTCACGTGCATGGGTCAATAATTTTGCGTAATATTGACCTTCGTAGTCCTCTTTGGCAGGTAATCAATCAGCAAATCACCTCTTCGCTGTCCCAAAAAACAGTCGTCATAAGTTTCGAAGACGACTTTTCCACCTTGAATTTCTTCGGCGGCCTCTCCCCTTTTTCAATCCACTTTTGTTTGAACTCTGGATCGTATTGGCGAACCCAATTTGTTTGCAAATTTCGTCGAGATTGTCTCCGGCTAACTCCAAAAAATCTTTGCAGCACTTGAGTCGTCGTTGCTTGTCAAACGGCGTTGGTACCCAGCACGCAAAAATTCTTTTCATGTTTAAATGCTCGTGCAAAATTTCTCCAATCCATTCGTTGCTGATGTGCAACTCGTCCACTACTCGTATCTGCCACATTTTTAAACTTCGGTCAGCCAGAACTAATTTTTCAACTTTTTCGACGTTTTCTTCGGTGACCACTGACACAGGACGCCCTGGGCGGGGGTCTACTTCACAGCTCTCTCGCCCTTGTTGCGAGCCCATTTTTTGACCATGGTATACGAAGGCCCAGAATCTTGAAGAGTCGATGACAAGTCTTCGAAAATTTCTTTGGGCAATTTTCCTTTTTTCACTAGGTACTTTATCACGGCGCGGTGCTCAAAATTGAGAGAATTTCCGATTTCGGCTGACACGGTGATGTTTATCCTACCACAGATAATAACAAAATTAGATTATTATTGAAACGAGGTGATATTTATACTACTAAAGAGTGCCGCATTTAGTGCTATCACTAATGAGAAGATGACTCGTTGTTGAGTATCTCAGTCGCCCCTTGTAGATGTCAGATGATACACACCTTCTTTCGAGAATTTGTGTAACAAGTTTCAGTAAAAGTTTTCTCCCGAAATGCGGCGGAATTCGAATATTTGGACTGAAATTTTGCATTTGGGTTGAAATCACGCAGTTCGGCTCTTTAACCCCTTCGCCCCTGAGTTTTTATTTAAAAACCAGAAACAATTATAGCAACTTTTGTGGAAATTCTGGAAGTATAATTGCAAAGAAAATGTTTGGTGTGTATTAAGATAACGTAGTCCTTTTCGTTATCCTGGGACATATAATCCCAATAATATTTTAAGGTGGGACGTATATGTCCCAATAATGAAAATAAGACAAGGTTTTTTGTGCTGGGACGTATTGTCCCAGTAGGGGCGAGAGGGTTAAAAAGGTACTATTACTGCACAAGCATCATTTTTCAACCCCCTACGGTTTGTTGGTAACCTACATTTTGATGTGTTTTGACACAGAAGCAAACAATTTAAGGAACGAATCGTACGACTTGAAAACGACAATATTACTTCGAATAACATCTTCAAATTTCTTTTCAGATTGCATCATAAAAATGAAAAAAAGAACAAGTAGCGTTGCCCACCAATCTATATGAAATCTGTTTCTAAAAAGTTTATTTTACTACAAACTTGTTGAATTCCTTTTTAGCATGTATTTTACTGCTTTTACATGAAGTGTTTTGAACTCAGCGAAAAAAAAGGCAACCGTGAGAAAGTGTTTCTTGACACTTTGCCTTTTATCGTTTCGCTCGGTTAAATGAAGTGATGTTCATTACGAGTATGTTAAAGAAGTTAACTAGCATAAATGTATTGTTTCTAGTTAACAAGAACTCCATTTGTTTCTTTGTTTTAAGCAAGTTACAAAAGACTACATTAAAACGAGCGCCCATGGGAACTTAATTTCTTTGTAGTTAACCATTTTGCGATGTAGACTGTCTCTTAGTGACCATTTGCTTATCAGATTATTCTGGGAGGAAGATACAAAATGTTCATTGCTATTATCCACACTGGATCTACTAGGTGTTTAATTTCTGGGAAACAGGTGAAGTTTAAAGCGAACAAATGTATACAATAAGGTGGAGAGGAATTTTGTGTTTGTGGACTTTATTCCTTTATTATTAGAACTGAAAACCATTCTCAATCAAGACGCTCAATTAAGATTTCTTATTAGTAGTAAGCTTTCTTTTAAGATTTAAAAGAATACATACCTGTACATAGATGTACAAAAGTATCTTACGAAATAAAAGTCAACGGAATGTCTATACGATTTGTACAACATTTGTACTGAATTATGCAGAATTTTCAATAAGAAGTTTGTTAGTATTTTTCTACTATTCCCGATAGGACAGTTTGTTACTTAATTGTAATACCCTCAACAAATAAACTACGCTCGGCGAGAGTGATCTTTTATTTTGAACTCAACGTTGGTATTGTATAAACATTTATAGACGCAGTTAGCACTTGCTTCTAAATTACCTACAACAAAAGCGATGATTTTGGTTCACCAATACATACAACATTAATAAAAAGAAATCCAACTTACAGCACGCGTTTGAGCTTTTTGTCTCTTAACTTCTTAAAATCTAAAAATCAGGTTCGTTGGTCAACTCTTTTGTATTTCATTGAATAACAAACACTCTTCTAAGCATTATCGATTTCTCACTGATTTCTCGCTCATCTTTTTTAAAAATATGTTATATGTTATATCAACTCTCTTACCTGTTTCAATTGCCACTGCAGTGTATCAACTTGATTTTGTAAAATGACAGCTTCCACATTTGTAGAAGGATCCACAACAACTTCAAATCGATTCTCGGTATATTCTCCAGTGATCTGCTTCATCTCATGATCGGTTTCATCGAGCAGTTGGCATTCCTGGAAAAACAAAGAAAACAAACATTTCCTATTAATTATACGTAATAAATTAAGCAAGCATACAAGTGCACGAAATAATCATTCAATTGTAGGAGTTTAAGATTTTGTAACCTCACTTCTCAGCCCAAGTTAATCCCATAAGATGGCACTGGGCACACTGTAAGTCTTTTGCCATGATGTAAGCCAGACAGCTAGCGTAATTAAGGGGCGAAACAACAACATACTTAGTGTTTGTTAAGTTACTCAACAGGCATCTAATTTAATAACGAGACAATGTGCAGTGGATGATGAACACTTCAAAGACTTAAACAGAAACCCCCCCCCCACCAGACAATGGGGACAGAAAATAATTTTTGTGTGAAATTTTTGGTAATAGAGGCATTTTCTTAAACGTGTTTTTGTCAATTCAAAACGCTGCTGGGAAATTACCAACACAATGCGTTTTATGAAGCCTATGACACCTTTCAGAAAATAGGCAGACAAGTTTTTGGTGTAATTGATGACTCAAGAGGTTAAAATTGGCACAACGTGGGCGTAGTTCGTTGACTTTCGGCCGGGTTGCTTGAGAGCGACGCGTAAATAATTAATCAATCAATTTCTTATTCAAATTAAATGAAATATACAAAGGAAAATGTTTTATTAGAAAGTAAATTGATAGGCAGCAGCTTCGCGATAACAGTTCTTTAGTTTTACTTTCTTCGAATCACTTACGATGGCTGATGAGTTTTGTTGCAGCAACAACATTTGATATCTTTTCGCCTTTTGTGAGAAGATTCACATGGTCTTTTCATAAATCACTTGAATGGATAAGTGATTACCGCGGCTTTTGTCTGCTACCGGGTTTGGTCTCGGTGGTACTTTCCTCCAGACATGGAATAAAGGTTTCGAGCTATTATTTATCCATTTGTGGCTTTAACAGCAAAGGGCAATTTAATATGTTCAGCACAAATCTTTAATTGATGCTGCTGGTGGATTACACAATGTGTATTACTCAATACATGATTAGCTTCTGTATTACGTATTTCACTTGCGGTATTGCTTCTATTGTAGGAAGACAATGGTTTAGGCTTAAGAGGTGTGAGAAATGAGAAATGGGCCTTAATGGTTTCATTATAACGACAAAGTGGCTCAACAGCCACATTCATATTGGTAATAAAGTGAATATTATGGAAATTAAAGAAGAGGACGTTATTTGAGACGACTGCTACCTAAAGATTGAGGAATGTTGGTTTGTTCATTACTCGTACCTGCAATATGAAACGAACGTTTGTAATAAGACTCCTGAATCTCAAAAGATACAATAGATTGAAGTTCTCTTCGTATTATTAATGGAATTTAGTAACAGCCAGAGGCATTTTTTTGTGGGTTGCATGATCTGTTGTCTTACCCTTAGCGATATTAAAAGATCTTGTGTCTCCGTCTGGCTCTACATATATCACACCTATGTACGTAGCATCATGTGCGGCTCCTGTCTGATCTGTCACAGCTAAAAGACAACTTGAACTTTATAAGCTCCAAGGTTTTCGAGTTCGACCAGATATTTTTTCATTTTGGGTTACTGGATTCTATCACTGTATAGCTTGGTGAGCAGGCAGTTCTAAAGCAGCCTTTGGCACAACTGTGAACCGATATAATACTACCAAATCACCGACAATATCTTGTTAAGCTAAGATATAGTTAGACAGACAAAAATACTGGTTTTAGAGGAGTGTATCTTTAGCCTCTGTCCTGCTGGCTTTGGGACAAAATGCTCCCTTCATCTTCTTATCTGATCATTGTATGAAACTGACAAAGAACCACCCAAACTCTTCACCGGATGTTGACCCTAACTGCTCAATCTATTTTCAGTTTCTGCTAATCTATTCGACGTGTTAATTAAATTTATGAGTATTTTGTCACGACAGACGGTACGCTGAACTTGGATCATCTCAAGTTCGCCGCAAAGCACGATTTAAGCTATTTACATTCCATCCGCCTCCAGATATCTACGAATCTATCTATCTGGCCTTCCAGTCTTCTATGTTTAGTGGAATGGCGCTGCAGGTTGTCTCTGCTACTTGCGCAAGATCAAATTGGTTGATCAAGCTTCCAAAAAGCTTGTTGCGCTGATTGGAATTCTTACGAAGAGAAAAACGCGATATGTATAGGTACGAGCATGTACATGGCGATATTCTCTTCTTTGATAATTTTTTTTTGTTGGAAGCTAGCTGCGATCTTGCCTTCAAAACTGCCGTAATCACTTAATAAATACTTAATAAATGGTTAGTTTTTAGGGTTTTGCAAAAACGACAGCCTATATGGCGAAGTTCATCTTGGATTCGCCAGTGTATGAAACTATTTTGTAATGCTGTGGTTTGATCGACTCTGTGGGAAATTCAAATAGCTAACCTCCTGCTAAAGATTAGCGCCGGAGTCAGGTAGATGTTTTTAGTCGGCTTGCCCGAAATTCCCAGTGCAATTTTAGCTTTCCTACTGTTTCAGCAGAGAGTCGAGGGATATTATTGTTATTATTGTATAGAGTTACCTTGCACTTCGACCTAATGGTCTATTGAGCCTCCTGCTAATACCTAGGAGAGGATTATTCCCTCATTAGAGTTCCCATCGGAATATAATCCCTTTTGAATTGTGTTCGACGAAACACTCTTACTTTGCCTTGGCAAGGATAGTTTTTATTCTAAGCCGGTTTCTTTTAAGAATCTGAGAATGAGAAGTGGATCCATGGTTGGCATATCCTCATCTGATAGTTGGTACTTGCCAAGTATTTCAATCTTTTGTGAGTCAGTGGGATATTATTGTTCATTGGAGAATTAGCAATGGCGTTCGTTTGTAATACCTAGTTTCCTTAGATGCTCCCCGAGTTTACAGTGCCCAGTTAGAAAGCCTGTTAGGATACGTAGTTTATTCTTGTTAAGATAGATGCATGCTTCGAATCTTTTCCGGTGGTAGTGTTACAGAAGTTTATTAGCTTGCCTCATACCTGGAGTATTAATCCAGGTTCTCGTCCTATCTTCTCTCTCCATCTTCCTGAATTCTTTCCATATGGTATGATTTACTATTCCGCAGAATGGTTCAGGTTCAATGAAGGATTCTCCTGCTCATTGTCTTGCAAAGGAGTCTGCTTCTTCGTTGCCCTCTATTTCGACGTGGCCGGGTACCCAATAGAAGGTTACCTTGCTACTATTACCCAATTCATTAAGTTTGTTTAGACATTCCCACACAAGTTTTGATTTAATGACATGGGATTCAAGTGCTTGATTGTCTAACAAAATTGGTATGTCGCTTGAAAGATGCTGGTACTTTTGCCCATAGGTTCTGAGTTCTGAGTATAAATTAGTCGCCTGTAGTTCTTAACGTTAGAAGTGATTAGTTTTCCAACTGTTATCCATTCCTGGTGAAGCAAATGATTGGAAGACGAATTTAGGCAAAATAAGAAGAAAGTGTGTACGTCATGGTTAAGTGCGCGATCACTGAACGGGAGATTCAAGGTTCAAATCCCAGAAAACTAAAAAAAAAAGATCTCTCACGGTCACTACCTCTCGCGAACAACTGACAAATATTCAAGATTAAAATTGTCATGAGAATCTTCTCTCAATCGAGAGTCCTTCAGAGAAGGTATAAAAGTGTAGGTTCCAGACATTCATCATCACTGCTATTTGTAGCCGAGAGGCTTCAGCAGTGGATTCGATAGACTCACATACACGTAATCTTTTCCATGAGTTTTTCTTTTAAAATCTAAACTGATCCCTCAGAAATTTAACGTGTTTTTTGCAAGAATAACACTCAATAGCGTGAATGAGTGTAGACGCTAAAGCCGCTGGGTTGGATTTCTCGACCAAGTGGGTGACCCCACCGGTGGAAGCCTCAAATGCATCTTTAACTGCTCCCATGGAGGTGAAATTCATTACAGAACATTGCCCAAAGAGGTTTCAAATCACCGAAGAATCTTTTCCAATTTGCTGTCCGCTGATCCAGTAAGATTCTCTTATCCACTGTGCTCAGTTGTCAGAAAAGGTTCTACAGTATAAACGTTTTCTGAGGTACGAAATAATCCCTCTGACGATTACTTATAAGAATATTGGAGTTTATTATAAATTTAAACATAGCTCTGGCCCTTAAGTTAGTAGAATGATTCCGAGATTTAAAAAAAAGTAGTAAAATGGCAGCCACCTTACCTCAAACTCCGGAACAGTCAATGCAGCCATGTGGTCCAGCTTTCTAGCTGGCCATTCCTCGAACCGTCTGCAAAATTGTACATACGAATATACCGACCAAACCCCCCCTGAAACTTAGATTTGATTATAACTTCTGGGCATCAATTCTCGCCCGTAATGAGTAGGAAAATGTTGCCGTTAATGATGGCGGTTCAGTTAACTTCTACACAGACGGTTCCATAACTGGTACTGCGATGGGTGAAAGTGTTTCCCCCAAATTCTCTTCTAGCGTAACGTATTGCAGACGGATATAATGGCGATTAAGGAATTCCTGTCCCGGCTGAAATGTAATGTACGAGGGTGGGTCAATAAGTCCCTGAAAATTAACAGAAATTGTGTCGTCACCTTAAATTTAAGTCACCTTTAATTAAATCTTTCAAAAGAACGCACCCAAATTTTCAGACAGATCTGTCAAATAGTTTTGTTGTGGCAGCCATTTTATATAGACGCCTACTAGCATTTTCGTTAAAATGGAAAAAAGTGAATTAAACACTATTTTTTGCGAGAAAAAAGTATCACGTAAACCAAACAAAAGCTTGACAAATATTATGGGAACTCGTCACCATCGATTGGAACCATTCACCATTGGTTTACTCAATTTCGGTGCGGTCGTTCAAGCACAAGTGACGCCGAACGTTCTGGTCGCCCAATTGAGGTAACCACACCAGAAATGGTCGACAAAATCCATGGTTTGATAATGGACGATCGGCGAGTGAAAGTGCGCGAGCTTGAAGAGGACACAGGCTTATCACATGGCTCAGTGATTCCGATTTTACATAAATATTTGGACATTTCCACAAGATGAGTGCCGCGTTTGCTCACAATCGACAACAAACGCATTCATTTGACAACTTCAAAGGTGTGTTTGGCGATGTTCTAGAAAAATTCGGCTGAGTTTTTGCGCCGTTTCGTAACCGTGGATGAAACCAAGGAACAGTCAAAACAATGGACTTCTCCTGGTGAATCGAAGCCGAAGAAGGCCAAGACGGGTTTGTCAGCAAACAAGGTCATGGCGACAGTTTTTTGGGATGCGCGCGGTGTTATTCACATCGATTACCTTGAAAAGGGTAAAACGATCACCGGCGCATATTACGCAGAGCTGCTGGATCGATTCCAAGCCGATTTGAAGCAAAAACAGCCGCATTTGGCGAAAAAAAAAGTTATTTTTCACCAGGACAACGCACCGGCGCACAAGTCCGCAGTCGCAATGGCAAAATTGCATGAGTTAGTCTACAAACTCCTCCCTCATTCAGCATATTCCCCAGATTTAGCCCCCTGCGACTATTTCTTGTGTCCAAACATGAAGAAATGGCTCGGAGGTAAGAGATTTGGGTCGAATGAAGAGGTCATCGCTGAAACTAACGCTTATTTTGAGGGGCTCGAGAAATGGTATTATTTGGAGGGCATCAAAAAAATTGGAAAAACGTTGGATGAAGTGTATAGAGCTAAAAGGAGACTATGTTGAAAAATAAAATGTTTTTATACCGAAAATAGTGTTCCTTATTTCATTTTTCAGGGACTTATTGACCCACCGTCGTAATATCTGTTCAGGATATTAGCATTTTCATGGACAGTCAAGCGGCATTAAAGTCCCTGGTATCACCCTTATTTACTTCAAAGGCCTAGTGCCAGGCTGACGAGCACGTCAGTATTCTGCCGAAAAACCAACAATTAGGTATGCCTCTCATTACATTTACTCATGCTGGATGCAACCAGCAAAGCCAACCATAGGTGGGAGACTCTCGCAACGTGTCAGGCCTCTAGACAGATCTGGCCTAAGCTAAATCAAAAACAGTCTAACAAATTGGTATTGCTAAAACGATCTCAGATCAGCACCGTCATCGGTGTCGTCATGAGACACTACTCGTATCGTATTGGTCGACACGCTAAAAGGCTAGGCCTATTTTTAAACTACTTCTGCTGGAGTTGTAGGGATGGCGAGGATAACGGAAATATCCTTCATTTCCTTTGTACCTGGCCAGCTCTGTCCAAAAGAAAACTCGGTGAATATTGACGTCAGAAGCATCCTATGCTTCATAAGAAGCTCCGACTGGTTCAATTAGCCCTTCCGGTAGTTAGAATTGCAATAAATCACGGGGATATCAAAATAGACCTCCTTTGGCTTACACATGTCTGTACGACTGCCACTATAACCTAACCTAACCTTGTACCGAGACAACATACTAAGCTCTGATATATTGCAATTTTAACAATCGTTAAAAATTCTATTTAATTTATTTTCTAAAATATTGTTACGCGTTAAGAATTCCGACTCATAAGAGCATATCCAATCCACTCCCCGAATCCTATTTATTCGGACACACTAGAAACTCATCAGTCATATTGCTTCCAATTTCAATGCAAAGACCAGAGGTCATTTCTTAGAAGTTGTTTACCTTTTATTCTTTTGCATATCACCTTTGCCACATTTTTTTGCGCCGCATTAGGTACGTTAAGTTGGGTACTTCAATAAGAAAAGCCGCCAATTCCGCAGTACTTAACCATGGATTTAACTCGTGAGTTTTTTCAACTTGCCGCTGGGCACCTAAAGTGAACTTAATTTTCTTGAAAACGTTCAAATCGTTACGTCGCTTTTTTTCTTGTCCTCCGGCAGTGTAGTGGAACCAACCCATTCACAGAATTTAGATTGAGTTGTAATTAATTATGGAATCAAAGCGTACACATCAGCCCCCACAATCTGGTGATTTCAAAAGTTTAACTTGTCTTTGTAATTAATGGCAGTTTTTTTGTATTTTTTTTTTTTTTTGCCAACTACCTACCGCTATTGCCATTAAAGTGTTGCTTAAATGGTTTAATTATTGTAAAAGTATAACAGTAGCAAGTTTGTCTACTCGTGGGTGTTGGGAGGTATGTAGTTTTACTAAAAAAAACAGAAGACAATAATTTACACCTTTGAGAAGAGAGATAATTTTTTTTTTTTTAAGTAAACAATTAGAGTTAGTTTTATTTATTTTTAAAAACTTACATCCCATACCCTATTGGGCAGAGACTGAATACAATTGAACACATACTGCTACTCCCTTATATTGCATGCACGTCCATGGATTCACGGGCTGTGAAGTGGAACCAGTGATATCCGTTTGTTACGCGACAGTTAATTTCTTCTTACACTGCACTGTAGCCAGAGAAATATAGAAATATACCAACATGTGCTACAAATGAGTCAGACTGCTACACGTTTTGTTGTAACTTCAACTTTTAGGAGAACTTAAATTAGCACATTTTAGTGTAGAGCCTGTTTGAATTTTGAGGATAATTTACGAGGTTTTAAGACAAAATTAGGGGAATTATCTTTGATTTTTGGTGATCCTAGATATGACTGGTTGTACCTATGTTATACATTAAAGCACCATTTAACTCAACATTAGCATCTTAGATTTGAACTCTTGCCACACAAGCATGTGTAGGTAATGTGCTTGCAGCAACTACTCGACTCGACTCGACTCGCAAAGATTAGCGGTTAGGCTACGCACATGATTAGTTACTCGTAAATCTCTGCGGCTGAGCATAACATTGAGGGCACTGCTTTAAAAGTGCGTCCAACGCACGACAAAATAGATGGCACTGAACAAATCACATCAGCCTATGCTCAGAGACAGATGCACGAGTTTTAGCACATTTGAAATTATTAGCAAGTGGAGTATGAATGTACAAAATTACTTTTAGAGAAATTTGAGCTCCAAAGCTTTGGGGGCTAAGAGATAGACCCTTGCTGCGGTAGGGCCTACAACTTGATCGTTTGAAGCGGAATCACCCTGTATATAATTTGTTTGCCTTTATTTAAGGTAACATTTGCAAAAACAAAAGAAAACCTGGGCCGGTTCTCGGACACCTTGCTATTAGCGGAGAAAGTATTGAGGCCTCACCGAGATTCCTATTGTCTTGTGCCGACCTATTTCAGTTCCAAAGCAATTTGCTTACTTCAGAGGATATCAGGAGGTCTATGAACTTCTCATGGTAGATTGCAGCTAGCTTAGGGAGTGATAAAAATTCACCCTCTAATGACCACTTTCTTGTTTATATAAGAGCGAGCCATTCTGTGAGAATATGTAGGAAATGTTTCGTCACTTTGGTCACAGTTTGTGTCTGTAAAGGTGCCTTTTAAGTCTGGTTAAAGTTCTTTTTCTTCGCAAGGAAAATGGATTTCTTATGCGACAACACATCTGTTTGATGCAATTCTGTCAGGAGTGTGTCCCCAGATTGCATTGGATTGTAGTAGGGTCCATTCGCTGATGTACTTATTGATCAGTGCGGTGCAGAATGCATAAGTTTTTCTTTACTATGATCATCTCGAGAACTAGCTTTGATTCCATCATGGATTTCTGAGTGATTGGACTATCAGGGAAGATGTGAATGGTTTTACCACAGATATTGGAATGCATATCCTGACTTATGTAATGGCAAAGTGTACTTGCCTGTTGATTCACCATAAATCGCGCCCAAAAACATCCCAAATCGTTCTCTTGTAGAAAAGATTTGTTCAGGGTCAATGGCAAATAATTTCGTTCTGAAATTCCACAGGGAGATGTTTGTTAATTTAAAATTACAATACGAGGAGGATATCAGCAGAGTCCTGCATCCATCCAAAATGAGCACCGAAAGTCTATTCTCAACGACGAGAGTCACACAAGTTTCATTGTTTCTTGATCGTATAAATTCCCAAAAGTAGCTTAAGCTTCATAGTAAGAACTGTATGAAGAAAGTAACTACTCAACTTTGCCAAAGGTGGGAAGTGGAAGTCAAAATTATCTGACAAAATTGCAGCGATACTCAGGACCTGTAGTGTCAAAGTAGATGATTAATCTGATTGATTACAACAGAGGGAGACTAGTTTTTCTAACTACACACGTGGGTGGTGAATGCACGGAAGATACACCGAGCTAGTGGGCAGTAGTATATGGACATGTGTTAACTTCATCAACTTGTTGGTCGTAAATGCTGACGAATTATGGCCAGTCAATATTTGAAAATGTTAAAAAAGACTATATCAGCTGAACTTCTTAGCGTGGAGATTATCAAAATCGATTCTGCATGCTACAGTTCTGGTACCCAGGCTCAAATACACTCGTGCTTATCAATTAAATGTTCTCCATCCAGTGATGAAATAAGGGAAAAGCTATGGATGAGAGTTAACGATTGGACAGAGAGAGAGAGAGGTAACGACGCGTTTTAGCGCTAAGTGGTTAAGTGCTGAGTGGGAGACTGAAAGTTCGAGTCCCAAGAAAGACACAAAATTTTACTCCCTAGAACGAGAAAAATTGTCATGAGAAACTTCTCTCAATCGAACAAAATTGCACTTCGGAAATGGGAATGGCGTCTGCGCGGCGCATAGCACGAGTGGCTACAAAAAGCTAAGCCAGGCCCTAGCACCTCATACATACATATATGTAAGTGCAAGTTGAATCAGTACTCTCTACCAGTATATAGTATCATACTTCGAGCAGAAAATCTTTAGTCCTCCAATGCACGTTTTATTAGCACATTTTATTACTCCTTAGCGCCTGTCAAATATCTTAAGCTAAATCTGGCGACAAGCCTTTCATGAAGGTGAAAACATAGCAAAGAAACAACTTTCTGCAGTTTCAAAAAGCACATAAAACGTCTACTCTTCTCTGCTATTCACCACGAAAGTCCATTGCAGCACATTTCAAATTTTCCCCCAAACCATTTAAAACTCCTACTCTCCATCCACTTTATGAGTCTACTTCAATCAAACGAACACTACCATCTATACATCCATCCATCCACCTGTTGTACTCTCTTCATGGATGATAATAATTGAAATGCGTAGATACATTAGGTGATCCACTGGCTGCAATATTTCAACATTTCCATACCAACGTCTACATGGCTACATTTCCTGTTTCGTCTTTGTTGCCCCCCCACCTCAACCCATCTGGTTTGTTTTTTTCTCTCTTTCGTTCGCCATTAAAGTGCACTTTTTGTTGCTTTTGTTTGTAATCTCCTGCATTCCACAATTTAGTGCTCCAATTTGAAATAACATTATGTGTCGACCCCTAGGGTATAAGAATATAAAAGCCTTCTGCTTCGTTGTATTAATTTGTAAAACACCTGTACAATGTACATAGTGGTGATGGTGATGGCCCCCCTGAGGTTATCCGAGCGTCACAAGAATGTATCTATCTGTTCAGTACTCTCTGGTTATATTGTTATCTGTCAGATACTCGTGTATCTCTTTGTGACCATCAACGTGTGTGCTGTGTGTGAATGAGATTCGGATTTTTAATTCTTCTTCTTTTCCTGGTGCTTTTGTGGTTTGTAGTCGGTGTGTGTGGGTGGTGATGGTGGCGCTGGCTTCAAATGGATATACATTTCACGCCAACCTGTTGGCAGTAGAACTGGGGAATATTCTCCTCTCATTGTAACTGTTAATAAGTGATTTTCTTATTTATTTTTTTTTTTTTTTTGCTATGTATTTTCTACATCTATGGGTATGAATGTATCTATTCTTTTGAAGAAATCTAAGATGAGACTAGGGCGGGCGGGTGAAAACGCTGCTTAAGTCCATCTTCATCCGTTCATTGTTAAAGAACGTATTGTTTAGATATGAAATCTTTCACAGGCGCTCTTAAAAGCATTGACCTTAATAGGGATTATGTGTATTGTGGTAGTGTGTGGAGAATGATAGCAAAGTTGACGTTAATGTGTCAATTTATTTTTATTTTTGTAATGGAAATTCGAAAATGAGGTAATATAGCAGATTTTCAGATTTTAAAGTAATTGTCTGACAACTTCCGTTTCGCATTCCACAGCAAAACAATTGACAATACAAATTATTTTGTTTTAAAACAATTAAGTCGAATGAGGTATGACATTATGTTAAACAACAAAAAAAAAAAATCAGTTTCAAATAGATCAGCTACTTTCTAGTTGTAGCTGCTTACTTTTTATGCGACCTAGGTTTTCATTTAAGAGTCAGACGATGACAGTGTAATAAGTACAACAGAATGAACCTGTTTAAAATTAAAGTACTTGTATCGTATACTCGTATCTGCTGTCATAAAAGAGAAATAAACTTGAAAGTAGAAAGATTGTTCCGATTTGCAAACAATTAAAGTCGTTGTGTGGTATTTACTCGTAAAGAAAAAATTAAGAACACTCAGTAGAAGACATGACAAAATTATTAAAGTATTGCAAAATGTCGACAGCATGTGGAATATTTTGCGGTTTGTTCTACATAATTGTTTAATTTAGCAGGGCTAAACATAAATGCAACAGCAAAAGATTGGTACTCGTATGCCTGCTTCTTTTATTGTTTTACATTTTTAGGACAAGTTCCACGTAGCTTTTGTATAAAAAAAAGCTCTCATGTCTATCACAACAGTCTTTAGATTCAATCAGAATAAATTTGTAAATGAAAGAACATCTGAGACATCTTTAAGGTTCTTATTGTGTTATCTCATAACAATCTCGCCGGTTGCAATGAACTTCCGTCATAGACCAGTCATTTTCGATATTTCAGAAAAAAAGGGAAATTGTGCACACATTTTTCCTAGTTTTCCGATTGGGATTTTATACTTTTATTCGAAAAAAGGCCAACATCATGGAAAATGTCGGCCACAATAGGGTTTTATGATTATTTTCCCAAAAACCATCGATTTTACAGAAAAACATAGGATTGTGCTTTTTTGTGATTTTTTTTGCTTAAAATTTTAAATTTTTTAAAAAAAATTTAAAAATTGTTTTACTTTTTTTTCGCGTTAGACGATTTCGCGTCACGTAGTAAATTATGCGTTGCAGTTGACCTAAATTGCCAATATTTGCAGATGAATGTTCTTAAAACTGACATAAAAGAGAGGTTATCAAATATTTAACTCAAGTGGGCGTGGCAGTGAGCGTTTTCTACTACCCAAGGAACGTACCTAAGTTTAATTCGTCTAAAACAAAGGTAGACTGGGCCACATACAGGTCCGTACTTAATCTTCACACACGTGATATTAGAAGAGCAAAAACAGAGTCCTAGTACAACTATTGTGAATCCATTGAAAACACTAACGAGGCGCTGTCCGACTACGCAAAGTTTTATTCAAAGACCCGTCAGTCGCAGAATATCTCAAGCGCAGTGATAACTCCTGGACAGAGTCAAGCCAAGCATCGTTAGAATTATTAGTGGAAACACACTTCCCAGGGTCCAGCGATCTCATTCCAAACGGTAATACCCCTCAGTTCATTCCAAACTCAGTAATAAATGATGATAACGACAATGATATCATTACAGAGCAAAAGATACCATGGGCGGTTAAATCATCGAAGGCCTGAGATATAAGCTAAGTGTAATCTTGCCAGATAAATTCTACAGAATATTGGAATCTTACCTTAATAACAGACTCTTTCGTGTTAAACATGGGGCAGAATATTCGGAATTCAAAGAAATCTATGCCGGTGTTCCGCAAGGAAGCGTTCTCAGCCCAATCCTGTTCCTGCTCTATACAAGAGATATACCACAAGATGAAGGGACTGTCGTAGCAAAATATCTAGGAATGACACTAGACGCAAAACTTAAGTGGAAGCCACATGTTAAAAAGAAGCGCGACGAGCTCGAAATCAGACTTAGAGAAATGTACTGGCTACTCGGGAGATACTCGAAGTTAAGCGTATACAACAAACTGCTTCTATACAAGCAAGTGCTAAAACCATCTTGGACATACGGTATACAACTTTGGGGTTGTACCAAGCCAAGCAATATGACTGTTCTGCAAACATTCCAAAAGAAAACACTAAGAGCAATTGTGAATGCTCCATAGTATATAAGGAATAGTGATATTCACAGAGATCTAGGAATTGCTACCGTGAGGGATGAAGTAACAAACTTCGTACTCGCCTTCATGATCATTGCAATAATGAAATAATCCGTACTCTGGACGTGACAAACCTCGAGCACCGACTACAAAGAACAAGACCGTACGATCTGGCGCAGTAAGGGAAAACCGCATGTAATGACGGTATTAGTAGGTGCCTTCGCAGGAAAGCTACCTACCTAACGCAATTAACACTACAGAAGCGTAAACTACTTGTTAAGGTAACTTAGTCGTAGTCACCATAAAACAAAAAAAATGAGAGGAACGAATTTCCTACTACTATGAGCACGAGCGGCCGGTTCTCATAGTGCCTCTCTGGGGGGTGAGGTTTAGCCCGTGGGCATATACTGGCATATATACCTAGCTGTATAAAGCTAGGTTACGTACCGAACTACTGGAGAGAGGTAAAAGTGGCCTTCATCCCTAAGGCGGGTAGACCAACCCATAATTCCGCAAAAGATTTCAGACCAATTAACCTCACCTCGTTTCTCTTGAAAACACTGGAGAGATTAATTGATCTACCCCTGAGAAGCCTTCTCAATGAGCACAATTTATGTAGCACTCAACACGCCTACATAAAATGCAAGTCGATAGAAGCTGAAGGAAAACCTTCACTTTAAAGAATATACTCTAGCCCCATTTTTAGACATTGAAGCGGCGTTTAACAACCTAAATACGACATAGATAAATGCAGCATTACTTGGACTAGGAGTAAAAACAGAGATAATCAGCTGGATTGACGAAATGCTTAAGAGCAGAACAATCAACTCCGAGTAAGGTGAGAGCATCGTAAGGAAAACAGTTAGAAGAGGAACCCCGCAAAGAGAAGTAGTTTATCCTTGATACTTCTTTGAAGACCAAAGGAGTAAAAATAATTGCATACGCAGACGACATACTAATCATGATCAGTGGGAAATACTTACTCATGGAATCTGCACTAAAAGAATTGTAGTCCTGGGCGGAACAAAACAGTCTAAGTATAAATCCGACTAAAACCGAACTGGTTCTGTTTACTAATAGAAGGAAAACAGGCAAATTTGATCCCCCTAAACTGAACAGAGTTCCTCTGAATCTCTCCACAACAGCTAAATATCTCGGAACCATCCTTGATTCGAGACTCACCTGGAAAAAAAGAACACAGAAAAAAGAATGAAGAAAGTACTTTGCCCATTCTATGCGTGCAAGAAAACCTTTGGTAAACAATGGGGTCTGCGTCCGTCCATGATTAACTGGATGTAAACGACTATTGTCAGACCCATCCTTACCTACTGAATTATTGTATGGTGGAATGCAACACACAGAACCAGCTATCTTACAAACATTAGCATACATAAATACAACAGGAGCACAGAGATCAACACCACAAGCGGGGTTAGAGGCGATGCTAAATATACCTCCCGTAGATGAGTACATACGATGCACAGCTGCTAAAAGCGCGATTCGTCTCAAACAATCGGGCGCATGGAAGCAAAGCTCCTTTGGACAAGGATCTATACTCAACAGGTATAGTATAACCGATTTCGACAGAACAACAGATTATATCATACCCTACATAGATTTCTACAAGAACTACTCCACTTTTATTCTCGAAAGGACTCAAACACATTAATTAATGTACAGGACATTCAGCTCTACACTGACGGGTCTAAGATGGATATCGGAACTGGGTCTAGAGTTTTTGGCGGGTCACTTAAAATCGACCACTCATACAAACTCCCAGATGATTGTAGCATCTTTCAAGCTGAGGTCTTCGCCATTGATAGGGCTGCACAGACTATACATAGCAAAAAACTAAATCCTTCAAAGATTACAATTTTCGTGTATAGTCAAGCGGCAATCAAAGCACTAGACAGCGAGGAAGTCAGATCTAAAACAGTTTCCAGATGCCGTAATACGTTGAACAGAATATGCAACACCCAATACGCAACTCTCTGCTGGGTTCCTGGACACACCAATATAAAAGGAAACGAAACAGCAGATGAACTAACTAAAAAGGGATCAGCATTGGATTTTCAACATACTCGGATATCAATAGAAGCTTCAATAGGTGAACTAAAAAGGAAAATAGACCTAAAAGCAAGAGAACTGATTAATTCCGCATGGTCCGCCAGAAGCGACTGTGTCATATCTCGTAGCTTATGGCCGTAAGTGGATGAAAACAGAACAAAAAGCCTATTGGCTGTGATATTGAATCTTGATATCCGCGCTAACAGGATACTGCGCGATAGGGAAAATGGCTGTCAGACTAGGTATCAACAAACCCGATCACTGCAGGAGCTGTCAAGATATAGAGGAGACAGAAACCATCAAACACTTGTTATGTGATTGACCAAATCTTCGAAACCGCCGCCTCCGTCATATGGGAAACAGGCTTTATGGCGAACTGGGGGATTTCGTACAAGTTCCACTTAGGAATATAATAGGCTTCATAAAGAGCGCAGGCTGGTTTGCAACAGAACCCACCGCAAGACAAAAGTTTTGAATATAGGTTCACACAACAAAAAGGGAAACTTAGGTGCACTTCCCTCCAGCCTAACCTAACCTTGATTCGTCTAGCTCTAAATTCAAGGCATCAAAATCTGACGGACGGACATGACTCAAACACTTTCTATATACTTTACAGGGTGTATCTTTATTATTTCTCTCTGTTACAAACTAGGCATTCAAATCGGTATATCAATATCCGTGGATAGGGTATACAAAAAATGTCCATGCAAGAGTTGATTTGTCTCTACCTGGAAGCAAGAAATTACATCAAGCTTTTATGTCCTACAGATGCTACAAATGCTTCGTAATTTTGCGTGAATTCTGAGAAAACCACCAAATGACATAGGAAGCTTAAATTTTGTTGGCACAAACCACAGTGCATAGCGTAACGTAGCTGATTTTAGGATTTTTTTAAATACAGGGTGGTTTAAACAGTATTTTTCGAAACCCCTTAAATATAATTTCCTAATGTTTTTGAGCATTTCCACACCTTGAAGATACCTAGAAAGGCATAACTTTGCACAATTATAGTGCGAACAAAAGGGTATACCAAACAGTAGGCGGATTTTCAAAATAGAGGGTGTTGCAAAGAACACTTCAAAAACTGCTTTAATACGACTTGCCAATGTCTGTGTGTGCCTCGCTTTAAGGACCGCTCGGATTACCAAGGGAGATGCAATTTTGCACACTTATAGACCATACCACGGAGAAGGATATAACTGAGTCGGATTTTTGGTTTTTTTAAATACAGGTTGGAGAGATGGCGACATTATCAGCATGAAATATAAGTTGTATGCCATTGCTATTTTTTTTTTTTTTTAAAAAAAAAAAATTACAAAATGGAACACAGCGGCAAATATTTGGCGTATCTAGCTGATGATTTTTGAAAAAAAAAAAAAAAAAAAAAGTTCAAAAATGTCCATTTGCAGAACAACAAAGTAAACTTGGTCCAGATAGACTCTTGTCTCATTTGTGACGATGCCGATGATGATGAAATAGTCATCGAATTTATCTGCCCTTATTCAGCTCACAAATATAAACAAAGGTTATGAAGGCTGATTTATTCCACAAATTATTTCTAGTCTCATTTCCTAAAAGGTGCCGAATCACAACGGTGGCCTACTAAGTGAGTCCTGGTATTAAAAATTATTCACCTAACTGCTAAAAGCATTGTCCGTATAATATGGTATAAGTTTTTGTCTAACCCAAGGTAAAAGAGTCCTGGAAAATATGGCACGGAATGGTCGAAATATTGTACAAGGGAGCTGGGACTCGGATATGTACACATCACGGTGGCCCATAGGCAAAGACGTAAGTAACTTCGAAATCATTCAACCACGAATTGAAAAGTCTTCCTGGAATTTGGACAACCTATTTATTGGAGTCACTCTTGCTTCTACCATGCCTGAATGAACCTTTCATTTTAGCAATTCTTTTTAATGACTTCTTGTACACTTCTATAAAACCCATTCACATAAGCATTTTACCATTCCATCAATCCGTTCCACTTACAATTACGTAGTTTCAAAGTAATAAACAAAATCTGTGTACTTCTACCATACACATACTGAATTGAATGGTGCACATAATTTACGCTAGAGTTTCTTTAGAAATCCATTGTCCACTTGAAATAGAAAAATATGGAAACAAAATTGATTGGGCCTATTTTACGTCGCAAATCCAAATAAAAAGCCAAATTGAAGTACAACCAAAAATAAAATAAAAAAAAAATGCCTTCCAGCGGACAATGTAGCTGGCAACATTTTTTCGCAGTTCATTCAACATATACTACAATTAAGCAGTAGAGAACTACGTACAAGCGAAATACTGCTGCCGCAGTGCTTTAACAGATTTATGACTTTGAGCTAATTACGGCATTCGAATCGAATTGCGTCGAAAGTAGTTTAATGCGCCCAGGCGCACACAATTTGCCGCCTGTTTATCTTTTCGAAGATTGGAAAAGAAAGGCGCTCCGGCAATTTTTTGTCTTAGCCACTTCAATGTAGAGATTTTCCAAAAGCAATTTCACGTGTGATTTCGCGCTAAGTACCCCTTTGTTTATAATAGACTTGGCGGGCCAGCATAAATTCTTTTCCACTTCACCTTGAAAATTGAACTCAAGACCACATTTCTCATCATGTGAAGCCAAATGGGTTTCTGGCATTTGTTTTAAATTTGTTAACAGATACTGCTAATTTGGGGGCGAAATTTTTTTTTTTTATTTTTTTTTTTCCTGAAAAACATTTGGCATTGGATTGTTTATTTGCATCAAAGGAGTGTTTTTACTGATTTTATAGTTTTTAGGAAATGTGTATGATCATGTGCTTACGTGAGCCAGCATCAGTGGATAGGAATGGTATTTAACACAAGTGATTATAGGAACATAAAAATAGAATTTATAGATACTAGCATTGGATTGAAAGCAAAGTTTATTTGGATTTTTTTTTTTAAACAAATAAATATGTTTATTGATTGTGGTGCTACCATGATTTGGGCTCTCAACGCCACTATATTCGTTAAAATTAATTATTTTGTTTTCAAAAAATCCGTTAAAAATGGATAAAAAAAACCTTGTATAGTCAAATATTGTTTAAATATTAATTTTGAACAAAATAAGCTGAATCATGTACTAAAACGAGCGAATTTTCAAGTCAATAAGTAACGAGTGGACCATCTGCTGCTTTCTTTTTAAATTACATGTTATTTTGACACTGACAGCTCTTTCGCGCTCAAAAAATTGACAGAAATATAGTACCGACTTACGTTTGAACAACGTTGGGAAATACTCGTATTGGAAACTTATTTCCAAAATCAGTGGTGTGTTGCCGAAACAGAGCGAATTTTGAAAAGAAATTTCTATCGAAAATGACAACACAAGTTATACTCGTCTTCGTCCTATTTCTCTTGTTCCCGACAGTGTGCGTGGCCATTTTTCTTCGAAGATGTTGATGGCAATAACATTACGGTCAATGGAGAGCGCTACAGAAGCATGATAACCGATTTTTTTAGTCCAGAAACTGAGGAAATTAACTTGAATGATCTCTTCTTAAAGCAAGATGGCGCTACGTGTCATACAAGCCGTCAAAAAATCGATCTTTTACGCACTAAGTTCAATAATCGTGTAATCAGCCATTTTGGCCTCCGCGGACCTAAGATTTGACGCAGTCACTTAAGCACAATATAGATCGAGCTATTCGTGAAATATAGTCCCGAATGACCGAACCACTGCCAAGCCAATCCCGGGCAGCCATTCAAATGAAATTTCCGTAAATAATCGGAGTGTCAATAAAGCAAAAAACTTTGAAAAATATTAAAAGTATTTGTTTTTTATAGCAATTTTAAAAAGATACCAACAGATGGCACGCCCTTTACCTTTATATGTATCTTTTGGCAAAAAGCTGGCACGCCATCGTATAGCAAATGCCCACCCCAACTTATGTATCAAATTTGATCAAAAAACGTCAGTAGCCCATATTTATTCAATAAAACTATCTACTGCATTGATAACAGCCTCAATTCGTGATCGGAAGCGTGAGCATGCCAGAATTAAATCGTCCTTGCTGATGCCGGCCTTCATTTGGACGCGATCAACACTACGACTTCTAGGATCCGTGGCTTATTGATATAAACTTTGGTCTTCAAATCTCACCTCACAGGAAGAAGTCTGGAGACGTTAAGTCGGGTGATAGCGGAGGCCAGTCAAAATCACCATTTTTCGAAAATAGGCGTCCGAGGAACAAAGGACACAATAAAGCGATCGTGGCTCAGGCTGTATGAGCTGTGGCGCCATCCTGTTGGAACCAAAAGTTGTCCATGGCGTTATCAGTCAGAATTGGCATCAAAAAATTCGTTATCAGTGATCGATAACGCTCTCCATTGACGGTTACGGCTACCCCATCTCCTTCGAATAGGAACGGTCCAATGATTCTTTTCGCACAAATTCCAGCCTAAACAGTCACGCGTTGATTGTGGTGAGGTTCCTCGCGAATTAATTGAGGCTTTTCATTGGCGTAGAACCAACAATTTTGTTTATTTATGGTCCCATTCAAAGACCTCGATATTTTGCACGATATGCACGTTGCGTTTTCACAATTGAGAACATGTTTTTGAACGATAACAGCGCGGTGTGGTGGCGTGTACTGTTCCATGGCACAAATTCGCTTGAACTGACGCTTCGAATGCGGGCTATCATAAACCTGTCTGAAAACAGATGTCAAAATTATAGGGTTGCCAGATGCTAAAGGTTTAAATGGCCCACCCGGTATATATTTTATATTTTTATTTTTTTCCATCCTCCTGATGTTATCATCACGATCAAGTTGCATTTTTAGCCATATGACCACCCTACTGCCAGTATTATGCCTTCACAGTAGAGTTGACTTAGCTTTAGCAAGTGATCGACTTTTTAATTTATTTCATGCGAAATAAATAGATGATTCTTGACTTCAGGATTCGAACCGTGAATCAACAGCTTGACAAGCGATGATGTTACCACTACACCACGGCCACCTCTCCTAAGAGATAAATTATAAATAAAAAACTAATTTTGCAACTACGAGTATGTGTCTTTCTGAAAAATTCTCTGCAGATCTTCGTTTAATGAGTCGATTTCGTCAAAACAAAAGATCTTGTTGTTTGCTGACTCTAGTAGATCCTTGATATGCACTAGAAATAGAGGTGAAAGTATAGATTCCTGAGGCACTCCAGCGTATAGGACAAAGATGTCGGGAGACATACCATCGACCACAACTGCCTTGAACAAATGTTTGCACCCGGCCACAGAGTTGTGCGGGTAGTCTGTTTGAGGCTTGTTTGCCTAATAGGGCTCTATGCCAAACTTGAACGTGTGCTTTCGAGTTTCCTCTTACCTGAGATCCCTTGATAGCCTCGAATTAAAAAGCGTGGCGGCTGTGAATACCATACTGCTAGTCGCTTGTTAAGTTTGTGTCCCTCCAGACATTTGATTATTTCACCATTGATGGCTTTTCCACTTTCGATAGCATTTCTTTCCTGTTTTGGGGATGGGTTGACGATTGGTAGGTCGTTATGACGAGTTGCTTAACGAAATTCTAATATTATTAGTAAATAGCTAAATAACATATAACCAGCAAAATACGCCAGCAAAACATATATTAAACCCGCAGAAAAGAAAATCATCGACAAGAAAATAATTATGCAATAAGTAATTCTTTGATCTGCAGTAAATAAAAAAATCAAGTCAGCAGAAAAGGCAAAAAATATTTGCTCAGCAAAAATTTAATGTTTGATCAGCAAAAAAATTAATACGCCGGTTATTTCTTGAATAGTTTTTCTTTTTCTTTGTTTTCGCATATTATTGTTCACTTTCTATATATTTTGCTTATCAAATAATTTACTTTTGTTAAAAATTTAATTTATTCGATGATTTGTTAACACATTTGCTGATCTTTTTCGTTTTCTGATCATCAAAAAATTATATTCTGCTGATCAAATTTATTTTTCTCGCTTTTCATTTTTCTAATGATACTTTTTTTATTGTTGTGATTAAAAATTATTAAATTGCTGATCAAATAATTTAATTTTGCTGGTCAAAAACCCTTTAAAGTTGAGCTGGTCGATTACTCGTACATGGTGAGTGTAGAAGTTTCTTTTTCTACGCTGGCAACCAAGTTACATACTGCCAACCTGCAGTATGGTCCAAAGATAAGGACTAACAACTTCACGTCACTCTAGATCGTAGTGAGGACGGTAGAAAGGCGGACTGAATTAAGGTCTTTTAATCGACTCCCTACTTTTGGTTTGGTGTCAGATGCCAAAATCATCAGGGTAATAAAAATCTAACACCACTAAAGGAGCAATTTACATCTTGGAAGTTCTTAAGCCCCAGATCCATGCCAAGTCTCACAAAGTAACCACATTTTTAATATGACCGGGTCAACTCGGACTACCTTTGGTATCGAGTGGGTTGACACACTTAACCATGTTCTCCTAAATTATTTAACTTACCCAAAACATGTAATCTTTGCATTCAATTGGTGGTGGCGATCTTACCTGAAAATAAAAGAGAAAAACATGTCTAAGTAAAATCGTTTAATATTTTTTAATTTATTTGCGGGTCAGAGTCGAATTTTGTTAAGAGCTGTCATGCTATACATGACGCAATCAGCAGTAAAACCCTCTTCTGTGCGATTTCCTAACCAACAACAACTTGATGGCCTAAAATGCGGATTTGAATATTATCGATACGCAATTCCCATTATACCGTAGTATTCACAATGTCATATAAATGTAGATGCTATAGCAAAAGATACACAGAACAAATAGTTAAACGTTCTTTTTCCGCTTCTTTGTCTATTTAAATAAACCATTCCTAAGCTATGCAAAATAATTTATGCTTTTTAAGTAACGGGAGTAGAATAAAAAGTTGAAATTTTTTGCTATGGCACTCTGCAAATATTTGCCAAGTCTTCCATATTCTTCAGCTTCGTTTGGAGATGAATGTTAATACCTCTTTTTTAACCAATTCTTCTGTATATCTTCTCTTCACAAACTCGGCTATTACCATTTTATTGCGTAACGTTTCTGTTGAATTGAATAAGAAAAAACCCAACATTAAAATGTCATCGACCAGCCATTACCAAACAATTGAAATTCAATGCATGTACTGAGTACATCTTTGACAACCGAAATTGTTTCCATCACCGTTTTCCTTTCATCGAGCTTAAGTCCTATTAATTTTTTTTTTTTCTTTTTAGTACCTATAGTGTCACTTTAAAGTTTGCCCACTGCCATGGTTAAGTACATGAAATGTGTCTAACAGTGCTTATTTTTCTTTTTTGTGTAACCTTTCGGACACGAATCTTTATCGATTGGCCATCTATCTAACAAAAAAAAAAAAAAAAAACATTGTCTGCAGTCTCGCACAACATGAACTTCCTCTCGTGTCGTTGTCGTCGTCGTTGACATTCAGGGCCAACATACGAGTACTCGTACTTACTAACTAGCCAACTGATGGTACTTTGCTGGTATCCGACCACTCCTCCACTTCCTCTTCCATGCATTTTTTTTTTTGTTGAAAACTTTTCACGGTGCCATTGTTAAACGGATGTCGATTTATGTTTCGAGTTTGAGAGAGTTGTGCGTTGTATCGTTCCCTCGTTTCTCTTTATCTTTGCTTAGTCACAATTGAGTTTGTATTTTTTTTTTTCTAATAATAGTTCGTTACACAGAATGAATTTTCAAAAAAAAAAAAAAAGTTCACAATATATAGGTCAAGATCTTAACGGATAGAAGAATGAGATGGGCGGCTGCCTCCCACCGCCATATAGGTATCTAATTTCAGAGTTAAGCGATAGTTTTGTTGTGAAAGCGACACGCACGACGACCTGTTAACTAGATACTGATACTCGTATCTGTCATACGAATTTGTAACTTAATATGTACACTTTTTACATTTTTCTACTAGCAAAACGCCCTCTCTTCAGTGTACAATAAATAGATAGGTACATTTTTTTTTTTTGCGTTGACCTGGTATCTTTCATGTAAAGTGTATTTTTTTTTTGCATTTTCCAACACACAAAACGCCCAACACTGTATAGATACATTTCTAGGCGACCTGTATCTGTCAGGAGTTTATTTTTTTTTTCACATTCTTTGGGGAGACATTTATCTCTGATTGAAGTGATTTCTTGTTTATAATATAATATATAAGGAGGCAGGTGACGAAAAACCGGATGCTCTCTTACAAATCACTTCCTGAGCGCCTTTGATTGATTAAAACCGCATTAAAATACAAAAATCTGAAAATTGTGTTTTCTTTACATCTTATTTCGAATGCTTAAGCAAAAGGCGATTAAAATGTGATTTTGATTGATTACGTAAAACAATGAAGAGCATGGAGCGCTCCTCTTTGGGTCTGTGGAATGGTAAAGTCGTATAAAAAAAAAAAAAAATTGCGTAGTCAAAAATAAACTTGAAGTTTGCATCACGGTTATGTGTTTTATTTGATGAATTCTACCGTTTTTCTTTGTAGGTCACTATCATATCAATCATTGGCTAGTAAAAAAAAAAAAAAAAAATGTGTCTACAGACGAAGCAAAAAAACCTGAAGTGGATGAAATAATTCATGAAAAAAAGTTGATGAAAAAAAAGGTGGATTTTTTTTTTGTACCCCTTTTGTGTATCCAAAAATACTTGTATACTCACTCGCAACCAAGGGCAAAGTTGGGAAATTGTGATGCATGAAAATGTAAACCGATTTTCAGATTTATGCATTTCTATTGATCGATTATACCTGTGTGTGTCTTGTCTATGATCAATGCTAACACTGATGACATTCACTTTGATTTATTCGAGAAAAATGTATACATACGGCTACTGTGCATTGAAACAGATAAATGAAATTTGCAGTAACAATTGATTTAGCGCCTGGGCGTGGAAAGGTCAAAGTGATGGCAACTGTGAAATGGAAATGCACAAGAGAGTGATTTATGGGTTTACAACTCAATGAAAGATGAATGAATTTGTTAATAAAAATCATTAGGATGACACTTACCTTAATTGGCGTTACTTGTAATAAAATATAAGTCAAGATTTTGTGGTTTCATTGTTAAAATACAGCTAAAGTCGATTTTAAATAAGTCTGTGGGAAAAATGATGGCAAAATTGATTGCCATTAACTATCTACATCGGTACAATGTTGGTTCATTAGTTGCAATCGTGGAGAATTTTGAAATTGAAATTAAGTGGAGAAAAAAAAAGAAGAACTGATTACCTGAAAGATTTATTATTAGTCGCTAGCGGATTTTCATTTCTTTTTTGCTTCTCTATTTAATTTTTAAAAGACTTATTATCTCTCAATGTGTCTTTATCTTTATTCGCTACCAAGCGATAGGTGTAAAGATTTATAGTGAAACAGATGCCATTAATTATAACAAGTATGCAATTATATTCGCACTAGCACAATCATCTGCTCCAATTTTGAGGAAGAGGATGACGACACTTCAGAGAAATAGGCATCGGTGATATCATACAGTTTGTTAACTAAACAAGATAATTTCTCAATCACTTTAGACAAAAGCTTTCTTTGCACTTCCAACACACGACCCAAATCTAATACTCCTAACAGCGTACAATGAACGAAACACCACAGGTCCAATCGAGGACTCATCTCATCCCTTCCAAACTGACCGAAAGTTTCCTTCTTTTTCTTGTCAAAAAATTACATCAGTCTCTTCATATCAGCGGGTTTTGAAAACCTATATGGTGACTTGCTAGAAAACTAGCAGCTAGGTACTTCGTTTGAACACCTCGGAAAAGTAAGTAGATGCAAGAGTTGTTTAAATAGTCTGTGCTGTCAGATGGGCTATGGGATTGGCTGTTATTGTTTTCGAATATTAAGCGATTCACTGTTCGATTCGAATGGATATTTTCAACCCTTAGTAACCAAATAAATTCCAGTAGTATCTGATTAGGCAAGGACATTGACACAAGATTTTAGACGTATTTTTTCTACATAAGCTATGATGAGTGATTTATATGCAACTTGAGAACAGGTATTTTAATTGCAGATACAATGGCGCAAAATTATAGTCATCTGATTTTAAAGAATGTTAGTAGCCACAGTAACAGCCCTTTAACTTAAAAGCCAGTGCTTAACTTTGAATTGAATTATAAACAATTTTCAACCTACCTACAACTAGTATCGACCTTAGAACTGACTTACAGTAAATTTTAGTCAAACAAACCCATAAATTTAAAGTTTGAGAACAAAAACACAGTTTAAGGTATAATGTTGTATCAAATTTAAATTAATTTGACAGATCGAACACATTTGTTGACTGTTTACATCCGTTGGTTAGCTGAAATTTGAATTGGAAAAAATGACAGATGACAGATGGTTAAAAGCCCACTCTAAAAGTTAAAAGGTATTTTTGGTGGTTTTAAAGTTAGTGCGCGCTGATAACTATAAAGTGGATTAATGTCGACTATAAATAGGAAAACACTAATCTCGACTTTGTCACGTGCTAAAATCGTTTTAAAGTGTACTTTAGCGACTATATGTATTTAAATAAGACTCTGTCTATACAATATACATCATACATTTGGTAACATGTTGTTTTCTTTGTTTTCCAACTTTTGAAGGAGTTCGCTGGAGTTCGTTGGTCTTGGTTTCTATGAGCCACTGGTCTTTCTCTGATTCAGACAACAGAGGAAGAGTCCGTCAAATAGTGTCAACAGTTCTAATAAGGGCAGACTATTATACTACTTTAAAGTTGCATCAGGCGTCTATAAAAAGAGATAATAATCGATGAACTCTTAGGCCTGTTTCACACATATCCGGCATCGAATGCAAAATTCCTAGCAGTTTCCACAGGCCTCCTACCCCGGACATACAATGTCGGACATCCGACTGTGTAAAACTTAGTGACAACTTTTCCTTATCAGTGCGAATCAAAATCTACCATCAACCAAATATTCACATTACGGTAGATCTTGGAAGAAACCCAAGAATTCCAAATAGATACCCACCACCTTTTTATCGATTATAAAGTTGCCTATATTACATGGTGTACTCGTATAGAGACTAGCTGTACAGAGCAATGTCTAGTTTTTACATTCCTGCCAAACTCGTTCGGTTGTGTAGAATGACGATGGAGAACTCCCTCTGTTCCATTAAAATCGATAAGAACACCACCGAACCGTTTAATGTCAGAAAAGGTCTAAGACAGGGTGACGCACTATCATGCAATTTTTTCAATATCATACTTTGCACGAAACTCACAAGCCACTACTAGAGGTACAATCTGCGGTCCGTCAGTGGAACATTTGTGAGTATTGACGCAGAAGCGGCAAAGATGGATTTAGCAGTGAATCAAAGCAAAGCGAAATATTGTTTATAAGAAAGGACAAAGATTATAATACTGAGGTGGTAAGGGACTTTGTCTATTTAGGCTTTACGGTGAATTCTGACAATAAGTGCGAAAATCAAACAGAGTGCAGAGGAGTAAATTTAATGGTATTTACAGAGATATAGACCAGAAAGTTTCATTGTCTAAGATAGCTAGGACATTTACAGCGTATGGACACCAACGCTACAGCCTGGAGAATCTTCGAATGCACTTCATAACGACAACGCGGTAAAGTAAGACCTTACATAAGGTAGCAGGCATAGTTGGAAAGGGATTTGAACCAACTTGACGAAAAAAAACTGGAAGCAGCTGCTAAAGATCGCGCTGGCTGAAGAGACATGTTAAGTTCGGTTTAGACCCGCCCCGAACTGTAAGTGTCATCTAAAGTAAAAAGTAAGTACACTATTATTAGCCTAATATTCTTCTTTTTTTCTTATTTATGGCGTGAACGTTTTTTCAATAAGGTCTAGCCAACTGAAGTATAGCCCTTTCTTATTTCTAACTGATTTCTATATTAATTTCAATCAAAAAGATATTTTTTGTTTAAACTTAACCAAAAAATCCACACTGTGTGCTGTCTTTAACGCGCTCTATAGAATCTAATCGTTAACTTAATGAGCTGAAGACTATTCGATTTTAAGATTCACTTCTTTTCGAATGATTTTTGCAGGAGCTGCAGAGACGAGGAGGAGAAAGAATTAATTCTCCACTTTCTTTGTATCTGTCCAGACCTGCCCAAAAGAATATTGCTCCATCTGGGAGGTCCTTTCTTCGATGATCTCAACAATCTAGTGGATACTGACGTCAGTAGCATCCTTGGTTTTGTAAGCAGCTCTGACTAGTTCAATTAGACCCCAATGTATGTTGAAAAGAGTTAGATCCAGTGGTATCACAATGGACCTCATTTGGTTTTTTCGAGTCACATGTATGAAATACAACATCGATTAAATGGCAACCACGATAGTTTCTGCAAACTTTCATTCTTGCGAGGTAATTTTCGCCACATTTCATACGATCTTGGTGGCCAACTGATGTCGCCAAATCTCAAAATTAAACGGCCGGAGAACTTTTTGTGCAATAGAGCCAAATTTGCCTATACTGTGTGGCACGTACTCGTAGCACCGCCCTATTGGAACCACATGTTGCTCAAATCAATTTCTTCAATCTCAGGCCAAACAAAATTGGTTATCATTTGACCATAATGCAGAGAATTCAATGTAACAATGGCGCCTGTCCTTAAATCGCGATACACAGATATTATATAACTGATATTTTTGTGGTAGATGCAATAATTTCAATGCGTTGAGCGGTGGTTTAACGATCGATATTGTAAAGTGGCAAGGCAAGAACTAACTACCTGTCACTATGGATGACAGATGGATTTGACAGATGTCATATGGTAAGGATGTGAAATCCCAACCTCGAAATCAATATTCTTTGCATAACTAAATTTTTAAACTCATTTTCAGTGAAGAAGTAGTAGTGATCAGTCTTTAAATTTTATTTTTAAGATGTAGAATTCCACCCACGAAAAAAGTTTTGCATTTATTTGGTAAAATTAAAATAATCTGCCCATGAATCTGAAGACTTATTTACTTGTATACATAGTTCTACTGAGTTTCGAGATCAAGATTTCTGTACAAAATTTGTACACGTGCCTACTTCGAGCTCCAACATTCAAGTTCCATGTGTTGTGTTAGCAAAATGACGCACAGACAGACTTACCCAATTCAATTTAAAATTTAACAATCTTAACAAACTGAAATAATTTAAAGTGAAGGAAATTGATTGAAATTTGATTGTGGTGTTATGCCACTTTCAATGACGATAAAAGAATGGACAACTCCCTGAATTCCTCGGCATAAAAAAAAAAAAACAAAATATCTTTATTTTCTTTGCAGTATTTTTGTACATAAAAAAATCAAATGATTTGTTTCCCCCTACAGTCAACACGTCGTGTAATCATAGGGCTGCCATCTACTTTCTTGGTGATTCGTTTCTTTTTGTTTGTCCTCCTTCAGTTGGACTATTTATTCATTTCGAATCGCAATACATTCGCGAACAGACATTTTTGCCAACTTTGGAATAAATTCCAGAAACTATTTGGCTCTGTGAGACTCTTCTGATGGTTGATACCGATAAAGACGAATTGTTTTAATTATTTTGTTTTTCTTGTCCTTGAAACGTTTGGCTTCTTTTTTTTTTTTTTAGATATTTTTAGCAGACTGATCGCGTCGTCACTTCAGGGTTTGCTAGCGATTGGATTGTGTATGAAAATAAATGATAAACGAGCGATATAAACCCCTAATAACTTTTAATGACTTAAAAAGGAATCATTTGAATAAAAATCACGTTTCGGACATTTCGCTGTTTGCATATGCAAATTTTACAAATTTGTCTTTTGTTCAAAATTGGCTTTGATGTCTTAAGTACTTATTCATGGTTTTTTAATAATTATGTATGGGATGGAGTTTTCAGTTGAAAAATGCAATAAAACGATGAAAATTCGAATGAAATTTGATTTCGCTGTCAGCACTCAAATTTGCTGAAGAGGGTTCTTTATTCGCATTTGTGTGAATTTTGAAGAGGAGACAGGGTCAGCGCCATCGAAATCAGAGACAGTCTTTGTCCTTGGATTCGAGTCCATTAAAATGACATGAACGCATTAATTAAAGTAAATTAATATTTTTTGTTGGATATTTTCATGCAATCACACTATGTAAGACTGTTTCACGATAAGGGGTGGAAGCCATGTTGCATTCTGAAAAGATCTCCAGCAAAAGAAATAATTTGTTTTAAATCTGCTGCTGGGCAAAATCACATCATCGCTTCGCCACAACATTGTTGATGACTCCATCAAACGAAATAAGGGTAATGAACTTCAAATCAGAAGGTGAAATGCTCCGTAACAAGCCACATGCAGTGAAATAACACTAAACGACTGAATGCAGTGAAATAACAGCACGACTAGGTCGAACATACTTGCAAATACTTAGATTTTAAATCAGCGAAATTGTTAAAATGCAAACTTTTTAAAAAATATGTTGAAAGCAAATTTTTTTGGCATTTTCCGAAACTTGGTGTCTCATGTCCTAGCATATGTCAGCTTTTGTTTAGTATAGTCATATCCGAAATGCAAATACAACTGACAGAATTAGTAGGCCTTATTACGTATTACGATGACAACCGACTTTCATATACCCACGACTTGTAATGATCATGTGTGACGAGAATGGCAACAATAAATATTGCTAGAAACATGTTGATGAAAGGTAATAATCTATTGTATTTTGAAGCGCACCTATCTTCACTTCTATTGGTATTGTATCAAAGAGAAAAGAAAATTGTATGAATATTGCAGGACAATGGTTAGAAATAGTGAATATTCGTTGACAAAATTATAAAAAATATATAAAACATTGTATTATGTTGAATTATAAATAAACCCTTATGCTATGGCAAACGACGTCTAAGGGGGTGTAGTGCAGCAAAAACCATTATCGTTGCCATAACGATATGAGTGAGCGAAATCGTAACACATAATCACAATTTACTATAGCTAGGTAACGAGAATCGTCAACTATTACAAGGCCCCAGACTCACTTTTTCTAGCTAGTAATACCATAAATGATCCTGATTCCGAAAATGTGGCTCAAATCTTCCTCACAAGTCTAGAATTTGTTTATTAAAGCAAATAAACAGAACCATTTTTTAGAAATTAAATTTGTTCTTAAACTGTAAGAGTATTACAGAAGTGGAGAGGCGTTAATGTAGCAAAATAGATTTCTCTGACGCTGAATCTGACCCCGGAGTCAGAATTTCAAAATACAAAATTGCGAGTTCGAAATCGACCACAAAATCTCCAAAAACATGAGCAAATTAATTTTGTTGGGGAACTAATGAAGTCAGTGAAAGGACAATGCAAGTATAAATTTGCTCGTCGTCTCTGGATCCAAATTCAAAGTCGAAATGGGAATAAAAACGAATAAAAAAATTTTATAGCGAAAATTGTCATTGAATAATAGTCCACGCATTTTTTCTGATCACAAAGTACCCCGAATTTCCCATTCAAACAAACCGCGCTTGAGATATTGTCAAAAGTTTTTTTTTTTAGGTTGGTACATCTGTCATCTGGCTCTCAAATATCTGTTTGAGCGCCATTTGACGGGAGTTTGTGAGTGATAGCTTTGTAAACAAGTCAGTGTTTGTTGTGTTCTGCCAATTCGCTGTGTTCTGCTGAATTTGTTGCCATCAAACGGCATCACATTGATGTCGCTAAAGAAATGCTTTCTTTGGGCCAAAATGTTATCGATGGCATCATTATGAATATGACATCGAAACTAACCAACAATCAACGGAATGGCGCTTCTAAGTCGAGCCAAAACCCAAAAAACCACGACAAAGTCGATCCAAAATCAAGGCTTTATTGACCGTTTTCTTTGATTGCCGTGATGTGGTCCACTCCGAATTTCTTCCTCCAGGCCAAACAATAAATAGGGAGTATTACGTGTGCGTATTAAAGCGTTTCAGGGAAAATGTTCGTCGCAAGAGGCCAGAATTGTGGAGAAACAACTCATGTTTTTTTCACCACGACAACGCATTGGCTTACACATCTCATCTTGTACGCGGCTATTTGATCAAAAACAACGTTCAACGTTCTCCATATTCACCTGACATGACTCCTTGTGAATTTTCCTATTCCCACGACGATTCCAAAATCGACCTATGAAAAGTCTTTTGAAAATCCATGAATAATTGAACCGTTATCATTTTATTGAATAATTCCGGGTACTTTTTGATCAGAAGGTATATTCTCGAGGTCACTGAACTCAAATCTGGAGTCAGAATTTTCAAACACTAAATAGAGCAGTTTTATATCTTTTTTGTACTCTCAGCGACTTTAAAAATGCACACGGGTATGTGGACCAATCGATGTTGACTTAAGTTGTATTTATTAATTTTTGGGCGTTATTTAAAAATTCTGACTTTAGATTTGGACGCAGCTTAAATATTACGATTATGCCATATATTTTATTTATTTGCTATTTTGAGTTTTGAAATTCTGACTGCATTCAGATTAAGCGACCTGGATAACCCCTATGCCCCATTATCGTCCCTCGATTTATTTTAACAGTTTACGAACCAATTTGTATTTGCTTATATTTTTCTGTAATTAACAATTAAATCTAGCTCTACTTGCCCAAGCATTTCAATTTGTTGGGTCAGTGCCCCGCAAGACTCCAGAAGATATTCTCGAATCTTACTAGACTCATTGCAGAATCTGGAAAGGCCTTCGTTTGTTATACCTAGTTTCCTTAAATGCTCCCCGAGTTTACAGTGCCCCGTTAGAAAGCCTATTAGGATACGTAGGTTATTCTTGTTAAGGCAGTTGCACGCTTCGAATCTCTTCCAGTTGTAATGTCTCAGAAGTTTGTTAGCTTGCCTCAGACCTGGAGTATTGACCCAGGTTCTCGCCGTTTTCTTTCTCCATTTTCCTGAATTCTTTGCGTATGGTGTGATTTTCTGTTCTGCAGAATGTTTCAGGTCCAATAAAGGATTCTGCTGCTCCTTGTTTTGCCAAGGAGTCTGCTTCTTCGTTGCCCTCTATTCCACCGTGGCCAGGAATCCAATAGAGGGTTACCCTGTTACTGCTACCCAATTCATTAAGTTTGTATAGGCATTCCCACACAAGTTTTATTTTAATGACATGGGAGTCAAGGCCTTAATAGCTGCTTGACTGACTGACAATATTGCTATGTCGCATTGAATTGATCACATCTATCTATAGCGTATATTTCAGCTTGAAAGATGCTGGTACTTTTACCCATAGGTTCTGAGTACTTTGTTCTTGGCCCAAATACACCTGCCCCTGTTTTTTCTCTTCAGTTCTTGAGCTGTCCGTATACCACTTTATTGTGTGTTTACTCAATCCGTATATTATGGATTCATTGCTCCAAGCCTTTTTGTTGCTTAACTTCGTACGGAATTTTTTTATCAAAGTTAAATTTCCTGATACTATCGTCCCTAGGAATTGCTAGAAGGGGGAGTTTCTTGAGAAGTACATCCTATTCTTTTGAATTGATGGATTTCTTCCTCCCGATACATTCTTTTGCCATCCTTAGGACCGTCCGCTTTGCACTTTGCTCAACTACAATATGAAGCGGAGTTAGTTCCAGGAATACTTCCATGGCAGCAGTTTGACAAGCATGCCACATAACACAGTGACCCCTTGAATTCTGGAGGTTAACTTCGGCCTGGCATAGGATTCAAGTAATGTGTGATTAGTTGCAGGTCTGCTAACAGCTACAACGGGGAATATGAACAAAATGTGTTCCCTAGTTTCTTGATCATCAAAGCAAAATCGACATAATTTTGAAGGACTTTTGCTGTCTGAGGTCTTTTCAGAACTTTGCGTCAGACTTGCTTAGTGTGAGAAATGCTTAGCTTTAGCTTTTGTACACATTATGCATGTGTATACGGTTTTCATCCAAATCAGGAAGACTTGGTTCTATTTATAAAGAATTGTAGGACCTCAGCTATGTTTCAAAAGGTAAATAGAGCACTGTAGAAAATATATCTAAGTATGTGCTACATTCTTTCAAAAAGTTGACCAATCTTCTATAGAGAATCTATGTTTCTATCTGTCAACGCCTTACAAATCAGAATTGGTAACAGTCCATCCACTGTCAATAGTATAACGTTTTACTAAAATTGACAACCCTTTGTGAAGTAGTACTTCAAAAGCAATCACTTTCCTACCCACAACGCACTGTAATGAATAACTCGACATAGACATATTATGTCTGCTGCATGTCAACGGAAGACCGGCAGACGGATATGGAATCTATAATGCCGCCTTGCATACTAAACGCTGACGGCTGAAACTTTTTCCCTAGAGAAAAAGAAATTTTCCGCTGGATAAATTATAATTGATTCGCTGCATTCAATGAGAGATTCTAATTTTAATTTCGTTATAAAAAAAAATCGTGATCCTCCATTGTATCTTACTATAGGAGATGGACTATGATTTATGTGTCACTCACTATAATATGTAACAACAATAGAATTTTGCTCATTAAATTGTATCTATTCATCCAAAACAATGCACCACATCTAGGAGTTGTGGAGGAAGTTTTTCCCATCGCAAACTATTTTATGATTACCTCAGAAACTAGAGCGAATGGAGAAAGATTCCATTACATATTTCTTTGGCATTTCCCAACCAGACGGACCCCACGCCAATCCAAAGATTCCCTACCTGTGGAATCGCTAACTACTTAGCAGTAAATTGCACATTGTGGTGCTGATGGTGCTAACAAACTGCAGATACTCACATGTGAGAAAGAAAGTTTCCTTCTATTCATTCATTTCTCATCACAGATTTAAATTCACGTGGATAGGTCATTAATCCACGAAAACACCAGCACCAAAGAGATAAATAGATACCTAGTAAGATACAGTACCAAACGGGTCTACTATGAGGAAGATATAGAAAATGCATTCCATAGATCGCGCGTGCTACAACGACGATGGCATTTCATCGTTGGCATGTGGGAAGCTAAAGTTTCACATCTGAGAGAAATTTGTCGAGACAGAGAGAGAGAGAGAGAACAGACTTAAATATAGAATTGACACTAATATCTCGAGATTCTTTCTGATTTTGAATCCAATATGGTGCAATCTCCATAGAGAGTGGACAGTCCAAGGTGAGCCAAGGGGCATTTTTGCGCAATCTTATTTTTAGAGATCGAGAATTCGCTTGATTAGCTCACCTCTTGGGCAATTTCGTTTGGGGTTCTAGTGGGAGGGGCTCACCCTAATTCCTATTTTAATCACCTTTCCTCATTGACCAAGCGTGTTCACACATGAGATACTCGTACAAGTAAACAAAAAAAAAACAAAAAAAATTCCAAAAAAAATGTTTTATTTATTTTTTGTATTCATTAAAACTATGAGTCGAGATAATATACAAAATTTATGGAATTAATTTCGCAGCTCATTAAATAAACGTGAATGGCCATTCAACTCTTGTTTTGAGATGAGCTGGAGATTGCACCTTAAAAATACAAGGAAAAGTAGTTCACACACCTACGCAGTTGGTTTTCGATTTGAAGTACTCCACTTCCTTAGACAGTCTTAATGCAATTTACCGCCAAAAAAAAGTGAATGGGTGTTGAGTAATAAATATATTAGTGCCATGGAATTTCATGTAGAACCTAATTGATGGACAATAATACATTTTTTTTCTGATTCAAGAATAGAAAGTGATTTACTCTAGAGTCGATTGGTGTGGAGGAGAAGACTTTCTGTTTTTATTCCTAAAAAAAATCCACAAAATTTGAATGAAATTCAGTGAAAGTATAAGATCAAGTTTATTTTCTTTTAAGAATTTTTTTTTGTTTTTTTAAAAGTTAATAAATTACCTATATGCTGAGGAGATAATGTAATGGAGCTGAATAATTTTCAAATTTTTTATTCTGGCTGAGTTTGGTGGGCGAGAAAATCAAGGCGTGGAAAGAGAATTTGAATATATTCTCTTAGTCGGATGTAGGCTAATGTGAGTATTATGTATCAAAAGTGAAGTTAAATGGAGAAGAGAGTTCTGGGCTACTGAAGACAGTTAATGGTCAGTTTGATTCCATTGGTAGTGTTCTACAGAAGTGGATTCCATTAAGAGAAAAACTGGATGAAAAGTCAATGTAAAGCTTATTAAAAGACTCACACCCGAGAGTGAGATTCATGGCCTACAAAAATTTCAATAAACAGTGACAATGAGTGTGACAGGTTAGGTCTTTCTTTTGTAGTAAATAACGAGAATAAAGTGATTTTCATCATTTTTTAATTTAGTGGTGTTAACCCTTCAATTCATCATTAAGATACACCTTCACATCCAATTCACAATCTTTGTTTTACGAGATCGTCTCTCTGCAAGTCTTAACCACTTTAAATAGTTATTGGAGACAGCAATTGTAAAGAGTGGAGGAAGAATGTTTCCAATATAACACTGTACTTGTAATCCACATGGCAGCGTAGTAGATGGCGTAGTCGTCTTATATAAAGCTTGAATTTTGGCGACGATAAACCCGGCTCCTTGTCCTAAGGGCATTAATCTGTCAGGTTGGGGTTGCAATGTCGAGATAGCTGCTTTTCTATGGAGCTAAGGTTATGGGAATGATGACCGAAACCTCGGATGGTAATGAGTCAGCAGCACTTCGGTTCTTACTCAGGTAATTCCAAGTTCGTCAAGTGCTGTTTTGATGTCTTGCAAACTAATGTCAAACTTGGTTGGGTGCCTCGTCACCAAAACATAGAAGGTATGTTCATCTGTCTCATCTAAAGTATTACTAGGCCCAGAGCTTTTTTGTGGAGTCAATTGGATGGTTACCACAGCTTTGATCAATAATTGGGAGCTCAGGCAATCCAAAAGATTAATCAAGATGTACTCCTACAAGGAAATTTTTAGGCTGTATAAGGAGAACATTCTCGTAAGGAAGCTGGTTGGTTTCCTCATTTTCAAACTGCAATTGGACGGTTACCACAGCTTTGATCAATAATTGGGAGCTCAGGCAATCCAAAAGATTAATCAAGATGTACTCCTACAAGGAAATTTTTAGGCTGTATAAGGAGAACATTCTCGTAAGGAAGCTAGTTGGTTTCCTCATTGACCACTGGAATGCCATCTCTGCTGGGAAGAGGATGAAACATCTGAGCACATTCTTTGTGAACGTCCAGCACTCATCTGGTTAAGATGACGTGTCATCTACAAAGACAGACACTCACTCTCGCGGGATTCTGAAACTCTCCCATTAGGTATGCTTTATTAGAGAGGTGGTACGTATCCTTGCCTGATAGCACCTGTGACACAAAAGACGTCTAGGGTTGCAGTGTCTGCCAGTGGGCGGGAATGCCCTCATCACTAGCGGGGATTCAAAAAAGTGGAAGGTTGCGGTGTCTCAGACAGACATTTTTCATGAGTCTTAAAATTCTGTAATAATTGAAACCCTAAAATTCGAATCGGAAGGAGTTGCTATAAAGAGTGAAGAGATTATCTGATTTATACTCATGGAGAGCCCAAAAGCTTTTGAATGTAGGTTATAGTCATTTCTTGGAAACAGCTTGTCTTCCCTAATTTCATTTGTGAATGGTTTAGTTTGAGGGTAAAGCAGGGCCAACCTCAGATTAACCCAGTTGCTGAATAGCTTCCAAATGTTGGTGTGAATGCTCAAGTTTGACCCACCTATGTATCTATACCTAATTTTCAATATCGTGCATACATAGAAGAGGCTTGCAACTAACTAGGCGTATCTATGGTAAACACCTCACCTTAAAAGAGCTCCTAAAAAACGCTTTGAACAAGCTATCTAGATGGACAGCTCGGTGTGGTCTAGGAGTGAATCCCCACAAAACAGAACTAGTCCTCTTCTCACGGAAATATAAAATCCCACCTGCTGGCCCTCAATCCCTTAATGGAACAAGCTTAACTTTCTCAAACGAAGCACAATATCTGGGTCTTATTTTGGATAGGAAACTAAGCTAGAAACCTAATATACATGAAAGAGTTAAGAATGCTACTGTCGCACAACCTGGATTAACTCACTGGCTCTACTTCTCGGTCATTAGACTGATCCTTATATACGAGGTAGTTGTCTGGTGGATTACTTTGGACAGGGCGATAAACCAAAAATTATTAAGCAAAGTCAAACGTTCAGCTTGTCTGTGCATAAGCGGACCACTGCGGACGACACGACGGGGTGGGTGGTGGTGTCTTCTCTGATAAGCTTAATTTAAACCTCTCTTTTCGTCTCCCAAACCACTGTAGCATGTTCCAGACGGAGATAATGGCAATAAGGAAAGTCTTGTCTTGGCTAAAGAAAAACGTGATATCGACGGTTGATATCCGGATCTTTTCAGACAGCCAAGCAGCAATCAAATCCTTGGAATCATCCTCAATAAATTCTTTAATAGCTCTAGACTGCCGATCGTCTCTTATAGAGATGGCGGAGCAGTTTAATATTCACCTAATTTGGGTGCTGGGTCATAGGGATATTCCAGGGAATTGTAAGGCTGACGAACTTGCCAGACATGGAACAACCCATCCTTCCAGGCAAAAGTTCACAAGCTGGATGATATTGAAAGACAAATTCTAGATGGACAAAGGGTACAACTTGTCTAGCGAGAAAACAGATTTGGCCTAAGCTGGATCTGAAATGCTCTAAGAATTTGATTTCTCTCAATAGAAAACATATTAGCGCTGTTAAAGGTGTCATAACTGGACACTGTCTAATAGGCAAGCATGCAACAAGGCTTGGGGTCTTTTCAAATGATTTCTGCAGAAGCTGCATAGACGAGGAGGAGGAAGAAGGAAACTCTACTTAGGAGCCTTCTGTTTTAATGACCTAAATGATCTGAATAATATTGACGTTAGGGACCTTCTACGCTTCATCAGAAGCTCCAAATGGTTCAACGAGTAGGCTAGAGGCCGCGTCCCAAACTCATGTGGTATCACAATGGATCTACGAGTATTACTGGTCTAAGTGTGTTGACTTTTTTTTTTTTTTGCTGACAGCCACCTCAACCTAACCTAACCTAACCTAACTGGGTGTATCCCTGGAGGCAGCTCGCTTATTCGTTGAGACCTAGAATAAACTCTAGAGTGAGTTCAGAATTATCTTTTGTGGCTCCTGAGGATGAGTTCGGTTGTTCGTTTTTCTTTTATGAAACTTGTGCAATTTTCATTCTATTTCGTCGTACCCATTTCTTTCTACCTGCAAATTTGCATACAATCTGTCAACTTAGTATCCAACGTGACAATAATGAGGGAAAGTTTAAGGCGGTGCCCATCATTAGTGTTACACAAACACCTTCTTTGCTTCCAGCTCTATATTTTAACGCCATTAACAAAGATTCAAATTTCAATCTGTTAATCTGTTCTCTTAAGATTCATTTATTAGCCATAAATATACTCGTATTAAAAATTTCTTCGAACAATTAAGTTTGCTCTTTCGAATTGTTCAACAGGTAGGCGGTTGCATAAAGGTTGACGTGAAAAAGGATTAGCAATAGATTAAGAAAGAAATTGGGTTATTTAACTTTTTATGACATACCTTTGTGTGGTCCAGAACGAAACTACACAACACATGACAAACAGGTGTGAGTATTAACCTGTCGTTATAGGGAAAACCCGCCTTAATGAACTCCTGGAATATCGCAAATCATCCATCATCAGACTATTGATCAGTGATACTTTCTTAGTTGAAGTAGGCGTTACTGAATGCCTCCTATAGTGATCGATGCGCCCGAAATCAGGCTCTTAAGTACATCCATGCATGCATATTACGATTAAACAGACGGATAGGCGGGTCACAACTAAATATGCAGGAGTGTTAAGCATCCAACATTTAGGGGGTGTTCGAGTGAAGGGATTTGGCTGCATATAGACTTTTTACAGAAACAAATTAAAATTGTTGACTCTGGAATTGAATATGTTATTTGAGAAAAAGAAGATTCCTTTAGGTGGGATTTATTATATCCCATAGGGTATATTAATTTTGACACATAGTTTGTAACATATTAACGATAGACCCCCAGAACGATATATATTTATGATCAGCATCGTGTCGATCTAGTCATGTCTGGCCATCTGTCTGTCCATCTGTATGTATGTCACCTATTTTGGGATATAAATTTTGGGCTAGGAAGTTAAATTTTTGAATATAAAAGCTTTCTGGAATCCGAAGCAGTTCAAGTGCCACAATAATTTTACTAGAAACTGAAAAAACTTATTGACATTCTCTACAATTTGTCCATACATTCTAATGCATGGATTTCCGGTCATGGATAAGTCTTGTTTTATAAATCTCATCGAGGTAAGTAGGTAGGTAAAGTGGTGGTTCAGAAGAACCCAATTAGCGCTAAGTGCGCCATTTTGATTCCACAAAAACTCGTGTACCCTGTTTGTTAACGTGTGTTATTGGAGATAGAAAATATGATTAGACCCAACCCATGGTGTTCAGAAACAGGATTAGTTCTCCAATCCGTTTAGAGGCTATCTCTCTGAAATCGTCAAAGAAGGGTTTACCTAGCGTGCGTTGTCTAGTCCTTGCTAGGGTAGGACAATTGCAAATAAAGTGGGAAAGAGTTTCCCTCTCGTTACTGTCTTTGCAGCTGCGACAGAAAGTGTTGTGAGGAATGCCAAGCTTGGCCGCGTGGTCCCCTATAGGCCAGTGGCCTGCAATAATGGCTACAATTCTGGCAATATCAGGCCTTGATCTGCCTTGTAGCTTATTTGATTTAGGTTTGTTGAAACTGGGCCATGTCTTCCTTGATATGGCACAACTGGTAAGGTTGTTCCACCCGAGATTGGCGAGCTGGAGGAAGTGGCTGTGTAAATTGCCCTTAACGACTCCTATCGGAATATTGACTCTTTCCGCTAGCGAGCCGTTAAGGGCTGACCCTCGCCTGGGTAGCTCGTCTGCTCGCTCATTTCCCTCATAATTGCTGTGTCCTGGGACTTTGTTCGTTTATTTCAAACCGGCATTGCTCTACCAGTTTTGAGGATATGGTAACCGAATCAATGGCTTTGATTGCGGCTTGGCTATCTGAAAAGATACCTATATTTACTGAAAAAGGTGTGATGAAGTCGAGCGTGGGAGTCCTGTAATCGGTCGAAGATGTCACCAGTTCACTTGGTATCGTCTCCAGGACCTTACAGTGGCCATATGGCCTTGCTGTCCAGCACCCAGTTTCCCTGAGCCGGACAGCACTGCATATATGTAGCTAAAAATTTAATATGGAGTTCAAGGGGGATCAGATGCAGGATAACGCTTAGAGCATTTGTTGGGCAAGATCTCAATGCTCCTGTGATGCCTATACACGCCGATCTTTGTACTTTTTTGATTCTGTTGATGTTATATTTTTTAAGTAAGGCGGGCCATCATACTATGGCGCCATAGGTAAGAATTGGACGCACAACGGCTGTGTACATCCATAGGGTCATCTTTGGCTGGAGACCCCATTTTTTGCCGAATGTTCTGCTGCAGGCATAGAAAGCCACACTTGCTTTCTTAACCCGCTGCTCTATGTTAAGTTTCCAACTAAGTTTCGGATCTAGAATCGTGCCTAAGTATTTTGCACTGGAACCTAGTGAGAGTGGTTGACTGTTTAGCTTGGGGGGAGTGAATTCCTGTAGCTTGGTTTTTGTGGTGAATAGCATCATTTCGGTCTTGTCTGGATTTACTCCAAGGCCACATCTCGTAGCCCAAGAGTTTATAAGAACCATATCATCCGCATACGCAACCACCTTAACCCGCTCCCTATCAAGTCGCACCAAGATTTTGTCGATTGCCATTATCCATAGCAAGGGGGAAATAACACCACCTTGTGGGGTTCCTCTATTTGCGATCTTAGTTGTACTGCTGTAACCTAGTCTAGCTTTGATTATTCTAGTATTAAGCATGGATATAATCCAGTGTCTAAGTAAAGACTCTACACCTAACTCGGTGAGAGACTCTTGAATAGCTTGGGTATGAATGTTGTTGAAAGCTCCTCCTATGGCTAGGAAGGTAGCAAGTGTGTATTCTTTATAATGAAAAGTTTTTTCTATCGATCGCACTACCTCATGAAGAGCCGTCTCTGTAGATCGTCCTTTGAGGTAGGCGTGTTGGGATTTCGAAATCTCATCGAAATACGTCAATTTTGGTTACAAATATTGAGAGCCACACCCTCTTTCTCATATCAAAAATTCCTTAAAAGTAATTTTTCTCATAAAATCACCTAAAAATTGTTGAGACGTATTCCGAGTTGCAGTATTTGAAAAAAACAATTTCACAATTTCACACCTAATTTATTCGGGATTGGTAACCGGTCCAAGCGGATTGTAATTTTCTTGTATGTTTTTAAAATTTCCATTTAAAAAATTGTAGCAGATACAATTATCAAGACATTTACAAGTATGGATAGACGACTGTTTTTCAAAGAAAATTTACATTTTCAGTACCAATACTGGACGGATTTGCTTGAAACCTCATGTTTGGGGTAACAATTAGAGGTGAAATTGAAATTTTGAGTTGAACTCCAAAAATAACGGTATTTAATTCATGGCCGATTTTGAAATTTTTTCGATTTTCTCGAAAATCGCTCCAACGATTTTGACACAAATTCATGGCCAAGGTAATATGGCCAATTTTTCTAACTAAAAATCGAATAACGATATACATTCAAACATCTGTAAATCGGCCATATCTCGATTACGTCATAGACAAGTTTATGAAAAGTGATATCGAAGTCACATACGTCAAAAATAATTTTTTAAGACTTTTAACGAATTTTGTAAAAAATACAATTTTGCTGCTTCTTTTCGACTTTGCACAAATTTTAAATCAGAATCAAATACAAACAGCAATTCAAGTACGGGCACCCAGTCGTGTCTTTCATTTAGTTTTCCTATGCAAGGAATTCTACAAATATTCCCTCCTTTCACAGGTTCCGAAGAAATTCTCAGATGACACCTGAAAGTAGGGTTGAATAACAAGAGCTACAAGCTGGTAAGCTGTAATGGCCTATTCTTTTTATTGTGCAAACCAACATCTGTCGAAGTATGAAACCCCCACGAGACATTTGTTCCGACCACATTTTCGATCTTTCAATTTCGAACAATGTGATCAAACTATAAATAATGTACAATCCCCATTGCTTTGTATCCCAGAAGGCTAGAGTTTGCTTTTGAACGGAAAACATGTCTTATGTAATATCGCAATAGAAATCTTAAAGAATATGCAAATTCTTGTACCGGTCTTTAACAGACACCCAACACCAACTCAATTACAAACAAAAACAATTACGGACCGTATAACTCCTTGTTTAGGTGTGACGCAATTTCACATAGCACCTGTGTCTACATAGTACCTCGTTTGATTATGAAACGGAAACAAGAATGCAACCTACACCCATTTAATAGTGACCTGTTCCCTGAACATTGTTAAACTATTGTGTGCTTTCGTTTAGCAAATAATTTTAATTTGCCGGCACTTATAACATCTAATTGCAGTTTAAAGTTTCGTTTCATACTACCTATATATTGATCGAATGACCTTCCTACTTTTACTATCACGACCGGTAGTGTAAGCTTAGATATTCATAGAAACCGACTCTGCTCTCTGAAGTTAAGGTTATGATTACATAATATTCTGCAGACTACATTACGAGTATGACTGACAGACTGTGGCGTATATTTTTCAAGGTAACTTGCTATCAGAAGTACACTACAACTCTTCACTACGTTCTTAGAATTTATAATTCGACACTCTATTGGGAAATGTAATATTGCAAAAGGCTTTTCCTTTATCCTTTTCGTTGAATTGAGTTTGAAAGTTTTAAAGAAAAGTCACTTGTTTATGGATGACTTGCAATTAATCACCTTTGAAAGAAATACCTACTTATGACAGTGCTAAGTCTGATGATTTTGAAGTTCAAAGTGGTGTGCATCAAGGTTGCATGCTCTCACCATTGTTATTTCTGGTGGTAATCAGTGATGTTCTTCGTGCATCCCTGACGCTAAATAATAGCGGTTTTCAATGGACAATGACATCTTGCCTTAACATCTGGACTACGGTGACGACATCTGTTTGATTTCACACAAAATAATGAACATGCATCAAATGGTGAACAGTCTGGAAACCGAAGCAAATAAGGTAGGACTGAGGAATAATACGGCCAAGAGAAAATCCATCAGTCTTCCCAACTCCGAAGTTCATTTAAAAATTGCTGGACTTTCTTTCTTTACTTAGAAAGTATTGTCTCGACTGACGGTGGCACAGAACTGGATGGGGGCAGCAGAATCTTGAAGGCCAAAGCTGCGTTCGGAATGATTTCCAAAATCTGAAAGAATAATGTTTACGCTCCAACGTTGAGTCAGTAATACTATATGGGTGTAGTACCTGGAAGATCACATGTAGTCTTTCGTTAATGGATGTCTAGGCATCATCCTTAGGATTTTCCCGCCTAACCGCATCTTGAACGACCAGCCTTCTACGAGAAAGGTGTGACCAATACCTTACCGCACGAAGAAAAAAAATAGGTCGCCCAGGAAACGTGGCGCAGAACAGTAAAGGAGGAATACAGAGCGTTAGGAATGAGTTGGAGAGAGTTAAAATGCGTTGCAAAAAACCGAACACAAACAAACAAAACCACTGCTGTCTTAGAAAAGTTCGGTATAAGTCATTGAAGCATAGCAATTTGTTGCAATTTTCCCAATAAAAATGCCTAAAACAGATATTTGTAACTGTTATGGCTATATTCGTTTCACACGAATAGCAATCTTGGCTATTTTTCATAGCAAATTCTGCTATTTCATTATAGCTGCTGTTTTAAAAAAAATTACAGGAGATATCATTTAAGAATACCAATTGCAGCTATGTAGTGAAAATGAAATTTTTGAGCGACCTTTTTTATTGCTACTTCATAGTGGAGCCGTGGTTCAGGGGTTAGTGCTTTGAAAATACCCCAAGAAGTTCTATAATGTTTATCACCTCCTGGGAATATCTGACAAACTTCCGAGACTAAAATTGTATCATTACTGAGATTCTCGATCTCGGAACGACAATAAAAACAAATATGACTTCCGACATAGCCAAGAGCAACTGTGCGAAAGCCGTGATGGTCAAACCGTTGCGTCGACACCTCGATGATCATAAGTTCGACTTCTCGCAAGACATGTTGGTATTAATTTACTAAACGAAAAAATAGCTAAAACAGCCAGTTAAGAATAGCAATACTGGAAATTTGTAATACGAGTAGCTAATTCATATAATAGATATTGGCGGTATTCTTCTCTACAATTTTTATTGCTAGTCTAGGGTGACTGCATTGCTGCTGCAACTAAAAGAAAGGACCAGATGTTTATAATATAATAAATAGCACACGCTGCTATAATATCCCCTATCCCTGTATATTTCGAAGCAAAAATAACTGTCGGTACTGTTCATTTTTTCAGTGTACCTACATAATTTCATTTTATAGTACAACTCCTGCACTAAAATTTATTTAAATTCAGTTAGTACTAAGTGGAATAATTTCCAACACCCGTCTAGTTCGCTTTGACATCCAAATAAGGAAATTATGATAATTAAATTGCTACTTGTTTCAATTGGCAAGAATAAACTCCAATCTAATTTCCTGACATTAAAACTGAAATAAAATTAAACGCGCAGACAAGTGTATAACACCTCAAGGTGACTACGTTGAGTCTACAGCAACATTTTCAATGTGATGCACTTAACCGCGCATCAAAGAACAAGCTAAGCCACCAATAAGCAATTTGAAATATGAGCGCTAGTACAAAATAGAGTGGTAAGAATAATTAAAAATGTATCTATCAATCAATTGAAATTCTTTGACACTTAACTAATCCAGGCATCCTGTCTGAGTCATTCAGACTTGTCTAATATTTTTTTGTAGAGAAAACCATTTAACCATTTAAGAAGAGGAAATTCAATTTCAAATCTGCTATAGAGGGGAATCCAATCTATGATACGTGGGAACGAAACCAATTTCCCCACACACCGGCACTAATCATTCCACAAAGAGATACCCACCCGATGCGCAGTACGAGCTGCCCTCATCACCATGACATGAAAAAAAATTCTTCTTAACTCTATAATAGCTCAACTACTACTCCCCAAATTATCATTATTTAACGGAAATAAACAACAAGTTTAGAATTTAAAACAAAGTATTCTAGCCCGCATTTCGTGGTGCTTTTAGAACACATACGAGTACCTCCTACTGTCATTATCTTCACAAAAAAATAAAGAAGACACAACTAACTACTTCCAGCAACAGGTTGAAATAAATTACCCACTATATTCATGGGAACCATCACTTGCCAAGAACAAAAAAAAAATCCTTTTTTCCCCGAATGGTGCGTCATGCAGGGGCAATTAGGGAATCATTTTCTTAGTCTGTGCTCACTGACGGGGAACAACATACCACGATACCATCACGGTCAAAGGGGTGATTTGGTCTTTTGAATTTAATGCTCTGTTGAGTTTCATATCAAAGGTGATGGTTTGTTCTTTCTTCAAAACCTAGGAAACAAGTGAATTTAATTTTAATTTAACTTAATCGCCCGAACAACCAAACTACTAGATAATCCTTGAGGTCTTCTTTGCTTAGTTAAGCATGAAGGTTCTCGACATCATTGTGGTGCTAAGAAATTAATGGTTTTAGTGTCGTATGAATCCAAATGAGCCTCACGTTTAAATTAAACTTTAATTGAGTAGATGGGGTGCATAAACTTTTCGAGATTTAAGTGTTCATGTGAAATGTATTATCAGTTTGGTGGTGACACGGTCTGTAGACCTGGTATCTTCTTTTTTTTGTTTGATTACTGCAACTACTACATATTGTTAAACGATACGAAGAGCCTTTAACAAACAAATAATTAAGAGGCGCATGTGTAGTTGCTTCGAGAGTAACATTTGCATAGGAAAATACTTGAGAGGGGCTGTAGGAGTTCCCCGTCCTGGTATTAGCAGAGCCTGTTTTAGAGCTAAAGCTCTTCACCCAGCTCATTCTTTCCCTCATCTATCTAGTAGCCTCAGATAGTCACAACGGAGTAAGTTGTGAGTCAGTACTTTAGAATATGATATGGAGTCTCTTAAATTTCATTACAGAATCCGCAGGTCCCGTGTCTTTTTCTAGGCCTTACTTCCTGATGTGGTCTTTGAGTATAAGTAAGCTACTACTCTCGACCTTTTTCTGTTGAAATTCCGCTCTTCTCGGATGATATATCGGCCAATATCGCAGAAAGGTTCCGGTCCGACGAACATTAAATACGCAGATAGAGGACCAACACAGTGCCAGGAGGCTCCTTGGATAGTTTGACTCTGTAATGTTTAAACAATCAGTTTCGACATTATATGGCTGCGTTTAATTGACTATATTGAATTCTCTTTGATTTCAGAACGGTCTACACAAATATTCACTTCCGATGAAGAAAGGTTGTTATCCTGTTATAGACCGATGTCGCTGAGAGCCCTTCGGAGTTAAGTATGTTTATAGGTAATCTGCTTCCATAAGGCATACTTTTTCAGTATGACAACTACTTTTGTTGTGGACCCTTTAATGAGCAAGTCCAGGGTGAGACGAAGTCGAATGATATCAACTCCTGCTGGCAGTGTACTTTCCATAGCCCTGTAGTGCTGGGAAGATTTTTACGCTTGTTGTAGTTCGTCAAACTAGAGAACCATGAGAGATGATAGGTCTTATGTAATACGGTGTACATTTAATAAATGATTCGAGATCACAAGCCCTATATCTTTCCCAAAGGTATTTTTACAAAAGTAGAAATGGTTCAATTCTTTCCTTAATCTCACTTCAATATTTCGTTTCTAAGACTTCAATATCATTCACATAGTCAAGCAGGTGTACTGACTTGCACTATATTTCCAAGTACAATATGAAATACCTAGTCCCGTCAAACTTGAGAAATAAAAGAATGGATTCAGCAAAGATACCAAAACTAAATATGGAACGGTATAGCCCGTTTCTAGTCATATCATTCGCGGTTTGGAAAGAAATAGATACTACAGCGGCAGCTCATGAGATCTGTGAACTTTAACTTCCATCTGAATATTTATAGCCCAATTCGCAAATATATTGTCCACTCAATAAACAATGAACGGGTTGACGCTACGTCTTTTCAAAGTAAACTTCAGACTTTCGAAAATTTGTAAAAGGTAACTTTTCATACAGCACTGTTTCCATACGAGTAGACTTATCCGCCTAAGAAACATATTGTGTATTATTTAGAGAATAACTGCCCGAACACAATGGAGAAGCGCTGCAGCAGATGAAGTCGCTGTAGTACAAACTGTCAAATAAGTCGATCGCAGCTGCAGTAGCAATGCACGTACACAATGGTAAAGCGCAGCTCGATTGCTCAAGTTGTCAAAACTAAAAGATAATCGCGCTGTATTTCGTAAAATGTTCTTTGTGGTGGATTTATTTTATAATAATGTCTGAGGAAGAAGAAATCGCATGCCATTTTCGATTTTTTGTTTTTGTTTTTAACTGTCAAAAAGTAGTGCAGCTCGTTCGGAAGTTAAAGTTGACTCAACTTGTGCTGCAGCTACTTTTCGTACGTCAGCTGCAACTTCGCATTGTGTTCGTGCCATAAGGAGTACGTGTATTTCAACTTTGACAGCGCTGCTGTTAGACAGGCAATCTACATATATCCCCCAAAATTTAGGTGCAATTATTTTTGTACACCATTGCATTCGAATCTGTAGTTTTGTAAGGGCAAATGTTCAATGATTATTGAGTGTTTCGCCTTTGAAGCATTATTATCCTTTTCATTTATGCCTTACCTTATATCCTCGGTTGAACTGACTTGTAGCTTTCAGCAAAGTGTGCTCTCATCAGGACCTCGTTTGTGTGGCAGGTTTACCAGAGCTTTTTGTACTATATTTTCGTTCTCGAGATTTTGCACAATCTTGATACTGCTAAAGAGTGAGCCATCTATTTAATATTTTTCAAAGTTTTTTTGCTGCCTTGAAGAGAGTATCTACACTTTCCAATTATTTATGAAAATAAATAATTTCATTTAAATGGCTTGGCAGTAGCCCCCATTCTGTCAACCCTAGTTTGTAGTGTACTTTCAACGAATAGCTCGATCAATATTGTGCTTAAGTGCCTGAATCCTTCCAAGATTGTCAGCATAACATCGATCTTTAACGGCGTCCCACAAAAAAAAAGGAGGCCAAGCAACATCACCAAAACGGTTGATTACACGATTATTGTACTTAGTGCGCAAAAGATTGATTGTTGGGCGGCTTGTATGACACTTGCTGGAACCAGAGATAGTTCAATTTATTTTCCTCAGTTTTTGGCCAAACAAAAAATTGCTCTCCGTTGATCGTAACGTTCTTGCCATTCTCATCTTCGAAGAAAGATGGGCCAATAAGTGGCGAGTTGAGGTTCTCGTTTGGGTTTGGGAGCACCATTTCAGCAACAGCAGCAATATTCTCAGCATAGTGAGTATAACTTGTGTTCATCAATTATCACACCAATCTCATGAAGAGGTAGTGTATTATTTCGACCGAAATTTCTTTTCAAAATTCGCTCTATTTCGGAAACGCAGCACTCACTTTGGAAATAAGTTTTCAATATTTTCTAACATTGTTCAATCCTAAATCGGTTCATTTCGTACCGCGGAGATAAGATATTGTGTTTCTGTCAATTTTTTGAGTGTGAAAGAGCTGTCAGTGTCAAAATGAAATGTCAATTAAAAAGAAACCAACAGATGGCCCACTCTTTCCTATAATAGTGAAACTGAAAAGGTATGTTTCGAACAACGAATAGATTTTAATCTTACAATTTCTTATCTTTTTTAAAGTGAAGGAGATTAATAATTCTATATTTGAATATCTTGTTCTGCATCTGCCTTGCATTTTCAAAACTCTCCAGTCCCAAAGGTGTGCACATGAAAATGGTTAAAATCTCTCATTACTTCCATTGGGAGTTCGAACACCACAAATCAATTAATGCCATCCCATAAAAATCCAAAAACATGAGTAAACAAATATTTCTTTATATGAAGATGAAAACTATGTGCCTAGAAATTTCAGGCATTTTAATCACATTATCCAATTACGGAAATAAAAATATTTAAATGAAAGTGCGATCGTTGACTATTCCAATGAACATCCTATGAGGAATCCCGTCGTAAATGCAGGCATGTTTATGTGTGTTATCATCAATTTTACATGGAAAACATTTAATTTGCCATTCGGGGGCTACCGCCTGCTGTAATCAATTTGCTACAAATCTCATCACAATTTGTTCGGATATACAATACCTGTTAAGCAAAGGCAGATATGGGAATCGCACGCTACTATAAACTAAACCTTGTCCTCCTTATACGTGGCGTTTCCATAGGACTTGTCTCAAAAAGGAGAAAATCAAACGAGTTTACTCTACAACACCAACACACATGATCACACGCTTTATCACCAATATAGTAGCTGCGAATAAATAAAAATCGCGTAGATACTTCGCATAGATACCTGACGCATTATACCTCTTTTTATTGCGTGCCGATCCTTCCTTATTAGCAACAGCATCGCATCGCAATTGACATGGAAAGAGACCATGGGCAGAGGGGTGGTAGAACATGAATTGGCGAAAGGAAAAAAAATCAGGCCAATCCCATAAAAAGGAATAACTGGTATGTCAACGTTTTATAATATCTTTACTACCATAGGGGTGCCGCGAGGTATATAACATGCCGCACGCATTGTGCGAATAGTGCGTAGAAAAGGTGAACAGAACAAAATCAGCATAAAAGTACAGTGTGGAAAAGAATTATAGGTTCACTTAGGTGGGAATTGTTTGGATGGTAATTTATTGCGGAAAGAATGGAAGAATGTCGCAGTGCTACTTTTTATATTCATTTACATAAATCAATACTTACTTCTGCGAAACAATAGATGGAAACAGATGTTGTTTATATTGAAATGGCTGTGGTTAAAGTTGTCGAATTAGAATTGGTTTGTAAAATAATTAATTGGTGGCGGCTAGCTTCGAGCTGGCTGAAGATGCTAGTTGGTTAAGGCACATGCACGCTCCGTACTGTAGCGCTATCTAAAGTTCAAGACTTCGTTGCATTTCCCCGATTACACATTGCTGATGTACCTTTTGTTTTTTTCTGAGCACGTGTTTTCGATACCCCCAGTGATGACGAGAAACTCTACTTGTGTGTTTCAATTTGTTCAGTACAGTACTGCTGTCAGTGCCACTAAGGGTCTTTCGTGTTTACAGTGGTTGCTGTTACTCCTGCACTTCTAAAGATACCTAGGGATATTTGTGAGGCAAACTCAAACGGTACAGTAATAATAATATTTCTAAATGTCATAGTATCAGCGCTTCCATCGACCTGAGCAAAAATATGTCACTTCGCAGCCAAAATTATGTCAACTGACATAATGCTACGGGAAAATAGGGGGCGCAAAAACAAAGGAATTTAAAATTTGCTCCTAATTTATATCTATACCTCGTGCTTTATTTCTCTAAAAGTAAAATAAATGTCACATTGACATAATTCAACGAACAGAACATTGTACAAAAACCTTTTCCCTACAAAATACTCGTACATGTGGCAAAATGCAGATCAAAATGTTTGCTTAAGATTTGCTTCCCAATATGCAGTTGGAGCAAAAATTTGTAAAATTTGTAAAATATTATTGTTCACACGGTGTACCTAGAAGATTTTAATTTCAAAATATAGAGGCAATTACGAAGCTTATTGAAGTCTTTCACAGGCAAAATGATAGTTACAAAAAATATAAATATATGTCACATATTCTGAGAATGTTAAATTATGTCAGCATTTTTTATTTAAAATTAATTTAAAAACATTTAATTTTATTTTAAAAATATGTCACCGCCAAAATAATTATGTCACCAATAACATAAATTATGTCACGATGTCAACACATTGGCATTGGCATCGTAAGTTGGAAGTCTTCTCAATTCCAATTTGTCATACTGCAAAGTTTATCAGATTGAGTCCGTTTCTTCTAAAATTGGCGTTTAAATCTTCAAAGACAGTGTTACGTTTTATTTCTTCCATTACTCGTAGATCTTGTAGAGGAGCTAGTAGAGGTATCTTTCTATCATCCTTCTCCTCCTTGGATCATGAGTGAAAAGGAAGTTGATTTGGCGAAATTTAGAATTGAAAGCAAGTAATCATTATGCCTATTAATTGTATTAAGCCGATCCATTGCACAGATAACTTAAAAAATCGCTAACAATATGGTAATACAGAACGGTATTTTAAAGCCATATAAACGGTTTAAGTTGTCTCAGAAAACACGAACCACGCCAGTCGAATCTGCCTGGATATATAGGTAAACGAAACAGCACGGCTAACACGAAAAATATGAAAAACACGAAACTCGCCGGTGAAGACCGTCTTGGAAAACACGGAACTCCTGACTGAAAGATGATCGGAAATCGCGAGACTCGCTGGTTAACGACATCTCTAAAAACGCGAATCTCGCTGATGAAAACTAAAACGCGTCGGTCAGATAAAGCTGCCTGGGAAAACATGAAATGCCCAACTGAAAGCTGATTCGGCAAACATAAAACTCGCCATTGAAGACCGTCTTGGAAAACACGGAACTCCCCGCTGAAAAATGCTTCGAAAATAGCAAGACTCACTGGTTAACGACATCTCTAAAAACGCGAAACTCGCTGATGAAAACTGAAACACGTCACCCCAATAAAGCTGCCTGGAAAAACATGAAAAGCTGCTTCCCACTGAAAGCTGCTTCGACAAACACAAAACTTGTCAGTGAAGACCATTTTGGAAAAGACGAAACTCTCCGCTGAAGGATTCTTCGGAAATAGCGAGATTAACTGGTTAAGGACATTTTTAAAATCGCGAAACTGTCGCAGAAAATGTGCAACTCAAAGCTGTCTGGGAAAACATGAAATGCCCCACTGAAGGCTGCTTCGGTAAACACGGAACTCCCTTTTAAAGGCTGTCTCGAAAACATTTACCTCGGTAAGGGCCGGTTAAGGCTACCTCGGTAAATACGAAACTAGTGAAGGCTGTCGAGGGAAAACACGAAGCGTTGCTGATAAAATTTCGAAATAAAAAAAAAATACTTCAGTTCGAGATCTTAGGCTATAAAATTCTCTACAAAATGGATGCCGAATTTTTGAAAATTTTCGAAAATTGTAAATGTACGACTTAACCTCGAAGTTTATAGTCGGAATCGTTTTTGAGTACGAATATCTCGAAAACGGTGTGTCGTACGAGAAAAATTATAAAGAACGAAATTTTAGGCTTCGAATTTATCGAAATGAATTAATGTACGCAATCTTCCAAAATGCCCAACTTCTGTTATGAATATTTCTTCTTGAGTGCGAATATCCCGAAATTGTTTTCTTTTCTTGTATGAAAATGTGAACTCCGGATACCATATGTTACGAATCGCCACTGCATATGTACTCCACTTTGTGAATGAATGAATGAATGAATGAAAGTAATCATTCGATAGTTAAAATCATTCAGTTGTGATTACGATTACGATAGTACCCAATACTACTGTCAGCAATGGCAAATATACTCCAACGTCTGGAATTTTGGGTGGTTTTGCTTTTCTATTAATCCACGAACGAGATAAGTTAACTTCATTGATGTCAAATACGAGTAAATTGTTTTACATTAAACGCTTGCAAAACATTGCCTTACACAATCGAAAGCTATCCTTTGTTTGCCACGGATTCCAACGAAATCGAAAGTCCATCGTAAATACCACATTTCGCATTACCTAAGCATTTTTCGGAATACCCCCGTGTAGCCGGATGGTATAACTCTTCAGTTTAAAATGCCTTATCGCTTGCAATCACATTAAATTTAATATTTACTACCAACCGTGGGAAAGCCTGCAACAATAACAGCACCGCATGTAGGATCGTATCCACCACCTATTTGGCATTTTAAAATTCTGCCCGTCATTGTCGACCAGGCCAAATTAAACAGCTAATTTGCATGCATGCCAGCGGACAAGTAAACTATATCTGTCGACAGTTCTCTCGTCGTGCGCAGCAGTTTGACTGCACTTAACTGTCGATAAACACTCGGCGAACAACAATAGCAGTCATGAAGTTTTTAGTCTAAGTAGTAGGCGGCTATAATTCTAATCTACGGCGCCAGCCTGCGGACGTGTGCCGTTGCTCTGTAAAGCGCTACTGCGCTGGTGAATTCCGTCCAAGCCAAGCTCTCTCGTGGGTGGTTAGGTAATAAAATTTGAAAAAAATTATTTGCCTACTGTCATGGATTTACGTTAATGATACTTCGCGCAGGAATGACGCTGATTGCCTAAGTGAGATGATTAATTATTGTGTTTGGCCTCTTTATTAGATTGGAAAACATTTTGCGAGTTGCCTCGATCTGTAAATCATAAAGCGTTGCCTAATGCTGGGAAATCTAATCCCAGTTCATGTGTGGAGTGAAATCGCTCACTGAACGGACTGCGACTCTTGTTTAGGTTAAAACGAGTAAAGATCTACAGAAGAGCACTCTGACTTGGGCGGTGTGTACGCAATTTGCCGGTCTCGCATTTCTCGAAATCATATTTCAAAATACTCAATAGGTGGTTGGTTTCTTTCTTTTCTGTGATCTCCTCCTCCATTCATCTAACTCATAATCAACCTGAGACAACACAATGACTTTTTGCGGTATCTGCCTGCCGTATGAGGTATTAATTTTAAAAATTATATTTCAGTGTTCCCCATTCAAAAGCTTGTGTGCCGTGGTGGCTAAGCAAAGGGGTAATTTGATGCCGCAGACTGTATGGGGTTCGTTGCTCTGCTCAGCGGTCGCGGTGGCTGCGGGTTCATTATTCGAAACAATCGAGTGCATTAAATTAACGAGAAGGTCAACATAATAAAAATACGTAAATACTGCCTTCTGATTAGCGAATTATCGTGGAGTCTCTCTTTCTCACGGCAGTGACAACAAGCGCATCAACGACCTCAATGAGCACTGGCATTTGTTGCTTAGAAAGTGTCTAATCGTCAGAGGTTCATTCAAATCATTACTATGACTGACTTTGTGATTAGATCAAGAGATCTTTTGCTGCGAAACAAGGTTACTCCAATAGATCTAGGACGTAAATAAAGTAGAATTGGGTAAAACACTTTTGGGGTTTCAAGTTTTGCTCTATCGAAATGATTGTTGAAAAAATGAAAGTAGACATTTTTTCAAAATCTCTGAGGTAAATTAAAGATGCTCTCGGTAAGATCACCTACATATGCCTATCAGTTTCCAGAATGGGTACGCACTTTGTGCGAAGTTAATACCATGTTATAGATCAGAGTTCAGTTGCTTTTATCTGGATTGGCATTGCGATTCTTCAACGACAGTATCTTAGTTCAACTCAAATGGAGTGATTTTACAAAAATGATAGGACTTACGTACGAGTATGTATGAGTCACTACCACCTGACCATTTAAGTCTGGAGCTAGTAGAAAAGCCCACATTATTTAAATTCTCACTCTAACTGCCTTTACTAGTCAAAAGCTATACTACTCATTCAAGTACTAAAGGAAGAGTCTATCTTCAAGATAGGATTTTAGAATATTACATAGTGGACCGAGAAAGATCTGCCATATCTTGAGTTCTAGTCCTTTGTGTTACACCTTATTGCTTGAGAGACATCAAGAAAAACACTCAAGTTGATCTTTTTTTCTTCTTATATCTGTTACTCTATGCCTTTGATGCAGCAACTATCTTCAAAATAGCCGCCCAGAGAAGAAGAAATGCTCAGGAGGTTCGTTCCCCAAAGTTCATTAACAATGCTCAAGGCCAGCTTTTTGTGGAAGACGACAAAATTCTCCACAGATGGCGACAGTATTGTGAAAGACTTCTGAACGAACAGTTTCCCGTGCTATACTTTCCAAGAGCCGCTCCTAACCATGACGAAATATCCGACATTACTGTCGAAGAAGTTAGGAATGCCGTCAAATACTCCAAAAAAAGAAAAGCGGTTGGGACAGACGAGATACCCTCTGAGTTCTGGAAAAAGATGGGAGACATCGGACCCAGATGGCTCATGATTCTTATCTCCAAACTTATGCCCGGTGATCCAATGCCTAACCAGTGAAGGGAAAGTTATCTTCTTCCTTTGCACAAAGGGAAGGGCGATACGCGAAACTGCGGTAACTACCGTTCTGTCAAGCTAATGTCACACACCATGAAGATCGTTGAACGGGTATTAGATGGCCGACTGCGGAAAATAATAAGGCTATCTGATGACCAGTGAGGGTTTGTCTCGGGTAAATCAACAACAGATGCAATCCAAAGAATAGGGATCATAATGGAAAAACATCGTGATTCCTTAAAGGACTTGCATATGGTGTTGGTTGATTTTGAAAAAGCCTTTGATAGACAACCAAGAGATCTCTTATGGGTGGCGCTAAGACAAGGAGGAGTTCCAGAAACCTACGTGCGCATGATCATGGACATGTATGAGGGAGCAAGGACAAGAGTAAGATGTCCCGCAGGAGTCACCGAAGAGTTCCCAATCAAAGTCGGTGTACACCAGGGAAGCGTCCTTAGTCCTTTGCTATTTATTGCAGTCCTTGATTATCTGCTTGAAGGAAAAGTGACGGACCCCAAAGTGCATCAGTTATTCTTTGCTGACGATGGAGCTATCATAAGCGAAGATCAAATGGCCTTGCAACGAGCACTTGATGTATGGGTGGAGGTTTTGGAGGAAAATGGGTACCGTATTAGTTCGAAAAAGACAGAGTATCTGTGCTGCCCGTTCTCTGATCCACACCGGCCTATTCCAGACATTTACTTGAATGGAAAAGTGCTTCCCAAGTGTGAAAAGTTCAAATATCTGGGATCTATGATCAATAGCGAAGCAACTTGTGATGATGACATCAACCATCGCGTAAGCGTAGGGTGGATGAAGTGGCGGGAAAACTCCGCTATCTTCTGTGATCGAAAAATCCCCCTAAGCTTAAAGGAAGACTCTACACCGCAGTTGTACGTCCGGCGCTCACATACGGTTCACAATGCTGGACAATGTACAAAAAGTATGAAGGCAAATTAACGGCAGCTGAGATGAAGATGCTTCGCATGACAGCAGGAGTAACGAAGATTGATAGAATAAGAAGTTCAAAGATTCGAGGAAGCCTTCATGTAAAAGAACCCATCACAAGCAAGATAGAGCACGACCGGCTCAGTTGGTATTATCATGTTCAAAGGAGAGATCCTTCGAACCCCGTCAAAAAGGCAATATCAATCAACGTTCCTACGCAATCCCACAAAAACGGCAGACCAAAAAACAACTGGATCACACAAATGCAAAAACACCAGCATTTGATTGGCCTCAGTGACGAAGTGATCCGAAACCGGGAAGCCTGCCGGTACTTTCTGAGGTCGAACCGGCAAACCCCACAAGCGGACCAGCAGGGATGCAGTAAAGTGGGAAGGTTGTGATCCCTCTACTCCGGATCATAACTTCGCCGTAAGAAGAAGAAGAAGAAGACTCTATGCCCTTGATCAATTGTAGCATGTTCGCTTGTAAAACCGAATGGGTGATCCGGAATTAGGCGTTTTTGATGGAATACAACATCGGTTCAATGGCCACCACTTCGATTCTTGTGAGCTAATTTTCAATAACTTTTCGGCACATTTCTGACTGTATTGCGGCCATAATTGCACGAATATTGATTTTTAAGTGCTCCAAAGTTCGCGGATTCTCTGCATAGACACATTTAACATAGCCCCACAAAAAGAATTCCAACGGCGTCAAATCACACGATCGTGGTGGCCAATTGATGTCGCCAAATCTCGATTTTGCAATTTTGTTTGTTTACATCAGTCGCCGAGCGAGAAATGGGCCTCATCACTGAAGATTTTGTTCGAAAAATCGGAGTCAACTTCTTGATTTTCCAGCACCCAATCGTCATATGTCTATGCAGGCTTTAGTTATTGTTTAAACTGGACCTTATAGGGATGAAGATGCAAATATAAATTCCAGATTTTTGGCCACTGAGTTCAGTTGATCCACCATTACGATGATACACAGGCCTTAAGACATCACAAACACTACTCTTTCGAATTGTTTGTTCAGTTGGGCGATTATGACGACCATAATCTGTCCGTAAATCGCGAGACACAGTTATTACAAAACTGTTATTTTCGTAGTAAGATGCAACAATTTTAATGCGTTGAGCGGCGGTTAAACGGCAAGAACTAACTACCTGTCACTATGGATGATAGATGGATTTGACAGATGTCATATGACAGAGATGTGAAATCCCAACCTCGAAATAAATAACCCTTTTTGTTGACCCATTCTCCTGTTAAATTTCTATTAATTCTCAAAACGTATTGTTCCCATAAAGAGTTAACCTTAACTGTCACACAGACAATGACATTTTATGCATACCTTAAGGCTGTCATTCATAATGGGTGCGTTTCAAGTTGTAACAATAGTTACTGGACTACAAGGTGTGCTGAAGTTATTCCAATTTACATAATTAGATTTAAATCCTTTAAATGTGTTAATCACTCAATTACATATTTCACTCTACGTCCGCATCACAAATGATTGGCTGGCTTTAAACAAATTACCCCCTTATTGTTTTGTTTTGTTATTGCTTCTTAAAGCCCTCAATTAATTTGTCTCAAATATGTACCTTTCACTATTTTCTCAACACTCAACGCATAGCAATTTTTGTTTAAGACAACAATTTATCTTAACTTACAAAATTAAGCTTAAATAGCAACAACAAAAGAAAAAAATGATCCACATTCCAAGAGTGTAATTTAGCCGATACCTCTACGCTGCGGCTGCACATTAATTAGTATGTTTAAAAGAAGATACATACCTATCTCAATCAAGATCGATAAATTTGAAACTGATTATGTTAAAATGAAACGCAAATGGCACGCTTTCATTTTCATTTATTCATTAGCATTGAGTTTATGTAAATCATTACTCTGAACTGTTTTTTTTTTTTTTTTTGGTAGAACTGTATAAGCAGCACCGGAACCAATGGTTAAGAGCATTCGTGAGTCATATATGCACTAAACAAACATTACTATTTTTTTTATTTTCTTTTTGTGCTTTCAGAAAGTTGACATTTCTTTATTTTTAATATTAAAAACTTAAGAAAGATACTCGTAGTCTTTGAAGGTTTTGCTGAGATAATGTTTTTTTTTTGTGGAGATTTCCACAAGTTTTTGTTTATCTTTTGACTTAAAAGTTTTAGAGGGCATTTGATTGTTTTTTTCTTCTTTTGTTTTCACATTTTGGGTGCTTAAGGTTTTTGTTTTTTAAGGTACTTAACCTTCAATTCCCTTTCAACTGATTTGTATCAGTTTGAAAAAAGTATTTAGTTGCGGTTCAGTGAGGCTACGTAGACTGAACTTATGATTTATTAGATCACCTGCTTCCGGTATTTTCTAGTGTTTTACTAAGCGCAATTTGTGTATTTCTAAAAATAAAGACAAGATGTTTGTTTAGGGCGCTTTTGAATTTACTGCCTTCCTATTATTGTTGGAGTGTTGTAGTTCAATCACTACCTAGCCTTGAAGAGTGTTGACATATCCATTTGAATAAATATAGTTGGCACATAACTCTAAAACTATCAAAATTGGTTTGGATCAGTAATGCAACAACCATATTGGTAGCCCAGAGTCTGTTTTATCTCGAATTTCACGTTTAAACACACTCATCGTGTAACTAGTACTGAACACATCCATTCTCTGTTGACAGGTATTCATTGAGTGACATTTATACAAAGTTAACGTGCAAAAAGATTTGCACAAAAGTCGTTTGTAAATATGAAGTGGGGGTATATTGGGGGGATATTGAAGTGGGGAGATATTGAAAACAGTGTTGTGGTAATTGGTCTTCACAAGAGGCGATATTTTTCAGACCTTGTGACCGCTTGGAATCACTCAGAATTTTGTGTATCGAACTGTTAAATTATTTGAGGATACTGGTGGAGTAACTGACCATAAAAGATGAGATCAACCTCGCACTGTCAGAACTGCACAGGCGATCAAAGCTGTTAAAGCCAGGATTAATCGGAAACCGCTGCGAAAGTAGAAAATGTTGCCACGAGAAATGAAGATATTGCAGAAATCCATGTTTCGCATTATCAAACAAAATTTTGGGGTTCAACGCATATAAAAGATACACTGGCCACTTACTGACAGAAATGGAATAAAGGATTGAGGTCTGAAAACTATTCAAAAGTACATACATTCAGACACGCGGAAAGTCACCATGGTGTGGAAGCCCTTTAGCGATGAGGTTTAGGGTAAAAGTAACGAACGTTACTATCATTCAGTGTTATTTTCAGATGGAAGCAGTGTCTGAGAAAGAAGAGAACTATTTCTATAACCAACTAAGTGCTTCTAACACTTTAGTACCCCACAGAGATATTGTCATTTTGATGAGGTTCAAAGCAAATGCAGAGGCACTCCGACATGGTCCCGGTGATCGGCTTATGGATTTCTGCAACACCAACATGGCAGCATGTTTGAATACACGGACTGCCTACGAAGATTCAACCGAATTGACCAGGTATGATACCGACAGGCTATTGGATTCCGTTGTGCCAAAAACCTAAGCAAAGAATAGAGAAAAACAATAGCGCCATGCCCCTGAACATAGAGAAGCAATGGAGTGTTGTACTGTGAAAGCTCAGCTAGTTGTGCTTCCCCGCAAATACATTGATACGAATCGAAGAATAGGACAAAATTAAAGTTTGCATTGTTGCCAACAGATGAGGAAAGTCCAGTGTAGTATGCGCCTCAATAAAAAAAAATTTAATCGACTCATCGGCTGACGAAGCCGAGAAAGCAACAAGTAGAACGGAGTCACAACTTGTGCAATACTCCTGGTTTCAAATTAGGATGAGCTAAGTAGGTGAAGGAGACATTTTCCGCCGTATTAATCTACGTTGTAGGTGGAGGTATGTCCTAAAGTCTGGTTAAGCTTTACGATGACCAAAATTCTAGGATCCTGGCCTTGCAGGAAGGACGAGATTATTACCGTGGTCAAAGTACTCGAGCAGGTTTCCGTTATGGGTCCCCCTTGGTTGACCAATGACCACATCAACATCTTACGGATCATCATCAAATAACGCCGAGTACAGATACCCGCTACACTTGCGTTTGAATAAACTGGTGGCTTTATCCACAAGGTTGTGTACTATTGTGACTATTTTTCTTGTGGCAACCAGAAGAATATTTTTCGAAGTGCTTCCCATTGAGTCGTAGATACAATCTGTTTCAAACACATCGGCTACGACAATCATGCTTGCCTTCTACCGTACAGAATTATAGACTTTCACCTGGTGGGGCTAAAGATAAACTCCGCTAAAACTCAAATTCTCAGCATTACAGCCAGTAGGTTGGGAGAGTACAGAATTTCCGGTATATTGGAAGTATTGCCTCGGGAGAAGGTGATTCGGTATTGGATGCAAGCGATGGTACAAAATCGAAAGTGGCAATGTACGAAAGGATGATAAATGTATATCCGCAGAGACCATGCAATGTAATTCACTTATCGAAGAGGGAACTAGTCGGAGATAAATCTCGGTTGAACAATTAGAGAACAAGCTGAGACACATCGCTATTAACTTTACAGAATGGCGCGTGGACGTGGGTAGATGCCCAAATACCCATAAGGAGTCATAGAACCCAAGTAGTAAATCATAGTCCTCTCTACAGTTATTGAAAAAGGCAACATACCACTACATACCCATAAACACGCATCAAGAAATAAGGCTTAACGAACACACTTTCGACAGTTCTGTTAGGAAATATGTCTACTAAATGGTTGACGACTAAGTGGTTTTCAGAGCCTACATCCTGTATCTAATGCCAGTGCTGCGCAAATCTTTTATGTAGATTAGCTCGCTTAATTACAAGATAAGTCCATACCATACCAGTCTCTCAGTTTGGCCTAGAAATTACATCGCAACATCGGTCACTGTCCTCATTAATTCATGTATTTCTCGCTGCTTCTTGCTAAAAATCCAACGTTCTCCTAACGTGTCAGATTCAGTCATTTGTTAATTACACACACGTCACTGCAAGTCTTCTTCAGTCTTTCAGTCGGTGTGAGTCTTCATTTTAATTGCTAATTTCACAGAAATAACCATGTAAGGTTCTTGTTAAAATGAACTCCGCAATGTTTGCAGTTACACGGCTATAAAATCGGGTAAACTGTCAGAAGATCGTATACAAACAAAAAAATAGAGCACTATCCACTTGACGCCAAATAAGACGACAAAACGTTGAACTCAGCATCAAATCAAATTTGCCTCTCTCCGCATAATGTTAACAGATGGATTAACCGAAGATGACGCTGCATCTATCATCTAATTCCCGGAGCAATGGTACTCGTAAATTCACGCTCAATTGAAACTTCCAACTACAATACGAGTATTCACGGGGTAATTGCAAGTTTTCAGTTTGAAATTAAGTTACAGCCCAGTCAAACTACCGGATCCAGTCCAAGTATCAGGTACTCTCGCATCAAAACCAGCCGAGTAGGTAGTAATAAAACTCTTTGCTTGTGCCTTTTTCCGGAAGTCAACCGCGAGGCAGAGGGACAGGAAGATGTGTCTTCAAAGTGTTAAAAATTGCTATACAACAACAAAGTGTTTAACTTTGTCTGCTCTGTTGGGGATAAGGTGGTAATTTAATAAAACGAATTTAAACGAAACATTTTAATGCAGCACTTGTTCCATGTATTACGGTGTATAACTGGCGCAGCCGGCGTACGCAATTGAATACGTTGTTTGCATATCTATCGAGTGAAGAAGTCATGCATAACACAATGTATCGGTATGTCCAAGAAGCAACAACCAGCAACAAGTATGTAGTATCTTTTGCCGCTCATCGTTTATTTGCTGAAGCATGTGAATTGATTCAACTGTATTACTGGAAAGAATGCGATCTGCATATTTGTTAGATACTCGTCGATTTTCCTGACTTCTCTCTACTCGTACATAATGAAGTTGCACTTGAAATCGAGATTGTTGTGCGGTTGGATTTTTCCGGTAATAAAAGTTGTTCGCTGGAGAGATTCACAGATAGTCAAAAAGTAAGAGATTGAAAAATAGCTATGTAACTTTTGAGAGGTTTTTTGATTAGAAGTCGGAATAAAGCTTGGAAATAAAGATTCTTTTACTGGTGAGTTTCTATAAGAAATGGTGAATGAGATTCTACCGATTGATGGCACAAAAAGTCTGGTGTATCTGATCTCGCTATATTTTTTGAGACTTTACTCATTACGCTCCATTAGCACTAAAGCTTGGGAAAGTGAGATATTACTTAATGATACCCTAAAACGAAATTGAGGAAATCTAAGTATACACAGTCAATTTCCTCGCTTGGTTCGCATAAATTACATTAAGATCAGAAAAGATCCACTGTAATACTATTAAATAGTAGTGGTTTCTCTGGCCTACTCCTGGTACCACTTATCCTCCGTGGTAAAGATGTAAAAAAAAGGTATTTCCGTAGCACATCTTTGACAATTTATAGCTTTTGTTTCTGTTGGGTTCTAAAAGACATTTGGGTTACAAACGGTCACGTGCGGTAGCCCGATCGAGGACAGGAAGATTCGCTATGAAAAAAAGAGAGAGTTGTATCCAGCCAGAAGAATACTGCAATGTTTTAGAAGTTTGAAGACTGCAGAATTGATCCCATCATACCTTCTCCATATCTGTAGGAAGTTAAGGTTTATCCATACATCTCTGCTAATTAATGTTAATTAATGTTTAAAGTTCAAGTTTAAAGCTACCCAAGCTTAATAGCATGACACCTTGTAAGCTTGTGACATACATTGATCTACTTCCTCCGTACTGGAGCTACTGACATTAATAACTAAGCGTCAAGCATGTTATATGGAGAATCTTCTAATACAGAGCGCATTCCTTTGATATTCAATACTATCCGCCTACGTATATAGCATTACAAGTTCTATCAGTATCAAGGAGGGCTACTAATATGCATTTCTTGATTAGAAGGCATTTTTCAATGGGGTAGGATTTGTAATTCTGATACAGACTTAATTGAAGTTTGGAATAAGATATTCGCTAGCTTCCCCGCTGTGTTGATAGTTCCATGCGTCAGGCAGCCCTTCAGAATGTGAAAATAACACGAAGGTCAAATCCAAAGTGTATAGTTCGTTTTTATACACGCTATGTACTAACTTTCGACAGTAGTTGAAGAATAAAAATTAGTCTCCTGAAAACTTCTAGAATAATATCGAGTAACATGTTCATACTACTCATAATAATGTATAGCTTATTTAAAAGATATTTATTTATCCATGCTATCTACAAGACGCAGATGAAACATTATTTTATCTGAACCATTGAAACTATCTTTAGCGAATGATAACGGGCAGTTGAGAGTTTTTTTTTAGGAAAACTTTTCGAACGCTTGCTTCAGTAAGTATCTCAACAGAACAACAGGAATGAATAATTTTTCTAGAATAAAACTACAACTTGATGACTATCAATTTTTTTTCAAGAATCCTGTCTACTAATAAAAAACTTTTGCCGATTTCCAAAGAATTTTTGTTCTGATACTCCGTGCGGCATATCAAAATTCCGTAAAAATTGTAGCACGATTTAATTAGCAAAACAAATTTAATTTTTTTATAAACAAATGAAGTATGTAAATCAATCAAAATCTACAATGGAGGACTGAAACAAATATGCCTATAATTTTTTAGATTTCCAAGTTTGAGATATTTTTGAAATCTGCAGCTAATCTCATTCATATCTTTTCATTCCATATTTTTCGCTTCTAGCTTTTTAAATAGCGAAACAGAAACCTGCTGTCGAAGATTGCTACAAATGTCTTGGCAAAAATTACAAAGAAAAAATCCTCAATGAACTCGTTTACAGCGCTCCAAGGAAGGTCAGCGAAGAGATCTCTAATTGTATGCATTTAAAACCAAGTTTAAGTGCAGTAGACGCGATCTTACGGTTCAGTGGAAAGGTAGTAGACTTGATGTAGAGAATTGGAAAACACTCTGCCGTTGTAAGAAAATAGGTGCTTCAGCATTTTGGTAGTTTCGAGTAATTTAGGGATTTGTTCTTATCCGTGTCAAGTACTGGTTTGCTGAATAGTATCGATATCGCAATTTTGATCAATCTTAATATTACTGGCGCAAAATTATATTCATCTGATTTTAAAGAATGTTATTAGCTACTAAGTAACACCCCTTCAAGCCAGTACTTAACTTTGAATTGAATTATAAACAAATTTTCATCTACCTACAACTAGTATCGACCTTAGAACTGACTTACAGCAAATTTTAGTCAAACAAACCCAAAAATTTAAAATTTGAGAACAAAAACACAGTTTAAGGGATAATGTTGTATCAAATTTAAATGAATTTGACAGATCGAACAAAAATCGAACACATTTGTCGGTTGTTTACATCTGTTTACATCCTTTGGTTGGCAGAAATTTGAATTTGAAAAAATGACAGATGACAGGTATCCACCTGTCTGCTCACTCTAAAAGTCAAAAGGTACTTTAGGTGGTTTTAAAGTTAGCTGATAACTATAAAGTGGATTAATGTCGACTATAAATAGGAAAACACTAATCTTGACTTTGTTACACGCTAAAATCCTTTTAAAGTATACGAGTACTTTATGCGACTATAATTTTGCGCCACTATGTATACTATGTCTGTCTATCTGTATGTATGTCCGACTGCAGCCCAACCGGCTGGATGGATTTTCTCCAAACTCATATCTAAGATCTGTGGGATCACAATTCGGAATTGTTAGAACAATTATTTTTCTCGAAAACGGCTTCAACGATTTTGATTAAATTTCATATTTGAGTTAGAGTGGACATACTATATGCTATAGGATGGCGTATAATATAATATACAAGTTTTGGAAAATTGTCAAAATATTTTTTTCGATTTCGAACTGAGTGATTTACAAATAGACAACATACCTATAGATGCAAGTACATACCCAATCGTATACGTCATTTACTTGGTTTGGCATTGACTACTAAACTTCATAGTTTTGAGACATTTGAGTACGCTTTACACTACGTAATCTTTCATACGAAATCATAGATGTAACTATGTATGTGATTTATCACACTTATTGCAAATCATTTTCAATTTATGTGTTCACATTTGATTTGATAAATTCGCATGGATATATTTTGACTAAAATGAAGTTTTCCAAAAATTCTGGAATAATTTTCAAATAAAATGACAGATCACAAAAAAATGTCTCTAATTTCAGATACCACAAGTTGTTCTCCTGTGATACATTGGTTTTCGCGTGTACACTTCAAATACTCGTAACACTTGAGAATACTCGTAAACTATATATATTGAAATAAGAAGATATGTGGGCGTCGTGACGTAGTGGTTAGTGTGTTGGATCACTACGCAAGAGGTTCCAAGTTCCAAGAAAAATACCAAAAAAGTTTTTTCACGATCCCACCTCTCGCGAACGTCTGACAAACATCCAAGAGTATTGTTGTCACGAGAAAGCTTCTCAAAACAAATTGCCGTTCGGATACGGCACTAAACTTACATTCGTGTGAAAAATATAACGCACACAACACGAGTGGTTGCGAGAAGCTAGGCCCTGGCACTTAAAGAGCTGTTGCGCCAAATATATATAGGACATAAATGGTAAATAGCTTCCCATAGGGACTTCAATCCCGGTACTACTTGTTTAATTCTGGGAATCCGAGACTTTTGCCGGAAAGCGGGATATTTGTATAGGCATGCGGATAAAGTTGAGATCCCCCTTAACCATACTGGAAAGCGATACCCTTCTATTGCATACTTAAATACCATTTTATCTAGAGACAAGCCTCTCAAAATTTCTAGAAAACATCTTGATACTGAACTCAACACTGAGGCTACAAATCGAGACATTTATTAAGTACTCAGATAAAAATACTACGAAGCCAATAACTTTTCAGGTAAAATAAGTAAAATTAGTTACTGATCTTCTCATCGGACCTTTAAAGGATTAAAGCCCCGCCATAACTAGTGGCATAAATTCGAGAAAACGTTCCAGTTTCCTACTCGGAATTAGTTTCTACAAAAACTGTCATAAGGATCCTACATGACTTGAATTTTACACAAGACCAAACCTAACAAATAGTCTTTGAGAGGATCAAGGGGTTACACAAAATACCTTTTAGATCGCAGTTGGTCCAATAACGATATCATATGCCCCTCAACTCTAATAATAATAATGTTTTTATGTATTGCTTTTGTCCTGCATGCTTAGTGGGATGTTTGGAAAAAAAAACAAAATATTTGCCAGCCAAACTAACTAAAATGTTATTTTTTCATTTTCTACAATTTCATTACCTGTTCTTAAAAAGTTATTATAAATGTCAAAATTATTAATTCAGTTTGTTTGCGTGAACAATCGGCGCGTTTCAAACACCTTGCTCGTAATCTAGCAAAACGACTTTTTGTACCAGGATGACAGGGCTGTCAAAACTTTCCGATACTAGCGCTAGAGGGGAAATGCGGAGAAAATATAGAGAATATATTTTTCCCTGAACACTTATCTAGATAAGAACAATAGAAAAACGCTATCTGTCGAAACAATTCATTAGCGACGTGGTCAGGTAAAATCTGAAAACAATCGGTAAAAAAAAATCGTTTACTATCGATAATTATGAATACATGCAGTAAATGCTCGAAATTATTTATTTCTCGATTCAAATCTTCTAGGATTAGTCCACAACTTATTAAGCTTTGCATTGCAGATCACTAGAAATTGATTCTATTTTAAACTGCCCTTTAACATTTCATAAAAACCGGAAATTAATGGTCTTAAAGCGTTATCGATAGAATATTTCCATAATTAAATTAATTAAAGCAAATAGATGTTCTAAAATTGTTAACTAAAGTCGAATGACATTGTTCACTCACATACGAGTACATTATTCTAGATACTAACTATTTATTCGTAGAGAAACATCGAGTTGACCGTATTTTAATCAACATATTCTGCATGGAATTTTAGTGAGCTTTACAAAATATCAAAATCAGTTAGTTAGGAAAAAATCATTATTTCGCTTCGGAATTTTATTCTAAAACTAGTTTTTAATTTTAATTATGTCAACACATCAACGGAAATGATTTCAGCGCAAATGGAATATCAGGTTAAATAGGAATGAACAAAAATTGCAGCTTTTGACATTTATGAAGTAGGTTAGGTCTTGACAAACATGCTTAGTTTTACTTAGATTTTATACAGCCTAAGACTGTTCTTTGTTAGTTTGACTCGAGTTTATTAAAAAGTTAAATTAAAACAATCGAATGCTATCGAGAATTATCGAAAGTCACACTACCGATAAGTTACCCACCTCTAGTAAATATAGCGAGTTTCTAGCTATCAGCTGTTATAAGGCCAAAAGGCTGTGACTAGCGGAAAGAGTACGCTTACGCGCCCAATTATACTGGCAATATTTTTGTAAAGAGCAACATATGTCAACGAAATATATTGGTTTTTATGTGGCTACAGAAGGTCTTTATTTGCTTGGCCGTCGTACTAGGCCTCTCCAAACAAAAATGACCTCATTGTACTTTATTTTCGGTGAAAAACCAACTTTGCTTTTAGACCCCTCTTTCGTAAAGGTAAACAGGTCTAGCATATAATAAGGGTGGAGTGTAGACTGCAAACCAGTGCCGATGATCTTGAGAATGTCACAATATACACAAGTGAAACGCGAGCTCTTTGTAGGTTGAGTTTTGATTTTTTATTATAATTGTCAGTCCTGATAAGAGAGAGACGATGTCCCGAGATTTATCAATAATCTCCACATGGTTGGAGTTGCCCAGAAAGTCATGGCTCGCCTTAATTTTTTTTTAAAAAACAAGCTATCTGTATATTTAAAGTGGATCAGCCGAGGTGTGTAACTGACCCTGAATTCCAAACTCAATGCGTCTGTGTACTAACTTCTATTCTCACCTCCACGTGGTAAATGCCGGGTAACTGATATCTAATGCCTCAACCGAAGATTAGATTTCAACGCTTTTGGAATGTCGTTGGTTGCAGCTACCGTGGGAGGTGGGGAAGAGTGTTTGTAATTTCCACCAAGGCCCTCCCCACGTGAGCCGGTAACGGAGAAACTTTTTACATGAATTCAGTCAGGTTGAACAATTTAGAGCTCATATTTGTTTGGGTATTTTCAAAACTAATTTAGGGTTTTATAGTGGCGACACCCCCTAAACTGACTACTAGTACTAACTAAGGAGCTGCTCTTTCAGGCTGAATGCAGTGCATCGGGTTACCTGCTAAAACCACTGAAGCCTGGTCGCCTCGTTAAATAAAGAAGACACCCCAAGGATAATTGAAGAAATTCTTTGCATTTGAATACACGAGTATGTACGGGTATGTATAATCCCTGACCAAAAAATTAGAAAAAAAAAAAACATTTCATAACCAAACAAATCCTTGCCTCAAAAAAACAGCCTTCTGAGTCCATACATACACCCGTCACTGTAAATTTCTTAAAATAGTCAAAAATGTAGACGAACCTGTTCTCCGGAGGACGATGCCGATGACGGCGGTGGAGGCCAGCAAACGTTTCTCCTTACAAAGTGACTGTTGCCACCGCTGCTGTTGGCTACGTGAGGCTGTCGGCATGTTGCACTGATGATATTGCCATTTCCATTGCCGGCAGTTACCCGATGTGTATTGCTGCCATAGCCGTTCCTTAAAAGGTGCGTACCATTGACAACACTTGCTGTGGGAATTATGGCAGACGTTTCAATGTTCTGCCTTCTAGCTGGGATTGGGGGCACCGCTGCACCAACTCCTGCGGCTGGTAATATTTCATAATTTTTAATACTACTGCCCTCATTGTTGCAACTACTGTCAGTGGGGCACTTTCGATTCGACACAGCTGATGGTGTTGCGGCCGACTGGAAACCGTTCTTGTTCGCGTTCATGAAATCCATAGACTTTGATTGATTGGCGGTGACGGCACCGGAACTACTATTGTTTAACGACAACGAGCGAGCAAATGAACTCTTAAAGTATCGGCATGGTAAATTGAAATCGAAATCCGGTGGTGACGAATCTGGAGCTTGGAGGTCTTCTGCTCCTGGTAGCTTATCGTTGGTCGCGAATGCTGTCAGCGGTTGTTGTAATTGCGGTTGCTGTGGATTGACGGCAATCATCACGGTTGTCACGGATCCGGGGGTTTGGTTTGTTATTCTTTTGCTGTCTGTGGATTCAGTTGCTGAATCCATGGTTGGACATGGTTACACAAATATTTTACACTTTTTTTTCTTAATCACAAAAAATCAAACACAAGCGTACACTTTCGATTTCACGGTTTCTTTACCGGATTCACATGGAAATTTTTGAAATTCAAAAAAAAAAAATTTGAATTCACGCGTCACTACTAGATCACAGGGTTATGTTTTTTTGGCACAGTACTATTTTTTTTTTTTTTTTGGAAATCAAAACTATTCAAACGAATCAAGAGAAAACGAGGCAGGTAACCCGAATGAAAACACGAAAAGAACACAACGGACAACTCGTAACGGCTCTGAGGCGCACTCAGCGATCAAATGACCAACATCAAGGGACTATAGGCACAGACTCTGTGGTGTGCAATGAAATTTCTCAAAGACCGACTGGCGAAACACGGTGTGTGGAAAAAATGATCACACTACTACTAGTACAATCGGTGTGAATCGGCGATGCGGAATCAAAGTGATCTCTCTCGAGGAGAACAAAAAAAGTGTTGCCGACGGAGGATTATATTGTGGTGTATACAGGTGGATTTGGGAGTTTTAGGAAAATTGGTCAGTGGACTGAGTCGTTTACATTCTGTTATGTGCATTTGCTCTTAGTGCTCTTTGCTCCGATGAAGGTAACCCCAAAATGGTCGATATACTTACGAGATCCGTAAATTAGGCTTTCCACATTTGTAGAAAGGAATAATAATTCTTATATAAATGTTTCTTTATTTGGTAATTATTTATAAAAGGGCATTTTTCTGAATGTTTTTATATACATGTCCCATTTGATTGCATGTCAATGTGGTTCTGAAGATAAAACATACTAATACACCATCACCATTTGCAAGCTCATGTAATTCATTTAAGAACTTGATAATAAATTCAGTATGCCAATGCAAAATGTATGTATGCACATGCAGTCAAATAATTTTCTTCTTTTGATTTATTTTATTGCTGCCATCATATTCTCATTGTTGAAAATGGATGTCTACGATGATCTTTTTTTCAAAGAGAACAGTTGCTGATGGTGGAGACAAGTTAGGAGATGACTATAGGGTGGACATTCTATGATATTTCTTTAAAACTGCACTCTCATATAGCGACGTTCGCAACTTGCGCCCTGCACAGCGAAGCGTTAACCTGCGTAAACGAAACATTTTTGGTCAATTTACTTATACTTTTTCCTTGATTTCTTCCTTTAGTCAGCACAACTTAAGTAGCAGCATAGGCTATCTCGTTGATTGGTTCACCTCTTTCTTTATTTTACATCATCACAATTCCTTTACAGTAGAAAAAAACTGAAGGCTTCACCTTTCCTGCCGACCGAGTGCCATTGAACTTCTTTGTTGAGTCTAATCAGCTTATTCTGTTGCGAGTCAGTGGCCCATTATTTTATAAAATGTAATCCGGAGCCTCGCCGGCTTCCTTGCAGAAACTGCAGATATTGTCACTTACTATGCTTAGCTTCTTAAGGTGTTGTTTGAGTTTTCAGTGCCCTGTAAGGAAGCCGATTAGCACCTGCCGCCTATTTTCACTTAAGCAAATAAAATCTTTTATTTATATTACATTTTCCTCTCAACCTAGGTATTTTAATAGGATTTTAAGACTCATTTCATAGAATCTGAGTGTATTAATGGCCACTTATGGTGATGAATGAGAAATGACTTTCTGGGGACGAAGTATCAGTCTCTGACTATGATGCATTTGTCACTTCTGCCATCGTTATAATTGCTCCTTTAGAAGCTTAATCAATTAGGGTTTGCAAAGGTGTAAGAGATTGGGAATCACTTCCATAGCCATAGCCAGTAGCAGGGCTCTTCGTACTTTTCTCTATTGCACTTTGCTGGAATCTTAATAAGATTTGCTTTGACTAAATAAAAATAGATGCTTCCAAGACCACGAAATCAATGAGTGCTCTACTTTTAGGTCCATTCTTGTTCTAGCATCAACAAATCGTCAAATGAGGATCACGACTCGTGCCATTAGTGTTTTGTACCGGCATTTTAACATACTCGAATTTAGTTTGATTGTTAATCCGAGGAATAGGATACAGAATTCATAGTTTTTGCAACGAATACTTTTGTTCCATGTCTGTCAATCCGTTTGTTCTCACATCTCTGGTTCAGAATCAACCGAACAAATATTGACACAATTTAGTTTGCATACATATGCTGGTAGTTTCATACAAAAATTGTCAAAATCGGATGGAGAATAGTTAAAAAATTTGTTTTTCCGATGATTTTGATTTTTAAATAAATTTTATCCAAAAATAAACAGTTTTTCATAATCGAATTTCGTAAGTCTTCATCTTTCTCTTGATATTTCATTTGTTGGTGAGAATTTTTTTGTTGTTTAAGTTACCAAAACGACTCCCAACATTTTTTTTCTTGAATTTGTGTCCCTTATTTTTTTCGATTTACCACATTTACCATACTACTAAATACTACACCACGGAAACACTAAGCTAATGAAAAAAATAATAGAAAACGTGCAAAACAAATGCGCATTAGATTCTCCATAGGAGAAGCACACACACAGCTGGTTTACAATTCAATGAATGGAATCGAAACACAGGGGTTCCATTAAATGTTTCCCGCTATGATGACCGTCTTCTTCATTCCTTTTTATTTCACACGATCTACCTGTAAGAGTGTGTAGATTGTCTTTTCTTGCTATTTCCCGCTTCATAAACAAAAACAAGAAACGCACGAACGCACCTTTTGCGAAACTGTAACGAACAGATGTTTCTTTTTCTTAATACTATTCTGTTCTCTTTGAAACATTCTCTTACATTTTAAAATTGATCATTTTCGTTTCTCTTAAAAACAATTTTTGTAATTTAAATTCCATGAGAACAATTGCTTTAGTGGAAACTATCGGAAGGGTTAAGAAAAAGTTTTCTTCTTAAATTTAAGGTGTTATTCACATTGTATCTATAGCGGGTCTTCTTTTCTTTTACCTACATATGTACATATGTATGTATAAATCTATGCAAATAAAGGATGGGCCATCTGTTGGTTTCTTTTAAAATTGCTATAAAAAAATCGATTTAAAATTTTACAAAGTTTTTTGCTTTATTGAAGAGAGTACACTTTACGGAAAATAATTTCATTTAAATGGCTGCCGCGGTTGGTTTGACAGTAGTGTCAAACCTGTCAATCCAATTTTGGTGTATTTTTTTGATGGTTCACGCTTCTATTTCACGATCATTGTGCTTAAGCACTTGAATCGTTTCTGGATTGTCAGCATAACATCGATCTTTAACGGCGCCTCACAAAAAAAAGTCCAACGGCGTCAAATCGCAGATCCGCCGAGGCCAAGCACCATCACCAAAACGGCTGGTTACACGATTATAGAATTTAGCGCGCAAAAGATTAATTGTTGGACGGCTTGTACACGTCTTGCTGGAACCAGATATCGTTCAAGTTAATTTCCTCAGTTTCGGTTATCATGCCTCTGTAGCGCTCTCCGTTGACCGTAACGCTCTTGCCATTTTCATTTTCGAAGAAAAATAGAGCAATAATGCCGCCATTCCATAAACCACACCAAACAGTCACACGTTGAGGATAGATTCGCTTCTCTACGACTACGACTAGGATAACTTGTGCTATCAATTAGTATGCAAATCTCGCAAGGTTGGTGCATTATTTCGATTCACACTGTTTCGGCAATACAGCACTCACTTTGAAAATAAGTTTTCAATATTTCCCAACGTTGTTCAAGTGTAAATCTATTCATTTCGTACCGCGGAGATATGATACTGTGTTTCTGTAAATTTTTTGAGCGTGAAAGAGCTGTCAGTGTCAAAATAACATGTTGTCCATTCGTTCTTACCCAACATTTTATGTACATGGCAAAAGTGGAAAATACACATTGTAACGGTCATTCAAAATTTGCTTGCACACCTTCGTCTCCCAATCGCTTCAATTATGGAGCAGAATTTCGATTTAAGATTTAGAATGCATGAAATAAATACGATTTTCACCCTAAAAGTATATCGGCTAAAGATAGAGATTCAAAAATCGACAAATGTTGCTCAAGTGTTCATTGCATATCATCAGGCGAAAGTGTGGATTATGTGGAACTTAATATCACAGCTGAAATTACCTTTTTAGAGTAAATCATACTTGGTTCATATAAAAACTAAAAAAAAAAATTCTCACATTTTTATATGAATACTAAATTTTGATATGCACTTTCTATGGAATATTTCCTCGTGTATTTCGTTAAATTTGCAAAATAAGGAAATAAAAGGAAAATGTTGTGACGTATTAAATCTATTTTTAAGTACATACCTACATTCGTTTGACTGCAAGATCAAGAGTTTCATTTCGCTTCAATCCCTGATCTTCCGGCCATGTCTTGTCGCCTGCTACACCCTTGATTCATATATTTGAATAAATATTGAGCGTTTTGTTTTCAACGCCCAGCGATTTCGGTGGAACCATAATAGGCTTCACTGAGTTGATAGTGACCGATAAATGGATTCTAGATCCGGCACACGCGGAGTCACTAACTATCTGAGAAGTGCAGTCATCAATGCCAAATGTGAAGTTCCGACCTCGTGTAATCTAGTGCCTCCTTAATATTTTGGATTGCAAACAGGCATCAGATCCCGACAGAATACCAGGTTAGTACTTAAGAACTGTGCATCACCTATATAGCTGTTGCTATGAACTTCTCAAAAGTATTCGATCAAGTTTGGCATACTCGCAGGCATTAGTCAAAATAGGAGCTGCTCTGTAGCTGCGTGGAAAGTGTTCTTCATGAAAGTTAAACTCAATAAATGATAAATAAATTCGATAGTGTATCTTAAGATACATTAGCTGTAAATGCTGGAGTGCCTCAGGGATCTATACTTTTACCAACTCTATTTCTAGTCCATATCAACGAAATACCAGAGCCAACAAACTGCAAAATCTTTAATTTTGCTGCAAACATTGTAGACTTCAATGCGAACAAAACCCAATTCTCCGCCTTTTATAGAATGAAAACGTTTACTCTACCACAACGTTGAACGGATGACTAAATTATTCAACTCAAGGAAACAATGAATCTTCTTGGCTTCACAGTTTTCTCTGATGAACGGCGTCCATTAAGGTGATCTACCTGCTTAGAGCAAGGAAAGAGCTCCTTCTTCGACAGAAAGCACAAGTTAGACTGAGGCTTGAGTATTGTTGTCACGTATGGACCTCGACCCCAAAACATTCTCTTTGCGAAAGCTAAGGCAGATTTTTCAAAAACCTCAATGGAATGAGTCCCCGAAATCCGACAGGTTTTATCAGTTTTATGTCTACCTCCTACTACAGGACAAGAGAAGCTTGAATTTTACTACCAGAAGAGAGGCATATACTACAGACAATGTTGTAGGTTCTCGTTACTAATTGGTTAAGCCAACAATTTGTACATTTTGCAAGTAAGTTAGTACATAGTATATTTCCTGAAAAGTTATCACGTGGAACTCTAACAAACTTTAGGCTGTACGAACCCTACTTATTTATTTTAGATGGCGCTACTGTTCATCTGAGCCTATGCCTGAGGATCACATACTTCCATATTCAGCTGAAGCCTTAGCTAGCCGTCTTTACGATTTGCAGACCAAGTCAATTGAGGTCGCTTTACACTTGTGCGTGCTGCCTTATGTGAGGTATTCTTTTACCGTCACGTCCCTCCGTGATGGATTCAAAGAGTCCAAGAGTGAATATAAGTGGGACTAAAAGTTACATACATAAATAGTTTTTCTTTCAAAATAACCAAGGCTAACTATTTTCATTCGCCGTTGACAGGATAAAGATGATGAGAGTATTACATATCAGTTTTCTACAGCGGAGTCTCAGTGGACAAAGTCGTTAACTACTTCAAAATTGGAGCTGTTCATTTTGAGTTTTTAATGTCCTTTTTTGATGACAGAATATATTTTGTTCTACCCTTTTAAACGCGGACGCCGTGACTATGTGATTAGTGTGTCGGGGTGACAAGCGAGCTTCGGGTTCGAATCCCAGAAAAAGTGATAGGAATACATGTGCAAGCCTTGGGGTCCCACCTCTCGTGAATGTCTGACAAACTGAAACTTTTAAAATTTCGTACCTCTTATGTTGCTTTGCGAATAGCCTTGTCTTAGACCTTTTGCTGACATCAAAGGAGCAGCGTGCATTCCACATTGTAATCCTGCACGAGTTTGGCAGGGATACCGAAATAAAAAATGGCGACAAGGTGATGAGCATTTGGAGATCTAGGGGTTTTTTAAGAGTTCTAAAGCGTTTTATGGCACACAAGATCTTATGCCCAATGTTGAGGCGACTGATGGCCCTGAATCTGTATTTTTTAGCACTCTTCGGAGAGTTTCTCTTTCCATTCAACGGGAATACCACCATATTTAAAATATGAGTTGGTTTATGCTTCTTATTAAATCTTTCTCTGCTGCTTAACTTCACTTAGGGACGATTAGACTGAAATGTTAGTTGTCATCGTCCAGGTTGTGGCCATTGTAGCTTAGTGATTAGTGGGTTAGAATACTGAGCGGAATGTTCAGGTTCCAATCACAGTAAAACACCAAAAAATTGACTGACACACTGCTGAGAGTAGAATTGTAACGATAAGCTTCTTATTTGGGTATTTTATTGAAACAAACCAATTTAATTTTTCCGCCTGACAGCAAAGTTTACCAGTCTGCATAAAAGTGATCTTTCCAAATCCGTCTTTATTTCCTACAGAGCAAGCGAATTACGGAATAGCACAGCTTCTTATAAAGTTTTTAAAAATACTTTCATTCCTGACTGTTTGTCATATTTCCTTCCTGCTGCGGTACGATCATCCAATAAACTGAAGCACTCACCCGGCCTTGTCTATATTTTCGCAATTTTTTTAGCTGATAACTCGTTATTTTTGTGACCATGAAGATACATTCACCCACATTAGCGTCAAAAACCGTCCAAAATATACGCGGAAACTTTCATCGTTTTTTTTTTTTATGGTAGCAATCTTATCTGAAAGATAAGAGGTACTCTTATTCTGTCTGATCATTCCGGTATTTTTCAGCGAAAGTATTTAAGATAGTGTTTACAGAAAAAAACAATACATACCCCATAATCCATGGAAGATAATATGTTGAACTTTGAGTACGCATTGCATTCTTAGAAAATGTATCAATCTCTAGTGGAAGAGATTGTCTATACTCGTACTACACGTGTTTATAACAATCCAAAAAAATTGAATTTCAACCTTGATACTACCATGACTTGAGAAGCCACGGAAATCCATCGGATCAAGTTCCACTTCTTCAACTGTGCAACTGGTGTGTCCGACTTTGATAAGCTCTAAGACAAAATAAAATTGAAATGATTACCATTATCTCTCATCATGCACTGCCTAACTTTAACCCCAACCCTAAGCCTCGGTCGTGGCTTGCTAAACTTTTAATCTGCCCCAACTAAGTAGTATCTGGCAACTTACACTATACATTTATAAAAATATCTATGATCGTATTTTTCTTGTTAATCTCTCTCAGTATAAAGACAGGGCTCGGGAAGTTTTTTCTTCTCTTTTCCTTTATCAATTTGGATTCATGGACTTTTGTGTGGTGATTGGCAACAAATTTCGGACAAAATTCAAGATTAGTCGGATGATCTCGATTAGTAGCCGGGCCACGCGACAATTTTACTCAAAATGGTGTTTGCCTCAAAAGTGTTTTGTATAGTTGATAAGTTTGACCTTTTTTTCATTTTGGGTTGGGCAGGGAAATAGAAATCGTCGGGAGTTATTTTCAAATTTTTTTTGTTTGCATCTGCTGATATCGGAGTACTTGGGATGTAATCAAATATTTTTTTGTTTGGAGGACTTTTGTGATCTTATTAGACCCTTAGTTCAAGAGGTCTATAAATATGCGTAGCTGGTAAACAATTATCAGCTGCGCGCATGGCTTGCATTCGAGATTGGGACTGATGTCCTTTCTTTTAATGGGCTTGAGATTGATCATGAAAGCGCCTAGGTTCATATTTTGGGGGCATAGTGAGATATCGTATGAAAATAATGGCACATAGTAGAAATTTGTTCGAACAATTTGGTATTGTTCTGTAACTGAAATGTAACCCGTACCTGATAGGCTTCCGTCTAGGTTTTGTAACATAATTTTGACATTAAATTGGAACACATCTATTCATAGTCCAGTCAAATTAGGTTTTGACCGGGCTAACAAAATAGGTACTTTTCGAAACGATTCGGGACCTGTTCGAAAATCCCAAAAAATCTGGTTGTAGATTTGCCGCCATTTTGAGAGACTAGTACGCCATTTTGCATTTTTATGGCCTTATTTATTATTTGCAAAAAAAGTGTTGTTTCTTTAGGCCTATTAATTACATGAGCACTTTTTATTTTTAAGACTTAGATAAAGTTTTCAAATTACTTTAGGAAGAAAGAAATCTTCCGTTGTGTAAAAAAAATAAAAAAAATGTGAAATTATTTAGTAAGCAGTTACTGCACAAAAAGTTTTCCGGCCGCGTCATCTCTCGTTTCGGCGACCGAAATTGGCAACCAGGTTCGTGCGATATCACGCCGATGGATATTTTTCTTTGGGGTAATGTGAAGCAGAAGGTGTATGCCAATGACCCTTAAATGATTCCAGATCTTAAAGACGAGATTCGACGCGTTATTTATGAACTACCGTAGCATTTATGCCGAAAAGTAATGGAAAATTCCATCAAAAGTGCGGAAGTCTGTAAGGCCAACCGTGACGCTCATTTGGCCAATATTTTTCATGTTTAATGTCAATATCTCAACATTATATTGACTTAAAAATAGTAGCAATTGAATTTCAGTTCAGCTTTCTAGGTTATACAAGGCCTTCTTGAGAACTTATACTTATTTAGAAGAAAAATGTTCTTCGAAAACTCCTGTGGTTTGTAAGGCTTAAGCTTTCTAAATTGTACACATCCTTCTGGAGGACGCGCACAAACAAATTACAAAATTAAATATTATTTGGTATATTTATGTTCGGTGCAACACGCGGTGGATGATCAAGAAAGCTTCGAGCAGTTCGAATACCAGTAAAATAGCAACACGTTTGTTTATACCCCATTTCTCACGAATGTCCGAACATAGAATTGCCATGAGCAGGTACTCGATTATACCATTCGGATGCGACATAAAATTGTACGTCTCTCCCTTTCAATAATGACCGCGAAGAGCTGGGCTTTTGATCCAGCTAAGGCTTATGAAAACCATGGATTTTGTCGACCATTTCTGGTGTGGTGACCTCAATTAGGCGACCAGAATGTTCGGCGTCACTTGTGCTTGAACGACCGCACCGAAATTGAGTAAACCAGTGGTGAATGGTTCCAATCGATGGTGAAGAGTCCCTATAATATTTGTCAAGCTTTTGTTTGATTTGCGTGATAGTTTTTTCTCGCAAAAAATAGTGTTTAATGAGCACTCGAAATTCACTTTTACCATTCTAACGAAAATGCTAGTAGGCGTCTATACAAAAATGGCTGCCACAACAAAACTATTTGACAGATCTGTCTGAAAATTTGGGTGCGTTCTTTTGAAAGATAATTCTTGACAAAAAAAAAATAAATTTAAGGTGACGAGATAATTTGTGTTAATTTTCAGGGACTTATTGACCCACCCTCGTAATCTGTCTAATGACGTCACGCGTATTCCGATTTTTCCATCTGCGGAGTGATTAGTTTCGCTATTTCCATCTACCTTGAATATCAACTTACATGTAGCGAGTTGCATGCCGAGTTTCATCTTCTCCGCTAAAATCGCTAAAGTTGTGCCAAGCAATGTAAGATCATTACCATAGTACCCATAGTAGATGCATGTTGAACTGTTCAGCCATCTCTTAAGGAGACAAATGGCAATCTAGAGCGGGCTTTTAATTGAAAGATGCCTATTTTACCAAACTTATATTCCACCTACCGTTTGTATAAAATTGTACAGATTTCAGATGGTTTCGGCGTACACCTTTGACCAAGACCGATCACGGCATGGCAACAGATACACAGAGTAAGTTTATTATTCGGAGTTACGTACTCCACTTCTTGCTGGTATTTTTTTTTTTTTTTTTGCAGGAGTAGTGAGCTAATTTTATTTTCTTCAGTTTTTCAGTTAAGTTTTAATTATTTTGCTTTATCTGTAAAAACAAGGCTAGTGCCATCAAATGCATTACGGTTAACTTGAGCGATCTTATATTTTCCAGAAAGTGAACCAATTCAGTCTTGCATGGGTTTATCTCCACCACAAAGCATATGAAGAGCTTAAAGAGAGCATTCTGCATAGGTTTTGTACACTTTCGAGAGATAGCTAGATCAATCTTCAATCTTCCCCATCCAGGTTTAATAGTAACTCATGTATCTACCAACAGGTTTCACAGGTGCGCTGGATTTTTGCGGTTAGTTTACCATCCGACGCTGGTTTAGATGGTTTGAAGTTGCATTTAGGTCTGAGAATTTTGGTCTTTTGTAATAAGACAGATAAGATTCGTTGCATATTTGGATCGAGGAAGTGAGTATCAGTATAAAGATGAAGGGATACTTTACTGGAGGTGATCCATGATCCGTCCGTTCTTTTTAAATAAGTGGGGATGATCGCACTACTACAGAGGACTCTTCTAAGAGAAGTTTTGAGTTCATCCATCATTTTTGAGAGATATTAGCTTCAAATGAGTCTGATGCCCGAAAGATATCTTCATTAAGGAAAATAGGTGAAAGGTCTGGCATACATCACCATTGCATATATGTTCTGTTCAGTCATACGGTGTGGAAAATCAAAACGGTGGTGGTATCTGGTCCAACCATCTCCGCTTCCACACTAACAATTTGCCCGGAGGGGTTTGACACCACTTCTGCCTCATTTTCGTCTTTTTTATACACTTTGTGCTATATCCACGAATTCATACTTAATCAGACCATTGGTAGCGGCAAGAGCAAGTAACTATTTGTTAAACACTACAGTGGCTTCCCCAGTTAATCAGTCTTACTTACAAGTATAGCTAATTTTTATTAAGATCGGGATCGTATTATGATCGGAGGGTTCCATAGCTAGAACGCGCGACCAAACTTCTACCGGTTTAGCAGTGGCTACTTTCAACAGATCAGAAGATCTCTTGTCGCTTTAATGTCGAACTTATACTTTCCTTCATTTTTAGGAGAGATGCTGCCGTCTACATCTCTTTTGTCGATGACAGATAGCAGGAGATGACTTTTGATGAATCTGGTAAAAGGCTTGGAAATTTTTCGTTTTCAAGTTCATGGTAAAGTCCCTGCTAAATGAATTTTTTTATAATCTTCTCTCAGGCGGGGCGAACCTACTTACATATCTCTGCGACAGCGCTCCGAGATGGTTGCAGGTACCTTTGGATTAACAGAGGAAGTTTTGATAAAAGGATGTCCCCGCAGTCACCAGCTGGACATAAACGTGACGGGCAGTGGTGGCTTGCTAAAATGTCGCTTTTCTAGAGTTAATTTCATTGAGGTAAAGGCATAGATTTGCTACCAGACTTCGATGAGCTAACGGTTGGAAATTGAAACTTAGTACAGAATCTTCAATACAAATGAAGAAAAGGTTTTGGGACCGAACTTCAAAGATGAGAACAATACTCAAGTTGCGGTTTAACTTACACTTTATACAAGAGAAGGGGCTGCCGCGCTGTAAAGTATCTCAGGTACCTCAACTTCATGAACGCTGATTATGCTATGTATATAGTATCATTGCGATGGATAATTTGACAACAAGTTCCTTCTTCAAAATAAAATATCATAAATGCGGATGCTGTTACATGACAAAAATAATTCCAGTGACTGAGTTGCCTTGCATTTGTACACCATAACGATTTAGCTGATACTAAATCATTCTCATAGCAGCCATGTCATATTTTTACTGGATTGCATTCTACTAAACTGCTTCCACTATGCTTAGTTTTAATTAACAAATGCGGTGTAAACAATTTAACTATTAACTATTTAGTGTTTTGCAATGACAAACTTCTAACAGTAAGACCGCCTGATCATTGTAATAAAAAAAAATCCATCATTCTATCAACCAAAGCAATTACTAGTTGCTAGTCAATCATCTAACAAACCTCGCCGTGCAATAACCCTACACAAAGAAAACTATGATAGGAACAATTCTCCGAGCACGCCATTTAATTCTGTTTTGTATCTGTGCGATATTTTAATGTATTTCCCCACTTGCTAAGCTCGGCAAACAGAAATGCACTTCAGTAGAATAAAAAAAAGCAAACCGCGTACTGCTTGTCCCAGACTATGGATTTGATTGCAAACAAATGCAAGACAACGACAACGACAACGACGACGACGTCGATGTTATCAATGTTACATCAGATCAATTAAAATGAATTGTGCAACGAATTAAGCGGTGCTGCCTGATTGGGACACTCAACTTTTCTTAACTTATCGTCCAAACGGGAGGCGGCTTATCAAAATCGAACACTGATTTCGGTTCAAGAATTATTGTTGGCTCGTGCTAAACGCATGACCGTTGCACAAACAGCAAACACCGAAAACAGCACAAACAAATACTCGTAAGCACTCGGAATTTCGTGTTTGATTAATTAGGAGCGAAGAATGTTAATGATAGCAATCGGAAATTTTTGTTTTTTTTTGACATTTTTTTGTTAAATGGAAAAAAATTCACACGATGCGAGCAAGTGATTGTAATAAAAACAAATTGAAAGTGGGCACAGGCATAGTTTGCAGACATTAAGACTGCTATTATAAGGAAGCTTTGCAATGAACACTATGCCACTGTATGCGGGTGAAATTTATGAAACAAAGTGTAACTAACGCGAATAACAATGTAGTGATGGATAGGTAAAATGGTATCAGCTTTTTATGAAAGATAACCAGCTAAGAGATGGAAATTATTCCACCCGACAGCACTACAACCATCCGTTCCGTTTTGAGTGGGATTGTGCAGATATCAGAAGACAATTCCACCTCACAGATATGAGCTCAACTTAATATTGCATTTTTAAGAATTAATTTCCACAGATAACTTCCCTTTAAAATACTCATTATACTTGTACTATTGTATTATCTCACCTTTTTTTTCATTGGAAGACTTGGAAAGGTGCTCTTACCTTCTGCGAGATGTTATGCAATGAACCTTTCTATGATACAAGCGCGCTAAGATTCATGTCTATCCCTGGATTCTTTTCTAAAATCCATGTAACCCAACTCATTAGAGTCGTTTGAAGTCTTCTGAACTCTAAGCATTGATAGTAAACTACTAGGTGGGGCAAAAGTAATATCATAATGTGAATGTGTCATAATTTTTGCAAATGGCGTCGAATGTCATTGTGCTTTGACATTTATGTAGTAGACAGATAGAGAATTAGTTGACAACAAGCAATGGAGCGATACACACCTGAAGAATGCGGAATTATTATTAGAACGTTGTTTTAACGTAGCGTGAATTTCGTCATCGTTTTCCTCGTCGTCCTGCACCATGTGCGCGAACAGTTAAGAGTTTGGTTGAGCGTCTCGTGCAAACTGGGTCCACTAGAGTTCGGCCGAGAATATCACAGCTGTGGCCGAGGACGTCCGATAGACTCCACAAACATCAACGAGACAACGATGCACACAATTTGATATCAGCAGACGTTTGTTGTGTCGAATTTTGGTGAAAGACTTGAAGATGTTCCCTTATAAAGTGCAAACCGTTCACCAATTGCTGCCTGCTGACCGTCAAGTGGGGTTAACTTACTCCCATGCTCTGTTACACCTGGTGCAAGAAGAGGGTGATTTCGTATTCAAAGTCATAATGAGCGACGAAGCCCATTTCCACTTAAGTGGTTATGTGAATAATTAAAATTTGCGTTTCTGGGGCACGAAGAATCCACATGAAATGCACGAAGAGCCATTGCATCCCCTCAAAGTGAAAAAGTGATTGGAACTTATTTTGAGGACTGCTCGGGCAACGATGGAGATTTTGAATTACCAATTTCCGGGCTGTGTGATCTCCCGTTTTGGCGATTTGAACTGGCCGGCCAATTCTGACGGCGCCAGACTTCTTCCTTTGGGGCTTTTTGAAATCTCGCGTTTACCACAACAAATCACAAACCACAAACCTTGCAAGTCTTGAAAGCCAACATTGAAGGAGAAATCATTAATCTGGAACCAGATATTTTGCGAGCAACAATTCAAAATGCCGTAAAACGAGCACAAATGTGCATCTCCTCAAGAGGTGGTCATTTGACCTATATCATTTTTTCAACTTAATGTCATCAACTTCACACCTTCAAATAAACTTTTCGTGGAAACAGAGCCCAATTTTTTTGATTTCTAACAAAATGGTAGTCAATTCACATTATGACATTACTTTTGCCCCACCTTATCTTCAATGTACCGACTTCGCTCTAGTGCGTAATTTATTTAATATTATTACAACTCATAACTAATCTCTCCGGCTTCTTTCGTATGCCCAATATAAATAAACATTTTTCTTATTTGGAGATTGTGGCTTTTGAATATTAAGAGTACCTCCGCCTCTTTAAACATCAGTTTAAATCACGTCACGTCTAAGGGACGTCATCACTCACCATTGATTTTTCACTTTACATTGTTCCCCCAAAACCGTAAAAGTCTAATCAAAATTCATTTACCTACCTCTGAAACAAAATAAAAAAAAAATTCACCGAAAATTGTAATTTTTCAGAGAAAAAACGGAAAAATGTTCTAAGCACACACAACATAATCACACAAAGCCATCCACTGGTGCACGACTGTTGGCAGCGGTATCTGCAGATTGAAAATAAATTTATTAAGAAATCGCATTTATTGTATTTAAGAATAACGTAGAGTTATGATTTCTAGATTCAAATGTTCGTGGACTAATACTTTGATTTCAGTAGAGTCAAATGAGTTGACTACGGCAAAAAATGACAAATGAGGTGCTAAATTATCTGAGTTCCCATAGATTTCCTCATTTGATAAACTATCTCATTAGCAGCAAACGAGATTTCAAATGAGTAAAAAATTAAGTTGAACAAAGCAAACATACCTTTTATTGAATTGAATTGAATAAGAACTGTCACAAAAATAAATTACGACTTTTGAGGTGATTCCACATTCAAGAACGTGAACTATGCCTTTGTTTGTAGTGTATTTTCTGACCTGAGGTAATAATTAAACTATGTAGTGTAACAACTCGTCGTCCCAAGTTATACACCTGACATGTCGTCATGCTTGAACCTGGAACGCCTTCTTGTTATGTCAACTGTGGAATCAAATGAGCTGAATGTTGTGAAAACACATTGACGAGTAGTATAATGCTCTACGAGTAGTATAATGCTCTATCGATAAAGGGAATCTTCAAATCAGATAAGCCTTTGATAGCTTTGTGAATTCGTTATAATTGCTCAACTTTCCAAAATTGAACCTGAATGCTTAAAATTGCGAATTTTTTTTTTTTTTAAATAAATTTTCCAACTTGCTTCGATATGGGAAATTCCAATTATTGCAACCGTGACTACAACCCTGTTGTTATGCTACAAGACTGATAATTGGCTCCAGAGTAGTTACACTCCAACCAAACTACACTGCGTTCTAAATATGCGTTACATCGCACTTCGCTGATAACCAAAATAGACACTCTAAACCTCAGAGACTCTGAACTTCGCTGAAAGAAAACCCAATTCAGTTGCCTCCAACTTGTCGCGGCGGTATTAGCCCACATTAATAGGAAAATTACTGCAGAAGTAATTAAATAATTAGAGTATACACTAAATACCGACATGAACAAAGTAATGGTAATATACTAAGCATTAGTCCAAAATTATAAATAATAAAACGAACAGAAGCTCGTACTTGTCAAGAATAACAATGTCCTTGAGGAAAGCTACGAGTAGCTTTGTTTGTATAGTTTACCTTCTAAAGTTAGTTTACTGTAATTAAAATCAAATTTGTCGAATTTATTATTTACTTCCATTGCCATGCGAGTAAGAGGTTTATTACTGCTGTAATTTATTCGATGGTAATATACGCGGATTTTAAGGTATATATACTCGTAGGTGCATATGTACAGATATCTATTAAAAAAGTCGGCAAGTTAACTACAAGTGGGTGTCGATGATAATATTTATAAAAAAAGAAAAAAACTTTAAGATGACTACGGAGGGTCTAACAAAAGTTCGCTAAGCAGATGGAAATTTATTAATTTTTTTTTGTTGTCAATTTCTAATAGCCTAGGTAGGTAGGTAAGGTGGTTCGAAAAATAGCAGAATTAGCGCTAAGTGCGCCATTTTGATACCACAAAAAACTCGTGTACTTGTTTACGTGTGTTATTGGAGGTAGAAGGATATAATTAAACCCAGCCCGTGGAGTTCAGAATCAGGATTAGTTCTCCAATCCGTTTAATGGCTATCTCTTTGAAATCGTCAAAGGTGGGTTTACCTAACGTGCATTGTCTGGTCGTTGCTAGGGCCGGACAACTGCAAAGAAAGTGGAAAAGAGTTTCCCTCTCGTAGCTGTCTTTGTAGCTGCGACAGAAAGTGTTGTGAGAATTTTTTTTTTTTTTTTATAATTTGCACGTGTCAAAGGGGATATGAATACCCTTATACTAATTTTTTAGGACACGGGCGTTTTTTTGTGGAAAGGGGAAGAGACAGAGAGAAAGACAGATTGGTAGTTGGTTTGAAACTCAGGTGGTATTAAGTTTCAGTGAACTCCAAGGGTGGCGTCCAGTTAACTGGGAAGTATTTTTGTTTTGCTGTTATTGTCGTTGCTTATGATTCACAGTATTTTTTTCCGTCATCCTGATGTCATCATTACGATCAAGTTGCATTTTAATCATATGACCACCCACATAAGCTTTCGCGATTGATAGACTTTTTTATTTATTTCATACGAAATAAATTGATGATTCTTGACATCAAGATTTGAACCGTGTACCTGCAGCGTGACAAGCTATGATGTTACCACAACACCATGGCCACCCTTGGCCGCGTAGTCCACTATAGGCCAGTGGCCTGTAATAATGGCTACAATTCTGACAATATCAGGTCTTGATCTGCCTAGTAGCTCGTTTGATTTAGGTCTGTTGAAGCTGGGCCATGTTTTTCTTGATATGGCACACCCGAGATTGGCTAGCTGGAATAAGATGTAAATTGCCCTTAACGACTCCTATCCAAATATTGACTCTTTCTGCTAGCGAGTCGTTAAGGGCTGACCCTCGCCTGGCCAGCTCGTCTGCTCGCTCCATTAGTGTGTCCTGGGATCCAAATGAGGGTAATTCCAGAATGGACACTTTGTTCATTTATTTCAAATCGGCATTGCTCTACCGGTTTTGAGCATATGGTAACCGGCTTGGCTATCAAAAAAGATACATATATTTAGATTGGACGTTGGGAGATTTTTCAGCATGCGGCAAGCCTCCCGAATCTCGAGAAACTCCGCTTGAAAGACACTAGCAGAGTCTGAGAGACGGAAGGATTTCGATATATTCAGTTGGTCCGAGAAAATGCCTGCGCCAACTTTGCAGTCCATTTTGGAACCATCCGTATATACATATACAGATATCAAAGTCATTGATTACCATTCCGTTCTTCCACTCTGCTCTGGTAGGGTACTTTACTAAAAACGGTTTGCTGGGAGTCCTGTGATCTTCGGATTTTGACGTCAACTCAAGGAATTGGCTTTCGATTAATTTTCTCAAAACTGAGAGGATTCTTCTCTTTGCAAGAAGGAGGAAGTTGAATGAAGCTAAGTATTTAGAAGTAATCTTGGATAGTAAACTTTTTCGCTCTCAGTGATGCTTTCGGCAAGAAATGGGTTTTATTACTAAAAAATCTCCTATGGATCTACACGGCATATGCGTCTGTTGTTTGGTGGGAAAAGAATATCACTGCTTCTCTCACTAAACTCCAAAGAACAGCTGCGAAAACCTTTTCTAGCACGTCTGGATCTGCTCTAGATGCGTTCTTGAACCTTCCTCCTCTTGATATTTACATCATGAGCAACACAATAAAAACAATATTCTGCCTTAAACGAGGTGGCTTTTGGTATAACTAGCACTGAAGTCTCGATAAAAATGCGTGACCAGAACTCCAACTGCTTCGTAAACTCAAAGCAAACTTTTGTCGCGCTCAAGATGGGATTTGTCCAGATTCTGAGCCAGAAAGCAATTGTAGTCGAATTTTCATGCATGGTTTCAAAACCAATCAAGTGTCTGGTCCTGGTGTCTTCGTGGAAGACGACAAAGTTAGTCTTCACTTTTCAAAAGGTAAACATGTATCTGCATTTCAAGCAGAGACTTATGCAATCCTAATGGCTATGGACCATATTTTAAGGTGGAGGGGACGGAGATCTGCGCCTGTAGCGCCAGCCACGCTATACCTAAGGCCTTGCTCAAATCTTTTATCACTTCCAAAATAGTTCCAGGGTTTCCTATGAATATAATCGTGGGTGGCGTAACTCTCCAGGATGTAGGCAGACTAAATGAATGCTCCCGAACTTTTGTAAGAAATCCGCGGCATTCTTGGTGTCCGTCAGTAGAAAAAATTGCAGGCAACTTACGGGCAAGCATCTTAGTGGGCTGGGCTTAAGTGATACCACCATCCGTGATGCCTGTGAAGAGAGCGGCGATACTGCAGAACACCTTCTCTGTAATTGTACTCCTTTTCTTTCGCGTCAGGTGGCAGATCTTTGGAACCGATGTGGTGAGTGCTGATAGTACAAGCTCCTTACCACTGAAGTTCTTACTCGCCTTACGTAGAGTACCGAGTGTGAGTACTCCAGTGGAGTTTTTCCCTACCCTGACATAAAAAAAAAACAGTGCAAATTTTCCACGAATAACAAAATGCATATGAAGTGATGCACCATCACTTGTATCTGTTTCCAGGTGATGTCCAAGATTCCAGATTGGGCATTTTCCCGTGGAGGAAAAACCTCGTGAAGGTCGCCAGAAACCTTCGAACAATAATACAATTGCGAACCTGGTGAAGGAAAAAAATGGCGAGGATCCAAGAATGACTCAGAAAATGATAGGTGATGGGTTTGAATTGTGTCACAAACAGAAAATTATCACCTGAACTAGTCGAAGAAATCTGCTCAATGGGTTCCACGAATTGTGAATGACCACCAAAAAACGCTACGCGTTCGTTTTTTAATAAAAATGGTAACAAGTGATGCATTTTGGTTCTATAAATATGACCCGGAAACCAAATAGCAGTCCATGGTATGTAGCCCAAAAGATTCCTCTAGTTAAAGCAGGATAACAAAAATCAGCAACAAAAGTTAAAAATATCAACTTCGTCGCTACTTTATACACCAAAGTAATGCACCTGCTCACACTGCAGAAAAACCAACAACTTTCTGGCGCTTTCGGGTATTACTGAAATTCGTCCAGCATCTTATTCCCCTAAAAATAGAAAAACATTGAGAAGTGAAGTCTTAAGTTGCAATGAGGAGATCATTAATGCAGTCAATGCCGAAATTGAGAAGGAATATTTCGAAAGGAGGCTGGCTCTAAAGAAAAAAACAATAACGGAAATTATGTAGAGAAATTCAAAAGTGATGAAAAGTAAAGATATTAAGCTAAACTTTGTTTTTTCCAACCAGCTTAGCCAACTTTTGTTAGTCTCCTCTATATGGATGGATTGAATGCGGTTAATTTGCTTGATTTATTGCTCATCAAACTTAGGATACATACTTTGACTCTTACAATTGTACAATGACAAGCTTGTAAAACTTGGAAATTAGGCGATATCACCGCTTTCCGATCACTTGCAGGATTACGAAGTATCCCTCTGTATCTTTTTCATGAAAATAGGTTCAAAGCCCAAGGCTCTGGAATAGTAGTTACCCACTTTTTTTTGCTAACCATCCAAAACATGTAATATCCATCATCATGCTGACCTAAACCGCTCAGATGAAAATGTAGTATATATGTAGCCTGTGGAAGTATGTAAATCGGCCAAATTGTGTTTTTTTTTTTCTGCTCACAAGTATTAAACAAATCAATTGGCGTAACAATCTTTCAGCACCAGTAGGTCGGAAATTAAGCGAGTTTTTCATGATTTCATTTCCAATTTTAATATACTATTTTATCGTCGACTTTTGAGAGTGTTTTACAATTTAATTAGCCGCTAAGATTTGCGGCACTGATTACAATTGATTTTCAAAAATAAAAGATGTGTTATCAGCTTTCAAAATTTACGTTATTTTCAATTATTACTACAAATTAAAAAAATCTCGCATGAACGATGAGACGAGTCTGACAAATTCTGGAACTTTCTGGTATTTTTCCATACAGCGTTAAAAATATATTCAATGGTTCTTTAATTAGGTGTGTCACAAAGACGACTTATTAAGTTTTTCGCACTTTATACCACCACTATACCACCACTATAACCAATTCTGGAGAAACATGGGACAACAGATCCAATTAACAAACCAAATTCTATCAATATCCGTTTAGGGGTCCAAGTGTTACTCGAACCATTTTGAAAAATTTTTGAAAATCCACTTTTCATATCTGCACTATCTGTACGCAAAGTCAAACTCCCCAGATTGAAAAAAATTTCACAGAAATTTCTCAAGTTCTTTTGAGTTAAGCATGCTAAAAAAATTTAGATGACAACCACAAACTTTGGCTTTTTTGAAACTCAATGACTTAAAATCCATCGAATTCGGTTTGGTGGTTCTCGAATCAGGAAACAGAGTATTATCCTAATCCCAATATGTTACTACTGACACACGCCGACCTCACACGTATTCAGGGACTAGAGGTTTAAGAGAGAAAAATGCTGCAAATAAATATAACGACTAGTTATAGCTCGCGACCAATCAAAATACCGTGGCAACCAGGGTTTTGGAATCACTTCTCTAGAAGGCCACACATAAATAAATGCACATCAGTGCCTGTTATAATGTGTCATCCTCACTAATATACCCGCAGTTAATGGATATCGGTTTTGACTGCGGAATACCTAGAAAACTGTGCGTCCTGCAAAAAAAAAGTTTTTGAAATTCTCTAAAAGAAGAGAGCGGATATCTCTAAAACGAGGTTTATAGGTTTTGAAATATTTTGGAAACTATTTTCCTAAAGTTCTGAAATTTAGGAAAATGTTATGGAATGTTTCCAAATGCACGACATTTGACTGAAATCAATGGAAAACGTTTTTGAGTGCGAATATCTACAAAAAAAATATCTCCGTCGACATCTTAGACTTTCAAATTCTCTGCAATATGGATGCCGTACAATTTTTAAAATTTTACAATACGTCCGACTTTTTCCCGAAGCTATAATGGAAATCATTTTTGAGTTTCTCCTCGACAGATTCAAATCGAAAAAGATCCGCTCTTGAACAGACTCTTCTTGCTCAATATGGGATTATCTCAACTTCCTATAATATCTACAATGCCGATGTATACGTTGATGTGTTATATGTTCTAACATTTTTGGGGGACACAAAAATCGGAATGCGATGAAAACGAAAACAATTCAGACATCCGAACATATTTATCATGGGATTTAGCGCAATCTGAGATAGACTGGAACAAATTTTATGAAATTTCACGTGAATAAAAAATAAATTTCATCGACGAATGTGATTTGCCACAGGGCAATAAAAGAGAACACAACGGATCGGTAAATCTTTCAGCATAATGATTAACAATAAATTGTCCCTTCCACCCACAAGTGTACAAGAGCGCCCTCCAAAAAGAATCATGTTACCCTCCGATGAAAATATTTCGATGATTATCACGCTCCATTTATTTATTTATAACAATCGTCACCTAATTTCGTTTTCTATTCTCTGATTTATTTTTTTTTATTTCTTTTTAATAACACCCCTTTTACTGGGCCCGGAATACCTATTCTCCACTCGACCGTTTCATTCAAAAATACTTTTTTCCAAAGTTCACACATCTCTAGAATCGTTCGTTCAAAGTTCTATCTGACAGTAGTTGCCCTTTGATGACACATGGCCGGCCTCACAAACACTATCACATGCGCCCCCCTTTTTTTTGGCGAAGAGCTTAATTCAAAAATCCCATAAAAACAAATAAAAGCTTCAACACTTATCGTGGGTGCTTGCAAAACCAACCCCCGTACCAAATTACACTAAACACACACAGACGGCGAGCAACCTTATGGTGCAACGGCAATTTGCCATTATTGCGCCGCACGTATGTACATACATATTATGTCATGCCAAATCGTGTATAAATAGCGCTGCATGTGCATGTATTCACATTGTAATAGCTCGCTGGCAAGTTACACCATCACACAATCATGTGGTCGAATGCTTAAATATTTTGCTGATGCTCCCCTTTGGACAAAGCTAGGCACGAGCCCCACAAGCAGCCAATTCACGTACGCGGTCATGAGGCGCCCTCTTGGTCCCCCGTCACACCCACACACTGACGCGGTGCGCTAGCGCGCTAATCAATCGAACACGGCGCGGTACTTGTGTGTATTAGATTTAGATGTGAAGAAAAATATTTCGCGCTAATGTTAGCTTTGCGTTCGTACGAAAGCACACGCTTTTGCCTTTGATTTGGCCACACCAGCACTCAGTTAGCGCAGTAAAGCTTGGTTGGTGGGGGGACGACTACGTCAAAACCACGTGGTTGTCAGTCACTTTTATCTTGAGCGGTTTTTTCCGTGTAATTCTAGAATTTAATTTCCTACTGCATGCGTAGCATACTATATGGGAACTGGAGGGAGGCATACGGGGATGACATCTAACTGACAAATTAATCCAATACGTCAACTGACGGGACAGACAATGTGGTCCAACATAGATACGAGTATTTACTTTTTTTTTATCTCTTTTCGGCTTTTATCTTTTGGTTTTTGGGTTTTTCTTTTCATTTTAATTTCGTACTTACCCTTGAGGTCTTTTTGGGCATGATGTTGATGACAAATGTGAGTATCTTGTGTGTGCTTGACTGTCTGAATGTATCTAATTCACGTGACTTAAATTAAAGCTACACGACTCCATCAACAAAAACGAACCTCAACGATAAGGCTGTTTTTAGAGAGTATCATGGGTATTATGGTTTGGATATATTACTGGGGGCAAGTGCTGCCAATGGTAGCAAAAGTGGAACGAGGGTTGGGAGAGTAAAAGAATGTTCAAAATTTCGAATAACTACATATGTACACTGAAATTTGTAAGTCAGCATTTGGCGTCAAACACAGAGAGACGGTTGTGAAAAAATGTTCGAAATTATTTGCCAATTTTACAATTTGAATTCCGGATTCGGGCGATAACCAAACACACTTGGTCGTAAAATGTAACCTTAGTCTATTAATATATCGTTTTTATTTCATTCCATAAGCATGTTCTAAGCTCCATCTGTAGGACTGAGAGTAACCAATATAGAAAACAGTTTTTAATACTTTCTGATACTTTATTCTATGTCTAGATTTAACCGCACTATGATTACTTCTCTGCATCATACGTAGTTTGATGACGCACGACACTAAGTTAATCAGTAGCAAACAAATATGTAGTGGCGACGGGATAGCCGATAACCTGCGCTATTTAATAGTAGCCAAATGTGTCCTGAGCAAAGTGTTATCTAAGACAACGACAATTGCCCACGGTGTCGCGGATAAGGCACTAAGCCAGAGTCTGAGAATTGCCAGGGTAGCCCATCCCTGGAATATTAGCAGAGAAGATCAAGAAGGAGGACGTCCAAAAGTCAATCAAAAATAACTTACATCGAAGTGAACAATAATGAATTCTAGTTAAAAAGGTGGAAACTAAAGTGAAAGTAAAGTTGGGATGGGAAGGGATGTTTTGCTTGAATCACCCCCTTGAAGTAGGCAACAATAGTATCACTATTAAACAATTCTAATAGGAATTTCAAAATATAGCCGTCGACGATGCTCCGTCCGGATCCTGAAGGGACGGACTGAAGAAAGAAATGTTGGAGATGGACAAGCAAAAACGTTTTGAGTGAATACCCCAAGTCTGGGGCTATAATGATTGAGAAGAATAGTGCCAAGTTCAAATAGCGCATAAAAATAAAGTGCACCACTGGGTCGCAAATTGCTTAGATTTCAAATTTAAGTGGCATGCAAAAAAAATTCGTTTAAAAGCAGACAAGTAATCCGGAGCATCAATGCAGAAAGATAAACTCACGATTACTTGTGGACAATTCTGAACTCTCAAGTGCAGTTTATACGCGTAGATAATGGAATAGCAGTGCTTTCACTAACCTTCCATGAAATACAGAGATAGTGCCAGAAAGCAATCATGCATACGTTATGCAAATTTTTAGTTTATAGCGCTGATAAACTAGGGTTCCAATACTTCTATTAGATGATATTGCAATTGTCACGCCACGCCACATGATCGAAATATGCAGACCAAGTGACCAGTGTGTACGATGATTATTTATTTTGAATTTTGAGCCTCTTATACCAGATTTATCGTTCTTGGCTTTTCGGCCCAGTTTTCCGCAATTTTTCTGTATCAATTTACATTTAGCATGCAGAATCACATTTAGCACATCTCAAAACAATCTGCATGCCTCTTACATCTACCTGTCTTCCGCAGCGAACTACCTGAGAAAATTCTTAGGTATACCGATCGACTTTGGGTATTACATGCCATAACCTTAAGTCTAGCAATTTTCGTGAAGTTAAGCTTAATATCCTTCATAGAAAACTTTTTTTTTTTTTTTTTTTCAAAAATCCTACCTTAGCTTTCCAACATCCTTCCCGTGGTCGTCGTTGAAGCCTTGCGCTTGTCCCTTTTAAAATTAATAATGAAATCAGCAACCCTCCAGCTTTTGCAGTGATAGCGCCCTATGGGTGAAATTTGACTTACGCTGTTAAAGGTCCTTTCTAATAACTCATTCTTGCTTAAAGTAGTATGTACCGACCGACTGTCGATTGACGGATTGACACCTGCGCTCATGTTCACCTGGTGGCTGAAAGCAAGTGTGTTTCGAAGTCTTAATCTCTTAATTACTGGAGGCTGATTTAAAGAGACCACAGGTTTTTTTTTTGATAAATAAGGTGGCAGTGCAAGTGCTAGAGAACTTGGCCCCCAAAGGGGACCCATTGTGATGGGTCATAGCAGCCCAGAAGATATATTGGGAATATCTCCCATAAATATAGCAATGGTTGTGTCATTAAAACACAAGTGTGGATTGAGACGTACCATGGAGAGACAATCCAAGTCTAGGATACCTATAAGGTAGAAAAGTTATATGTTGGGTCTATTTTAAATATCACACAAATACTATTATTACACCCATTGTTCTCTTCTCTTTTCGGGGTATGAGCAGAGACACTTTAATCTCTTTTCGGTCCGGTCATGCCGTGGTTTATTCAGGTTAGTTTCTTTTTTTTGTTAAAGTTTCTTTTTTCTTTTGTGTTTGAGGAAGAGAGAAGTTACAACTCTAGATCCAAAATCACCGAATGAATTTCGGCCAAGTTTAATGAATTAAAACTAACATTATAGGTACCTATAATGTCCATGAAGAATCGTGGTCGCAAAAATATATTCGAGATAAGGTCAGGTTCTAACAGAAAGAAAAGTGACTTTGTTCATGGCGGCAATCGTGTGTTTATCTGCCTTGAGTAAATGAGTCTTTGATATAGAGTTGCTCCTTAATATTTCATTTAATTTTAAATCGAAATTTAAATGCAACCAAGCGATATGGTTGAAAATGCATTATAATTGTTTCATTAGATCTTATACTTAAACCTTCTATTTGGCAACTTTCGCGGACCGTGTTCAATGTACTTTGCATTACAATAATTAGAGTAGGTTGAAGGTAAATATTTTGGTGCTAACAATGTGCCTCATCTAGCTTCTCTCAGAATCACGGTTACCTCACCATCAGCTCATCAGCATAGTTTTAGTTCTAGTTTTGTAAAAATACTCCTGATGCTTAACATGAACCAGATTCATCTGATAGTATGGTAATTATCTGCTCTAGCAATGGTGGCTTTCTCAGTAATGTGTTGTCAAAAGTCCCAGTAGTCTTAAAATGAGCAGGGTGGTTTTTCTTTTGCCAGGAAAATACTAATCCTGGTCCAGATAGAGGGTATTTGGTGGCAAAATAAATAGCATCCTGCTTGATATCCGAAATGGTTAAAGTTATTGTAAACAAATTTGTCTATAACCCTAAGAAAGAATTGGGAATAGAAAAAGTTATAACCATACACATTTTTATATTACAATTACTTTCCGTCATGCTGGATATACCTATATATGCACTTGTACATATAGTTTAGTTCAAGTAATAGTTACAATAAGTGATGAAGTTATCCCATAATTCCATCCACTCTTATGTATTACACAGGGCTATTATACTGAAACAATCCATTCAATGGTATCATGGGAGACAATTCTTAGGGATATGCTTTCAACTTTGCGATGAGGAAACGAATATTTAGTGCAGACAAGATCATAAGATCCACAAATTCTGGGAAGGAAAAATGCTTTTTTGTTGTAGCTGTTTGTGAAATGTTATGGATTTTAGACAGAGTTATTTTGTATCATGGAGCAGATAGATATATTGCGGCTCGAAGAGCATTAGAAAGCATGAGGCCCAATCTTTTTTGTTTGACTACACACAAGTTGAAGGATACATCAAGCAATATGGAGTAAAAAAAGCAATTAATTGAAGGCAGGAGAGGTTTGTTCATTGAGGTCTAGTAAAATGTTCGCTATAGAAGCTTTTATGTGCGCATTTGAACCCTGCCATGCATATGGAAAGCAATTAATATATGTACATTCAAGTTGAAATAAAAGAGTGACTAACACTTTAACCAACCTATACAAGGGCTGCAGTTAATGACTAGTAATGTAAGACATGTGTGGAAATTTAGAGATCTTGCTAATCGTTTTTTTTTTTTTCATTATATGTAGTCTAGACAGCTTTAGCATGTATTTGTATTTCTTACTTCGATATGCAATTACTTTTCCGTGACTTGAGCTGTCATTCATTAGAATGCATAGTATGTGCTTATGTGAAGTTTACATAATTTCATGGCGTTATTAGGAATAAAATGTGTTGTGGGTAATTATTACGTGTTTCAATAACAAGCCGCAGTTTAGTCTCACTTTAGAGATGATTTTTACTATCTTGTCAGAAAGCAAGACGTAAGTTCTACTCACAATCTTTCTGCTCCTCCAAATCCTCTCCAGTGGCAACACTATCTTATCACTAATCATTTAGCGCTTTTTTAACCCCCCCATTTAGTCCCACAAGTTGTGTTCTGTTCTTTACAAACTTTCCTCTATCCACATGCATAGAAATTCACAAACATTTCCATACCTCCTCCTAGTACCCCTCCCTCCACCAAAGCCATGACTGTGAGTGATAATAGAGTAGAGGCAGTACCTCTACCATTTATACGATTTTTATTTAACTTGGCATTAGACATTTGGCTTCGTCTTATCTCTCCTTTCTCATCTATTTATATTACACCATATATAGGTGCACTCTATTATATCCCAAATAATATATTACATCCTTAATGACAAATGAGGACAAAAAAAACTATCTTCATCCACTTTTGACATTCAAAGATACTCAGATACAAATAAATAGTGCTCTCTTAGGGACACCAAAAATCAACCAACAACAGAGAGAATAGAAATGAAGTGGGAAAAAAGTTCTAATTTAAAAATACCCACAAGAAGGAACCTCCAATGTTTTTTTCCCTCATTAGAACGCTAGAATGGAAAAATATGTGTAGTATCTATCTCTAGCTCGTCGAACGAAAAACACTTTCGGATTAGAAGTATACTATCGCACATCGACCAAACGATCCACCGTCCGACAACGACAACATCAGTGCTGTTCTGCTTCTGTCTGCATGTGTGAATTTTTTGTTTTTAGTTATAGATACAACTAAAAAAAAATAAATAAATATATTCATCGATGTACGAGTATAGTATTAGAGTATCTTTGTATCTGTGAATAAAGTGGTGTGCCGTGAATACACTAAATAACTTATTTCTTTTTTTGCTTTTCCTTCGATTCTTGTTATTTCGTACGTTTTTATGTTTTATTTGTATTTTTTTTTTTATCGTATTTTACTTGAACTTTTGGCTGACAGAAAAGAGCGAAGCACGAGCTCTGTCTAAGTACCTAACAGGCATAGTTGGTTCGTCATCGTCGGATAAGAAGAGCGGGTTTGTGCTTTTTTCAGCGAGCGGGCGCGCATGCTATACTACAAAATTTATTGTGAATATAATTATTAAATAATTTACCGGGCATTAATTTGTAATGGAAAATTAGCATAAATTCGCAAAAAGAAAATAATTTTAATATAAAAATTAAAATTGAGACAACGTGGGCTAACCAACAACGACATCGACAAAGATGTTTATCTTCTGTGTGGTTCTTTGAGAAAAAGCGAAAAAAATTAAAAGAAAATTCAAACGCAAATGCGTAAAATGTCACATCACAGCTAAAAGTGTCACAAAAAAGGATACCTACCTACCCCCAACCCAGTGTGAAGCCAGTGAATCCCAAAGCTTAAGAGATATACTTTTGAAGTTATATTTGTTTTTTTTTTTTTTTTTTCAAACACACTGCCAAAGTGTTAAGCGGGTGATGTTCAGGATGTGGAACAACTAACTCACACCACCTAACCATCAAGAACTAAAAATACACACAAATTCAAAAGGAATCAAATAAGAACTGCAAACAATCGAAAAATTCGTGCTTCTATGCCAACAGGAAGGACTGTAGTACCTTTTAAGTAATTTTCTTCCTCTCGTTGTATACCAAAGATTTTTATATATATTTTGTTTTAAAGTGTATCTGAAAAAGTGCAAACGATATCCTGGTGTGGATAAAAAAAAAACAAAATAATCGACACAATTCCTCTGCTGCCAGAAGCTCTCTTCTCCAATACAAACTAGAAGAAACTACGCACACTCCTCCAATACACTATCTAGTACTATTATCATCATCATCATCATCGTCTATCCATGCATGATATTCTTCTTCGTCTTTTCGCCATGAAATGATTCGTTGTCGGAAGGATGGTGAACGTTTATTTTGTCATATTTTGATTTTTAACTTTGGATAAACATTAACAAACAAAAAAAGTATTTCTACAAGGAAAATCTAAAGGATTCTCCCACACAAAAAGAAACAGAAAAAAAAATTGATTTTCTTTCATTTTAACCGCACGATTCGTCCTGTGTGCAATATTTATATACAAAAAAAAAAAAAAGAGGAACACCAAAGAGGAACAAAAACTACATCCACCTCCACCTTTAAAGTCGAACAAGGATAGCAACTCTATTGCCTACTCTAGCCACACATACGAGTATAGTCAGGACTTCTTGTTCGAAATCACATTGCTCATCGTTCTCGTTTTCGTCCTCCGTCGTCAGGATACAAAACAAAAAAATAAATAAAATTTCCAATTATTAAACAATAAAAAAAAATTATCAAATAGAAGCTCCTAGTTTCGGTGTTCCAGTTTGTATATAAAATATCTAATTAGTGGAAAAAAAAGTATCTACATATAATTGTTTTTTTTTTTTCGGTTCATAGACCCAGTTTTGATGTTGTACACCCTCGAAAACGTAGTGAAAAAAATAAAAAAAACAAAATTTCTTTAATTTAATTTAAAAAGCAAATAAAAATTAATAAAAAAAAAAAAATCGACAGTGGTGCTGTAAATAATACTATTAAATTTAAATAAAAGAAAAACAATCCTAGTGCTAGTGCTGTTAACTGTTGTTAAATACTTAAATTTTTTTCTCGCCTCCTCTCACCATTTCTCGTTTAATAAATTAATTTGTTATTGTTATTGAAGAGCAAAGCTCTGTGCGTGTGCTGTGTTAATAAATACGAAAAAAAAAAAAATAGTTCTTTCAAAGTTGTAAATAAAAATAAAAAAAAACCCTACTCCTACTCCTTAAAACAAACAAAATATAAATAAAAATAAAAACCAGTAATATAGTATTAAATAAATTTGCGGTGCCTTTATTTATAGCAAAAATAAAATAAATCACACATATATTTATATATTAAGAAAAAAAAAAAAAAGTATCTACAACGCTTACAAATAAAAAAAAAATCAATCGTTAATTGTTAAAGTTACACAAAAAAAATAAATAAAAAAAAAAAATACAAGTAAATTGTATTTTTAAGTGAAAAGAGAATACAAAATATTTTTTTGTAATTTTTTGTGATAGAAAGTTTTAACATAAATTGTTTATGAAAAAATGAGTGACAGGGAGCGATCGTCCCCAACTCTGATCGAATCCGGATTAAAAAATTTAATTGGCGGACGGGATAGTAATTATCCATTAATCAGCGGTATTAATGGTAAGTATTTAATAATTTTGTTTTTTTTTTATATATATATTTAATTTTTGTTTGATGCACCATTGTAAATTTATTGCACCTCATTATCATAATATTAAAAATATATATACAACAATAAAACACATAGAAAATTATATATGGATTATTTACTAAGATGATAATTTATCTTTTTTTTTTTTGGCGGGGGGGGGGGGGAAGAGGAAGAGAGTAGAAATTCTTAGAACGCATGCTTTTATTTTTTTTTTTTCGATATCGAAATTCTAAGTTTCTGATAATGCGCAAGGTCTCGAAATTCGTTGAAAGGTTTTTATATTCCCTCGTTTGCCATTCTCATTTATTTATCATATTTTTTTGAATGCACTGTCATTATTATACATGTCAAAACATTGAAGGGCTTAGGTATATTTTCTTAAGGATTGATTAGGTTTCATTTAATTTCTTTGAATGGACACACTGATTAGACTGACAATCAGAGGGGCTTAAGCGAAAACATATCATAATTTTAAAGAATTGATTGAATTTTCCATTAAGCTTGAAACTCGTGAGCATGATATTACGAGTATTTTTTTTGTTGGAAGGTGGCATTGGCATGTGCTTAGTGCTTACTATCAGCAGACTTATCTCCTATCGTCTCTGTCTATGACTGGGCGGTATCAATTTACGTATGAGATGTTTCAGATACAACAGATAAGAGTGTAGTGTCGTCAAGACCATGCGGATGAATGACGGTGTTTAGAGTGAAATGACATAGATGGGTAAATTTAAACTGAAATCTTGAACTATGAATGCGATTAAATTGTGTGATCAGAACTTTTTGAGTGAATAAATGATTAGACGTTCAGTAAACTTGTTTTTTTTTTTAATGCAGTAGAGTATTAGGAAGATGAATATGGTCATTTTAAATGCAAAATTATTGTTTTTTAATGTTGTCAAAGGTAAACACAGACAGGGTTGTAGTTTTGAAGCGATATAGTCCATTGTATGATATCACTTTTTTTAGATTTGATTTAAAAGTCCGTTTATGTTGAAATTTAAATTTAAGGAGTAAACTCCAAGCTATTTGAATTTGAAATTGTTTTATTGGTAATTAATGGTTAGAAGAGAGATGAGGATCCGTAATCCTTGCCACACAGTTAAACGACATTAAACGTGAAATTGAGCGCATAGACAGATTTTTACCTCGAGTGCGACATTCGTAGTGATTGTTTTCTAAAGATAATGGGCGAATTGAAGAAATATTGGTGTTTATATAAAACTAGCCAATCGAGTAATATTAACGATTTAAAGCCTAATATATGGAAAACATTTTAAGACTGATATTTTTTATGACATTTTTTTATTACTCGTATGTGTGACGTGTGCGATCACAACAGAACCGCTCTCTCTTTGATGGAGCTTAAGTCAGCTTAATCGAATATCTCATTACACGCAAATTATATTCAATGATCATAATGGGATTTTGTTCGGTTTTGTTAAGTTTTCTTTAACTCCAGTAGGCATATGGAGAGTGTGGATAAAATGACAGATTTCGTACGGAAATTTGACAGCAATACCTCTAGAGTATAGAGATATATCATTTCATAGCATTTCCAGAATGGTGATCTTGATAGATCTCTGGTATACCGAAAATATGTTTTAAGTATGCAGACAAACCTTCTGATCAAAAAGTACCCGGAAATTTCCATTCAAACAAACCGCGCTTGAGGTATTGTCAATTTTTTTTTTTAGGTTGGTACTCGTACATCTGTCCTTTGTCACTCAAATATCTGTTTGAGCGCCATTTGTCAGGAGTTTGTGCGTGATAGCTTTGTAAACAAGTCAGTGTTTGTTGTGTTCTGCGAATTTGCTGAATTTTTTTTGCAGAAACAGCATCGCATTGATGTCGCTAAAGAAATGCTTTCTTTGGGCCAAAATGTTTTCGATGGCATCATTACCGGTGACGAGACATGGGTCTATATGACATCGAAACTAACCAACAATCATCGGAATTGCGCTTCTCAGACGAGCCAAAACCCAAAAAACCACAACAGAGTCGATCCAAAATCAAGGCTTTGTTGACTGCTTTCTTTGATTGCCGCGGTGTGGTCCACTCCGAATTTCTTTCGCCAGGCCATACAGTAAATAAGGAGTTTTACGTGAGCGTATTAAAGCGTTTGAGGGAAAATGTTCGTCGCAAGAGGCCAGAATTGTGGAGAAACACCTCGTGGTTTCTTCTTGTACGCGACTATTTGATCAAAAACAACGTTCATACCGTTCCACAAGCTCCGTATTCACCTGACATGCCTTCTTGTGACTTTTTCCTATTCTAATAAAACAAGTAATTTCAACGAAAATTTTAGCACAATTGCTGCTTTTTATGTATGTACATGTGTCTGTTAATTTGTTCACATACCTAGAGCAAAAACTACTCAACCAACGGAACAAAATCAGAGATCAGAATTAGATTTAGCTGTGGGTACAACTACATAAGTATATTATCACCTATATAGTTCAAAAACTACTGAAGCAATTTCGATGAAATATTAAGAATGTATGCGCATGTGTGTATATGAAAAGGAATTCGATTTGGCCAATAGATGGCGTATTAAAACAGAAATTACCGAATTCAACGGAAAGTACTAAAAAGGGGAAATAATCCATGATTGGGTGAGCATAAAAAAATACCAAACAGGGATTTTTCCACTTTTTAGGGTTTTTCAAAATCATGTTCTGTGGTTACTTTTAACAAATTTTGCTGGGTGCTGTCAACTGTCAACTGTTCGATTGCTCGTTGCCTCATACATCATACTGCTCTATCTTGAATATATTTCACTTTGCAGGTCAAGCTAAATGAACTATTTCTAATGACTAATTTGATTTGAGGAATCTTTTCGGTTTTACATTCGGTTATCGATTTAATTTTTAAATTTTCTGTTGCACCGGACTGTAGCTTGTAACACCAAGTAAGACTAGCTCTCATCAAATACATACTTACATATGTAGGTACAAGATTCAATAAGGTAAAAAAATGACACAAGAAGAAATAAGAGGTCTGGAGTTTGGTCTAAGCCATTACTTTAGCGTCTGCAGATTATCGATTAAGTTCCGTTCTTCCTTCTTATATGGCTGCTCAAGACAAGGTCTACGTGAAAGATCGTCGGCATTTCTATGATGTTTAGATGCATGATACAAATATTGACCTTCGAGATATGAAAAACTGTATATTCATCGTTATAAATAAATGGTTAGGCCTAAGTGCAACGGAACATCCAAGTTACTACAGGCATGATCCTTGTCGGAAAAAAGTAAAGTAGAAGAGTTCATCAAGTTTGATTTAATTTTTCGAAAAACTTGTTCAAAACAATTGCAGATTCTTTAAACATTTTGGTACGGACAAATAGATACAGCTTATATTTTGGTTGTATCTGGAGCAATTACTTGATCTCTGCCATTGAAGCCTTAAAAAAGCTTCACACGCCGGATCAAAAACTTCAAGGACTATCCTTATTAGCCGTTGCAAGGTCGACATAACTTTCAATTCCAAGATGCGAACGCAGATTTCTTCCCTCGACGACTGATCTTCCATCACTTGCTAGTAGCCAGATTTAGGGTCTGGTCCTTTAGCAAAGGTTATACGAGTAAATGACTTGCATATTCATTGGGCTGGCAGTAACGAAAGGTAAAGCGTAGTATTTCGTTCTTCTCTTTGACTAAGGCTATTTCTTTTTCCAGAATGAACTCGGATGAACAACAATCTTTTTAAAGCATTAGGTTGTAGTGGAAAGTAGCTTGAACTGTGTTTCGCAAGACGTGCAACTATCATTGGGATTAGCACACTGGAAAGGCAGTCGATTTTTCATTTATTTCAGTCATTCTGTTGCTTTTGTTAATGAGTCGAATTGGGAGGCAAAGGCAAAGTGACATTTTGGGAAAATTCGAAAAAACCTAAAAACTTTTTTTCATTCTATAATACTTGGATGCCAAAACCTTACCAAAACGTCATCATTCACCCTCCCATTATTTTTCTGTTTTCAGATTGTAGACTGCTTTAGAAATTTACAGATCACAATATTGTTCTAATAGAAGAGAAAACAAGAAAAAGGGTTTCGTTAAATGAACATAAACATACACACACGCATCCACTGGTGCATTATTGATGGCAATGACTGCAAAACTTATATTTGTGCTTACTATTCCAGTTCTAGAAACAACAGATTAATAAATAATATTTAAAACTCTTCAATTAACGCACTAGTCAGAAAATATAATTATATCTAAATCAGTGCAGCCATTTTGAAGTTAGATGCTTGTACAGTGAAACAAAATGTATTTGAAAACACATAGAAGGTTTCAGAAGCCAACAAAAATGGATTCTGGATTCTAAATTTACTTCTGTTAGCTTCTTCTTTTCATGAAAAATCGATTGATATATAATATGTTGGATTATCGTTAACCTACTCAGTTACTGTAGCGGACAACCACAAAATATGCGTTCTAAAATATTGATATAAGACATCTAATATAAACTGCTTCCTAAGATGCAGAAAATTGTAGTTGTCTTTTGTCAAAAGTATACAAACTGCTCCACATAATCCCCATTCTCTTTCCTTAGCAACTGTTCAATATAATTTTACTTTTTTTTTTCTAATTTAATAACAAAAATATGTCTTCTCCAAATCCCATGTAGACAGGGTGTAGAAAAATGGAAAACTAAAACAGCTTTAATAGCTTCTTAAGAATTGAAAGGGGGGAGTGTAACAATATGCGAAGCCATAAATACCAAATACTACTACATTTCCTTAACATAAGTTGGTAAATGTGTAATAAAACCAACAACAAAAATAATAATAATATTAGCGAATCATCGCGGAAGTGCAAGACATAATTCCCGCGTGGCGAAAAGACATTTAGCCTGTGCCTGTGATTAATGAATGTCATGTTCAAAAATTTAATGTTTTTCTGACAGCAATTAATTTTGCAATTAAGCCGCCTAACTTTGGTGATGAAAGAAGAATTTTTTATGTAAACAAAAATTAGTGTTGGAATGGAATGAGTGACAAGAACTTTTGGCTAGTGGTGGGAGCCATTGTATACAATATATTGGCAACAATATGAATATTCATGTAGAAGTAGAATAGTTGTATACAGAGTAACTTAGTCATTTGGTTTTACATTTTTTCAATGAGGCATATGAGTATTTCATTTGATAGATCAGTAAACAAATTTATTAAGAAACAAATTCTATTGAATCAGCCGCTAGCGTTAGTAACAACCATTTTAGGGATTTTCCCTAGTGCCGGCGCTGATGTTGGTGTTGCTTGACATTGTCTCTAATACTACGCCACTAGAGCCAAATGAGATAAGTACGCAAAAAAGTTGCTATTCATTTCGCATACATTTCCCTATTTGTAAAATTTTCTCATTACTGGTAATGTCAGATGGCAACCTTTCATTGAATTAAATGGAAAACTGTCAAAAAAAGAAAGTATGACATTTGGAGGTCGTTCCTCGTTCAGGCACGGGATCAATGACTTTCCTTGTAGTGTCATTTCTGAAGACTCTGCTGTAATTGTTAAACTATTAAAACAAACGCTAAAAATGTCAGCTTCGCTTGCTTTTATAAATAGACAAGAATACCTCACTTTTGAAAGGAGTAGCAACTGGTCGTCCCAAGTTATACATCATACAACATGTTCTTGTGCTTGCACCTGGAACGCCCTCTTGTTACGTAAACTGTCAACTGAGCTGAGTCACTTAAAATCATCTCATTTTGGACCTAGTGAAAACGAAGTCTAAGTTTCTGGTGCTAATGATGTCGCTTGTGGCTGGTTCAATATGTTTCCCGCTTAAGTTTCTCATTCACAATAATTGTTGTCACGGACAAAGGGATTACCTTTAAGCCCTTTTTAATGGGATAAATGTCGGATTGATATTTTTTTATACCTAAATAAATATAAAATAATACTTATTTCTAACAGGCTTTATCAATTTTGTTGAACTGCAATCACTCTACGCCAATTCTTGTTTTATTACCGTCTACATTTACTGAACTAAATTTCGTTTGTAATAAGCTTTATCTAATTTCGCAATTATTCAGTTTATTACCGGAATAGATTACATTATTCAGATCGTGTCATACGATATTTCATAAGTAGTTAATGGAAACACCAACTGACGTGGCAGATAACGCAAGATATGTACACTACCTATAAAGCGGTAGTCTAGGGCAGTGGTTCTAAGAATTTTAGCTCACAACCGTCTTAGAATCAGTCACGCCGTGTGATTGAATGGAAAAGGGTCTATATACCAAGAGTGAAGTAATAATGAAAAATTATTATTATCATCACTGAAGAGTGATGATAGCGAACGCAAAGATTTGTTCACTCAGCATTTTTTCGCAATGAATACCATTTTATTTCCAATTGGCAAATCGTATTAGTGACAATTTTGTTGATAACAGAACGCCCTACAAAAGAAAGGATATGCTCATAATTCGCTTATACTTCGCAGAACTTTATTCGTCGGGCTGGTTGATCCCAGTCCAACAATAAAATAATTGACCGGAGTTGCATATCAGATCATGAAAAACTCGATTAAGTTCCGACCTGCCCACAGCACTATCTACTACAGATAAATAGTTGGCAGCAATTAAATACTTACAATCGCCAATAATATGCCATAATATAATATGTTGGTGAAGCAATGAAAGGAATCTCAAGATACGATGTGTCTAGGTCACAGGGAAGTTTCAGGCATCTTCAGAGCGGATGAAATGGATAAAAATGGTACATGTCGGGGCCTTTCGCCATTACCATAAAATCGATAACATTCCACATAGATATGTGGAATTGTGTCTTCCTTAGAAATTGTTTTAATTTTTCAGGAAAAGCTTAAGCTATGATTTGGAGCCCTCATGAAGCATTGCGCATAGGCATATTCACCGAATAGTAGGCATACAATGACTTCTGCAGAAGCTGTTATAATACACGTTCTGCTCTATGGAAAATATTTGGCACCGATTTAATTTCTGTACTTATACGAATAGTTAGAATAGCATTGACAAATTTTGGTGTACATTATCACTCCCCAATACTCGTTAAGTGTCCAACTTCTTCTTACCAATGTTCATTATTATGATGATGTTATGCACGCGTTTATTTGAAATGCTTTTATCTGATATTTATCTAAGCCTTAACCTTCGGTCAGTCACTTTGAAAAAACCCAGATTCAATGGGGAAAAACAAAAATGTATCCATCTACTAAACAAAAAAACCCAAGAAGATTAAACTCTAAAAATAATCTCAATAATAGTTTTTTTTTGTATATAAAACACAACTAAAACTATGATGTATACATTTGTAGTATTACGTTTGACAGAAAGCAACCACAGATTGTACTCCGGTACACTCCACCAATTTCAATTTTGTTTGTTTGAAATTGGCTATTTAATTGTTTTTCTAAGGGCTACAGAAGCTCTCGAATGATGTGGAAAGTTTAAATTTCGGGCACTTATAGTAAGAAACAAAGAGAAACTGTGTGGATATTTAGCATCTGCAGTATATAATTTGCTAAGAAATTGCCTTCTACAAAAGCTCTCGGATGACCCTTCTCACACACCATAAGCCCTGGATTATCTAGAAAGCTAAGGCTTTGCACAGTCATTGTATAGAGCAAGGGACAGGACCTAATGCAGCCAGGTAACAATTTTTAACTTCTATCCAAAGAGCTTTACGAGCATACCAAACCAGCGACAGATCACGTTAAACGCAAGATGCTTTTAAGGATTTTTCCACATCACAACAAGGAATCGGACAGATTCGATGCAAGCGTAATGCAAATAAACCAATAAACAAGTTCTTTGATGGTCTTTTTTATACAATTTTTAATAAAAACAAAAACGTGCTCATCTGGTAACACTTTTTTGTAACCTCAACCTGACGTTCCAGCGGTGTGTTTGCCTTACAGCTCATTCGATCAGTTTAAACTCAAGAACCCATGTGTCAATGGTTTTAAACGGCAGGGATGACTTACTAAGAACTGCATCAAACTTTGCTTCGCCTAGCTGTTTTCTTTTCAAGAAATAGTTCACGAATCTTCTTTTCATTTTAGGAAATTCACTAGTAGCGTCCTCCTTTAGAGAACTGTAAGGCATTAACTTCCATTCTTCAAACTATCAAATACTTGATATTTGATAGTTTGAAGAATGGAAGAATATGGCAGATAGACAGTGCTGCCAATACCTATGCCGTATGTCACTTACCTTAAATATCAAATGGCTCTCTTATGGTTCATGTAGATCTCGTTAATGCCTTATACTGATTCTTTACTTGACGTTTGGTAGTTTAAAGAAGGAAATAAAATGGCAGATAATCAGTGCTGTCAATACCTATGTCGTATGTCACTTACCTTAAATATCAAACGACCCTCTTATGGCTCGTATAGATCTCGTTTATGTCGTCATCACTTTTTGTTCAGTTTTCAGTCCATCTCTTTTTAAAATTAAATTAGAACTATTCTTTCCTTTCATTCAACCACATTTACTCAACAAATTATCCTTTGGGGCATACTTACATTACTTACCACTTCAAATACGTGCATCACACGCTAATTACTCCAATTATCTATCATCATCAGTCATTCTAGATATTAATTTTTCAGTATTTATACTTTCACATTACTATTCTTGATCAATTTGTTAACTACACAAATACCTTCACCATCGTTTTAGGTTAATTTCGAAAAAAAAAATCGAACACCACCAGTCTCCAATATTCGAACAAAGGTGCATCAACATGGCGCATGCTCTGTCATTCTGACAAATGCACCCCCATAGAAAAGCTTTTCGAAATGAACAACCTTCAGTCGGTAGTGATGCCGGTAAATTGCCCAGCAAATTAACCCCCTTCTACATCTACACACATAAAATATTTATAAATGTCAAAAAATTATGCTTCAATGATTAGACCGACTGACACACAAATGGAGTCCAATTAACACACATGGTCTGCTCCCCACCACTCCTCCATTCGCATCAAAAGTCCACGAAATGCGACTTTTGAACTGACGGTCCGACGACGACGCCCTGCACAAAGTTGTAAATTACTTGAATTCATAAACAGAAACTGACAACAACAACAACAACAACAACCATGACAAGCGGCAGCTCTTAAATGCTCATTCGAAGAATTTTTCAACTTTTTACCCCCGTCTGTCAAATGAGCGTGGTTGCGGTTATGATGGCTACCAAAGCGCTCAAGCATGTGATCAATTCAATGACGAAACCCCAGCACAGAATACAACTTCACGTATACACCCTTAAGTATTGTGACAGGTATTTCGTATTTCTACGATGTCAATTGGACAAACATTATCGTGTATGGTTAGTAGGTAGGTATACATTTCGCTCTCTTTCTTGACGACACGAATGCCCATTTGGTCGTACAGGGGGGGTGTCTCGTTTCCTTCGAAAAAATATTATTTTGTCTAGATGCCTGCGCCAGTATTTTATCTTGTTCGTGTCATGACTGTATTTGGCAAATGTACAATATGTGATATTATAAAAAAAAAAAAGAAAAAAACAAATAATAATTTCTGACGTTTGTCGGAGAACATAATCATTTCTTGTTTCTCTTTCTCTCTGTTTGGAAAGAGGTGCTATAGCACATTACAATTGAATCGTATAAGTACTGCAAAAATATGTGCTGCACTAGGGGGGATTTTTCGAAATGACCCCCAAAGAACATGTTTAGATGTATCATATTGATATTAGCTATTAGGTGGAGAATATGCAATGTCATTGGCGAGATGTTTATAGTACGACTAGTGCTACGCAGAAATGTCTACAATTCTTGGAATTCAAGTTCTGTGAATTCTCACATTTATGAATCAGTGCGGTTTTTTCTATAAGATAAACGTTGGCTAGAAAATCTGTAATTTATTCAGAAATCAAGTTTTTCGCCTGATTAAATGTGTAAAATAGCCGCTGTTTAGCGTGAATTGATAAACAAGTAGTACATGTATCGAGATATTTACATATGTATCTCTTTCTAGTGACGGCAATCGGGCTTAAGATCAACTTCTCTGTCTTGGTAGAATGAGCCTGTCTGGTTCAATGCAGTTTCTAATTTTTCGATTGATATTTAAATTTACGATCAAGAAGTTTCGAATAAGTTGCCAAAGTCATAATTCCAATGGCACTGTTCTCAACAAGTTTGTACAACTTTGTCCAGCATTTAGGACCTGCTTGCTTTGGTTTTTTCGAAAATGTCTGTTCAATAGATAAGGTGATTCATTCAATTTTACCGGATTTATTCAAAAACTTGATTTTAAATCTCCTGTCAGGATTATCTTCACTGAGAGCATGGGTTGTTGAAAACCAGGCAGTATTGTAACTTTGTGCATTTGCTGGTATATTAATAATTTGTAACCGCTTCCACCGAAGAATTATTAAAAACTTAAAAGCAGGCATATTTATCGTTAAAACTGCTAAGACAAGACCCCGCGACATCAAAGGCCTTGAAATTCTTCTCTACACATCCGACCTTATCGCTTTAAAGGAAGTTCTATTTAGGATATCTAAAAATAGGAACATATGTATAGTTTTTAACTCAAAATTGTTTTACAATTAGAGATAGAAATTCTATGGATCTTGGGGTAAAATAGTGATCGTATTTTAGTTTAATCTCCACCTACTTCTGTACAAACTGGTTCATTTTATACAGACGAGTCTCTGAAATCGGAATCGATTCAGAGGAAATTGGAGTGAAACAGATCTTTGCACTAATTGGGTTGACGATTATTATTCTGATAGAAGTATCAATCATTTACATTTACCCCGATAGCGGAGCCATCAATAAGATGAAGGCAATCAGAAGTGATTTGTGTGGTGTAACTTTGTGACCATGCTGGTCTTTAGGTTCCTGTATGTGTTTCTCTAAACGAAAAGTTATTGCTCTTCTTCGAGCAAATCAAAGACCTCATTTATACCTCCCCAGCCAGCCAACCCAGCTAGGGAATTTGTCATGCGTGAGCATGCAATGGTTTAACTACAACACTACGACTGTCGCATAAAGACAGGCGAAAATCTTACTAGACGCTCTAAGGGAAAACAGAGAAGAAGTATCATTCTATGATTTGCCACTGATTTAATTTTTTTTTTAATGTTAAAAGCTAAATAGAAGAAATTTCGGGTCCCGAGTTGGGCGCCAATTATAGTAAACAAGTCTTAAGGGGAGATTCGGAGTAGTGCAGAGAAGTAACAATCCTCCTTTTTTTTAACGCTGGCAACTGTCAACTTTCAGCTGTCATCTTCTGCTGAAGGTTGGTATGTTTCGCTTAAATGAAATAATTTGAAAAAACTGCTGCCCTATCAGGTTACAGATGTATGTACATTCTGTCAGAAGTCAATTTCTACAACCTCGAATAATTCTCGGGATTATTCATCCCCTTATTTAAAAGTTACATCTACGAGTACAAACACCAAAACGGCTGCCTTTCGTCATACAAATTCCTTCTTAAACATTCAAATATCAAACTTGTGGTCCATATCTTTTCTATAATTGCATCATTAAATAATTGTTTCAATATCTACTTTGTATTCATTTACATGGATGCAACAATTAAATTCATTTTCTAATACTAAATTGAGCATTCTAGAACAGGCTGTCGAGTATTTTTTTGGCACCTACTTGTAACAATAAATTCGCTCAATTACCAAAAAATGTTTTCATTTTCGCTACAAAATGGTGGGCAGGACGAAACTATGTAAAGCTATCTGCAAATCTGGCCAACATAATCTGTCACCAGTCACCAGTCGAAATGATTCGAATGATGAATTTGAGCATGTGACAAAAATTATGTGCGTCAATTTACGGTGCTGGGCAATGCATCTAAATTTTGATGAGGGCCCTCGCGTATTCGTCGAATCGATTGTGTCGAGTGACATTTGTTTGCATGTAAACATATAATTGAGCGTATCCAATTAAAAATTTTAATAATCGACGCCCCTGACAGCAAGAGAGGGCGGGCGCAAGTACTGAAGTGGTACTTAAAGTTAATTTGTTTCAAGAGAATGGCATAGAAACTGGTGCTACTGGCAATGGTGGTGGATTTTCGAGTTTGTTCTGCTTATATCTGCACCCAGAATTCACACAGAACGATGGTGGTGGTGGATGCAAGCGGTTCGCACTTTTATCGTGCTGTGTGAAAAATGAGACCTAATTTGCTGTCGTTGCACTGCACTGCGAGAGAACGAATGTAGTGCACGCATTTGAAAGTACCTACAGATTGTGGACGGCTTTTTTGATTCAGAACTTGTACCTCATTGGGGATACATTGAGTGGGGGCGAGGCGCTGTAACAGGGTGGTACAGATCCCTATCTCTGTCGATTGCAGTGCTTCAATTAAAAGAATTTTCACAAATTGGCGCCAAAAACTGAGAATTGTATGCGAATGCGTTTTTCGGGAGTGCACGCATGTTAAGCAGTGCGCAGTGTAACCAAATAAATTATCTTGATCGTGATTAATTAATGCAAGTGAGAGTACTTTATGCTAACACATGCTAGCATTGACGGTGTAATTAAATGAATGCATTCAGCAAGATGTACAGTAAAGTGTAAAATTATGCGTATCCAACATGAGTTCGGGTGGATAGAATGAAGAATTTCTGTTTACTATTTTACTTCAGGATTGGTTAATTTTTTTTTTGAATTTTTTGCAGTACACTTCCATTGTTTGGAAGATTTTGAGATTTTGTTTAAAATTAGTGGTACTACAGCAGAGAAGAGGATTTCGCATCATACCCGTCTGAACGAGCTGCAGCCTAAAAGACTGCAAAGATTTATTTCAAAACTTCATAATTTGGTGGCGACCCAATCGGGCCGTTTATTTTGCTTCCTCACTACGAGTATGTAATATCATCAGAAAAAAACCTCTTCTAGGTACCCCTATTTTGGCTCTCGGAAAATTATGAGATAGGAAAAGGTAGACACTGGTGTACTCTGGCTTTAGCCATTTGACCAGCCCACAAGAGCGTGGTTCAGTAAATCAAAGTTAAATATGTAATCAGACACAAAACTTATGTAGTCATCACATTACATATATATAAATTTACATGCTAATGATTTATGGAAAATTTTTTTTTAAGTTATTCATCAGCACGATAATTATAGCATGAAGATTCTAAATCAGTGAGTTGAAGTTTTATGACTCGCTTATATGATTCGCTTTTATGAGTCGTTTATATGACTCTTTTAGCAACCAGCACAAATGGAATAACATTTGAAATACAATTTTCTGTATGTGAGGCTTGCCAAGTGGAACTCGCTTCGCTTTATTAAAATCGAAGGGAAAATCACACGTACGCCGTACACAAAGTTCAGGTGATTCTTTGGTTGAATTTTTGGCGCTCCGGTGAACTTATCTTAGCGTTGGCAAAATATATTCATATCACTATGGATCTGTCACCGAATATCGTGACTTTAGACCCAAGATTGTTATCTGATCTGTATTAGTTGTGGGCAAAGTTCCACGAAGGTAAGACAAATATCGCCTAGATCCACTTCCCTCATAGTTTTTAATTTTGTCTGTACGATGTCACGTGTACTCGTAGTGTCCTTAAATTTACCACAGTTGTAGCTATGTCACGACTTTTTACCCTATCGACTATTTAACGCTTTGAAATTCTCTACAAGGTGACAATTTTTTTAAAATTTTTAAAAAATTTAAGGTGCCCGAAGTTAACGAAAATCGTTTTTTAGTGCGAATATTCTTTGGACGGTCCATTCTACGGAAAAAATTATTTCAATTGAAATTTAAGGTTTTAAAATTATTGGGTTTATAACTTAATTCGTGCGGTTTTTTTTTTTTAAGAAAAACATGTACAACAGTATTATTCAAAGTATTGCCCATCTGAAGCTATGACTTTTTCCCATCTTTCTGGCAATTTGTGGATCCCATCCCAAAAGAACTGCGCCGGCTTGGCAGCCAAGAATGAATCAAGCCAATTTTTGATATTCTGCTCTGATGTGAACCGTATTTCAGTGAGGGCGTTCTGCATCGACCGGAACAAATGGTAGTCAGAAGGGGCAACAATCTTCATAGAGTAATGCTTCCAGTTCTTCATCTTCAAACTTTTTTGGCTGCCCAGGACGTTCATCGTCTTCCAAACCAAAATCACCACTTTTAAATCGTGCAAACCACTTTTGGCACGTTCGCTCAGCTAGCGCATGTTCACCATAAACTTCCACCAAAATACGATGACTTTCGGCAGCAGTTTTCTTCATATTAAAGTAATGAAAAAGAACTCCCCGCAAAAACACTTTTTCAGGCACAAAGTTCGACATATTTGAGTGAAAAAAATTATTGTTGTTTACCCTGCAAATGAATGACATATACTGAAATGACGTACAATGACAGTAGCTTTCCAACGCATGTTCCAATGGAATAATAACAATGGAATAATACAAGTTACGCCATCTCTTAGCAAACCGCACGAATTAAGTTATTGACCCAATACCTGCACAATTTTTCATAAATTTTGAGAATTGAAAGTACGTAATCTTCCAAAATGTCTGACTTAACCGTGAAGTTAATGATATTCGGATTTACATAACTGCGAATATTTTGAAATTATTATAATCGAAATTTAAGGTTCTGAAATTGTCTACAAGATGGATGCTGATTGTTTTTTAAGGTTTTCGAATATTGTAGCTAAGCAATCTTCCAAAATATCTGACATTACCTGGAAGTTAATGGAAACTCTTTTTGAGTACGAATATCTCCAAAACTGTGCATCCTGTGAAACAAATTAATACGATCGAAATTTAACGTTTTGAAATTCTCTACAATGTGGCTACTAAAATGAATTTATGTTGCAAAACTTTAATTAACCTTTTTTTCCTGAACTTTAAGTTATTTTTGAACTTTAAAATTAACAAATGAAACGTACTAAATTTGTGTGTTCATTTATACAATTTTCTAAATTCTTCTTTACAATTTTTGAAAACTGTCCCGCCCCCGTTAAAGTCCAAGTTTTAGGAAGCTGGCAATTTTTTTTTTTTTTAAAATGTTCTACACCACTTAGAACTAAGTCCTTTAAGGTTAACCCAGTGATGGAGAGAAAGGAAGGGGTGTAGAATAGAATTAAAGACTGGAGGGGATAGAAAAGAGAATGAGATTTTTGAATCTTTGCAGGTTAAAAGTTTCAGAAAATATGGAGGAAGGCACGTTATTCCACATTCATTTTGAGTGGTTAAAAAACGATCTTCTGAATTTTATGGTACCACGATTAAACTGACAGCCAGGCGGGACACACTTATATATTGAACGGAAGTACCGGTACTAAACATCTAAAGTTCGGGCGGTATTCGAGGGAGAGAATAAGATTACAGATAAACACCGATCAATCGACATGCTTGGCGCTGAACACGATTGAGTAAACTCAAGCATGTGGTGGGAGCTCCCGCCCAAAAATTCGAGCTATATTCAAGTCTCGGACGAATATAAGCTTTATAGATCATTTTCAAGTCTGTGTCTGAGAAATCCAAGGCGTCTTTCATCATCTCTATTTGCATCTGTGATCTGCTGATTACAGTGTGATCTGCTGATTTTTGATCTCAAGTGGATTAATAAAGTGGATCTCTCAATTCTGTCTGCCTGTCTGTCTATCTGTTTGTATGTACGAATGCAACCTAAGCGGCTGGACGGATTTTCTTTAAACTTCATATCTGCGATCTGCGAAGTCACAATTCGGGGAGAAATCGGAATTTTCATTCTAACCCCAAAATTAACGGTACTTTACTAATGGGTGATTTTGAAAAAAAATGATTTTCTCGAAAAATGGTGGATTCATATAACGGTATGAAACATGCAAGGTCATGGCACACCAAGTTTTGGAAAATTGTCAAATATTTTTTTTAATTTAAAGAATTTAAAAAAAATTTTAAATCAAAGGCCTTATATGTATATGTACGTGCGATCCAGTCGTGTGCTTTATTTTTTGTGAAATGTTAACCCCCAGTAGCAAGTGTCATCAGCCGCCACTATATGCGGCCAGGGAAGATGTCATCTGCACTTGATAGTTTCAACAGTTTGAACTTATAGCCTAGTTCCATCGAGAACCAGAAAAATCTGATTAAATAGGATTGATCATGATTCATTTAAAGACATCTCACCTTTTTCATTGGAAATCAAAAGGCTTAAGTAGTAGACTTCCAAAACTGAAAAGATTTAAGTCTTAGAAACTTAATTCATACGAGTATCTATGTACGATGACGAATGAAGAAAATGCATCTATCTCTAAACATTTAAATCGACATTAGAGGTATACATCTGAGAATTGTACACTTTTTCCACACCGCTATTGAGGGACTAATACAAACACATTGCATGCTCACTATAATTCTTAAGATTCTTAAAATTCCTCTATGAATATCAACACTGCCCCAATTAGATCAATCAAAATAGAACACTCACGGCTACAAAATATTTCTTTCCCATTTAGATGATGAATATCCAATTCAAAATGCAAATCCCAATGCATTTGTAAACTAATTTGCTATTCGTCTATCCTAAAAATAGTTTAAAGATACTCGTACATTTTTATTTGAAAACACACCAGACCTTTTTGCTGTACACAAACACACTCATTTGCATGGTTTTCAAAAGACCACTGACATTTGAAATAGTTCAGACCAGGCTACACCCCCCGCCCTCTTGACCATTTTGGAATAGACATTTCCGTAAGAACCATTCGACTAAACCTAATTGAATTTAGAAAAGCGCTTAAGATATTTAAAAATATTATAACAAAATTTGTATGTTTACTTAAAGATTCCACTAGCACCATGGGAACGATGGGATTGCAAATGCATTTAGTGCATTTTATTTTGCCTTGCAGTCTGCTGTGCCATTTTCAATTGTGCAGGGGGTTGACGGAACCGACTTTGCTTTGGCTCCTGTGACGAAAGATTGAATTTCATGTTGAAATACCGATGATTATTTATATCCAACTAAAGGAGTCATAAAATGTCTGAGTATCGTAAAATCGGCAAAATTAAAAGGCTCAATGGCAGCAATACTGAATTTGGTAGCGTAGTAGCGGGGATAAACCTTTTATGGAACTAGATACCAGCGCCATAAACGACAAACTATTTTTTTTTTTTTTATTAGAGAAGGAAAGATAAGTGAATGTGAAATTAGCACGTATTATACAGTAATAGTACTACGGAAAGTAGATACGTAACCGGCTACATTTCCTGGTGATTATTATCAAAATTACCTTATTTACTTAACGTCATGAGGCCGAGAATTAGTTACTTTTTCACCTTATTATGATAGCAATCTATTTTTGCACTATCATTTACATAAGCGTTAAATAAGAGTTAACTAGAAGGGGATGGCTTGTGTTTATACTGAGACTGTGATGATTATGATGAATTTGATTTTGTAATGCTGTCTTTTATGACCTAAAGAAAAAGATGAAACTTGGGGGTGTCCTGCTTAAAAAAATAATTGAAATCAGTGCTCAGGGGTTTAGGAAAGAATACAATATAAGAGAACTATGATTACAAGCTATGCAATGTCAATGCAGAATACATTTAATGACTTTTTACATCCACCAAGGACGTAAAAGCTGTAATGAAATAAAACCTATGAGTTGCAACGACCGTTCTCCATGGTTATCCTGCAAAAGCGATTGAGTTTAGCAGGCTATGCCAAAACTAATTCTGACACGATTTAGGTCATCATTTTCCACCTTCTAGGTTTGTAAGACGTAGCCAAGAAGTCCTCCGCCGTAAGAAGGGTTTATGCACAGCCCTTCATCCTTGCTGATTGTGAAATTTTTTTAAAAGAGATGGTCTACATATTTGAATCCAATTTTTGTGTTGTCTCTAATATGACTAAAGTTACTTTTTTTTTACGGCGCGAGCAACCCCAAAGCTGGGAGACCAAATTATTAGTTAATATCTCTATTACGAGAGCCGGCTAAGCCGATGCCACTAACCATTTGAGGATGCAAGTACTATTCTTAGTACATTCATAGTATGATTATAGTATGATCGACTTTTAGCAGAAGTCAAAACCACATTTCCAGTCGAAGTACTAGGCCAACAGTGTTTACAGCTTTCAGCGAAATATGAACTCTTTCTGCAACTGAAATGTAAAAGGTTGACCTCTACCTGACTATTTCGTCAGCTTACTCTTTTCTTCTTTGCTGTTATGAATCTGCAGCTTACTACGAGAAAATGAAGCACGATCGCATCCACTTTACAGGCTTCGCAGATGCTAAGCCACTAAGTATGACTTAGTATCACTAAGTTGTTCAAAGCGACAGCAATATGGTCGGATTTTTCACAGACTTCCGGGAGCGGCTGTCGCTAAGTTCTGGGCAGTCTTACCACCCACGCTTATGTGCATAGGAAACCCAAAAGTCAGGTTCTGAAAAGTCCTCTCATATATACATATGAGATCTCACTGCCCGTAATCGCACTGTGACCCTGAGAAAGTGGCCTTGGTGCCACTACAGACGCAGCCCCTTTTATCTGTTTCTCATAATATAGTTCATAACCATTAGGATAGCATAAGTCTCAATTTGAAAGAAAGATTCATGTTTCCCTAACTAGAAGCCTAATGCTGTCATTTTCCACAAAGATACCACCATCAAACACTTGCTGGTTTTGGAGGCATTCAAAGCCAATCCTGAAAGCAAGGAAAGTCTACTTTAAATTTGCGAAGTTCTGGTATCACTGCGCCAGACGGCATATCCATAGGATAGGAGTCGAAGGATAAGTGTCGAGCAAGTTCATACAAATTTCATGTAGATATCAAAAATCAGCTAGTTTTAGATAGTGTAGAACCAGGAAGGTTCAACAATGTATGCGGAGTAGATCCAGGCCGCATATCAATGGTAGTCTTGGACACAACATATTTTGACCAGAGAGATCTGAATTTTAGGGTCGGATTGTGACGCCTTTAAGCACAGGTTGATTAAGACCGATAAACTTTCTGCCTTTCGTAAAATAACAAACTTAGTTTTGAGGACATTAACCGAAAGCCTATTTTTAGTGCACAATTCATCCAAGTAGTCTCTAGGAATGATCCGCCAGAAAGTACGCCAACATTATCCGCATATCCTGAGAGCAGACATTGCAACTTTTGAAAGTATTTAGCAGAGAACGCCACCTTTTTGAATCCTATTCAATTTAACAAGATTGTTAGCCCCCTTTTCTGATCAAAAGTTTTATTGCAGGTGGCGTAGAAGGTTATACAGCTTCCTTGACATGTTGTTACTTAATTTTATTTTGTTGTTAAAGAAGGTGAAAATCTCGAAAGATACTATGGGGACTTCAACCCATAGTAGTATGGGATTCTAACCGCACTAAAAACACCTTCGATCTTGACCAATCTAAGGAACATCGACAAATGATTTTTATTTTTTTTATGTATGTAATCGCTTTAGAAAAAATATTATGTTTTTGAACAATTTCTCCGCACAGTTAAATCATAACTCATGTGGCTTAGTTCTATGTACGCAACCTGCGAACATTATTGTGTCGACTTCTATCTTAGGGTTGATGTGTATCTGCAATCTAAGGTTATTCCTGTGTACTTTGCTGCGTTAGCATATGGAACTGTTTAGTTGTTGATAAGAACGGGCAGAGAGCTTATTCTCTTGTTTGTAAAGTTAACGTGGGTAGACTTTGCGTCATTAAGTTTAATACACGATTGTTGCGTCCAATCTATTACTTCATTGACTGCATTCTGTAAGTATTACAGTGTCATCTGCCAAATTGGCTATCATGACGTTGTTATCTAGTGGTATATCCCTTGTGTATAATAAATAAAGAGTTGGTCTAAGAACACTCCCTTGTGGGACACCTGCTATTGTTTTCTTCAATTCTGAGTACTCTTCACCGTACCGTACTTGAAAAAATCTGTCCTCTGTCAGTATCTCATAATATTGTCAAGGTAGGTCCCTATGTAGTTTGAACTCTAAGCCATACCTTGTGAAAGTCTTGCGCTACGTCCAGAAATAATGCAGAGCATACCTTCGAGTGTTTTTCTCTATCACATCGGCAATACGGTGCACTTGGTCTATTGTTGAATGCTTTTTCTTGAGCCCGAATTGATGGTTCGGGAAGTATCGTCTTTCAATAATAAGTAGTTTTTCAAAAATGTTAGATAACATCGGGAGTAACGATATTGGCATAAAGAAAGTAACTTCTGTAAATGGCTTATCTTGTTTCGTTATTAAGACTACTTCAGCGATCTTTCAGTGATAAGGTAAGGCACTAATTAGAAGCTTAAGTTTTATTGTGGCTAGGTCCGGTAGTTTTTTTTTAAATTTGGGCGGTTACACGTTTTGTTCGATATTTTAAGCCTGCACATGCTTCTTATTTCTCTTATAGTGACATAGGGTATTTCTTCGTTATCTGTTTTATCCACAAATTCTAAATTTTCATTCACTAAGTCAGATGGTGGGAAAGGTTTAAAAACACCCGACACAGGTGTTCTGCAAAAGGATCAGTCTTCTGCTTGGGGTTTCCAACCCATTTTCCATCGGGTACCTTCAATAGTGGGTCTTGTAGTTGTTATGTGTTTAATAATAATGCATAAACACCTACCACTGAAAGATAGTACGGGTAGGGTGAAGTCGGGGATACAGGATCAACTGATGAGTAATAGCACTTTAAGGCTTCGTGAAGAACCGAGTTTGTGGACTTTTCATTGAGGTGTACGTGCGAAGATTTGGAATTCGAGTACATTATTGCGAGTTACACTCATTTTTGTGACACCGTTTCAACACATCTACTTATATTTCTATGGCAGTAAAGTAAATTCTTCCCTCTTATCGTCTTGAATAAGAAGGATACCAAGAAGGCATTTCAAATCATCCACTAAGCACGTACAATGGAAATGAAATCCAATACCTTCCAGATTTTTGAAATGTAATTCAAAGCGTCCCCTCAAAAACCTATAAATTTACTCGTATGTGCACATTCTACATCGGTGATTTCAATATGCTTCGACTCCATATTACATTATCACACTTCAAGTTGTGATGAAATATTTAAATTAAGTGTTAATTTTTATTATTTTTTTTATTCGAAAATAAACGAGGGCCTACTCTGGCAACCAGTCCTAAATGTGTCACAAGCTAAATAAAGCATTTCCTCCGAAACTATCTGAAAATATATTTTTACATCAGACAAGTTCTTTTGGGTAATTTCCTCCAACATTGGCTTCACTCGCACTCCCCACTAGCTAACGATTTAAATAAACAAAAGATTGAATTCTACTAAACAATTACCGACGAATAGAAGCAAAGATTTAACACAACTAATTGGAAAATAATTTATATCTACCACTAATTTTCATTGCTCGTCATTAACATCAATTTGCTGTGCGAATTTAATTAATGGCCACTAAATACGAAATTCTTCGAAAACTGTGGGGAAGGGGGCACACACTTTTTTCTCAAGTTTTCATTCAAAATTGACGCAAACAATTTGTGAATTTTTATGAAAATCAAGGTTTCAGTGTCAAAAATTTAAATTTTCTAAATTTTCCCAAAGTTACTCGTACCTACTTCACACGAAAATGCAATTGTCTTTGGTCATAATTTAAATTTTGCTCATTATAAACATATAGATACCTATGTATGTACATGCAACTTCAGCGTTGCATCTAGTATCTATATATATACTCGTAGATACAAATTCAAAGTGAAAACCAATTTAACTTGACACTTGCGCCCTCATGTCCTCCTTGCACTTCTCTTTTTCAGTCTTCCTACAAATGACTTGCGACTGCGACGTCCACAAGGATGGTGGTGGTGGTGGGTGGTGTATGGTCTAGAAATATTGGCATTTAACCAAAAATTGTCTACAAACTATTATTCTTATATTCTGCTTCGTGTTTCTTTTTTGCTTTTAGCATCGCCTTTTGGTTCTTTTTTGGTGGTAGTTTCAATTGGTCATATATTAAGTATAGTATGTACGATTGCACATTTTTATTTTGTATGAATAACTTTGTGAAGCAATGAAGTCTAAAAAGAAAGTGCCATCTATTCAGATACAGGACCGGAATGAGGCGCGGGTGGTATTTCTTTCAGCACTTTTAGTATAAAATGTCAGTCGACGGGGGGGGAGGTTCGTTTTATTTCACCATGTGCCGGTGCATGTGACTTGTTCTTCAGTTGTGAACTGAAAGGATATCATTTGAGTTGATTGGGAGATAAATTTATCGTTTTTGGAATGGTTTGACGAGTGAGTCAGTCAATGGTATTGCGACTTGGAGATACGTGGAAAGGTGGTGAAATGGAATTTATAGCCGCTTGAGTTTGTAGAGAAATTTCGATAGTTATTCCGATTTCTACATGAAACGAAAATTAGTTTTGGTAGCCCTATGTCAGAAGTGTTTACATTTTCTTGGTACATACCAAATACAATATTTTAAATTATGCCTCGTTATTCGGTATTTTTCATCTAAATTCGAGCACTCCAACAGAAGTTAGGACAAACAACATTTAACTTATCTATTTTCATAAGTAGGGACTAATGAACTTCATGAACTTCAGAACTACTTAACCAATTTCAATGAAATTCATTCTGCCATTTAGTATAGTCATCGCCGACGGTTTTGGACTAGTACATAACTCTTTGTACATGAGTCTGAAGTTCAGCACAAATTCCTTGGTTTCTATTCAGTGAGTACCATCGGAATCAGTTGTGATATAGTGATTGTCCAGTAGGTATATATTAAAACTGGAGTTGTCTTACGCTTGAAAGTTGCAATTCATCGTAAATAGAAGATTTCCCTGTGGAATGACACATTTTAAATTCGAGAGAGATTTTCCTATTTTAACTAGCTATCTGCGTTACAGTAACTTGTGTTACAATAACTTGCGTTACATTAACTTGCGTTACAGTAACGGCGTTACCTAAAGATGTTCGATTTCGAGGTTTTGATTAAACTTGATATTACTATGAAAGAGAAACTTGAAAAGTGGGTCTCTCAATTCTGTCTGTCTGTAGCCTAAACGGCTGGACGGATTTTCTTCAAACTTCATACCTAGGGCTGGTGGTTTCATAATTCGAGACAGAATTGGAATTTTCATTCTAACCCCAAAATTAACAATACTTTACTAATGGCCGATTCTGTTAAGAAAAAATCGATTTTCTCGAAAGCGTATTGAGTAGACTTATGCTAACAGATGGCGCAACAAGTTTTTACCAAAAAATGCGTTTAGCGGTATTTTACTTATTAGATATTTTTTTTTTTTAATTTACTATTACTAGGAAAGGGCGATACGCGAAACTGCGATAATCGACTGAGGAAAATAATACCGCTATCTGATGACCAGTGCAGGTTTGTCTCGGGTAAATCAACAACAGATGCAATCCAAAGTATAAGGCTCATAATGGAAAAACATCGTGATTCCTTAAAGGACTTGCATATGGTGTTGGTTGACTTTGAAAAAGCCTTTGATAGACAACCAAGAGATCTCTTATGGGTGGCGCTAAGACAACGAGGAGTTCCAGAAACCTACGTGCGCATGTTCATGGTCATGTATGCAAGGACTAGAGTAAGATGTCCCGCAGGTGTCACCGAAGAGTTCCCAATCAAAGTCGGTGTACACCAGGGAATCGTCCTCAGTCCTTTGCTATTTATTGCAGTCCTTGATTATCTGCTTGAAGGAAAAGTGACGGACAGTAAAGTACATAAGTTATTATTTGCTGACGACGGAGCTATCATAAGTGAAGATCAAACGTCCCTGCAACGAGCACTTGATGTATGGGTGGATGTTTTGGAGGGAAATGGGTACTGTATTAGTTCAAAGAAGACAGAGTATCTGTGCTGCCCGTTCTCTAATCCCCACCTGTCTATTCCAGACATTTACTTGAATGGAAAAGTGCTTCTCAAGTGTGAAAAGTTCAAATATCTGGGATCTATGATCGATAGCGAAGTAACGTGTGATCTCTCAATCATCGCGTAAGCGTAGGGTGGATGAAGTGGCAGGAAATCTCCGCTATCTTCTGTGATCGAAAAATGTCCTCTAAGCTGAAAGGAAGGCTATACACCGCAGTTGTACGTCCGGCGCTCACATACGGTTTACAATGCTGGACAATGTACAAAAAGTATAAGGGCAAATTAACGGCAGCTGAGATGAAGATACTTCGCATGACAGCAGCAGTATCAAAACTTGATAGATTAAGAAGTTCAAAGATTCGACGAAGCCTTCATGTAAAAGAACCCATCGCAAGCAAGATAGAGCTCGACCAGCTCAGTTGGTATTGCCATGTTCAAAGGAGAGATCCTTCGAACCCCGTCAAAAAGGGTTGTGATCCTTCTACTCCGGCAGCACCTCTTACGTTGTTCGTCCCGTCTCCATATATCTATGGAATCCCAAGTGGTACGCCTTCTCTGCAATCTACCAATAAAAACTTATCTGCACTCCTTACGCAAAATTGTAGTTTAAATGTTGGCGCATTAAGGGATCTCTTAAACTGTTCATGTTATAACTCGGCTTTCATGTGATGGCATAGTATCATTTAATGGATGCAGTACGAAGTTGTACTACCACACGACCGTGATCACATACCAATCTGAGGTAGGTTTCTAGTCTCGCCAGAGGCCTACAACGGAATCTCTAAAACGTCAACTGATCGTCAAATGTTCAATTTGATTGGACGTTCTTTGAGCATCAGTGGACAGGTGACAGTTGGTAGGTGACATCTATGACAAGTTCATTGGCGTTACAGAAATCCACAAACTTTTCACCGATACTTACCTTTGTCTTAAGGTCCCCTTCATATTGACGACGTCTCCGTTAGGCATTGAATTGTTGCGGTGCCTAGTTAGTTATAAAAGCTATCTTTTCCACAAGACGGAAACTCGTTAGGGGGGTAACTTTTCATACTCTAGTCCTGAACCTGGTAGTAAATATCATAGCTCCGTGAGATTTCCAGGATATGAAACTTTTGCGTACAGATTCATTCCGAATTCAAGCGTACTTCGGGTTGGCTTCCCAAAATAAAGAATGACAGTGTTAAGCTTTGGAGAATGCCCAATACTAGGCCCAGCCTAGCTTCTCACAGCCACTCGTACTGTGCACCGCACGAATGGTTAGGACTTACAGTTTTATGCCGTTTCCGAAGGTCAATTTTTTGCGATTGATAGAAGCTTTTAATTACGATGTTTACTCTCGGATTGTTGTTAAGTGTTTTGAGATGTAGAGGTGGAGACCGTGAGAAAACATTTCTTTTTCTTGGATGCGAACCTTGAACCTACCGCTCACTGATCACGCACTTTGAGGCTTAACACTACTTCCATCTTTCAGTAAAAGTGCTTAAAATTTAAACACCTTTTGCTTATTATCCCATATAAGCTGCGGCACATGAGTGTTTCCCTCAACCGTCGCGTCGTTTCGAACTGTATATCTATGATAAGATTAGTGGAACATTTTAAGTGTTAATAATTCATTAATGTTTTTTTTTTCCGATGCCACTCATACCCACAACCTCGTCGTATCCACGCCTATGAGTTGTTTTTTTTTTTTGGAATTTCTAGGCATTACGCATTTCGAATCATGTGAGCATATTCCCCCGTTGTCATGACGAGAGATAGCGCGGAAAATATAATTTTTACTTTCGTTATATATTTTTTTTTTTTTATTTTATGAGTGAGGTCTGCCCCTGCAAACTACGCGGGGGCAATTAATTAGGTCTTTTCTGTTGCTTTTTTCCACGTTTTCATTTATTTTATTGTTTCTACTTGCGCACTCACTATGATTCTGGTATTTTTTTAAAAATTTAATTATAACACTCTCTGACGTAGATGTGAAGTTATTTCTGCACGGGTATAGTATTGGCCTGCAGGAAATAGTATTATAGATATTCCTCAATGGGATTCGAATAGGTGTTTCGTATTCGGTAGCGGATCGTAGCGTAAAATTTCGTCAGTTCAAGAAGAATTTGTTTAGATATTTGTATCTGGAGATGATGATTTTTATGTGGATACTTTCTGACGCGCTGCGTGAGAACAAATTTAGTTTTGCTGACGTAGACTTGACGGTGAATAGCGAACAAATCTGAATGACCATTTGGGGGTGGATCTATTTGGATGGATTTTATCTATAGAGTATCAACAATGTGCTCGTGAAAAGTATCAACATATGTATTTAAGATTGATGAAAGGAAATAAATGACAATGAGATGCAATTACTGTCAAGGATGCTGGCAAAAAAATATTTTTTAAATACTAGTATATGTATGTAGCTTTTAGATACTTACCTCAAGTGGTGGTTTTTCTATAGATTTTGTTTGCTTCTCAGAGACTTAGTCATGAAGTGTTAGGTATGGTTCTTAAAAAAAAAAAAACAGGTTTCTATTGCTTTCAGTTGATAAGTATAATTAATTATTATTCTGCTTATTTCGGAAAATCCCACGAAATATCTACCTACTCTGTGAATAGTTTCGCTTCAAAGGTAAGCCGTTTTTAAGAGGGTTCCCATCGACTGTAGATTATTCAGCAATGGTGAGATAATTTCATGTTATCTTTAGTTTCTGCGTCGGGCTATTATAATTTCAGAAAGCCTTCGAAGTCAAGTAATTGTTTAGTGGTTTAGTTCATAATGACCATTTTCACCGTGCAAGTTTAAATTAGGCTACAGTGCTTAAAAGAAATAAATCCAAAGTCCTTGGTTTTGTTGCCTAACTATCTAAGTGAGATAGTGGCTTCCTTTAACTACAAAAAAACTTATTTTTTTTTGAGTAAGATTTGTCCCTATGATTCGGTTTCATTGCTGCTAATCTTTTAACGAATCCAGCTTGAATGTGCGAGTGTACCCGACAGGATTTTCATTTAATTTTTTTCTAAATTAAATTATAAAGGAGTGTAGCATCTTACGAGGGTACTCCCAGAAGTACCCGATCTAACAAAGAAAACACAAACAATTTGGGAACAAATATCTTTATTTCTCTATATAGTCTCCTTTTAGCTTGATGTACTTTTCCCAGCGATGTTCAATAGCTTCGATACCCTGTTCATGTCCAATTTTCAGTCAACATGCGATGTACAGCACTTTTGGAAATTTTAACCATATCTACTAGCTCGGGCACTTTCAGTCGCAGGTCATCCAATACAATTTTGCGGCTTTTTTTTCACCATTTCTGGTTTAGTCATTTGGTAGACCACTGCGATGTTCGTCTTGGCAGCTCAAACTCTCGTTTAATCTCTACCATCCTATAATTTTACTGTTGTAAACGAAGGAGCAGACTTTTCCAGGGTAGAATCTAGCTCCGCTTTTATATTGGTAGGACTGAGGCCTTTTAAGTGAAAGTATTGTATCACATAACAAGGACCAATTTTGTCCACTTTTACAAATTCACTGAGATCCTTCACTATTGTTGGCTGCCGGCCAAATACTAAACAACGTCCCGTCATCAAACTTCAAATTTAAGCTTTATAAGGTTGGTACAATCTACCACAGTCATTTTTTTCAAACAACAGCTACCATCTGTACGTCAGGTCGGGTACTTTTGAGACTAACCTCGTATATTGGCATCCTAAGTGTATAAAAAAAAGTGCATTCGATTCGCATAAAAAAAACATTTTGGGGCTTTTGACTACCCTCTTGAACTGTCGATCCTCATGGTTAATTATAGAATATTTGACAGCTGGTTCTGTTCTTTCTTCTGGAGCACCTTCGGCGTCGGTTCACATTCAGTATTGCGACTTTAAGTCACGACAAAATATCCCTCCCGAATGTGCGCCTTTGAAAGCCGACGGAGCCCCGGCAAAGAGTATGAACAAAAAAATAAGTACCTCTCGTGATACGAGAGAAATTCTACTGGCATTTTACAGTGGGAAATTAGAGTTTCTGACAAAACTTGAAGTTTTCAAAATAAATATGGCGTTGGGTATGACTTTACCCTACCGAACCAATTTTAAGTTACTACCACGTGTAGTTTCTTTGAAATGAACTCTCAACAGAAGTAGTATCTACCACCAAAGATGTTGTAATCTGAAATTACGTATCTCCGCCGAAGGATTGTGTACTTTCGTATGTTATAGCTACTTAAAGCTCTTTGAACAACAGCTTAGGGTACTAGTAGCTTGTTGGCAAATGCATTACTCATCACGGATCACGGCGTTTTCACTTCATCACTTTCCCGCGTGCACGAAAAATCCTCAAACCAATTACAAAAATGTTCTCAAAATCTATTCCCGTCATACAAAATCAGCTCCAAATCAATAGATGGACAAAAGGGGAAACAAACTTGTTCTGAAAACACCTGGTTGATTTGAGAACACACAGAAACCCATCCACTGGTGCAACGGTGTTGGCAGCAAATTCGCACATTCAAATTAAATTAATAAAGAAATCACACATATTAATCAGCTTCATTGGGAATAACTTTTTATCAAAATCACATAATGCGTACATACTCGTAAAAGGAAAATCAGTGGATACTGCTCTTCACAAAGTGGTGTCTACTATAGAAAACACTCTTCAAGTGAAGAAATACACAATGGGTACATTCCTTGACAGTACCGAAGCTATAGTAGACGACAGATTGCGCACGGCCCAAATATATTCGGGTATATGCAGGTGGGTTACACTAATGCTTAGTACCCGCATAATCAACTCCACACTAGGGGGCAAAAGAGGAAGAAAACGAGTCAAGCGGGGCACCCCACAAGGCGGAGTCCTTTCACCACTCTTATGGCTTCTGGTAGTAGACGAGATGTTAGATACATTCAAAGGAATGGTTTCAACGTAGCGGCCTATGTCGATGATGTTGCCATCTTGGTATCCGAAAAGTTCCTCCCGGTACTCAGAGAGAGACTCAATTATGCATTAAAACTAGTGAATAACTGGTCTGGAAGTGAATCCGGAGAAAACAGAGTTAGTGCTATTTACGAGGAGAAGATCGATACCAGAACAATTACCCTCGTATGAATGGTGTCTAGCTGATACCTCAAGTAACTGCAAAATATCTCGGCGTAATATTGGATTCCAAATTAAACTGGAAAGCTAACATTGACAATCGAATCAAGAAGGCTATATGCATGCAGAAGAGCCTTCGGGAAATCTTCGCATTTTTAAGGCTAAAGTGGTACACTGGCTATACACTGCGGTAGTAAGACCCATTTTAACCTATGGTTCGATCGTCTGGTGGAAAACGCTCGAGAAGAAATACCAACTTGAATCGATGAGATCAACACCGACAGCAGCTCTGGAAACAATACTGAATCTTCTTCCACTGGATATATATTGCGGGAACACGGCAGCCAAAACTGCACTAAGCCTAAGGGAAGCCGATCTACGGAAAGCTAAACCCTACGGTCATGTCTCAATTCTAAAACGATAGAATGCATTGAGACTTCAGACGAAAACGGACATCATCCCCATTCCAAACTGTAACCGAAAGTTCTCTATTAAAATTCCTAGCAGGGAGGAATGGGATGAGGGAAGAGTCTGTTTCGAGAACGAACTGGCCATCTTTACCGACGGACCCAAAATGACTGATGGTACTGGTGCCGGCGTCGACTGTGAGTCTCGAAATATACATCGCTCGTTTAGACTTACGGATGGTTGCAGCCGAAATTGCTGCAACAAGCTGTGGGTATGATTATTGAGGAAGATATTTCAGGGCAAATAATCAGCATCTATTAAAGCGTTAGAGTCAACATCACTAAGATCCAAGCTCGTAAAAAACGACTGGATGTTATTTCAGCGGCCAACACGATGACCCTGTGCTGGACGAACTAGCCAGAGAAGGTTAATTTATAAGCCCTTCGCGGTCTTTATCCCTGAAGCTGCAGGGACGTAGGATAAATAGAATCCGTTCATCATCTCCTGTGTGACTGTTTAGCTCTGGCCAGTAAAAGAAGCCATGCTTTTGGCAGATATATCTTTTCAGAGCTGGATGAGCTAGGTAGCATTGAGCTAAGAAAACTCCTGAGATTTATACATTTATCTGAGTGGTTTAGCCTAGCGGTTGAAAATTGAAATTTTTAGATTCCCAGGGTTCTAAATATTGGGCACAATGGACTGTTAGTAGTCTAAGTGAGCTGTTGACAACCCTGTCAACAAGGGCACCCAGTTACCTAACCTAAACTAATCATCTTCAAGATAACGAGCTTAGAGTAGTCATGCTATATAGTTTTGGGCACAATGGACTGTTAGTAGTCTAAGTTAGCTGTTGACAACCCTGTCAACAAGGGCACCCAGTTACCTAACCTAAACTAATCATCTTCAAGATAACGAGCTTAGAGTAGTCATGCTATATAGTTTCATATGTTAGCTGATTAGCAATCTAATTGTAAGTCTGCTAGCATTTCAGTCTCTATAACTACCAAGCTCTTACAAAAAGGATTGTCATGTACAACTTATCCATGGACATTCTCAGAGAAATTCGCTTGTTTTAAGTCAAAGCGTTTACTGTCTTTAAAAATTCATAGAAACAGTTGTATTCAATTTTCTTAGGAACAAAGTGTACATACGTAAACAGTTGTGCAGAATATCATTGAAAAATTATGTCAGTCTATATTTAAGCAGGTAAACGTAAACGTATGCAGTTCCTTTACGGCTTCCTGCTGTTCTTAGATTCCTTAAAGCAACACATATTTCGTACAATGTTTATGGCTTTTACTATAATATTGGAAATGATTCTTCTCTAAGTTTGCCACTAAAATTTATTACAAAAGAAACTTTAAAAAGTTTTAAAAATTTTGTTCAAAGTGCTGGATAAACTTAACAGCTGAAGGAAAAAAATTCTTTATGCACACAAATGCATCTTTACATATTTGGCAAAGGGCTCTAAACCCCAACAAATTATACTTAAATCTTATTCAAATATTTCCACGGTTATTGCTTCAAAACCACGAAATGAGAATATCCTCATGAAGTTGCCCATATCCAAATCACTCTTAACCATGACTCGTTGATTAAGAACTATGTCTTCTTAAGCAGACCACTTCCAATGGATGTCCACTCACAATAATATATACGAGTAAATTTCTTCGCCCAATTTAACGTTTTTGCAATAAAAGAATGCATGATGTGATTTTAATGTTTGGCCCTCATAATAAATTCAAATAACCAAACGTCAACCGCCACCATCTGGATACGTCTAAAAGGAAACAGGTCTTGTGACCTATCATCAACGCATTCACTGTACGCTAGCGGTATGTACTTATATCAAAGATATTTGCATTTGAAATATTGGACTATCGCCAATTTGGAACTATTTTTGAAATTCAATTTATCTCGCAATATGTATACGAGGGATACAGCCGCCCAAACAATTTCAATTGCAGGTAGACATCGTCCATCCGCAGTCGCAAATCTATCTTTACACTTTCCTGCGGTCTTGACAAATCCAAGCAACCTTCATTTTTGCAGGGAGCCGCACATAAATTTTTAATAAATAATTCATAAATCACAACTCGAGTGTGAGGAAGAAAATGTATCTCAAACAAATCAGTGTATTTGTGGAATAGCTATGTGGGGAGATTTTTATTTTTCTCCTATGTAGCTCGGTCAGTTGGTCTAATTTAAATGTCACGATCGAAAAGTAATTTCATCATACACTACACATACATTTGTTAAAGAAAAAAAGAAGAAGCTATATCTATTCGCTTGAATACAGATACAAACCGTACGCCGTGCACTATGTTGGCCGCCGGCAAACACCTTAATTGATTTAATTAACACTGCTCGGACGTACTGTGCACCATCATCAGCAGTCACCATCACTAACAACCAAAACTAGAGACATTCGCGCGGACATATCAAGTCGAGAGTGTCTACTTCTGATCCAATTTTGTTGTTCGGTTCGGTTTCCTCATTTGCAACCCTCTTCCCTGTTCGCCGCACCCCCCTATGTTACATCTTAAAGATTCAATTTTTCACATATCTACACTAATTGGTCCCAAATCGAAAATCTCCTTCTTCACAATTGTTTTTCACCTACTCCACCCGATTTCATCTGCATCTCGTATCTATAAGATACCTACGCACAATACAGTTAAGCGCTTTACTCTGCATACATACGTATTATGTGTATCTATATTCAATTGTTCGAATGAAAAAGAAGAGATTTATTCTATTGCCATTCGATTAACCTCAACCCTTTTGTTTCGTGTCGAGAGGGGCGCTGTGGACGGAAGAAGACGATGGGTAGAACGTGTTGTTTATTGTATCTCTGGGTGTATTTTAAATCTCTGACAAGTACACATACGAGTAGACCAAACCGATATCTATTGTGTTGAGATTTTCTGTGAATCCGATGCAAAAATGCATCTCACTTGATGATGCATGTGTATCAATGGGATTCAATTTAATTGATTTCGAACAATGGTACTGTTGAACAATTTTTCATCGAGATGGGGAAACATAAGTGAATTTCAATTTAGTTACAGTCATGTGCTTCGCGGTAGCTAGATAGCCATGTGCTAAACAAATGTTAGTGAGGAGGTGATTAATACGATTATGTGCACTTATAGATTGAATTCATCAAACTATTGATACAGAGTTAGGTGAACATTATATTGTCAGTTGGAAATGATTTGACTATTTGTGTAGATGAATTTTAGATAGATATTAACAAATTTTATTGGCAAACATAAACTGAAATGGATAGTAAACAGCTAATGAATAATGGAATTTAAGGGGAATCACTTGCGAAAAAGTAGAAGAACATACCTCAAGCTCTTCTAGTGGCGGTAATGGGTTTTTCAACAATCTTTTGTATCTTTTCGGAAATTTTCTTTTTAAACAAGTTGTGAGACAGACCACTAGAGACTATCTTTAAGGTTAGCGAAACCTGCTACAGATGAAATTGAATATTAATTTAAGTCAGGTGCCAAAAGTTTAAGCGAAGTAAAGCTCTGTTTTCACTTATAACTGACCGCACTTGGGCTTCACCCATTAAATACGAGTATTATGTCCCCTTCGCAGTAAGTGACACAAGTTATCCTGTCATGAGTATCGTAAGAAATTTAATCCATGCAGTGGATTACAAAAGTCACTTAAAGCAATTAAAAACTTCGACTCGAAGACTTGTAAGCTGCGGCATACCTCAAGGTGGTATCTTATCCACTCTTCTATGGAATCTGGTGTTTAATAAGTTAGTGGTCGAAATGGAAAGGATGAATAATGTTGTTTTTCTGTCTCGGGGAAGTATACAAATAGTCTAAGAGAGTTTCTTCTTGCTCTCCAAATGGGTCTCAAGTAGTGGTTTAGGAATAAACGCCAATAACACCGAACTGGTGCTATTCACTCGGAAATATAAAGCTCTTCTTATAGACCCTCTAACTATTATTTGTACCAGTCTCACCTTCATTGACTTTTTGGATAGGACACTAAACTGAAAAGCCAATTTACAAGAATGCTTTAAAAAAAAAAGTTGTAGCTTTGTACTCGTATAAAAAGGCCATTGCTAGCAGTTGGGGTATGCAACATTTCAGTTGCGAGGCACATATTAATATATGGCGAGATAGTATCCACCTCTTAGGAAAAGTGCAAAGAATGGCATGTAGTGCACTAAGTACTAATCCGTCTACAGATCTAGATGTAGTGTTTACCCTTTTGCCCCTAGACATTTTCGGCAAACAGTTTTCCACCCAGTACAGCCATCTATCTAAAAGCATTCTCAATGTAGTCCAACTTTCTAGCTGGCCATTCCTCGATTCTTGATCTACACAATTGTACATACGAGAACGCTGACTACAACTGAGTTCTGATTGTAACTTCCGGGCATCAATTCCCGGCAGTAATGAGTGGGAAAATGTTCTCGTTAACGATGGCAGTTCAGTTCATTTCTACACAGACGGTTCCAAAACTGGTAATGGGGTAAGTGGAGGAGTTTTCTCCGAAAAGTTCTATTTGAGCTCCTCCTTCTGTCTCCCAGATTACTGTAGGGTACTACAGGGAGAAATAATGGTGGTCTAACATCAGTCCAGCAAAGTGGCAATAAATTGCTTGGTTTCGTGCTTATTTACTCCAAAGGCCACTCAAGACAGCCGCTTGCCTCTCACAGAGATGGCGGAGAAATTCAACATTCATCTATGCAGAGTGCCAGGCCTTTCCAAAAAACTGCAAGACTGACGAGCCTGGCAGAAAAGACACCACTCTCAGGCAACATCTTAGTATGCCTCTCGCTGCATGCAAACACTTACACATGATGGATGCAATCAGCAAAGTCAACCATAAAGAGGATACTCTGGCGATTTGTCAAGTGTCTGAACTAGAGCCAAAACGATCACAGATTAGCGCCATCATCGGTGTCCTCACGCGATGTAAAGGAGGAAGAAACGATCCACAATTTCCTTTTGCCTGTCCAGCCCTGTCCAAAAGAAGAGTGCTACGTCTCGGGGATCTACTCTTCGATGACTTGGTGAATATTGACATCAGAAACGTTGTCTGCTTGATAAGAAACTTCAGCTTTTTATGTCCAGCCTTTTGGCCATAGTGCCGATTGCACAATGTCTCGTCAGTACACCTATCAGCATGTGGATTTCCTTATTCCCCATAGCAAGTAAGGATTTGATTCTCTCCTCATTTAATTGTGGCCATAGGCTGCGGGATATAACACAATCCCCTCTTGATAACCAAGCATTGTTGGTTCGTTCCCTTGTCCTCAGGTTTATATTCTCTTTCACTATACCAATAGGGATGTCTATTTGGGTGTGTATATGCTCTGCACCTAGCGCTGATCCTTTTCTGGCTAGTTCATCTGCTATCTCAGTCCTTTCCACTATGTCCGGGAGCCCAGCAGAGATTACTGTCCTACCTATTGTCTCACTGTCCAGTGCCTTGATTGCTTCCTGACTGTCCACAAAAATTGTAATCCGAGATACATTTATGTTCTTTGGTAGGATTTTCAACGCTGCTCTATCAATGGCAAAAATTTCAGCTTAAAAGACACTGCTTACATCTGGGAGTCTGTATGAGTCTTTAATCTGTAATGGTTTGCAGAATACTCCTGCTCCGGTTCCTAAAGACCCATCAGTGTAGATTTGGATGTGGTGTTCATTCAACAATGAGATGGTTTCCCATTCTTGCTGAATAAGGGTGGAGTAGTTCTTATTGAAATCCTGATGTCGAATAACATAGTCTGAGTTTATCCTGTGGTCAACAATTCCATAGCTGTGAAGTATGGATGCGTGACCATAGGAACTTTGCTTCCAAAGACCGGACGCCTAAGACGTTTGAGTTCAGAATGGTTCCAAGATATTTAGCTTCATTGGAGAGATTCAAAGGTATTTTTAAGTCTATATTTGTTAACTAATTAACAGCGTTGAGTTCAAGATTATGGATGTCGGTGGTGGTTCCTCTAAACAGCCTTCGCGGGCAGTCCGATGTGATTTGTTGTATTGTCTGCCTTGGAGCACTCAGTCACAAACGGCAGTCACAAACGTTCGAAGAATTTTCACCGCACTTGTAAAGCAAGTCGACATATCGGCCATGGTTGGTGCGTACACGATTTAGCCTAGTCTATAGATAGCGTAGCAGATTCTGACTCGGAACAGAAATAGTTGGGTTTTCAATTACGATACTGTTTGGTGGTACAAAACTTCTCCAGGGTCTCTTCCATTCCTCATCCAGTTGAAATCTCGAATCTTTAAGCATTGCCCCACTCTTCATTGGAGGTTTTCTTGACTTGAGCCGCGGACGTCGATTAAGGAAGTCATTTAGGTCTTCGTATATAGGATGGTTGGTTTAAGAGGGTGTGCTTATGCTCTTCACTTACTGTAAGGAACAGTGCTGTGCTTTGGGAATTATGCGTTGAGAGGATTTAGGTATTATGATCATGGGGAGTATCAACGGGAAACTATATCGTATAGTGATCGGGGAATCGTAGTGTTCGTCTGGGGAACTCCAATATATCCCCGATTCCTTTCTTACTGAGGTGTGTAATATCCGGAATCCTTGGAGATCCCAGAATTTTCAGTCTTAACCTCGCTGTAGCAGGGCAGTGGCAGAGGATGTGTTCTATATCTTCCTCCTCCTCCTCACAGTTGGCACAGATTGTTGTATCAGCTATCCCAAGTCTGAACGAATGTTTGTTGAGATTGATGTGCCCTGTTAAAAGTCGCACCATCAAGCTCTTTCTGCTGTGCTGTTACTCGGTTTTGTTATTACAGATCTAGCCACTTTGCATGTGTCTAGATTTGTCCAGTAGTTATTGAACTCATGTCGTATCTTCTCATTGTTTATTGTTTTTATAGTTGTCAGAGGGACCCCTATTGTATTATCCGGGTTCAGTTCTATGTTGCCCGCCAGTTCGTCTGCCATTTCGTTACCCGGTATACCTTCATGCCCCGGTACCCATGAAAGACGGGCTCTATTGCGTCTGGCGAGTAAGTTCAATTTAGTTCTGCATTCCCTTTGTAATAGGGTTTGTAATCGCACTTATTGCTGCTTTGCTGTCCGAGCAGATGTTGATTTGCCTCCTTTCGCTGGTGTCTTCTGGGAGTATTTTAGTTGCCTTCATAATTGCATAGACTTCTGCTTGGAACACCGATACAAATGGTTCTAGGTGAATAGCAAGTTCAATCGGTGGGTTAGCATTAAAGATGCCAGCCCCTGATTCCCCTGATATGTTAGAGCCGTCTGTAGTAAATAGGAACTCTAGATTTGTGCGTATTTATTAGTACTGGCTAATCAGCTCATTTGAGCGTCATATTAAGTGGTGCAAAGACATGTGGAGAGATCAATAATACATAATTCCAAACATAATGGCGAATATAAGTAGATAATATGATACATAAGTAAGTGAACATATACCTATAGAGTTTGACTCCTCAATTCATGGTATATTGCTACACAGCATTGCAGTAGATTGGCTAGCTTGACGACCTTCGTCTCATCGTTTCAGTATCTGCCCTGCCCCTTCAAAACGTCTGCCATCATTCCTTTTTTTTTATTGCTGAAAGGCGATCTATTTTTATTTTAATTTTGTTTTCGCGAGTCGTGGGGAAATATACGGATCGCATGCAGGAACCTTCATCGCCACTTAAATAACTTACAACAAGATAATGAGTTGCCCTTTAGAAGGCACTACGAAACGCAGTAGTTTTACTTCTCATATACCTGTCTTGTTTCGTAGTATTTCTAACTCAGCTTGCTTATCCACTGACTCACACGGCATGGCTTACTTTTCAGTCACGTTTAGGTTACATCTGTATAGTTGTAGCTACCTAAAATAGCTCCTACATGTGTTTCTACCCCTCCCATCGATGAATAAGTGACCTTTTCTTTAGGAAACAATTCAACAAAGATTTCCGCAAGACAAAATGCTTAACATTGTCAAACATTGTATGTAGCTGTCCACAATCTGTCATCCAAATTTTGTCACGACATTTCACAACGTTGTCGACATTACATTGTTGGATTGGATGTTTCCATTTTCTTAAGAAAATATTAGTTAATTTACTGTATTTATCCTATGAAAACTTGTACCGAAATACTCGTATCTTCCACCTCGGAAACATTTCTGTTTACACAATATTCTCTCGAATTTGTTTTTAAACAATGATTAATAACAAAGTCAAAAAAGACAAACCAGAAGAAAAATATGTATATTCTACCGCAGAATTATTTAAAATATTTTTTTTTAAATTTAATTTTGAGATACTTATTTTGAGGAAATTTTATAAAATTTAATTCTGGGTTTGCCTACTGACCCTGAATTTCAAATCAATGATTCACTTCCGAATGAACTAGATACGTAGAATAAAAATACGTCAAATTTATGTTCCGGCAGGTTTGTTTTCTCTCTCTCATTCGAAAGAAAAAAAAATGTTTAGATACAAAATAGAAAAGATAAATATACAAAAAGTTAAATTTTTCGATTTCATGTTACAGTGTAGGAGTAGACTCCTTGGGAAAACTAAATAAATATTGTATATCATAAAAAATAAATGTTACAAGGTGGGAAAGAATTTCTAAAGAAATTTAATAAAAAAAAAAACAGCCAAGGGATTAGTGATATCCTCTGCAAATAAAATAAAATAAAATAAATAACAAAAAATATGATAGATTTGGGGACTATCTCAATGCTATATTATTTGCTTTAAATTTATTCTCAAACCAAAATAGTTTACCTTGAGTAAGAGAAAGATAAACGTATCCTCAAGGCTACTCCTTTAATGAAAATACCCTTCTAAATTGTCGTATACTCGTACCCACTGAACCATGACATTACTATGAACTGACATTCCTTTAGGTAATAAATTTTGCATTCTCGGTCATCTGTCAAACTAAACTCCACGAGCAATGCAAGCACTGTCCCTATACTTGATTTTTCTTTTTATTATTTCCAAAACATCCACACTATAATAAAGATTTATGTACTGCACTGACAGAATCATTAAACATGAAAGTATCTATAAAGTTAAATTTAATAAAAAAAAAAAAAAAAAAATGTTTAACCATAAAACTCAACAACAACACAACTATTTATCTAATTTATTAAACCATGTGGGTAAAGAAAACAAATATGATTAACGTGCAGTAGTTATAAATTTATGTAAAAGAAAAAAAAAAAAAAAAAAAAACATTAAAAATATTTTCGCAAGTCGTAAACGACATCATAAAAATTTTTAAACAGACGAATATCTACTTAAAAAAAATAATTAAAATAAAAATTAAACTATAAACAGAAACTGTCAAATATTTATTCTTCCATCACGCTCTACACTGCACGTCATTCATCGGAAAAGTATGCCTTTTTTTTTGTGTAATACATATTTTCGAAAATGTCAAAGAAATGTTTTTTTTTTTTTTTTTTTTTTTTTTCTAATAATTCAGTAAACATTTTCGGAATATATTCTAAAATTAAATTTTAACATTAAGCACGGACAACCATTTTTGTTGCTGTAGTTGCCGCCAGTCAGAGCGCCCATAAAAATCATTCCAAGCGTGTGAAACGAACGACAATGACTGTGCTGTCAAAATTTTGAAATTTTTGTGTTTCAATATTTTTTTATATTGTAACAGATTTTTAGTTTAAAATAAAATGTATTTATTGGTTTTGAGCAGAGGTGTGAATGCATCGTTTGTAGGAAATGAGTTTCCCTTATTTTGAGAACAATATTTCGTATCTTTTTTTTTTAAAAAAAAAAAAACAAATCCTCTAATAAATTATTGTTGTAAAAATATAACTTTTAAATAAATTTTTTAATGAAAAATTAAAATTAAGATATTGTCAACAGATAGGTGGGAAATTTAATTTATTCGCCGTGTATACATTGTTGCAGAACAGGGTGATTCTTGATTTAAGAATTTTTTTTTTTTTTTATAAGTTGCACGTGTTAAATGGGATATGAATACCCTTATACTAATTTTTAGAACACGTGCGTTTTGTGGAAAGGCGAAGAGACAGAGAGATAGACAGAGTGGTGCAGTTTGAAACTCAGGTGGTATTAAGTTTCTGTAAACTCCAAGGGTGGCTGTCCAGATAACTGGGGAGTATTTTGTTTGTTTTTCGTTATTGTCGTTGCTTATGATTCACAGTATTTTTTTGCGTCCTCCTGATGTCATCATCACGATCAAGTTGCATTTTAGCCATATGACCACCCTACTGCCAGTGTTATGCCTTCACAGTAGAGTTGACTTAGCTTTCGCAAGTGATCGACTTTTTTATTTATTTCATGCGAAATAAATAGATGATTCTTGACATCAGGACTCGAACCGTGAACAGCGTGACAAGCGATGATGTTACCACTAAGTCGTGTTTTTTTGTAATCGCATATGTCGCTGAAATTGATGAATGCAGGGAAATTCAATAAATTTTACTCACTTTCTCTGTGCAAAATTAAGAGGGGAGTAGTACTAAATGGAGTTAAAATCTCTTGAAAATTTGTTAGCAGTAAGGTTTATACAATAGAAAAAAGTCTAATGACCAGCGTCCTGATATTACCCAATTTAGGAGTGTCTTATTGAGATCTCGCTATCCCGTCGTTGTTAGTAAAACCAGATTTTACAACTAAAGCAAATAAAGGGTGACCAGATAGCAATGATAGTTTTTCCAATTGTTATGTTTCGGCAGCTGTCAAAGTTATCAATGACATCCAGCTGTCAAAATATTCAGTAAGGTTTGCCATTTCATCTTGCATTGTTTGGTGCTTCCCAAACGTGTGAAAATCATAAAAAAAATATGAATCGAAATTCCGGATCAGCTGTAAATACCCAATGTTTATTTCGTCGTGAAGTCGGTCGTCATCATGGCTTCAGTGCGCAGGCAATTCGTCGCACCGTGGAAAAGTTTGAGCATGTTTCGGCAGCTGTCAAAGTTATCAATGACATCCAGCTGTCAAAATATTCAGTAAGGTTTGCCATTTCATCTTGCATTGTTTGGTGCTTCCCAAACGTGTGAAAATCATAAAAAAAATATGAATCGAAATTCCGGATCAGCTGTAAATACCCAATGTTTATTTCGTCGTGAAGTCGGTCGTCATCATGGCTTCAGTGCGCAGGCGATTCGTCGCACCGTGGAAAAGTTTGAGCATGAGTACACTCTTTTGGACCTTAAGCCACCAACCACACAGAGATCGGTGCGAAGTGAAGAAAACATAGCCGCCGTATCGGCCTGTATCGAAGAAGATCCAGAAATGTCGATTCGGGGGGGATTAGCTGAAATGGACATCGCCAGAGAGTCAAGCAGGCTTATTTTGCAGTTGAATTTGGGCCTACATCCGTATGAGATTGTGTTGATGCAACAATTGAAGCCCGACAACCATAGACAATGCCGTGAGTTCGCTAATTGGGCGCTGAAAATGTTGGCCGGAGATCCGGATTTTGGCCAAAAAATCATCTTCTGGGACGAGGCCCATTTTTGGCTCAGCGGCTATGTCAACAAGAAAAATTGCCATTATTGGAGAGACCACAATCCACAAGTGTTCCACAAAGATTGACTGTTTGGTGCGGTTTATGGCACGGCGGCATCATCGGCATATCGAAATGAGGAAGGAGACACCGTTACCGTCCTTGGTGTAGAGCGAAGTTAACCGACTTCTGTGGCCAGAGCTCGACAACATCGATATATCCGAGCTGTGGTTCCAACAAGATGGCGCTACATGCCATACAAGCGACGCAACGCCCGAAGTGGTGAAGGAGAAATTTGGCAACTGGGTCATCTTACGCGAGCGTCCATCAATTGGTCGCCGCGATCATGCGAGGTGACACTCCTCGATTATTTTCTCTGAGGTTACGTCAAGTCCTTAGTCTATACTACAACATTCGAGACGCTATTGCCGGAATAACACCGCACATATGGGACCGAGTCAACAAAAATTGGACCGACTGCTTGAAGCACTGCCAGCGAAGCCGAGGCGGCCGTTATTGTTTTATTTAAATTTTTTTTCCTATCGTTCTTTTCTGGTCACCCTTGATAATATATGACTGACAGCTAATCTTCCTTCATATTGATAAAGTGTTCGGATACGTGAGTTCTCAATTTGGACATGTTGCACTTAAATCTTAAATTGCATTGCTTTATTGCAACTTCCTTTACTATTTTTGACATCTCAAAACCCAAGCCATAATCTGGCTAGCAATTTTAATAGAGATCCTTTTTGAGCAGCTGTAGATACGTTTCTCAATAAAACACGCCTATTGTATCAAACAATTCGCAGTATTTTACCAAAATGCTTGAGTCCCATACTAGCTGTGAGCTATAGCTAGGCATACGTTTACATGTGCTTAGAAGTTTGTTGATATTCAGGACAAAGTTGTATGTGCCTGAAGTACTTTCTCTAACTAGAGACGATAGTTGGATGAACAGTGGCCGGAGAGAAAGTCTGTTCAAAGTCTCGCAATACTCTTGTTCAGAGTAAGAGGTTTTTGACTTATGTGATTACCTCAGAAATTAATAACTTTTTTGATTCAACTTGACCACAGAAAGGCTCAGGCGCGATGATGGGAGGTTGTGAGCCTTGGGTGGCAAGCTCATCTGCAGATTAGCTCAAAATTATAACAAAGCAGAGCTGGTTCTTATTTAAAATCTAGAAAGATATTTATATTGCATTTTCAAAGATTAAATATATCTTTACTTGCATGACAGCGTGAATCATAAATTCCATCACCAAATCCGTATCCAATGTTTAATCTCTCAGTACACCGCGAGTTCTCGAAATGAGAGTCTCCATTCTTCCATACATTGCGTTTCGAAATGAATACTTTGAATGGACAATTTGAGTCTATTTTTGTGAGCATGAAGTCTATGTTACGCATGGTTGGATTCAAATGTAGAGGGAGCGTATTTAGGATCTTCAAATGCATAGATATATTCGTATCACTTAATTTGAAGTAGCATAACATGAAGCTTTATCGTGCATGCTGCGACCAAATTTTCTATTCTTATCCGCATAGATTCGACATTGCTTAGTGCCCTTCAAGATGTACATAAATTTCAAATCAGTTTTTGGTCCAGAGATACTATAACATATTTTACCGCCTTCAGAAACGAAATTTGAATGCCACTATGATTAAAAATTTTCTTTCTTTGATTAGTTGGTGTAGTCTGCAGCATAATATTGGGTTGTGGTGTCTGCATGATAGTACGATACGGCAGGCAATTGTGTATTAAATTTTGCATGAGTAGAGATTTTTCCACGAGATAGCTGATAAAGAGGAGCGCATTCACACGGGTTTTCAATCTACTGATACGCATGGTTTGGATAGTAGAGTTTTATCCATGAAGACTTTGAGTCTGAGATGATAGGAGTGTCTATGAAAACCGATTTCACCCCAGCAGATTTATGACTCCAAAGATGATAAGTTTGGATCCCCAGGGATGTAGAAAAAAGTATTTGGATTCAGTTTATGTAGCTGTGGTATGAAAAAGATTTTGATTGATGTAATTATTTTATTTTATGGGTTTGAGGATTTTGTTGCGCACTCGGGGAAGATATGAAACTTTATTGGAGACCAAACTAATGTTCAAAAATATGCAAAAATCTATAATCGTGGAACAACGAATATGTCAACTCGAAGGTCAGTTACGAATTAATAATACTAACAGTAGAAGTTGGGCGAAGCTTGCCAGGTTAATTCAAGTCATAAATGCCATATATATGGTTTAGATGAGTCTTAGAGTCCTAAATTATTGCGTACATTACTGAAATATTGCTAAAACATTAATGAGTCAATTTGGTCTATTTGCATTATACGAGCGAGTATTATTGTGCCCGCCAGCCAGGTAAGCTTAAGTTTTCTACATAAAAATTAACCGAAGTTGATTAAAAAAATTATTTATTAGAACGTCATTGCGCCATCTATAAGTGAACCTTGCGGCCTACTTTAAATTTAAATTATTGTTTCAGAAAAATGTATACCGTGTCACCCAGTATGCCTCAGACTTATTACATTCTTGTTTATATCTGTTGGATATATTTTTATAGCTTGCATTCCGCAATTAAAAATAAATAAATATCTCTTGTTGCGAATGTTGTTTTCATTTTTATTTTCGTATATTTCTATTTCGTATTAATGATCGTTTAAGTAGGCAGTTGCAGACTTGAAGGCTGTTTTTGAGGTGTTGGCGACGTTCACTTGACGGATTTCTAGATTGATTTCCACTGCATTTAGAGATTTGTTCTTTGATTTAAATTTACGTAGAATATTCTCTGTTTTATGCAAACTTTGGTGAGTGAGAGTAAATTCTCAAATCTATTTGGAAAATGCGTTTATATTTTTCTTATTTATCCACTATTGTAGTTACTTTCAGACAGATTTGCGAAACCGTGTCAAAAGGCCGTTTAAAATGCACTAAATAGCCACACCTTTATGCCCTTGAAACGAGAAGTATCTTATAATCTTTCGCCATTCACATATCGTCTCTAAATGATTCTCAACTCATTTACCTCACCCCCTTGGCATGACCCTGCATTTTGTGTTCCACATTTTAGAATGTAGAACAATACCCAGCATGACTACAAGAAGAAAACTAGGCAATGACTCTGGCGGCTGGCACTACTAGTATTTATTTACATTGTACTACCCCAAAGCGAGAAAAAATATTGTAAGCTTTTAATAAATTCCATCCGCCGTTTAATGTTAATCACACGGCATATGCCGGCGATGGCTATTGCCAACAAGATTTATCCGGTTTATAGTATCTTCCTACATTTACGATGCAATTTCAAGATTTTAGATACTTAGTAGTAGTAGTAGTTTTATTTACTCAAAAATAAATAGAAAAATGCCCACTAACTACAAAACCCGTAAACCAAAACAATGATGGATTACTGAATATTGAAAAAAAAAATATTAAAACGCCTCTGGGCAATTAAGAGAAAAAAGTTAAAAGCGAACAAAATCCCCAAAATAAATAAACATTCTACACGTTCCTTCTCTTCTTACCATAGATACAAAAACAATTTACCTACATCCACAAATACACAGCAAATATCTTTTCTAAATTGTCGCCAGTTGTTAGATGAGAGAACGATGAGTGATGTTAGCGGAGGATTATGGGGAAGGCTAAAAAAAATATCACAAAAAAAAAAAAAAAAAAGATTTCAATCAACACTGCATTGTTTGGTGTATCTGTTAGTTTTAGTTATTTTTGCACGACCAATTTACGAATGTACGAGTATCTGTATAAAATAAACTAAAACCAACAGCAGAATAGGAACCGCAGATCGCATAGAATTAACTATGCGTAAATCTAACAACAATCACGAGGCATTAGTCTACATTTTCACGTTAATTGATCTCGAACAGCGGAGTCACGAAACACAGAACATGTGCACATTCTGCTTTAAAATCGGCAAACATGTGACCGAAAATATGCTTGTTTTGGTTTTAATTTAATTTAATGTATTTTCTGTTTGCGAAGATGACTCTTTTCAACTGGGAATAGATGCATATTTTCATGATGGGTAATTTATGACTTGCCACAGGTGGGGTAGGGGGATTTTTGAGAAAATTTTGACCTTGACAAGATGAGAATATTTTTGTAGTGTATTCTGGTGATATTGGGGATATAACCATAGGCCCAGGACTCAAATTGAGGTGGAACGGGATAACATTTTCTTTCAGAATTAACTTATTTTGTTTTACAATATTTTTACATAAAATTTGGATAGTAGACATTCCTGACACAAAACTGGCATTCTATAACTCCAATAGGTACTTAAACTATCTCAGAAGCATGAGCAAATATTAATAAATACTATCACTAGCAAATGCCGTCAAATATTTTGAAACTTTAATTATGTCAGCAAATATGTAGTTAGTCTAAAAAATAGCCAGTTGGTCCCTTGCTGAAAACAGGGCTGGCTACCACTTTGTGGGGATGGTGGTTATCAAGTAGAGGCCAGTTGGGCTCAGTATGAAGATTTGAGCAACCATGGATTGCCAGAATGAAAATTATACAGCAGGTTGGATGCAACCTCCTATACCTATATAGATGGGAGATGGTGTGGGAAGTAGGGCTAGAATTATCTTGCCACTGACATGGTGATTGACGAGATTCTTAGATACTGATCGAAGTTAAGTAGCTTCGAAGTGATGATCTATGCTGATGATGCTCTTATTAAAATCTTGCAGAAATATTAAAATCTTCCAACATCGTTCATTTTTTGGACGCAGGAATATACAAATCTTCTAAAGGCACTGACCATGTCGTACCAACAGCCCGCCTTCTTCTTCTTCTTTATAAGCGAGCCTCGTATCAATCACCACCCCACATTTTTGATGGTTTATTTTGATGATACAACTATTATGGCCACCTACTCTAAGTTCTTTCTGAGGCTGGTTAGCGCTGCTGTCACCATTTGTTCAGAAAATGTAAGCCTGACTTATAACAATCACCGCCTGACTATTTAAATAGCCTCGTTGCAAATGCCCTGTACTTTCTCCAAGAATTTTATAACTACCACAACCTCTACGACTTCAAATCTCAAAATGTCATTTTTTTTTCTACAAAACTGGTCCTAGCACAAACCCTTGGGGAACTCCACCAGATATGAGCTATTGTAGTAGTCCATCATCAGGGTCGGATAACAGCAGCCTTCTCTCAAATGGATTCGAATAAGTATCAAGGCAACTTCACCGTCCTAAGGGAACATTTTTGACGTTCAATACTACAATGGTATGATGATAAGCTTCTTTCATAGTTGTAGCTAACCTTCTTATGACGTCTACTGTTGAGCGAACTTTTTGGAACTCGTACTGTGCCTTTGAACTGTTCTATAATTATACTATTCTGTAGACACTATACGATGTGTTTATAGTTCCTTAAAGGAGTTTGTGTTGGAAGTTCGTAACTCAGTGGCAGTATACTGGTGGTCGACAAGTATACGACAATTTGCTGTTGTTTACCTGACCATCGATACGTTGTAAGTCCTGGCCTCTGGTTAGTGATGTGGGGACATCACATCTTGACTTGATGATTTCTTGCTTATGTCCTTCGGCTATATTTAAATCAGGATAGCCGGGTGGGCACTAGCACTTGCTCACGAAAGTTAGTTACTGCGTACTGCTGGTGACACTAAATACCTTTCCAACATTTCAATCGATGAGCGACTTTTTATTTAGGTGTCTCTTGTCTACAATGATAAGAATATCACGGACTGAAGAAAGCTAATTTTTCTCTCTCCCTCCGTTAGGGGCCCTTAAGGGTAGAATCTTTGCTCATTTTCTTGCAGATGCTGGTAATAGATGGCGAGGGTTGCAGAACTGTGTCATATCCAGGCAGATGCGGCCCAAGTATAACTGGCGCAGAACACAAGAGCTACTAAACAGAAACCGGGCAGATATTGCTAGAGTTTTGGCAATTAGCACTGGCCATTGGCCCATATGGATCTACGCAGCCAGACTGGGAATTACTTTTAATGCACTTTGTCGTAGCTGCAATATGGCCAACGAGCCTAAAACAATCCTTCACTTCCTTTGTAAGTGTCCGGCCCTGAGTATGGTCAGACACCGTACACTTGGCAGACACCTTTTTGATAATATTAGGAGTTAGCGGAGACAAGCATCGGGAACTTTATCAGTTTCCTCAATGCCACGGGGTGGATTTAAATAATCCTTTCTCTCCTTTCCCACAAGTCCGACGTCAGTTTTTACAACAAATTAGGTCACTTGAGTTATGGTATTAAAACGGCGCCTTTGCGCTAATTATGTTTCAGCATAGTATGCTGTCACAACCACACCTACCTACCTACCTACTTACCTCTCTCCCTCCACTTATCTGAATCCGGGACAATATTCAATAGAACCAATATTTGTTCGAACCTGTTCAGTAGCTAGAGTATTAAAATATCTCCCTTTGTCTTAAAGAGGTGTTGTTCTACCCGGGCCAAAGGGCGAAAAAACTCCCCCTTTAAACTACCGACCAATAGCTTTGACGTCAGTGATATCCAAGGTTATGCAGAGCATTGTTAAGCACCACTTTATGAACTGTCTTGAAAGAAACCATCTCCTCAATTGTCGCTTGTAGGGTTTCCGACAGACCTACCTATCCGAAAAATGGAACCAGTGCAGTTATGATCAAGCTTTCAAAAGAGTGTTACATAGTTCCCTAGATAACAAGGACAGTTGTCAATTATTACAGGTTGTATTGGGTGAAAGTACTTCTAAACTATTCTCGAGTATATGCGGTGTTCCCCAGGGCTCAGTACTCTCTCCGTCATTCTTCTGATTTATTTCGTTACTTGCATTCCGATTCATTCCTGCTCTTGACTTTGTTTATTCACTAACGACACCAAATCATTGAATCTGATGCAATTCGAGTGCAAACAACTGAATTGTGGCTTGTCAATTTCTTGCATGTATCGTAGCCCAGACCTTCGATGGAACCAGCAGATCAGTGTAAAGGTGTAATCGGTTTTTTACTTCTGCGAACTTGGCCACAATCTATAAAGCTTACATATGTTCGTCTGGAGCTTGAATGTAACTCCCTTGTTTTGGGGGAGAGCTAACGTCGAAGGCTTGAGTTTACTAACCGTGTTCGGTGACAAGTTTTCACTCCATCACTGGATTTCACAAACCTCAAAGAATATAGTTCTAAATGGTGCAGAAAATTAAAAAAAAAAAAACATATTTCATTGTTTAATAACCCAGTTTCACAGAATTAAGTTATAGTTCCTTCCTTATATTTTAACATTATTCAAATATTAAATGTAAAGTTCACCATTCTACCGTAATCTGACGCCAATTACAAAATATATGCTACCCTTCTACATTTCATATCGTAAAATTGTGCCTACCCACTTTCTACTCCTTTTTTAAGAATATGACCAGTTTCTGGCTAGATGCATGATTATAATTATAAAATCATGCGTAAGACCCATATCCATTCCTAAACTCATATCACCTAACCGAATTCTCTATATCCCCACCCATCACTTCATATAAAATTAAATTTAATGTAAATCGCATTTGAAACCTTATAGCCATATTAACTCTTAAAATGTATTATATTCCAAATACCATTCTATATCAGGCAATCTTTGAAAATCAGTATTTTGACGGAGCCTTCGACGACGTAGCCATTAAAATTACGTACACACATTTATGAGATCCTTAAAGTGAATAATGTCCTCGCATTAATTTTATTCTTATTTATCGTAATGGGAAAAACAAATTTCCAAAAAGTTGACAAACCTTTATGTAGCTATTTACCGTACGAGTAAAGCAGGATATTTCTACTTGCCGGCAAAATAAATTCAAAACTTTGTATCATAATTTTAATGTGCAAAGGGTAAAGCGAAATTGCTTTGCGGTCCCGCAAGTCACGGCAATAAAAATCGGTTTTCATGGGATCATTTTATGTACCCTTAAACTGCCAAATTTTATTGATTTTGCAATAAGCGGTTGGCATGTACGAATTGAAACGGTCTCCTCTCATATGCATCTAATAGTCTTCGTGGAGGAAGTTGGTTTCTTTGAGTATTCAAGGAAATATTGCATGGAATTTCTGCGAGTGCCAGTAGAAGGGAGATTGGTTAAGTTTCAGTAGTCACAATGGAAACACAATTATAACGAAGAACATTTTGTGAGAATTTTATTTTTGGGAATCGACACAGACCTGCCTCTGTCAAATAAGCCAGTAAAGTAGCTTACTTCCCGCTACCAAAAAGAAAAATAACCAGTGGCGGTAGTAGAGATCCTTGTTAGAAACCACTTTCATTTTACGTTACTAGTGTATCTACCTCAAAGCATTGAGCTCTCAATTGTTTGAGCTCTTGTTTTAGGAACGTGATATAAGATAGGATAAAGAGGTGACCATGTTCCATACCGAAGTAGACTGTTTCTAGTATACGTTGGAGTATCAACATGGTTGGCAATTTCTTGCCAGCCAGACTAAACCAAACTAGGTATGTGACTGACTTTGTGCTCATACACAGTGCCACCTGTGACAAGGCGCTTGATGTTGCAGCTGTGTGTGTAAATAAGGTGCAGGGGTGCAAGAGCACCTACAAGCATTATATCCATAGATCTATTATGCTCCCCTGATCTGGGGCTCTATCCAAATTGCTCCAGGTCAAATGCCTTAATGAACCTGAATATCTCGCGTAGATAGAGCGATGTTAGATCTCTTCAGGGTTAGTCTTCTCCTTTGTGGATCAATGCTCACATTCCTTGAGGTTTTCTCAAAATGCCTTCAAAATCTATTTCCAGTTTTCTCTATACCCAGTTTGTGCAGCAATGGACCTTCTTTTTCATTTAACACCCCTTGACATTTATGTTAACTCAGCTATTCGCCTTAAAGCTACTTCATAGTGGTATATGGCCAAGCCTCCATCTTAAACAAGTTTTAATATCTTCTCTGAAGATATTGACTACACCATAACCACGTTAAATTTTGACAAAAACTTCCAAGTTACCATCCCTTCCAGAGCATTCTGGGAAGAAGGTGGTTTTACGGAAGATAAGTCGGTGCATTTCTATACCGACAGTTCAAAAATTAACGACGGGGTGGGTGGTGGTGTGTTTTCTGACAGGCTGAATTTAAACCTCTCTTTTCGTCTCCCAAACCACTGTAGCGTGTTCCAGGCGGAGATAATGGCAATAAGGGATAGAAATGGCGGAGCAGTTTAATATTCACCTAATTTGGGTACCGGGGCATAGGGATATTCCAGGGAACTTACCAGACATGGAACAACAATACCCATCCTTCCAGGCAAAAGTTCACTGGGTATGTCTATCGCTACATGCAAACTTAAATTAAAGCTGGATGCTATTGAAAAGACAAATTCTAGGTGGACAAGGCCTAGCGACAAAACAGATTTGGCCTAAGCTGGATGTGAAACGCTCTAAGAAATTGATTTCTTTCAATAGAAAGCATATCAGCGCTGTTATAGGTGTCATAACTGGACACTGTCTAATAGGCAAGCATGCAACGAGGCTTGGCATCTGCTCAAACGATTTCTGCAGAAGCTGCATGGACGAGGAAGAGGAATAGACTATTCTTCACCTTCTTCGCACCTGGCCAGCTCTCTCCCAAAGAAGGAAACTCCACTTAGGACCTTCTGTTTCAAGGACCTAAATGATCTGAATAATATAGACGTTAGGGACCTTCTACGCTTCATCAGAAGCTCCAAATGTAGTGTCACAATGGACTTATATATTACTGGTCTAAGTGTGTTGACTTTCTGCTGACAGCCATATCAACATACTCGTAACTTAACCTATAACCAGTTTCCTGAGATGTCATAGTGGTCACATGATACCATGTTTGTGCATATTTCGATCTATTTTCTTATTTTTCATAATCTAAAGGCAGTTTCACTGTCTTGAAAATTGGGTCTGACATATCTTCCAACCCGAAAGAATACGGTCGTTCCAGTTTGTTTGCATGAATATCGCTGATGGTTTTTTTTTTTTTTTTTATAATTTGCACGTGTTAAAGGGGATATGAATACCCTTATACTAATTTTTACAACACGTGCATTTTTGTGAAAAGGAAGAGACAGAGAGAAAGACAGAGTGGTGTGATTTGAAACTCAGGTGGTATTAAGTTTTCTGTAAACTCCAAGGGTGGCTGTCCAGATAACTGGGGAGTATTTTGTTTTGTTTTCGCTATTATTGTCGTTGCTTATGATTCACAGTATTTTTTTCCGCCCTGATGTCATCATCACGATCAAGTTGCATTTTGGCCATATGACCACCCTAGAGTTGTCTTAGCTTTCGCAAGTGATTTATTTCATGTGGAATAAATAGATGATTCTTGTCATCAGGATTCGAACCGTGAATCAACAACGTGACAAGCGATGATGTTACCACTACACCACGGCCACCCCCACCCTGGTTCCGTAGGACTTTTCTGGTTAGCAATCCATTGGAATAATATGAGCAAAAGTTGATGCTACCTTTTCTAGCACGTCTCCTTTTAAGAGCTTCCTATGAAGCTTAGCTTAAGTTAGGTCCGAGTGGCCGAATTTTTCAAAATTCAAAAAAATGTAAAGTACACAACGTCAAACTGAAAATCGTTTTGAGTGCAAATATCTAGCAAGCGGTACATAAAAGTTTATTGCAGTGAAATTCTAAGCTTCGCAATCATCTACAAGATGATTTCCTAGTTTTTAAAAATTCTCGAAAGTCGAAGCAATTTTCACCCAAAAATAATTGGAAATTGTTTTTGAGTGCAAATACCTTGAAAACAGTGCGTCTTGCAATTATTAAAAAATTTTGAACTTTTAGGTTTTGAAAGTGGTTACCAAAAAGTTGATGAACTCGTTTGTCAATAAAAATTAGAATGGACTTTAGTACTACAAAACTTGTACCAATTTAATCTTTCTGAACTTATTTATCTTTTTTAAACATTAAAGTAAACAGATTGAACATTATATGATATATATTTGAAAATCCGTTTATATTTTCGACTTTAGGGATGGTATTTCTATCAGTTACAATTCACTCTTTTTCCGGGAAAGTGAACCTCCAATACCTTATGTCATGAGCCGCCACTGAGCGAGATATTCCTTCTTTTGTAGAGTCGGTAATATTGTGCTATGACATTACCTAGTTTGGCAGCGTATAGTCAGTATTTTCTGGAATGAACTCTGTATCTTTGAGAATATTGGAGAGAGGCCCACATCTGCTGCCCAAAAATATTTAGAAGTATCAGATGATGCGTTTAGAGCAACCGAAGGGGTGGGGATCTGTGAGCCCCTATAATGCATAGACAGCCTGATCTGATGATAGTTGCAGGGTACAGTTTTGTTAAAGACAGTTCACCAGATGATCAGACCTGATGACAGATGCATAAACCTAATGTGTTATTCAATGTTGCATACCCCACTAACTTCGTGTGAATTTTTCCCTGTAGAGCTTAAGGGCTTTGACATATTCCACATGAGAGGCGAAGATCTCTTCTTAAAGCTGAACTTATTTGGATGGAGGCATAGCTTCTTTTATTAAATTTTGACGGTCTTGCTACTACATCCTCTTTCAGAGAAGAAATATTAAATGGACCATCCAAGGACACCTCATCGGTGATATGATTAGAAAATAGAAAGTCATTATTATTCCCCATAAATAAAACAAGAATAAGAAATGTATCCAGTTTCAGTGCGAATTATAAATCAAAATCTAATTTCACTTTTCTTTTAAATTTTGTTTGCGCCAATCAAAAAATTCCTTCGAATTAAAACAAACAAATCGTTCCCACCTGTTCCACCTACTTTGAGTTCTTTTATTTCCCATGAGAGCCAAAATGCACTCATCCATCCATCTATCAGCTGCGATGCATTCCAACGCATGTGGTTTTCATTAAAGTATATCTTTTCAATGAATGAACTACATACTCAGGTCCACTCAGAGAGTGCAAACGGGCTTCAACTCTACAATTAAATGTACATATCTGCAGAGACCATAATAACACAACGCATCAAACGCATACTTGTAAACGTGCCAAAAATATTCTTTTATACATACATATATATATTTTTTTTCTTTTTCTTAAAATTTCCACAAAGTCAACATAAATAAGAATTGAAATACATTTTGAAGACAAACAAAAAGATACAGCAGATACATTTTCTCCGTCTTTATAGTTGAACCAATAATAATATTCGTTCGTAAAAGTGATTTAAGACATTCGAAGTGCCATTGGAAAAGACCGATCACCCGCCCCAAAAAGGTTTCCGAAGGTCGCTCTATGATAGATAGAAAGATACTCTCATATCCTATATACATACAGCACAGGCAATCCATAAGAATAGCAAAATGCTTTTGTCACTTTGTAGTCGTTTTCAATGAGAGCTCAAGTTATTTCTATATTCATTGTGTACATACGCACATTCAAAATGTCTCCAATTAGAAGAAGAGGAAAAGCAAAAGAACAAAAAAAAAAAAAAGAGCCTATTTGGTCCTGAAGAAGAGCAACCTTCTATTTTTAAAAGCATTTTCGACGAAGCGTAGCTGTAGCTGGCAAAATTTATTTCATGCCCTGCCCATTAGAAACAATGTAATTGCTTAAATCATTGATACGTGTTGGTGGGGTAGTTTGAAATGATCGGTGGCATGGGGGCACATGCATGTGCCCGAGACGGAGGGGTGGTTTGGTGTAACCAGCATGACATCTTTTTGACATTCATAAATGTCAGTTTTGAATGAAATGTTCGAAGGGAAATACATACGCATAAATCAATTTTAAATGTTTTTCTTTTCCTAGGTTTAAAAATAAAAATCGATATGGGATAGGATCTGTACATTAGTGGCATACATTTTAGAAATTTATTTTTATTCTTTTTGAAAGTAATATGGAGGGGAGAGAATTTGAAATGAAACTTTACCTACAGATTTTAAGAGGCCTATATGTGACTATATGTGAATTCCACCTTCAAGGAATTAAGTGGGAAACATATGTACAACACGCATATGTAAACCCACGAATCATATCATCCAACACATAATAAGCCCAGCGTCGATTCGTTAAATGTTCGTTCACTTTTGCAAACATGAGCGAACATAAGAGAAAGCGGTCTCAGTCGCTCATTTCATATGTAAATCTGACAGTTGTCAAGTTTGTTATGAAAATTTCCGGAAAAAAAATGTCGGACTACAAAATTGTGCTTATAGTGTTCGCAAAAATAGGTGCCCTTTCGATAAAAGAGATGCCTTTTATTTCAATAAAATGAAAAAAAAAGAAAGGGCATAGGATGATTTTTCAAAAGAAACGGGCAGATTGATTTGACAGATAGGTATGCAGGCAAAAGTGTTATGGTCATCGGTTGGAATTGACAGAACATAGGGAAGTATTTCGTTCAATTATGACATTAGCTTATGTTTCCCAATGTTGATTATGGTTAAGCCTTTAGGCAGTTCCTCATTGCGTGTGGTAGCCACATATGCGCATATGTTTTTTTTTTTTTTTGTGTGCTAATACTAGTTCTTAATGTTGTTGAGCACGCTATAGTGCAAAGCCTACACAGGTCACTTGAATAGATTTAAGCCAGTCTCAACCTGCAGATGCCATTAATCATGAAAACTATTCTAGTACACCTCTGAGAATTTCGGCCATTTTGGTCCCCCAGTTGTTTGTTTGACAGTCGCCCGTATCGGTCTATGTCCGCGATTTTGTTGTAAAAATGGAAAAAATCGTATATCGTGCCGGAATTAAATTCTTGTATTTAAAAGGCAATACGCTAGCGGAAATTAAAGCCGAGTGCTTCATGGCGAAAACATGAATTTAAACTTAGGCTGATACCAGCTTGGTTAATGATGATGGATGGCCATCAACTGCTACCCACCGATAATTATCCAAGTTAGATGTCTGTACAGGAGCCAGTGTCTACTGTGCGACTGTCCTGTACTAGTCCTTAAAAGAAGAACACCTGTTGACAGCAACTTCTTCTCAGGACTGGATAATTTGCAAAATATAGAGCTTATTAAACTCCTGAAATTCATTCATTTAGTATCTGTGTGGTTTAACTAGCGGTGGATAAGATTGTAGGTTCCCAGGGTTTTAAACAAATTGGGCTCAATGGATTCTAAGTGTTCTAAGTGAGTCGTCGACAAATCGTTTGTATGGACAACCATTTACTTAATCTAACCTAACCGATAATATTGTAATATGCGAGCTACGGCTCGAGTAGATAAAACGTTATTCTGTGAGATTATTTCTTTATTTTCTAGTCTATAGAACACTTTATCTTAATTCACAAATCCAAACTAATTACTTCTTCTTGTTAACTCTCAACTTTCAATTTATCACAAAATTACAACTTCGGCTATTATCAATTTTCCAATCTCTTCGTATGGTTCAAAACCCAACTGCCTTGCCTCGATCGCCATCTGTCCTTATATAGTCGCATTTCTGATAGCCAGAAACTTCTAGCAAATTCTTCGACCACTGGAACAAGAAAATTCTGATGTAATAATTCCAAGCTGACAGCTGCAGTCAATAATATCTTGCGGTTATAATTCTCTCTTAATTCCGTGACGTCGTCTTAGACATAATTCGTCTCTTAGTGTGGACACGAACCTTGAATGAAAAGACACTTCGGAATGCGTTGCATCTTTTTGGGCGTAGTTATTATGCTACATTATGTTACAATATCGAAAAAATTCACCAAATGATATTGGATGACCATCAAATCGAATCAGGTTTATATATAACGTTATAGTGCCTGTTTAGGCTCACCTGGGCCGTTTTTTTTTTTTAAGTGTTTTTTTTTTATAAACGATTCGTCTTTCTATCGATAGTGAGAATAAATATTCGGAAGTTCGGCAGAAATAAGATGGCGAACGGTATGTGTCTAAGTATTTCCAAAACTGACGTAGGTATCAAAATCAAAACAATTCTCCTGTAATTTTTTTCGGTTCAGCAGTTTCACAGATAAGGTAAGGTGTGTATACCCTTTTTTCGTAGTTTTACATTTTACTTTTACTCTAACCTAGAAAACAAAATGTTTATTTAGAAGTGTCTGCGAGCTAGTAAAGCTAAACACTGGTCCAAATTTCAAACTTCTGTGTCTAGCGGTTCAAAAGTTATAAGACTGTGAGAAACAGAAGGACATTCGGATGGTCAGGCAACTGACTCTCACTATACTGGTTCAGTTTTTACTTTTAAGTACCGGAACTCTGAAAAGCTAAATTTTTCCGAAAAGATACTTACCATGAGTTATGTAATCTGTAATGCGGTTCATTCATAAAACTAACGCTGCAGAGTTATAAAATAAAAACTTTTTTAATTGCTGTTAATAAGTCGATTGAATTGGTTACAGCATTTCATTGTGCCGTAAACACGAAGTCAGCTTATTGCATTAGTAGAACAAATTGCCTTAACCACTTATATGGCACTTTGGTATGTGGCAAATTGCTACTACAACTTTTAATGTGGTGATGCATCTGGTAACAGATTAGATTTGCAAACCTGTAAAAGAAGTTAGTTGAAACTTGCGGGAGATCGCATTTTGTTTTTTGGCCAAATTTGATTTGGCCTAAGCTGGATCGTTGTTTAGAATGACATCTAGCTTCAATTTATGTAGCTATTGGTATACCCAGTGAACTTGTGTCCGGTAGAATTACAATTCCTTGGAATGTCCCTGTGCCCCGGCACCCAACATAGGTGAATATTGCACTGCTCCGCCATCTCTATAAGATAAGATCGGCATAAACATATCCGTCAATCGGTCTTAAGAATGAAAGTTGTCAGTATGCGGTCCTTCTAAGAAGCAACACTATTCGTCCCCTGAAAAGCGAAAAATCTCGTCTTATCTTTTCTGAAATTATTTCTCGTATACACAGCTCCATAGGTGATTGAATTCTGGCAGGATGTCGGTTAGATACGAAAACGAATAGCACGCGGCTATTAGGTTATACTTAGCCACATGACAATTGGTTTTACTTCGCAAAGGGATGGCGGAGCGAGAAACGATTTAAAGCTAGACAACAGATAAATACAAGATTTCTCAGACTGACCACACGCAGATGGGGCATGCTCATATCGTGCTCCTACGGTAGCAGCAGAAGAATAGAACTCTTCTATCTAAATAAAAACGTTTTTTCAGGTGCTGCGCAATGAAAACATGGAAGTGGATCGGACCTATTTGGTCAAGGAATGTCCAGGTTTAAGCAGGATCAGAGAAGCAACCATCGAGAATACTCTTCAATGTTTTATTCTGGGCTTACATACTTAGACTAGTCATTTTAGATACAGGCAAGAGAATTTGTGCACATATTCTCCTAAGCCTTGTCATTAAAATTGTATACCATTTCGGAAAACAGCACCAGAATACGGTTTTTGGCTATTTTCTTGGAAGTCATATACATAAATGTTCACACAAGAAAATTATCTATGATTTTTGAACCAAAAATGTTCATCGCATCGGGCACAAAAGTACATGTTACTTTATCCTAATTTTTTGGGAAGCTACCGAAAGCTGAAACCTTGCACAATCACAGCACAGTCTAAGGTGCAGATCGTAATAGAGCCAATCATGTGATTTTCAAAACACATGGTGTTTCAGGGAATATTTGTCAAAATCCTTAAAAATGATTTTCTAGCGTGCATTTGAATACATATATCTACACCTTACGGAAGCCCACTTATATTTCAGACTACGAAGTATAATTTTGTGAAGATGGCTTTTCGAATTTGGTTTAAGAATCTCTTTCATACAGTTTTCAAGTGTGTATTTGCTTTCACTTTCAACGCCACTCGAATGACCTAGTAAGTTGAAGCTTTGCACACTTAAAAGGTAACCTTCTTTATATTCCCATAGGAGACAGATTATCAATTTTGAAAAATATAGACTTTTACAAAGAACATTTTTTGTATCTATTTACAAAGATTAAATGTTGCACACATAAAGTATGTATACGAGTATACCCTGGAACAGAAGCTTATGAAGATGGATTTTCGTTTTTCAAAATACAGGATGCTACAAAGAACATTTCTACTATCTCTTTAATACAACGTTTCAATGATAGTTTTGTACACCTATAGTTCTATTTTGGCTTCTATCTTAGAAAAGGTTATAAATAGGTACATACATATGTACTATCTTCAGCAATTTTGATGGAGACATTGTAATGAAAGTTAACTAGAATTTGCTTCAATGCAAGACTCTTCTTATAGGATTAATGTACAGCTTTTCTATGACAGCTCCTGTCGTTTTACTACCTAATCAAAATAGTTAAGCTGAAACCCAAGCACGCCTTTGCCTTGGTTTTAAAGATTTTGTGTTGTACAAACTTAATCCAAAAAAAAAAAGATTTTTTTCTCACTATCGCTTTTATTTGATATGTAGCATTATGGGGTGGAAAAACTGTTTTTATAATTTGTTTTCCTAATTATTTACGGTTCGTGACATTATTTATTTCAAGGTTGGAATTTCACATCACTGCCATATGACATCTGTCAAATCCATCTGTCATCCATACTGACAGATAATTAGTTAGCCTTGCAATTTTACAATATGGATCGCTTAACCACCGCCATAGACCATAGAATGTGCAGAGCATGCGTAAAAAATTCCAGCACGCTAGGTCTACGGAATTAACAATAAAATTGACATATGAGTAGTAATGGACAGACATACACCATCTTGAATCTATTAATCTTCCATTTTATACCATTCTGGTACGGATTACCAGACCTTAAATAAAATATCGAGAAATTAATTCGTGAAAAGAAATTAAATTCAATTTTGTATTTAACCAGTTCCATGTACAATATTATAAAAAAAGGAGAGGTGTGGACAAAAATATCTGCTGCATCTGGTCTATTAGTCAATTGTCCGTTTTATTATTTTTTTCTAAATTTTTATGATTTTGTATACATTTCAATTCACAGACTGCTTTAACCTTCAACTCCAGCTTTAGCTTCACTATTGTTCTGGTGGTATCTCCTCTACATATCAAATGTCACCAAAATCACTGGATTGATGGGTTAGTGTTAGTCCCTGTTTTCATTCATAAACAACAAAACGCAAATCCTTGCTACTACGATCTCTCAAAAATTTTCATAGAGAATATGTCAGCGTCCTTTCCTTCACTACACTCAGATTTTAATTTATTTTTTCAGTCAATTAGTACGCTGGGAAAAATTTATTCGATATCAAAAACATCGAAATGGGAAGAATTAGCTCTCAAGTCTCATTTAAACAAGCTGAAAACATTACATTGAGGGGTAAGTTGGCCAGATTTTCAAAAAAAAAAAAACAAAATTATTAAAGCAGTGTTAGCGAAAGAACAGTGCAGTGTTGTCGTTTCGATTTATCAAGACGTAAAAGTTGTTTTTGAGACGTGAAATATCTGCGGTAAATTATATTATTAACATTGGTTACGCTTCTGAATCGCTTATGCAGGATTGAATTGGTAGGCACGCGTTAAATTTTTCGGAGTTCAAGCGCAACGTCATTAACGCCAAAATCATTCTTTGACAGTTTTCATTAAATTTTTGGCAAAATTTAAAGCGGAGTATACACTTAAATAATGTGTATTAAAACCTTTTTCTGGTGCTACAGACGTTCGCAATTTGTGTTGCTTATGCGTATCTGCATACTATGTTCGATTTTGGGCGATTTTTGAATTAACAGAGTGTGGCTTTCTCTCCCTTCAAATGTCTATTATCGATGTAAATGACCGTCGCGCATTCAAATTTCATTCTATGAGGTAAGACTTCATGAAAATATAATCGCCAAAACAACTAAGGGCTGATGCCCTTCACCCACCCTCACCAATCATTAAGTAATCCATTCCAATGCTTCCAAATTTCTCTCTTTTTTCTAATTTAAATGAAAAGCCCATTCTCTGAACTGGATGAAATTGCTTATATCAAGTAATTCTTAATCGACACCATGAGCCATCCCTTTTAATGAGAGTGAGTTTCGAACTCATTAGTTTGTAATTTTCATTATTTTAATTAAATAGTGACACCATCCACTATGTATACTATCATGATATCGAATTGTTGTGTTAATTGTGGTTATACGAGAGATATTCTGAACCGTGCGCTTGAAATTGATTACTCAACTTGAACAACAAATTTTAATCTTTAATTGGAGCTACATTAAGGCACAACATAAAAATAATGTGGCTTGTCAACTGTATGCACCATTTTCATTCAATTTTTGGAATTTTAAGTTTTTTTTTTTAATTTAAATATTAAATTTCAAAAGTCCGCGATTCTGTAGAAAAAAAAAAAATTGTATACATAATGTGTGTACTCGTACAAGAGAATGTATCTCAATGTGCCAACTTGTGGTAACAAAAACAAATTTCACCATTCAATTGGCAAATTCAAAAAATTCTCCTTTCATTGTGAAGATAAATATTTTATGAATAGTTTTGCGAAAATTGTTTACTTTTCTTTTTTTGAAATGGAAAATTCATGACAGATATGTCGCAAGTTGGTATGTGAGACTTTTTGTGGATTAGTGGATTGATAGATGATTTTGAATTTGAAGTAAATGAGATTGTTACTTTGACAGAGAATTTTAAAAAGATACTCGTGCATATGTATCTATTTGAAATGAAAATAAATGAGTAAAGAAATTTGAAAATATCTGAAATAAGTAAAATATCGTCGAATATTTTTAGCCAGTTTTTTACAAGCTTCATTGGGGCTAAAGTGTTTTTTATTTGCAAACTTTTAAACCATTGTCTTATTATCTATCTACCAGTATATCCAAGAACACATATTTTGTGGTTCTCTGCTATAACAAGTAAGCAGGTTAACTATACTCCAATTTATTGTACATCAATTGAATTGTGATGAAAAGAAAAAGCTTGATTGTAGATTGAAGAACGAGGAGGGAGCGGCCACAGTGATGTCCCCTAATTAAAGCTCATCGACGATGCCTGATTTAGTGATGAATCCGGGTATGTCTGTGGGTGCGTTGGCAGATATTTCTTCTGGTTTGAGGTAGAAGTTACCTAGGAAACGATGACGTGTTTTGATAAGACAGTCACAGTGGCAAAGTAAGTGTTCTGCTGATTCTTCGTCCTCTTTGCACATTCTGCATACGTCGTTCTTAGGTGGGAAACATTTGGCAAGAATTTTTCGGCTTTCAGTTTCAATCCAGTAATGATGCGCTTTTTCTTTGAGAATGTTTTTAATACTGCTTTTTGCAGTGCTGTTAGGTATTCCGCAGAATGGTCCTGGCATCATGAAACTTGATGTGGATCCTTTTCTAGCTAGTTCATCAGCTTTTTCATTACCTTCATAACCGCTGTGGCCTGGTACCCAAATGAGATGCATTCTGTTTGTTCCGGTCATTGTTATGAGCAGTTGAAGGCAATCCAATATTAGTTTTGAGGTGATTTCATATGCCTTAATTGCAAGCAACGCGGCTTTGCTATCTGAGAGAATATAAATGTTCTTGTTGGTTATAGATCTGTTTATGTTCTCCCGGATACACAGCTCTATTGCATGTATTTTGGCTTGAAATACTGAGCTACTTTTATCCATACTTGCGTATAGGAGAGTATTCGTGCTCAGTCCATATACTCCGGCCCCCAATTCTTTCATCTGTTTTGGACCCATCTGTGTACCATACATGAGAATCTCTAGTAAATGTAAGTTTATTCTGTTCCCAGTTACTTCTACCTGGAAATGTAACCTTAAAGTTGTGGCTGAAGTTGAATTTTGGAAGTCATTTATCTGTTGTACTTATTTCAAGTAGTTTATTCTTTTTTTCTTTCTTGTACAAAGTCAGAATGAGTAGATCCTGTATTTTGTTCATCCTTTGTGATGAGCATGTAGGCATTAACCATAGATTCTTTCATGAAAGATGAAGTGGTGGTAGATTTAGGATGACTTCTAGCGCTGCCGTGGGAGTAGTTCTCATGACTCCTGTAGCAGACACACAAGGTAGTCTTTGTAATTTATTGAGCCTGTCTTGTGTGGACCTTTGTTTTGTTTTTTGCCACAATACGGTATGTGACAATAGGTCTGGCTGTATACATCCATAGAGTCATTTTGGGATTTAGTCCCCAGTTCTGCTGGTCCACAGGGAGACTCTGGCTTTGTCTATGGCTTTATTAAGATGAGAATTCCATGTGAGTTTTCATTCAGGGTTATCCCAAGGAATGTGGCTTCTTTTGAGAATTCTATTGTTTCACCAAAGAGTGTGGGTTTTTTGAGCCTATCGAGCTTTCTTCTCTTAGTGAAAGCAATTATGGTTCTTTTCTTGGGATTGACATTTAAGCCAACTTTCCTGCACCAGCCTGCAACTAGGCTTAATGCCCTCTGGAGGCGATCCGAGATTGTTTCTTCGAATTTACCTCTGATTAGGATAGCAATGTCATCTGCGTACTCTTGGACATAAAAGCCAAAGAGAAGAAGCTAAAGGAAGTAAATTTGGGATACAGAATCCAATTTTGTTGGCTTCAGAACCCATTTATGTTCTTTGGAATATATTTCGTTTTACTTTGTATGCATCTAACTTGAAAATGGCTGCGTTGATTTGAATACATTTTAATTTTCTGATTAATTGTTAATTTCCGGAGAGGTTTAGATGTATTAATCTATGATTCCTAGAACCGAAGTAGTAATCACAAATGTAAGTTAAGGGTGTTTCTCTTTTGGAGTCATAGTACTTTCTGTAGAGATAACTGTTAAACCAGCTGTCAAATTTGACAGATGTATATGGCATTTGTATTCAGTATACTTTGGCAAATCTTCATGGAAGACCACAAGCTTAAGTGTCGTGGAAATTTATTTCTGTTTGTCAAACTTTATAGAGCGCTTCCTCCATTTTTTGGTGCACGTAATCATCATCGTTTCTTATTTTATTTTTTTTCAAAAGTGCGGCCAGAGCGCGCGTTATGGTTAATGGTGATTGTTACTGGACCATGCTCAATAAATATTTCTTTCAAAATATGGATCACATTGATCCGGATGAGATTTGTGTTCAGCAGGATCGCGCTACGTGCCATACAAGAACTCAAACCATCGATTTATTAAAATCACAATTTGGCGAGAAGGTGGACCTGTCAATTTGCCTCCGAGATCATGCGATTTGACACCTCTCGACTATTTTCTTTAGAGCATTGGTTTATGCAGATAAACCAGCAACTATTGTCCACTTGGAAACCAATATTGTGATTGCTATTCACAATGTATAGATCGATTTGCTCGAAAAGTGGTCAAAACTTGGATGAAATTTGTAAAACGTGGTCGAGATGTATTCGAACATTAAATGCCAAACATTTTGCAATCAAATAAAATAGAAACATGGTCGTGTAATCGATTTGTGTGTGTTTAATTTCAATTTAAAGTTCTCACGCTAAAAAAACACCCTGTACAAGCAATCGCGTGTCATCGCACCAGTGGATGAGTGCTTGCATGTTTATGTTCATTTAACAGAATTGTTTTTTTTTTTTATTTAAACAATAGAGGCCACGGGAGAATGCCTGATGTCTTTTTGTTTTGCAATAAATTGCTTAAATTACTTACATACTTCATTGGCACTATAACCTTATGCAAGTATCTACTGGCCTTAACAACGGCTAACTCTTCTTCAATTTTTTTCTGAAACGTTGAGACAACCTCGACCTTATTAGTTGTTTGGTTGAGATGGGGAAATTTCCTTTTTTTCTCGTTTATTTATCCACTTATGCTATAACATATTTAATTGTTAAAAATAAACTTAAAACTGCAGGAATAATTATGTCTTAAAATAAATGACCTCAATTGGCCAGCCTTACTTAGCCTAAGCGTTGGGCTCAACCCAGTCAAGTCACCAGTATTTCTCCCTATTCGACATATCGATCTTAACTACACATATCCCTTTCAGGTATGCTTACGCAGTAACTTAAGTCAGCATTTCCACGACCCGAGTCGATCGGGTCATAGAGGATACGTTGACGTTTATCTGTCGCCTTTCTTGTGAAATGATATATGATACGTTCGTAGAGTCTAATAAATAATTATGTGCATCCAGATGCCTCTGGGATATAGTCACTCCCAAAGTATTTCTGAAATACCCAAGGATAGGGTAATACAAGCCAGATACAAATTCGTTCTCAGTAACGTTAGCTGACCGTGCGAAATGATTCCTCACAAGATCCAGAATGACTTTGTTGATTCTGGACACACCGGAAGCACCCAATAGTCTTTTATTAGAGACGTAAACATATTCTTTCGAATAACCGAAGCTTTTCCATATACGAGGGGTTATGCTCCATCATACGCATACAAAGCTTGGTAACAAATGACCTTTACATCGGATCTCAAACAGTTGGAGTAGAAAAGGCTTTTGGGAGACATAAATGTCGCTCTTGCCTTTTGCAACTGCGGAAGCCATAAGAGTTCATGGTTTGCAGATTTTTTCATAATTACCCGTCTTATTCTGGTGCGAAATAGTATGGTTTCACAATTTATATGGTTAATCTTGAGCTTCCATTTTGAGCAGAATGCCTGGAGCTTGATAAAATTGTTTTGAAGCTCACTTTGGATGTCTAGTATTTTCGAGCCACTTGAATACAGAATAACGTCGTCAGCAAATGCTAGTGAATTACCCAATCCCATCAGCGTTTCAGAAACTTGGATGTTAAGGAGGAGCGGTGCTGTTCTGTGTCTTGTGGAAGACCATTGATGACAATAAAAACTTTAGGCGTCGTGTATTGTCTATCTGTTACCATGAACTTCTTCTCGTACACCATAAAAACACTCGTAATCATCTTAATAAGGTGCTTTGGAAATTCATATCGAAGAAGTTTATATAATAATCCGTCGATCCAAACCGTGCCAAAGGAAAATTCCCTTGGATGAGACCTGTCGACTTCAACAGATTGTCTAAAATAGATTAATATCTGCTCATACCATACAAATTGGACTTCACAAACATTCCGAAGAGTTTTCTGTGGTTCTTCGTTAGCCTTTGTCAAAGTCCATGTACTACAGCAATTACTCTTTGGTTGAGAGGTCCTTGTTTCTCAATTACATACAGAATTAGATGGCAAGCCCCACTGCATCTAGGTACATATCATTTCGTCGATTTAGGGCTATTGCTGGGAATTATGTTTTTTTGTTAACTTATCCCTTATTTAGTATCTATGAATCCTCCACAAACGTCCCAACTGAAAAGACGAATGTGCAGATGTACTCGTATGAGTTCTAGTAGCTGAGTGAATTTTTTAGAAAAATACTTCCAGAGGTATTAGCATCAGACCCGCGAACTTCCTGTCTAGCGCAACATTGGGGAAGTTGCATGACATTGAATTGAGTAGTCTGTACAATTCTACCTTATGCATGCGTAAAGTCGAAAAATAGCTGAACAGTAACAACTTAAAATGTATGTGCCTACTGAAGAATTTGACATGTTCTATCTGCGTGCCGAATCTACTATACAATATCAAGAAAACATTGTCACAAATTGTCCTTCCAAGGCTTTGTAGGTTGAGGTCCATTTGGACTCTATTCTGAATTATGGCCAAACGAATATTTCTTTGGGCTAAATCACGTCAGACTTCTGAATCCCATCGCCTCTTGCATCGTTTTTAGTATTTTTGTGAAGTGAATAAAACAGTGTTTCCAAATGAGTAAAAATTGTTTAAATCGACCTGTCTGTAAAAAATTTAAGGAAATAAGCACTTTTTATCCAATTTCACGTACACAACCTACTCCCGATTTTAATGATGTGATACCGCTGATTATGCTTATCATAGTAAGGGGTGACTATGGTACAGTGAGTAATGTGTTCGCTTGTGACCCGAACTGTGCAGGTTCAAGCCCGGACGGGGAACAACAACCACAGCCACCCGAGCATAAAAGAGAAACGAATAAAATCGAAGTTTCTTCAAACACTACACCAAAAAGGAGTTTCAGCTTGGTAGTAAAATCTACTTCGTGTGGGGCTGAGTGCTCCGGGATTTGGAAATTTATTAAAAAAAAAAAAAAAATGCTTATCATAGTTCTCCAAAACTATTTCAATCTACAGCACTTAACCGGAAAAATCATCTAAGAGAATTTTGAATTAGTATTTTCAGTTTGCTCAATTTCTATCTTCATTAAGCACGAAATGCAATAAAGCGAGGCACAATTATCCGGATGTTACCCTGTATCTATTAGCTAGATTTATCTATTATCTAGAGATTTATTTTTCTGCAGTTATCGCAGTATAATGTAAAACCTTTTGAATTATTCAAAAATTCCAGCGCACGTTTAGCTCAATTCACCCAATTTAGGTTGCTGTAGGAAAGTAATGGTACTCGTACATGAACACTAAAAGCAAACATTTTGAATGGAATTGTTGTGAAATCACAGGAACTTTGAAAGCAAGAAATGCGGCATCGTAAATGTTTCTCAATACTTAAATGCAACTGTTGCACAAATTTTTCACGACTTTTTTAATTTCTTAAGATGTCCAGGGGATTCTAGCCCTGTAGGCTCTGGCGATATGTTGCGGTTCGACATTAAACTCCTTTTGTTGACAAGGAAGTCTGATCCGCCCTTTAAACTTTGAGGCAACCAGGAAGTGGTCCGTATCAAATCAACTTTGGACTCTTAACTCAAACAAGATATCAATAAAAAAAAAAAAAAGTCACAAATGTCTCGCAAATTATTTATGTTTATTATTTACGTAAATAGTCATGAAATTATCACTAGAGGGCATCTCAAGAAGACAACATTCGAAGTCATCTTTCTAAAGTCTCTGGAGAAATCTTAATTAAAGATTCACGACTTTTAACCTTGCATTAGCCATTAAAAAACATCTTAATCGCCTTTTGTCTATAATTTTTCCACTTCGTTCAATACTATACACCTATGGTAGTACTTTGTTAATCATTTCAAAGTCCTTAACAAAAACTTGCAGTCATTTACCGCAAATAAATTAATTTGACAAATTATAGCAGAAAATAAAGTAAAAAAAAAATACAAAATACCAATTCATCATCACTTCAGCCTCTAACTAGACCCCGCTTATCTGCCGTCTACGAAATAGATTGTAACTACCCGATATTGTACATTTTTATTATTGAAACGATAATCTGTTTACGAAATACGTCTCATTGAAAAAACAACACGCTTGTGCATTCAAAGTTCAATTGGAAAAAAAAAAAAATGAAGTAATAACGCTTGGAAACAATGCCTTGCAGATGTAATCGTAAAAATGTGTAGATGAGCTACGAGTATAGTCACCTGAGTCGTGTCGTGTACGTGCTTATTTCCCTAAGAAAGATTTTTTTTCCTCTACTTTACGACCTTTTAGAAGCAGATTTTTAAAATTCTGAAAAACTATGTATGCATACAGTTTATTTACGCTGTCACTTGTTATGATTACCACATGACTTTAGAAGTAATTACAAATTTTACAACCTCCAGACTTTCAAGTCATGCATAACTTTTCATGCAATCAGCTCGGAAACAAAACTTTACCGGAAATTAAATAAACTTAAAAATAAGCTTTTATTCAGTGCCATCTGTCATCGAATAACCACATGTAAGCATGTAAGCTTTCTTAAAAATAACAAATTTTTATTTCTTTTTACCAAAAAAAGTAAGCCCCTTCGTACGTCACAGTAGCTTCTGTTTTTAAATGCGCATATCATCCAATCATCCATCCCACTTACAGTAATTTCATATATACGAGTATGTTGTACATGGGAATTGTATATTTATATATATAGGTATTTGAAAAAGGGAGGCAAACACGTGCTTGGGGATTAAGCTCCTACTGACACAGTCGTATTATATTTAGATAGGGTAGATTAGGTTTGATTCATTAGTTAGTTAGCACAAGAGGGTATTCGGCGACAGGAATTTATTAGAAGAGAAGGCATTAATCAACGTTTTAATCTTGTAGATACATAAGAAACAATTGTTATAAGCGGGGAGGTTCTAGGCAATTAATTCAAATTGGGGACATGGCGCTGTGAGAGTGAGAATGTCATAGTTTTCAAGTAATTGTATTTCATATTCAAATTAGCAGTGAGCGAGTTATGACATTGAAAATAAACGAAGGGGTATTGACATTGTTTTGATAGGATTTTTGAATATTTGTTTCAAACTTTTATTTTTTTTTAATGATCGGAGTAAAGTTGGTCTGTTGGATGTAGGACCCTTACACCAAATGAGTCGCTTGTTCTCATTTCAAAATGCATAAAGCTATGACGTAAAGTCTGAATTTAAATTATAAGCTTTAAAGAAAGTTTACCTAGTATGGGTACCTGTCATTTGGTATTTGACATTTAAAGTTATTAGTTTATGCAATAATAGAAAGAGGATTGAAGTGATTGATTTTGGGAAGTACGAGGCTGATAAAAGTACCATCTTCAATACCAAATATTTGGGATAACGCGCAATTATAAAGAATTGTTATATGTCGCAACATAAATTAAGACTCTTATATAGGTGCTTGCAAAAAAAGACTAAAAAGCATGACGAATTGCTGACTGCCCATGTTTTATCAATGGGGAATGTTTCAGCTTACAAAATTCTGCTTACACTCGTTAGATTGTTCGAGACATTGGTTTGTGTCTGCTTAGGTTCCTATCTCCATTTTAAGCCAATCAGTGTACAATTTAATATAAAGCGTGGTTAAGTTTTAAGGGCCGATGTTGATATTGAATAAAACACAAATTATTTAGGAAATTACTGTCATTTCTTTTTATTATTATGATAATATTGGTATGGTTCAATTATGTATGGAACAAAATATCGGCCAAATGGCCGCCGCGACCTCGGCGGCACACCTCCATCCGATGGTCCAAATTTTCGATGACGCTGAGGCATAATTGAGGTTCTATGCCGTTAATGTGCCGAATTATCTCATCCTTTAGCTCTTGAATTGTTGCTGGCTTATCGACGTACACCTTTTCTTTCAAATAACCCCAAAGAAAGAAGTCCAACGGTGTCAAATCACATGATCTTGGCGGCCAATTGACATCGCCACCACGTGAGATAACACGGCCATTGAATTTGTCGCGCAAAAGAGCCATTGTTTCGTTAGCTGTGTGGCAAGTGGCACCATCCTGTTGAAACCACATATCGTCCACATCCATATCTTTCAATTCGGGCCATAAAAAGTTCGTTATCATCTCACGATAGCGAACACCATTCACAGTAACTGTCTGACCGGCCTCATTTTGGAAAAAATACGGCCCGATGATGCCGCCAGCCCATAAACCGCACCAAACAGTCACTCTTTGTGGGTGCATTGGTTACTCTTGGATTATCATTCGCCCCAATGCGGTAATTCTGCTTATTGACGAATCCACTGAGGTGAAAATGTGCCTCATCACTGAAGATGATTTTCTTCGAAAATTGATCATCCACTGTTGCCATTTCTTGCCACCATTGTGACCATTGACGACGCTTGAAATGGTCAAGAGGCTTTAGTTCTTGAGTCAATTGCACCTTGTAAGCGCGTAAATGCAAGTCTTTATGCATAATGTTCATCAACGACGAGCGTGAGAGGTGCAATTGTTGTGCACGACGACGAGTTGAGGTGGACGGCTCTTCAGCCACACTATCGCGAACAGCAGCAATATTTTCTGCAGTACGAGCTGCACGAGCATGCACTGGTGTTTTCACATCTCCTACAGACCCGGTTTGCACAAATTTTTGCACGATTTTTCCGATTGTACGCATATTTGGACGATTAAATTGACCGAAAGAATCACGAAATGCACGATATGCATTTTGATTTGAACGCCCATTTTCATAATAAGCCTGAATAACTTTAACGCGTTGCTCGATTGTGTATCTTTCCATGGTTCAAATTGAGTTAGTCTGAAATTGAGAAATATCAAATGAAATGCAGAAGAAAACTTGACGTTTAGATGTGGTTCACATTCAACATCGGCCCTTAAAACTTAACCACCCTTTATTATCCATTTGCTAATGCATTGGATTCCTAATCGTGTCTTCTGGATATAAAAATGTAATAGTTCTTATTGAAATCTTAGTACAGCACGATGTGGTCCGTACTTATGAGGGCTGTGTTTCCAGAGGCTAGGTACTTTAAGCTGGATTACGCTCTTGGCTGCCATTCATATAGTATACTCATACAGGAGAAGAAGATTTAAGGTTGTTTAAAGCTGATTTTCTCAATTTTACCATACAAGTGATCCGCATGTAAGTTTAGGCCTAATGATCGCCGTGTATATTGATTGAGTCGATAACATACGATTGCATTCCCCAGCCTCCACTGAAGATTTACATGCGTAGAATGCACATTGTCCTCTTTTATTCATTTCTCTCCATTCCGCTTATAAGTAAGCTTTAAATCGGGGATAGTTTCAGGATACTTGACTGTTATGGGGAGGTGTTACATAAAGTTTTGGGAGATCGAACTTCTGTATTCTCTTTCTTCCATTGAAAATAATAAGTTCAGTCTTTCTTCGGGATTAACCTTCAGTGCATTTACGTTGGCCAGGAGGAGAGATCTTTTAGTATTAATTCCATAAGATCGCTGGCATTTGACAGGTGTCATCCGCCAGAGTTTTGTTGTACTCTGGGGTAAGGGACTTCTTTTCCTTCACTTACAATTCATCGGAAGAGTCGTATTTATGGTTCCATCTAATCTATCTAATGTACTGTAGATTGTATTATCCATCATGTGTTGACGTCTCTTTGTTACACTCTCTGAATTACCGATGAATAAAAACTATCGACTTATTCAATAATATCGAAATATTCATTGGATCATTAGCATTTTCACTTACGTTCGCAATATTAAAAGTTCTAAAATTATAGGTTTTCAAATTCCTCACAAAATGGCTGTTGTATGTACGGAAACTTTCAAAATTTCCGACTTTACCCCGAAGTTAATTGAAGTCTGTCTTGAGTGCGAATATCCTGAAAACTTATCTATGTACGAAGCCATTTCATTTCCGCTTTCTGAATGAATCAATGAAAAAAACATTCGATAATCGCTTTAACCTGGAGATAACTTTTTAACTTTTTTTTTCTAGAAAAAGAGGGAATTCTATATAAAGATATCCTAATAAATCTAGCTATCATACATAACCGACGAGAAAAGAAAGTAGCAATTCCCGTCCGAGTTAGCTAGGATGCAACTCATGTGGTGAAGATAAACTAACATTAGCTGGGATTCAAACCACTGCAGCGAAAATCCTCACAATAGATGGCCTGATTTTATTCATAGATATTGGTACGCCAGCTGAGTTTTTCGTTTCGTTAGAACTTGTTCGTAAAGTGAGAACATTTTTCGTCTAATGGCCTCAATTGGGCGAAAAATAAAATAAAGTTGTTGATTAACATACTGACATTACGTGTACTGTAAGTACTTTTATTTCTCATATTAATTTTATAGCGGATCGTAAAACGGTAAATCAAACTGAATTGCGATCGACACAAGGCATGATTCCAAATCCCAGAGCACTCTGACTTGATTTTGGGTTCATTGTATTACCAGGTAAAAACCACTTTTTGGTGTAAACTTAGATTTGATTCATTTGTCTTTTATACTCGGTGGCTGTTGGTTTCTGTTCCCCGTTCAGACTCGAACCTGCACGGTTCGGGTCACAAGCAAACACACACTGTTACTTTTTACTTATCCCCGCTAACACCTGATTAAATAAATAAGTGACCGCATACTAAAATCATCCATTAAATAAATGAATCAATAAAGTGCCAAAATTCTAAAGAATTACCATACTTAACACCTTCTACATCCGTTCCAATGCAGCTGATTTCATAATTTCATGAAATCTCTAAATAAATTGCGATCCCGTTGTCAATCAAAAGTATCTAGTCTTTTTGTTGAATTAATAACAATAAAATATTCCATTCTCTGCTTTGAATCTACGTCAATTGCAATGCAGTTAGCATCTTGTGTGACTCTTCACAAAGTATCTAAGTTTCTAACACAATCAGCTGATTACAAAAGCTAACTACTTCATCTACTCGCCACTAGAGTATCACACTAACACTCCACAAGCTTTAATATTGCCCATTCTCTCTCTCTCTCTCTCTCTCTGTACATTTCTCTCCAATTATTTTTGTGCATTTTGTGACTCACATACAACTCAACATGTGTGCTTTGATTGTATTTGTGTGCACATTTTCCATCGCCTCCTTTCGTAATCACACTCTCAAGTGGCGCACGTGGTATGAAAACGTGATATCAAAATGACATCAAAACAAACGAATGTGTATCTAGCTACATAGCGCACTGTTCGGTTCGTTTGCTATTGCTGTATCTTTCTATACATTCCAAATGAAAGATTTTTTTTTGTTTTGGTTTTTTTTTTTTATTTCTTTTCGGGGGGAACTTATTTTTTCTGAGATGATTTGATTGTTAAGTAAGATGAAGAATCCGGGACTCTAGAAGCAACTGGTGTTAAACTGAGGGTGGATGCTACATCTCGAATACTGATTGAATCTTTCCTATAAGTAGGTGTAAATCTATCCACTTAACCCTCTAGATCGGTTTTCCGTTTTTCTCTTTAGGGGTTGGTTGGAGGTCGGTCAGCTTAGAGAGGTTACCATCTCAACCGAACCCCGTGGGGTAAATGACGATTTGATCCATTCGTATAAATACTTTCATTAATTTGAAGCAAACCACCCTCTACCTACCTCTACCAGTAGGGTCGGTATAGATTAACACGGTGATGATGCACAAGCACACAGAGAAAGAGACCAAACCGACTCGGTGAAAACGAGCGGATAGGAGGTGGTAGGTTAGGTATGGCATAGTGTGTGGCTATCCACGTGCTTAGAACGTTACTAGACAGTAGGTTCCAGGTCATACTGAGATCCGCGTGACTTATAAAAGCCCAGTGCAAGTTTTCCACTATGCATTTCACATTCTATACTTTTGCTTTTGTATATACCTATATGTAGATACTCTGTGTAATGTTGTGTGTAGGGGGATAGAGAGAACCACACACAATGCCAGAGTGAGAGAGTGAGGCCAAACGGGCGGCAAAGCGCCCGTCTAGGGAATGTGTACTTTCTGCCTGTGGATTTGGAAAACTCCACCCCATTTAGAAAAAGACTTGTTGTGTTTTAACCATTCTATCATAAAAAATTGCCACTTATACACGGGCATACGGTGAAGATAGTCTTTGTTCTTTTCTTAAACTAAAAATTGATTACAAATATCAAATCTATTTGAATTGCGGCTTAGTCAATAGCGGAACATTGTTCTTAAAAAAAAAAAAGAAAAATACATATGTAATTTGCATTTGTTATAATAATTAAAAAAAAAAAAAATCGCATTTGTTTTTATTTGTTTACGGCGCTTCGCGTTGTATCCTACCCTTTTGATGTACCCTCTGTACCGACAATCGTCTCGTACATTACATATAGTCAACTATAGATACAACTAGTGGCTCGTGTGGCTCTCTGATTTCACTGTGCAATTTAGAAATATAGATTCCCTTCCAGTTCGTTTTGTATCTTCTCAACTTGAAGATCTATAGTTGCCGTTTAACGGAAGGAACGCGCGCGAGAATTCCTCAACAAAAATTCAATTTTTTATTATTGTTGTAATAATTATTTTTAATAAGAATATTTAATTACAAGTGAAGTGTATTATGTGAAATAAAGTGAATAAGAAATATTTATAAAAATTAGAAGCTTAAAAATAAATTAAGAGTAAATCTCAGTGAATAAATGTGGAAATATCATTCTAAAACTATTCATCGTCGATAAAGATAAAACAAAAATTCTCTCACAACGGAATGAGTTTTTGATTAAATTATGGATTAATGTTTTATCAAATATTAATTGGAATATAATTTAATTGTTTTTTTTTTTTTATCAAAAGAAGTAGTTGGAAGATAAGGTATTTACTGTGACCAAGCAAAACCTATTCACACAAGATTTGTATTTAAAAAACAATAGAAGCTTTAGTAATTTTTGCATTTGTAAATTTTGTTGGGTCGGTTTAATACCTTTGTTTAATGTTATACAAAAATAATGTATCGTACTGTTGAATTGGTGCTTGCAAGGATTTTACTTTTGGCAGACTTCGGCCACTGGCGATTAAGTGAAAGTGAGGACAGCATCAAATCTTTTAAATCTTCACATGTGAAACCACTTTTCTCAAAAAGTTGCCACCTTATTTTGAACAGGGCTGGTATACTATGCCTATATATATTCTGTGGTTTCTTTCTCCTCTGGACAGAGTCGGCATTCAGTTTCCTGGATTATATTCATCTTATTCAGATGATACCTGAGGCTATAGTACTAGCAATATACTGGTTATCTTTAAATTTGAATTAGGAGACCTTTTACTTGTATTTTGTCAAGAATTTCGAAATATTTGCAGTCAAAGATACATATGTTATAGAGATAGATTGCTTTTAAGAATGCTGTCTCTTTAAACCTACTGATGAGTTACATATGTATCCATTTCAAACAATTAGCTTTCGTAAATCTCCGTAAGTGATCAGTTAGCTTCCAGTCTAACCCCACACTTTCCGGTTACTGATTGAGATTTTCATAGATTGATCAAATTTTGCGACACAGGTGAGCTTATGCATATCCTTATAAACCAAGATTTTTGAGTTTTTAACAATTCAAGCTTTGGTTTTGTATTTTGCAGTAGAATACGTTTTTAATCGTCGCTCAGCTTTGCATTGAAATAAAATTAAATAAATGCTTTCCCTTCTTCTAGTTGATAATAGATAAAATGCCACTTAGAAAGGAATGGCAACAAAAGATACTGAAACCTCTTCTGAGAATTGATTGTGTAGACGCTTACAAAAAACCACGGCTGGCATAATGTCAAATGAATGGTTTTTGCTGCTTGGCCAACACCACTGCGGTCGTGGAGACTAATAGAAATACAGACTTCATTATACGTTGTCTTGAAATTTTATAGTTGATGGCACTCCCTTCTGAATTTATTATCCTGGCATCTGTACCGCTATAGAGAACTCAAGTAGACTACGCGTAGTGCTTTAAGTCGAGTTTTTTTTTTTCGACTGGCGTTGAAATCTGCACTTAGTGTTTGTATCTACCTTCACTTGCTCTACCAATAAAGTCCTTTTTCCCTTTATCTTTTGGCGCTAACAACCCATGCATTGCCAGGTTTAGCTTTTCGCGCCGCACAAATGATTGGTACCTACAGTTTTTCTATGCCGTTTCCGAAGGTCTATTTTTTGGATTGGTAGACACTTCTCATGACAATGTTGCTTCCGGATATTTGTTAGACGTTCGCGAGAGAAACTTTTTTTTTTTTTAATACGAACCTTAAATCTCCCGCCTAGTGATCGTGCACTTCACCACCAAGCCACGGCGCCCACTTTCTCTGTATTTGCTTCTAATTTTCCATTATTTTGATGGGGTTTCAAATTCCATGATTTAAGAAAAAAGTACATGAATGTTAGGTGCAAAAAGGTCCAAAGAAGCTTATCTTCCAGAGGAATAAACCGAATTTGAAATGGGGAATTGAGAAGCTTCTCATGACCTTTTGTCGGGGTTGTTCAGTTCCTGGAATTGTCGAACAATCGAACAGACTAACTGATCCTGTATAGGTTATTTCCATTTCACTGAGTGATGCTTGCTGGAAACCCGATCGCATGATCTTTAAAACTGAAATTCAGTAAGTCCTCATGGCTTGACCCTACTCAGTTAGTTTTCAACTACATTTACTTAATTTGAAGTTGTATCCTCAAATATTCGATGAAGGATTTTTCCTTCGAAAAGCCTAATATCGGCCTCTATACCAGTATATATCACTGAAATTTGTTCTCCCAAAGAACAAAAGACCAATTTAAAACTGTTTTTGAATTGCAAAGTTCATTGTGTACTTTGCAGCTTAAGCAGTAAATGGTGACAATTTGTCTCGGGATCCAGAAAGCCGACCAGAGACGGTTGGGTTGCTGTTTGCATTAATTTTTGAAAATATATCGCAATATAACGATATAATGAGTTGCAGTCAACAATTTTAATCGGAAGTTAATTTATCCAACACAAATATTTTCCTAACCCGATTTGAGATTGAAGTTCTGATGCTCCACAAAGACTTTGTTTTTGATGGAATAGCAGAAAAGGAATCACTTCTAGGTTAGTAGTCAATAACTTTAAACCCGGGGATGATTTGCTAAAATGTTCAGTTTTTTGTGAACTAAAATGCACTGTATCGTAAACACCGGCGTAAATCCATTAGTGGATGCAAGCGCTATATATAGCTCTATCCACTTCTCTAAGTTCTCGTTCAAAATCCTGTGTAATCGATTTCAGAAGCCACCAATCCTGAGAAAATATTCCATAGCAAGAAAATGAATTTAGATATTTGAACATCATTTCAAAGCCTACTGCTTTCTCCCTTTTCTTTCAGTTAATATATTTCTATTAGAAATCTGTTATAGACTTAAATTCTCTTAGTCTCCTACTTAAGTCTGGTACGAAATTATTGCCGGTCTTCAAATCATCCGATAAAATCCAAGCAAAATCCAGGCAAAATAAATTTGTAAAGACTTTCATATAGTCTTGTTAGAAAACCCTTTATTTATTCATCAACTTTCTGTTGTGCAAATAATTTCCGGACAGTAAATTGCTGGCATAATGTAAATGTTTGTGAAGACTTTAACCGAGACACTGCGAACCGAAAAGTAAAATCTCGTGCAAAACTTAATCTTTGAATTTAGCAAGAGCATGATTTGTATGAGAAATTTTAGGTTTCTGGCACTTCTTAGCTTTTCCAAATTCAAAAGTCAGTTCGAACTTTAGCCTCTAGCACCTTGGGTTTCCTGTGTGCTTTCCAAATTTAAAGAAATTTTTTTCAGTGACATCTGATGTGAATAATCAAGTAATGGTTTGTGCATTTGCTAAATCATTGCTGTGATCTTGATCTCTCTAGTTCTGTTGAAAAGTTTCTCAAAATTGTGATTCTTTTACCAATTTAGTTTTCTATACTTTGCCAAATTTTCTAGGATGACTATCTCCTTTATTCTTTGTCTTTTTATACTCACTTACACTATTTAAACGTTGCCGTCAGGCCTCCCCATCGTATCATAAATCTTTTCAATGCACGAAAAATGTTGCACATACGCCGCAGTTCATTATCTTAAATTTATTCTACGTGCGCCGTCCTCTAGCTTTTAATATCCGTAAAAGGTTGACTAAAGCGATATTGTCGCTTCAAATGTCTATCTATCTTAGAAAAAAAGTCACGTTTCCCTTCAAAGTATTAGCATCCTTTTACCATTTATCAACTTCTTAAACTGCAAGCACCAATCAATTGTATCTCACGATCAAATCAACCATCATCATGCAGTATATCGCTCTTTATTTTCGTGCTGATAGACTGTGATGATGAAAGCAACCTTTGAAATTAACACTAGAATTCCCCAGATGAACCCGCATAGTTCCTGCTGTTAATAGTGAAACTTTATTAGAATAAACATAAATAAAACTTATTTACATTAAAAGAGAAGAAGCAAACTTGAAGAAAAAAAAAAAAAAGAGAAAAGATCGACACAGTGTAAAACCTTGCCAAAGGTCAAAACAAGTGAAGAAGTGAATAAAAAAAGAAAAGAAATTATCTTTCAATTGTTACCATTCATTGTTAATGATGTAAACTTAACGAAACATCAAGTTAAACAATTTATAAACACGCTTCCGAGTGGAATATTTAATTAGACTTCGAGAGAAAAAGAAAAAAACACCACACAACTTAAGCATGGCATCCGAGACGGGTACATGCAATGGATTCTTTACCAATCACGGAAACCCTGCTTTGAATACCTACTTCCAACATTTGTCCTCTTCATCAGGCGGGAGTAATACAAGCGCTGGTAGTACTACTAGTGGTGGTGGTGGTGGTGGAAGTGGTAATGCCAGTGGTGGCGATGGCAACATTAATGATAATTCTCAAACAAATTCCAGTGGTAGTAGTACCAGTTCAGTGAGTTCAACAAATTCCCGTGTACAGAGTTCGAATTCAGCATCCTCTGGTGGGACACCAACTAATCAATGGAATGAAATTCAATCGAATCAGCAACAGCAACAGCAGCAACAACAGCATCAACAACATCAGCAGCATTTGACACAACACCAACATCAACAACAACAACCGGCACCATTGTCGGCGACACCAGCATCACAACACCACCCGCACCATCCACATTTGTCGGCGATTAGTCACTCGTTGACGCAAAATCTACCCGCCGCCTCCAATACACACTCAATATTCGGCACGGGCAACTTTCATTACAAAACAAACAATTCGTGGACAATACCCAGCTTGTCGTGCTATCAACGTATCTACAATGAGACGCATTATCAGCGCAATTTTCATCCCGCAGATACATCTTGTAATTCGCACAGCAACACCGCCGCAGCAGCAGCAGCAGCAGCAGCGGCGGCGGCAGCGGCAACAGGTAATGAGAATCTGTTGAATAGTCATCACCAGCAACCGCCGCATCATCATCATCATCATCATCATGGAAGCGGTGGTGGCGGTGGAGGGGCTAATGCCAAAAGGTTTCAACCACCGCCAACTTCAGGTTTGTTAAATTGAAAATTTCCATAGTAGATACGAGTACATCTAAATTCTACATCTTCATTTGTATAAAGTTCAAACCTTTCAAGTGCCCGTCGACATGTGTCATCAGCGTCTCACTTCGATTTTGTATGGAATACAGTGTGTACAGAGCTCAATTTGTATTCATAATTAGTGCCTAATGTTAAAGGTGTTGAATGACAGGGCTTACGCAAACCGGACTAATTAAAAATTAAATTAAAATTCTACAAACTTTACATGATCATTGGTGTTATTGGAATTGGAAAAGTTTTAAGGAATGATCGTGTTTGCCTAGAGTCAACACCTCGCCTAACAAAAACTATAGTGGGCTCTTGTAATTTTTGATTAAATTTTAAATATTTGATTACCGTCAAAAGCTTTGCTTGAGTTATCATAGGTCATTGAAGTGGCTAACACTAGGTACACAAATGTTATCACTTGAGATAAGGGGTGCAACTTATAGGGCTGACAATGCCTTAGTGAAGGGTGAACAAAAAGAGAAATACTTTTACAACCTTAATTTAATTATGAGTAAATATGGGTTTAGAAACAATTAACCGATTTGAATTTCTAGGGAAAATACACCCTTGTGAGGGTACAATTATGAGAACTGCGGAGTATCTTTCTGTATTTGAAGAGGGCTTAAACTGACACTGTTAATTGTTTGTACTATTCAATTATACCACGTGGGGATTTCGTGTTGAACGCCCTTAAAATCAAGATAGCAACAGCTGATTTTTATCTTTAGAGGGGCCCCCACACGACTATTGCACAATACTACTGACGTCTCTTCTAACGTTGATTCTTAAATATTGAGTACTACACAGTCATAACGTGCTTCTACTGCTCTGGAACCTATGCACACAAATGGCTTTAAGAGGATTTATGTAAGGAGAACTAACTATAAACAACATTTGACATTTAATTCCTGATAATATAAAATTACATAGTGAACAATATTTTTCTGCTTTTTGCGATGTAATGCGGTAACTTAAGAACGGCTGAGCCGTTTTCTATGCTGTTTATTTTATTGTTTAAGGAATTTATCTAGGTCGGTTTATAGGTAGCTAAATAATACTATTTTAGTTTGTACGGGACGTGCGAGGCCAGTTCTAGAGTCCAATTAAAGAGAAACTAAAAGTTTTTTTTACAATAAATTGATTTTAGTGCAAGTATTAACTCGGCATCCCTGACGAAGTAAAGACTGTGTTTAGGAGGTTCGAAATATTCTTCATCCACTCATTTCTGCCATTTGAATAAAAAATCCTTACATAAAATGGAAAAATAAATATAGCTCTGGTATTCACTGAGAAAAACCCTTCACTTGATCTGCTGAAGTAAAAATTGGTACGTAAAAAATTGGCTCCAATTGGTTGTTAATAGTAAAAGTAAAGATTAGGGAAATTTGGAATTTGCGTTACATCAACTTGGGGCATCGTAGCTCAGTGGTTAAGTGCGCGATCACTGATCTCACGACAATAAGAACCTTCTGCGAGAAGCTATCTTTAACTTATATTTTACATCGACTTCGCTCATCCACTTCGGTTCGAAAATGCTGAGATGTCGTCAAAAACTTACAACTTTAAACCAAACCGTTTCTCTCGTCTTTCACTAAAGACATCGATTAAATAATTTAAATGTTAGTTATATACATACGGGCTGACAGGCGGACCTGGCTAGATACATAGTATAGAGTATAGAAGTGTACAGATATCAACAAACAAATATCGTCTACATTTTGTAATTCTATCTTTTCCTTTTCCATAAATTTAGGAATCAATTATGTGATTCCTGTAAATAAATATAAATAAATTGATTACTGAATGACCTCGATGTCTGAAATTATAAGCCCACAGATTTGCTATTGAAGCTCTTAGGTAATTGGAATGAATATTGGTATTTTCTTAATTTCTTGGTATTAACTCATTATCGGCAAATAATATATTCGGTGGGGGATCACATATAATGCTAGTTGATTTGATTTTCGGTTCAGCTTGCATAGGTTTATAAGTTTTACGTTTTTATACAGATTTTTCTTAGACATTTTTTCCGAGAGACTTTAATAGCGGAGAAGGCTCTCCAGGAAAATGATAGCAATATCAGAGAAAAAATTTTGCAAAATAGACGAACATTTAGAACTGCTTTAAATGAGCATCAAGTTTAAAATCAACGTGCATCAGCACCTCTCCTTAATCCCTTTTTATAAATGTTTCTGCTACTAGCGTGTTTTGAAGCCTTGGTTGGTACCTTTAGGTGTATCCCATCTTGTCATTTCTGCTACAATCTCAGTTGTGTTTATAGTCGTTCTACTTTATCCAAATCAGTTTAGATCAGCTTTTAAGATCGATAAAATGGATCATCATCTTATCTTGAATGTTAGTTGTAAGTCTTCCCTGCACTGATATTGGCAAGCTAACATTAATATCAATGTTGGAGATAAGATAATATGAACAAAAATTCATAGAACTTCATCTTTGTCATCATGACACTTCAAAGACTACATTTTGTGCTCTTTCTAAATTCTTTGTGAACATTCACATTGAATTGTTTCATTTTTCTATTAAATCGAAGTGTGAAAAGTGGCAACTCAAGCACGACTTAATTAAATTCCTTGCTGCTATCTCTGTTCATTAAAGAACTTCTCGAAAAAGATTTTCAGACAGATAATTGTCACAATTCGTTTTGCAAAAACTGAGCATTTACCACAAATGCACGAGTATGATCAAATTTTAGAGTTAAACACTCAAGACGTTCACGAATACTTATCAGATTTGAATGCATTTTGTATCGATTAGGATATTAATCAGCTAACATTTGAAGTTATTAATCATATGTGTGCCTATGCTTTCTAAATATGCACTTGCAATCTACTAGTTCAGATGCCAACAGCTGTGTACCAGTGGATAGATTTCTGTAGTTGTGTGGTGTATGCTTCAAACAGGAGCTAGAGATCTGATTTGTTCTGTTTTGCTTAAACTTATTTTTGGTTTTCTCCCACTTTCTCCATCTACTTCTATAGAGTTGTATACTATGTTATTGGATGAGGAACGGTGATTTTCTGTGAACAAGGATTTTTTTCCCCGATTTTTGTTTGAGTATTGAATGGATTTTAATTGATTTGAGGATTTGTTTGCACACTTGAAGAAGCGATATGAAATCAGTGTCCACAGTGAGTGATCCATTTCTTTAGAAGTGTTATGATAGGATAAACTGATGTTCAAAGAGGTTTAGATAGCTACAAACCCAGGACGGTGAATATGTTGATTTTCAGGAAATAAATGCATAAAAAGTCGACGCTTGGCCCTGTTGTTCAGTAGTAATATAAAATAAGAATGTCGGCATAAGCTGGGCAGATTGGATAATCGTAAAAAACTTATACAACCTGTTGATTTGTTTGGGTCAAAATGCAGATACTTTATGTTGGCTTATTTCCTTTTTTTTATTTTGCTTATCCTGCTAAATGCACCTCAATATTCTGTATAAATAATTATTGGAATGCTGTACCAGCACTCACTGGCGATAATAACAATATACAAGTATTGCTCCTAATCGAACCAATTTTTATAAAAAAGCAGACAAGACTGCCTAATGGGCAGTTTTCTTATACAACTTTTAAACCAATAATATAACAGCTAGTCTGTAAAAGTCTTTGGCTTCATGATTTCAAAAATTTCTATGACTATTTCATCCAATAAGCAATCATGACTGCCAGTGCGCTCAAGCTTTATTGAGTGAAAGTCTGTCGCTTTATTGTTGAGGTTCTAATTTACCCTTTCAGTATCATTTTTTAAATGGAAGGTATATACTCGTATCTACTTCACCATTTTAAAGCTACTCAACGCTATGACGCCACAGTGTAAATAAAATTCTCCCACAAAATTGACCAAACCACAGACCATCAAGTGAAACACTATAAAAGAATACCAACCCCCTGCTTTGAGTTACTTGCTTGAATGCTTCAATGCTTGAATGAACAAAAGTTTAGGTTTTCCGAAAGTTTGCACTCATCACCAATACTAGCAAACCAAACACCCTCTGGTCGAGAGCTTTCGCACGTGATCCGCCCGCTGCACATTGTCGTAGAGACCCGTTGATGAAAATGTGTTTTGGTTTTGTATTGCATTTCCAAAAAAAAAAAATTCAATTCGTCTAAAACGACGACAGCATTTAATAGACCAAAGGCAAAAAAAAAATGAAATAAATTATACTTTGCTTGTGAGCACGTTTAAGGGACAAACAAATCGGAAGCAGATCTCTGGGTAGTAACACCTTAGAAGCGGAAGGGTGACAAAGTGACAGGGAGGAAGGGAAAGAGAATATTTTCTATAAATGATTGTGGTGTCGTGGTCGTCTGTCAATTGAATTATAATTTATTTATTTCATATTTATGCATACCAGGCGAAACGAATAGACGTAGTTGGATATTTTTTTTTCCATTTCGTTTCGTTTTGCATTAGGGCTTTTTTTGTATTAGGTTGGCTTCTCTCCCAGTAGAGAGAAACAGAGAATTGAGCCTAACTCGCTGTCCCATACAGTGGAAGTAGGGGTGAGATTATAAGCACTATAGGCAACTGTTGTATATACAGTGACGTTTCCAATAAGTAAACAGAATTTGCTGAGACGTAATTAGTTTTTTTTTTTTTTTACTTTGGCATGTACATAAGTGAATTTTTATTACTGTATCTAGAAGTTTATTGTATCTTTCATATCAGCAATACACTTTTTTTTTAATTGTTGTGGAAAATCGCTGTTTATGATTTGAGTAAAAATTAGTTTTTATGATAGTAGAACTAATGCAAGGGGAATAGGTGCATAACCTTTAGAAAATTTACTTCCTTAAAGATTTGTGGGATGTCATGACATCTGGCAAATCTATCTGTCATCCATAGTGACACGTAATTATTTCTTGCGTTGCTATTTTACAGTATAGATCGTTTAACTACCGCTCAACGCATTAAAATTGTTGCATCTTACTACAAAAAAGTTGACGTCGATTTTTCGAATAAAATCTTCTTCAGCGATGAGGCCCATTCTCACTACGGCGGCTACGTTAACACACAAAATTGAAGAATTCGGGGTTCTGAGAATTCAAATGTGATCGTTGAGAAGCCATTGCATCCACCACTGGTAACAGTTTGGTGCGCGATGTGGACCGTCGGCGGGCTCGAGCCGTATTTTTTTTTTTAAACGATGAAGGCTCCACTACCACGGTAAATTCTTTGCTGCGCTATGCTGAAATGATAACCAACTTTTTTTTGCCTGATATTGAAGACATTGATGTGATCGAACGGGGCTATTGCACGAATAGTTCCCCGGCCATTCAATATGCAGAAAATCTCCAAACTTTGGAGCATTTAAAAACCAACATCGGTGAAGTTATGGCCGCAATACAGCCAGAAATGTGCCGAAAGGTCATCGAAGATTACCTCACAGGAATCAAAGTTTGCAAAACTTCCCGTGGCAGCCATTTAATCGATGTTGCATTCCATACATAATCGTATAGTTCAAAATTTAAAACAAAAAACAAATTTCATTAAAATCTTTAATTAATACTTTAAATTAAAATCCTAAAGCACAAAATGAATAACCCTTTACTAATTGCCTTCTTGCAACGGAGATGTTGTGAAACATTTTCAAATTCAGTTCTTAAGTTTTTTCTTATGTTTATTGGTTTGTATAAATTACAAATTAATTCATAAAGGCAAGTACTCGTAGCCATAAAAATCGAATATTCATTCGATTAGCAATGGAGAGTTTTTTTATCAGCAAAATGAAATTATTTGTTTTGCAATTTAATAGTTTTCTGATCATCAGAAAATATTTTATTTTAATCTGTGCAAAATAAAAAAACAAAATCTGCAGAGAAAAATAAATGTAAGCAACCAAATTAGTTGAAAAATGTTTTAACAGCAAAAAATTATATATCAGCAGGGGGCCCCAGGAAATAAGCCCCCAAAAGTAAAAATGAGATAAGGCCCCAAAATTGGGGTAATTTTTCATAATGAAATTATGTCCCAATTCAAAAATGGAAAGAAGGTCTCAATAAAATGAAATAAATCCGCGCCCTGAGCACCTGCATGTGAGGCCGGAGGCCATCTGGTGTATGAGTCGAAGAGATGTTCGTAGGTTTTTTTTTTTTTTTGGCGCCACCCAAGTGTTTGACTCACATCGAATTTTAATTTATTACGCTTTTGACATATTTTAATTTTGTATTTCAAAAAATTTAATAAATAAGGCCCAAAAAAATTAAATTACACCCAAAATATGTCATATTTTTGCTGTTATTGCACTGCGAGTATACTCGTAATTTTGGGGCCTTATTTCCTGCGGCATAATTTCGCTGCGCCTATCAGCAGAATATGGGCATCGTGGCATAGTGGTTAGTGTGTCGGATCACTACGCAAGAGGTTCCAAGTTCGAACCCCAGAAAACATCAAAAAGTTTTTTCACGAACCCACCTCTCGCGAACGTCTGACAAACATCCGAGAGTATTGTTGTCACGAGAAAGCTTCTCAAAAACAAATTGCCGTTCGGATACGGCACTAAACTGTAGGTAACTTCCATTCGTGTGAAAAATATAACGCACAAAACACGAGTGGTTGCGAGAAGCTAGGCCCTGGCACTTAAAGAGCTGTTGCGCCAAATATTAATTTCTTTTTTATCAGCAGAATATAATTTTTGTTTAATACCGAACAAAAGTAGGAGATCACTAAATATGTTAACAAAACTATATTTTCAGCAAAAATAAATCATTTGATCAGCAGAACATATATTTTTTTTTTTCACTGGAAGAAAATAGTATTTTCTAAGATTCATATGAAAAAAGAAAACGGAAAGAAATAATTATACAAAAATGAAATATATTTTCAGTTCTTCTTTTATTTTTCTTTCTGCTGATTTTGTGTTTTTTATTTTCTGCAGATCAAAATGCTATTTTTTGTTGTAATTGGATTGGGAAATGATTTTCTTGCGGATAAAGTATTATTCTGCTAGTTAATTACATTTTTTTTTTTGCATATTTTGCTGGTCGTTTAATTATATAGCTGATCACTATTAATATTGTGTACCTATGTATAAAAATATCTATCACACCTTTGATAGATATTTTTAAACTTTCTACATATAAATCCCCTCTGTTTATAAGTTCCGTGTAACTGGGTAGATTTGTATGCAAATTGATTCATTTTCAAGACTTAAATCCAATAAGTAATCTGTCTTCTATAGGGTTTTTGGAAGAGTCTAGTCTAACTAGTTCTAATCGATAAGCAACTGCTATTAGTTCTTTTTTTTTGTCGAAAAGGTGTGCGATTTACAAGAGGGATTTTCCGTGTGATCTTCATACTCAAGACGTCATTATATAAGTTAAACCAGACAAATTTTTATTCTGAAACTATTGCTGTCCATTGTGACATTTTGAAGTATTTGTGGGTAAAAACAAAACAGAGAATCAAATCGTGATCGATGATAAAATGGCAGTAACTGCTCATGTATGTTGGCCTAGCAGCTACGCACTATTTCAGAACTACATACATATTTTAAAAAATCAACTTGATAGTGAGTGACTTTACCTTTAAATTCTAGTGGTATTGAAGATTTTTATCTTAATAGAGCAGCGATCGTTTTCTTTCATCATATTGCATAGGCCATAGTAGGACCAATGCTGATTTTGTAAAACTAGAAAGATGTTGATAGGCCTCTTTCGAATTCGGCGCTCATATATTATATACGAGTACGATAGTATTTTGAAAATTATCGATCAAAAGACCAATGCGTCTGTAACTAGTGAAGCTTAGTCAATCTCTTCCTTGTGGATACAAACTAGAACTTTCAAGCTGCTTTTGGTCTTTTCGAGATTTCTAAATGCACGCAATTGGTAAATGCTCGTTCAGTGTCTTGCGATCACTTGATAATTTTATCTGTAATTTCGTTGCAACCAGGAAATGATCAGAGCAAATTTTCACTTCGCGAAATATTGAATTGTCCAACAGCAGCACTGTAATCAGTTCATTGATTGTCACTGCGGCGTTACAGAAGCCATATGTGATATGATTTGGATCTCCAATTTCATTTTCAAGGTGCTCCTATTCAACATTAATTTACTATTTAATATGTGCATATGTGTTCAGCGAGAACCATATAGAAGTGATACACAGCTGGAAAAAATAGTGGGATCTAAGTCGTTTAAGACCTCTCCAAAATCCAAAGGGTGGCCGTGGTGTAGTGGTAACATCATCGCTTGTCACGCTGTTGATTCACGGTTCGAATCCTGATGTCAATAATCATCTATTTATTTCACATCAAATAAAAAGTCGTCAACTCTACTGTGAAGGCATAACAATGGTAGTATCGTGGTCGTATGGCTAAAATGCAACTTGATCGTAATGATGATAACAGGAGGACGGAAAAAAATACTGTGAATCATAAGCAACGAAAATAATAGCGAAAACAAACAAAATGCTCCCCAGTTATCTGGACAGCCACCCTTGGAGTTTACAGAAACTTAATACCACCTGAGTTTCCAACTACACCACTCTGTCTTTCTCTCTGTCTCTTCCCCTTTCCACAAAACGAACGTGTTCTAAAAATTAGTATAAGGGTATTCATATCCCCTTGAATACGTGCAAATTATATAAAAAAAAGCTCGATATAGTGTAGGTAGATAACAAAAACTTTCTAAAGATTATGTTCAGCTTTAGTGCCCTCCTCCTTTGTTTTTTTTTTAATCTAATAGAGAATACAAAGAGTAATCTGATTAATTTGAAGAACTACCCGAAAAGTAGACTCCTGTTGAATATGTATCTTGTGGTAGACATGAGAAAGTTATGCGCAGGGCACTTGGAATCACTGACCAATCCCTGTACTGTGACTTATTTTTCTAGAAGAGTTATTGAGCTCATTGCTTTCCACTAAAAAAGTGCTCCAATCGAAAGAAAAGGTCTGGCTATCATCATCGTAGGTGAAGATTTTTTTTTTATAATTTGCGCGCGACAAATGGGATATGAATATCCTTACAGTGTTTTATGACACGGGAGTTTGGGAAAAGGGAGAAGAGGAACAGAGGAGATGCCTGTGCCCGTTGACTTTGACTGTTTGAAGGTTACACTTTCGTGTCGAATCCCTATATTTAACAGTACGTCCGAAGTAGGGCTTAAGGATGAATCGATGTGCATTCGAAGCATAACGCGTATTGCGGGTGCAATTTTTAAGGGAGGAATACAACTGGCTATTTCGCTGGAGAATTTTTTTTATATAAAAAAAGCGATAAAAAGAGAAAGACTCGAGATATTTCATACGATCTCTGAGTGAATTTAAGGAGTTGACAATGCCTCTACCCCCTATAAGTCTTAACGTGCATTTCTGTACCCTGTCTAGAATATGCAGAACGGTTTATGCAGACGAGGTAAAATATTTTTTGCACCGTTTAAGGAATGTGCACAACATCAAACTCGTCCACTTCTTCTAAAAAAAAAAAAAAAAAAACTTAACATTTACAACAAACAAGTCACATCCAATATGAATGCGCTTACTGCTGCTACTAGCACAACATCATGCTGTACACACTGCTACTTACAACATCTCATTAGCATTATGAATATGTACATGTATGCAATTCATAACCTTAGGCCAAATAACGCTGGCTGGATGTACTCTTCCAGACTATTCATCATCAATCCATCATTCAATTCACATCCTTTTACAAAAAAAAAGTCGAGAAAAAAAAAAAAATACTAAAAATTCAATGCAATGCCAATACTACTACCACTCACCCACCCACAAAACCAACCATATGCGCGAATAACCTTAGTAATGAGATACTCACATTGAATAGTTTTTGGGATCACGTATGCCAATCAATTACTAAATTCATGTTAGAATAGAATTGAAAAAAAAAAAAAAATGAACCAACTCTGATGATAGATACAAAAAAAAAACTTTCTAACAAAAAACATTTCTCATTTCTAGATGGAATCTGTTTTGTGAATTCACTTGCATACGCACGTACGTACTGATGATGTAAAAATAATAAAAATTGTGTTTTTTTTCTGTTTGCTAATTTTTTTTACAAAATTTTTTGCTAACAAAAAAACAAAGTTATTACAATAAAACGTATTAAAAAATTAGCGAAAAAAAAAGAAGAAATTAATTAGTTTGTTTCTACTGAAAGAATAGATACTTGTTTAGTTTTATTTTTTATTTGTGTTTATCGATATTGCTTGTGCGGCATTAATCGATCGGTACGTAGTATGTACCTATGCCGTAAACGAGATATATTTATTAAATTCAATTATAAGCTACACACATTGCACGAGCTGTTGCTTGCCAATAATATGTGAAGGGAAAGTACGTGGATGGGCACGTGAGCGTTTAAAAAAAGAGTTCTCCTGTTGATATTGCTGCTGCTATTAATCGATTAGATTTGAGTTTTAGTTTAAGCTTCGGTTACGTTTTAATATATATTTTATTCACACTTTGCTAATGAGAATACAAAAGATTGTATAGAATTATCGAGGTAAATAGAACAATTATCTACAATTTTATAGATGAGAATTCTTGTGAAAATAGGTTATGACGCCAACGATTAAGGTAGATATGGTAGGGATATACTTTGCACCTCTGCAGATTGTTGAATTGTTTTATAGAAAAAATTAGATACTGAAGTGTTTATTGCATGAAAGTCTAGGTACATGAAAAAATATGGGTTTATGGTGACAAAGATACAAGGTCAACTGAAGTTGTATGGAGATATAGTTTCCATTCTTTTTCAGTCATCATCTAGTGACAGATGTTCACTGTAAGAACGATAGGAAAAGAAATTTAAATAAAACAACAACATCAGGTGGAGGGAAAAAAATACTGTGAATCATGAGCAACGACAAAAAATCAAATCAAACAAGCTCCCCAGCTTATCTGGACGCCACCCTTGGAGTTTACTGAAACTTAATACCACCTAAGTTTCAAACCCACTACACCAATCTTTCTTTCCCTCTCTCTCAAATTTCTACAAACGCCCGTGCCCTGAAATAATTTAATGGTATTCATATTCCATTTGGCGCGCGCAAATTATAAAAAAAAAGAAACAACGGTGTCAGATATCAAATTGATTCTGGCTTTATTTTGAAGCTACATTCATGTCATTATGTATGAATAGCACATTATTTAAATGGCCGCGTCGACTTCGCTGGCAGTGCTTCAAGCGATCGGTCCAATTTGTGATTACTCGATCTAATATGTGCGGCGTTATTTCGGCAATAGCGTCTCAAGTGTTGGCCACGAGCTCGTCGAATTGATGAACGCTCGCCGTGAGACGACTCAGTCGCCAAATTTCTCCTTCACCACTTCGACCGTTGCGTCGCTTGTATGGCATGTAGCGCCATCTAGTTGGAACCGCAGAAAGTCGGTTAACATCGCTCTATACCGAAGACCATTGACGGTAATGGTGTCTCCTTCCTCATTTCGAAAGAAATAAGGTCCGATGATGCCGTGGTGCCAAAAACCGCACCAAACAGTCAATCTTTGTGGATGCATTGATGCTTAGTCAAACACTTGTATTCACTCCAATAATGGCAATTTTGCTTGTTGACATAGCCACTGAGCCAAAAATGGGCCTCATCCAAGAAAATGATTTTTTAGCCAAAATCCGAATCTCCGGCCAATATTTCCAGCGCTCAATTAGCGAACTCACGGCGTTGTCTATGGTCGTCCGGCTTCGATTCTTGCGTCAGCACAATCTTATACGGATGTAGGCGCAAATCCAACCGCAAAATAAGCCTGCTTGACTCTCTGGCGATGCCCAATTCAGCTGATCAGCGCCAAATCGACATTTCTGGGTCTTCTTCGAGGCAGGCAGCTACGGCGGCTATGTTTCTTCACTTCGCACCGATCCCTGTCTGGTTGGTGGCTTAAGGTTGAAAAAAGTGTACTCATGCTCAAACTTTTCCACGGTGCGACGAATTGCCTGCGCACTGAAGCCATGATGACGACCGATCTCACGACGAAATTCACGTTGCGTATTTACAGAGCCAGAATTTCGATAATATTTTTTTCATAATTTCCACACGTTCGGGAAGTGTCAAACGATGCATGATGAAATGGCAAACCTTACTGAATATTTTGACAGCTGGATGTCATTGGTAACTTTAACAGCATAACAATTGGAAAAACTATCATTGCTATCTGGTCACCCTTTATATTTCCTTCGAAATGTTTGGCCAACAGTTTCAATGCTAGGAATATACTCGTAATCTGTTCAATGTTCAAACAAAAATATCCAAAAGTGTAAAGAAGATCAAGAGCGCACGGGAATATTTAGGTAACGCATATTTTCAGGAACTTCTCGGGACAGTCAGTATGACATATGTATGAATTTATATTAAGAATCATCGAAGAAGAAGAAAGAGGTTCTTGTGCGCTTTGTTTTAGAATGTTAATGACCAACAACTTGGGGTTGATACCTACCATATTTAGGTTAGACCTTCATTCTAAAATTGAGTTATTACAGACAGTGCAAAGTTTATTCTGTGACTCTTATAGCTAAATACAATGAATTTTCGATCTATTAGCAGGTAAAATTCCTTCAAAAATTGTGTTGCATGGTAAAGGTTCTTTAGTTTCTTGTACGATTTTTTGTAATGGCTTCACTTTCTGTGCCGGAATCAATCGACCAGGTACAGGATTTTTCAATAAGGACATAACAATTTTGTATTTAAATAAAACATAGAATAATTGAGATATCGGGCTGAAATTTATTCCAGGTGTGGCACTCATATTAAATTTGTATGTATGGAATTCGATCACGTTCATATTACCACCGCTAGCACGTTTGCACTCTTCCACACATATCGGCTGGAACGTTGGCAATTTGGCATTCGATATTGTTCCTAAGCTCCTCTAACGTTGTTGGCTTGTTGACATAAACCAACGACTTAACGTAACCCCATAAAAAGAAATCCATCGGCGTTAAATCGCATTAGCGAGCTGGCCATTTCTCGAGATTACACGATCACCGAACTTCCCTTTCAATAGATCAATTGTTTGACCAGCTGTGCGGCATGTGGCACCATCTTGTTGGAATCACTGATGTCAAGTCCATCCAATTCTGGCCAAAAATAGTCTTCCAACATGGCACGATAGCCATTTCATCGACGAAAAAATACGGTCCAATCACACCTCCGGCATGAAATCCACACCACACGGTTACTTTTTGTGGATGCAATGGAGTCTCTTGAAGCACATGCGGGTTTGTTGCTGTCCAGTAACGCATATTTTGCTTAAAGCCATCAAGCCAAAAATGAGCCTCATTGCTGTAGATGATTTTTCGATGAAATTCAGGATTTTCTTGAAACTTTTGCAGATCCCAATCGGAGAAGTTTCGACGCTTTCGTGGACTGAGAGATTCCCAATTCCTGTGAATGGCGTGGAATCGACTGATTTGGCTCATTTTGAACTGAAGCACTTACGGCCGCGATATTTCAATGGCACAGGAACATTCAATAATGAATACGTTGATTCGAATTTATCCACTATAGCATGCACAGCCTGTCTGGTGGGACGATTATTACGACCAAAAATTGGAGTAAGCGCTCTGAAAGTTGCGACCACTGACTCAGAATTTCGGTAGTAATTTTTAATAATTTTTAAACGTTGCTCGTTCGTGGGTTTCACCATGATAAGAATGTAAAACTTGACTGACGTTTTGACATTGACAGATCATAAAAAATTTTACGGGTGCGTTTGTATTAAAATATCAAATTGTTATGTCCCTCTTGAAAAGCCCTTTAGTTAGACTAATTCCCAGTAGTTTCAAATATTTGACTTTGACTTTTTGATATTACAGATGTATGATCCACAAAATCGCAACAATAACTCTGTGCACCAGATGTACTCGTATTGGTTTGAGACTCTGATCAGAAGGAATTTTTACAATTTTGTCGCAAACGTGTAGCCTTTACTTGAGATGACCAATTTGATGTTCACTCCTGAAATTACTACTAAATTGTGCATAACCAGTTGTTACGTTAAACTTTTACAAATTGCTTCACTAGAACTTGAGATATTGTATCAGTCACGAACAAATCTCTAGCAAGGGTCATTTCTTTGTAATCCTAGTTTGTTCGACAATAGAAAAAGTTGTGTGGTTGCTTTATGAGATCATATCACACTACTGCTGCGATTAACCGACAAACACGGTTTATCTTTTTTTTTAAATGATTTTATTTATTATTTTTGTGACCACACAGATAGTAGAACGTTTGGAGGTGGCCTGCTAGCATGTTTCGTAAACCAGTTTTGTGTTGATTTGCAATTGCATTTACAATCTATGGAATTTTTTCAGTAGATCCCCGAACTGGATGGTCGTTTAGTATCTTAGTAATTGCATTGGGATCAGCTCAAATAATGTTAAATCACGAAAACTCATTTGTATGATGTTTTTAACTAAGTATCCAACAAAGTAAGACGAAGTCAGTCCGGTCAAAGGTTAGTTTGTTTTAAAATTCCATCGTAGTATTGTTTTCATTGTTCAAGAATAAGACACAATTTAGACCAACCTTACGTGTCTACATAATTATACAGTGAAGGCCAAAAGCACTTCCATACTTGTGAAGAAGTAGCTTAATAAATACGAGTACTAAGCCGGATACATACGAGTATATGTAACAAGCCACAAACTCAAGTGACTCAATATTTAATTGAAAAGTGGTAGCATTTAGTTATTCTGGAAAAAAAAACCACCACCTAACAATGCATATTTTTGGGGACAAAGCTTATTTTAGATTTTTGTCTCTCTAGAAGACGTTTACTCTTTGAATTTCTTTAAAATTTCTTACCAACCGTCATCACAAATTGCACCTGGTCTGATTCATTAAAATGGAATGTGAAACGGATTTAAATTGTTATGAAATATTAAAAGACATTTCTCTCACATTTGGACTCACCCATCGTAAAGTCATTCTTCCCTTTTAGTTACCAACAGTTGATATTCGGAAAGTGAAAGTACGCTCGTAAACACTCCCAACCAAACCACATTAATGGTAGATAGGTGTCTAGTATTTATTTCTCGCTACTGTATTGGATGTTAGATAAATTTTTACGATTAGTTCTCATACAATATTTAGAGGTATGCCTTTTCAGACTGCAAATGATTTATGAGAAACTTGAATTTTAATAGTGCATTCCTTCTTTCTTTAACTTAGCTATAGTGTGGTTCAAATTGAAATGGAACAGTTTTTTAATGTTCACTAGACTACCTGGACTTTCAGGTCCATCGAAGATATTCATAATAATTTTGTTTAAGAATAAAAGTTTTATTAGTTTGTTGTTTCTACAACAAGTGGAAAAATGGGTTGTCACTAATAAACGACTATGGTTGAATATCAAGAGTAAATTTTAATAATTTAGTAGAGCTAACAAAGCAAAGATCATTTTTAATTTTCTTGTAAACACTTTTATTGTTTTCCTGGCACTCATGTAGTGATGTAAAGATTTACTTCCTGTTTAGAAGACTTGAACACTAAACTATGTCAAATTATGTGATAACTTGCTTTCGATGCCTGTTTAACTTTTTTAATGCGTGCTTAGAAGCTGCAAATGGTAAAATCACTCATATTTTAAACCGAATTTTACACTTCAACTACTATTTTCCACTTGATTGTCTTTTAATTACAACCACTTTTTACACTTTTTCCACTTTTTTTCCACCTGCGTTACAGTAATTTGCAGTCTCTGTGTTCGTTGCATTTTTACGTTTCTCTGCCTTTTAAGGGATTCTTACTACCTAATACTATTCCTCAATAAAATGTCACCTTTATCCAACAAAAAAAAACAAATATATTTGTTCGCATTATAGCAGTGATAAGAAATCGCCCCGTTGAGGTCGTGAATAATCTTGATGGAACACTGTGCATTCCCCGTCGTCATCCTGCACAGATGGACGAGTTTTTTAGGTATGCCAATACAAGACAAGACGTCTGTACAAGTACCCCGTCTCTATCCTAGGTCCTTTTAAAAAGCTATAAAATGACTATAACTTGGAACTACTGAACATAATTCTAGATCTGGTTCAATTTAAATAATAGTGTAAACGGTGCATTTAACTGTTTGAAATCATTTACATTTTCCTGTGATCTAGGGTTTAATATTTTTCGAAAGGTAGGACGTTCAATTCTAATCAGATCTTCCTTTCACATAAAAAAGTCTCCTGCTAATTACCAGATCAGGTTGCCATCCATGAGGCAGTGAAGGCTCATTGGTGACATATCATCATTGGTGACATTAGCAAAAAAATGGGGAAAAACAATGTTCTGGATATTCGCACGTAGAAACGGTTTCCATTAGTTTTAGGGTCGCACCTTCTAAGATTCCGTACAAATTTTAGAATATTTTCAAAAACTCGGTATCCATGTGTACACGCAATTACTTAAAGTTTGTGTAATATTTATTTTTTTTATTCGAAAATTTCAAAACCGAACATTTTCGACAATAATACATTTTCTCTTATGACGCACAGTTTTCGAGATATTTGCACTCAAAAAATAGTCGGATTTATTCGAAAAAAAAGGGTTGTGGGTGAATGGTTTTATACTAAATATTAAAGAAAGTGATGCCTCTGCTGTTGGCGTAATTCAGATTCTGTCCTAGACTTGCACCTTTATTGCACCTTTATATTATTTTTATCGAATGGATGGAAACATTGGCGGTCTATTGTCCTTTTTGCATTCTAACCGCCAACTGCGTATCTACTACCAGTTTTGCCGTGTTATTCCTGACAGGGGTTGCTGTCATTACTGATTCTTTTTACACTAATGCAAAACTTCAATTTCGCTTTATAGTAGCTCTACTTGCGTGTTTAGAGTCAGAACATTGATCTGGAGGTCATTATCTTAAGGCATATGGATCATGCTAACATATCACGACTTTTGAGATGCATTTTAGCTTGTCACGGCAATAGGAGGTTCTTTATACATTTACAAGTTCTTTTTTTTTTTGTTCCGTGGAAAAATAACACTTAAACTTAAAACTAAGACACTAATCATAATATAGCCCATAATAGACGTGTGTGTTCGGAAGCAACTGTCAAATCGCTTTGCCTGTCGTTGGAGCTCTTGTGTCAAATTTTCGTACGAAAGTGCGCATAAGTGCACGAAAACTTAACGAATCGAAGCAAAAAGCTATTATAGTCACGCAAAATGGTCGCACCAAATCATTCTTCTATTATAGTTCGGCCTTAGGGCTGGGCCCTGGTATGTGATCTCCAGTACTAAATAATAATGGTAACATGCAATTAACAATTTCGCCAATAATCATGCGTCGGGACGCAGCTTTTCTTAACCAAAACGTTAGCTCAAATCTATTTGAACCACCAGTATTTCTTCTGAATCAGCCTATTGATCTTAGCCATATCCTTTTCCTCAAGTTATCATTTCTATTGGCTCATAGAGGATAAGTTTATAGATTTAGATTTTTTTTTAGTTTAAATGTGAATTTATTGTACCGCATTGGTTATAGCCATCAGCCAAAAAGAGAGTTTCATAGAAACTTCGGATAGTTTTCTACTTTAAGTAACTTTATTAAAAAAGTTTCATTTACAATATGTTGCCTGTATTTTAAAGCTGATTTTATGTACCCAATTAGTGCTATCCAATTTTGATGGTAATTTAGTGTTAAATGTCTTCATTTACCGCTAGAACGTTTTCCCTTAAATGCTGTCTTCTGACCTCCGTTAGTACGGAACAGATTTCTATAAAGTGGAGGACACCCTCTCTTACCCGTAGGTTGCTTAACGAGTATTCCACATTGCGTTCTGTTCTATGGGGCATGTATCATAGTTAAAACGTAGGAGCTCTCCTCTCTCCTTAAATATAGTAGAGATTATATCTAGACTATTGAGATCACTAAAATAATTCTTTTCTATGAGGTCATATTGAAGTGTTTGGTAAGTGCTTCTGGTTTCACTTTATTGTGCTTTTTTAACATATTTATCACGAATGGAGGAAAGAGGGTGGCCATGGTGTAGTGGTAACATCATTGCTTGTCACACTGTTGGTTCACGGTTCGAATCCTGATGTCAAGAATCATCTATTGATTTCGCATAAAATAAATAAAAAAGTCGATCAATTGCGAAAGCTTATGGCAACTCTCCTTCGAAGGCATAACACTGGCAGTATTGTGGTCATATGGTTAAAATGCAACTTGATCGTGATGATGACATCAGGAGGATGAAAAAAAATACTGTGAATCATAAGCAAAGACAATAATAGCAAATCAACCACTGGAGTTCACTGAAACTTAATACCACCTGAGTTTCAAACCAACTACACCAATCTGTCGTTCTCTCTGCCTCTTTCCCTTTTCACAAAACGCCCGTGTCCTAAAATTAGTATAAGTGTATTCATATCCCCTTTGACACGTGCAAATAATAAAATTTAACCAACAAAGCCTGTAGAGCACTCTTCCAGTTTTTGGACATCATGCTCGCCACTGCTTCAAAAAAATTGCAGTTTCTGGCAGACAAGGTGCGTTACAATATTTTTGGGAAGCCGATAGTTTGGTGATTCGCATACTGCATCCTTAATGTAAACATGTATAACGGTCGTAACCCAGTTTCGAGATGCAACATGTAAAATGTGACAGATATTTGAGCGCCAGATGACAGATGTACCAACCTAAACAAAAAAAAAAGGCTTTTGACAATATCTCAAGCGCGTTTTGTTTGAATGGGAAATTCCGGGTACTTTTTGATCAGAAGGTATGTTGGTGTGTTTACCGGTAGACGAAATATTTTCTTTATGAAGTATCTCAGATTTGAGCAGCGTAACACATAACGGATCTCATTACCGCTTTTTCGCCTCCTTCAACTTTTCTTGCAGATGTTTTCTAAACGATAGTCTTCACCTTTTATAGCTCTACATTTTTCCAAGGATATTTTTCTTCTCGAGCGTACCGTCCAAACCCGTATCTGAATACCATTGCTTTGGATTTGATAATATTAACTTTTAAGTTCCACAATCTGCAGTATTGATGCATCTTGTTGCTCATGATTGATATTGAGACAATTGAACACAATTGCCCCAGGCAAAAAAGTTGATCTGTCAATGCAAGGATATGAACACTCTGTTCGTAATCGGATTAAGTTACTTTCATAATTAGTTCAATAAAAAATAGCTATCCCGCCGACTCTCTTAAGAAGCTGAACAAATACAAATTTCTCCACAAAATTAATAGTTAAACCGAATAATTTTAAGGACACGGAAGTGCTGCTACCTACACATGGGAACACCTCTCAGCAACCTTTCACATCAGCTTTTAACCATAGGCGACCATTTTAATTAACCAAATCGAATATCCGCTGTCATTAACTGTTTCCATAAAAATGTATCTCCAACCAGATGTTGTACATTAATTAATATTCAAAATCCCCTCAAAAATCCGACTCTATACTCACACATTCAGTATATACCTACATTGATTTATAAGAGTGGTAAATGTCAACTTTCTTTATTTTATGCATTTTTATATATATTTCTTTTTTTTTTTTTTCTTATTTTTCCTTTAACTTGTAAAAGGTTAAGTCAGCTATTTTTTATAAAAAAAAAAAAAAAAACCTAAAATGAAATGCATGAATTCAACGTCGTCGGTCGTGTCGTGATTTATCTTCTGTCCACTGGTCTGTCTGTCTTTCTTATTTTTCTTGTTGTTCCCCACCAAAACGGAAGTAAATCTCCCGAATATGATAAAACACAAAATTGTATCTCAATTCACTCCCTCCGCTCGAGGAAAAGAAATGAAGAAAAGCTTTTTATCTTTTCTTTTTCTCGAGACTTTAGGCCGTCAAGCCTCTTTCTGTTGCACCAGGTTTATTCGCGTATTCGAAACCAGAAACAGAAATACAATGCCTTGCAACCAAAAAGGAGACAAAAAAAAATCCCTTTACCTACTTTAATGAAAGTAAAATGTTTGTTGTCCAACTGGTTTTTTTATCATGAAATTTTGACGAAAATAAAAATACAATTTCAATTTCATTCGCCATCATCATCGTCGTCGTCGTCGTCGTCGACGCCGTGAGAAGAGAGCGTCTCGACGGGCAGCATTGTTCCGTATAGACCTCTGTATCTTTGGCTGCATGTGTGAAGAAAAGAAGAAATGCTTTTGGATTTACTCGTATCTTCGGGCTAACCGGCAGTCGCAGAAGATTGGTAGAAAAGAGATTCGATAACATAAGGAAGTAAAATGTTTGAAATGGCAAAGACCAAGTTGCAGAGAAATGCTTTCGATTTCATTTCGATGTTGCATGGCTAGCTGGGTAAATATGGTGGGATAGTGGTATAGGCCAACAATTGTTGAAAAATACAAAGAAAAACATAACAGCAATGGGCTGTGAATAGTTACTGTAAATATACTTATGAAGTCTTTTGTTTGTTGATTTTGTCTATTTTCTTTTGGTCGCTCAATGTGGATTGTGTCCAATGGATTGTATCTATTGGATTGATAAGTGATAGTGGGGTGTGTACACGAACCACAGAAGCTTTTATAAGCCATACTGTCCGATTGAATGCATTTTGAATAAATTTTGTTCAGTACTTCGGTTATTTTCCAGGCCCGTGAGCCTAACGAATGAAGAATGAGACACAAAAAATTGCTTAAACTTTTCAAAATTTGAATAATTACGTAATACCTAGCACTCTCGTTGAGTAAACGAATATATGGAGATGTTTGTGGTTTAAAACGAATATATACTCATGGCGCTATGACTTTGGAGTTTAATGAGAGCCGAATAGAAATTCATTCATTCTTCGCAATAATAACAGACTCCTCCAACGTAGGTGTGTAATGTCGTTTCAAGACTGCTTTTTTCTTGCGATGACACCCTCTCAGATACTTAAATACTTACATGTCTCTGGCGGTCAACATTCTTTCACCGAAATGTTTCCAAAATACTAGGCTTTTATGTGCCATTGAAATCAGTAGAAGTTCTGCCCAGGATTCACGAAAGCTTCCAGCTGGTTTTGTAGAGAGGTGTAAGATAGTGTTTTTAGCTGTACAAGTCGGTACTCTCCCTCGTCGGAAAATATTATTTGACTTACTCCCGTGGTCTGGATTTTGTGTCCTTGTGTCCATCATCGAAGCTATACAATTTTCTTACAAGGCTTGATGGCCTACAACCAAACTGTAACTAACCCAGATTGAGCTGGGCGCAGGTAGATCGCCGTTCACCATCTTCAGTTTGCAATTTCCGAAAACGTTCCCAAATGGCACCAGATGAAGGTGGACCTTCCCAGTCAATTGACAAACTAACATTTACCGAGAGATACAACGTCTATAAGATTTTGGATAGTGGCTTGCCTCTATATGGATTGTGAGTAAATTTCGAAGTAATGTGTAATTTTTCAGGCTAGAACTGTATCGCGCACTTGTATCTAGATCGAGTGTATATAACAAAAGAAGTCACATTAGAAATTTATTCGAATATATACCTATTAGCTATGATAGTCTATGATAGTTCATTTAAAAATCATAAGACTGGGTATAAGTGCTCAAGTATATTGTCCACTACTGACCAGCTACTCTGTAGGAACTATGGGGTATCTATATCTTTGTGGTTTGTGAAACAGGTATTTTATGCTGTCATGGATAAGAACGACACACCGAAATTGTTTTCAAAAGAATGACTTTGCTATGGTTAGAAGTTTAGGAGTCTAAAGCAATGCCATCCTGAGTAGGCAAGAAGTTTTGAGCTTCAAACATATAAGCGAAATCCTCCTTAACATTTCTATTCAGGCTAAACATCAGCGAATATTAGCCAACAGATGATAGTATCGTAAATATGACTGATGGTAATTTTAAAGCAAAAGTTGGTAAGACATCATGTTTGGTGGCACTATCGATGTAGACTGCAAACTACACCAAACAACTTCGAAAACGTACTCATACTGATAGACTTTTTAGAGGCGCGAAATGGTACCATAGCTAGCATGTGATTGCTATACCTTGATATTATCAAGAGCATATATTTTCTACAGCACGTATTTTGAAGACGTGGAAGTTCCAATATACCTAGATTGGAACTTCCACGTCTTCAAAATACAGATATACTGAATGTCACGAAATAAAAAAATTATATTAACTTAACGTGAAACAGTTGTAATAAGAAGAGACTGTCAGAACCTTTGCTGATTAAATATTCCTTAGCTTTCAGAATAGTCCATAACCACAAGCAATAAGTGCAGAGGACTAGGAGCCATTGAATTTCTTTGCATAAATCTCCTCAAACCATTTTTCTAAATTGCAGACCTACACCTACTGTCACGTCTGCAATCTTCCATCTTACTTGTTTACGAACAGTTGGTTTGATCCACATATCGCATGCTGTGTATTCACAAAAGATTTTTCCATGATGTGTCCTAAGTGGCTTAGTTCATCTTCTAAATATGGAAGTGATTCAATGTTAACCCAGCTAAATAAGAATCGAGGGTGGCCGTGCTGTAGTGGTAACATCATCGCTTGTCACGCTGTTGGTGCACGGTTCAAATACTGATGTCAAGAATCATCTATTTATTTCCCATGAAATAAACAAAAAAGTCGATCAATTACAGAAACTAATTCAACTCTACTGCGAAAGTATAACACTGGCAGTAGGGCGGGCATATGGACGATAATGCAACTTGATTGTGATGATGACATCAGGAGGATGGAAAAAAATACTGTGAATCATAAGCAATGACAATAACATCAAAACAAAAATGCTCCCCAGTTATCTGGACACCAAGTTTTTCTTTCTCTTTCTCTTTCTCTGTCTATCTACAAACGCCGGTGCCCTGCAATAATATAAGGGTATTCATATCACCTTTAACGCGCGCAAATCCACTGTTCAAAAGAATTAAACTTTGATACTGTCTGCGTTGTCACGCCATCGATAGACGCAAGTCGTAGACTTACCAATGCCAATTCGAACCAATAGATACTTCACTTAGGTTCAATATGATCAGATAACGCCTTTGAAGTTAAAGTCACTCATATCACCTTTAAAGTCCTGATGACTCATCATCACTTGAAACTCTTTTCAGAGTGGACTAATATACAAGTTAGCCTTCATAGATACCCATGTGCAGATGATGATGTATCTAACTTTCGGTTTTCTCCAAAAAGTCTTTTCCAATATACATAGATACATATGTCGAACTCAGCAAAAGCGGTCGCCTCTTAGGTTACTGCCTAGCAGTTATGACATCGTTGCCCTTCTTTTGACTAAGATCAATTCAATGTCACTTTCGCCTTCGCGAAATATTGTTTCTGTGATTCATGCAACGAAATGGTCAAGAATTTGCCATCACAAATGATTTCTTTTCATTCCTTTCTAACCAAATCTTAACGCTTTCTTCATTTACCTTGTTGATCATAGTTTAGTCAGTAAGTATGTACATATTGACTATCAGTATCAACGCCTACATAACTTAACCCTTTGGCATTGTATGGATATCCTATACAGCTTAAAATACCAACCAAAATATACTTTGTCAAGTTTATGGTTTCGAATGATACTTCATTTGTAAATGGTTTTCTAAAAGTCATGACAAGCCAAGGGCACGATCATGATTGATGCAATTTTCTATAAAACCCCACAACCCCATAACACAATTTTTTTTTTTTTTTTTTTGAAACGAAATCAGTCTTCGTGTGTAACAACCTAGCTTAACAAAAGCTCTTCATATCCCCATCTTCGATGTTAAGCTTACATTCAATCCAGACTTTCATTATACACACACACACACACACATACTCTCTTCCGCACAATCAATTGCCTGAAAGCCTACCCATCCAACCAGCCCCATCATCGAACCTGCAACCAGCCCCCCCATCGAACACTCTCACCCAACGTCAAACCTAATCAAACTGAATTCCAAACCAAACTTACATCGCTTCCGCAAACCGGCAGCCAGGCACAGGCAACGATAAATACGAGAAAAAAAAAAAAAGTAGAGAAACGAAAATTCAATAAAATACCCAGAGACGAGCTTTTTGTATCTTGTTGTCGTTGTCGTGGTTGGAGCAATTTTTTTTATTTTTTTCTCCATATTTTGTTTTAGTTTTTTGTTTAATGTGAAAGAAAGAAAAATGGGATTCACAATCGCAAACTATCTACTAGTTGTATTTTGACTCTCACTCTTCATTCGTATTCCGGCGGCACAGGTTCGATTTCGGGTCCCGTTCGATATATTCATTTAGTTTACCTTAATTATCCATCCATCCAATCAATAAAAGAAAAGCAAAAAAAAAAATTAATATAAAAGATACTCACAACTATCAACAGATACTTTTGGTAGAATGCCCCCTCGTTAGTTTGTGATTTGCTAATTTTCTAAAATTCATTAAATTCTCATTATCAACTTTAGAATATAATGTGCATATGATTGTATCCGGATAAACAGTCAGTCACGGATAGATCATCGAAACCAACTGCACCGCATAGATAGATAGATACTTATTTTTGTATTCTACTTAAAATAAAGTGTTACAGTGAAAATAAAAAAAAAAAAAAAAATATTCTCCAAAACAGCTGTGATAAATTAATACCCTGTGTTTACATTCCCCGCTGCATAGATAGTGTATCTATCTATCTTTCAATAAAAAAGAAAAAAAAAAAATACAAATCAAATGTTATAGTTGTAAATACAATTATTTTTTATTTTTTTTAAATATTTACACATATGTGCCTTCGCGATAGTTATTCGAACAGGCAAGTGCGGAAAGCTTCTCACATCATCTTCTTTAAAAAACATAGTTAATTTATTTTGCACTACAGAGTGAGAGCAAAAGATACACAATACAGAGTGTATTTGTGTGCATTTTATTTATTTTTTTGCAAAATTGCATTAGTCGTGCTAGAGGGAAATTCTACTAGTAGCGCGATTAGTGATGATCGTTTTGTGAAACGCATGGAATAACACGTTCAAGGTCAAACTTTTTTCCAACCAACCCCAGAGAGTGTCGTCGTCGTTGTCGTCGTCGTAGTCGTGTATCTTTGTATCTGTGTTTGGGGTTCTAAAGTGCTCGTTCTCATGTGAAACTATTATTATTATTTACTATTCGAAGCTTTTTTCTACCGATTCTCAAGTGTTCCCCCGCTGTTCGTTAGCATTCCGCGTGATAGCGTCAAAACGCCGTCTGAGGTGGCTATAATTACTTTTTTTTTTCTCCGATCTTTTTTTTTTTTTTGCAAACTGAAGTCAAGTGTGTTCTCTTTTGTGTAAGATTCTCTAATACCAGTTTTGAAGCTTTTTTTCTACTTCTACATCTATATACTTTTTTTTTTTTTTTCTAAGATGATACAAAATTTGTATAACTAAGTGGCAAGCGAAAAAAAAAAAAAAAGTGCAAACGAATTTGATTTTCAAACAATTTATTGGTAATAAAAAAAAAAAAAAAAAAAAAGTATCTATGAATGAAGTCCTTACCAATGAGGATGGAATATCAATTGCCACCACCGCCACCGCAGACTTTACAAATTGGTCCTTCGCCGGTGCAGGTGCAACAAACTCACTTACAAATTTTACAAAATGTCCATCAACAACAACAGCAGCAGCAACATCAACAACAGCAACAAATTGTTGGTTCTATGCAACCACCAGCAACATTGCCACCCTTAAGTACTCTACCCTTACAAGTTGTTCATAATTTACCACATTTACTTGGGAATACCAACGGCAATGGTGGAACAAATGCCAATCCACCGAATAATAACAATATTCGAAATAATGGCAATACACTGCAACCGATAAACGGTTTGGGGAATTTACCCCCAAGTAGTCAATTGCTTCATCATCATTTGCAACATTTAGCAAATGCTAGCAATAACAATAATAATAATAATACAAATACTCCTAATAATAATAATAATACAACAGCAAATAACAACAATCTCATACCGAATAACAACAATAATAACAATAATAGCAACAATGGGGGCAATGTTGCTGACGAAAACAATCGCTGGACACAATTTCAAGTGCAACAATTGTGGAAACATCATGCATCCTATTTGAATGGTAATGGTTTTTGTTAACTGGGATTTCTTTAGATGTAACGTAAAGAGTGTGATGCGGTAAGGGTATCTAATTAGTGATAAGAATTGATTTTCGGATGACGTATGGAATTTATATTAAAGTATAAACGTACGAGTAGGTTTCTCTCTTCTACTATATATATTTCTTTAAATGTGCCTATACTCATTGTAATATATAAAAATTTACACGAAAATAAGTGAATCACGTTTTACAATAAAATAATTGAGATATTATTTTCCACCCTCACAACTTCAGAACGTCTTATTCGATTTCAAAGAAATGTATTAACAAATTTTAAGGATACTTCAATTACTCGTATCCTTGTACATCCTGAAGCTAAGCAACATGAATATTTGTTTTCCTAAAACTACTCGTAATTCTACATATTTTAGTATCTGTTTGCTTGCCTGCCTCAGTTCAAATTTTGGTCATCTGTCTTTGAACGTGGCGTACTCAAAATGTTGAAGCAACATTTTTGTTATGTTGCTAAGACTAAAGTAGAAATATTATCAGTCTTAAAAGTTTGAATTAATTTTTCTCTAGATTTGACGAAATACGAGTAATGCTGATCCAAATTTGTTTCAAGTCTGAATTTAGTTCAAGTGTTTGGATGGGTTTCCTCAAAAATTTTAATATCACATCCACATCGCATAACTCGCTAGAAGACTCAGGTTTCTATGTTTTATTTCGAGAGACTTAATTGTGCATTGTGACTGTGATACTGGACATTGGTAGTTCACAAGTTGTCAAGTCCCAAAAACTTGAATACAATTTTTGAAACAGTATTTGGCTGCGAGACTAGATTTTTATATGTAGAAACGATATCAAACTCTTACCTCTTTTCCCAACACTTATGCCTACTACCTGATATCCCACAAAAGCATCGGTCATGTATGGTGCAATATGTTGAGTTGATGTTATGCTTGATTCTAATTCTTCAGACCCGTCGACTCTCAGCTGAATGAACAACAATCACCAAAACAAATCAAAGTATTTGGTTGGGGCCACTGCTCCATTACCTTTGCCATTACCTCATCAACAGTTCATCTATTCTTGGCGCATTTTTAGACTCGAAGTATTATTCGAACATGAGATTTTATATTATCATTAAATAGTGTATTCTGAGGTGCATTCGGGTATATTAGGGTTTTTGAAGGTTTTTGAGGGTGTTTTAGGGTATTTTTCAGGAATTGGTGTAAATAGTAAAATAAATTGTCTTTGGTGAATGGTGACGGTACCGTCAGCTCCGTAATCCGAAAAGAGGCTACTAAAACGAATTTGGACATCCGCTCCCGTCCGGTTTTTGGACAACAACAGGCAGCTAAGGACAATGATAAGATTTACTTCGCCTATTTGTTGTGGCTCTGCCTCGAGGGTAGGGATACTTCTCTTCATATTCCCCCTGACCACATATCGATTCGATGATGAGATCATACCATAACTTTTATTACTATCCAACCAAAGAAGATTCTAAATATTCTAACAACCTTTGGAGTAAAAAGTAGTGAAATCCCTGAGTTTTTAAAATATGGACCAAAATACTTTTTTTGGGTGAATGAATTCTAACTCTCTACCTCAACTGTACATCTTTGATAGCGGTATAGCATTGCCCATAGCTGCAGCGGGAGTTGCACATTCCTCACTCTACCAGTATTAATATTTCATTAGCTTAACATTCCATTGCATTGTCAGGTAATATTTATGGCATTTGAGTTAGTAAGATACCCAGTATTTTATCTTATAATATAATGATGTAGTAAATAAGCAGTCTTGCCTAACCGTAAATAGGATCATCTCAGTCTCAAATCAATTAATGGATAACGCCTACTCATGATAACAAGTCGTGCAATTACAAATCGTAGGTAAATTAAAATCACCTCCAATAGAAGAATATACATTCAGTGGCTTTCTCGAAGTGATTGCTCACTCACCTCTCTCTTGTGTCATTTTTAAACTACTTTTAAAAACCACACAAATGTACCCCATTAAGTAGAGTGAATTGTGGCTAAGGCGGGGTTGTCAAATGTTCCCCTTTAAACAACTACTCGAAATCCCTTAGGCTTTAGCTGCAGTCATTAATTGTGGTGCAAATAGTTTGTCGATGTTCAACTCTCGAGCTAGAATGGTGAAAAATATAAAGGCCCTTCTCCAACCAGAACTTTGCCCTCTATATCCTTAGATTTTACATACTTTTGATCTAAAGATTTGTGGTGTGGCCAAAAACTTCCTAAGAAAATTCTTCAACATACTCGTACTATATTGTGGTAAATGTATCCCTCTATCATTATCAAAATATTCGCCTACCAGTCTGAATACGTGCCACACTATCCCCATCCTTTGCTCATCAGTTATTTTCATCCAACAACTACCTATATTTAAGTACAACTTTATTAGTACCAGCAATTCAAGTTCAAGTAAATAAACATCAGACCATATGAATATTCCCTCCATAAATCGGTAATTCATTATCTTCATATTAGTTTATAATAATTGGACAAGAAAATGGTTACAATTTCGATTAGTATTCATAAATGTTTCATTTAGTACCTACCTAATCAATAGTTTAACTTTGACATTAAGCTGACAAGAGATGCCTATTAAAACTGACAAGAAATCTTAGGAGTTTTCCTTTCACAAATTGAATGTTTACTAAAGAACTTAGTTTTATTTCTTAACTGCTGCGCTGCAAAAGGTCATTTGAATCATTTAAAACTTGGCTCAGACAATGTATCACAAAACAATTTTACACCTCAACTTTTTCCCCAAGTGCATGGAGAGGCCTTTGACATTCGATAGATCTAAATATTCTCGTTCATGGGAAACCCCCTTGCAACGAACAATGAGTATCAAAATTTCCACCAAAACTAGTTTGAAACTCGTTTCAGAACCAATTAGATTAATTTACAAAAAAAACTCTGGCACCACTTTCAGTTTCATCGATTGCATCCCACTCCATCTATTGTCTGAGGAAAAAGTTATGTTATAAACGTCAACTAAAAGATTTATGTTCACAAAATGAAAATATCTCAGAAAATAATAATTTATGATATTTAATCTGCTTTAAGAATCATACATAAAAATCAGATTATTGTCAATCTCCAGTTATTTGAAGTGTTTATATGCTAATTTATTTAAAGAAATATTCAAAATAGAAAAAAAAAATACAATAGCTGAAACTATAGTCATTATCAAGAATAAAGCAAATTTTCACTTTCCCTGTCTTAACTATGAGGTACAGTCAGTGCCAAAAGCGATGACAAGTATTTGTCAGAGTTTTTGTATTTTATTCTATTTGTAGGAATATTTGTTATTGTAACATTATGCACTACAGATAATTAGTATAAGCGGCTAAGTTCCATTAACTACCCGAAACGTGATTGTATCCGTATATCCCAGGTGTAAATATTGTTCTCGTCTTCTTTTTTTTGTTAACTTTTAATTCACTTTTTTAATACAAAACTTGAAGTGAAGCTAGTCCAAAGGGATGGAATATATATTAAGTTTATGTAGCTTTCAAAAGTAATCTAGTTACGCGCACCACTACGTGGTGTAGTGGTAACATCAACGCTTGTCACGCTCTTGGTTCACGGTTCAAATCCTGATCTCAACAATCATCTATTTATTTCGTTTGAAATAAATAAAAAAGTCGATCAATTGCGAAAGCTCAGTCAACTCTACTGCGAAGGCATAACACTGGCACTAGAGTGGTCATATAGCTTAAATGCAACTTGATCGTAATGATATCAGGTGGAGGGAAAAAAATACTATGAATCATGAGCAACGACAAAAAGCAAAACAAACAAGCTCCCCAGTTATCTGGACGCCACCCTTGGAGTTTATTGAAACTTAATACCACCTAAGTTTCAAACCCACTACACCAATCTTTCTTTCTCTCTCTCTCAATTTCTGCAAACGCCCGTGCCCTGAAATAATTTAATGGCATTCATATCCCATTTGGCGAGCGTAAATTATAAAAAAAAAAAAAAAACATTTGACTCTGACTGTACATAAATTTCTGTATCTCTTTATTGAGTTTAAATATCAATTTCCATTGATAGATATCGGATTTTTGAATTCAGAAATGAGCTATGCTTGGCTAAGTTAAGCTTTTTGTGGTGAAGTTTATTCCGCAGAATACTAAATCAATCCGTCAAACGCCTAAGAGTAGCATTTCTGAACGATCACAAAAGCTGACTGTTAATAAATGGTGGTCCTTCCTTTTTCCACCATTTTTCATCACTTGATTCTTTCTTTCATTGCCACGTATCTTGTGACGTAAAAATGTCCAAACAAAAAGGACGGATACTCGTATTTAACGTGTGTATGTTGTACTCAATCCTGCCATGACTACGACTATAATAATGTTTTCTTTGAGAAACTCGGTCCGTATTGTGGTCCACGCGACATCGTTTCCTTGTAACTTTTAAGAAACTAAGGAAGGAAAAGAAGTGCAAAAGAGCTAAGCTTTGGGATGAACTCCCCGAGCTGAGATAGGATAAGGAACTTCTCGGGAGCTATTACCGTAAAAGTGATGCCTGTTTAAACATAAACAGTAACCAGCTTCACATTCTGACAGGCTTCTCAACAGGTCACTGTAGACGTAAGGAACGTACACAGAAACTGGATGTAGAGGAAAATGTTAAGGAAACTTCAGCGCACTTTTTTAAGGAATATGGAGTTCTGATTCACAAAAGAAGGGATTATCTGGGGGCATATTAACTATCAACGATCAACTCCAAATACTCCGGTTCATGAAGGCAGCTAGACTGGATGAAGTGCTTTAACCGGAGTTTCTGATCGACCAGAGCTAGGCAAGGAAGCACAATAGATCTACAAAGGTCGCAGTGCACTCGCAGCCCTACCACTTATCATACCTAAGTGGATCTGCCAACCGTCTGGGTGGAAAATTTCGTCGAATCTCAAAATTATTCCGAACAATTTTCTGGCCGTTATAGGTTGTTGGTTGGTTGCCAGTAGGCCAGTGAAATGATAGGATGTGTTCAGCAGTCATCACATATTCTGAATATGTTTTCTTCGTTAAAAATACTCGTAATGTAATAACTAATCCACTTTAAGCAACCCATTGATCACTTAGAAGTTAGTTAGAATCTCTACAACACAGCATATTCGCCTGACTTGTCGTCGTATTTTCATAGAAATTATTGACATAAAAACTCATCTACGACAAGGATTATAACTCAAATCCAGTGGACATTAATCGGCATACACAAGACCACTTTCCTCATAAATTTTGACGATTTAAACGAACTGAAATACCCCCGTACGTAGAAGATTATAAAAACTGAAAGTACATAGGCCGAACCATAATTAATTAAGGCTTAAGCAAACTAAAGGAAATGTCGTAGTTGAAAAGTTCCCTAAAGCTCTGTCGAATGCATGGTGTTAAGGGCTAACCATAATGGAGCTTATGCCAGATTAATTGAATGTTTCAATTCTACCCAATTTGTATTTCATGGCCATAATGTGATTACGCTCGGTTTCGTTAAGTTTTCGTTAACTTCAGTGGGCTCACGAAAAGTGTGAATGAAATGAAACATTCCATACGGAAATCTGTTTTTCTTTTCTAATTAATTTTCGTCAGGACATTTATCCCTTCCATTGCTCACTTTCATATGTTTTTTTCCTCGCAACCCGAACCGACGTAAACAATTTGATAGATTTTGAGCGTTTTGACAGAAATTGAGTGGACTTTTCGTTTAGTTTTGACATAAGGTAAAGTCAACTGCAGTCCATTATGGTTGACACTTTACCCAGAATACACTAACAAACTATAGTGTATCAATCAATAATCAAAAACCGAGAATTTAATAAAACTGCTGTTTTTTTTTCTATTGTATTTTGGTTAGCTGTCAAATTTAAGCAAATTGAAATTGGATGAAACCGAGAATTAATCTCATTGTGGTTGTAGTATACAATTTCTGTGCACTCGCACATTTGCTTAAGCTAACTTTAACTGGCTTACGTGCAGTATACTTAACGATTAGGCGAACATTTTATTGGTGAAAATGTTTAAACACCGCAAGAAAATGTCAAAAATCAACCAAACTAATGTAGCACCCCACTTATCACTGTCTAAACTTATTTTCTGTTTTTTTTTTTTTTTAAATCCTCACCTTATATCCCCCTTTGCATGCATTTATTATGCAAATAGACGTATTCCGTTTCTAAACTAATTAAGTCTCTCATTTTAACTGAGCTGCCTACTAAATCCAATTTCATTGATTTATTGACAGCCGCACTTCGACGACGCATTCGTGCATATAAAGCGAAAATTCGTTCTCGAACCTGACCTAGAACTTAAACGTACTACCATACCAGCACCACGCGGCTCATGAATACCCCTATGCCTGACTGTCTGCGCCCTTGCGGAAGAATGTGTCACTTGACTTATTGATTGTTCTAATCCCACCAAAGAGACAGGGGTAGTTTTGCTCATAAATGAATTCCCTTATCGACTAATGAAAAGTGTTCAGAAAAAAAAAAAAAAAAAAACCTTCCAAAAATACTTGTATCTTTAACTTGTACGAGTATCTTTCTTTCTTGTCTCTGTGATTTTTCTTATTCTGTGTTCTGACCTGTCCAACAATCTTGGTGTTGCTGCCCAAAATGTGCATGAGTTGCTTTTTTTTTTAGAATGTGATACATATTTATCATTTAGGCCGTGTATTTGTGTGTGAAGATCGTTTTTTTTTTTTTTTTGGCCAAAGGGACAGACCATGTTATGTTTAAACTTTCCATTTTCGGTTGTGTAGTGAGCAATCATTTTTTTTTGTATTTTTTCGGGTTTTGTTTCGTTTGGTTGTTTCTTTTATTATTCGTAGTTCGCCGTTTTTATATTTTTTATACATTTATTTATTTTTTTTTTGAATATTTTTTTTTTTCGGCAGTGGTACCTTTTGCCGAATTAACATGGTTCGTGTTCGCATTCAGTGTAACTACTATCTGTGTATGCGTTGAGTGTGTTTGTTGGGTCTTCCAATTTACTTTCATTAAGTAGTAAACTTTCACTTTTTCGGCGGTTTGATTTATATTGTATGTTTATGTATACAGACAGACAGACAGTGTTAGTTATACTCTGTGCGTATATACACGGCAATTTTTGTATGCATTTATTCGAAAGTAAAATTTTAGTATTATGACTAGCACTAAAGACAGATTTAATTTAAGTTACACTTTAGGTGACCATCTTTTTTTCGGGTGGGTAATGTTAATGAGTTAATTTTTTTTATTTTTTTGTGGTCTGTGGGAATGGGAAGGTAGGAATAGGCATAGCTTTAGTACTAAAATGTTGATGAGATTTTGCGGTAGTGAGATTGAAAAGATTCCAAAAATGTTTATGTTTCTCATTTTATTCTTGATGGAGGGTTCGTGCAGCTCTTGTTTCTAGGAAAACTATTTGAACAAAAATTCTTTTCTAATTTTCTGATATAAGTCTTAGGCAATTTAAGGTTTGCATCTTTCAAATTTTTTAGATTGAAATTACTATTTGGGAGTATTTTTGGAATTAGGCGAAGAGCAATTTACAATTTCTGTCATTCAGATACGATTGAGAAGCTAGAAATGCGTAAGAGGATAAAATTGCATTGGTTGCTTTTTTGTTTTGAACAAAACAGGGTCGTTCATTGCCATACACTTAAGAAAAATCGACCTAAACAGTCCTTCAAACCCTTTTTTGGTTTGTATCAATCGGAAGGGATTGTTATTATGTAGATTTGTGTTATTTCCCTTTAAGTATCTATGTGGAGATACTTCGAAACTACAGTAATAATTTGATTGTTATGGTTGCAACAGATACCCACTACACCACTCTCACACATAGAAATGGTATAAATTGAAGAAAAACAAATAAAATAGGATCTATAGGATGATAGATATTCTCCGGAACTGATCATGTCCACTACGAAACAATGTTTTAATGTCTCATTATAGGTAACTCTAACACCTTTTTAAATAAGATAAGCTTGAGCATGCAGCGACAAAGTATTCCGATTTTTCTTGTACGAATAATCTTATTCCAATTTAAAATATCTTACCTATTTGTCACACACATGCTATGGAATATAATGTCGGACATCTGTCCGCCTCTATTAGCCTCACAAATGCGAGCTCTTCTTATGGCATGTTTGATGACATTTCATGTCACATATTTTGTTGGAGGTGCTGCAGTGTTTGTGGTTTATAAGCATACACCCTGCTCTTTAGATATTCCCATAAAAAGAAGTCTGGCGACCGTGGGAGCCACTCGACATCACAATTTCAGTCGGGAAACAGTTGATAGAGTAATTACATTGTTGCGTTTGCTGCATGCGATTTGGCACCATCCAGTTGAAACCATATGTTGAGCAAACCCAAAACATCCAATTCAGGTGTCAACGAATTTTCAATCATGTGGCAGTATTATTCGAAGAAGTATAGTCCACCACACTGTAACTTTATCAGGATGTAAAGGGTGGCTCATGAATAATTTGTGGATTTTCATTAAAATCAAGGTTATCGAGAACTGATTGTAATAAAACGTTTTAACCATGTCTACACTTCACGAATGGCAAATAAAACGTATCAAAACTAACCTAGTATATCAAACAGGTAGCATCTCAAAGTAGTATACTTTTCCATAGAACTCCTTGTAGGTTCAGTACTGGTGTTACAGAATATGTACTTACAGTCACATCAAAAAGTGACTCATCTGTAGTTTATATTGATACTGCCCCAGACTGTATGATGGGTGCAGTTTTTTACCTCTCTGCAGTAGCAATTAGACTCCTCAGGTTATTCGAAGGGATTGGCCGTGAGCCAGATACAATAGTGTCAGCCAATAGTGCCAATAGCTCCAGCTTTACTGCGGCGATCCTGATCGCTTTAATTAGCTATCGTCAACGACTCAAGATTTTTAGATCAGGATTATGTTTTCCCCGCTTATAGACGAGCGAAGAGGAGGCTAGTAGATGTCGTTTTGAAGTGGTTGTGCACAACAATCCACCACAGTGATATTAGACTCCTCCGGATACAATGCCAGAAGTTCGATCTCATCTAGAGAAAATCTATAGGAGGGGTCCTTCAACTATTTCTGTGTACGATGATCTTGAGTCTAATGTAAAAATAGCTAATCAAATGGCAGTGCATTCATCTCCCTGCCCGATGACCTTAATTCGTCCCCCTCTAGACAGAAGGGCTAAGGACTTTCTATTAATGACGATGTCTATATATCTACAAAGATACTTCGAAAATATACATATCTCCTATACTGGGACATTCCTACATAGAAGATTTTTTGGCTCGGATAAATCCGCAAGGGTCTTCTACATAGTTCTACGAAAGGGTTTCTAAGATTACCAAGAGTGCTGATTATAGCTGATGTTGTTGTAAAGCTAATACTCGACGTGTGTGTAAAAAAAAAGGCATTTTTTTAAGAGACATGTATAGAGCATAGAATATTTTCTGTTGACAAATGTTTTCAGAGTCTCGTAGACTACGCTACATCAGCTATCTCTTTTTGCTGCATCAACTATTTTGTCGCATATTCTTATGCTAAAGCCCACTTAAAAGCCTTCTAGGATTAATATGGTGTTACTGATTTTACAAATAATCTTTGACTTCAAATGTACTTATACCCTCACCACTATTCCATTCATGACTTGTGGTATCACTCGTAAACCTTCAAACTTCCTACAACATTCTCTCAGTGGAAAGTTCATCCGCAATCGAATTTTGTCTTAATATTTTAATAAAAAACAGCTTCTGCATGCAGAGCTTTCTAACTGATATGAATACAAATTTGATAAATGTTTGTTCTAAAAACTGTCTCGTAGTAACGTTAAACAGTGCAAAATATTCACAAGAAACGTCGGGTAACATCTAGAATTTTGTAGTATCTACTTTATTTCGGCCGAAATAATTTCGTATATTTTGATACCCAAAAGCATCCTCAAACATTAGTGAGGAACATAAAGTATTACTAAATACTGTAGAGTATTATTTAGTATTCTCAGGCATCGTCCATCGAAACATTACTAGCATTCTCTAGTGGATTCGCAAACTGTTGCAGAACTAACAAATACTAGATTGTCTGGGATTAGATAAATAGATACTTGCAATGATTAAATTGCCGTGTTATGCTGGTTATGCTGGAAAAGTCCACATTCCAAACTTCATGATTTTTTAATTAAACCTCTCGGTAAACTGCAATTAAGCAACCAACTTTTTACACAGAAAGGTATGGTAAGTAGGTACTCGTAGACAAGGAGACCTGTATCTCAATCACTTTCTCTAACGCCGCATACAAATAGATATTATTAAACAAATTAATCGTAAAGAATTTTATTAAAATCTATTACCCGACTATACACAGTCCAATTATGCATAAAACTATAATTGAAGTCAACAAATCGCATTCGATGTGTGTATTGCCTTCAAATTGTGCTACTTAAGTCCAAATACTGACACTGTTGACTGGAATTACTTTTTATGCGCTTTTAGTCCAATTTTTTTGCACTACATTTCCATAAATTGTTTTTTACACTTCTTTTTTGTAGTCTGCTTCGTCTGCTTCGTCTTCTTCTTCTTCTTCTTTTTCGTCGCTGTCGTCGTCGCCGTCGCCGTCGCCGTCGACGTCTTCTACTTGCCTACTTATGTATGGTGTCCCAACTAATTTGTATGCGGAACAAGTCGGCACAAGTGATCAACTGCAATTATATACATAATTTGTTTTACTGTGCTTCGTACAAGTATCTGTATCTGCAGAAGCAAAATTACTCGCCTACATAAAATCCCACAGAGTATCTGTGATATTATAACACTTGCTAGCGCGCGTCAGACAGTATGACTCGTCTTGACTTTAAATCGCCTGGCAAATATGTGTTGTAATTGCGTAATGGGTATCATAGACATAGCTCCATAGAAGCATGATACCCTCCCCCCGGCGCGGGCGATGAGCGGAAGAAGATTTTAATCAAAATCAGTGAAAGTGTAATTTTCGCACACCTATTCCACATTTGGATTTTTTTTTTTCTGTTTTATTTATTGCTTCCACTCTTTCGTTGGATGGGTTAATTTTTATTTATTTTTATTTTTTTTTTTTTTAATTTGTTTGTTTGAAGTTTGATTTTGTTGTCATGTTTAGTTAAAGATAGATGTGCAATTCAAGTCTTACCAGTTGTTTGTTCATCCACACATGATATCCATCTAGCACGATTTTTTTCTTTTTTTTTTTTTGCGGAGGGGATTCTGTTTATCGATCGGATAAGCTCACACGCTAAAGATTTGTATATTTCTATTCTAAACATAAAATTTATTCTAAAGTCGATAAATGTAGATACAAACGTTGCTGTCAATAGACCGGAACCAGTTTTTAGCGAAACTTGTATCTGTGTGAAGTTTTTTTTTTTCTTTTGTGGGGTTATAACAAAGGTTAGAATTGATCGCGTGCGAGGGTAGGATCAGTTGGTATAGAGGTATAAATAAAGGCTGGTTGTGTTGTGTGGATAGAAGTTTGGTGATGTTTAGATCATGTGGCATTCGAAATGGAATGCCTATAGGTGAAATTTGTGGGTCTAATTTCTTTTTGAGTAGTTTGCAATTTGTGTCTATTAAATTCGTTTTGTTTGGTGGTTAATCGATTTGTATTCCGGTCGAGCAGGTGATTAATCAACGATAGTCGAGCCTAGGCGCCAGATTTAATCGAATGTTATGTTTTTTATGTATTTTAAATTAGCATTTAAGTGAATGTAGGAATTCCATGCTATAAAAAAGTTTTATGGAAGAAGAACTCCTTTCTTTGCTTCAAGAGTATCTGTAAACAGATGCGGGAGACTTGGGATATATTTTTAAAGTTTTAGTGTGAAAAGGCGATCATTTTACGCATTACAAGTCTCATGTGAGTTCAGAATTCCTTTCGAAAGTAAATGTAGTAGACAGTGTAGTTAAATTACGAGTACCTTTCCTTTGCCTCGCATCACTGGGTTTACAATTTGAAGGATTTGTTCCCAAGTTGTGTAGAACATAACAAAATAAAGTCGCACATATTTGCTCTGTTCGTAGGTATACGTATTGTTCAGATTTAAGATCGAAAAGATGCGATCAAATTTTTATTTTCGAAAAATAGCTTAAAAAACTTTCTTGAACATATGTCCAAAATTTTAATGCCATATCCTCACATATGTCAAAAATGACATAGATATCAATTTTAAATAAAATCGGTGGAAACCATTTCCAAGAAGTAGCCAATTTCCGCAAGTCCGCTTATAAATAAAGTACCGTTATTTCAATTTTTAACAAAAAACTGAGTACGCACTCTTATTGCAAACGTTTATGCTTCCCCAGATCGTTGGGGCCGATTGCGAGAAAATTGCACTTTTTTTTAAAATTGGCTTCAAGTAAAGCCCCGTTAATTTTGAGGTTAGAATGAAAATTCCTATTTCACCTCTTTATCGGAGCAACTAAAAATATAGGCCACATGATATAGTTGACTTTTTGGAAACTGCATCTCAAATTGTATGTGTGAGATGCTTGAAATGCCTAAGATAGTTCAAAACGCCTAAAGTGTTTTGTTTTCCAAAATGGTAACTTACGTTGAAAGACTAAAAGCTGACCTATAATAGAAAAATGGTTTCGTACGACCACTTCCGAAACAGTGCGAATACAAAGCATTTGTATTGTATGACCATAATAGCTTTTTGCTACGATTCGTTAAGTTTTCGTTCACTTTTGCTCACTTACGAAAGTTTGACACAACAGCGCAAATGACAGGCAAAGCGATTTGACAGTTGCCTCGGAACATATACACCTATTATGGGCTACTTGAGCAATTGACAGTACTGAAGGAAACTTAACGTAGAATTATGACATTAGCTTCTGATTGCTTCCGACAATTATAGTTCAAATTAAATTTTATTCATATGAAAGTTTTATCATTAAGGCATGGACTCTTTGTTTGTTGCAAGGATTTATTTTTTCATATAAAATACTCGTATGTTAAAGTTTATACCTACTCACTTGTCTTGCCACATGATCAATGAAGCTAAACTCAGTTTGCACTGCAAATTGTAGGAAGGATTCTGTAAAACGTAAAGTACATTTGCATCAGTTATGCGTAACAGTTGATGAAAGTTTGGCTCTATTATCGTTTGGAAAACCAATGTGTACACCTGAGAGACTTTACAAGCAGTTTTACAAAATTATGCCATCCTGTCCGCCATATTATTTTTTTTAATAACCATATGACAAGTATACATTCTTTACTTGCTCGTATGACAAGTTTTGTTATTACAGCCCATATTGGGCCTAGGGAATAGTTTCTGGCATCCATTCGTGTTGTGCGATACAAGAGATTTTTTCAAATGAGTGGGATATTTGTCAGACCTTCACTACGTAAAAAACGTGTTAGTGTTTTCTAATACTCGAATCTGAAGCTACAACTCAGTGGTTCATGCACTTAAACACTGACCTAAGCCGCCCACATTTTTCTGTCTATATGTACGCTAAGCCGCAGCCTAAACGGTTGGACAGATTTGCATCAAACTTGATGTTTCCACATTCTAACCCGAAAGTTTAAGAAACTCAATTTTGCAAAACTCTCGAATCTTCTCGAAGTTAGTCTCACGATTTTGGGAAAATTTAATATTAAAGTTATTTTGGATTGCGCACATGTAGCTATCAGATTGCTTACCAAGTTTTTAGCAAATGGAAGGTACTTCAGTTACTTATTGGCTTGCTGTTTCTCTGGAAACTATTTTGATTTCTAAGCAATGTTTGAAATACGCAAAAGACTATAACAAGTTTTTGAATTTTTTTTCCAAATATCTTCAAATAAAGCAGTAAACACGTGCTACCAAGTCATGCACGTAAAATAAAACTTAGTGCCGGAGAAGAGGGTTTTGCCATACCTCTATTTGTCTTTTTATATTCCTAATGCTTTAGAGCCCTAAAATTGCGTGGGGTACTGAATCTTTTTTTCTCCCCTCATATTACTTTTTTCCCTGCTTGTCTTTGTTCTAAGAATTACAAAAGTAGATGATCTCTCTGGGAAATAGTGACTTGATATGTTGGTACCTCTTTGCCTAGGAAGTGTGTATTTAAATATACAAAGTTTATTATTATCCCCGATTGATTGTATTACAAAATAATTGCCTCTCCTGTCTTTCTGAGAGCTACAGAGGCCCCCACAAAAGCTACAGCAACCTCTTGGCATCACGGACAACTCTGATGTAGTATGGCACGACAACATATCCATGAAATTGAGCTACCTATTTAGAGCAAAGAGGTGCTTTACAGCGCAACAACTCCTTTTCCTGTACAATTCTCAAGTTAGGCCAGAATTTGAGTATTGTTCTCACGTTTGAAGTTCGTCCCCAAAATATTCTCTTCATTTTCTCGACAGTTCGCTTATTAGAAGATCCCAGACTAACTTCCAATCTTCAATCTATGCCTATAGTATAGATGCTAACATTGCAGATGTTCCAAAGACCTCAATAGAATGATCCCTAGAAATGGAACATTTGAGCGTTCCACTAGGCAAGCCACCTAGTATCCGAAACCTCGCGGACATCCCTTAAACAATACTCCTTCTGCTTAGGATAATTAAACTTTGAAATTCACTGCCAGGAGACATACATACATACATACATATATTCAAGAGCAGAATCAACAGGCATCTACAAGCATCTCGGGGCCCTAGCTCAGCGTTATAGATTCGTTCCTCCTGAGAGATTATCAAAAAAAAAAAAAAAACGACCTAAGAGAGGGTCTGTGCAGAGCCCGATTACCGAAATACAGTGTGTTGCAAAGTACACAAAACATAAAATTTGCTAAGAAATTGCCTACGGAATTATGTATTTTCCAGTGCTACACACGCCATTGAATAACGTTAGAAGGCGGAATACTAGCGTAGCCAAATTCGGGATTTATAGAGTGTACCGAGTATACCGAGGAATCGAATGGTTTGTCAAGTCCTTCACTGAAATCAGCAAATTACAGGTGCTTCTAAAGCTGGAGATAAATACCGGATACCTCAAAAGATTTAAAGGACTTTTTATTCCCACAGTCTTGGCTACGATCTATTAAGGTTGCATTTGTCCAAAACTTGAATGAAACTAGCAAATTTGAGTAGGAGTTCCTTACGAAAAATGTTTGCATTTTAACAGGTTTGAAGACGATTGGCAAATTTTATAAATTCAGTTCCAAGGTATTTGTCAGAGTATCGAACTATTGTACGATAAATTTTTATCAACAAAACCTTACACCATTTTAGCAAGGATTCCCTTCTTAATTCACTTAAATTGTTGACCAACTGACTAGGCTACTACAGACCATTCGAAATCGATTAAGAAAGTTAATTAAGGAAAGATCTACTTCAAATGAACGCCTTATATTGTCAGTCATAGTTCAACACCAAATAACCTGAATATCCACATAACTTTAATTTCACTTCTTCGGACCGCAATCGAATTATAATAATCATTATAAACTAATTTAAATCCAAATTCCGTTGGAAGACATTTAATATAGCCAATCCCACCTTGTGTTGGCATTCCAGTTAAAATATCGATATTAAATTTTACTTCCTCCTATGACGACACAGTACCAGTCTTATAACTCTATTACCACTTCCCACCACCCAACTTCAGCTAAGATATACGTACACCCATCAGACCGCATCGAACGGAAGAAAGTGAGAGTTTTCCACCAATCATGCCAACTACCAGTTTGACTGCCTCAATCCAAAAAGCACACACTCACTCTTTTAGTCATAGACTTGCGAGAGTATCTACGAGTATTGAACTACCTCTGCACGGAATCACCATCATCCACACCATTAGGCGACGTGCTCTAGCTTCAGATTACCGCCTCGAATGGTCGGATGAAAGAAGAAGTAACAAAACATAGAAAAAAAGCTTACCCAGGCCCGCCAAAGAATAGGCCTACTGAACTAAGACACCAAAAAATACATTTCATAGCAAAAAAAAAAAAAGAGTTCGCGTAGCTCTGGAAGTAGGTAGGCAGATACGCGGTATCCGCCGATGTGTCGGTTTTTCTTCTTTCTGGTTTTGTTTCGGTTTGGTGGTTTGGTTTGAGATGGTTTCAAGCCAACAACGCTACCACGACTGGGCTAGCTATATGCGTGATCGCATTGGCATGTGCGGCTAGAAATACATTCCTACCTCACTTGCTTGTGAATGCAAGACGAGACGTTAGAGCTGATGATCATCATCACAGCGAATTATGCAACTTTTATTATTTTTTTTTTTTTTTCTATTTACTTTTGTTTTGTCATGTTTCTGTATCCACGTAGATCGCTGCTGGTAGTATTACCTGAATGAGACTGCGGCTCTTATTTAAGGAAAATCTTACTTTCCGCATCTCCATTTTTGTGTTTCCTCTCTGTTACAGTTTTCAAGAGGTTATGTGATGGATTTTATTCGCGTATTAGATGGATGGACTAAAATAAATTATTAGCATTGCATTTAGCTAAAGGATCATTCTATATGTTTAGAGGTATAGATAGTATCTAGCATCTTTAGCAAATTCTAGGCTGAAACGCCTACTTAAATGACTGGACAATAAGTACGAGTATGTTGTATATTATTGCCACGTTCTCTTGTGAGGACAGAATAAGACATGACTTGGTTTCTGGTTAGTAACAAGGGTTTAAGGTTGTGCTATTACCGACTAATTTAAGTAATTTATATTGAGTCGGAGGGACACAATTTAGTATGGCCTTCATATGTATGTATATCAGGAAGATAAAAACTTTTCAATCCTTCTCAGTGTTCTGTAAAGCTACAGAATATTTTAATGTTTCCCTTATACATACCAACTATACAATGATGACGACATGAGTGCTAAAAGTTTATTGATGAACCCATATTTTTGAGGAAGTATACGGCACTCTCGACCCATTTTGCGGAAGTAGAGCTAAGTATCTATCAGTTGCAAGTTATTTCAAAAGGGTCTCTTTATTATCTCGGTAAGGTTTTCCGAAGTACATACTCGTATTTCAATTCAAGAAGCAGAAACTCCAAGGGGTGATTCCTCAGGTTAAACAAAGAAAAAATGTATATCGTTAGTTGAAGTTGAAAATCAGACTTAGAGGTGCCTTCACTTATCACGCTATAACTCTTAAACAGTTATGGCTATGAAGTTTATTTTAGTAATTTTGAAAAGAAAATTTAATTGATAAAATGACATGTCATGTACATTTTTACGATTTGATAAATTGTTCGCCAGCTAGAGCGGCTCGGAAATTTGTTTCTTCAAAAAGTTGTCCCATAATTTGTTTGCATCGATTATGGAATTTTGATCCACCCTGTATATTTTGCAAAGAGTACCAATCGTTATTGCGAATATTTCAATTCATATTCTCGCCCTTTTGTCCGGCGTGAAAATCAAAAGAGTTCTACGTTTCTGCTACGAAATTCCACAAGATTGAAGGTTATTCGAGTACGTTGTATGAATGTTCTGAATACCTATACTAGCTGACTCCCTGGCTGTGCTTCGTCCGCCATGTCCAAATAGAAATATCCCCTCCCGAGGATTGTTAAGTCTTTGCCCTCTTCATAAATTGTTACGCGTTATGCACCTCTTTGAATGTAAATATTTTTCATGCATGGAAAAATTCAAACCAAGAAATAAAAAGTTCCATAAGAATCGGTTCATAATATTATATCCACTACTCAAACAAAAGACTATCGTAACATTCAACCCCCTAGAGGAAAAGAAACCAATAAATAAATGGGGCAGTTACAACTCATGCGTGATATCCTATTAATTTTTTTGGAATAATTTTTTAACATTTTTTTTAAAATTTCTTTTTACTTTAATAAATTTGTTCATGACATGCAATTTTATTTCGCATCACGTCATTTTTTGTTTCCGTCCTGTAATAAAATAGACGTAAAATTTGACCTTAATTGTCGATATTTGCACATGAATATCTTGAAAACTGCCATTAAAGAGAAGTCGCCTAATATTTAACACGATTGTGGGCGTGGCAGTGGGCGGCTTTTAATCAATTAAGCATTTACATCTAAGACCTAGGGAAACATATGTATCACCTGAAATAAACGGAAAGGATAATTTTTAAGGCTTTCAACCACTTAAATATAAAATCTTGCTTAATTCATGTTAATTTCAAGAATTGAGGTCCATGTGTTTCGAGAAACGGCGGCGAATAAGTCGATTCTAACCTATTTCTTGAATTCTGTAGGATTGAAAGTTAAATTTTATCATTTCATCTGTTGTCTATACCCCAAGTGCTACCTCTATACCAAATTTCAAGATTCTATCTTGACTAGAAGTACACTATAGCTTTTGATAATCAGTGAGTGAGTGAGTCAGTCGCAAAATAAGCGTTTTTATACTTTATCTTTGTATCTGTCATATATCTAAATTATATATCTCTGAAAACTCACATTAACACGCTAAATCATTAATTTTATTTCTTATTGCAACTGCACTTCGAATCAGCGATTAAACAACCATTAACCTTAATATTTTATCGCGATTTTTTCTACAGTAAATTGCAATAATCGGTAATCGCGACCAACAATTTTGATAATCGTAATCCAAATCTTCAGCTGTTTATTGGATTGAGACTGATTCCATTGGATGGTTAAAATCTGAATCTCAATTATATAGTTGAATACACCTGGCAACACCCATTTAAAAACAAAAAAAAAACTTCCTCTACAAAGAAAAATAAATTTCTCGTACACACTCACCGTGTCGGTTTGAATAGCACCCTCTGAATAGAAATGATTTCCTTTTTCTAGATCAAGGTAACAAATTTATTACATTTATTGCTTGGATACAAGATAGTGTACAGAGACGTTTAATGTGCTTCAGTTTTCGCTGAAAAATACCCTAAGCGAAAAAAATAAATTTCATTCAAATCGGCTCAGGTGTTCTGAAAATGTCAATCTGACCACTTCGGTCCATCTGAATGTTACCAATTGTTTAACTATAACAAAAAGTACGAACGGACGCCTTATAGTGAGAATCAGTTGCCGGTCCACCTGTCCGTTCTAACAATATTTTGTTTGTCTAAATACAATATGGGTATCAGATGAGAGATGGCAATGTGCTAATTCTAAAAATGTACAGCTATTTTTACCTAATCAGACTTGAAAAATAAACCAAAAAATATTACAAAAAAAGACGTTGGGCGCCACTTAATTTGAGGACTTTCTTTACTGCGTTGTCACTGCTCCTTAGATTCACTTTACTCAATAAATGTTTGATATAATCCACGTAGTTTATATTAATTTTTTCTCCTCCATATTCGGTTAATGCAAGCCAGATCGAAGGCTTGGTTTCTTCGAAGAATTTTTGTCTTGAAATAACGCAGCTTCGTAAAGCCACTCACTTCCTTTTTTCAGCTCATAAAAACAGCGATTGGATAATATTAATATTTTGAACTATAGAGGACAGTTAGACACACAACGATCTAAACAATATATTGCGACCTTCCTGGTGTTATCCAAGGTTCTTCTCGAACTGAACCACCTCGTTCATCCCTTTAAAAAGTTAAAAACATATCTAGATATGTAGGTTTCTAGATAGCTTATTCTGTTGCCAGGCAGTTCTTTAAAATATGGACCGGAGTCTCTTTCATTTCATCATATCTTATGTGAACATAGTTTTGTACTATTTACTACCACATATTGGTAGCCGTTTATAGTGAAGTTTATCCCAAATTCCCGGTGTTCTTGATAGCAACATATATTTATTTTTACTCTTGTTTACCGGTTAACCCATTTAGATACTCACTAATTCATCACTGATAGTCTATCGGGGAATACGAGTATTTTGACAGACTCCTGGCATCACAGATCTTGGCTTGTAAGTTTGGCGTATTTCTCTGAAGAAGAAAGATTAAGAGCACATCATATAGCATCGCCTCGTCTAAGACTGTTTTTATTACCTAAGGTTTCGATGAGGTTATTACAGACCTCAGTGGAACAGAACGTATTTTCGATCATAATCTCTCAGAGATGAACGAGTTTGGCACGAATCCCGAAATTAGACATCGCTCTGTATAGCTCGTCTCATCCAACATTGTCAGGGTAGATTATATTCGCCCCATACTAATAAATAGACTTCCTCTCTACGAGTTGTAAATTTTGATATGTCATTGATCCTCCTTGGATGTCACTTTGTGTTATAACAGGATTTGTCAAAAGTTTTTTCGTTTCGCTTTCCCAAGTACCGACACAAATTCTCTAACTTACAAATGGAACGTGCTACTTAGGAATCTATAAAGAATAGTTTAGGTTCAAGTGGCTGCCTGCGCTTTAACTACAGACACACTTAGACCAGAGTAGGTCCATTGTGATACCACAGATTCAGATTCTCCCGTCCTACCTTAGAACCAATTGAATCTAATGAAACGATGGAAGTTCCTAACATTCGTAATAGACAGTTCACAGAGGCTGCCGCAGAAGTAAGCTCCTAAGGGAAGCCTTCTTCTGATAGAGAGAGCCGGGCTATAAACCTTCCTTGAGAAATTCCCTAAGCAACATAACACTCTACATGGAAATCGGTTCAGACGTTCTAGAGTTACCGCGTTACAACGCAAAAATCCAAGATTTATATCACTTAATTTTATATTACTGGGGATAGAAAAAAAATGTGACTGGTGAGTCCAGGATCTACTGTAATCTTTGAACAATAATGTTAGCAATTTGAAAGAATATAAACAATGATATCATGAATGAGCTTGACTTTTAATGTGTTTTACGTATCCTATCAGATGAAATTCCAAGTGGTACGTTTCACCTTAAAATTTGGCCATAAAAATTAATTTCGGTAAAAAAATTAAGCTATGTACTACTCCCCCAGACACATAGAATTAATACTAGACACCGTCAATTAACTCCCATAATGATTCTCCACCATCCTCGTATTCATTGCGATTCAATTAAAAAAGTTAAGTAAATATCGCTCTAATTACATCAAAAATGTCAAATTTTTATTAACGCCATCAAAACCGAACCACTTTCGATTCCACTCTACAAACATTACAATGTATCTCCTTTCAAGCAGAACAAAAAAAAAAAAAAAACTGCACATTGATTCGATTGTGAAATAAGTTTTGCGGATATCAACCAACAAAAAACCATAACAAAGCCCCCAAAAAGAAAAATAGTGAAGAAACAAATAAACAATTCCAATTCAAGTTGCCGCAACCCAAAAGCGTTTTTTTTTTTTTTTTTTTGGCAAAACACTTTCACTGACGATTACGAAATAGCAATAATCCGAGAGAACATGATGTGAATTTGATTAGCGCAGTTTTGCATTCATTTAAAAATTTTAATTTTTTTTTTTTTTTTTTTTTTTTTTAATTTGCTTAATTTAAAGGCAAACCTATATTATTAAAAAAAAAAAAATTTTTTTGAGAATGCAATTAAATTCACTTTCTTTCAAAAATGTGTGTTATATGTCTGTTAGTTGTTTAAGACGTCATAGATACAGTATCTTAAAATAAAACTGGCAATAAAACAAAAGCCGAAATTAGCCAAAAATGGTAAAAAAAAAAAAAAAAAAAACAGCTAAAAAAAAGACTCCATCATTAACAAGAAAATTAATGCGTTTTTCGTATAATTACATGTATAACGAACCAAAAGTCGGATGCTATATAGTGAAAGTTTAATTCCGCATTGCCGCGGTCCAGTAAGATACGACGAGACGTCGTTGACGACGCTACACTATTTTCACTTTGCCGGAATGGTCCAATGCTTCTAATGAAAGTGAAAAACAGATTCACGCTCTGACGTCCAAAAATATTGTAATAAGTTCCAAAAAAAAAAATCCATCGGAACCGGTTTTTATGTAACAATTTTTTTTTTTTTTTGGCTGTGTGCCTTCGTTTACCGTATTTACTTTTGTTATCTGTCTCAAGATGATGCTCCAAAATCGGAGGAGATGGATACAAGAAGAAGAAAAAAGATATGCACTCAACTTTGAATTGTGGTCATATCTTTTGAGGCCTTTTGGGGAAGAAAAACGGGCCAGAGAAGTGGGGCGCCGTAAAACAAAGTATGTTAAAAAGTTTTTTTTATTTTTTTTTATTTTCTTGTCTTCTGCGTTTTTTTTTTTGGGAGTTTCAGAAGAAGTGAAAGTGGAAAAAAGTAAAAGTAAAAAAAAAAGGTTCACGGATATCATTACAAGTTTTATATTTTTGGACATTTTTTGCTGAATTTTTTTTTTTTTTTTTTTCTGCTGACCATTCTCTTTGACTTTGACTTTTATATCCGTATTGGGTCGGAGCGGTTTTTTTTTTTGCGTGCATATCTTGTGTGGACCAAATTTAAGTTGGTCAGCAGGAGATACGATTCCCAAATTCAAGAATTTCACCATGACTTTTATTGTTGAGTTGAGGTTTGTTTTTTTTTTCTCTGTAACTGGAGATGAGTGTTACAGTCGTGGATACTGTCCAACTGTGAAAGAATTTAACGCAATAAATAGTTAACGCCTTTCTCTTCAGAGAAAGAGGAGATACTTTTCGAAATTACTTTGTGTATGTGACCAGTCATGGGATCCTTTGTGATCTTTCAAAGAAACAATGTAAAAGAAATCATGGGGGTTTTGAAAAGACTAAATTATGCATCACTTTGAATGTGAATGGAAATGATAAATTTTCAGTTCCTTATTTTACACCTTAAAACCTAACAAAAAAATACTCACATGGCAATAAAAGCTGGAATGTGTGAATCAAAAATTAGCAAATAATTTGAATTTTAAATTTTCTGGGCTAATACATTCAATCCCTTATAGTTGGTCGTATTTTTTCTATGTGCGTTATCTAATGTGTGAAAAGCAGGGGCTTAAATTTAGCCATTGTATCTTACATATACTCGTATAATGTACAAATTATATAAAAGACCCAAGCATACCTATCATTCTGCTGTAGAAGAACTTAGTAACATATTAATTGCGGATGAGGGTGGCCGTGGTGTAGTGGTAACATCATCGCTTGTCACGCTTTTGGACCACGGATCGAATCCTGATATCAAGAATCATCTATTTATTTCGCATGAAATAAATGGAAAAGTCGATCACTTGCGAAAGCTATGTCAGCTCTACTGTGAAGGCAGTAGGGTGGTCATATGGCTAAAATGCAACTTGATCGTGATAATATCAGGAGGACGGAAAAAAATACTGTGAATCATAAGCAACGACAACAATAGCGAAAAAACAAACAAAATACTCCCCAGTTATCTGGACAGAGCCACCCTTGGAGTTTACAGAAACTTTATACCACCTGAGTTTCAAACTACACCACTCTGTCTTTCTCTCTGTCTCTTCCCCTTTCCACAAAACGTACGTGTCCTAAAAATTAGTATGAGGGTATTCATATCCCCTTTAACACATTGATATTGTCGTTGACGTAGCTCATTGGTTTCGCACCGAGGTTGAAAATTGCATGGTTAGTGGTTAAAAGCCGACATACCTCCTTTACTCATATATCCACTTGCGAGTCTCTCTATTAAAAATTTCTTTGGTTACAGAATTAGCAACCTTTGGAATTCATTCCCGGGAGGGATTTTTTTTCTCCAGCTATTGAGGAGCAGAAACAATAGGAAAATTTGTAGCTTCAACAATTCTTTTTAAGTCCTTTAAAGTGAAATCTTAAAGTTATGTAAGAGTATAATTGAATTCTTAGGTTAGAATACAATGACATAGGTGGTCTCGAAATACGAAGCCAACAACATTTTTGTTTAATAATAGTCTTAGTGCACTCAAAATGAGACGAAACTTTGTGCTCTTTTTATGATAGCGTTCGGATTGGAGTATCTATTTGACTTCAGATGGCGTTGCTATTCGGAGTAGGCGTAGTCGTAACCAAAAAGCCTCTCCATCTTGCTCGATCCTTAGCTAACAGCTTGAAGTTTTGAACGCAGAAAATATGGTGTCTGTCTGTGATTGCGTTTGTCACATGAGACGTGGTTTTAACCGATTAACTATAAGTGGATTGTTGATCTCAGAACACTCACAAAACCTATCTATGCAACATTGACTTTGAATGAGATTTAGTATTCAATAGGCAGATAGATTGAAGTCCAGCAATAAAATAGTCAATCGGAGTTCGGGCTTGACGTCAAAAAAAAAAAAAAAAAAAAATACTGCTGAGCCAATTAATGAATTCATTTTTTTTTTTATTTTAATTTTTTTTTTTTTAACTACTTAATCTATCTATCTGATCTAATTTGACCTTTTTTCTCTTGAATAATTCAACGTATCGTTGTCAATGTTAAGTTCACTGCCCGATATTTCCTTTTGGCTAACAAAATTTTGGGATAAATAGGCAAGTACCTATCTTTGTCATAAAAATGTTCGATCACAAAATTTTGATCAGTTCTTGGATTACGAGTACTATCACCCAAAAAAAAAATACCTCTGCTTATTCTGTCTGAATGTATGATGTGTACGAGAGCAGACTAACTAGCTTGGCGGGTTTACTTCAAACTTCATATCTGGGTTTTGTGGTACCAATTAGAGGTAAAACATTAACCTAACTTTACTAATGGTCGATCTAAAAAGAAACATTTTTTTCGAAAACAGCTCTAATTATATTTAAGTTATGTTTAACATATCCTGTGACATCGCTTAACAGATTTTTGGACAGAAATCGTATGCCCTTATTTTACTTGTTTTTCGAAACTTGCCTATTTCCGAGCTATGACTATGACTTATAATCAATATTTGAAATATGGAAGGAAAATATTTTTGTTTTGTATTTAAAAAAATGTATTTGAACAATTTCGCTTCAATTTCAAATCTGAGTGATTTGCAAATGTAAATGTAATGTAATTAAGTAAAAGTTAATTTTAAGCACAAACATATCTCAGCTAATTTTCCAATTTAAATTCATGTGGCGCAACTAGGCCAGGCGTCAGAGTCCGATTCGGACTTCGGTTTCGGATTATGTGAACGGTTTACATGTCATCTGTTACATATAAATGAAGGCTATCCTAATAGTGTAATAAATCGTTGGATAGGAAATTTAATTGGCTTTACCAACAGCACATTTACCAGTTTGAATTCTGACATTAAAAAGAAGAACTTTAAAAGAAAAAAATAAAAAATAAAACATTTGCTCTATAACATAGAATCAGGCATATTTACTACCTCCTCTAGATTTTTTTGCCTTAATCAGGCCTATCATTTTCCAAAGATTGATTGAAGGCAATTTTTAAATTCTTGCATTTTTTTTGCGGCTCTAACTCAAAAATTATTCATTTTACAAAAAATATGGTTAAGAAAATTTTTTTTTACAAAATGTTATAAATAATAAAGGTCCTAACATTTTTGTTCGTAAAGTTTACGTTTAGCAATATATCCGCGAATAAGCTAATTTCGATGCATTTTTTCCAATATATTTTTTAAATCCGCCCACAGTTACGCCCACTTTACAAAATATATCGTTTTTCTCTATATCCTTGCTAGAAACTTAAAAATATTGTCCAAGTAAAATATATAGACCTTGACTTTATCTACATTTCTTCCATACATTATATATAACCACGCCTACTTTTTGAGGGTGTTTTCTTATAAAAAAAACATTGCTTTTTCAAAGCTATTTACGGTAATGGTTAAGTCTTATTGGGAATATCTCATCAGATTCCTTGAACTTCGGTTACAAATGTTGGGAGCCACGCCCACTTTTTGCTAAGAAAAATTTGTAACAACTGTATTGGAATAAAATTTTCTTAAAACATCCCCTCTATATAGAAAGATATCATTGCAACTGTTTTAAAAATTTCGCAACGCTACACTCTCACTTTGTTAGGGGTGAGTTAGAAGATATTGGATAGGACATCATACGAACCGTTCTGGACCGATTTACCAGTATATTTTTAGGGTACTATTTAATATTTTTTCTATTGTCTTATTTCGCAGGGCCACATTGTCTTATTGTGAAACTTCATCCAGTTGATAAAATTCTGTAAATTTCAAGCACTAAATGAACAAATAAATTAACCTAACTTCCCTGGCTTTATCAGTCGTTTATGATCTCAATTCGATAACCTCTTCATTGACGTTTCCATTCTAGCCCATTATGTCCTCTCGGGTTGAATTAACACTGTTGTGATGGGGTATGATCTATTATGGATATCATTAACGCCTTGAAATTAAGTTACTTATTTTTCTGAATAGTTGCATTGTAATGCAGTAAGTCTGATATGCCTAAAGTGATTTTTATGCAATGTGTCTTGTAGTTTAGACAATTCCTCAGAGAAGGTTTAAGTTCATAGCTCCCAATATAATATGCTCCAGTTCATTATTATGATTTCTCGATATTTTTTTATTATCACAACTGAACAAATTTAGTAATTTACATTTGATAGTAATTGTTTAACGTTCTCACTAGGTTACACCCTAAATTATTTTTTAGTGAATGTCCATAGATACATCTGTCTTCAGCTCGTTCATGAATTGAATGCTAGGTCCAATGGACCATATCCTAAGTTGTCTTTTGATCCTATTGGGGTTTTCTACCATTTGTCGTATTTCTGCATTTGTGTGTTGCGAGATTCGCTGCAGATGTTTCCTTGCAGCATTGGTAATTTCTTCTTTGACTAGTTTGACGTTTAAATCTCTATGGAGATTATCATTACGCATGTGCCAAGGCGCATTAGCAATACACCTCAATACCTTATTTTGGAGCCCCAGAGCTGTGTTCCATACATCTATATAGATTCTAGGACTTACTGATGTATGAGCAATTTGTTGTATGTGGAGACTTCAGAATTTCTTCCTAATAACCAATACTCGTACATTTTCCTGAATTTAATATTTAATTCTTCTCCTGTTTCTTTTGGACATGCTCTTTTCACTTTAATTTAGCATCCAGAGTCATGACTAAATATTTTGCCATGCTTGCATATGGTGTTTGGAGTGAATTCATTGACTTCGATTGTTGTCCAATTGAGTATTTCATTGAATTATTTTCTCTAGTTTCCTGGTCGCTTCTACTGCATCGCTACCTGTTTCCAGAATTGCAATATCAGGGATGGTTCAGATATATCTCTTGTGCAAAGTAGGTAAAGCGCGGGACCTAATACGCTACCTTGAGGAACTCCTGCCGCTATTTTCCTAAGTTCCGAGTATTCTTCTTCATATTTTCCTCTTAAATGGCGTCCAGAGATATATGATTTAAGTTTAATTGCTTTGGTGGGTTCATTTGTAATTTAAACAGTTGCCCTTTACGCCAGATTTTGTTGAAGGTTTGAGCATACTTTTTTACATTTCATACTACCCTGGTATATAAGGCACTCTATTGAAATGTTAAATTGTTCAAGTGTATCCATTTCACCCAATTTTTTAACTCGTGATCCAAAGAAAATCTCTTATATCTTGTGAGAAAGCTGAATCATGATAGGGAACTTCTAAAATATCTTCAAACTTACTCCAAGCTTAACATCTTCCCATCAAAACGTGCCAACAAAAAAAAAACATCAAAAATATTTGCATACATACGAAACACTTCTCACATCGGTAACCTCAATCCGTCTTGAATCCGTAAATTGGAGTAATTAACGCTTCGAGTATTCGTCACCTATTTTCCCAAATCTATTTTGTTGCCTTCATTTTGCTTTTTAGTGTGAAACTCATTTTTATATCCTCTATCTTTTTTTTTCACAGCATTGATCATAAAGTGTTAACTAACTCACTTAATGGGTAATATCTGCAAGCGAACGTGAATTTCCGCGAAGCGCGTAACTCTCGAACGAAAGTGAGAGTGAATACGATAGCGGAAAATGAAATGCACCATCGCACCGCACGCTGCTGCTGCACACAAGAGTGGTTAAATGAAAAATAAAAAAAAAGAAGACAAAACAACAACAAACAGAAAACCTATCCAAAGCCAAAAAAAGTGGATATGACGGAAAAGTGATAATAGACAGACCCACAGACCGACCCGACCCCCCCTTTTTGCCAATGTTTTGTTAGACTTAACCTACCCGATCACATGGGCTTGAAAGAAACGCTTGAAAGAGGAATAAATAAACAACAACAACAACTTTACAACGCCAATCGATTGCAAAAGAAGAAATTTCACTTTCGCTTTTTTCGATTCGTTGATTTGTTGTTGTTTTTTCTGTATTTTTTTTTTTTTTTTTTTTTTCTCCCCCACTTCTTTCTATTGCGCACAGTACTACTAGTACTTTATCCGATGGATACAACAGATACGCGAGATACAATAACGAGAATGCCTATTGGCTCTAGTGATCTTCGATGGTTACTTTCTTTCCACTTGGTTACCGCACTTCTTCCAAGTCACTGTTTGGTTTGTGTGTGTGTGTTAAACAGAAATAACTGTTTCCAGTTTGTTGGATGCGGAAGAAGTTTGTTCAAATATACACATAAGCCAGTGTACGAGTGTGCGTGTTGGAAGAAAAGGCCGCCCGTTTAGGGCATTTTACCAATTTTCCTTCTTTGGATTTACCACTATTTATTGGCTTGAGTGTGTTTTTTTTCGCGGCTTTCTGGCACGAAATCAGGTCATAAGGGGGGGGGACACACAAATCAAAGCCAACGAAAGCGAAATGAAGTGGGCTACGCGCTCATAGAAAGATGACATCTTGCTACTTTTTTTTTTTTTTTTTGTTTGTGCCTCTTCCGCGTATAATACCTCTTCTAGTTCCGCTTCTTGACTGGTTACGTATACGCCCCAGTGAAGCATGATCATTTGCATACAACAGTGCAGACACACTCAACAAAACAAAAAAAGAAGTTGCATTTCACTTTCGATTGGATTGATAAGATGGGAAAGGTTTAGGGAATTACGATGCCACTCTCGATCATTGTTGTTTTCCTTAATTGGTTTTAGATAGAAAACTTTTAATTACATACTTAAGTGATATGGAGGTATGTAACTTTACTGCTGTCTCATCAGATGGGCATTTCAATGCACGGCTTCGGCAACTGATTCGACATAAAGACTACTTTAAGGGAACTAAGAGTCTCATGAAAATCAATTAATCTTACACATCAAAGTTAAAGCTCTCAAGAGATGTAATAGGTTTGAAGCGTTTTAGGAAATCCCTCATTCCTTAATTCTTTTGCAAGAAAATGCTAAAATTTATAAGAATTGAACTAAAACTTCTACAAGATTGCACTGTATGAACTGTATGAATTCGAAGAATGTCGAAACAGCCAAAGCGACATACGATCAACACACCACATCTTTCAACAGCTGCAAGTTTTCTGGATTATTATAGGCTGGCTAGATGATATAAGACTTGCCATGTATAGAGTAGTAGTATGTTTATCTTTACCTGATCTTAGTGTCTGTAGCTCCTACAGAAATAGTTATTGATAAGATCTAGTCTATCTATGCGGCATTGTTTTGTTGAGTCTGATGCCATTAGCACAACTCTCTTATTGATTGTTTCTTTTATATTCACTGTCCTATTTGAAAATATATTCGTTATTCATCACCAATTTTGTATGCAATACATCTTCCCCATGTGCATATAAAAATCATCGAACCAATTTTAAAAGATTCACCAAAATCGTTTTAATTATTATACGAGTAATAACAAAACTACAAATTATTCCGGATAAGAAAATATCATTTCCCGCAAATGTACTCGGCACATACAACCACACAAAGTCATCTACTGTTGCACTACTGGTGGGAGTAATACTTGCTGTAATGCAAATATATCACGACAAAAGATTTACATTGAAATTGAATAAATTTTTATAAGCATAAGGTATGAGCTGAACTTTTATAGATTTTCTGTTCACTTACCCTTTCCTGAGAAATTCGCTAATCAACAAAGCAAACAGCGTTCCTTTATTTTATGGAGACCAACTGCAAGGACTTTATTAAAGCTTAACTGCCCATAAAAATAATATAATTAGTGGCTGTTACGTTCCACTTTAACCATAGAAAACAGTTCCTACAATAATCCGAGGAGCTATGAATTACACATGCATATATACGAGTGTCAGTGTTTTTAAAGGTGGGATATGAAATACCTTTCTGCAAATCAATGGATTGATAAACTTGAAGACTAGTTGCAGTCTTTCTGGGTAACAATTTACGATAAATGTCTTGTAGCATAGGAGGCCATCATACAATTTGTTTTCTTTTTTTTTTTTGCTTTCCGATCACCTTCATATTTGAAGTAAAATTTCTTACTTTCATGGGGAGTACGTAACGAATCTCGCAAGCTAAGTCCTTCCAAATTTAGTAATAACTCATTAACTACCAGATTCTAGACCGATCCCAAATAAGAAAGGAATCTGCCTAGAGGAGACGCCTACTAAAAGTTTTCCGCATCAAATATTAGCCCTATAGTTTGACCAACTCAAATCTAGCCCTTTTTTTATTTCTGCCAAGTTTTAGCCAAAATCGGTGGTTCTAGCCCGCATTAGAGATATGGTATCCGAGCCCTGCCCTGATTGCATCCTAGTAATTTATCAATGTTTCGTATTAAAGTACGAGGCGTTCTCGAAGGCTATGCCCGATAGGGACTGAGCGAGTGTACTTCTCACTAATGGCAAAGTCCAGGCCTTCGTTTTTTTTTTTTTTTAGCAAATACAAGCAATTTTATCGTATTTTCTTAGCAAAGACATCTATCTACTTTTTCTAATAAAAAATTCTCCTATAGATGGCGCTTAGTCGATCGCCATTAAGTCGGAAACTAAATTGCAACTATGCAATTCAAATACCCGCTACTAAGAATAGGCATGAATAGTTGGTGGTTGCCACAAGTAAATATTGAATAACTATAAAAAAAACAACCGATTTTCATATATGAGATATTTTTATTTAATTTGGTCCTTTTACAATTTATTTGGACTAGATTTTGAATACAACATCAATCAACAAACAGCCGTCTCTATTGACCAAAGCAAAATGTGCCCTTTTTGCTTTTCCGTTTTCCATCACTTTTTTGATCATCTCGGGCGGTATAGCGATGATTTCGGCACGAATGTTTGCCTTGAGCTCGTCAATGGTCTGAGGTTTGCTGGCGTACTTGCTTTTCAAATAACCCCTCAAAAAGAAGTCCGGAGGGGTCAAACCTGAAGAAGTGGGTGGCCAGTCAATGTCTCCATTTTTTGACAGCACACGTCCAGGGAATTTTCGTTGCAGAAACTGCAACTGATTTGCAGTATGGCATGGCGCACCGTCCTGTTGAAACCAGTAACCGTCCAGACCTTTTCCACACATTTGTGGGCAGACATAATGAGCTAACATCCACCGATATCGATTCTCATCGACTGTTTCGCCTTCTCTGAAGAAAAATGACCTAATGATTGTTTTGACGCAAACGCCGGCCCAAATAAAAATGGGCCTCGTCGGTCATCAAAATTTGCTTCCAAAAATCAGGTTCAGTGTCAACCATTAGAGCGACTGTTTGGCTGTATTCCAAGCGACGTGGACTGTCTGTCGGCAATATTCTTTGAGTCAATTGCACTTTATACGGAAACAAATGCAAATTATCCTTCAAAATGCGTTGCAAGGTGGTTCCACTGACGAGCGCGGTAACGAAACGACACATGTGGGTTCTCGGCAACACTCTCTCTTACCGCTTCAACCAGTTCATTGGAACGTCATATCGACGATCTCCCACTGTCCAGTGCTCAACAAAATTCGACACCAAACGACGAATAGTGTTGTCAGACGCTGCTTGTTGGCCACGATATTTTCGACGATATGCACGTTAAGTTACCACCACTGAACGACTATTTTCAATGTACTGCGCCTTGTTTCGGTATGAAGCGATTTGTGGTTAAAATAATACTGAATTGACGTTTCAAAAACATAGTCTACTCAAGTCAATCGGTTGATAAATGTCAAAGTTATTCAATGTTTACATACCGACATAAAAGATGGCGCACCCTGTATAATCAGGTCAAATAAAACAGAGCTAAGAAATTACATTTCCTGACTTTGACATCCTTCCAGAGGATGATGAGCTAGTGGCTCCTTTATTTTAAAATGCAAAGATATAGTTTTCTTTATTTCTGTCCAATAAGATTCATGGAATTCTTGTCCCTCTATCTAGGTTTGTTGAAAAGCTTCTTTCGGGAAATGCGACACCTATAATGCTGAGACAGTGCTCCCGTTAGATTGAAAGCTTCTGGAAATATATCTGTTTCCTACAATTGGCTTCCAAAGCTTACTCGTACTTGTTTCGCAAGGAAGTTTCCTCAAGATTATCAAGGATTTGGGTTCTGCTTGGATAAATAAGGGTTATGATGACTACTTATCGTCTAAGAATGTGTCAATATACAGGGTGTCTCAGGTTAAAAGGTCAACCAGACGGGGATTGATTCCTCTGGTTATGACCACCTCTTGAACTGCTGTGGCCATTTGAAGGTCAACAAATGTTGAACTACGACAGATAAACAAAAAATAGCACACATTTTGCATTTATAATTTAATACTTAAAACAATTCTCTAAATTGCATTCAGTTTTGGTGCACAGGAAAGAAGTAACAGCTTCTCAAAGTCGGAACTAGAATAAATCGAGCTATATTTTTGTTCAACTCGAAATTTCTTTCGAACTTTTTTTTTTCCTAATGATACAGTTTTATTTCCTGGAAAATTTCCTAAAAATACTACCAGCACTTCAGGAAGTCTTAATTTCATGAGTTGCAGATAAAGTTTAATCTATAGTGAAGTCTCCTGGGTACAGATAAAGCTCGCTACTCCGTAAGACGCCAAAGTATTCGAATATTTTCGTTGGTCTTTCAGCTAGGTTAATTGTCAGCATAGTTTATAGAAAATTTCAGAAAAAGTAAAATACAGTACGTCGAGGTTCATCTGAATGTCGAGGTTCAACCTCACGCAGCCCAAAATACAATGAAAACCTAGATAACTACAAGAAGATCTTCAGCCATGCTTCCCAAGGTCTTTTCAAATAATTACATGATTCTGTCATGTGCCTAAAGAGTGAATATAAATTGCACCCTAAGTCGGCAAATAAATCTCAATTGATATTTGTTTAAATTTTATTAAATTCTTAAGTAAATGTTTAATAAATTATTCTATAGGTAGCACCTCACTTTTGTGCAAATACAGCAAAAGTAGACAACTTGAAATCAAAGGGTTTTCTTATCAATTTTTAATCAATACCTACTCTTCCTACCTCAATAAGATACACCTACACATTACTACTACATATTATATTATATTTTCTAAAACATTAACAAATTATAATTCAAATTATACAACAAAATAAAAATAGCGCACTAATTCATTCGCAAAAATGCGATCCCAGTACTTATGTCTATAATTAAAGAAAAGTTTTTCTTTATTCAGGAAAATCAGGGAACAGTAAGGAGATATGCGGTGACGACAAATTCAAAGAAGATGGCGATCCCTGGAACGTTGAAGCACAGGCCGCCTTCCTAGGGCCGAATTTATGGGATAAAACATTGCCATACGATGCTGACCTCAAGGTAACCCAAGTTAGTATTCCGGTTAGACGCCATTTTTTCATTAAACAAATTAAAAGAAAATCAAATTAGAAAAATCATTTAAATTAAAAAATACAACAATCTCACGCTTGTAGTTCGAGTGTGTTTGTGAATAATAATTTGTATTTCGTTTGTTTGCATGCAAGGTTAAAGCTAAAACTTGTAATTTACTGCATTACACGTACACTATTCTATTTCGATTGCATTTTGATTATCTTATCAAAGCGATAAGAATATAAAACGATTTAACAGAAAAAAAAATACATTGTATAGCTCTGACAGTCATCAAAAGTTTTAGCTTTAAATAATGCTTAGTCTTATGATTTTTGTTGTTCTTGAGACGATACAACGATTATAGTTTATATAAGCAAGTCCTTTGTGTTCTACTTTGGAATTTTCTTTTTTTTTTTCATTTTTTCCATGCAGTATGCGGATTTGGATGAATTCCTTTCGGAAAATAATATTCCCGATGGATTACCGGGCACACATTTGGGACATGGTACCGGGCTGGGACATAGATCGGATTCATTGGGACACTCTGCTGGTCTGTCACTGGGTCTCGGACATATAACAACAAAACGTGAACGGTCACCATCACCGTCAGATTGTATTAGTCCGGATACTCTGAATCCACCATCACCAGCTGAATCAAGTGAGTAAATATTTTATAAACAAAATATCCAACGATCGATGGTTAATATATCCTCTCCTCGGGGTGAGGGTGTACTACTTTGGTGGTTAAGTATTTGCTAACGAGAATGGTTGTGGGTTAAAAATTTCGAGGATGTTTAACATGTACCAATATTTTTTCTATCTTCACTGTAAAATAGTATATACATAGATATCATTTAATTTCGAGGAAAACCTTGAAGTCCTTACAAATTATTTTAATCTTTCGAGAAGCAGTGATTTCTTGAACGAAACGCAAAGAGTCATTGTAATAGAGTCAACCGCTATCGAAAGACTAAGCAACAATCCTGTGGAATTGCAGAGACAATTTGCTTCATTAAACTTCATATTCAAGAGTTTAGAAACGAGAAACCTCACCTTCAACAAAACAGAGGAAGCTTGAGGTTTCATGAAATAATAATCTTCTGTCCTTTCTAAGTGAACAACAGAGACTTTCGTTAACTTGAATTGCCCAATAAGCTGAGACTTCATTGTTCGTAGAGGTTAAGGAACAAGAAATTATATTTTGGATGAATGTTCCGATATTGCATAATTTCGTAGCATTGAAGTCGTCTCATTTCTACCCTAAGTGAATTGGACCTCACGTATTAACAAACATAGCTACAGTCCTGGCTAGAGCCACTCCATTAGACGATTTCAGCTGAATACTCCAAGGCCTGCATTATGGCCAAAACTTCGGTTAAATCTTCTGCTACACAATTTACAAATACATATTTGGTACTTGCTATCCTACATACTATCCGAATTATGTACTTCGTGGAAATACATTCAAATGGTTGATATGAATGTTCCAGTGCCCCTCGTCGTCGCAACAAGAATTGATTGTTCTCCACATCATAGATGATGGAACCCCACATTCTTTTCTTTGCGGTCGGTCGCATATCCTCGGAAGACTTGAAAAATTCTGGAAAGCTTCGACCGGCATATTCAACCACCAAGCCTTTCTTATTTATCGCATGTAAAATTCGTATTCTTACGATTACTTCCCTGAAATCTTTAAAAACTTTGTTTCCTTACGACCTAGGCAGATGTCCTCTCTGGAAATCACTCTGAATTGCTTTGGTCCTATTTTGGCCATAGAGTTGAATGTGACTTCAAAATCAGGGTATTCGTTTCGAAGCAAGCGACTGTCCGAAAAATAAACACTCGGAGCTACAAACTCTATGACTTATCTTTAAGACATGTAGGGTGGCCGTGGTGTAGTGGTAACATCATCGCTTGTCACACTGTTGATTCACGGTTCGAATCCTGATGTCAAGAATAATCTATTTTATTTCGCATGAAATAAATAAAAAAGTCGATCACTTGCTAAAGCTAAGTCAACTCTTCTGTGAAGGCATAACACTGGCAGTAGGGTGGTCATATGGCTAAAATGCAACTTGATCGTGATGGTGATATCAGGAGGACGGAAAAAAAATACTGTGAATCATAAGCAACGACAACAATAGCGAAAAAAACAAACAAAATACTCCCCAGTTATCTGGACAGCCACCCTTGGAGTTTACAGAAACTTAATACCACCTGAGTTTCAAACTACACCACTCTGTCTTTCTCTCTTTGTTCTTCCCTTTCCGCAAAACGCACGTGTTCTAAAAATTAGTATAAGGGTATTCATATCCCCTTTAACACGTGCAAATTATAAAAAAAAAAAAAAAAAGTGTAGAGTCGAAAAACCCATTAATAAATTTAGTTCACTATGTAAATATCACTGGAAGGCAGAACGAAACCTCCCGGATTCTCAAGTACTTGGTGCCGCAAATAAAAGAGAGTGACCTTTCAATGGCATTCTCGCCGTAGCTGGTCAAAACGACTTTTTGCTTGAAATTTTCTCAGACAAGTTATTGACGTTGTGTCGGATATCCGACGCACACCGGACTTGCTCGTTGAAAATACTGAACCTGGTCACTTACAAAACAAACTTTGATAGCTAATACCGTGGCAATACTGGCATTCTTCCTTTTGCAGAACACTGCTCTGATTCTCTTCATTATCAGTTGGTAGAACAATTTCTTTTATCCTATTTTTTTTATCTCAATTTTGGTATCCCCTGTCTTCTTTGTTAACCGCCACTAGCCCTTCGTTGACAAGTCCATTTTTAGTCTTATATGCGATACTTTTAGGGTATCGATACGTTTTTCGGTTTCTCGAAGGCTTACAGTGAGAATAGATGCCGAGTCTATGAACAGCTACCAATAAAATTGTGTCCTCGCTAGCGCAACCATCGCAATAGTTCAATCCTGAATAGGTTCCACTTACTCCACAAAGTTGATTCAGGATACTTGTAGCTTAAACGTGTTATAAGAGAAGTGGTTCAAACCCTATTCCTCATCAGCTTATAGATGTTGTACGTCACATACTATTCATTATATTTGACAAGATCTGAACTTTCTACTTACCCGTGCGTGACTAAGAAGTCTATGGGCAAGCTATTTTCCAATTTATCGGTCAAACTTTAAGGATTGGAAGATCTTTGAATCTTTTTTTTAGTTATGAGTCTTATATCTAGATTCGTTACTAGGAGAACTGGGGAAAACTCTCACCGACTACACCATATCCAAACTTAATTTTCAACACAACTTCACAGTCGATTTTCTATCCAACTGGGAAAGAGGTGAAGTCATAAAGAATTCCAAAACAACAATTTTTTACTGACGGATTAAATATGAACTGCGTGGTCGATGCGGGAATCTTTTCGAAAACACTGAAAATATCAATATTCTTCCGTCTTCCCGATTCATCCAGTGTCTTCCAAGTGGAGGTTCTAGCAATATGTGAAGCATCTCGGATAATAAGACACAAGTCTATACCCATTACCCATTGATAATATCGCAATTTTCATTGATAGTCAGGCTGCTATCAAGACCCTCATTTCAACAACATCATCTTCCCAGCTGGTTAAATAGTGTAGAGAAGAGCTCTCGTCGCTAAGCTGTCGGACCAAAATAAGTCTTCTCTGGAAACCAGGTTATTAGCAACATAGAGGAGAGCAAACGGGCCGGCAAGCTGGCGAGGAGGGGGTCTACCGTTGACAGAGGTAGTCCCTGTTCCAATAGGAACTGTCAAGGGTAAAATTTGTTCACACTTTCTATCAGCAGCAAACAAAAGTTGTAACAGTTTACAGAGTTGTGTCATATCTAGGCAGTTCTGGTCGAACTGCAACTGGGCCAGAACACATGAACTTGAAAAAATAACTCTTGAAGACGCTGCAAGAATTGTAGCAATATGTACAGTAGGGACGCATGCGTCTAGAGTGGGCATCTCTTTTAACACATACTACCGCAGTTGTAAAAATGTAAATGAGAAGGAAACTCTCTCCCACTTCCCTTGCCGGTGTGCGTCTTTAAGTAGAGCACGACATCGAACTCTAGACAAATCCCTTTTTGATGATATTAAGGACATCTCAGAGAAAATTATCACAGAGTTGATCAATTTCCTGAATGCCACAGGATGTATTTGAAACCGTTTTCTTTCAACAACCTACTAAAACCATCCAACAAACAAGATCAGTTGAGCCATGGTACTCAAAACGGTGTTTAAGTGCAACCTACCTACCTGCCTACCTCATATCTATATACAGGATGCAGATGAAACCCCACACTTGCTCAATCAATGTGGAACACTATTTAATATCAGGCTCTAATCTACTATCCCTATAACCACTCCATGTACTCCAATCCATAAATGCTGTTTGACTGAAGGAGTCTACCTACCTGCAATGTTAACTAAAGGTTTTTCAGGATCTTTTATTTACCTTAAGGTACATATCTGTAGACACAACCAAGTGCGAAAGATTCTTTGTGGTTTCTTGACCATAGGTGGAATAATACTCCAGCTGATCATCTCTGTTCCTTTAGGGAAGCTCGAAGTGCTATGATTCCACAGCTTCAGACTAAAACAATACGAAGGCAAAGCTTCTATAACAAAGTAATCTCATTCAGATAGTCAGTTCGACTGATTGTCGCATGATCACTTTAATGGCAAATTTGTTCAAGAGTCTTTCACCTGACTGATGCATACGGCAACCTGGCACTATTTGGCACTTCGTTATCATTGACCATCTTTCCAATGAGTTGAATTGTGTGCATTCCGTAGTTAAAAATTTAAGCAGTCCTTTCCTTGACAGTGCTATAAATATGCATACCTTTCAAAAATCAATCTTTCTGCTGGAACAATAGCCCAAAGTCGTTTAAGGTATGGTAACTATTTCGAAGGTACATGTTCGTCACTCACCAGACCAGATAAGAACGATAGGAAAAGAAATGTAAATAAAGCAACAACGGTGTGAGATATCAAATTGATTCTGGCTTTGTTTTGAAGCTACATTCATGTCATTATATACGGAATAGCACATCATTTAACCGGCCGCCTCGGCTCCGCTGGCAGTGCTTCAAGCGGTCGGTCCAATTTTTGATGACTCGGTCCCATATGTGCGGCGTTATTCCAGCAATAGCGTCTCGAATGTTGGCCTCGAGCTCGTCCAAAGTGGTTGACTTGTTAGCGGAGACTAAGGACTTGACACAGCCTAAGAGAAAATAATCGAGGGGTGGCAAGTCGCATGATCGCGGCGGCCAATTGATGAACGCTCACCGTGAGATGACCCAGTCGTCAAATTTCTCTTTCACCACTTCGACCGTTGCGTCGCTTGTATGGCATGTAGCGCCAACTTGTTGAAACCACAGCTCGGATATATCGATGTTGTCGAGATCTGGCCACAGAAATTCAGTTAACATCGGTAACGGTTTGTTGACATAGCTGCTGAACCAAAAATGGGCCTCGCCGGGAAGATGATTTTTTGGCCAAAATCCGGATCTCCGGCCAACATTTCCAGCGCCCAATTAGTGAACTCACGTCGTTGTCTATGGTCGTCCGGCTTCAATTTATGCGTCAGCACAATCTTATACGGATGTAGGCCCAAATCCAACCGCAAAATAAGCCTGGTAGACTCTCTGGCGATGTCCAATTCAGCTGATCGGCGCCGAATCGACATTTCTGGATCTTCTTCGATACTGGCCTCTACGGCGGCTATGTTTTCTTCACTTCGCACCGACCTCTGTCTGGTTGTTGACTTTTTCCACGGTGCCGGAATTTCGATAATACTCATATTTTTTAATAACTTCCACACGTTCGGGAAGTGTCAAACGATGCAAGATGAAATGGCGAACCTTACTGAATATTTTGACAGCTGGATGTCATAGGTAACTTTGACAGCTGCTGAAACATAACAATTGAAAAAATCTATCATTGCCATCTGATCACCCTTTACATTAGTGAATAAACCAATTAATACAAAACCGACTCAAGCTCTTGGGGATGATAATAGCTACTCATACTATATCCTTCTTTTGAAGGACTATCACAGTCCCATTCCATTCCTAATGGATGCGTTCAGTGTTATTACAACGAAACTACAACGAATTTTGTAGTACTCATGAAGATAGAGATAACATTAAAAAAATATTGGTACATGTTAAACAAGCCACCTAAAAATCCTTAATTTAATTTCAACTAACCCCACGCAAATGTAATGGAAACACTATTATTACCTATTAAATATAATTACTTTATACTAAATACATTTGTATAACGTTCACTTTAAAATAATCAAAGAAAAACATGCTACCAGTGTTGCCATTGAATATTTTATGTCATATCTTTATTTATAAAAAAAAATTTCGTAATTTTTTTGTTAAATTTTTCAGCTAATTTAGTTGTAAGTTTATTTAAAGACAAAAATATAAAATATAAAATGAAAAGAAAAAAAAAAAAAAAAACACGAAATGTTCAATGGTGATGTGGTTGATGATGATTTTATCAAATGCTAAATGTTATAATATTTCTAATATTGTTGCAAAACACAAAAAACAAAAAAAACTGAAAATGTTCCAAAAACCAAAAACAAAACTTCACATATAATAATGTGTTTCCCATTTGCGTTCTTTTTTTCAATTCTTTTTTCATTGCAAAAAAAAAGCGTCTTAATTTTGTTGCTTTTAACTTTTATTTTTTTTTTTTTGAATTTTTTTTTTTATTTTTTTCTTTCTTAATCTTCCCGCCACGCCCACATTCATTCTTATTTAGTTTACAATGGACAGTTTCTGAAACATTGTTAACATTTAGTATTTGATATTTCAGCGTTTTCATTTGCATCGTCGGGGCGGGATTTCGATCCACGTACCAGAGCGTTCTCAGATGAAGAACTTAAACCCCAACCAATGATAAAAAAATCAAGAAAACAATTTGTTCCAGATGAACTTAAAGACGACAAGTATTGGGCACGACGCCGAAAGAATAATATTGCTGCGAAACGGTCACGGGATGCACGACGACAAAAAGAAAATCAGATCGCCATGAGGGCTAGATATTTAGAAAAGGAGGTGAGTTAGCTCTAAACTCCTTTGCAAACAAAAAAATAAGAAATTTTCTTAAAAAATAATTCCGTTTGTAGAATGCAACTTTACACCAAGAAGTTGAACAGTTGAAACAAGAGAACATGGACTTGCGAGCACGTCTATCCAAATTCCAAGATGTGTAATGTCGGCCCCATTCTTATTCTTATTTAAATATAAATAAATCAAAATTATTAAATGAAAAAAAAAAAAGCAGAATATTTTTAAAGTGAATGAAAAACAACAAAAAAAAAATAATTATAAATAATACAGCTAAATAAAGAAAAAAGAAAAAATGAAATGTAGCTTAAGTTATATTGTTATTATATTATTACGATTGAGAGCAATTATATATATACATATATACATACAAGAAAACAAAAACTAACATTCAAAACACAGAACGGGATTGCGAAATAAGTAAAAATAAAAATATCAGTTAGTTAAATGAAATGCAAAAGTTAAATTATAAAGTTGGTACATTTATAAACTAAAATTTAAAACAAATAATTTCTACACACCGAAGTAGTAGAGAATATACTATAATTAGTCTTGCTGATGCTAACTAAAAACTGTAAAAAAAAAACAACATATTAAAGCTAATTTTACTGCAAAAAACTTAAAAAAAAAAACTTGTACCTAAAAAAAAAAAAATAATTTACATCATTTTTCCTTTCCCCTTCTTTTTTCGGCGCAAACGTATATAATTCTTTGTAATAGTTTTTCTTTGTTCAACTATTTTAGATAAATTCTAATTGTTCGTATATAGTTGGGATACATAGCAATTTGTTTTAATATTTTTCTTGTTTTCATTTAAAATTGTATTTCTTTTAATTTTTTAATTTGTTTCTTCTCTTTAATTTATGTTTTAATTTTGTAACATAATTCTTTTAATATTTATTATTTAATTTCATGAGTAAAACACAAAAAAAAAAAACGAAATATAAAATGAGTCAATTGATTTATACTTGCTTAAAACTATATATATAAATATTTTTTTTTTTTTTTATTATTATTATTTTCCTTGAGTTTAATTTTATTGTTGGTTTAATTTATAAAATTATGCACACTCTCAAAAATTGAGATTTAAGTAAAAACAATGAGCTATAAAACTAAAAAAAAGCGAAGCTAAAATGTTGAAAACATGCTTAAATGAATAAGAAAAACAAATTAAGACAGGAAAGTTAAGAATTAAAAAAAAATAATAATAAATAATATATTCATTTTGCAAAGTAGGATGTTGATTTAAAAATTTATTTATTTTTTTTTTTACATTTATGAAGAAGAAGGAAAAAAAACAAAAACTGTAGGGATATTTTTACTACAACAGTTTTTTTTTTACTAATTACGTACATACATATATTTATTTTTTTTTTTTTTTCTTTTTGGAATAAAATTATACAAATGATTCAACTTTTTTATTTCAAAATATTTTCGTAAGCATATTTATGTTTTATTTGTAGCAATAATGTCCGGAACATTGTATCATAGTTATGAAGCTTTAAGATGAAGTCAAACATATGACTATTTGCAAAGTCTGATCTATGGCATCAAATTGTTCTGCACTTAGTTAGGGCTACATGTTGACGAGAAATGTACATACATATGTTGCTTTGTATGCTTTTTTTTCAACAAATCATGAAGGTAATCCAAAAAAGAGAAAAGTTATTTACCAAAAAATATTGTTGTTATATGTATCGGTTTCTCGTTTTCGTTTGAAAAATTGTTGTCAGTTGTTGATTCGTAAACTTGAATCGGTAGCAAAACACTTCCTTATCTATCCTTTCTTTCTGCGGCTTAAACATTTCCTACAGATCTACAGACTCCCATACTGTTTAGTTCGACAATTATTCTCTCCAACCGCTCATAAGTGAAGTTATAGTATCTCATATCTTTCTATCAGTGGGCGCTGAAAGTTTGCCGATGATAGTGGTGGGAATTTTTACAGCTCGACGAGAATGCTTACATCCACGAAGTATTTGTCTACTTCGGACGTTTGAAGTAAAGCCGATTGAGCTATCATAAAACCTGTTTCGGCGCCTATTTATCAATCAACTTGGTTCACACTTCGTTGTTGGTTAGTCAGCAACCTATAGCTTACATAAATTTAGATCCAATCTTAAATTTTTGAATGCAATGCTTTTCGACTGCGGCAACACTACGCACTAAGCATTTTGACACCTCTTTATAGCAACTTCAAGTACCAACTTCAACACAAACTCTTCGGCTTAGTGTCGAGACTAAGAAATGGAAATCGGCTCCCTTGTTGGTGTTATAGTCTCTAATTAGATGCATTCTATGTCCATCTCACTTTAGATGTGGTGATTACTTCTGGACACTTTCACGCCCTGGAAATTTGGAGCGTTGTATTGAGTAACTTGATTTTTGCTGAAGGAAAGTGTCAGAGACTAAAACAATAAACAACAGCGGTAAGTCAAGGACCGATCGTCAACTAGTGCTGCACTTCAAATGAAATTGTCAATCAATTTTTCACTTATGCAAGTCGAATTGTCTTAGCTTGTAGATTCCTTCACTTACCTCTTTACTATGTTTTTATCCTTGTTCTGTTTCGGGGGATAAACATTAAACAAGCTGAAGCTTCTGAAGAAAGCTGAGATCGTGGCAGGTCCTTTAGTTTAGAGGTACTTCACTTCATATCTGATAAAGCTTGCTCAGATGTCTAAGTTACGAATATTGAATTCATTACAGCTTTGAATCTCTGCTGAGAACCAAAGAACAATATGCCCATACCATTGTATATCATAGGCTGAATATTAATGGTTAAACGTTTTTAAATTTTAGTATGGTGTAGCGTAAATCTTTGGGAGAAATTTGGCCATAAATCTATTTTTATGCGATTTTTTAATCGACTTATTTTTGGACACTGATTACGAATATGCAAATTAAAATCGGCGAAAACGAAAATTAGTAATTGACTGAAATATATTGGAGGTTTAAAGTCTGTGCCGCCAACGAAGTTATCCATCCAACCCAAGAAAATTATGTGGTTGAGTCGATTTGGGAACCCCATTGTAATCAGCGTTTTTTTTTAGCATGCTTTGCTATTTTTGAGACTTTAAGTTCCTAAAGCTAGTTGTGCCTGTAGATTTTAATTTGCGTATTCGTAATCAGAGTCAAAAAGTACATTGATTAAGAGATTAGCTCTAAAATTTATGACCGAACACAGTGAATTACTAAATATTCTTATAATTTAGATTCTGAAATAGAATACATTACCACAATTGAAAACTTGGTACTGCAGACTCAACATATACTTATTACGCGGAGTTAATATAGTGCACCAAAAATTGCCAAAATGATTACCCACTAATCACCGTGCATTCCTTCAAGATATAATTTTGCGAAGAAAAATTAGAGAAAACGCAATTAGTTTGATCTGAGATGAAAGTCCGATAGTCTGTTAAACATTTTAAAGAACACCATAAGTTCGTGGTTCCAGTTTGTGAGCTAATTGCTGAAGTAAAAAGCTATGTAATCCTTACCCTATTTAATACATAGTTTATAAACGTACATACTGTCTACTTACTTTACTTATGTCCTGTATCCTCTTGTAGGTCCTAGGGCCTCTACAACGCCTACGCGCCATCGTGTGCGATTTCTGGAAATATGCCTCAGCTCTCCCCAACTCTTTCCCACTCGTCGTGCTTCCTTCTCAACTGTTCTGCGCCACGTACTCCTAGGACCGCCGCGTATCCTGCCGTCCTGGCTAAGCGGGTTCCATTGCATCGCTCTTGGTTAGCTATTGACCTGTCACCCTTTCGGAGAGTGTGACCGATCCACTGCCACTTTCGTCGTCGTATGGTTGTGCCTATAGGTTCATGGCCCTCTCTCTGATAAAGCTGTTCGTTAGAGATACGGCTACATACTGTCTGATGGAATAGGAATATTTACTTTATCTACTTAGGTACCAGTCTTTCGACGCTTACAGAATCCTCATCTGAACAGAAGTTGCCTGCCAGCAATATAAATTTAGTGCAAGTGTTTCATTCGCTGCTGTTTCGTTTTTAAAAGAACTTGAGATTTGGAAACCAGTTGTTAGTGCCAAAAACCACAGGTAATAAGTGTCGCAGTAGTGGAGAAATATTCTATAGCGCAACAACTAAGGGCAAAAAATTATATCCACCTGAAGCTGGAAACATTAACTTTTATTTCGAAACTTTGCTAAGATGCGAGTAACTTAAGCACTATTGACTCAGAGTGAGTGCTTCATGTGTGAAACGTTGCAAACCCATTGCAAAAACATTGTATCGTTTTGTGTCAATATTCAATTATGTACTTAGCTTAGCGGTTGGTTCACGTTCTGTTACTTAAGTCAATCTCCTAATATTTTTCTTACTAAGTGTTCTCTTTTGATATGCGCTCTAAACTTGAGCTAAAAAATATCGAAGGAAATTTGGTCATTTTTTTCAAAACCAGCTTTTAAAAATCATATTCTTATTTGTTTCATGTTCGAAATCATTTAGCGGACACTACCATTGCTCGATCCAAAATGGAGCTTGCGATATGGGGTTTCTGCCATAATCCTTGGCAAGTTTCAGATTTCAAAGTTTTCTGAAATAACATTTTTTAAACCACCATGATCTTACCTTCTTCAATCAATTTCTATGTTAAATTAGAAACAACAAAAACAAATATTCCCCTTAGGTTGTAAATTAAGTACGAGTCTTTTCTTTCCATAATTTATTCAGTCCCTACAGTTAATGTCATAAATAGTGGAATATATATAAAAAGCAAAACAAAATCATTGTTAAAATTAAAAAAAAAAAAAAAAAAAAAAACACTGCCAAAGTTTATTTAAACGCAGTGCTTAGAGTCTTCCTTAATTTTTCGTACTAATCGAAATGATAGTGCCTTTATTTCTTCTAACGAAAGCAAAAAAAAAAACAAAAAAACAAATGAGTAAGTTTCAAATAAACAATTTTTTGCTGCTTCTCAAACATTTTAGTTAAATTACAAAATTCAATTTATGAATAAATCTATTTTTTGAACAAATATCTACACACATTATACTTTCTCAAAATTAAATCAACATCCTTCACTTTAAAAAAACCTAACACAAATTAGCCAACTAGAGCACGTCACCCTAAATAAGATATTGTTAATTTAAACGTACTTCCTTAAGAGTTAAATAAAATCACAGAATATGTAAATTTTAAATAAATAAAAAAAAAACCGAAAAAAATATATTATGAGCGATCTCACAGGATTAAAAAAAAAAGAATGAAAAAATAACATAAAAATAGAGTAAATTAAAAACCACAAAAAAAAAAAAAAATAATAAAAAATAAAACCCTAACGACAAATTAATAATAATCGCTTTATATAGAATTCTACAATGAGTTATTATTTACATACTAACATTGTAGGCATTATACAAACAAAATTAATGAAAAAAACAACAAAAACTTTTTATTACATTTTAGACAACTAAAAATGAAAAACAACATTTTCGTATTTCCTCGGTTTGACATAAAAACATGATACAGATACTGTAGTACCGCCCCAAACGAAATGCTACGAATTTACATTGAAAAAATAAAACTCAGATATGTCCTAAAAGTTAAAATGTTTACGTTTAACTTCAAAACTGTAGCTGGTACTCAATAGAACAATAATGACGATAAAAATGAAAATAGAAAATAAAGACGCTTTCAGCAATAATTTGACAAGGTAGTGCAATTTGTTATTTCTATTTTTTATTATGAGAAATATTTTATTTTTTATGCTTTCTAGATTGTTAATAGTAACTTCATTTTAGTCTTTTAAAAACAAGGAAATTAGAACAATTTGGTAGTTCCTTTTTTAGAGAAAGAAAATTAAACTCTCAACACGTTAAAATAATTATAATTTCCATTTAATAAGAAAAAAAAAGTAATATTGTCAAAAAATTGTTTTTAATTTGTTAAAAACTGATTCCCGTCCTTGAATAAATTTAAAGAAAAAACACAAACACACACATTGATGTTATCAGAATTAAAAATAAAATAAACAAAGAAAGCTTATTGTGGCAGCTTAAAACAAAAAAAAAAAAAAAAAAAAAACAAAAAAATACTTCATACCAACAAAAACGTATCTATTCACAGGAAATTTATAATTTTCTTTAATTTTAAACAAAATATTACAAATAATAAAAAAAACTATACAAAATAAAAACAGTTACATGTATTTTTGTTTAAGAAATGATATTTATTAATTTCAAGAAATATAAAAAAAAAAAAAAACCTAATTGTAGATATCAATCTTCTAATATTTAGAAATTGGAAAATAAATGAAAAAAAAAAAAAAATCGATTATTTCGTGAAGGCTAAACGTAAAAATAAAAATCAAGAAAATTATAAGAAAAAAAGTTTATAAAAGCAAGCAATTATTATGTAGTTGTATACACTACGAGATGAAAACACTATATTAAAACAAAAAACAAAAAAAAAAAGAAACAACAACAAACACATTTAAATTTAGTACATTAGTGAATATTATCTGTAGATATTGTAGCGAGGAAATTATTATTATTTTTTTGTTAAATACTATAATTAATTATTTTCTTTTCTTGATTTTGTTTGTTTAAAACAAAAAGTCGTTATATTTGAATATATAGTTAAAATATTATATAAAGATTATTTTATTTCAATTTCTATTAAAACTTATCTGATTTTTATTTTTGTTTTTGTTTTTAAGTATGTATTATTATTTTTATTATACTAATAAACGATTCCTACTGTTATTAACTTTTTAAAAGAAAGAAAAGAGAAATTGTTTTAATTTGATTTTTTTTTTTTTTTTTTAAATTTGTTTATGTTTCGTTTTATTTTGTTCGTAGGTAGATTTTAGATTTAAGAAATTGTAGATTAGTGATTTGTTGGACAAATAAAGGAAGAAAATATATATTATATTTATGATTTTATTTTTTTTTATATTTTTCTGTTTTAGAAGTTCTATGGAGAATGTGCTTGGAGATACTACGACTAAAATAAGAACGTTAACAGATTTTGGGGTAACAATACTCGTATTAATTTAATTTACAACTGCCTTGAAAAAGCATTTATGCATCTAACACGTAACATTATTTAATTATATTCTAATTTATGTATACAAACAGAAATATATATATAAATATTATATTTTCAATAAATATATTTTACATAGTGGTATAATAATATTTTTGCAGAACTTATTTTTGTAATCAACTCACGAAATATTAGTTCTTTCTATAATTTGATTCTTTACCAGGGTAGGCCGTTGATAAGGTACACTTTGGTATACTCGTAGCGAAGAAGATATATGTAGAGGCTGTGGCAATGAGGACGTACACGAAGATACACCTCACTTCCTGTGCCATTTTTCAGGACTCTACCACCTTAGATTCAAAATACTAGAGAAATATTTCTTCCAAGACTTAGAAGAACTTTCAAATGTATCGGTAAATAAGATTACCAAATTTATAAATGCATCGGGTTGGTTTAAGAACCCATAGAGTTCACGAGTGGGGAAGCTTCACTCCTTGGGCATCACAATGGATCTATGTGGCGTAATTTGTTTCACACTCTACGTCAACCCATCAAACCTAACCTAACCTATACTCGTAGCTGGAGACACTAAGCTATTAATGACGTTAATTAAAGTACGAGTATGTACATTATGTATGTATGAATTGCCCTGGATAAGAAACTTAACTGGAATTCCCACTTTAAGCATAAAATTGCCAAGGCAACCACTGTCATGTGTATCTGTCGCCGTATGTATGGCAAAACCTGGGGTCTGTCCCCAAAGGTCATATTCTGGTTATATACCACGGTGGTAAGACCCGTTGTACTCCGCAATTCGTAGTGCAGTTAATCTTCGAAAGTCGGTTGTTAACAGTGCGTGTGCGTATTAACCGACTTCCCCGAGCTAGATATGCTCAGCACGGTTTCTGACTTTACGCCCAAATCACTCTACTTTGGTAGAAGGTTTGAGATTGAGATCCCAAACCATGATATATGGTATAATGGCGGACCGTTTGGTATACCGATGGATCAAAAATGGATTCAGGAGTTTGCGCCGGTGTATATGGGCCCAATCACAAGATTACGAAATCACTTGGAAAGAGTTCCAGCGTTTTCCAGGCCGAGCTTTACGCTATTGAGACCTTACTTGCAATCAGGAATCAAAGGTGCCGCTATACAAATACTCACCGACAGCCAAGCGGCGTTGAAAGCACTGATCTCCCAGCTGCTTCGACAGTTTACAAAATTTGGCCCGATACAATAAAATGAAATTATGGTGGGTACCGGGTCATGTAGGTGTTGAAGGCAATGAAACTGCAGATCCTCTGAGTTGTTCATTGGACCTGAACCCTTTTGCGGAATATCTTATTCTGCATTCAAACTAACCCTAAACAATTGGGGACGCAACATGTGCATTTCCCATTGGAATAACTGCCAAGTCCTCAGACAAGCTAAAAGAGCTGTTCAACCCTTCCAAAAAAAGGCAGCTGATATCCTAAAATATAGCAGAAATGACATAAGGAGGCTTGTGAGCTTCCTTACTGGTCACTGCCAATTACTTTACCATCTAAATAAAATAAGAATCTCAGAGGATATTACCTGCCGCCTCTGCCTAGAAGAGGACGAAACTGCAGAACACATACTATGTGAGTGTGTAGCTCTGTGTAGAAGTAGGAGAAGCTTCTTTCTAAAGGTGATAATATCTCCATTAGACCTAAGGAACTCCTCTGCAGCCGTAATTATAGCTTTCATAAGGAAAGTTGAAGTACTGCTGCCCTAAATAGTGGTCTCTGGCACAAGAGATCTCTCTGGTCGCAGTGCCTACACGCCATTTGGGAGTGGCCAAGCTTAAAAAATCCATAAGAATCTTCGGTTGTTTTATTTATATTCTTCACTGCAAATAGTTTCGGAAATAACTAATACCTGTCGTGGGTCGAAATACACAGAACCCTGACTGTTTCAAGATGGATATAGGCAGAGTGGACGCCATGATATCTACTGAAACCTATGTCTATCCACCACTATTAGATTCGTGTCAAAGTATTTTGCAGTTGCTGTCAGTTTTGCATTCGAGCTTCTTTCAAGCAAATACTGTATAAAAATGACTGCACTTTTTTGTGAAGGTAACAAAGTGGGCCCGTAGCTCAAGTGCGTGATCAATGAGCAGAAGACACAAGTTTCGAGTCACAGAAAATGCAAACAAAATTGTTCTCACAGTATTACCTCTCGAAAATGTCTGACAAACAGCCGAGAGTAAAATTGCCATGAGAAGCTTCTCTCAAACGAAAACAAATGCCTTTCTGAAACGACATAAAACTGAAGGTCAAAACCATTAGTGTGGTATACAACACGAGTGGCTGCGAAAAGCTAGGCCAGCGTCTGTATGGACTAATAGCGCCAGAATATTTTGTTTAAGGTGTTGGAGAGTGAAACAGAGTGCTGCAAGAAAGCTACAGCAAATTATTCACCCTATGATCAAAATTATGTCAAGTTCTTTCGGTCATATCCGATTAGCATCGAATCCTAACTCTTGCAAGTCTTCCAGCACCTGGGACTTACATATAATATGAAACTACAAGTTCACAATTCTACAGAGAACTAATTGAAAAAAATGTCCACTAGTATGCGAACATGATGGTTTCCATAAACATTTGTAATTTTGTGTTACCATAATTTAGCTTTTATAAATTCGCTTGTAGAATAAAAACTTGTACAATAGTTTCATGGTATAGGCCCCTAATTTCTCTATCCATGGAATCCCATATCCACTTCATTGTTTCTTTTTCTGTACGCTCTATATGACCGAGTCTTTGAATTTTTGTTCTTAGAAAGATATCCGCCACATCACACAAATAGTACAGATACATACAAATTTATTGTTGGACTATCTAACCTTCTAAAGATTTTTTTTTTTTCTCGAAGCCCTTAAATGTTTTCGCTTCCTTTTTGCACCGCCGTACATCAAAACAGGGCTTGCTACAGCTGCACTTTAATCTTAGGGAGCTTTACCTCTAAATTGGTTATTAAGCTTAAAGTAACAAGGCAAATGTTAACAAGGCAAGTGCCAGCGACCGGCAATAAAATACATATGATAGAAACGATGCTCAGCATTTGTACAGGACACATTAAAGACTCTAAGTCCAGGATGGTAGGCATATATTTCGAAATGTTATCCAAATGCTAAGTTCTCATCTTTCATTGCGGCAGCATTTGAAAATATCCCTCATAAAATTATCCCCTGATGGAAATATTTCTTTTTCAGTTATCCTGAATATCAAATCCGGATTCCGTAGCTAGAAAAATCCCACTAGGAAATGAAAAAAAATAATTTGAAACGACTATAAAAGTTGACTACCTGAAAATAAAAAACTTTAAGTTTTAAAAGTCTCTGCCGCGAGCGAAGCCACTAGTAAATATTTTCCTTGAATCACTTGAAGTTTGAGTTTCTGTGGAACGAATTTTAAATCACGAATATGAAGGCCATTCTATGACAGTGACAGCACTTACACTTAAGACGAATAGAGCAGCCAAGCGATGTGATATTGTAGTTTTCTTATTTTGTCAAGTTAGAATCTTTTTCATAGTTTGTTAAAGTTTTATGTAATTTTTTGTATCGGGAGTACGTGTTTTGGTTAAGGTTTGGTTTGGCTATTTAAACAAAAAAAAAATTATATTATCCTTTTGGTGATCAGAGCCCAACTCAAGTTTCCATAATTTAAATTGACATTTCGATAAACTATTTTACTGTTGGACTCGAATTGACTTACTAAGTGAAATAAACGAATTAGGTATAACTGTTCAAAGTCAATGTTGCATCGACTTAACAACTGACTGTATGCTTTTACCAACATCTCACAATACTCGTAACTACTTTGAAATAATGGTGTGTAAACATTAGGCTGGTGCAATAGTATCCTTAAACTCTGTAGCGGCAATTGAGAAACATTGACTTCTTGGATATTTTGATTCGGAAAATGTTATCTCAAATATAGGTATATCCTCTCACACTTAGAAAAGTGCATCTTTTTAAATATAAATCCTTATAATCAGGGGCTCTTTACAAATTTTCTTATAAATATTTTTCTCATATCTTCAGCCATTTCGGGATATTGAGGTCTTTCAATATAATTGCCACACTCTGTTTAATAGCAAGTTCAAATTAGTAGCTACTTTCTCAAACAGTACCTTGTGGGGAAATCGTGGAAATATTGGTTTCAATTAAATGATAGAAAAGGGAAAACTCGCCAAACCTCGTGGCAAAAGTAGTGGAAATCGCTTATCAGAACTGGGTACTTACTAAATTGCTAGGATTCCGCTTTTGAAGCAAGGACGTGTGCATACGTAGTATGTACTCCTATTAAATTCTTTTAAAATATTAATATTTTTCCTTAAAAATCTGCTTAATAGCAGTCACGGAAGGATCCGTCGGCCCTCATTGGTAACATTTTCTGTCACATAAGCGAATCTTAGGTATTACGAGTATCTTCTCCATTGCAATATTGAAGAAGCCGCACCACGGTTGACACAAAGAAAGAGTAGTAGTGCTTAAAATATTTGGTCTATTCCGGTACTTCTACGAAATTTTACGAAAATTGGTTAAATCCTCTTCCGGTTCCTGTGAATTTTACCAATTTTCGTCCAATTTCGTATAAATTCGCTGTTCAGTCAAGTATGGGAACAGACCTTTTGAAAATTTTTTCACTACTTAAACAAAGGAGTGAACATTCTCTAAGCTAACAGCTTGATTGTGAGGCTAGGCAACTGAATGGTAACTTCGTGATCGTTTTTTTTAAAGTTTCGTAATGTATCTGTTTACTAGTGGTTTCGCATGTACTTACATACAAAGTATGTGCATATATAGCTAATAAGATTCTTTGTCAAATATAAACCTGCAAAATACGAGTAATCTCTGAGCAATGACAACAAACTTAGCATTTTAATGCAGCAGTGATTACAATCCATTTTTGTCGTCTAGAATTCTATTACACATTTACGATTATTGTATCTCAACTAATAAAAAACGGTTTCCATTGAGAGCTTATAGGAGCAACTTTAAATTATCTAGTTGCGCCTAAGAGTATGCAGCAATAATATGCTATGCATCAACTTTTTAATAAAAAAAAAAATATTATCTGATTTTTGCAGTTCCACGCATAGAATTATTACATCCTCTGTCCGATGTGCAGGATAACAAATTTTGAAGTCCATAAGACACATGAATCTGATTTTTTGCAGACAAGTAACCCCTAACCCAAAAAGTTGCAGAAATACTTGGCTACAAAGATAATGGTGTAATTTAGGTATTTATCGCTGCATTTATTGTTATGACATTTGCCTAATCTGTCACATGAAAGTTTTCAGACTGATACATTTCCAAGTTATTAGATAAGTTTTGCTTGGGCAATGAAGCACTGTGGATTCTTTAAGAAAAATAAAGTAAAGCGTCTTATAAAGGTCAAGAGTATTTTTCTTTTAACTCCAGAGGTTATTTGGAAATCTAGAAATAGCTTTGGCAGAACCAATCATTCTGAACAAAATGTGGAGCAAGTTTACAAAGTCTGATGAAAGCTTCGCTAAATGTAAATGCGGTTTAAGGTGTCTATGGCCACTGATCATTTCAGTAACGTCTCTAAGGCTAGTCCAATTTTGATTGGCGAGAAAGTTGGTGTACGTAATCACTTATCCTGATGAATTTAGTTAGACTTCATTAGATTTGAGTAAGGGTGGGCTTTTCTCTTTTGCTGATATCTCATTAGAGTTAAGCACCGATAGAAGGAGTAAGTCCATCGTCCATTCAATAAAGAATGATTAAGTAGCTCTAAACTAGTTCGGAGAGTACCTACGTATATCAAAGATTTCCTGAACGGACTCAGATAATATGACAGGGACTTCTATGCTTTGGCTGGCTGAGAGGATACGCTAATTAATGACGAATATTCTACCTGTAATGGATGAGTACTGAGTCTGACTGAGAAGTCCGCAACAGGTGACACTCCTCGAATACCAAATCAGATTCATGCGTCTATCTTGGCATCGTCCTTACACCGGATTCGTTTATCCTATCTAACTACTAAAGGCCTTTTTGAAACAATATCTAGGGATCATTTCATCTAGATTTTGGAATTGAGCCCAAATCACTGCGGGCACTTATGAAGCAATTACGATTCCCTCATATTACAGTGAATTGTTGATGAATTCGGCTAGATCTTTGGGTTGGCTCACAGCAATATCATCTGTTTCAAAACAGTTGTTACGTAAATAATGAAGACGTATTCTGGATCAATATATTTTATATCGTCCTAGTTGCACATTCTACATACATCGATTAGATGCTTTTTTAGCTCAACAGTATCGAATCTGACTCCTGGTTCTGCAAGAATGCTCGGCATAATGTTTTTAGCCTGACTGTTACCTTCGGTTTCCATCCACTAATGGTTACCGCTCATTCTTTCAGCCACTCTTTGATACTACTTTGTGCAGTACTACTTGGTAAGTTGCATCATAAATTTGGATCCGGATCCTTTTTCTGGCCGGTCCATCTGCCTTCATATTATTTAAAATCATGCTGTATGTAAGTTATTTATTGGCACCATGGGTCAGTGTTTAAGTGCGCCGTCACTGAGCAGGAGATTCAATGTTCGAATGCATATTCGAATGTATCTCACGGTCCCACCTCACGCGAACATCTGACAAACATCCGAGATTAAAATTGTCATGAGAAGCTTCTCTCAATCGAAAAAAATCGCCCTTAGGAAATGGCATAAAATTTTAGGTTCCAACCAGTCCTACGCGCACTGCACGAGTGGCTGAGAGAAGCCACAAAATATTTATTTATTTACTTGTGTAAGTTCTTTCCCGCTTTTTTGTATTAAATAAATCTGCCTTCGACGTTTGGCTTCCATTTGCATACAGATCTGATTAGGATATACCTAAGATATTGTAATATGCGAGCTACGGCTCGAGTAGATAAAACGATATTCTGTGAAATTATTTCTTTATTTTCTAGTCTATAGAACAATTCAAATTCACACTATACTATTCTTCGTAAACTCCTTCCTTACAAGGTCTCTTTCTTCTCAAATCACTTAATCTCCTTTCAATTACTTAATTCACAAATCCAAACTAATTACTTCTTCTTGTTAACTCTCAACTTTCAATTTATCACAAAATTACAACTTCGGCTGTTACCACTTTTCCAATCTCCTCGTGCGGTTCAAAACCAACTGCCTTGCCTCGATCGCCATCTGTCATTATATAGCAGCATTTCTGATAGCCAGAAACTTCTAGCAAATTCTTCGACCACTGGAACAAGGAAATTCTGATATAATAATTCCAAGATGACAATGATTTCTTGCGGTTATAATTCCCTCTTAATTCCGTGACGTTGTCTTAGATATTATCCGTCTCTTATCGTGGACACGAACTGTGGACACGAACTGCGGACACGAACCTCGAATGAAAAAACACTTCGAAATTATGCTCGAATGAAAAGACACTTCGGAATGGGTTGCATAGTTGTAGGAGCGTAGTTATTATTATGTTACAATATGCAGCTACATGTTGTTTCTTGTCTTCCAGAAATAATCCTGGTTTTAAAAATAGCGCTTTTAGTAAAGTCTTCCCTGGTTTACAGAGTGGCCTTCACTTTCACATCATCTCAATAATAGAGCACCTCTGGGACAGTGTTCTCAAAACTCTTCGATATCTGCAACATCGTTACATGATTGCTCTTGTAACTCACAACCTATTATTCTTCAAAATATCTGACGTCTCTTTTAAGGTCAAGTTATACTCTCGTTAAAATCAGAATTTCCTGTGATAGACCGTTTGCTAATAAGCACTCAAACTATCTTAAATCTTGGAGACAGTAGTTTTTTCACTAGTCAAAAGCTATCACAAAGTATCTCAATATTTCCCAGTGTACACCTCAACCTACCGTTTATAAACCGAAGACGTTTACATCAAAATCCAAGCACATCTCCACTCTTCAATTAAAAGTTATAAAACATAAAAACTGCATGTTCAATGCGAAAAAAATGCAACGAGTGATCATAATTAGTATAAAAAAAACTCAAACAAATTATTTAAAGTAGAAGCTACATTTGCATGTGGGACTATAGTTCACACAAAAAAAATCACTTGCAGCTGCTACAACTTAGAATGCTAAAGATCTCTGTTAATTATTTTATTCTCATTCAGATACAAAATTGAGTTAAAATAATAAAAAAAAAAAATTATTTAGTGATTTTTAGTACCCTGATTAGTTTTAGTGTGAGTTCGAGAAATGATTAAGTGACAACATTATTATAACGATATTCCTTAAAAACAACATGTAGAGTATTATACAAATTATTATTATTATTATTACTTAACACAAAAAAAAGTTGTTATAAAAAAGAAAACAAAACGCATTAATTCTGTTAGTTGTTAAACTTCATCAAATAAGAAATTATATAAAAACAAATGAAGATATATATACACATAAATTATTGAAAAAAAAGGTTATATACATAGCATGTAAACAACTACTAACTATTAAACAAAAAAAAAAAAAAAATAAAATACTCTAGTATAAAAATATAGTTAAACATAAAAAAATAAAATAAAATTATAACCATGCACTGCATGACAAGCATCTCAAATAAATTTTAAAAAGAAAAAGAAAAAAAGAATGAAGATAATGATAAATAAAATAAAATAAATAAATAAGAGCCTTTATTTACATTGATTTACATTTTGAAATTTTTGCATGAAGGTGAAGAGACGAAACTGAGTAAAATAATATTTTATATACATAAAAGAATAAATGAAAATGAAAATAGTGTTAATAATAATATTAAAAAATATATAAATGAAAAAAAAAAGAGAAAATTTAATCGTATACACATGTTGATATACACCGATATGTACCTATTCGCTATACAATTTAGAACGTTTGTATTTTGGTGCGCAATGGCTAACAGACCAAGACGAATTTTAATTTAATATAATTTAATGTTTTTTTTTGTTGTAAAAATGAAAAAAAAAAAATAACTATACATATAAATATATTTGGAGTATATAAATTTAAGTTTGATATATTGCGTTGGTTTAATAAGCGTAGTGATGGCGAAACTAAGGATAAAAAGGATTATTATATAAATTAAATGCAATTATCACGAAAATTGTCAAATAAGATTCCTTTTGTATATTATACTTTGATTTTGTTGTCAAAAAAAAAAAAAAAAAAAAACTGAAAGTAAAAAAAATGTCAGAAACAATAAAAGTTTAGATACAAATTTTGAAAATATAGTTTTGAATTTTTTAAGTTAATTATAAACTTTACTCTTTAGTGGGCATCGTGGCGTAGTGGTTAGTGTGTCGGATCACTACGTAAAAGGTTCCAAGTTCGAATTCCAGAAAACACCAACAAGTTTTTTCACGATCCCACCTCTCGCGAACGTTTGACAATCATCCGATAGTATTGTTGTCACGAGAAAGCTTCTCAAAACAAATTGCCGTTCGGTTACGGCACTAAATTGTAGGTCCCTTCCTTTCATGTGAAAAATATAATGCACACAACACGAGTGGTTGCGAGAAGCTAGGCCCTGGCACTTAAAGAGCTGTTGCGCCAAATATTTATTTTATTTATTTTTATAAACTTTACTCAATCTGCAACACTTTATAACAGTTTCTCAACCATAGCCTATGAAAATGACTAGAATGACACAGTGACACAACTGCATAGATATCATCAACGACTACTTGTAGTCCGGTTTTTTTATCTATCCACTGAAAGATATGACTTTTAAATATTTTTCAGGTACACGTAGGGTTATTCATTTTGCGCTTTAGGATTTTAATTTAAATAAAACAAAAGTTAAGCATCGGTTGAATGGTCGCCACGGGAGTTTTTGCAAATTTTGATCCTTGTGATGTAATTTTCGATGAATTTTCGGCTCATCTTGACCGCATGAACGTTGGTTTGTAAGTACTCCAAGGTTTGAGAATTGTCTGTATAGACACGATCTTTAGCATAGCGCCACAAAAAGATACCCAATGGGGTCAGATCTCGGGGAACTTTTCGTGCAATAGAGCCAAATTTGCCTATGTTGTGTGGCACATAGCCCCGTCGCTCACATCAATGTCTTCAATCTCAGGTCATAAAAGTTGCTTATCATTTGGTCATAGCGCAGAGAATTCACCGTAACAGTGGCGCCTTAGCAGTTTTCCAAAAATGCACACCAAACCCGTGATGTGTGCAATAACAATCACAGCGACCACAATTGGGTTCTCATAACCTCAAATTCTGTTTGTTCAGGTAGCTGCCGAGATTTTTTTCGAAAAATCGGAGTTAAATTGTTGATTTTCTAGCACCCAATCGGGGTACAAGTATGTTCAGCGCATTCTATGGTCAACAGGCTTTAGTTATTGTATTAGCTGAACCTTATAGGGATGAATATGCAAATGCAAGCGCAAAATACGCCAAACCGAGCTATTTTGACTGAATTGTCAATTTTCCACCACTGAGGCACTCACAGCGGCTATGTTTTCAGTTGATCGAGCATTACTGCCCGAACACAATGCACAGTAGTAGTAGCACTAGTACGCGCTGTCAAATGGTGTGTCGCTGCACTCATAAAAATTGCCCACAATGGTGTAGCGTGTTATGTCAAAATAATTGTCACTTGAAACGCAGCAGATTGGAATTGTGTTGTTTAGTTTTGGAAAATATATTGTGCAAAATATTTTTCCTTATATTAAACATTAAATTATATCTAAAATAAAATGGATGAAGAAGAAAAGGCTTTATTTTTACTGACTGTGGTTTATGTGTGCTATCTTGCATACAAGCTACTGACAGAGAAAAAGCGGAGATGATGGATGCGCCCTTTGTACCAGGAAAGGAGTCCAAAGTTTTTTTCGAGACCACGTTTACTTTTTTTTTACAGATTCAATGAATTTTTCAACGTCTCCTTCTTCCATTTCTTCCGTTTTTAGCGGGCTGTGAAACTTGTAGCGCTACAAAAGTTAAAAATAAACCAACTCTTACTTACGCGCTACGCCACAGCTACAGCTACTCATTGTGGGCGCACTATTAAGTTTGTATATATTTATACTTTTGACACCTCTTACTACCGCGACGCGGTACGCCACAGCTACCGCATTGTGTTCGGGCAGTTACGATGATGCATCACATCACTACCGACATCACAAACACTACCGATTTGTTCGAATTATTTGGTGATTGTGCTTCGAACTGTTTGCCCAGTTTGGTGATTATAACAACTATAATCTATCGTTAAATCGCGATACACAGATATTACAGAATTTGTATATAATTATAGTAAGATGCAACAATTTTAATGCGCTGTGGCTAAACGATCCATATTGTAAAATGGCAAGGCAGGAAGTAACTACCTGTCACTATGGATGACAGATGGATTTGACAGATGAAGAGACGTGAAATGTGTAAAATATGTGTTTTATATTACTAACAAGCTGACAGATATGCATAGCTTGCGTCAACAACCGGCGAAGAATTTTGATGGTCTTGTGCTGGTTTCAGATGAATATCGGCTAAAAAGATGGAAGGAACATTTTTCCATCGTTTTAAATGGAGGTGTGCTCTAAACTCGGGATCAGCTATCCGATTCCCAAGAATCATTGTCAAACAATGGGTGGAATTTCCACCAGACTTGCTTTTTAACGAGATCCGGAAGGCGTTCTATGATATAATTATATATATAAATGTTATTGAATACCTTACGCAGGACGGTTGTACGACATCGCAAAATTTTATGTGTTGTGATGTCCGACAAGGTTGTTCGGCACAACTTTTCCTGGTTTTGATCAATGCCGTACTTTGGAGAGCCTTGTCGGTGAAAAGCGTTTCAAAACTCGACTAAACCGACAATGAGTAGTATAAATGAAAATCTAAGCAGATGCTTTGAATAAAAATTATTGAATGAGCACAATAGATGTATTAATTAACAGAGAACGTTGTCCCGGTTGATTATGGTATCAAATTGAACGCAAACCACCGAATTGCGAAAGCAAAGGCTGTGTCTGATATTTTACCTTTGATCTGGAGAATCAGTCCAATTAGCTTACATCACAAGCTGCGACTGTTCTGCTCAAACGCGGAATTGGTGTTGTTATATGGATGCAGCAAAAGAAACAGCTCTATGAAAGAAAGTTTCAAGAACGCATGGGCCAAAATGGAAGAAGATTTGGTTTTCCCCAAACAATTGTTACAGAAAAGTCGAAGAGGAATCTTAGCAGTTAAGGTCGAGTTAATCGGAGCTAACGCACATTGCCGGGAACCTAAGCATTTTGCGAAACAACTTTTATAAAATTGTGCCCCAGGAACAAATATACTGCTGCTTTAATTATGTAAATTTTTCGAGACGTCCAGCAAATTGAACTTATATATAAAATATCTACAAAATACGTTTGTGGTTTTTGAGTTAGATGGTGAAAATAATGGGGACTTTAAATATTTTGAAATTAGAGCTATTATGCAAGCAATACTCTGTGAATATATATATGCATGTAGATCCGTCACTCTATGACTGAATCGAGAGTATACAAAGGATAAGTATCAGCTTAGAATTGCGAGGCTACCAAACAACAACTTTGGCATCCAGGGGAACCCCTCAAGGAGAAATATTATCCCCATTATATTAAACCCAAATGATTAATTTCTAGGGATTATTCTATAAAGGTTTTCGGAACATCTGACATGGTAATGTCTATAGTTTGTTGTTTGTTGACTCTAGTAGGCCGTTGATGTGGAGTAAAAATAGATTTGGTGAAAGTATAGATCTCTGAGGTACCCCAGCGCTTACGGCAAAGATATCATGATCTGTTATGGATAACATTTTCCAAATAAACGCTTAGCTATTGTGGTAGTTCATAGGCTTACTTGTTTAACAGGGATCTATACCAGACTTGATCGAATGCGTTTAAGATGATGGGTTACATAGTTCAGCAGGTCTCCAGTTGAGTGGCGATTGAAGAAACCATACTGCCCGTCGCTTTTATTAGTTTCCTTCCAGATAGTTGATTATTTAATCAATGATGACACTAAGACTATAACCGCTGCTGAAACTGGATGGCATGTTAATGCATAAGACAAGAAATATCGAAAATACATTTTGAGTGGTTTTGTAAGGAAGCTCTGGAGATGTTAAATTGTGAATTGTGCAAAAAACAGACAGCTTTATAATTACTTTTGAGTACTTCCCTAAAAAAATGCGTTCATAAAACTAATCGCCGACGAAAAATTTCAAAATTAAAATAATATGACAGTATGATATGTATAAGTGAAAAGTTTGACCTGCATCCAGAGTTGAAAGATTTGAGTTGGCCCATCTACAAACAAATTTCCGTTGTTGGCACAATAGGTACAACTTTTTATTTGTAGATATATGATCTAAGGCTAGATCTCCTAAAGGGTAGCATCGACCCTCAGCAACAAGAACAAAGGACTCAATTAGAGGTCTTGATATAGAGTATCTATGGTAACGCGGAGATTATGCAGACCTCAATATTAAATAAATTCACTAAAGAAGTCTCTGAATGGGGACGCCAGTATGAAAATGCAGAATGCTTAAAAATGCAATAAGAGCAACATGGAAGAAAATATTCACATAAAAACAAGTAAAAATATTTCTAGCTACCAAATGACATCTACTTTCGATAACCATATTTTAGACGCCGTGGCTCAGTGGTTAAGTGTGCAATCACTCGGCGGGAGACTCAAGATTAGAGTCCCTAAAAATACCAAAACAAATTATCACGATCCCGCCTCTCGCGAACCTATGAAAAACATCCGATAGTGAAATTGGCATTAGAATCTTCTTTCAATCGAAATAAAATTGTCCTTCGAAAATGGAATAAAGCTGTAGGTCCTTCCCATTCGTGTGTCGCTTAGCGCGAATGACAGCGAAAAGCTAGACCACGCTCTGTATAGGCTGTTAAGGTAAAATATTAAAATATTTATTTTCTTTTTTTTATATTTTAGAACACATTTATGGTTGTCAGCTATAGAAAGTAAGTAGGTTAATGATACCCCAACATATCAATGGGTTTGTCATGAAAATGAGAAGCTAATGGACGTCAATCCAGAATCTGTTTTTTTAGCTTCTAATTTTTTGATATATTTGTTATTAATCTGTGGTTCCTAGAACCAGAGTAATAAGCACAAATGTAAGATTTTGCTTGTCATTGCAATCAATAGGCTCACCAGTGAATGAGTGTGTGCATGTTTATGTTCATTTTGAAAGGAACTATTTTTTTTTTCTTCTTTTGGAACAATATTGTTACTAATAAATTTCTAAAATGGGCTGGTTGGTTGTGTTGGTTTAAGTGGGTGAGCTTATGCTCTTCACTTAGGCCTCCATTGGGCCCGTTGTGTTCCCCCCGTCTATCGATCTGTAAGGAATAGTGCTGTGCTTTGGGAATTATGCTGTTGAGAGGGGATTTAGGTATTGGGATCATGGGGAGTATCAACGGGAAACTATGTCGTATAGTGATCGGGTAATCGTACTGTTCGTCTAGCGAACTCCAATATTTCACCGATTCCTTTCTTTCTGAGGTGTGTAATATACGGAATCCTTGGAGAACCCAGAATTTTCAGTCTTAATCTCGCTGTAGCAGAGCAGTGGCAGAGGAAGCGTTCTACATCTTCTTCCACCTCCTCACAGTTGGCACAGATTGTTGTATCAGCGATCCCGAGTCTGAACGAATATTTATTGAGATTGATGTGCTCTGTTAAAAGTCTCACCATCACTCTTAACTGTGTTCTGCTTGAGTTGAAAGCTCTTTTGTTGTTTTGTTTCTCGGTTCTGTTATTACAGATCTAGCCACTTTACATGTGTCTAGATTCGTCCAGTAGTTATTGTACTCCTGTCGTATCTTCTCATTAATTATTGTTTTAATAGTTGTCAGAGGGACCCCTATTGTCTTTTCAGGATTCAGTCCCATGTTACTCGCTCCTTTCCTTGCCAGTTCATCTGCTTTTTCATTTCCCGGTACACCTTCATGCCCCAGTACCAATGTAAGATGGACTCTATTGCATCTAGCAAGTAAGTTCAATTTAGTTTTACACTCCCTTACTAGTCATGATTTCGACATGGGGTTTGTGATCGCTCTAATTGCTGCTTTGCTGTCCGAGTAGATGTCGATTTGCCTCTCTTCGCTGGTGTCTTCTGCAAGTATTTCAGTTGCTTTCATAATTGCAAAGACGTCTGCTTGGAACACCGTTACAAATGGTTCTAGGTGAATAGCAAGTTCAATCGGTGGGTTAGCACTAAAGATGTCAGCCCCTGATTCCCCTGATATGTTAGAGCCATCTGTATATACCGATAACCCATTGGATTTTCTTGTCATTCTTTCATACGTCGAATATTCCTTGCGGGGAAAATTGTTTCGAAGTTGTTGAAGGACGTATACGATTTTTCAACAACATCACTAGGGCAATGACAACAACATCACCGGCAAACCCCACAGGCGGACCAGTAGGGATGCAGTAAAGTGGGAGGGTTGTGATCCTTCTACTCCGGATCATAACTTCGCCGTAAGAAGAAGAAGAAGAAGATCACTGGGGCAATCGATGAGTGGTGTCATGACTCTTATCATTTTGGTGATTTTTCGATGTCCCGTGTTTGCTAGACGGGCTACAAACTGTAAATAGAAAGGCCATGGAATGAAGGCTGATGGATATAAATAAAGATATGTGAAGAAATATGGTGGCATTATGCTAATGGAATTCACTGTAGTACACGGTTATTCATTCTGTGGTTTGGGATTTTAATTTAAAATTAAATAATATTTCAATGAAATTTTGTTACTGATTTGAATTTTGGACTATGCCATTAAGTATGGAATACAACATCGGTTAAATGGCCCCCACGGGAGTTTTTGTAAACTTCGATTCTTGTGAGGTAATTTTCGATGACTTTTTGGCATATTTCTGACTTTATTGCGGCCATAATTGTGCAGATATTGTTTTTTAAGTACTCCAAAGTTTGGGAATTATCTGCTTAGATATAGTCTTTAGCATAGCCCCTCAAAAATTAATTCAACGGGATCAGATCATGCGATTTTGTTGGCCAATTGATGTCATCGCTGAAGATTTTGTTCGAAAAATCGGCGTCAACTTATTGATTTTCCAGCACCCAATCTGCGTATGATCTGCGTATTATATGGTCAGCAGGATTTAGTTTTTGTGTAAGCTGGACCTTATAGGCATGAAGAAGCGAATCCAAGCGCAAAATAAGCCAAACGGAGCTGTAAGAAATGTCCAATTGTTGAGAATGGAATTAACAATTCGGCCACAGAGGCAGTCACATCGGCTGTATGTTTTCAGTTAATCGAGCTGAACGATTTAGCATTATTTTATGCTAAATTGCGAAATCGCAAAAAAAAAAAATAAACTAGTTCTTAAATTTTTTATTGACGATACCACGAAGCGAAAGGTTAGGAAGCTGGTATGCAACTGACAGCTTGTTGCAAAGAATGTTTAATGTTTAACAATGTAAGAGATTAATGATAATTTTGGAGTTGTCAGGGGCCCTACTCTATATTTCGTTCCGAAAGTCAATCCAATTCGAAATTGCTTTTCGTTTCGCTTTTGAATTGGTACTCTGTAACACTTTCGAAATGTAAAAAATAGTACTAGACGCTTTTTCCACTTAAGGATTTTTCTTTGTCGAGTCTCGATTTATTTCTTTCGAGATCTGTCAAATAAACAAACCAAAACAAATACAAATATTGGTAGGTGAAAGTCGAAAAAGGAAAAATTGCGATTTTTAACGAAAGAATTTAATATTGCAAAAGAAAATGGATTCTGTTGCACTTTGGATGAACGATGAAACTAGTGAAGAACGGATTGAGCGGAAAATTATACGGGAAAAATCAAATATTATGGAAATAAGTGCAATTTCAAAATGAGCGAAATAAAACATTCAAATCGGACGCAATCCTTTTCCACAAATTATGTGATGTTTGCTTCGTATCAGCAGTTTTTATTTCTCTTTTGGCCAAATCTGGATGTGCACACATGAACTCCACCAAAATCTCGAATTATTTTTGTTTCGTAAACTTTTGTTTGAAGATGCCCTGTAAATTAAAATTTGTTTGCTTAAATTGTTATTATCACTAAGATTTTCTTAAAAAACTTACATTTTAAGATAATTTCAAATCGTTCCGTTATCGCATTTGTTGTAGAAACAAATTTTCCGTATTTCAATGCTTTTGACATTAGGAAACGAGTTGCTAGGTACCAAAATTCCACTTTCGGAATCGTAAATCCGAAAGTATTAGATTTCATTCCGCTTTCGAAATAGACAGTACAAAATATTCGTTTTCGTTAAATTTTACTTTCGAAACGAAATACAGAGTAGGGCCCTAAGTTAGAAAATTATAAATTGTTATACTTTGCTGCTACTTTGAACACGAGCATTACGATAATGCACAGGCCTTATGACATCATAAACATTACCGATTTGTTTGAATTTGGTAATTGTGCTTCGAATTGTTTGCCCAGTTGGGCGATTATGGCGACCATAATCTGTCGTTAAATCGCGATATACAGATATTACAGAACTGTTATTTTGCATTAAGCGGTGATTAAACTATTCATATTGTAAAATAGCAAGGCAAGAAATATTTGACAGGTGCCATATGACAGGGATGTGAAATCTCAATCTCGAAATGAATAACCCTTTATACACTCTAGCTTCGAAACGGAGATACATATAAGATCCAACAGTTTGGATTTTATTGTTAATTTTTAATGGTTTAGGTACTTCGTATGGCTGCGGGTAATCAAAATATTGTTTTAATAAATCATGCTGAATCTCTGGGGGAACTGTAGATACTTAATGTGTACATATGTACATTATAACTCCTATAACAATATCCAATGTACATTCATTACCGACTTGGTGCACTTGCTCCCTATATTGCCACATTAACAATGTATTTCTCATTAAAAATGCGTCGAACTTCCACCGCTTTGCAAATCAACCAACCCTCTACGTGTTAATTGTTAAATAACTACAACGTCACACACACACATCAACCATTCAATAATCACTTTGATAAAATTATATTTTATAATGAAAAAGCGCAACAAAAAAAAAAAAAAACTTCATTAGCACAACCCTCAGCTGCTTTTGTTTAAATTAACTTTACTAATATCTCACAAATCACTTGACGAACTTTATTTACAATTCCCCTACTTTTACATCTAATCAGCGCAAAAAAAAGTTGCGCTTTTTACATAACAAAAAAAACTTGATACAAAATTGCAACAAATTCAATTGAATTCGTTCATGCAGTTATGAAACACACCTCCTTGCAAAATAGTATTTTTTATTTTTTTTTTTTAATGGCTGATTAACTGCTCCTATGACTTTGTTTCTAATACAAAATGGCACACAATGTAGATATGTATAACTATTCACTCAAATTGAATTGCGATAGGTACCTGGTTATACAGTGCAAAACCATCGTCGCCTTCCTCGTCGTATCGTCGTCGTTGTTGAAGTCGACCACGTGTCTTAAAAGTCGCACTGCTGCACTTGCACAACTCCTCCGGTGTGTTACTTCACTTTATGCCAACCATCTCGGCCTCACCATCACCCCCCGTCACCTCAACAACAACTAGTATCGTCGTCGTCGTCGTCATAGTCTTGCGTAATTATGGATTCAATCTCAAGTCCCTTAAGGCTGCGAAAAAAATATCATGACTAATGCTACACACACTCGGTGATATACGTAACAAACACAAAAGAAATTCACAAAAAATGAAAAAAACAAAATTACAATAGATTACAACAAATTAAATTTTGTATCTGAAATACATTACGTATCGCACTGTTATCAACTCTATCGCTGCTGAAACGGAAATTGCACCGAAAGTAAGTAGTCTTGAGGGAACAACGATTTGTCAAACATGGCAAATGCGATGAGATACAGATCTACTCACTGCGCTGCAATCCACGCTGTAAAATGCTACAGGTAACATTCGACACAAAAAAAGTTAAAAGATACTCAGATATTGTGTGGTGGCGGTTGCTGAGACTAGCGCTGGTGGTAGTGCATGGAGAGCATTCGAGTAAAAAAAAAAAGTAACACATCATCGTGAACTTGAGCTTGAAATCGGTGTCTGCACAACTATGTATAGATACAAACCAAACCAAAACGAACGAGGCAACATACATCCATAGGTGATGTTAGGTTTTTTTTTACGATTTTTTTTTTCTTTTGCAACCGCACTAGGTATTTTACTTTCATCATATTTCGCATTATGTGTGTTTTTTTCTTGTTTCACATTAGATAACAACACCCAAACAAAAATTTTGTATCTCGCACCTAAATTTGTTGTTTTAAGAGAATCTGACACTTGAGTTTAGTCACCCCGCTTCTCTCTGGCTCACTAAAGAGTCCCACAAAAAAAAAGCTTTCAGTTGCAAAGAGTATCTAAAAGTTTACTGGAGGTAAAATTTCGTTTGATTTTGATTCGCAACTCATTCGCTGCCGAACAGCAGCGGTGTTTTGAGATACTTTTTTTTTAATTTCTGTTTCGCGTGTGTATCGCACAGAGAACAGTAAAGTGAATGTACTCTTGGCGGTAGAAGAAGAATTTTTTTTTTTCTTTCTTCAGTGTTGTATGAGAAATACGCCCATTTACGCGTTTGTTTCATGAAAAAGATACATTTTGAGTGTGCGAATAATAAAAAAATATATATAAATCTGTAAAGTATCTATAAAGTTACATTTCGGTATCGGTTCGTGTGCGCTGTATGTTATTACGACATCAGACTGAGTAAAGGCGAAAAACACGTTTTTCCGAGAGACTCTCGTAATCGTAGTCGCAGCCGTCGTTTTTTTTTTTTCTTTTTTGTTTGCCGTTTCATCTTGTCTCGTCGTTCGGTTTTTATTACTAGGTTTGTGTGTGCAAAATTTGTGGTTTTTTTTTTTTTGAAAATCCATCATCAGTTGAAATTTGCGATTTGAAAAATCTGGAAGTTCTTGATTTGCGTTTATTGTACAAATCAAACGAAGTACATTCATATAATGCGCGCCTATTACATAAGTGCGTTATGACAACGAGAAGCAGGCAAGACAGCCAGCCAACCAGCTAACAAGGCAGGCGGTTACTTAACCCCCACACACATACACAGAGGAGCCAAAAACACCCTGATTTTTATCATATGTCGAGGATCAAAAAATTGGCTTTTTTCTTATATCTACATCTGGGTGAAAAAGAAAAATTAATAAAATTTGTATCTGAATGTGATGATTGTAGAACGTGTGTCGGAAATTTCTAAGTGTACCTCTCTTTGTTTTGCGTATAAACAATCTGAAAGTTTAAACAACTCCCAACCATATGTGCAACCCTCTATTGCATCAAGAATTGTATCTCAATACCCAAGTGTCTACGTGGTTCTTAACAGATAGTACGCGATTAAAAAAAAAATAATAAAAGCTCTTCTATGTGCAGTTTGATTACGTATGCAATAGATGTGTAGTGTCTCATTATTTTCCAACAAATTGACAGTAATTTCCAGCTGAGATACATTTTATTTTATTTTATTTTTTTCTCCAATCAAACCCGGTTGTGTGTTACCTAATTCGAAAGAATTTTTCTTTATTTTTTTTTTCCTGACCGACCTGGCTTTGTTGATTGCAAATTTGTGTTTCCTTTTATCTAATCGTGTGTGTTACGTGTTCTCTCTGTTTATATAATTTCTGAGAAACACAAATTATACCTAGAATCATCTAGATACAAAGTTGATTCATTTTCTAATTATTATCGGTGAGAGAGATACAGTTTTTTTTGCCCTCATTTGGCTGTTCGTTGGGACACGGATTGCGTCAAATTAGTGGTGCTACTGTTTTTTTTTTTTTTTTTGTTAGTTTTGAAAATTGGAACACTCACAGCTAGGCAAAGTATTACACGCGAATAGTGTACAACTAATTGTTAAGTAACACAAAAAATTGATTATAGGATGACGCTCTTTTTTTTTAGTTTTTTTTTTGTTGTGGAGATACTCTCTTAAAACAACAGCTTTTCGCGTATCTCTTTCTCGCGGTGCATTTTTCCTCGTGGTTTTGCCATAATTTTATTAGCTCTCTGGATATTTCTCTTTGCTTCGTCCTATAAATGAAATACAAGTGTATTATCCAAAATATTACGTACGACGGCCTTTTTATTTAATTTTTTTTTTTTTTTTTTGTACTTTTCTGCTTATAAAATCAAAGTTGTTACGTAAAATCTAACATTTTCAGAGATTTGCTTAGATATAAGATATTTTTTTTTTTATAGAGCTCAGAGATCAAAGATTGAAAAAAAATAAGAAATATGGGTGTGATTGGGACGGGGTGGTAAGGAGGGGGTGTTTATCGGGTTCTATGAGAAGAACATAATTAGTTTGCAGAGTGGTGGGAAAAAATGTTCTTAAAATGTTAATTGTTTAATTAATAGGACAATAAATAGAATGTCATAACATAGCAACGCACATTGAAACGGATCTTTTTTTTTCTGCGTGCTCTACTCTGAGATTATGTTTATTATTGTTTAGATATTAATTTTGTTGTTGGTTTGGATGAGAACGCTTTTTATTTTGATTTGGATGCGTCATTGTTCAAGGTGGCCTCCAGAAATTATAGAAAACTAAACAATTTTTTTGTTTTCCTTTCTTTGTATTCGAATGAGAGAACAAAGAAGAGAGAGAGTAAAATCATTCGGTTGCCGTTGCAGTTTAGAATTTTATTTGATTGATTCAAACATTTTGCTGGGGACAAAGTCACCATAAGAACGAAAAAGTCACCTTCGAAAGAAAGATCATAAAATTTGTCACTGTTAGGTAACAAAAAAAAGAAAAAAAAAAATGAGTGGGTTCAGCAGACGTTTGAGCATTTTGGGGGGGAGGGAACTTTTATGGTTCCCATTTCCATAAAATTGTTACCTGATCAGTATTTATGGAATGTAGCGACCTTGAAGTACTGGTGGGCTGGTTTCCACACATTTGGTGATAAGAAACGCTTGCCAATGATTTCGTAACAGAATTTAATTTTCTTCGGTGAATTACTCACCTATTTTTCGAGTAAACGATAAAACACTCTAATTAGTGGTAAATAGAGACAATGCATTTTGGACGAACTGTCCAAAACATAACTAATCGTTATAAGTATTGGTATCATTTTTTTATTTTGTTAGTGGCATATTAACAGAAAATCCATAAACCATTACCACTTTCGATATCCTTTTTGTTCTTGCTTCCGTTCTTAAGTGTTTGCCAATACAAACTCCGAACACGGAGAGGAAATAATCGCTATCGTTACTTCTCTTTTATCTGTCTAGTTTGTTAAGTAAACACATTTTAAGCACCCCAATTCATTTAAAAAGTCTTTTGGAGAAGTGCAGGAATAGAACTAATTCTAATAGACACTCATTCGAAGGTGCAGTCTGGTGTGTGAAATCGCACGAAGCCGCCGAATTGCATTTGCGTAACTACTAGTCAAAAAATGCACAAATATAAAAGTAACGAGTAGCGAGTAATTTCCCTCAAATCTTGAACACGCTCGAAGAACTTCTTCCATCATAGATTTGTAAACGTCAAATAGAAACAGATAGTAAAAAAAATAGAAAGAAAAAAACAAAGAAGAAAACAGGATCACAGCCAGGGACCGAACCTGCGATAGACAAAATATTCGTTTTCCCTGGTGGACTAGATCGCAGATCAGCAAATCAAAAAATGTATTCGGGTGGTTGGCGCAACCCACCAGCGATTCGGGCACAGAGGTGTTATCGTTAGGCAGGTCGAAAGCAATACTTGGTCTTCGCACACGCATGCATTAATTCATCATACAAAAACGTTTTAGCCATAAACGAGAAATAGCAAATTTTTGCAAGTCCGTTGATAAGTAAAGTACCGTTATTTAGATATGAATTTTGATCAAAATCGTGAGTTTTTGAGAAAAAAGTTAGGTTTAAGTAAAATACCTTTAATTTGAGCTTAGAATGGAGATTCCATTTTTCCCTCTGGGCAATCCACAGACCCCGGATATGAAGTTTGAAGAAAGTCCATTCAACTGTTTAGGCTGCATTCGAAGGTACTGACAAACAGTTGGACAGAATCAGAATCCTCACTTCAAAACATGATATTACGATCCGTAGGTATTCGTACGAAAGTCAAAACGTTAACGGATGAGACGATTCGACTCGTGAACTAAATGCATTCAGATCGCACTGATTTGTTTATGGAACACTTGAGCGCTCAGTTGTCGTGATGGTTAGCTACCAAAATACGAACTATTATTCTATTCGACCGTGCGCTACTTGTTGCAATGGATAAATTAATTGCTGTTTTATTACCTTAAACACCAGAACAACCAGCCTCGTCAACCATTTCAATTATTTTAAAAACAATTGTTTGTTTTGTCTTATGTCAAATGTCAAATTGACAGTATCCAGTGTGTTGCTTAGTCAATTTATGCTAAGCCCCTAGAGTGCGCTTTAAATGAAAAAAGAGAAAACAACTTTTATTAACTTTGTTTCATGTCTATAAAATGCTAGAGGGACATCAGAGTCCATTATAAGGGCCATCGTGCTTTATATACATACATTTGACCTACAAATCAAATAAACGTCACACAACACTTAGGTTAAGCATGTTATTTTATGAAGAAAGTTTTTTTTTTCTGTGTCGACTTTAGTCTCTCTTTAACATTTTTATGCAAACGTTTTAAATCCTTTTGACAAAAAACAGCTCTTAGATTAGCTTTCCCAATGCTGCTGCATACAGTTCATTGCCACCGTCCGCTCCGAGCAAAACAAAACTTCTTAGACAAAGAAAATTTGTGAACTTTGTCCACATGTTAGCCTGCTTTGACCTTTGCTTGTTTCGGCCTCCAAGCTATGGACCATTTAGAGCAACTCTTTGGAAGTCAAAATCACTCGAGACTTCGGATAGCTCATTCCAGTTGGGGGCCATGACACCGCCTGTCACTTGAACGGTGACAGGCGGGGCTCCAGCTGATCTTCGTCCAAAAACAGTGGGGAACCGTCCAATTTATAGAAGGTTTGCGGTTCAGTTGTTTCTAAGTCTATCTTTTATTCATCACTCCACGATGGTTCGTAATGAATATACTATATGCTCGTCATCATACAAATTTAGGTTATCCTTGATAATTGAAACTAATCTATGACAAAAGTCTCAGAACTACCTAATCAACATTAGTGTTCATTACATCCATAAGGTTATGAACTGAAAACTAACCCACATTGCGTAGTTACCAGTTACTACTTCCACAGAAAGCAATTCCCCCAGAGTTTCTCCAAATGAAAGATTACATTTCATTCGGAGAAAAAAATCCTCCTTTTATTCTATGTACATCTTGCGTGTGCAAAAATCGTGTAACCTCACACGCACATAAGCCTGTTGAATACACACCCTTGGTTACGCCTGCAAAGTAACTTTGAAAAGAATTTTTCAATGGGGATGAATAGTAAACCTCCAAACCACAATGATAACTTACTGTGCTCTCGCGCTCTTTGCAACCAAACGAAAATGTACGAGTAGTAATTTATCGACTCAATTTACTAGACAGAATTGCAAAAAAAAAAAATGGAAGTTCGTCGTCTTTCAGCAACAGTTAACTTTGGTGGAAGGGTGGGAACACTTCGTCATTGACCTGTATGGAACCCTGAGATTGTGCAATACCAACGCCAAACCGCAATGTGCTCTACAACCATTGTTGGTATTTTTGTGCTCGCTGACTTGATTTGGCCTGGCTCTTTGTGCGGTATAGTATCTATGTATCTTTTGCTCTTTTGTTGATACTTTCGGTAACTATACCTGTAGTATTTCAACGGATTATATTGCAACAGATTGCAGTTTATTTATTAGACTAGTGCCTAGACAAGTTGCGGTGATTTTCGATTTAACATAAAGTTGGAGAGATAATGCTAAGTGAACTATTTGTAATAGAGGTGAAATAAAAAAAGGCATTGCATCATTGGTCAATGAAAGTAACCGAAGTATCGCATTTCATTATACAATGTTGAACATGACAGTTTGTTTTTTGAGCGAATATACAAAAAATTGCATTTGCCCCTTAAATTTTAAAATGTCAGTATTTCAAAATAAGACATCTACAATAACTGTCTATGGTCTACGCTTAAAGGTCATGTCTGGCAATCAAAAATTAGAGTAAGAAGAACTGGCATGCTGCAAGGTTCATAAATTGAATCCTAGTTCATGAAGCAGTGATTAAGTTTCTTTTAAGCCAAGCCAAGGATTGAAATTCGGACGTGCTCTAGCAAGACCTTTCTGTAAGCTCTTAAATTTTTCTTAGACACTTGTTTGGTTTGCATCCTCACGAAATGTTCATGATAGGAAAACTTAAAAATCTCTAAACTAGCAAGCGCAGTGCGTGTTGTTTACTTGAAGGGTAGTGAGTAACGTGTCACCAAGCAACCCTCCAGGCTCGTTTCCATTACTGACAGTTTCGGACAGAGATATACGTTTTGTACCCACTGCGACCGGACTATATCTACCCGCCATACGCCATCCTCTACCCTCTAGGCTACCGTTTTCAATAGCTGCCTGCACTCTGGCCTATGAAACGTCAACGCGTCACGAACCATCTGTGCTTCTCGAGTAAAATTATTCGATGTGACGTTGCGTTTAAAGTGTACTGTTTTGCTTTTACTTAAAAGGGAGGACAACTGATACCTAATGAGAAAATGAGATATTCTAAAGAACGGATATCTGTAGGTAACATTCAATGTCAATGACGCCGCTAACTTCCGTTATAGTGCGAATGAACTTCATTCGTTCGGGGTGAGAACTGTGACGTTGAGTAAAGATTTTCCTATTCCGTAAGTCGTAAAAAACAGATGCAGTTATTTCTACCTGTCAACGAGTTCATGACAATTGTTGACGGTTTTGCGAGCAGTGCTTGCAATTTATTTTTACAACTTTACCTAGAAAATAGAAATGAGCGATTTACTTCAAATAGGTGATTCAAATCGTTCAGCTCAGTTCAGAGCAGTGAATCAACTTACTGATCTGATTCAATTGATCCAACAGAATACTTGTTGTCTCCATGTTGGATGCGAAAGTATCAGGCGATTGACTTTAAGACCTACAACACATAGCCTGAATAAAGTGATGGATTGTGAATCAGCTATCGTCATGAACATTATTGGATATTGGAATCAGAAAGCTGAATAATAAGTATCTGCAAGAACTGTCTTATACGGGTACCCAATTTGACAATTCGCCATGTTACTATTTGAACCAAATTGCAGAGTTTCGGATTTATTTTTAAATATCTTGGTCTTAAATGGATCAGAATCTCTACCAGCAAATCCCTCAACACAGCTTAATTCTGTATTCTTCTTCTAATAAAGAGCACTCAACCAACTTCTATATTTATTATCATTTAATGGCAAGAAACAAGCTTTTACGTTTATCTTTGAATTATATCATAGCTTCTCACGATCTTAAATAAGTCCCTTTGTCATAAGATTGTACATTTTAATCAAGACTTACCATTTGAACTCCTAGCTCTAGAGCTGGCAACACTCCTTAAGGGTTATGCAGACTGTACTTAAGAATTGTTTCAGTGTTACATAAAACTAAATAACCAAGAACCCTAATATTTGCTAAATTAAGACCTAGAAGATTTTGATTGTAAGTCGACGATCAGCTCTTCAGACGCATTATTTCTATACAACCCTTTAAGTTAGAAAACGGTGCTGCCAAATATTATTTTACAACTGTCATTCTCAAATTTTCGACAGATGTCTAATAATGCTTCAAATTTACCGACTTTGGACAATAAGTCTCTCTTTTAACACCAAAAACTGACAGTTAAAAAAAAATACACAACTGAGGGAAATTCGTTACCACTGTACCTTTTGTCATTGAACATTAACATACTAGTTGACCCGCCGATCTCCGTCCATGCCAAAAAGATGTGTAGGTACCATCAGCTTCTTAGTCTCTTGTAAGCCAAATGTAGTTGTTTATGGCTTATAAACACCCCGAAAGAGTCCGCATTATAATCGGGTCACTAGTTAATCGCATATACGTACTTCCCCACAAACAGAAAGGCACGTGGTTCGAAACTTAATTTTAAAATAATAAAGAAACCTTGTAGCTTAAGTAGACATTTGAATTGTAGCAGAAGGTCAAAGATATTGCCATAAAACTCATATCACCTCATTACATAAACATTTACTACTCTAAAACAGATCAAGAATCCAGATACACATCGTAAACTACAATCGTTTGTCTGTTAATCAAAAACAAGTGCTAAAAAACTAAAGTATCTCTATCTCTCTAATATTTTCAGTGTACAAAGCTAAAAAAGACTTTTTTTTATGGACTGTCAAACAAAAATAATAAACAAAACGTGTATATGTGAATAAAACTGTTAAACAAAACATATAAGTGTCACTAAAAACATATAAAAACTCTCAATAATGTCAAAGAACGCGGAAGATGCGTTCAAAAAACTCCACAAAAATGCCTCCTATGAACCTATAACCGAGGATATTGTCGATTGGTGTGTCCGTGGCGATGACTATCGGGAACCAACTCCACTAGTATCTGCCCATTCCCCATCATCACATCAACAAATGAGAAGGCGACGAAAAAAGAAAAATTCCACATCATCATCCCCATCAGTGGCAACTGTCGCAGCAATATCCCATCACACGCCATTGTCGTCGTTCAATCATCTCCATCATCCGTATTCAATCAATATTCCAGATGACGATGACAGGAAGGGCACCCAGCATCATCAGCACAATCCCAGCTATGGCAACAGTAACAACCTAAACCTGTATTACCTGTACGGGGACTCACTGGCCCGGTGCGGTCAATTGCGTGAGGCCTTCGATATTTATGCATTTATTGCGAGCAATTACCTAGATGGGTGTATACCGCTAGCACGATTAAAAGTTCTCTCGTCCACGCTGATCGATTACATAAGCAGCACATCGGCAACAGCCGCAAAAACAACACCACCACCGCCAGCATCGCCCACAGTTAGAAGAGCAGCGAGCAGCAGTCTGGCTATGGAGACTAATTCAACGATCGGCGGATGCGGTGGAGCGACGGCTACAATAGTGCCGTCGTTGAATGCAAATGTCAGTTGCGATCGCCTGCAAGATAGAGTGAGATATTCTAAAAATAAACGCATTCAGCGATACTGGAAAGATGGTGGAGGTGGCGGAGACGTCATAAGTCGAATCGGTGATGTGGGACTATGTGACGATGATCATGTACGCTTCTGTGATGTTATGCTGAATGAAGATCACCGTACACTGTCGGAGAAGCAGTGTTCTCCGGTAACAGAGGTCGAACTGGACCCTCTACTTTGTCCCATTTGCAAGGACATTCTGCGGTGTCCGGTGACGGCTAATTGCGGTCATAGCTTCTGTCGAGAATGCTGCGAAGGGGCAACTATATGCACCGTCTGTCGAATTAAGTTTCCGGCGTCATTTACTCCCACAGCTGCAGCAGTAACTGCCCCAGAATTCCCTTCGTCAGACCTAATGATGGCAACATTATATAATTCCAATTCCAACCCAAATGCGTCACAATACATGAGCCTCGCAGCCGCCGGCACCATTTCCGATAGAGGAGCACTAGCTCCGAGGAGAGATAACACCAACACAAACGCTCTGTTGCATAACACGAACAGCGGCGGTGGAGCAGGCACCAGCAATGATAATCACAATGCCAGCATCAATAATAATAATTCAATGAAATTCAAACCGGATGTGCTCGTCAGACGGCTCGTAGAAAAGTGGTGGGGTGCCGACTTGCAAGCGAAAACAATCAACGAAAGGGCTGCAAGTTTCATGAGCTTGAATCTTCTCGATGATGCGTTGAAGTTCTGCAATGCCAGTTTGGAAAAATGTGAGTACAATCTATCCTTTGTTCGAATTTATTTATGTATCCTTTGAGACTACTGCATTTGTCATGTATGAGCGTATGTATGTGCTGGGAGTGTTTTATGTCCCTGCAATTTTCTGGGTCAAGGACCTTTCTGCTCTATGCCCTGTTGTACTGCTGATGCTGCTGTTGAGTTCATTCGTTGTCGTTCTGATGATGATGATGACGTAGGTAATGTGTGGTGATGTTACCGACCTGAAAAAACCCCCCACAGAGAAGTGTACACATAGCGTACACAAGCGTAAAGCATAAATGAGCGAGTGAGGAGCCAATGCAAGGGGATGAAGCTTTTATCCTTTGTCACATACACACATTGACTGTGAGCTCTGCGAGAATGAAATGTGATTTTCAGTTCAAGCATAAATGTGGGATATCCTCATGGGGATTTCCTATGACAGAGACGATGTTAATATTTGCTTCCGACCTTTTTCTCCGGCTGGCACTGTTATTTAAATTTCTCTTTGTGTGTGCTGTGAATTCCGTAAAAGTGCTTCGTTTAGTGTAATTCGCCCGAATGAATTTGTGTTTGGCCATTAAGGATGGAATTTATGAATTTTTTTTCTTTTTTTTTTCTTTGTTTTTTGGTAATTTTATGATGTAGATAGGACATTATGTTTGGGGTGATTGTATAAGCGTGTGCCGAGAAGAGATTTTAACGTTTTCAAGGACGAATGAAGCATTTATTTTGCAAGGACATGTTTTTTTTTTTTTTTTTGCGATGTTTAAGTTCAAGTCATGCGTGATCCTTGATTTATTGGGAAATGTATAAAATTTGTTGGTTCTTATAGTAGACACAATGTCTGCCAAGAGAGATTAAAAGCCAGTGGTGATAGTTATTAAATGGTACTGCAGAGTGGGTTTATTCTGTGGAGGGTAAGCAAACATCGCAGCATGCTCGATCTAGACATTTGCAAACAATCCACAGTTGAATAGGGTACCCAGAAAATATTCATTTAATTGGTGTCTCCAGTGTTCCCCCGTGAGAATCTGATTAGAAGAATTAACCTAATTTAAATTCCCGCATGTTTCGGATTCTTTCTTTCTTTCCTTTTAATGTGGCCCAAAGCGAAAACGAAATCCGAAATGTGGCTGTCAAGAACACGATAAAATTGATCTCTCCAGTCCACTTCTTCGTCATCCGGCTCAAAGGACCAACTAAATCTGAAACTGGATTCCTTTCACCAAGAACCCGATTCCCATAGATTCCTTCCAGTCTTTTTCTTAATTCGGATCTAATGGCCAACGTTTTAAAACAATTAATCCGCAAAGGATCGATTAGAAAGAAAAAAACATTAAAACATGTCTCGTCCGCGAATCCGCAGAACAACGAGCTTCAATCCTTGCTGTTCAGTCAGTGGGGTGCGTTCGGAGAATGTGTTTTTGGAGTGCATTCACGTACTTATTGCTTGTTCAACGTTAGTGATAAATTGTGATTAGTCCTGCCAAAACTCCACAAGTATTATTGAACAAACATTTCAGGCTTCAGTAAATAAACACTCGGCTAAAAGTCTTGAAGGTGGTACTTTCTTTCATGACGCACTACTGAAGGCCAAACGTATGCCATTATTAAATTCTTGTCAATTCTTTTTATGAACATAACCCCTTTAATGTCAGATGTCAAATAGCAAGAGTCTTTACATAAGTGCGCTCAGACTCTTATTCGAAATGGGTGCGTTCAGAATTGTACCAATTGTTTTACGTCACAAACAAGAGTGACTGAATTCCAGAAGTCTGCTTTTTTTTCTATTAAAATATTCAAAGTCATGCAAGATATCATTATCAAAAGAAAGTTCTTTCTAGAAGCAAAAAAAAAAAAATAACCCGTCAACTTATCTTTAATAAAATAAAACCAAATAGAAAAAGACTCGTCTGCATGTCCCCAGCTCATTTGAGTAGATTATTCCTTCCGAAACGACCTTAATAGAGTCAATTAACTCTTATTTGCTATATTTGATATCGCATGAATGGACAAAACAACAAAAACAACAACATTAACGATTAGCCTCTTCAAAACTAAAGTGGCTGTAAAACTGTCATGTCCCCTATCACATGCTAAAGAAACCAGAAATGGTCATTCATCGTTTTATTGTCCTTATTCTACCTACACACACTATTTTTCTAAAGAACAACAATGATTGTGTTTCCACTTTCATTGGATACACTTTTATTTTTATGAATTCAAGGGTGCACAGGCACATTTTTTTCATTACTTCCACTCCCCTCCGCACCCGTTTATTCAGTTTTCCTTTTTAATTATCAGCATCAGCACACAATAAAGCCCCGTCTGGGACGTGCGACTATGTCGAGTGCTCATTTCAATGTAAGAATAAATATTTTTCATTACACATAAAGTAGTAGTTCTTTGAGCAAATAATATGCGAACTAAGTAAGAAGCGTTATATCATCATCAAAACACCGTGCATTGCATAACAAAAAAAACTACGACGAACGTAGCCGAGTACTTGAAAACAGAAAATAAACAAAAAAGCAAAGTCAGTGTATGATTAATGTATACTTGTGATATATAAAAGTTCTCCTTCTCATATACACAGTTACCACCGATTTATATCGGTGTCATTAAATTCGATTTATGCGGAGGTGCTTATCAGTGAAATTGATTTACTGATTGCCAACGGCACAAGCGGAATAACTATAGAACTACGAGTACACACTATACTACAACCAGACCAAAGGTTTAAAAAAAAAACAAACCAAACAATTTTGTTTATCTTTTCAAACGCCAATGGAAATACTACGAAGATATTTCCCGAATATGACATAATAATTGACACCCCGACATAGATCTGTCATGTAATTTATGACTTGTATGCCGACATACTATGGAGGGTTGTAAATTCTTGGGAAGAACTTTTCGAAATGTTGACAGAATGTGGCTATGTATGATACACACCGCTGTCAGATGTGTCAAAATATCAATTTGAAAGTAAATAAACATATGTACTCTTCATGTCAATGATATTATGCAATATAGTGAGATAAAATTGTATTTACGAGTAATGTAGCTTCGAGGTAGGTGAATAGGTACGCAATGTTAAATAGAATACAACATATTTTTACAAAATTTGTAAATCAACTACCTTTAGTCTGTAAACATTATCTCAAAGCAAGACGATTCGTATCTCTAATGACCTAGATTACACTGCGGATTTGGTCTGGGACCAAGAACAGGTATTGTACAAATGTCATCAGTGCAAACGCTTTGAATACAGCACTATACTGGTTGGATCAGTTCACAAATTTAGATAGTCTAGACTATACTTTGGTGTGGTTTACGGCGGCAAAACACTTCAAACTACGAAGGTTTTCTACCATGGACTAGATGGCGCTTTTCTAAAGAAACATCAAAATGTCATTTTAAAGTGTCACATTTTATTGTCCCATGAAATTTTATGCTTGCAAAGTCCGTGAAGTTTATTTTGCAGTGATAAAACGTAATAAGTATAAAGGTTGTAATTGGACAGACGATGAGACGTGAACTACAATAAATGATTCAAGCTCTTCAGATGGAGGCTTTAAAGGCAACAGTGTTATCTATGGAAGAAAAGATTGAAAACAATGTATGAACTGAAATCTGATATTGTACTGTTTGGGGTAAACTCACGGGAAGACAAAAAAAAAAGGAAAACGCAATGAATCCCTCGCCCAAAACCTATCCACTGTTGCGTCGCTGTTGGTTTTTATATCTGTTGGTTGAAAACGGATTATGGTTTAAACGAAAAAACAGTTCAGCTAATAATTATAGATTTTATTCAAATGAGACAAACTGTTTTTAATTCAAAGTCTAATGTCGCGAAACCCCTCGTCTAGGGTCTAAAAGAAACCACCTTGCAATTTCTTTAGTTCCAAGGATCTCATTTACGCGGTGATGAATGAGTTAGTGAGTTTTGCCTTTTGTATGTTAATTAGGTTTAGGATTAACTATGAAAACTTGTTAAATTATAAAATTCTTCTGAAAATCGAACTGGTGCTTGCCTAACATTCTTTTCTTTAAATAGCTTCAGGGTCATGAAGGCACTGAAAACAACCATTTTTCCTCTCAAGGAGTTTTTTTTTTTTTATTCCACAGAAAGTTCGATAACCATCCACAAATCACTGAATATATTATTCCAAAGTCATCAAAGGGTAGATTCATCCTTATTATGTACAAACCAGGTACATCCCACGACAGTTCTTCCAGAAAAAGAAATACCTCCAAAGTTTACGCAGCAAATCCGTATATAACCAGGGCAGCAACCTACGACATAACCTTCAAGCAATGTGACGCAGATCTTTATTTACCTTGTCCTGGTTTGTTGTGTTTCGTAGGTGAACATGAGGTGGTGAAGATGGTTCCCTCTTATCTCCTTTGACTTTCTTACGTAAATATGCGCAAAAATGTTCATTAAAAGTTCTAACAATACACTTTAGGAGAGATATTCAAATTGCTTCAGGAATTTAGAGCATGAAAATCCCGAAGCATAGAAATCTAATGAGCACATGCTATGCAAAAAAAAAAAAAAAAGTACGTGAACGCAATCACATTAACCTTCTGTCATGTACGAGTAGAAAATAAAAAAATAAAAATCTCTTCATAGTCACCCAATAGCATACAATACAACAGCAGCACACAAAGTCCCCGTCTCCGGCATATAAACAAAAATAAAATATTCTCTACGTGCGACCGCTGTCACGTACGGACTAGCAGGCTAGCTCCTTGTCTATGCCAATGGCATTTGAATCGTTTTTCTTTGGCGCTTCCTCTGCGCTAAACTTAAAAGTTATTTATTTATGAATTTTTTTTTTTCTCTCTCTCTCTGTGGTAATTATCTGTAAATAAAGGATACCACTTCTTCTTCCGGGAAACAGAAGATTCTTAATAAGGCGTTCAATTCACTGTCAGATACTTAGCTCTTGTTTCTTCCACTCTCTCAGACTCTCATGGAATGTTCTCCTATTATGGCATAATTTTCCTTCTATCATTTCTCCCATAAATGTCGACGCATTCCTGTTGAATATGGGATTACGTTTTTTTTTTTTTTTTTTTTTCTTTCGGGTGTGCTCCACCAACAATAGACTGTTTTGGGTTCTTGTGTATCTCTCCCCTATGCGGCGCCCTACCCTGCCCTACCCAACTGTCAAAGTGCTTGTGTTCTTTTTTTTTTTTTTTTTTTTTTTCTATAAAACTCGTCGAAATGAGGTCGCTAGCATACACACACAAAGAGATATATGAATGAGTGGCTATATACGAGTGAGAGAGTACACTTAAGCAAGCAATTAAGTAAAATATTTGGCGTTTAGCTCATTTTCCATTGTTCTACGTAATGAGTTTTCATTTTGTTTGGCATTCCTCCTCCTCGTTATACTTTGCCCCTCTACACTCTTGCAGGTCTTTTTTTTGACATTTAGCTTCGCCGAATTGCTTTATCGTAGAGATTATGCTTTATGGTGTGGCATTTTTTTGTAACCTGCAGGAAAGTAGTTTTTTTTTAAATTTAATATAAAATACTACCTGGCAGACTAATTGAAGGGTGGGAGGTTCAGTGTAACCTCTAACGGTTAAGACAGTCAAGGAGAGTCCTGAATAAAGAAAAAAAAAAGAAAAAAAAAGAGTTCCTTTCGGTTTTGTGGTTTCTTGGGAGAAATTGTTGGAGGAGTTCCTTTGGTTTTTTGTTGCTGTGTGCAAATGGAAGGTAGCGGCTCCATTCAACCTGATGAATGAATATTTGATGCGCGATATGGGAAAGAATTTAGGTTGTTACAAGGTTACTCCTTGCGATGGAATTTTTTTTACAAATTCTGTGGGAAATTCAATTTTCCATCCTTTTTAGGAATTTATTTTTACAATTTTGCCTTTATGTTGGTATTCATCGTGAGTAGAGTGCATTTTGTTTTTTTTACCTTTGCTGAGTGGGAACTCTGAATTCGAGGGTTAATGGTGCTTTAGCAGAGTGATTGCTCTCCGTAGAATATAATAGTGTTGCATCCTTTTGAATTTAAATGGAATGAATGGGTTTTTTTTTACGTACCTATAAATTAAAGGACTAGTTTTAGTTTACGTTCCATTAGGACCTGTATTGCTTTGCAGTTTGTTCATCATTTGAATTTGAAAATTGCTTTAAAGAAACTTGATTTTAAGCTTACTTTCATCGGGAGTCTTTTTCCTGAGCCAATTTTTATACAGAAATTGCACTCTATTTGTGAAAAATGTTGACAAGAGTATCCGTCGACACCAGTATCAACGTAAAGTGTCATTCATTTCGAAGTTGGGATTTCACATCCCTGCCATGTGGCATCTGTCAAATCCATCTGTCACCCAGAGTGACAGGTAGTTAGTTTAAACACCACTCAGCGCATTAAAATTGTTGCATCTTACTGCAAAAATAACAGTTCTGAAATATCTATGTACTCGTACAACAAGTTAACGCCGATTTTTCGAACAAAAACTTCTTCAGCGATGAGACCCATTTCTCGCTCGGCGTCTATGTATACAAACAAAATTGCAGAATTTGGGGTTATGAGAATCTAAATGTGATTGTTAAGAGACCATTGCATCCACCATGGGTGACAGTTTGGTGGACACTGACTAACAGGCGGCGTGATCGGGCCCTATTTTTTTTGAAAATAACGAAGACGCCCCTGTTATGGTGAATTCTCTGCGCTGTGGTCAAATGATAACCAACTTTTTTGACCTGAGTTTAAAGACATTGATGTGAACGACATGTAGTTCTAACAGGACGGGGCTACGTACCACACAACACAGACAAATTTAGCTCTATTGCACGCAAAGTGTGATCTGACCCCGTTGGATTTATCCCCAATACCCAACTTTGGAACACTTAAAAACCAACATCCGTGAAGTTATGGCGGCAATACCCCCAGAAATGTAGCGAAAAGTCATCGAAACCGGTCATCGGTCATTTAACCGATGTTGTATTCCATAAATTTCATTAAAATCTTTAACACTTTTTTATTTTATTTATAAAGTAAAATTTTAAAGCTTAAAATTAATATCCTTGTAACATATAACAAGGGAGTACTATACATATGAACTAGTAGCACATCATAGCTAACTTTTTTGACGGTTTTCATGGTTCCGGGAATAGACCACGGAACCCTTTGCTCTCATTGGCGTATCCGTCCGTCTGTCACCACCTTCTTGCGCCTAAACTATAAAAGCTATATGCTTTGCCTGACTGTTTTTTGTATGGAAGAATAGTTACAGTTTTAAAGCATTTTTTGGAATCTATTCAAATGATGAACTTCAAGATCTGTCACAGGCACAATTTCCTCAAGTGCGCAAAATTTTCGAAATGATGCTACTCAGGTAAAAAGAAAAGTAACATCACATACAAACGTATAGAAACGGATGAAACAGAATGAAAGGAAACAAAATAAATTTCGTCCACGTCTGTTATGAGCACACACAACCATATGAACCCATCCACTGGTGCACCACTGGCTGCGATGTTGGCAACCGCAGGTTGAAAATTTATTAATACTAAAATCTAAATTATTATTTACTGCTTTAAATTTTCGTTGAATCGATAAAATATACATTTGAACCCGACAAGTTTTCGTCAGCGTTTTAGCCGTATAACTTTTCATGATGTAGAAGTGCTTAGCTTTTGCAAAATGTAATCCTTCTCTGAGAAATTCTCTAATGAACATCTTGAGATACAATCTAACGTTGAAATAAACCACTTAATTTGATGTATTATGTATGACCTTCTTAAATGAATTTATTCACTACCTTAAAGCTTAGCGAACAGGATCTATGTGTGTTGTATAACCGTATAACCTTTAGAACATTAACGAGTGGTAATGGGTAACCACCACCAAATCCTCTTCTAAATTTCAAATACTTCTTTTTTATAAATAAAAAATTTCTTACCTACGTCAAAGCATTGGAGATGACTTTATGTTTGACTCCTAGGAATTTTTTTTTTTTTTTTTTTGCCAAACAAAAAATTAAAGTCAGGGGTCTTTCCTTTGATAAGACACCGGTGATATGAAGAGCAATGACACATGCAGGTTTTTATTTAAAATTAACTGACAGATCAAAGACAACAATTTATTACGAAACAGTAAGGCTTTGTAGATAACTTTAGACATATGGTTCAAGTTTAAACGAATGATAGCAGAACCTACAAATAGATGACACGTAAGAAATAATAATCTATATACATACATACTCGTATATATGTATTAAAACAGATGCTAGAATTAAATGAAAACAGGGAGTCCATTTTTATGACACACAGCTTTTAAACGAATAGGTTACCGCCTTTTATTAAAAGTTGTCAGTGGGCATTTATACAAATCCGTCGTAAATATGTAAAATTAGTTTGTGTTCTGTAAAAATTCTTAAATATCTTCACTTTAATGATACTAATTCACAATAATTATTTACAACCAATAAAAAAAATAAATAAACATTTTGACGCTAACAGCCTACACAGAGATTGGTAGGGACCTACAGTTTTATACCATTTCCGAAATGCAGTTTTGTCAAGCTTCTCATGACAATTTTACATCCCAATGTTTGTCAGACGTTCGCGAAATTTGATATTTTCTGGGACTCAAACCTTGAGTCTCCCGCTCAGTGATCATGCACTTATCCACTGGGCCATGGCGCCCACAATCATTCAAAGGGTTTTTATATCACTTAACTTAAACCTTTTCATTATTCTAAATCAACTGTGTCTCTGGGCAACATTCTGACGTAAGTATGGCGTGTATCACGATCACTTGAGCACAATTTTGAACCATTTTCCTTTCTCTCCCAATGTACAGCAGCGATGTCTGAGTTGAATCGAATATCAAAACGAGCGAAGAACTGCTTTCCAGTGGACTTATTTGAAAAAAATCTCTGCTCCTGAGAGTGAATATTTCGAAAAGATTTTTTGTTGGTAAAGGGTTTTTCCATAAGGACATAACAATTTTGCCTTTAAATAAAACACTGAATAATTGAGATATTGGGCTGAACACATGTTAAATTTAAGTATGGAATTAGATCTCGTTCATATGACCACCGCGAGCACGTTTGCAACGATCGATTCTTTTGAGCCAATTTTCCACCACTCTTCTACACTGGAACGTTGGCAATTTCGTTTTCGATATTGTTCCTGAGCTCCTCTAACGTTGTTGGCTTGTTGGCATAATCCAACGACTTAACGTAACGCCATAAAAGTAAATCCATCGGCGTCATATCGAATGAGCGAGCTGGCCATTCGACCGGGCCATTTCTCGAGATTATACGATTACCGAACTTCCCCTTCAATAGATCAATTGTTTGACCAGCTGTGTGGCATGTGGCACCATCTTGTTGGAACCACATATCACTGCTGTCTAATTCTAGCCAAAAGTAGTCTTCCAACATGGCACGATAGCGAACTCCATTGACCGTAACATGGCGATCATTTTCATCGACGAAAAAATACGGTCCAATCACACCTCCGGCATGAAATCCATACCACACTTAATGAGCTTCATCGCTGAAGTTGATTTTTCGATGAAATTCAAGATTTTCTTCAAATTCTTGCAGCTTCCAATCGGAAAAGTTTCGGGGCTTTCGTGGACTGAGAGATTCCCATTTCCTGTGAACGGTGTGGAATCGACTGATTTGGCACATTTTGAACTGAAGCACTTACGGCTGTGATATTTTCTGTGCTTCGGTGCGTTGTCTCACTGGCACAGGAACATTCAATAGCGAATATGTTGATTCGAATTTATCCACTATAGCACGTACAGCCTGTCTGTCTGGGACGATTATTACGACCGAAAATTGGAGCAAGTGCTCTAAAAGTTGCGACCACCGACTCAGAATTTCGGTAGTAATTTTTAATAATTTCCAACCGTTGCTCGTTCGGGAACTTCACCACGATAAAAATGTAAACCTTGACTGACGTTTTGACATTGACAGATCATAAAAAAAGTTTAAGGATGCGTTTGTATTAAAATACAAAATTGTTATGTCCCTACTGAAAAACCCTTTACAATTTTTGAGGACAAATTTGAAAAAAAAAAAAACAAACCAAATGCTCATAACTTACGCAAAATGAAAGTTTATTATTATAGAATATAATTTGGCACAAACGTATGTCTGTAGCCCATATTTATTAAATAAATCAGTCTCGCGAACCGTGTGAACGATCTGGCTATTTTCAAAAAGCACTATACTCGTATTTCGAGATCACTGTGGTCTGTACACATGGCAACAACCACGCCATTTCTTTTCATTTCTTCGGTTAGGTATTTATCTGACATTGTACTCATGGCAACTAAAATGTCAAAAGACATATCCTTAAATAGCCTCCACATTCTGGATAGGTAATAACAACACTCATTTTCGTAACCATAAACTCTTACATAACCGAACCAGAACACATCACTTCAGTTAAAATGTCACAAACAAAATGTTAATACATCCATTGTTTCCCCCAAAGAAAAAAAAAACTAGTATTTCAACTTATTCTTGTTTAACATTATAATTTTGTTTTCATTTTAATCACAATAAAAAAAAAAATTATTAAATAAACGATGACCTTTCGTATGAATCATCAGACAAAATTTTACTCAAATATAATGATCATATTTTTTGTTTGTGTTAATTAATTAAATATTTTTTTGTGCTTCACTAAAAGTTCTAATGACTTATGTGTTCATTGGCAGTTCTTCTAGAATTTTTATTTATTTTGTGTTTCTTTACCCATTTACTCTTTTATGCCACGCGAATGGTATAAAAAGCTAAAAATATTTTTTTTACTCGTATTATCGTCAGTCGCGCGGGGTCAATAGTTTTACGATGAAAAAAAAAAAAAAAAAAATAACCAAAAAAATTAAAAATAGTTCCCATGCGGTTATGTATGTACATTAAACAAAAAAAGAAGTGGAATTTCCAAATTGTTTATTATTAAACAGGAAAAAAAAAATCCGAAGACGACGAAGGCTAAAAAGTCTCTTTGCCACCCCGTCGCGTTCTTATCGTACCTCCTGTCGGTGCTTCTTGTTTACTTGTGTACTTGTGGAATACACGTCTAAATGGGTCATGTGTTTGTCGGTATATTCTGTACCCCATGCATTTGGAAAAAAAAAATGGAAATTTAAGTTTTTTTTTTATTCTAAGAGAGAGAAGAGGGAATTTAATTATTTCATTCTAAAGCGACACGAACTGCGTGATTTGTAAATATTTGTGGTGTGACGATGGTCTACTTGGGTTAAGTAGAATAGACTATAAAATGTATAATATCCTGCTTTTTTTTATCATCTGCATGACAAGGTTTTTGTTAGGGGATAAAGCTAATGACAGAAAAAAAAAGACTTCATATCCACTCGATGTGATATCATGTGTAGGACGTCTAACATGCGATTATTATGCAAAGTATAATAATAGAATGTGTACAGGGGATGCTTGGTAACTAGGAACACTTACTGACTCATTAACAGTAGTTGGTGCTAGTAGGGGATAATGGATTGCATTTTTGATGTGAAAATATTTGTGGGTGTTTTTTTTTTTTTTATAAAATTTATCAATTATTCTCTGCATTTTCGTTCACCACAACAAAGGAAGGAAACTTCCCTTGTGTATACATTCCACAGGGTATATTCGTTTTGATACTTAGAGAAATAATAACGATTGACCCGAATGTCTGCATCTGTCATGTGTCTGTCTGTCACAAGTTTTTGGGTCATATATTTTGAGCTGGGACGATGATAATTTTTATATAAGCTCTTTAAAATCCGAAGCAATGCAAGGCTAAATATTTTACTAAACCCGTCCACTAACACACCTATTTAAAAAAAAAAGTAGTGTGTTTTTAATGTTCCGTGTCAGAATGGTATAAACGGAATACTAATGGATTCAACACGACGTCTGACACACGCTTGTAACTTCTGAAGCGTTGCTGAAATAGTACGCGGCTGACCAAAAATATTTTCGGTGTAAAAACATACACCCCATTATGTGATATATCAAATTAAAGCTGAACTTCCAAGGAGTATAAAAAATAGGCGGTGCTCCCTCCCTGCCACATTATTCATTCCAGACGGATTATAACTTTTCTGTATGTTTATACCCTATCCAGGGTAGTTTGTAACATAAAAACATAATAACGATAGGCCCCCGTATGTATTTGTGATTTTGGGACTTAAATTTTGAGCTGGGATCATGAAATTTGGTATACTATGTACATTAGCTTTCTAGAGTCCAAAGCAGTACAAATTTAAAAATTGTTTAAATGCGTCTACAGACACGCCCACTTTTAAAATAATGTCGTTTTTTTTATATTTTTGTTAGAAACTGAAAAATATTGTTTAGCTAAAATATGTAACCGTTGACTTTCTCTACATTTCTTCCTGCTTTATCGAAGCTGATCGTTAAACGCCCCGACCCATAGAATCCGTCGATCCGTTTCTGCGTCGTTTTTAACTGACATCTAGATAGAATACACGCATTCGTATGGAAGGTGGCCCATAACCAACGGATATATGAACTTCGACGGATAAAGCAGGTTTACTTTCTACTTTCGTTAGTCCGTTGATCAGTTGACTGTTCACACATTCACGCTTTGAAGTCCACACATTCACAAATTGAGAGTAAGCACATTCATTGGTGGAATCATTGAGAGAATGTAGAGAAACTGTCATCGCCATTGACAATCGGACAGTTTGAAGAGAAAACACTCAGCAATAACACAATGTCATCAACTGTCATCTGTTAACAAAGGTATGCGACAGACTTTATGGGACTGTTCTTTCCGGCAATACGTGAACGTCAACGGATTCTATGCGTCGGGGTCATAAGTCTTTTTGTAAATATCTCATCAGAATCCGTGAACTTCGGCTACAAATTTTGGCCACGTCCAATTGCTGCTTGTAACAACAGTGTTGTGATAAAATTTACATCTGTTTTAAAAATTTAGCAACGCCACGCTCACTTTATTAGGGGTGAATTAAAAGATGGGGGATAGTGTAGCATATGATCCGTTCTAGACAGATTGTAACTTTCCATCCCTTCCTCGTCGAAAGTATGGATTTTTTTTAAGTGTCAGGAAGCGTAATAAAAAAAATGTCTCTTCCAACCTTCAGGCTAAAATAACCACAAAGTATAACTGCGATGATTAAAAGTCTCTACTTTGCTTGGTTAACTACGGTAGTCAGTGATTGTAATGTCAGCCCCTATAATACTATAAAAGCAAAATCGTAAAGTAAATTTACACTCTCATCAGTGCTTTTGAACTCTAACGAATTACGTTCCCATACAAGGAAGGACGTGGTATCAGAAACTATCTGGTAATTAGTTTCGCTTAATTCGAATAGTAAGCTTATAAGTTTTTTTTGCTATTAGTGTAAATGAACTGACCAATTGAATACTTATCTCATTCGCTGCCATTGAAACGACTTGACCACAGAACGCAGTTCAATAATTTAAAATACCAGTAATAAATAAATAATAAGTAGATAGCTCTGAAGTCATTTCTAAACGTCATCGAGACTTTGCTTAACGACAGCAGTCATACACTGATAATATTAAGTTCGTTGACTTTTTGTAACTCAGTCTATGTGCCGGGGACTGATGTCATCGAAATAGTTGAGATTAAGAATATGAAACTCAGAATTTGTCATACAATTACGGATATGTCTAGTGTTTTTCTTCAAATTTAGTCAAAAGTGGATTTTAAGATGTTGTCGTTCAGATATTTATTGGCCCAGTATTTCTGGTTTAAATACTCACTTTACTTTACTTTAGATGGCGCTACAGTCTGGGCTGAACCTGGGCCTTAACCAACAAGCATCTCTAGCCAGCTTGATCTTATGCCGCTCCAATTTTGCACACAAAGTTGGTTGAGGTTCTTTTGCACTTTTTTTTTTTTATAATTTGCACGTGTGAAAGGGGTTAAATACCCTTATATTAATTTTAGGACACGGGGTTTTGAGAAAAGCGGAAGAGACAGAGAGAAAGACAGATTGGTATAGTTGGTTTGAAACTCAGCTGGTATTAAATTTCAGTGAACTCCAAGGGTGGCTGTCCAGATAACAGGGGAGTATTTTTTTTTTTGTTTCGCTGTTATTGTCGTTGCTTATGGTTCACAGTATTTTTTTCCGTTCTCCTGATGTCATCATCACGATCAAGTTGCATTTTAGCTTTCGCAATTGATCGACTTTTTTATTTATTTTCTGCGAAATAAATAGATGATCATTGACATCAGGATTCGAACCGTGAACCTGCAGCGTGACAAGCGATGATGTTACCACTACACCACGTCCACCCTTACTTGTTTCTTAGGTGAGTGAGGTCTTCAGTTATTTTTTTTACTTGCACTTGATTTATTTCAAACTTCACGTCTGAAATCTGTGGAGGAATAGTCGTAATTTTTATTTTAGCCCCGAAATTAACGGTTCTTTCTAATGGACGATTTTGAAAAAAAAAGTTTACCGACGACGACTATAACGGTTTTGATTAAATTTAATATTTGAGTTGGGATAGACATACAAACATATGTATGGCACAAGATAATGTACCAAGTTTTTGAAACATGATTATTTGTCGGATATGACTCAAACGATTTTGTTGAAAATCTATATCTAAACAAACCTTGCCGTATACAAGGTAAATAGCGTACCAAATTTTGGAAAATTGTTTGTCGCTTAAATCTAAATTTTTCATGAACAGCAATCCCAATGATCTTCATGGTTTCACCAATATCTTCTACACATAGGTCTCATGCACCATAAACTGGACAGCTCACAGTAGCTCTACCGTAGTAGAAGTATTTTTATTTTCTGCAATCCACGTCTCAAAAATTCTTGTGGAACTTAAGTACAAACTAAACAGGCTCTCATGGATCCGATTTTATCTTATTTTGGGGTACGAAATCTAAAACTAGCGTTGAAGGTTAATAGACTACTCTGATTCCGGAACCAAAAATTGGTGTTAAATAAATGTTGAGCGCAAGTAGTCTGGAGGACCTAGGACCTAACTTCTCACAACCATTTGTGTTGCGTATATTTTTTTTGTTCGCACCTTTCACCGAAAAGTGAATTCCGAGCTTTTCTTTTTTGGTTTTTTTGCTATTGGAATAGAATTTGTCCAACAAGACTTCCGAAGTCAGATCACAATCGGACACTTTTCATGGGGATTAGGATAAGAGTCTATTTTTCGATTCCCCTTCAGGGTCAGGGAAGTGTTGCCCCGGGATCTTCTTCTTCTTTTCCTTACGGCGAGGTTATGATCCGGAGTGGAAGAATCACAACCCTCGCACTTACTTTACTGCATCCCTACTGGTCCGCCTGTGGGGTTTGCCGGTTTGACCTAGGAAGTACCGGCAGGCTTCCCAGTTTCGGATCACTTCGTCACTGACGCCAATCAAATGATGATGTTTTTTTTTGCGCAATTGTGTAGGAACGTTGTTTTAATAAGTGACTACAGATATTTAAAAAGTAGTTTGATTTGATAGTGCGTTACCTTGCCTTTTCCTAAATGGGTACCTACTTAATTCAGTATTTCTTGTTGTTCTTTGTATTTCTACTTCCTTCCGTCTATGCCTCATGTATGCCGTTTCAACCTCCACACACAACGACTTATTTCAATTCTAAAACAATCATAACAACGACAAATTATACCCACCTTGTGAAGTCCTCAATATTGTCGCCATAACACAATATAACTTTAAAATATGCTAAATGCAAAACCTTGTTATTCAAATGAAAACAGCTATCCATGTAACGGTTCTGTAAGGTCAAACGACTCACTCACTTGGAAAATGTACACGCAATCATTTGCTAAATGCATATGTCCCCTGTCACCCCAACAGTTGCCAATTATAAAGCAAAATATTACCATAAAAGCAATGCATACAAGATCGCTAGTCAACTCTTCATAATTGACTGCGCACATTACATCCAAATAGCTACATACGAGTATCTATCTACAATTTTATGTTTCCACCAAACGTCAACACTGCAGTAAGTATAAAAGACAAAGAAATCGATTCATACTCGTATATTCCAGCATATTATGATTCATTCAAAACTATCTAGAACCATTTCCCCCATCTCTCCTTCGTGAATTGTTTTGATTATGTGAATTATGCGCAAAAATATCAACAATTCCTAACATACTCGTAGCAACAAATTTATGGGTTCGCTCAAAACTGGTCATATAACTATGGCGCCCCCCCTTCCTTCAACTATTGAAGCTAAAAGATACGAATATATTGAAACAGAAAACAGACATATTATTGCAGTAACAAACCGAAATGTTATGCAATGACCAAACAACAACGACATGTACTCAACAGCAAATTCTAATGGCACACAATGACAGAAAGCATAGAGTACAAGTAGTGCATACAGTGAGTTTTTCTTAGATCGTGGTCGCTACGCAAGTGTGCTGCAATCGATGATTAAGTCACTCGTCGTAGTCATACAAATAAAAGCTCGTAAGAGAATTACAATTACTAAATTTGTCTTTTCTTATATTTTTCATCTATTGCATAATAATTGCAATCGTCGCTCGTCGTGATGTTATAGCCCCGTTTACGTCCACGATTCTGATATTCGAGTCGAAACGTCTCTATTACGTTCTCCTCGTATTTCGAGTGGTTCTTACGAGCGAAGTGAATAACATTTTGCAAGCCGACCCGACCGACGAACAAATTAGGTATTCATAAGAAAAGCGCATACAACATGTACCCCCATGTATCCAAGAGTATCTTTCGGTGTGCAAACCTAATTAAGTCGAAAACGTTACCACGCTCTTGAGCTTACCTCACAACGTCGTTGGTGTGTAATGCATATATCCATCTTAATACCTCTCATGCTACTGTTACCATTTTCAACACTCAACTTCGGCTTACACAAAAGTAAAAAAAAAAAAAAATAAAAAAAATTTAACCAAACCAGGCCCCCTTCATATGGAGACGTCTTGTGTCAGTTTTATTGCACATTTAGGCATTTATTTATTTATTTATCTTTTTTTTTATGTAACAGACCTACATGCAATACTCCGACAGATGACTTTGACATACTTTTCGAGCACAATGAAAGGCAACAGAGAAAAACAAAAAATGAGAAAAAAACAATGGGCAAAACAGCAGCGCAGCACAGTACAACATAACTCTTGTACTCTCATTCCGTTTAAGCTGGAGCTTTGTGCCGCTTTTGCCACCTTATAGCTGCTCGGGCTATATACAGACAGAGATTTAACCATTTAGCTTGCTCTTTATATGGAGAAAAGAGAATTGCTACAACGACGACATATTCCGCGCCGCAGTGCGCTCCAAGCTGCTGTAGATACAGCTGCTAGATACTGTATCTACTGGTAGTGCCTACTTGTGCTGGCACATTTACATTTCGCTCGTTGGTGTGCCATAGCCATAGCCGTTCGCAGTTTCTGCTCCAAATTTAGCCTTACACTTATACAAAGATAAAGAGATATAAAAGATACTTTAAAAGTGTTTGCTGTTTGCTGTAGTTTTTTGTTCGTTTTTGCTTTTTGAATATTACATAAATGGTATGGGAATTGTCTGTTTGACTGTGCCCAACCGCCCCAGCTTGCCTGCTTGCCTGCCTGGCATAGAGACATTAACGCTTAGAGCGTGGTAATTTTGTTTCCATTGCTGGGATATGGGATGGTTTGAAATTTAAAGCTTTTAGTATTTTTTCTGACTTAATTGTCAGAAGAAAAAGAAAAAAAAAAGACGACGATGGAGTGTTTCTTTAAGTTTGGATTTTTTAATGAGGGGTTGTTTTACACTCTCTAGTTTTTTTTACTTTCTGATCTAAAAAGTTTTGTCTTAAAGAAGCAATTTGATGCTCGAGGGACATTTATCTCTGTCATTGAGGAAGAGATTTTGTTTGATGAAAGACAATTACAATGAATTTGCTCCGATGATTGAGTTGTAAGCATTAGGTAATGACTTTTGGGGAGTTAATTAGTCTTGTAAGAATTAAAGCAATTAATCAGCACAGCTATACATATAAGATACCCAATTTAGTAGATAATGAACGTTTGTGAATTGATTGAATGAAGGACAAAGGATAAAGCTGAATTTTGTTTCCTCTACTTTTTGCTGTTTACTTTCTGATGGTTCAAGGCAAACAATGTTGGCTATGTCCATGAGTTCTGCCTTTACTCATCTTTCATAGGACGATAATTGCGGCGGCCTTTGATAATCTATTCCATGGATAGTAAGTCCGCTTTCGCTTAAAATTTGGAAACCTTAAAGACTAGAATCTTGAAAAGATGGAATCACGGAAAGATGAATGAAGTATTTTTACCATTAAACGATTCAAAAAAATGAATTTTTAAGTTCGAAGTAAATTTTTAGGAAAGCAAAATACCAACATGTTTCGCACGTCATTCGTTACTGTTTGGTCTTATAGCCTTGGAAGAATAGCCTACCACTAAACCTGGTAAATTACATTGAAATCGGTTCAGTAATTTTTAATTTAATCACAAAGCTCGAAGTAAATTAGTTGGCACAAGTAATATTTCGATTAATCTCTGCAATATTGTCACTGTCAGTCAAAGCAGTATCTACCTAGATTTCTTTCATATTAACATTACATCTTTCTATTGTGAAGTTCTGAGGTTGTCGACGTTGTGGATCCTTTTTGATGAGAGCGTGTACTTTGTCCCCCCATGGTTCACTACTAGACTGCTAAGTCCGGTTGCCTCGCAGGTCTCAGTGTAGTCGTAATATGCTACTAGATTGATACGGCTTCTTAAACATTTTAAACACTTTGCCCAATAGATCTAACTGAAGCAACTGATAAGGCTGCTAGATCTTCTATTTCTGGTCAAATCTCCACTCCTTATAATTAGTGTAAGGTTACTTAACCCTTTTTCTACCACGATATTCTAACGAAATTTGTAGATATTCTAACGAAATTTGTAGATACACACATATATTCTGTGAGTACTTATTAAGGAGACCTTTACTACATATGTGTGTATGCATATTCTTACTGCCTTGTCTGGATTTTGAAAGACCGCCCTTTATCTTTCCAAGAATAGCGGAATGAAAAACGAATGAAATACTAAAAACTGAGTCAAAATCCATCAGCTACGATTGCTCTAAAATGAATCTCTAGCAGTCTCTATGACAAAAATACCAGCGGGCGGCTATAAAAGCATTTTCTTGTATCAAAATAAAAGCAAAGCTTATCAAGTACTAACGCGAAGAGCTGTGTTTGGTTCACCGCTTAATGCTTGACTCTACTCGGTAGTCTAAGAGACATAGCAAGCAATGAAACAACTGACCAGTTGACAAGGAATGAGTCTATGTTAGACAGAGAACAAGTCGATCAGAGTGGGTAGCGAGTAGCCAAGCTACCCTCGACGCTCCCTCCAACCGATTAAGTCAGCCTAGTGGCAATCAAATTTGTTTGATAATTTCAGCTACCCTTCAGGCATAAATAGAGAGGAATTTTAATGCTTGCAAATGAGAGTATTTTCTTGCTTTTCTAAGTTGCTACTAACATTTTGTCATGACAGCTAGTTATTTATAAATGCAGCAGCTTTTTTTACGCCTGTGAGCTAGATTATTTCATCTTACAGTGCAGCCGGAGTATGTCTACCCGCCACCCAATAGCCACCAAGCTACCATCTACCCACCTGTAGTACAGCCTGTGAAATGTGAATGAGCTATACAGGGTCTGCATCGATGAAAAAGTTCATTAGCATACAACCTATTTTCGTGTTTTATATATGCGCAAATCTCTGTACTTTAAGAAACAGAGTCTTAGAAATATACTATTTCCAGGACCTTTAAGTACTACTCCTACATCCTCAGCATTATTTAAAACTCATTTATTTAACGGGTTCTTGTCTTTGTCGATCCCGGAAACATTGTTTCTAGTTCTCTAGACCAAACCTCCTATCATCCACGATCGCCTGGTCTTTAAATTAGTTGCCTCGAACCTAGGGGCATGGATTCGAAGACCCTCTTTGTCTTCCAGAAAATTCGATGTCAAAGTTGCAGAAACTTTAACCGTTACTGTAGTGCCATCTTGTTTAGTCTTATCGCTGGTTGTGTTCATAAACTATGAAGTTATTAACATTTGAACCATGAAAGGCATCAATCGCAAGTTGGCGAATCTCGCTTGATGTTGCTATGAGGAAGGAAACGACCGCATTGCCTATTGTTAAATTATGTTAACATGAGACCTCAGTACAAATTTTTATTACCTTACTAGTTGATTTAGCTTATTTCTAAATACCTAGGGATACGAAAAGCAACTCAATGCCTAGTGATCTGAATCAACCGATAATTTGTATTACGTTGCTACTTCAGATTCAATTTCATTTCTTTAGTTCATACTTAAATCATCAAAGAAAAAAAAATGAAGACAGACACACCAAACCATCCACTAGTGCACTGTCAATTGCGGCATCGTTGGCTGAATGAAAACGTTTTGATTCGTTATTAAGTTAAAAGTGTGGAAAGTTGATCAAACAAAAAATATTCCTCTGCTGTGTTAAGCTCACACAACTACACGATCTAATCGACTGCTGCACCGCTGTTGGCAAAGTTGGTAATGATCGTCAGTTAATCTAAATGTAAATTAAATTTTCGTCAAATTGAATAATCCGTTTTTAAGTTAAGCGCTTGTGTTGAAGTATTGGTAAAAGAAAAATGTAATTTTTAATAATTTCAGACCCGTTTTTTGACAACAGCACTCTCGTAAAGGCCTAAAGGGAAGAACAATGCAAAATTTAAAGTCTCAGGGGTTTGAGAGGTGTGGTAGTGAATGAACCAGTCAATGGGTTTTGCCTTTTATACAGGGTGTTTTTTATGTTCCAGGACGGTGCTAGTTAAACGATTTAAACAAAACAAATTACGCAAATCTCTTCGTGTTTTCACAATTGAACGATTATTTCGATAAAATGTTTTAATAACTTAAACACGTTGTTGAGGCGTTACATGCTCCATAATATATTGTTGTCGACTGCTCCTAACGACCGTCAAATGCGAACTGACAAATGCCAACCGAACCAACATCGAACTGGAACATAAGGAACACCCTGTATGGTTTAGGATATCGATTTGATAGGGACTTTCAGTTGCCTATGCTAAGAACACCGATCTGAACAACCATACATATCAAGGTATCTTGAGTTCATAGAAGGCACATCAGCTTCCAGATTGTAAGCTATAATAAAGTCAAGGCTTTTAAATTATAGAAATTGTAAAGCACGCAAGGTATTAACTATCATAATAAACTCTTGCATCAAATTGTTGTTGTTTTTAATTGTTGTTCCTTTTCTTTCAACGTATATTGTTCCCCTTTTATCTTAATTAAAAATTGTTTGATGTGCTTTCAAGATCATGACAACGCGAATGAATTACTAAGAAGCAAGGCATTTGTTGTGAAAAATAAATATGGCACCCCAACAAGGAAACACAAAATAAAAATCCTTTTTCGCTCTGTTTAATATGCAAATTAGCAACGTTATGATTGAAATCTTTTTTTACATTTTACCCCCACAAAACTAGACCAACATGTGCCGTCACTATAACAAATATAAACTCAACAGATACGATCACATCGAACCCACGTGGATCTAAATCTCGCGAAACTACTTCCAACACGTGCGAGTTTAAAAAAAAATAAAAACAGAGGTAGAAATTTTCTCACAAATGTGATAAAATAAGAAAAATCCGGAAAACATAATAAAATATGACCCCAAAAGACACCAACACAACTGAAGCGTTACTAGAGAATCACTGCCGGAAAATTGTTGAAATGAATAAATCACTTAAAATCTCTTTTTCATCGGGACACACCCCCTCCCCAACAAAGAATTGTAGAATTACTTTATTTTTATTTTTTTTTTAAATTCAAATACAGGCCATTGCCAATGCGCGCAAGCGAATTATTTCTGCCTTCGCATATTCTCTGAATCAAACTCGTCTGACACCTCGTCGAATCGAATAACAACAAAATAAACATCTTACATAACAAGCCAGCCAGAATAACAAAATAGCATATAAATAAGAAATCATACGATACTATAATTTAATCATTATAGCTATCATACAGAGATGTGAGTGTGTTCGTTGCCATAAAGTGGGATTATGCAGAGAGAATAGAAAATTCGCGCTCACGTGTACTCTCCTTCCACTTCGGCACGGCGCGCGGCCGGTGGGGCCATCCAACTCAGAACAAATGAAATTCTTTGAATCCTCAAATCAAATCAACTCAGAGATCACCTTAAAAACATCTTCAACTTCGTTGGCAAATTTCCATCGTAGAATTTTTTATTTTTTTTTTCCTCGACATCAAAATAATCGGATAAATAGAGAGCGTGCACATCCTACACTGTTAAGGCGAGGGGGATGGATGGATGGATGGATGGATGGATGGATGGGGATACCTACCCTACCTACTACAGAACCAGAAATAAATTTTTCGCGTATGCTACCAATTTATCTTTTAATTTATCCGATTAAATTTAACGAAATCATCATTTAAATTTCTTTGTGGATTGTTTTTGTCACAGTCTCGGGGAAATTATTAGCAGAGAACTGATCGCCCCCCTAACCACTAGTTGCCAAGGAGTATCATTTGAGCTTGAGAAATTTATTGAGGATCATATGAATGTCACCGAATTAAGTGGTTATTCTATCCAAACAGCGGTACTTTGAAAAGATTATCTGATTATCTTTTACAGTCGGGCTTAATCTGTCTAATTATAATGAGGTACGACGAGTTGAGTGCATACCTCAGGTATGCTTGATTTTATTTACATCGATTTCGTAAGAGACTTGAGAATGTTGACTATTTGCTGTTTAGAGGGATAAAACAAAAGAATGTGTCATCAAATTCATTGAATCAGCGACAATAATTGTAACAGGAAATAAAAATCATTCACGACTAAAAGGTTTTTTTTATAGCATGCTTGAGTTGATGAGCAATTTGCGGATGCATGAAATTCCCCGGATACCGGCGGTGTTAGGCAAGATTTCAGTTTTAACAATGCCCACGCAATCTTAACCTCATAATTTATTGAAAATAATCATTTTACTAAATATTTTTCTCTCAGGATATACATACAGTCTTCCGGTGTTGAATCGACTAAGGTGATGAGTGATTGTCGTATTTGTGATAGTGAAAAGCTACAATGTATCATTTTTGTCCTGTATGAGGCGTTCATAGCAAATTTAGTGCGAAAACTGGCAATCACTAGGATTTTACAAATGTAATGTGGCTTTCAATGATGTCATTAACAATACCCACCGTCAGAAATCCATTTTTTATGCAATTTTGTACAAAAAAATGCCATTTTTTTCAAAATCACACCTAGAATAACTACCACATAAAAACTATCAAAACGACACTCACCTTGCATGTAGGACAAAAAAAGAAAGATTTTAACTTTATCAGTCGTTGCAGGGGGTCTATCTATAATCATGGAGTTCCTCAAGGTTAACATATCGGCACACTTTCCTTCGCACAATTTGTACGTTCGAAGTTAGCATATAACTAGAATGAACAATACGTAGAATCATTCCCAATGAACAGTAAATCTTTGCAGCTTAAATGTAGGCAATTGAAAAATTTTAAAAGCATCTCATTTTGCTCATGATATCAATGCCGTACTACACTCGCTGATATAATGCGACGACTGCAACCATTTTGCAATTCTTACAACTACTTATGTACTGTGGAGATAGAGTGGGCTCAAAATTATTATCGGGTTGACATTTCTGAAAATGGCCCTGCCTGTCCTGTGGCCAAAGCATTGATAACATGTTATAGATTTCGGGTAGAGTCATCGTTCTTGCACGCTTTTCTTCTTGCTTTTCCAGACATACATATTTGTATTTCTCGTGTCTTTCTTTAAGCCCATTTGTAGTCAGCCGCCTACTCTTGTGTTTGAGTAGATGGTGCATCAACTAAACCAAGCGACTGCATGGCATCCCCTGAACTGCACTGAAATTACCCGTTAAAATGGCGCCCAACGTGGGGCCTCGGTTGGCCAATCTACACATATGCCTATTCAGAAAATTAATCACTACCTCCCATAAACACTATAGGTGAGGTAGCCAATCCAGGGACCGAATTGCTGTAACGGAGGCTGTAATTCGGCCCCAGTGCTACTAACATCTGCCACGTGTCTGGAATGATACGAAACGACTTTGCAATTTTTCACACAACACTTTGCGACTCATTTACAAATGATACGTTCCACCAATATTTTAAAACAGTAAGTTCACTCTGAAATGTGCAAAGTTTTTGGAAGAAAATTGAAAAGAATTTATAAAAGTGTCTCACAGTGCTGTGTTTGAATAGGACCTTGGTATAATTTTCACATTTTACAAAGCGTTCCATCAATCTAGAATGTTTGTAGTCTTTACCCAGGATCGTCCCTTAGTTATTAGGTTCTTCTATTTTGTCGGTGTGATATTATTTTTTTTTTTTGTGAACCGTTCCTATGTAAGAATCGTCCTGATTTTCATTTTCAATAAAAAAAAAAAAGGAACCCTATCTTAATTTACTATACTAAAATGTACTGTTTAGCAACTGCCCGTCATTAGTGCTCTCCTCGAAGTAGATAGATATCCGAACAATAAGTCAAACGGAGACATTTATTGTGCATACCACCCACAGTAAAATATTGCTGGCTATGCAGCAAATTGTTGTTGTTGTGCTGTATACAACGTTACAAAAAAAAAACACGCCTATTGTCGGCAGTGATTTTGTTTTACGGGAACATTGCTGCATATACAGTTCAGAAAAAAATACGATGTTGTAAAACTTTACTGATTCGTAGATTTTCTAAAAGTCAACTGATCGACAGTGGAAAGTAAAACAGTGAACTTTTAATTATTTAAGAGGCATATGCAACTTTAGCGATCTTCTTTACAGGGGAACTACCGTCTTATCGCCACTCAAGGGTCATAGCGCATTAAGACCTGCTTACTTGAAAAACAGAGTTAGAATGTTTAAGGCCTTTTTATCCTTATCTCCACTTTGCACAGTTTTGACCTCAACAACTTCGAGTCCGTTATGTAATATGACATTCAGTATCCTTAACCCTTAACAATAGTTATAAGCTTTTAGGCCACCCCAATGAGTGGTCGATGAAAAACCGATTTACTTAGTCGAAAACCTACCGCTCAGAACTGCATCTCCTTGAATATGTTGAGATTATAATCTCTTATAAACAATTTATCTATTCTGAGCCGATTCTCATCCAATATCAACGTCTGAGACTCTTTCTTAGGCACTGCCAGATGATCATAAATTCGCACATATTTGTTGCTACAATCGGCGCATCATTTCGGTTACATTTATCAAGCATATGCTATTCGTTTTCTCCTTTCCTAGAATTACAAAGGACATTTGGTTGTTTTGTTGTTCAGGTTAAGGTTAATACCATGAGCCAAGTAAAATTTATTCAAATTTCAAAGACCTACCCTGGGTCAATGATCTATTTTGCACATTATTCCTAGAACTTTTCCAATAAACCCCACAAAATTGTTGACAAAAGAGTACGTATTCATCATGTTGACACCCTAAATGAGACAACTTCTGCGGCAGTTATTGGAACTTTTACAAATAAAATAACACACCATCGAAGCGTAAGTGATAAAGAAAAGTGCTCACCGATTTTATGCCTCTCAAGTTGCTGAAAAATTCAACAGCAACAACTTGTGCGCCATCCATTTTATAAATGATAAGGGTACTCGTAAGCAGACAAGTTATAATACAATGGCCTTCTCACATTTTTCTTTTTCAACTTTTTTTTTTTTTCGCATTTTGTAGTACATATGTTTTAATATTTACCAGCAATAAATTTTTAAAACTGCTGACAATGTACGCGTGTGGATTCCCTTGACCCAGAATCCCACTCATATGACGCAGAATGGATGCTGTTGGTTGGCGCCCAACAAAGAGGATATTTAACCGAAGCTGTGGCACACAATTAACTTCTAAACTTTCATGTTTGCTTCTTTTGTCCTCATTTAAGTTTTGCTGTTCCTTCTTCGCTCTGGTTAATGTTAACATAAATTAATAAAATACTCGTAACTTCATTATGTATTCGTTCTGTGCTCCCATAATTAGCTGAATGAAATTGTCTTCTCCCACTTAGTTCCACCGAGTTTTATTTTTATTATTTCATTAAAGGCACGTCTCATGAGGGACTTGAAAAAAGGGAAATGTAATTCCCCATGAAGACACACACTTTTTTATTCTCAATCCAAGCGATTATTTGAAACACCAGAATTGTTTGTGAACTTCATACAAAAAAAGCTATAACTTTGAGGTGAAGTGCTGCCAACGCTTGAACTGCTTGAGGAGTACACTTTGAGTTTCAGACAAAGTGCCATGGCGCTTCCAAGGAGCAGGATTAATGCCTTTTTCTGCAGACGTATTGTCAGAGAAAATAAAATATAAAACCAACAAAACAAGTGGATTTTTGAAACCGAAATTGACTCGGAAAGGGGGTAGATTTTGTTTATTGGCTTTATTAGTCTCCTGATGAAACCCATTCGTTTTAAAACCGAGAGACAGACTACATATAAATTGAGTTAAGTGGAATACGTAAACTTTTGACACTCATAATATGACTCGAAAGAGATGGTGCGGGAACAGATTAATGCGATCTGACTCAGTGTAATGACACTACTCATTCCCTCATATACTCGTACGTATAGTTTGATAATAAAAAAAATGGTCACGAAATTTTGAAATTCATCCTTAGGAACACAGATTTTCGTCTCTGAACTTCCTATGTGCTATAGAGGTTCGTGTTCAAACTACGTATATATGTATAATCAATGCCACAAGCTCAGCGTCTGGGATTCAATGCTTTAAGCACATGAGCTACCCGTTGAAGTCTTCTTCACTCATTCAACATTATCTACTATTTTGCTGCCGTGGCCCCTTGATATACCAATTCTATCTGATGTCCGGGAAAGTTTGGAATAATAGAAAGAAGGAAAGATTTCTACTGATGTGGTTTGAGACTCGGATGGTATGTCATGGTTGGCATCCCAACTATTCGGGAAAAAAGTATTTACGTTCGGTTACTACGAAAACTACAATTTAATTATTTATTTTACTACTAGAAATTAATTCAAGATTGCGGTTTCGACTTGAACTTATAACCTTCCACTCCCACTTCCTTCTACACTTATACAACGCAGTTGTCAATCGCTGTTTCATTGATTATCCAAATGTATGAATTATTTTGCTACAATATTCCTATAAAACGTCTAATTACCCTCAATGTGACATTTAAGTGACATTTTGATGCGCAACCTGTCAAAGTTGTCGAAGTTATGTTTGAAATTCGAACTTACATCACTAATGTGTCAAAGGTGTAATAAAAAGCAGTGTGACTTATTACAAAACATTTTGCTAATGTAATGTACACTGCCAGAGTACGATATAACTTTTGTTTGGTCTCTAATAATAGTTGACAACCAGAACTATTACCGAACCATCTGACGAAACCACTTGAGTAATTTTTTTTTTTTTTTTTTTGCTTTTCTTTCGATAGGACAAATAACCGACCAACCCACCCACTAACATCTGCCACCATATTATATCCTATTCAGGTCCCAAGCTAATTTCATAATCCTAAAATCTCTCCTTCCAAAGGAGAAAACTTTCAAAGCAATCTCCCTAGGCCCATTCAATTTTGTTATGACACTTGCCGGAGATGTCCTTGAGTTCTATTTTCATATTTATGCGGTTGTATTTACGGGGTTTTGCGTTCACAATTTATTCATTTTTCTCGCATATTCTATGCGGTGTACTAAAAATTATATAACACCAGACTTTCATGAAATAAATACAATACGTTTATATGGCCTACATTTTCGGTATCTTGATATTATTCCCAAATCACCAAACAGCTTCACGATAGATAGAGTCATAAAATTTGCCACGCCGCCATTCAATAAACAAAACTGGCAAGTTCCTTAGAGAGATGCTTCCTCGAGAAGATGGAAGAACACATCATCAACAGAAAATATGCTTTTCTAGGCCATAAACCAGATATGAAGGCACAAATGGAATAATATCCAACTAAGCATTCACAAGATTTAATTTTAATTTAATGACACTGTACTAGAGTCCCAAATGAAACTCGGATAATTAGAGCGAATTAATGTGGAATTGTTTCCAGCCTAACCACCGTAATGAAGAGAGAACAAAATAAAATAAAATAATTTAAGGTCGAGATAAGCATATATACGTATGTACGATTACGTATTATGTACTCAGATACTTGAGTACTCTATTTCTCCCCCTCAGATATATTTAAATTGCAATGAAATTGTAATACAAACACCAACGTGTATGTTCGTTATGTTCGAAAACCACTTATGGTGATGAAGATTGGCCTCGAGTGTGTGTTTTAGGTCTGTGGTTGCATGTTATTATGCTATTTATGGGGCAGTTATCGCGCTGGCGGCGGAATCAATTTTCGCAGCAGTTGTAACAATATATGAGCGCGTAATGTCATTTGGATGTCATAATCAGTAATTCACAAATCATACACTCATTAGTTATATCGACAATGAGATACTTTTGTTGTAGTTTTGTTTTTCTTTGTATTTGATTATGCAATGCGAGTATACGGAAAGAAATTCTTACATAATAATGAGAGAGAATAGAAGTTTTTTTTTTTTTTGTAATTCGATATAATGAAAGAGGACAGTTTCATGGCCAATACGTAATGACATAACTGTTAGGCATCATTTTGAAGAGTGCTGGGACATACATACATAGTTATATAAGTGTAGCTCATTGTATTAAGTTTTATTAACTTGTTTAGCTGAGGGTGAAAATTTCGAATTTTCTGCTAATTCTTATCCTACTCAGTCCTTCTATTGATATACACAATTCAGTTGCCAGGACTTCTAATTTAGTATTTTAGAATTTTCATTTCATACCTCTTGATGGTACCATGGCATTGCGAACTGAAATTGTACCAACATCCAACACCTGGAAGTATATCACCGAATGTGATCAGTCTAGAATTCATTGCATACTCCTTGGCGCCGGAGTAAATAAAAAAAATGTCAGGAAGGTTAAGTTAAGTGAACAAAAGCCCGTGAGTACAAAATGTACTTCGCAAAGCATATGAGCTATGATTTAAAACTCAGATGATCTTTGTTCGAATCCATTCCACAGGGCCTGCACAATCTAATCAGAGAAATCCTTATGATTTTCTGCGTAAAGTGTTTACTACTTCTTTGTTACATTGAATGCTAAAATTAATCATCTACTGCGTTCCATCGAATTACGGTTAGTGTGATATTTGACCTGACAATTGATGCACAATCTGTCAACAATTTTCGAAATTATACTTGAAATTCGAACTTTTATCACTGATGTCTGAGAGGCGAAATAAAAAGCAGTATGACTGTTATTCATTCATTTTAATTATTTGATTACATTATTTAATATTTGAAATTATTGGAATGCCTTTTTCACACAAACAAAATACTTCCAGTTGGACATGGTGTACTCCATGTCACTAATGTTCAACTAATTTATGAATCATTATAATTTTAATGTCATGCAAACAGTTAGACCTTGAAATTCATTGCAAGGTCTGAAATTAAAACTGGTTCTACCAGATGAGAGTAAAGCTGAACTCATAACTCTTAACCTTTGTACCTTCTCTGAAAGTAATTTTTATATTAACATTTCTCCTACTTCTATAATTAGAACGATAAACAAGTCAAACAAATCTTAATTTATTCAGAGTTATGGTCAACAGTCACTTTTAGTGCTAGGCTGACCTAAAGAAACACATAAACTTTCAAAGAGATACACTTTTGTTGATCAAATAACAAATTAAACTTCAACGGCTTAGGGTCAAAATGTTTCACTTGAGATATTTCTGGCATCGCGCTATATGTTTTGATGAAAGGTAACAAATACTCGTATGTGTCTTGTCCTGGAATTTAGTTGAAGTCTGGTGATGCGAAAGCTCTGCGCAAGATGGGTGCCGCATTTGCTGAACGCCGATCAAAAGCAAATGCGCAAACGATTTTCGCGGCAATCTTTGGACCGATTCAATAGGGATCCGACCGATTTTGTGTGGCGATTTGTAACCATGGATGTGACATGGGTCCACCACTACACTACTCGAAAAGGTCATGGCCAGTGTGTTTTGGGATGCGAAAGGGATCCTGTTAATTGATTACCTTGAGAAAGGCAGAACAATTACAGGCGAATATTATACTCCAACCTTCTTGACCAGCTGGATGCCAAAATTTGCGAGAAAAGGCCTGACTTGAAGAAGAAAAAAACCAATCTTTCATCAGGACAATGCACCTGTACACAAGTGTGTGTTGGCCATGGGAAAACTGCGGGATTTGGGGTACGATTTGTTCGGTTGACTAATTACGATTTTGGTGTTTCTTCGATTAAGCAGTGAAATACACGATTAACTTAAGTATGTATAGGATACAAAGAGAGTAGCATTGTGGTTTGAAACTCGGGTGTAATTTGTTTTTCTTGCTGTACGGTTGGCAACCAGGCTAATTGGGGAATCACCTTCTTTCACGTTCGGTTAGGACTTCCAATGACATGCGTTCGCAGTATTTATTTTGTAACCAGAAATAGTTTCATAGTTATGGTTAGAAATAGAACTAACAACTTTCTATTTAAAAACCGAACTGACCATCGGCTCTACCTATTTTTGTTAAGATCGATTATATATTGATGGAAGTATTTCCGGATCGGTTTTAAGCCTTAAGTGACACTGCTAACATAAAAAGCGTCATGTCTCCCCCAAAAAACAGCTAAAAAGGACTGTAGCATATATTACGTTACAACACCAAAGCAGCTAAGTGACTTTCTTTGAAAGATCCCAACTCAGTGATTAGATTATATTGTCTGTCTAAAAGCAAAAATAAATTTCCATTTGATTACTAAAGTGTCATTCAGTTCAATTTGCGTGATGTACTCATAGATTCCATTACCCTAATTCGTCCAAAGTCCATTATATGGAAAATTTCATTAGAAAAGAACCCTGATATCATTTTCAACAGCCTACCCTGCCACGTGTATGCATAGCAACACTACCCACAAGGTTTGGTGTAAACTTTACATGTATGACTCTATGGCTTGGTAACTAGGCACATACATATCATTAACACGATGCATTACTAGTAAATACCATTTAAATGTAATTTACTAAAACGTCTGACAGGAAACGAATCGATTGGGGGTTATTTTCAGTCAACAATTTGTGTGTGAACTACGACACCCCCTCGATAGATTTACCTATCCAGGCAGCGTCAAATCAAAATCACCAGTAAAAAACAATAAAAGCCAACAACGACTGTGCACTGAGCACGCAATTATCTGCAATTTTGGGCCAACAACAACAGTGGCACAATAATAATCACCCGCCATCTGCCATAGGGAATTATTATTGTATGTGTCCACCATTATTGCACAACAGACAAACTAATCCATCAATTAAGTTCCTTTTAGTATAGAAACTCTCCTCTCCGGTCTGGACAAAGAGTATCTGTGTATCTAAAATGTTCACGCACACGGGAGGCAGCGGCGACGGTGACGGCGAACGAACCATTAACGCGAACGCCAACGACCGAAGAACGTTTACTCAAGGTTATGGCAAACGAGGCGTTTAACTTTGGGGGGCTCTTTGTGTGCGCGCACGCTGACACAAACCGTGGATGACGACCGACTGTGATGGTAGAGGAGCATTAATTTTCTTCTTTTATTTTTGGTCATGAAATGTTGTTAATTATCCATTTCCATGAAAATTACTGGTCACACTATAATTAATTGAAAAAAAAATATGTACACGTATTCGAATCTTGATATCAAAAATTATATCACACCGTCCTTGACGAGTTACGAAGAAAGGCATTAAAACTGCGGCGCATTTCAACGTTGCTGATGCACGTCAACAAAGTGTTTTTCGCAAAACCTCTCTCTCTGTTCTTTCGTTTCTTTGTTTATCAATTAACTGGAGAACGTTGAACCAAACAACAACTGTAGAAAATGAGAAGTATAAATATTTTTTATTTTTTTTTTTTTAAATGCGCAAATGAAAGTCTAAAATAGTCGTAGGTTGTCGGTAAACAAGGTCTGCTAACCACTGAGCATACCAGTACCAGTATGGTATGTAGGTGGACAAACCGTTTTGTTGACGCTTCTATCAGCGTCATCTGTGTCATCCAAGTGCAAACATTGATTGATTATGTAACACACAACAAGTTGGTGATGGTGATTGCTTTTGGGGGCGTACAGAGTTCTACCGTAGGAGGGAATATACACAGTGTGGACAGCAAGAATGGGAACATTAATCGAAATATGATGAAATTTTCGCAAATAGTTATTCTTTAGGTTAACAGTGAAGTTTGTGTTTTGAAATGGATATACTTGTTTTCTATCATTTAACGGACTTCTTTCCTCGCCTGTAAGCGGTGAACTCCAGGTAGCTACTGCTTCCAAAAAAAAATGGGTCTCATCCTTTTCCCTTAGTATATAGTTTTTGATCCTAGCTTGTGCTGAGAAGTCTTTTACTAAAGCAGGCGAGAATTAAAGAATTCCTTAGATGAAATCAATGGTGACATACACTGTTCAAATAGGATCTAGTTTTTTTTTTTTTTTTGAGGTAAACCAAATCCCTAAGTACTCGGACTCAATTTGGTTTATTGTATCAAGCAGAAACCCTTTTTTGATCGTGGTTATAGAATGTCTCCCGTTGGTGCGCGAACACGGAATATTCGGGTCACAAGTGTTGCCCCCTCTGCCAGTAAAAGCGAAGTAAATCAGTCAAAAAATAGTAGTAAACTACAAAAAATTGTAACAAATTTAAAACTAACGTTTTTTGTCCACAATTACAATTCATTGGAAAATAAATGAAGCAAGTAATGTTATGTATATTGTACATAGTCAAGTCATAAATATTGGTGCACGCATTTTAAATAATTACTTAGGAACCAATATTTAAAGAACTTATTGAAAATGGCCACCATTTACATTTATATAGGCCTTGAGTCGCCACTCATCGATCGCAGGACACAGCTCGTCCATTGGAAAATTGTCCACTGCACGAATAAGTGCGCGTTTCAGCGTCAATGTTTGGGTGTCGAGTAGAACGAGCTATCGCCTCTAAAATAGACCACAGCTTATAATCCAAAGGATTGTGGTCTGGACTGGCGCGTTCAACTCACGGTATGAGTTCTGATATTTCTTTGGATGACCGGGCATAGAGTCTGTCATTTTGCTCTGTCATTTTGCCCTGTCATATTGCTTATTAATTCCTCAATAGAAAACATTTGTTCATCTGTGAAAAAAATGTTACTATGACCATTTTGCGCGTACCGGTGACGTAGAGCTTTCGATCTATCATTAAATTTTTGCTTTAATTGGACTGTGGGTAAGTGGCCAGTGTGTCTTATATGCGTTGAGTTCCAAATCTTGTTTGATAATGCGAGACACGGATTTCTGCGATATCTTCATTTGTCGTGACAAGATTTTCTGCTGTCGCAGCGGTTTCCAATTAATCCTGACTCTAACAGTTTTGATCACCCGTGTAGTTCTGACAGTGCGAGGGTGTCCGGATCGTTGACGTTAAGTCACTCCACTAGTATCCTCAAACAATTTAACAGTTCGATACACAAAATTCCAGGTGATTCCAAGCGGTCGCAAGGTCCGCAAAATATTTCCTCTTTTCGGTTTTCAGTATCGCCCCACTTCTTATTTACAAACGACTTTTGCGTAAATCTTTTTGCGCGTTAACTTAGTATAAATGTCACTCAATGAATACCTGTCAATATAGAATGGATGTATTCAACACTAGTTTCACGATGAGTGCGTTTAAACGTGGACCAGTATTTATGACACGACTAGGTATGCACTCCGAGTCCTAACACATTTGTGAAATTAATAACCGTGTTCGCCCTCTTTTCCACCCCAGTGTACGTGCCTATGCACCTAAATTTGTAATTTGAACCTTTTAGTAATTTCACCACCAATTAGCTTACTCATACATTTACATTTGGGAAACACCCCCCGGGTGCAAAAGTCACAAAAATCCTAACAAGTAAAAACCACCCCTAGAGTCATAAACAAAAACGTTATCTCTCTCCCACAGTAGAATTATTATTGTTTTCGTGACCAGGACACGATGGCAAAAAAAAAAAAATTCAAATCGAAATCAACAAGCTGCTATTGGAAGGTAATTTATTTTTATTTATTTTTTTTATATGTATGTATATTGCATGAGCAAATATAATTAAAATTACGTACCTCCAAATCTTGTTGACAAAAAAAGGCAAGCGAATAATCTGAAAGTAAAATGAAAACACCAAAGATAAAGAAAACAATAATAATAGAATAACAACAAAATATTAGTAGAGAGAAAAAAATAAACAATGCCAAGACGAATTTCTAGCTCTTCTTTCTGCGTTTCAGAATAAAAAGAGTCAGTGACAGCAGCATTTCTCCAACACCATTCAAAACAGAAAAGAAAAAAAAAAAAGTATCTAACACCATACATGCACACTACCTACAATAGAATCATCATTATCGCAACATCATCCTCACACAGTCTGGTTGAAGTGTCGTCCACGTCTAAAGCGTGTATTAAAGTGTTCTACTGTTGCGATTATATATTTTTTTCCCTTAGCATTGCGCTTTGGTGTTCGCACCCTACTGTCCCCCTCGCAACTCATATGGGTGGCTTTGCTTTCTGTGTTGGTGTTGTACATCAAGCAGGTCATCCACCCCACTTACGTCAAAAACGAAAAAAAAGATACATGCAATCAAATACAAACTGTTCTCGTCTTGTTTCTCTCTCTTCGACTCCGTCTCTCGGTTGTTTGTGGCGGCCTTCCTCTCTCTCTCTCTCTCCGTCTATGGGGCGGGTATGATGAAGTGTTGAGTCGTCGCCTTCATAAAACAAAGCGTTGTGGAGGCAACAAAAAAAACAAAAAAAAAAAAAACACCCCTAGAACGTTTTTTTTTTAAGGTTTTATAAACTCTGACTAACCCCAGCCAGCCGAACAAAAACTCTCATTAAAGTGGTGTCGCCCACCCGCCCTTCGTTTTACACAAACTCCCCTCTCAGACAGACGACAAAGAGAGTGAAGGACCCTACTAAAGGAGGGCCCAATTCAATTGAGGGGGGGAAAAAGATACAAATCCAATCTAAATGACGTAACAGTGTTTCAATGTTTGGTGTGGTTTAGTACGTTCTCGTCGTGAATAAAACTTGTTTCTCACTGGATATTTTCAGCGAGCAGACTTGTGTTTGTTTCCACAACCCTTATTCGTTGGTTACACAACACAACGCGGGCTCAAATTAAAAAAAGGCTAAAGCATGACAAGACTGAAATTTTCTTTATGGCAGATCCACGTCAAATCAACTTCATTATTATTTACAAAAAAAAAAACCTATCTAGCACCGTTAGGGAAATATAGTTAAATAACCCCAAAACCCCTAATTGTTTAGCTGTTATATCATCGGAGGCGCATAGAGACAGAAAAAAAAAATGTGGATGGCGTGAGGCGTGACACAAAAAGGAGAGCTTTCTGGAAATGCTTTCCATATATTTGATTGAAAAATGTTTATTCTTTGGCGTTCTAAAAACAAAGCGGTTTTTTCAGTATATACAACGATGTGAGATACATTTTTCTCTCAGAAATACATACTCTCTTAAAGATATTCTGCTGAGTATATTTTCAAATTGTGTTGGCTTGGTTAAATAGATACGGCGCGCGGCAGCGGCATTTAAATATGCCGGCTGCTTAATGGCGCCTCCTTATTTTGTATACTTTATCGTTTTTTTTTTTTACTTTTGTTTGTTTGAGCATTTTTGTTGAAAAAAAACTTTTTATAGTTAAATGCTCTTACTTTCGTATTTATTTCTCTTTTTTTATAAATTTCAATTCAGCTGTTAGATTAGAGATGGAGCTTTTTTTTCGATAAAATCGAAAAAGAGTTACGTTAGCAACACCTTTGCGCAACTGCTAAACTCTTTTTTTTCTCTTTTCTTTTGTTGGCTTTAGTTGAGTAACCTAAATATTATGGTTCTCCCTGAGATATAACCTCGTTTTGTGTGGTGTAAACAGAAAAAAAATTGTTATTCAACAAGCAGCAGTGAATGGTGTTGCCACTTTGGGAATTTATTAATTTGTCAAATATGCAAACACATTTACAATGAAGTTTTTATGTACTCGATAAGACAATAGAAGTGTTTTAATGATTTAAAGTTGAATCTCTTCCTTATTTATGTCAAGGTATTGCTGTGTTACATTTTAAAATTGGGTAAACTATAATGTTGCATCGTTAGTCAATAACAACAATTATCCCTACTTGACCACCTTCAGCTTTGAAGGAATTAATAAACACTTTAAATTTTTTCCGCGACGAAAATTCGTAGTCGAATATAACTACCCTTCTAATTTTTAACGTATTAGGCAACTACAGAATGTTAGCAGATCTATAAAATTAAGATTCGATTGTTCCAAAGCCTTGATATATTTCCGTTCCTAAGTACTCTTGGGTAAGAAGCTACTTGCAGCAAAATATCGGCTTTCACATGCACACATGGATGTACATTACAATCTTTATTTTTCTTAAGTTTACTAAAATCCTTAACTTTCTAGCAACCTCTATACAAAGAGTACAAAAAAATAAAAATGTCCCAGATTTTATCAAGAGTTCCAATAAGATAGGCTTATAGTTCCAATAGGAACTGTAGGCTTCTAAGAAGGTGCTCTTCAACTTCAATTCCACGAGGAATACTGCAACCTAGCCTACATATGTACATTGATGTTCCCAACTATTTTATTGACAAAAATCTCTTCACTTTGCTGGGAATCTATTTAATGGATAGAGAAGAAAATATTTTGAAAATGATGTGCTCAGCCGCTCCTAGTTTCTCAGTATCGAATGAATATAACCACTTTAATTTATACAAATTTTTAAAATATGCACTAAAATACCGTACCCTAGTAAGAATATAATACATAATTTAAACTAGTAACCTCATAGGGTACTTTTATTAGTCATTGTCATGTAGTTAATTAATTTTGCTGATATTTAGCAAACTCTGTTTTTGTAAAATTTTGTATTATTTAATTAAATTTAAATGGCAGGGAAATCGTAAGAAATAACCGGCTTTTACGGTGTTATACTGAACTCCGTCCGAGGAAAATCAGCATCAATACGGATGGACCACAGATAACTTGATAAGTTCGTGAATAGCAATGTAAAAAATTCACTGTTCATTGGTCTATAAACGTACTCTAAAGAAGTTTTTTTATTCATCTGCGATGGACAAAATACACTTCCGAATATTACAACAAATCTTCAGTTCATGAAGTTGTTCCTATGCAGGTCAATATATTCCATTTTTTCAATTCTGATGGTCTACCTCCTAATATTATAAATGGAAACTTATCCTTTAGCAGATTAACAAAAATGGACGATAAAACCTTCACGCAATAAAAACTATGGTCGTCAACATGGTGTTCGACAAAAGCGTTGCATTCATTCACAACGAGTTGAAAAATAAAGCATAAAGCAAACTATACCGACTCGTTCAGCTATTATATACAATACATCAAATGTGTTACAAACATCCTTCTTTCCCAAGTTGGTCTGTTTTTTTCATTGCTCGAAAGCATCCATGTGACCCATTTGAATTATTTTACTTTCCGATGGTGCTGTCTTTAAAAATTGATTGTGAAATAAGCTGAAATTATTACCAATCATAAAGGTAGAATTGATCCCTAGGACTCCGCGAAAAAGGCAACTCCCGTATTGACTTGAATTTTAAATCTGTAAATGTTCAAACCTATGTAGCTCTTCTTTACAAGTGGCTATTAGTCCTCATGTTGAGGTCAGTTGCATGGCGGTTACCGATGACTGCAATCCCAATCCCGCCCCACTGTTGCATTCGAAATCCAAGCGTAGATTAAGCGTAGACTCCAATGCTGCTGAAGTTGTAAGGAATCCGAAGGAATATTAATGTTTGATGAATCTGTCAACCACGATATACTGTAGTATCACTCGATTATGGATGTTGTAAAAATTAGCTGTAAATGGTTGTTTTTTTAACTAAAATGTTCTGAGCTCACGTACTTAAGTTTACTGAATATTGAGCAGAGGAGCTTTTTATACAGATCGTTTTATTTCAAATATAAATTCAAATTGAACGTAAAACAAAGTCGAAATGTAGGTTGTAGGTTGCTTTATCTTCCGATGCTTCACCTAGGTATGCCGAAGTTTAGATATATGTAACCTACAATTTACAAGGATTTAATGTAGTGTAGAGATACGCTCCATCAACTTATCCATTCTCCTTCTACTTTTAAGTCAATAATTTATTGCCTTTTGTTGCACAGTAATGGCAACACTGTTCTACATTCACCCTGAGACTCATTCAAAAACAGCAACCTTCTTAGCTTCTAAATAGTTCTAAACATTTCAACTCTTAAAAACAAAAAGTTTTCTCTTCAATTGTTCTGAGAACAAAACCGTTTTTATTGTATCGTGTCCGTGTATAACCCTATTAGTCATCGAGAGAATTTCTGTTTGTTCTATGCCCAGCGACTAGTGTGTACGGTGTGCCATTGCCATATGTTACAAAGAATTTTCATTCTCGAATAGGATGACGCTTCCGGTGGTAAATATTTGGTCATCTCGACCATTTATAATCACCTCGTTGGTTAGTAACAGCCTTCTGACTGAGATTTCATCATCCTCGTTCATTTATCTATTTCATCATTGACCTCCATCATCATCATCGATTGAATGACGGACGGTTTTCCACTCGAAATGCGTCACTTGCACAATTTCACAGCCGCCGTATAATGAAAAATTATCCACTTGAAGTGCTTCAACTTGCTTCAAGTGCTTATTACCGCTAGAGAGTGTTATACATTTTAATACTCTACACTCTGCCTAGTTGTCAAATTTCATGTGCGTACTCATTAACCGACTAAACGTGACAGGCGTTCGATTAATCTCTTGAGTGTGTGTGTATCTGCGAACATAGCCCAATGCACCACCATTCGCAATCAATAACGATCGCAATCGTATCCGTTCAAAAACTCATTTGTCAAAAATGACTTTCTTTACGATGCTATTGGCAATTCACATTACCCTCCGCATCAGCTCCCCCCTATATGGACTGTGGGTGTGATTTTGGAAATTGAAAAATCACTTTGCTTGCGTCGTCATCGGTTGATTTGGGAACTTCACCACACCAATGGAGATGTGCTCTAGATTCCGATATGTATCTCGGATCTCTGCGAAATTTAATGTTGACTGCAGTTGAAGCAAGTGTGTGGATATGGTTTTCTTTTTATGTGACCCACTTTTATTTATTTTATTTTATTCTTATTTTTTTTTTATTTTTTTTTAAAGAAGGTCCCTCCCCGCAAACAGAGATACAAAATAGTTTTTGAAGATTTTGCACACACTGCATTATGTTTAGATTACGAAATGTTGTTTAGATGCTCCAATTTTAGAAGTGAAGTGGTAGTGGGAACGATGTGTACCTGTACATACACCTGAATGGTTGTTTATAGAATTAGTCAGTTGGGGATGGAAAAGAGTTTGATGTGTACACGATTTGAGGGAAAATTTCGTATGTATTTAGGTCCACTAGATGTCCTTCTTTGATTGACCTAGTTTGCTGAAGTTATTTAGGTCGTAAGCTTCAAGGGAATTCTGTGCAAATATGCCATGAATATCATTCTAGATCGAATCGAATTCCCTGTCTATCTGCATATTTAATCCCCTCTCAGTATTCAGCCCCTTAGGTGGTAAATGCGCATTTTGTTTCTTTATGAAAGTATAACCTTCGCCTTTAACGACCGGTTAGTGCAACAAATTGCCGATACAAATCTAGACGTGTTTTAATAAATACTTCATCAAAGTTTGTCACACCCATATTACCTTCAATATTACATCACAATTAAGTAGCTATTGTATAACAGTAATTTGTAATTTTCATTCTTTTATGCAATAGAAAATTCCACAGTACCCAGTGAGTGTCTGTACGTTTAAATAACTATAAATCCGTGTATAGACTGCAGCGCGTTTTATAAATTTATTTCATGTTTTAGATGCACACAGTGGACAGTGTAAACAACTACATAAAGATCAAAAAAATCGTATAATGCAATTAAAATTCGTAATCGTCTGAACTTTATGACCCGTAGTAGATAAAAGTTTTTTTTTTTTTATACAAATATATACGAGTATACTATTTTGTGTCGTTCTAAAAATTTTAATTAGTTAAATACTTTGTTGCAAAAATGTATATGAATAAGAAATAAAATTGGATTATGCCCAGGAAATTGTATTTTTAGAGTTACGTGGTATTTCATGACAATCATGAAACAAACAAATTAGAAGGTTATGAATGTTAGAAGGTAGATACCGTCAGGTGAAACTGAGGAGATAATAGTGAAATATTCTGCAATGTAATGTAGGGTTTCTTAAAATAGAGACATGTGGAGACCTCCTCGGTCTTAATAATTCTCAATATTACGAATGTTTTCAAAGCAAATGAGCATTGTTGAATTCTGATACCTTTAGTATTTGTTGAAGAGCTAGTCCCTTAAGAGCCTCGAGAACTAACAATATCCAAATCGGAACAGTTTCGCTACCACCGAAGATCCTACTGCCTCTACTCTGACAATTTGTTGGAAGTATAATAATAAACAAGAGAAGAAACCATTTACTTTTTAAAACATGATCTGATTGATGTTGATATGCGTTTTAAGCCCATTGTGTTCCCCTTTGCTCGTCTGGTCTTCTCTCAAACCAGCATATGCTGGTTGTCATGTTACTCCCTCTGTGAGTAGGTCGTGAAACTTTCACAAGTTTCTCAAATTGACCCCCCATATTACGAAGACCACGGATTTAAAACATTCACATTCTATCACCTCTGTATCCTTCCAGCTCCTTCACAGATGGCTATTAGATCTATGATGGAATGTCCTTTCAGTACATCTCTGTCTTTTTTTTCCGCAATTTTCAGTTTAATTCAATTCCAGTCATAAGCTAAGAGATATAGCGCGCAGTCACTTCTTCAAGACCAAGGCGGTGTTGATTACTTTCCTCACCTTAAGAAAGTTTTTACTACACCTAGGTTAGTTTAACTACTTTTTTGTTCCGTTCTGTGTCACTATATTCGGAAACCCATCTGATGTTGACCTTTGCATGTCGTATATTTTGTTCCAAATGTACCCAAAGCGATTATATCAGGGAAACCTTCTAATGACAGGGTATTCGCGGACAGATTTAGGACAAAAGAAAAGAAAATAATCTTTATTCAGTGTTACGCACCGATAGTGTTAACAATTCCAGTAGGTGGCGCTCATAATTCAACAATGGAAACAACTTAGTTGTAATGAGGGCGCTGCAAGCAGGTGAGAAGCCGACATGGGATATAAAATGCTCCGAGGAGCCTGTTATATTATACATAAAAAGATAGACTAAGCAAGCCGACAGTAGAGACCGCAAAGAGACTTTGGCGGCACGTAATTATTCGCAAATACCTAGAGTTGGATCGTAGGGTGGGGATAACTTAAAGCATGCATGGACAGCAAAGAGCTGATAAGAGTTCACAGCTTCAGCTGTTTCGGATGAAAACCAGCTAAGAAGATGAAGCGTATTTTGGATTAAAAGTGGCATGTGGTACCTAAGGGTAGGCTACCGGCGAAATTTATGATTCAATTCCATTTCGCTATTTGGCACTTACTTTACTTCCATTCGGTACCGCATTAGCCTACATTCCAGGCCCCTTCACCTTGAGTTATTGAGAACCAGAGGGTCTTGCCAAGTTCCAGTGTTTTAGGGGCTGATCTGGAAAGCAGCCTTCTTTTTAACGGGCCATCCGCGGAAACTAGCAGATCTTGCTTTTTTGGAGTACAGTGATGCTTACCACTGTTAGAAATCGTGTCTATTGAGGCTCCTCGGAGATGGTCTTAATATTTAGAAAGTATGCAGTACGGTTTAGAAGAAATCTTAGCAGTTAGGGAGAAGTATGCCGTACTCAACCGACGTAATCAAGAAATTTCTTATATTGGACATTCTTGAAAGGTGGGACAGTGAAAATGTTTTTTTTTTGTGTTTTACTGGGACTCGAACCAAATGCTCCCGCTCAATTGTCTAATGTACTAATCACTGAGCCATGACTCTCACAAGTCGGTTACTATTATATTTAGTTATTTAAGAACATCAGACATAATAAGTATTGCTTGCACATATAAGGTACCATTGAAAACACCATAAGATACTTTATTTCAATTTTAAGCATTTCATGACAATGGTGCCAGTCTGTGACCTAAATTTGCCTACAAAATGCTCCATTTATCTTCTTTATCTGCAACTATTGTACCCGCATTATACCTTCCCCTCCTAAAAAAAAAAAAAACTGTATTCCCTTCCTAGTCATATGGTCTCAATTGTATGCGAAATTTAACGCTCTGCAGGGTACCCAATCAACCGAAAATCTAGTGTGTCCCCCTGCCACAATTTACTTACAATTACGACGACTCTACGCGCAATAACATGCGTGCGATCATAATCAAGATATATACCACACAACAAGGTATCTCAAAGTCGGTTGTGTAACAAAATAAGCCTCCACAACAACAACGACACCGACATGGCACAACAACTAATCCATCAACTACCCGATCATGATATAAGCCACGCCAACATTGTACTCATTCGGTTGTCATCAATCCCAAAAAAAAAAACCGAACAGCACACGTCTCATGAATCATGAATCAGCAGCAGACAGACACTGGCCGAATGAATCAGAATTATTTAGAATTTCATTTAATTAAATTCCCAACGGCGGAAATCAACTCGTTCTGATTGTTGGACAAAACCTAATAACCCATGCAAGCAGGCATGCAAGCAATGCCTTTCCTGCAGTAGCAAACAAAAAGCGAGGCGACAGTGACCGGGCTGGTTTGAGAAGGTACGAGTAGACTCTGTTTTACAAGGTTGCTTCCCAGTTCGCCTTAGTGCCTAAAAGTCGTTTCGTCGGTTACGTAGCGGTTGGCATTGACTAGTTGGGTGGGGTATCTTCTACTGTATCGAATGCAATACAGGCATCATGTTGCTAAACGCTTTTAAGAGAGTGGGGCTTTTTCTCTTCAAAGCTCTCAAGGCATAGATACAAAGCTCAGATACAATTAAAAATACAACGCCATCTCTTAGGAAAATGCCAATCACCAACATTGCGCACCGGTAAGACTGTCGTAATTTTGCAATGCAACATATCTTGCCATTTAAATGAAACAAAAAAAAAAAAATATTTACGAAATCGTGCCTCGCGCGCGCGTTTATTGCACAAGCAACCACATCGCAGCGCAACCAACCAAGCGTCTGTGTCTCTTTTAGGGCATTGTTACACTATGACGACACACAAATAAACTTTAGACAATTTAGCAACGAAAGCATTTAAATGTTACACAAATGTTAAGGTAATCAACCTACACTCGCGCGAACACATTTCTGAAGCGCTGCAGTGAAGGAGTTAGATGTATCGCACACGCTGTATAGTGTCGCGTCATCAGCGCGACTAATGACACTTAAACTCACAGCGGGTGAATGTCTATTTAATTTTGAAAGACCAAGACACAAGAAAAGAGAAGATTATGTCACATTTCGGAGTAGGTACATTAGAAGGCAATTATCTAATTTTCATATTCAAATATCATTCGTGATGATATGAACCACATTGTCTAATGATGCCGCCACGGTAGTTGGACGTATGATTTATTCTGACAGTTGACAGTTTGCCTGTGAGTGGGACTCTAAACATAGTGGGCTAGCGGCCAAATGTACATAAACTTGTTAAATTTAACAAAAACATGTGTATTTTAAATATTTTATGGATGGATAAGATTTTTTAGAGAGAAAAGATTTATTTGGGAATTTTCCGAACAGAACAACTTTATAAGTCTACTCGTACCTACATCAATTAATGTGAGAGAAAAATATTGCGTGACAACCAATCCAACCATCGTATTTAATTGGGGATTTTTGTTAATTTTTTGAAAAATGATTGAGATTTATCAAAATCATAGGAAAGCTTTGGTGGTCAGTCACACCCCCTGAAAATTCAAATTGGTGGCAGTTTGCTTTAAAAAAAAAAATATATTATCGAAAGTTTATTTTATAAAAATAATCTTTAAGGTTAGTTATGACGTAGAAATGGTCAGTGGGTCATGTAAACTTATCAGCAGAATGTGTGTTGACAGAAAACGTTTATCGCTAATGGGGATTCGGAATTTTTTTCTGACGGTAATCTGGTGAGAATTTTTTTTTAAAGATCTATTTTTGGGATTTTGTTGTTATTAATCACCCCACTTTGTTCTGAAAGAGTAGACATTTACTCAACCATGGGGGGATTTAACAAGTCATGTGTTATCAATAATTGTGTGCAGGAAGCGTGTGTTTTTTTCCCCCAAGTTTTGGGTTTAAAGGGGAAGAGTAGTTATCTTATTATTTTTGCTATTTTTGCCATGTCATCTTTTTATTGAAAATAAGAACAGGTTTTGTGCGAAAATTTGCGTTTAAGTCGGTTTTATTTGTGTTTTGGGTTAAGGTGAGTTTTTTTTTTTTTTGCAAATTTTGCTTAATTCCCAAGCCATTGACCTCAGTAACCGCAGCGCATGAGGTGACTAAACTATTTGCACCCGACCAAGGTCTCAAGCAAACTAGGTGTTGATACTTTTTATGGTAGTTAATGCTGAAAGCAATTGCCAGAATTAGATGGGATAATGTATCACCAATACTTTGAGTTGATAAAAATTTAAATCTCGTTCCTGTTCTAGAGAATAAAATTACCAAGCAACCAAAATTCTCAGTTTAATAGGCACACATATATGTATATGTATGTACATACATATTTGTATGTATATATATACATATATATATTTTCAAAACCAAATTTCGAAACACAGACTTAAATTGGTCCATTGCAGGTAAATGGTTATTCAATTCGAGGTTGGGATTTCACATCCCAGACATATGACATCTGTCAAATCCATCTGTCATCCATATTGACAGTAGTTAGTTCTTGCCTTGCCATTTTACAATATGGACCACCGCTTAATGCATTAAAATTGTTGCATCTTACTACAAAAATAATAGTATTTTTTTTTTTTTTTTTAACAACGGAGGTGCCACTGTTGCAGTTAATTGAGAGCACTCAAATTCAAACTGGTCCATTGTAGGTATAACGAGTAACAGGTAGAAAGCCTTTCGTGATGTAGCAGAAACTTACTAAAATAAATAAATATTTTGACATTAACAGCCCATATAGGGCCTGGCCTAGCTTCTCGCAGCCACTCGTGCTGTGCGCCGCACGAGTAGTTGGGACCTTCAGTTGTATGCCATTCGAAGGGCAATTTTTTCGATTGAGAAAAGCTTCTCATGTCAATTTTAATCTATGATGTTTGTCAGACGTTCGTGAGAGGTGGGACCGTGAGTGAGAATTTGAATCCCCTAATTTTCCGCTCAGTGATCGCGCACTTAAACACTGATCCACGGCGCCCACAATCGATTTTAGTAGTCTCTATTTTATGCTGGAGTGGCTGATGGTTACACCGTTCGGTTAATAAGCAAGAGTTTAAGGACACATAAACGTTTTTTAAAGCGCTTTATTTCCTATTGACATTAATAAGCAACAACTCCGAAATGACCTCTCAAAACTTTCTTAGAGAAACAATAAATAAATTTATAAAGCGCGTTAGAAAACAATTCATATGAGTAGCTTAATTTTGGCCTAAAATTTCATGTTCTTAAAGAAATGATTGCGTAATAATGTAGATATTTACCTGATTTTTGATATGGGGACAGCTTCATGCTGGTTGCTACAACTGGAAACATACATAACATTGAACGCTCCCTACCAAAAATCAAAACTATCTCATCGAGGTAAAACTACTAAAACTTCAAAATTCCATCAAAAGCGGGGCTAGATTTCAGTGGCGTGGGGTGAAATTTCAAGAGAGGGAAGCCGGAAAAATTTTAAGTAAAATGTTTTATTCAAGACTTACCATTTTGGTGCTTATTCGAAACACAGACTTAAGATATGCAATCTAAGCCACCTTTGTTATACTTTAAGTCATTTAAATTTACGTAGACAATGAGCTCATCGCATAAAAAAAGTGGCTTCGAAAGAAGCCGTTCTGGAGTGTTTACAATTATGTACTACCTATTTGTACTCTAAAGCTATCCTACGATTCTTTTTTACGAATTCTGCTAAAACTCTTTCATAAAAATTTGACTTATTTTTAATTTCTAAAAGAAGGTGCTTTTCGATAGATAAAAGTGCCAGGTCTGAGAGTGAGGACTACTTTTAAAGTCGAAAAAGATCTTTCGACAGAGGCCCCAGTCAAAGGCAGGGTTAAAAAGATTTCACACAATGTTAGAGCTTGAGAAAAAGTATCTCTAAGCATTTCCGTATTAAAATGCTTATAAAATTGAAAAACCTCAAGCTTTTTAAGTGAAGGGGTAGTGTATAAAACTTTGAGTTCCTTTTTTTCAAGTAGTAAAATTAAAAATTCCATGAAATAGGGTAATTAAAAAAGTAATTTTGCAAATATGACCGAAGTAACATGCAATAAAAAACAGAATTCTTTGTCCTGCAGTTTGTACAACAAACTTTCAGACATAACCAGAGTATCGTTATCCCATTCTCCTGGTTCACATAAAATCTGTTCAAAAGTTTTTATAATATCTTTTATGTAATTGAATAAGACGTTCACTATACGCGAATGATATTGCCATCGAGTCTCTGATACCCCGGAATGCCAGCTCTTGTTTTCCTAGAAGAACTACAGTGTCTATGAAACGCTTCATTAAATCGCAATTGCGATCAACTTTTCTATTATGAGCCTCGTAAGAATTCCCTAAAGAAGTCTCTATGCGATATTTGCTAGCAGCTGCGTATATGCTTTTCCGTTTGAATATGTTTTTTGGAAGAATTAATAAAATTGTTTATATCAAAGAAACCTGTGTGACTCCAAACACTAGGAGAATTAGAAGAAAGAAGACAAGGAAAACAAAACATTCTATTTAATTTGCAACTGCCAGTCAGCCATGGATTCTTTTTGTAAAAAGACTCATGAAAATGTTTCTGATACCCATCCTTTCGCGTATAATCAATTTTCATTGATGGTGTCGAGCGACCTAGTTCTATAACTTTTTTTTTTTCTTACAAAAAAGAAAACTTACTGAACTCGTGGGTTTCTTTTAGAAGAAAATCAGTTAAACAACACTCAAAATTAACTAGAGACATCTTGTCTAAGAATAATAAGAATGTTCAATGGGGCACCTCTTGAGTAGATTTATAATTACTTATTTGGTATATAGCTAATAACTATTCACTTAGCTCACTCACTATTTTATAATAATTTAATAATTTAAAACACTATCTTAACTACCTATATGTAATTGCTAAATTTTTAAAATTTTCTAAAACATTTGCATCCAAATTTCCAATAACCTCAAACCTCAAACGCCGTTCGAACCACTACATCACCCAATAACTCGATTTTCGTCGGCTTATTTTGTTGCCTACAATAAAAAAAAAAAAACTCCCTCGAACTAAAACCTTTCTCCTCCACCAATGTTCATCCACAAAAGCCGAGAAATCGCGGGTTATTTTCCTCATAAGCGAATGTATGTTAGACAAAGAAATCGCAAATAAACTTCTACTATATGCCAGAAAGGGATAGAGTTGAAAGTTCGTACTGTCAAGAAATGAATGCATAAGCCGGAAAATGAACGGCTTCTCAAAAAAATTCATTGCACCCTTTCTCGCTAGAGGAGTTCATACTTGTCTCGCCTATCTATGTGTGCGAGTTTGTGTATGAGTAAAAATGAATAAACAACCGAAGTGGTGGCAGCATTTCATCTTCGAACGTGTATAAAGTTATGAAAAATGGTTTGATGAACAAATAATTGAATGTGATTGTTGGCAAGTGGCTAATAAAAATTTTTGATATTTGAAAAGGGAAGCCGGAAGGAATCGGCTTGTATGGACGCCACGCCACTGCTAGATTTTATTTTCGGTGGACTTCTATGTTATTGGCAATTCCCACTTGCGCTTGACCACACAGATTGTTGCCCTTACGATTCACAGATGTTATATTGAACATTTTAACTATCTCGGACAAATTTCTAATGTAATTTTGTTTACTGATCCCAAAAATGTGGCTCAAATTTTCCCCACACGTCTGGAATTTATTTAAATAAATAACCAATTCAAAAATTGTTGGTAAACTATTGATGTAAATGAAGGGATATTAATGGTGGACAAAAGTCTTTTTTTGGGTCGCTGAATATGAATCCGGAGTCAGAATTTCAAAATACAAAATGGCTGATTCAAAATGACGCACAAATTAAATGTGTTTCGTAAATTAATAAAGTCAGTCCAAGGACACTATAAGTAAAAATGTTCTCCGTGTCTCTGAATCCGAATCCGAAACCAAAATGACGTCGAGCACAAACATACACATATGTATGTTTTCGAAATCGCCGAATTCAATTCCGTAGTCAAAATTTGCAAATTCAAAATGACACAGTTTTTTGATTTTTTTTTTAATGCCATTTTTTGACACCATTTTGAATTTAAAACATCTGTGAACTAATCGCTATCAATTATTTTGTTGGGCGCCAATTGGAGTTTCGAAATTTGGTCTCCTTTATCATATGGTTCGGGTGAACTGGAACTATTTCATCCGAAGAGTTCTCCTGGCAATATTTTATCTTACAGTTAGGAGCTAAATACCAATACTTACTGTGGATAAAAATAATTGGTAGAAGCAAGTAAATCTAAAGAATTTATCGTTAAGGTCATGCTAGTAAGGTGCCTGTTGTTCGCGCTTCTGTTCATAATAACGATTTTATAAAACGAAGCTTGTTGTGTATGTAGGCATCTATAAAGCTTCCCTGAGAATTTGTTTGAATGTTCGCTGTAATTAAAACTTTTTACTCGCTGACGATATACCGTTATTTACAATGATTTTTTTTTTTTTTTTTTTATAGGTCCAAATAACTTTAACAGTCTTTTGCTGCGAGCCGAAGTCTTGCGAAAACTAAATCATTACCAAAGTTCTATAGCCGATATTGATCACGCGCTAAGAAGAAAGTCCTCATCGGCCAAGGTAAGTAGAGCTATTCAATTCCTTTGAAAAATAACTCAGAAAATCTAAAATCCAAGTATTCAAATCAATTACCACTTTCATTACATCCCCACTTTAGGCCCATTATCATCGTTCACTAGCACTTTGTGGATTAGGCCGTTTCGATGAAGCACTTTTTGACCATTGTCTAGCAGTCAGCTTGGATGATAAAAATTCCACGCTATCTACAACGGAACTCTTTCAACATGATCTCGCCAAGGTAAGTCATTCACATAAACCTCTCTAAATCTCTACTTTCAATCACTTGAAAACAAAAAAAAAAACCATTCACTCTATAGCTCTTGCAAAAACTATTGGCACAATCTCCAAAGAAAATCCATCTCAATTCCTCGCCCACTTCGGCTCCCTATGACATTGTCCTCGAAAGTCGACAACGAAGGAAACAAATTGGATTACTGAACAGCTTCAATGGGGATAATAGAAACACTGCTGAAGCAACCACAGACTGTGACCTATTGCGGCAAGGATCCCGCAAACATTGTCGCAGGAAATCCTACAACAGCAGCAGTAGAAAACAAAAACAACCAACGCAGGTGAATTTTTTCGGTAGCACTCGCTTCGATAGTATTTTGGAAAGGACACAACAGGAAGTACAAAGAATCAAAGGTAAGTGGTCTTGACCACCTTTTCGCAGTGGAATTTGATTTCATCATTTTATCTTTCTTGTAGAATTAGAATCAGATTTAGACCAGGAACAACGACACCTCATCCCAGTTAATCCGAATCTAATTGATGCATCTGACTTTGATTGTGTTCTGTGTTGTCGAACCTTCTGGAAGCCAGTTGTAACGCCTTGTGGTCACACCTATTGTTGGGTATGCCTGGACAGATGCATGGATTACTCACCTTCGTGTCCATTGTGTATGTCACCACTTGTTGAACAGCATGTGAATATATTGCAAGGCTCATCCTCACCAGTTCCTTTTATATTGGCCAAGAGGCCAGTGACAAAATTCCTTGAAGCAGCCATGAAACGATTCATTCCAGAGTGCTACGAGAAGCGTTTCCGACAGGAAATGGATCTGGAACCATCGGTTCCGGTGTTTATTTGTACGACAGCATTTCCACATGTACCCTGTCCGTTGTTTGTCTATGAGCCAAGATATCGTCTAATGGTGCGACGGGCGGTGGAGTCGGGCGAGAAACAATTTGGTATTGTCCAGCCACACAGTGGTAAGTCAAGATATTTTGATGTGGGTACGATATTGGACATCCGGGACTGTGTACTGTTGGGTGATGGTTGCTCCATTTTGAGTACGATCGGATGTAAGAGATTCAGAATACTTGCCAGAAATGAGAAGGATGGATATGAGACGGCTAAAGTGGAATACATCTACGATGAGATTATTACGGAGGATAATGTTTCGTTTATTAGTAGTATGCATGCGTCGGTGCTGAGCAAAGCGATAGAGTGGTACGAGAGTTTGGGTACCGAACTGAAGGAGGAAATTTTGCGGAGTTTTGGTGAAATGCCCTCCGTCGAGGAGAATTGGGAGAGTATCGCCGATGGACCAGCATGGGCGTGGTGGATTATCGCACTGTTGCCGCTCAATCAGCAGTTAAAGGTAAATTGAGTAGATTTTTGTATGAAATGGAGATTTTTCAAGACATTTGCAGTTCGACATATCCATCATCCTTTATAGTTTAGATAGAATGACTCGGTTAAAAATACTGTTTTTTTTTGGTAGGAATTAGGTTTTAAAAAGTACTGCCTCTGCTTTGTACGAATGGCGTTTATTCGAAATGGCCGCCATTTGCATTTATGCAGGTCTTGAGCCGCTCTGGCTACTCATCGATCGCAGCACGCACCCCATGCATTGCACAATTGTCAACTGCACGGATAAGTGCGCGCTTTTAAGATTCAATATTTGGGTGTCGAGTAGAACAAGCCATCGCTTCTAAAATAGACCACAGCTTGTAATCCAAAGGATTAAGGTCTGGACTGTCTAACGACCAATCGTCTGATGATATGAAGTTCGGCACATAGTTTTAGAGCCAGCCTTGTGTTATGTTTGTATTATAAGCTGGAGCGTTCGACTCGCGGAATGAGTTGTGATGCTTATTTCGATGACCGGGCATAGACTCTGTCATTTTGCTTATTGAACAATTTCTCGATAGTAAAACATATTTCATCTGTGAAAATGTTTCTGTAACCATTTTGCGCGTACCGGCGGCGTAGAGGTTTCGAAGTTTCATTCCAATTTTGCTTTACTTGGGCTGTGAGTAAGTGGCCAGTGTGTCTTATATGCGTTGAGTCTCAAATCTTGATTGACAATGCGAGGCATAGATTTCTGCAATATCTTCATTTCTCGTGACAAGATTTTCTGCTTTCGCATCGGTTTCCGATTAGTCCTGGCTTTAACTATTTTAATCGCCTATGGTGTTCTGACAGTGCTAGGGCATCCGGATCTTTGACGGTCAATTACTGCACCAGTGTCATCAGACAATTTAACAGTTCGATACACAATATTCTGAGTGATTCGAAGCGGTCGCAAGATGCGAAAAATATCGCCTCTCTCCATATTACTCGTACACTTGTGAAGGCCAATTATCACAAAACGGTTTTCAATATCACCCCAGTCCATATTCACAAACGACTTTTGCGTAAATCTTTTTACGCGTTAGCTTAATATAAATGTCACACACTGAATACCTGTCAATATAGAATGGATGTGTTCAATACTAGTTTCACGATGAGTGTATTTAAACGTATTGCAGTATTTATGACATGACTAGTTATAATCAGCTTAAATATAGAAAAATATATAATACTGCAGGTGACACAGTATTATAATATATATTTTTCTTTATATCCTTGACTTTGAAATTCACCAAATATAACTTGTGTGTCATATTGTTGTGCAACTTGAATATAGGATCAAACCCGTAATAGAGCAAGTATTAGAATAACAAATTATAGTAAATTATTCGTTTAGAAATTATCGTGATTAAATAAAATTGTACTGCTACTCTACTCAAAGAAAGTAAACATTGAATATCTCACCACATATACATATGTATATAATTGTGAGATATTCAAGGGCAATCCATGTCATTAACACAAAGCTTAACTAATCTACGATCTAAGTCGTTATTTAAATTACCTTTTACATAATTCTAATAATGCTGTTGTGCAATTTATACCTATAATAACATTGTTGAATTGGATATTACAGGTTAATAGACACACAAGGAACTTGAATTTATGAAATTTTAAATCAAATGTATGATAGAAATAGAAGCATTAGTTCTGTTAAAATGGTTCAAGTCTAGGATGGTAGTTTGAACAATTGCTGTGTATCACAAATTATAAGAGAGTTCACTTAGCACAGAACTCGAATCTAGTTCGCCAGTTTATTTTTAGTTTCTCAAAATTGTGAATTCAATTCTTTTTCAAAGTGCCGGTACTTAGAAAGTAAAAAAAAAGTAACAACATAACCTTTATAGTGAGAGTCAGATGTCTGTTCGTCTGCCTATGTTACCAATGCACACTACAAAAAACTAGCCGGTCCCACAGACACATAATAGGTGTCGAAAAGCGCGTGGATAAATAAAAAAAAATCGATCAGTCTCACACTGGCGCAAAATTGACCAGTGTTGCCTACGCCTAAAAAAAGTACTTTCCACCAACTTCAAACCTCTTTAACTTGCAAACTAGTTGTTTCCGCTGTATAATAATAATGATAATTTACAGTCCGACTTCGTTTAATATCAACATTATGTTCTTGACAAATTTTGAATTGTAGGTAGTGGTAGGAGTAGTGCTTTTGCATAGGTATCGTTATTACAAGTTACTCCGGAGTGCAAATAAAAAGTTCGCAGAACATCTTTCAAAATGTTTTTTTTTTTTTTTTTTAAATGAAAACTCCATTACAAGTAGATTAATTAACTTAATTCACAAAGAAAGCCTACCTTTTTTTATTTCCAGGTCGACATTCTCGCCACAACAAGCTTAGAGAAACGTCTTCGTGCCATCGAAAAAACTCTCGACTGCATGTCTGGAACATTTAAACGCTCCCAACAGAGTTGTGTAGTTGTACATCGTGAAGGTATCCAACCGTGTCAGGCTGTTGAATGTTGTCAACGTTCCTCATCAGAATTATCCAGTAGCAGTGATTCACACACCACAAGTGAACATTCACAATTAATGCTTTAGTTCCTGGCTACTTGAAGTTCTACCAAACGCTACTACTATTACTACTACTAATCGACCATTACACTACACCTTTAATTTTATTTTTTTTATTTTTCATAAAACACTATTAAAATTAAATAAATTCAAATACCTAAGTTAGTGTTGTATTAGTAAGTAAAATTTATAGAAAAAAAAAAATCAACCAACTTTATAGCTTTAAGGATGTTCTAGCCCGCGCGTCTGAGCCGTTGTCATCCTGTATTCGATGTAATCCAATTCGTATTCTTCTCTTCTTTTTTTTTTTTTTTGTATTTCTTTCTAATTTTCTTCGTCAACGTAGGAACACATCTTGGGGGCCAAATTAAACAGAAAAAAAAAATTCATTTAACCAAATTGTTTCCAAAAAGAATAAAAAAAATTAAATTAACTTACAAACAATCAAACTTTTAGAGGGAATTATATAGATAAATAAAATTATATATATATGTATACATTTATATTTATATATAAACAAAATATTTAAGCAAATTTTAGCTAGATCTTTCTCTTACTATTACAAAAATTTGTTATCCATATTATATAAACTATATCAAAACTAAAAAAACACAAAGTAAATATTTTTATTAAATAACAAAAAAAAAAAGTGTAAACAATAGCAAAATGATGTTAAATTGGTTCTAAACTTATTCCACAGTACAGAATTTATACATTCCGATATAAAAAAAAAATATATATAAAGAAAATAAACTGTAACCATACATATATGTAATATGATTATCTATTTGTAGGAAATATACTTGTATCTAACTTAGACGGTGTAGTGAATAAATATATATTCTCAACAAAAACAAAAAAAAATCTATATTGTATAGTATATATATTTTGTATGTCAATAGTCTCGTTTAGCCAATGAACTACACGGTTTCCAAATGTGTAACATAAACAATTATCCATTAAATGTTCTCAAAATGGTTTAACTATGAATCATAATAGAATACATTTTTCCAAAATAAAACACAAAACAAAAACATTTTATTATCGACGGCAACTGAATGACAATCTCTTGTAAAGCGCCATCGCGTTCGTTTCTAATCGTATTGTAAATGTACAAGCGTATTAAGAAAAAAGTCTTAATAATAGTATAAACGCAAATGACTCACAGATACAAACAAAAAAATTAAACACTTTTATTATGCATAAGTTTAAAAAAAACTACATTATTACTATTATTAAAAAAAAAAAAAAAAAAACGTTTTGTCTTTTCGTCCTCCTCTAATTCATTCCCAAGAGAGTTTCTTCTGTATCCGTTTTTTATATCCTATATGCATACAAAGTATCTTTAAAAATTTATTTATTAAAAAAAATAATTGTTTAATTTTTTTAACTCTTAGAAAAAAAAAAATAATATAAAAAGCAAATACCTAAAACTATAAAAACAAATTATATATTTCTTTATAGTAAAAAAAAAACTCGAACTACTCACAATTTTATTTATTATCTGTAGTTTTTTTATTTATAAAAAAAGAACAACTGAAACATATTTTAAAGCTGTGAATATATATTTTTTTTTTTAAATTTATTATTTTTTGTATAAAATTAATGTTTTTATTTTTTTACTTTATAAAACTTGACAATGAATTTTATTTTTTTCGGTAACTGACTACAAACTACGAGTATATTTGTTTTGTGTTGTTTATGTTAATGTTTTTTTTTTTTTCTTTAAGTTGTTTGTCACTTTTTTATATATTTTTTATACGATCAATTTCTTAGACATTTAGGTAAAGTATTTATCAAAACAATCAGAATATCCTGTATTTTTTATATATATACTATGTGTACGATATAAAAACAAAAAATTCATTTAAATGTAATTGTTGTAGTGTTTTTAATTAGTTTTCTTTGTCTTTTAAATAATAATTTAATTTAAATACACTTAATAAAATGTGAAGAAAGAAAATCAAAATGAAATGTTGTTTTTGTATGATATATAAAATATTGATGGAGATTTACGAAAAAACTTTGCAGACAATCCATCCTAAGAAGATCGAAGAGTTCTTGAGAGAACAAAACTACTGTAGAGCCGGTCTCTTCGTACACATGTTCTGTCGACTTAGTAGTAATACTATGAACAACAGGGTTCCTTCAACTAGATTTATCTGTTTTTCCAAAAAATTCTTTAAAAAATACTGGAAATAACATTAAATGTCCGCAGAAATCTTTTTTTAGTAGTGCAAGTAATCGGGCTGAGATAGCACATTAAAAAGACTAGTGATAGTTTAGCTTTATGTAAAGAGTTTTTCGATAGCAAACTGTCTCCAAAGAGAGAGAGAGAAGAGAAACGATGGAGGTAATGTTGCTCTCTGTAAAATGATAGAGAATAGTGAACTATCGTTTTGCAGTCATTTTTAAGAAGACAGCTATTTAGGTGTCGTTTAAAGTATCGTTGCGAATTGTTTAAATTTAGTCTATTAGTGGCATATAAAAATAATTATATTTAGTATTTACGGATGTTTTTTATATGAAGAAATGTTAAAAAATACCAAAATTAAAAGGAAGTGTTTACAAGACTAAGCGAACCCTTCGGCATTATCTTTGTCAAAGACTTCAATCAAAGGTACCGAATTTCAAAGGATGTTCTCCACTGTCACATCATTCGAAGGACTTACCACCTACCACAGATGTGCCAGGTTGTTCGTCGAATACTACTTTATCTAGAGACACTAGACACCCGCTTTCCTAGCGGACACAATAGATCTCTTTTGAAAGGACCACCACCAGGCTTGTTCATTTACTTAAGTTGGTTACTAACTTTCACCTTCGTTCTATATTTGAAGTCAGTACAACCATTTAAATAAGAATGTAAATGCGTTTTCCATAAAATTCTAAATAAGGTTCAATTTAAAAACATAGAAAAACTGCAGAGTTGCGGCAACAAAACAGGCTTTGTGTTGCTATTGAACTGCTACTGCACAGTTGCTGTTGCTGAAATCCGAGATCAGTCTCCTTAATTTCACATAACACTGTGCTCCAAATTTTTGACTTCTTTTTCTTTCCCATGGTAAATTCATATTCATGTTTGAGTCGAGTTTGGAAGAACAACTTAATATGACCCTCAGTCCATATACTACGATCACTAAAAAAAATAAAAAAAAATGTTTGCATATATTATGTAAAGAATACATTAAAATTGTTATAAGCTACCTTTCATCCATTTTTTACACAAGATACAGGGTAAAATATATAATAATAGCAACGAATTGTAACAAACAAAACCTTATCTAAAACAAACGAAAGCAACAGCAAAACAACTGTTGCGCAGGTTGCTCTGTTTTGACGTTTGGTTGCGCTGGTGTTGCAAACAAAAAAAAAAACATTTGATTTGAGCAGTACTGCCCAATTGTTGCTTTTATGTTATTGCAACATTGCATTTTTCAATTGGACCTACATCCGGGTTCACACCTTTTGCTACTCTGTTTTGTTTTTAACAGGTGGCCCAATGTAATTAAGCTGTATTTTCAAATTGTCCCACATTTGATTTGTTTTAACCTACCTATTCCATTAATGACTCTAGCATTTCCATTTGCTTATTATTTGCACACCTATAAAATAATTATTATATTAGAAATAAAATAAAAGCAGAAATTATTGTCTACATATTTTTCCGCTACTAGCGCTAGCGGGGAAACGTGGAGCGAAAATAGGAAAGAAATTCTCGCTACAACTCTTAGCTAGATAAGAACAAGAGAAAAGCGTCGTCTGTCAATACAATTCATTAGCGATGAGGTCTACGAATGAAAGCTGAAAACAGTCGATATTAAAAAAAAACTATCCAGTAAATGCTCGAAATTATTTGCTTCTTAATTAAAATCTTTTAGGATTAGTGTTACTAATCTTTCTATTATAGCTCAATGAAATTTGATTAAATTTCATTTTAGACTGCTCTTTGATATTTCAATGTATTCGATGGAATGAAAAATCGAAAATCGATTGTTGGAAAGTGTTATCGATAGAATCATTCCATAATTAAAAGAAGTAGATGTTCGAATCGATTGGAAAAGTAGTTAATTTTTTCCATTAGTTGGTTGTATTTTAATCAAAAAATTCTGCCTGAAATTTTAGTGACTTGCACAAAATGTCTAAATCAGTTAGTTATTCTAAAACTAGTTTTTAATTTTAATTGTTTTTACACATTAAATGAAACGATTCTTACTCAATTTGGAGTTCAGTAGATTAGGTCTTGACAAAATGTTAGCATCTATTTAAAATTTGACTAACATTTTGCACGTCCTAGGACTTTTTTTGTTAGTTTAACTAGATTTTATTAAAAACTATCGAATAGTATTGAAAATTATCGAAAGTGATGACTACCGATAGTTACCCACCTCTGGTAAATATACTGAGTTTCTAGCTATCAGCTGTTGTAAGGCCAAAAGGGCGTTCCATGTTTTTGCTACTAGTGGATAGCAAATTTGGTGTGCTTGGAACTGTTGGAACTGTCATCCGAACTGTTACCAACAACATACGTGTACAGTCTTATAGGAAATTAAATTAAAAAAAAAAAATACAATAGAAAGCAAAAATAGAAAATCTCTCCACAGATATCACTGTCATTATATTTTGAATTGCCTTTCAAAAAGCTTTAATTTTAAAAAGTCGCAAACCAGAAATATTTAAAGAAACTAAATTTCTTGGAAAACGGCTGAAGGAGAAAAATCCGAATCCGAAGTCAGAATTCCAGAATTCAAAATGTTGGAAACAAAATAGCGCACAAAAGTCCAAAATTATAAACCAATTAAATTTCTCTGTAAAATAATGCAGTACGTCAAAGGACAATATAAGGAAAAGGGTATTTAAGGTCTCTAAATCCTAATCCGAATTCAAAATTTCGAAATTTAAAGCATAAATTAAATTTCGAAAAGAAAAGCGTATTTGAGGTCTCTAATTCGAATTCAAAGTCAAAATTGAGGATTCAAATTATCTCCGAAAAATTAAAAAGACTGATTACCATAATGAAAGATTGAATGATTTGTTGACTGATTGCTGAAATAACTTTTCGAATCTTTTGCTTTTATCTGGACCTCCAGAATTTTGTTAAAAAGTCGAACTGTATCAATTCATGAGTTTCTTTTCATTATCTGTACTTTACGAGTATCATCACTAATGTTGAATATGGGTCTTTTTTGACTACATCACTAAAATGGATTAAGGTTTTCAAATTCTCTTTGAATAGTTATCGTTACTCTCAACATGTTAAAAATATGCATTATGAATCAACCAATAAAAACAGTTCCAACTGCCGTTCTAATTTTGAAATTTGTAGTAGTGAATTGGGACTTATTTGCTGCATCCATATTATGTATTATTCACCCCTATTCTCATTGTTGGGTAATGCTAAGACCCAACAAATTTCGATTTCTGTAGTCAATTCAAGTGATAAATAGTATTTTCAGTGACATGATTTCTACTGTGTTGAATAGCCTGTCGCTTGACACTATGCCCCTTTCACTTGGGTGGTTTATCAAGGTGATTTACAATGAACTGTATTAATAAAAATCGAATGCTCAATCAAATCAAATATTTTCAATGAGCAAAGCAGTCATCACACTCATCATGACACATAATTTGCTTTAGCACTAGTGAGTTTTAGTATTAGTGAACACCTGCTCAGATTTTTGGTTACACGATTTAATAACTCAAATGTTAAACAAAACCTTAGAAAATTGATTAGCTGATGAGTATGCAACTTCCTACACAAAATTAAGAAAATGCATTTCAAAAGCTAATATAGCACAACGCTTTAGTAACTTTACTTTAGTTTACTTTACTTTACTTTAGATGGCGCTACAGACCGGAGTTTTAGAAAACTGACACTCGACAATTCGATATCTAAGACCAAAACCATCCGAATTTCGAACAAATTGGCAACAATTGCATTCGATTTGTAACCATTAAGGAGTATGATTCAAATTAGGATTAAAAGAACACTTTCGAATAGTTTTGTGTTTGACTATTGAATCGAAACACTGAGTAGATCAACTGTTTTTTTTTTACCTATAACTATTGTATAAGCAATAAACAATTCGTTCAGTAACACTACATCCCAACTATGTTCACCTAGATTCTCGTTGTCGATTGTCATAAAAGACGATCGACGTTTTATTTGCTGTGCGGTTTCCGAATCGGTATTCCGTAACATTTTCGAACCAACAAATAAAACGACAATCGTAATCGGGGTAATTATGTAATTGCAATCGGATATCATTATTCTAAGCCTTCGGCATATTTTGTCCTGAGTTTAAACACTCTTACTACAGTTCGAAATGCAGTTCACGCTCGTCGCTTAATGTAGTCACAATCAATAGGCATTTATCCAAAATGTCTAATCCGTAAAAAAGTGTTCGAAAAGTCGAAAAACATCTACCAACAAATATAATAAAATCATCAGATTTGTCAATTTGGCAAGAGAATATGTTAGATGTACATACGTGCATACATTACGCACGAGTATGTGTATACCCATACATTATACATTTAAATGCAGAATTTTCGTTGATTCTGATTTTTGAATCATCATTGCGCAAGACTTATATTTACTAGGAAGAAAAATAAAGAGGAAAGCGACTGATATGTGTGGGGAATATGGTTTAATTTAATAATAACGCAACGGCAAAATAACCTGGAACAAAATAACCAGCGAAAAAATAACTCTACAACAAAAGAACTCAAAACACAAAATATTAGCTCGTTTTTGTACATGAGTCGGTTGGGGTGTTTGGAACAAAATAACCTAGGAAAGATAATACTGACTCAGTACCATTTATGGGCATAGAATTTCCAGAAATTGATGGAAACGAAATAAATAGTCATGTCATAAATACTGGTACACGTTTAAACGCACTCAGCGTGAAATTAGTATTGAACACATCCATTCTATATTGACAGGTATTCAAGAAGTGGCATTTATACTAAATTAAATTAAATTAAATTAAGATTTGCACAAAAGTCGTTTGTAAATATGGAGTGGGGTGATATTGAAAATCGTATTGTGGTAATTGGCCTTCACAAGTGTAATATGGAAAGAGGCGATATTTTTCGGACCTTGCGACTGCTTGCAATCACTCTTAATTTTGTGTATCGAACTGTTAAATTGTTTGACGACAATCTTACAGTAATTGACTGTCAAAGATCCAGATGCCTTAGCACTGTCAGAATTCCACACATGATCAAAGCTATTAAGGTCAAGATTAATCGGAAAGCTCTACGCGACTTGTACGCGTAAAATGGCCATAGGAACATCACGGCATTTAGCCCCATGAAGCGAGGACCGCTCACATGGATAGTAGCGACATCAAGGGCATAATAACTTTAGGTATCACCTAAGCACATGTATTCTGTCAATATTCGTCAGATAAATATGTACATATATACGAATATGTACAACGGGAAGATATCCTTCAAGCAAATACCAGCGTTGACTCAACGAATTGAGGTCAGGGGAAACTGTGGACTTTTTGTTTTTGCTTTCACGCTGTTCGAAGAATAGGGGAAGTTATGTATGCGATCATTTTTGAAAGCCAACAAATATTTGGTCTCCGATTTCAAAATATCAAGTAAAAACAAACTTTTTTTCATTCCTTGTCTGTAAGTTTGATCTTGCGTGCAGATAGCCCTGTCTGAAAATTATCACCATTTCACAAAGTGTTGGTAAGATATATAACTTAAGAATCATTGCATGGATTTGGATGAAATTTAATTTGTTAGTTTAGAGTGGTGTATCATGTCATTGAAATTGGATGAAATGGGGATAAGATTTGAGAGGCAGGATTTTAAAAACTTTTTTAAACGTCTAAATCGAGATTCATTGAACGGGTTTTTGTTGAAATTGGATTTGAAACGCAGTGCCAATTTATATTTGTTTGTTTAGTGTTCTGAACCACTTATGAATGTGTTCTTTAAAATTGTAAAATCCAGTGATCAAGTGTAAGGAAATTGTGTAAGAGAGAGTGAAAGATTCGACAGGAACGGAAAGAGAGTCATTCCAAATTCGTGTTGAATGGCTAAAGCACGAGTGAGCGTAAGATGCTACACTAGTATTGCGATAGAATAGACGGACTGATTAGACACAGCTATAGATTTCCGTCGAATAATTGTAATGACAGTACCGGTACAGGAGCATTAAGCATCCAACATTCCGGCGGTGTTCGAGCGACTGAATTGAGTCTACATACTTGAACACGATTGAGTAAACTCAAGCATGTGGTGGAAGGTACTGCTCCAGAAATTCACTCTGACTAAGATGACTCCTGGAAGTGGGACACAACAAGGTGGTCTGCTTCGGTGAGAAGCAATACAATTCCACTACGCAAATAATAAATAACGTATGATTTTATGGCTCGTTAGTTTCTTGTGGGCGCCGTAGCTGGGTGGTTAAGTGCGTGATCACTCTACTGGAAACTCAAGGTTATAGTCCCACAAAATACTACCAAACTGCCCTTCGGAAACGGCATATTCGAGTATCGCACAGAACGAATGGCTGCAAGAAGCTAGACCAGGCCCTGCATAGCCTATACAGTGTCAGCATAACCTATCTTAATGTCAAAATATTTATTTAATTTCCACCTCGTATTACATCTTTGGCCAGTTCTCTTACTCGACCTTTCAGCTGGTGGATAGATGTCGCTTTTCCGCTTATTTACAGGAAGGTACGACTTGAAAGTGACTTTTCGGTTGCCATTCTATGTATCTAAAAAAAATAATGAATCTGCACCAATCGCCCACTGGATTGGTGTGAGAATCGAACTTACTTGGAGTAGAGATACATCAAAGCCGATCTGTAGCATTCACATCTAAAACCAATACGCTATTATCTATATGATAGCAGAACCTCACAAGGTCATTTGTAAACCTAAATTAAGCCCTTCGCCTCCTTCCATCCAACTAACTCCCCATAGTAGTGTAGTTCTAATAGTCCTTCTTTCATCTGCATTCCACACCTTCCCTTTCGCATCTTTCTCTAAGGAAAACCAACAAAATGTGTTAATTCTAGATGTGTCTATAGTTAACTTTTTCTTATTTTTTGTTGTCCCCTGCTGTTGCACCAAAACAGATCGATGCATTTCGCAATCCGGTATATTTTATAATATTTTATCGATCACTCCCTGAATCATTCATTCGCTTGTTTGGTTCACTTTCTTAGTAAAAAAAAAAAAAAAAAAACCGGGTGTGTAACAACAACCCCTTTCGAAAGGCCGATAGCCGCAGTACATTCTGCATCAATTCAATCAATTATACGAGAGACTTAATCAAAGCTCTGACCGATGTTGTAATACCGTACTGACAACAACTACAACAAATAATAAAAAGAAAAACTATCTGATAACGTCAGACAGGTAAAGCAAACCCTGAGACAACCCCCCTCCCACCACTACCACCCTAGATGGTAGTTAGCTGTCGAGATGCAACAACATCGAGCAAGCAAAGCTTTCACTTTGTCTGACTGAGTTCTCCCTTAGCTAGAACGCTAGCGCGTGTATGGATGTATTATAGCTGTTAGATACTTTTCCATTTCGCCGACATACTGCGCTGCGTCAAACTGCAAGTGAATGCTGCGCGTTGTTCTTGTTCTTACAGCACACGCTACAAGCTTTGGTTGTGTGCAGAACGATGCATTTTTTCGCACACCTAAATACATAAATAAGTGTATCTACGATTGTAAGGTAAATGTGTGACGGTCGTATACTTGTTGCATTTGAAAGTTTATTGTTCTTTTTTTGCCTCGGCGAAGCTTAGAACGCTGCACAGCATGCAGTTAGTTCGGTTCAGGGAAGGCTCGGTTTGCCCGCGGAGCTTCTGTTTGTTCGCGGAACTTCAGCTCGGTTCTTTCACATTCCTTTTTTTCGGGTGTATCTTTAACGGCTTTCCCCCATTCAAATTGTGCATCTACGCGTTCTGTTAAATATAACAAATAATTGAATTATATAGATTGATTTTCGAGCTTGTTAGCGAGGAAGGAGAGCAAGAGTTCAAGTGCAAGAGCCCAGTGCACAAACAAATATTCGTCAACAACAAATGTAAATTTGTGTAATTTCGTTTGTTGTAAGCTTGTGTACATAAAATACGGAAATAATTTTTATCAATTCAAGCTTTACAGCTATATAGTTGTTATAAAGTTTAAGGTTTTTTTTTTTTATTATTCTAACAAAAAGTAATACAAGCGTTGTTTCTAATTATCTAATAAAATACGTGTTAATGTAAATATACGGCATTTGATAATAGTTGGTGCGTGCGTGTTTGTGTCGGTGGGTATGTGCTAGTGGCATGTTAATATATGCAATTAATTATTGCAAATAAAACTATAAATAAATGGAAAACAAGGCGAAAAAAAAAATTCAATCTAATGGAAACGTAGTAATGTTACAAGTGGCTGGCATTTTATATCAGTCGGTATGCGAGGCAAGCTCACATGACCTTTGACAAGACACCAGGCGATACACACTGGAGTGGGGGAAATTCAACATGAAAAAGTAAAATATAGAAATATCGTAATTGTATTTATTTAATTCGACGCGGTACTGAAATTAAATTTATAGCCGGCAAAATCTGGAATTGTGAGTAGCATTTTGAATGCAATGGCATGAATTTTCATTGCTCATTGTTTTGCATTGAAAAGAATTTAAATCATGACTTAAGTTTAAGGACTTTGTTGTATGCCGCGAATAATTTGTTTTCTATTTTTACGCTTTTTATTGTTGGCATTTAGGCAAACACAAGCTAACGAACAATGCAGGTTTATCATCTAAGTACGTTTGATTTTCATAGATGCGGCTATTAGTATTCCCCAAGCTAAAGTGCGACATAAAATCCTTTTTTTTTATTAAAGATCTAAACTTAATAAAGTGTTGTTTAACAATTTACAAACTCCTCTGCATCTATAAAGAGCAAGTATTGTTTTCGATCTACAAATATTGATCAATCTTGGTATTACAATGAGGGGGCAACTCAAAAAACATGTGTCTCGCAATTCTGTCCATTTGTCTTTATGCACTTTACTTAGATTCAATTTTAGAAAGTGCAATTTTCTCAAAAACTGTTTCTATAAAAAATCATATTATCTGAGATATAATAGACGTTTGGAATAAGACTGCATACTCAGTCTTTTGATAAAAAATCTAATAAAGGTGAATGGTTATTTATTTTGTGCTTTAGGAATAAAAGTATTAAAGATTTCAATAAAATTTTGTTGGTTTTTAAGTACTTCAAAGTTTTGGGATTGTCTGCATAGACACAAGTAAATCCAACGAAGTCAGATCACATGATCTTGGTGGACAGTTTTTAATCTGCGGGCGCCGAAGGGGATATGAATACCCTTAAACTGTTTCAGAGGCATGGGCTTTAGGAAAAGGTGGAATAGGAACAGAGGATGAGACTGTGAACGTTGGCTCTAAATGTTTGAAGGTTGTAGTGATGGGGAAATACAGAGCCTGGTAGATCATTCTACATTCGTGTCGTTCAGCTTATAAACGAATCCCTATATTTGACAGTACGACCGAAATTGGGCTTAAGGGTGAACTGATGTACATTAGAAGCATGACGCGTATTGCGGGTGAAATTTTGAAGGGGAGCATTTTTCATAGAAAAAACGATAAAACAAGAAGAGACATGAGACATTTCTCCGATGTCCAAGTAAATGTATAGAATTCACAATGTCTCTATCACCTATAAGTTTGTGTGTAAAACGGTCTTTGGTGCACCAGACCAGATATGGGCGTTAGGGCGGATGAATGCCTTATAAATAGAGGCCAGATCAAACGGGGTAAAATATTTCTTGCACCGTTTAAAGAATCCTAGACATTTTGCAGCATTTTTGGCGACCTTGATTATGTGATCGTTCCATCGAAGATAGTTATTAATACCCATACCGAGAATTGCAAGTCTTTCGGTTTCAATGATGCAAGTACCACCCATGGATAATGGTTGAGGGTTTTGGCTTCGCTTGAGAGACAGAAGACAGCATTGTGTTTTGGAAACATTAAATTCCACTCTGTTGGTTGAACCCCATTTGATTATGCCATTCCTCTTCTACGGCCGAAGAGCAAGGACGTGAGTTAGTGAACGAATGTGAAAAACTGAGGTTACTGTCATCAGCGAAGGAATGGATTGGATTCATTTATAAAAATAAGAAAGAGAGTCGGAGACAAAACAGAGCCTTGTGGAACATCAGCATTTATTTGGTGAATTGTAGACTTGAAGCCGTTCAAAACAACTTGTATTGAATGCCCCGAAAGGTAATTTCTAATCCATTGAAGAATAGATTCATCGATGCCATATACACGCATTTTCGACAAAAGAGTCTGATGCCAAACTCTGTCAAATGCCTTTGAAATATCAAGCGTAACCATCTTAGTTTCGCCGAAGTGATGGAGCTGATGATTTATCAGCGTTTCCATGACCTTGAAAAGAAGGGAAGTAAGTGCAATGGACCTGGGCAAATGCTGTTTTCCATCTACTCGGAACGAGCCCTGAAAAGTAGGATAGACAGATAAGCTTACGCAGAGGTTTTGCCAGCGTAGAAGAACACCTCTTCAAAACTATGGTGTGGGATACCACCTGGACCAGCAGATTTGTGTATGTTAAGACCTTTGAGTACTCTTGCAACTGTACGAGTGCGAAAGTGGACTTGTACCATGGAAAATTTGACGCTCTTAAATGCAGGTGGCGACAAAGCATTATCTGGCAGCGTGGAATTGCCTGCAAAGTGAGCAGCAAGCAGATTGGCTTTGTCTAAGGAGCTGACAGCTGGAATGTCATTGTAAATGAGCGTGGGGATGGCAGACAAGGCAGAATTTTTAATATTTTTGACGAATGACCATAAATTTTTACTACCTTTGGGACATTGTAGAATTTTTTGCCTCAATTTTTGGTCATGTAAGAGTTTTACACGTCGAATATGGGCATTGCAGTCCTTTCTGGCTTGTTTAAACTTCTTTCGGTTTTCCTCAGATTTGTTGGCTTTATAAGACCGAAAACTTATTTCTTTTAACCTGATAGCCTCTTTACAGCTCTGGTCAAGCCACGAGTTTGCCGTAGGTTTAATGCTCTTTATTCTGGAATAAAGTCATTCATACCTAAGAGGATAGTGTCGGTGATCATATCAGCTGCGGCATCCACGTCGCTATCGAGGAAGCATAGCGACCAGTTAAAACTCCTAAAGAGGCTATTAAGGCCGCTCCATTTGGCTTTCTCGTATTGTCATACTTTTCTTTTATGAGTTTTTTCTTTAACTGAGTGGTCGGAGTACGAGAATTTAGCTGGTACGATATTATGGTCAGACCAACCTAGAGGCGTTAAAACATCAATAGTGTATTTATCAGGGTGCGAAGTAAGAAACAAGTCCAAGGTGTTGGCGGATTGACTTTCAATGTCCGGTATACGTGTAGGCTCATTTACAAACTGAGTCAAATTGTTTACCTAAGCGAAAAGTTCAACATACCTTCCTTCGGGTGTTGTCTGCGTCGTTTTCAAAAAATACGGCCCAAACACGCCGCCTGTCAGTCAGCGCGCACCAAACTGTCACACGTGATGAATGCAATGGCCTCTCAATGATCACATTTGTGTTCTCAAAACCTCAAAGTTCGCAATTTTGTTTGAAATGAAATGAGCCTCATCGCTAAAGAAGATTTTGTTCGAAAAATCGGCGTCAATTTGTTGTTTCCAGCACCCAATCGGCGTATGTTCTGTCCATTCTATGATTAGCAGGCAATAAATTTAATACGTAGAGCGGTTGTTGAACGATCCGTATTGTAAAATGGCAAGGCAATAATTAATGACCTGTCACTATAAGTGACAGATAGATTTGACAGATGTCATAAAGCAGGGATGTGAAATCCTATCCTCGAAATTAATAAACCTTTACTATACTTATTAGCGGACTTCTGTAAATTGGTCATATCCCGGTTACACCTTAGAAGATTTTTCTCAAAATTAATATCAAAATAAATATCAGACATATGTGACGACATAACCTTGAAACTTTGTACATTTACGTGCGACACATATTTACCTTCCCAGTAGTGAGCGTGTAATAATCGATGGATATGTTTTGTACCAGACGCTGTTATAGGGACAACTTATGTCCTTCAAAATAGTCTTTAATATAATGCAATTTATCTTAACTTTAATCTCTGGCAGAACCATTTTAGTATTAGTTCTTCGAATGATGTCAATGTCATCAGCGGATGTCAGAAGTTCAACAACTGACTTATAGAAAATATTGCCGGGGGTGTTGTCATTCTAACACAATACTAAATAAGTATCATGTGACATAGCAACAAGCCTTTTTGAGGGTCATCTTAGAAAGGCGAATTTGTTTGGATTTAAATACGATACCAACTGTATCGCTGGTCACGGTGTAGTGGACAATGTTTTTACTTGTGACCCGAATTGTGGAACAGTAATCAACACTGAGCATGAAAGAAAAACAAGTAAAATCTATGTTTCTCCAACTACTGGTAGTTCAATAGACCGAAAATTCGGTCTAAGTGTTCTGGAATTTGAAAATATCTTTTGAAAACAGCGGAGGATAAGACTCTGCTCTCTTGACACTTCATACACAGCTTTAAATGTTTTTTGTGATAATTGTTTTCTGGTCACTGGCAGTTTATATTCAATCTAATCTCTTTAAACTTGGCTGTAACAAGTAAATTGCCAGAATCAATGTTATTGGGTTCGAACGTGTACAACGTTATCCGCCGATAACAATGATGATTTCGGATTTTTTTATCAGGTGAATGTCCAATTGATTTGTGGATCCATCTTGTGCTACATACTCACTGTCAGGTCAGTGCCATATGCATGTACATACATACATCGTGAAATTCCCTTGACAGATTTACCGAAGTTATGACCAAATATATTTTCATTGCCAAAATTGACATCAAAATCTCTTAAAAGTAGTTTCTTATTGCTCTGAAGGTAGAACTTTTTGATGTCTTAATGATGAGACCCTTAGTGATGGTTCAGATAAATCGGTTTCCGCGATATTTCAACCACTCGGTTTGTTTTTGTTAGGTGTTTAGACTTTACGGAACACGCACGATATATACGAATCTAAAGCACCCATTTGCAATCGCCTTGTCTAAACCAGCACATAGTGAAAGTCAGTTGTCTGGGGTCATAACTTTTTAACCATTTGAAATAGAAAAAAGTGTTTTTGCTATAATCCCGAATTGTAATTCTGATCTTTTTCATTGTTGAATTCAGGTCAGTTAACCCTCCAAAAATAAACTTTTGCTAATTATAATTAATGTAAAATGCATATCCCGCTGACTGACTGATTCATTCTTGGCGGTTCCTTTTATTCGAACCTATGTGGGAAACAGCGGTTAAAAGCTTCGAAAGTTACTTTCAGTATACAGTATACCATACTTGTTATGTTTGATCAAACTTAACATTACTACAAGAATCTAGAAAAAGTTGCTTTCACAATTCTGTCTGCCGGTCGGTCTGTCTTTATGATGAATTTTCTTCAAACTTCATATCTGGGATCAGTGGGTTCATAATTCGAGGAGAAATCGGAATATTCATTGGAACCTCTAAATTAGCGGTACTTTACTGATTTTCTCAAAACCGCCTCTAACGATTTGATTTTTGAAATTTGAGTTATGGTGTACCAGGTTTTCGCAAAAAAAAAAACAAATTTCTCGGTCAATACTTTTCAAAATTAATATCTAAACAACATATGTACAGCAGCCATCTTTTATGTCAGAATGTGAATATTGAATAACTTTAAAAAAACAACCGATTTCCATATATGTGATATTTTTATTTAATTTGGTTCTTTACAATTTATTTGGACTAGTTTTTGAATACAACAATCAAGTGGCCGCCTCTATTGACCAAAGCAAAATGTGCTCTTTTTGCTGCGTTTTCCATCACTTTTTCGATCATCTCGGGCGGTATAGCGATGATTTCGGCACGAATGTTTGCCTTGAGCTCTTCAATGGTCTGAAGTTTGCTGGCGTACTTGCTTTTCAAATAACCCCTCAAAAAGAAGTCCGGAGGGGTCAAATCTGGAGATCTGGGTGGCCAGTCAATGTCTCCATTTTTTGACAGCACACGTCCAGGGAATTTTCGTTGCAGAACTGCAACAGATTTGTAGTATGGCATGGCGCATCGTCTTGTTGAAACCAGTAACCGTCCAGAACTTTTCCACACATTTGTGGGCAGACATAATGAGCCAACATCCACCGATATCGATTCTCATCGACTGTTTCGCTTTCTCTGGAGAAAAATGACCCAATGATGGTTTTGGCGCAAACGCAGGCCCAAACAGTCACTTTTTAGTAATGCAGTGGTGTTTCATGGATCTCGTGTGGATTAACGGCGCCAGAGAGTGCAAAATGGGCCTCGTCGATCATCAAAATTTGCTTACAAAAATCAGGCTCAGTGTCAACCATTCGAGCGTTTGTTTGGCCGTATTCCAAACGACGTGGACGGTCTGTCGGCAATATTCTTTGAGTCAATTGCACTTTATACAAAAACAAATGAAAATCATCCTTCAAAATACGCCGCAAAGTGGTTCCACTGACGCCAAAATGCTGAGCCCGATGACGATACGACACATGTGGGTTCTCGGCAACACTCTCTCTTACCGCTTCAACCAGTTCATCGGAACGTTGATGAACGGCATGTCGACGATCTCCCACTGTCCCGTGCTCAACAAAATTCTAAACCAAACGACGAGTAGTGTTGTCAGACGGTACTTTTTGGCCACGATATTTTCGACGATATGCACGTTGAGTTAACACAACTGAATGACTATTTTCAATGTACAGCGTCACTAATTCGGCTCCTTGTTTCGGTGTGAAGCGATTCATGGTTAAAATTGTACTGAATTGACGTTTCAAAAACGTGTCTACTCAAGTCAATCAAGTTAATAAATGTCAAAGTTATTCAATGTTTACATACCGACATAAAAGATGGCGCAGCCTGTATATACAAGGTCATGGTATACCAAGTTTTGGAAAATTGGCAAATCGTTTGTTTTCCTTCTTAAAGAATTTATTTATAAAAAAAAAGACCTTTTAATTGTTTATATTTCAAATCTGAGAGATTTGCAAATGAGCGACATATAGATGTTTTTGAAAGTTTATTAAGGCAGCGATAGAGATAGAGAATGACAGTATAGAGGAAAATTAAATATTTGACAGGAAACAATAGATTTTGGGCGAGTTTGTGATTTCAGTTGCTACTAAACAGTAGAAACAGATGCTGTTCGCAGCCGACTGTTGTGGGTCAAACGCTGCAAAGGGGATCATGTCTTTATGTTTTATTTTAAGGCGACATCGCTAAACTGCTAAATCTTCCACACACATCCAATATCCGTTGTTTATTTGTAAATACATATTTATTCATAGCTAACCTTCATATCTAACGGCCGTTCCACCATCCACGGAGTGTGGAGGGTCCTTAGTGTTAGTTAATTTTAATCAACCATGGATAATTAGTTATATTATTCATATTTTCAATTTACAAGCTCAGTAATGGACACCAGCACATTCTTTTATTGAATAGATGAAATACAGTGGAAGACACCATGCTTTCTTCTAAGGTTTATAAGAAAGCTGAAGGAATGTACATACACCATGAATAATAATATTTATGCTGTTGGCTTAGGGTTAGACACAGTTAGCTATGTAACGTGTGAGCCATCTGGTGGTTACTTTTTAATTTACATTTTATTTTGACACTGACAGATCTTTCTCGCTCAAAAAATTTACAGAAATACAGCATCATATCTCCGCGGTATAAATTGAATCGATTTACGCTTGAACAATGCTGGGAAATATTGAAAACTTATTTCCAAGCAGAGTGGTGTGTTTCCGAAACAGCGCGAATTTTGAAAAGAAATTTCGGTCGAATTAAATCTACAACCGTGCTAAAGACCTCGGATTATTCCCTTATAAGGTCCAACTGACTCAGGAATTAAATCAAAATTACCACCCACTTAAAGATCGATGTTATGCTGACAATTCAGAAACGATTTGGGCATTTAAGCACAATATTGATAGAGCTATTCGTGAAAAGAAGCTTGAACTATCGAAAATATACTGAAAAATTTGGTTGACAAGATGGACTACAACCAAGCCAGCCGCAGCAGCCATTTAAATGAAATTGTGTGTATTCTCTTCGATAAGGCAAAACAACTTTGAATAATATGAAATGGATTTTTTTAGCAATTTTAAAAAGAAACCAACGGCTTACCCTTTATAAGATATAATAAATAAATATTACTGTTTGTGATTTTGTGTAGCTTAAGTTTAATTTAATATAAGATCCCTGGTTCTTTCAATAATGTTTAGAATTTTCACTTGTTCAATATCTTGAAGGACGAAATGGAAAATAAGACGGCCAAACTTCTGTATGTGAACAATTTTTTTTTTGGGTCGCTGGAAGGATAAATCATCGGAAGACATTGCAGAGCTAGTACGCGAAGGATGCTTCGGCAATAGTGAGGGACTTTAACCCAATCTAAAAAACTTTCCGGGGGGGCTGACTTTCGTCATCCCGAATGGAATTGCACCTAGTCGTTCGACTAATCGGCAATTCATTTTTGAATTATTTGAAAAATAGAAAAGAAAAATCCGCCGTTTGTCGGATTTCAAGACTGTTTTGTTTGAAAATATTACCTAATTTCTTGGCCTTAGCTAACTCTTACAGATCAAGAGGTTTTACCCATCTTAGTCTCCTGATTACATTGTCAGTATTTAATAGTTCTGTTATTTTTATGTTAACGTGGTTGAAAAGCCTACTTTTGTGCCTTTGAGCAGCTTTTTTAACTTCATTTTCAACCATTTCAATATTAAGATCTCTATGTAGATCAGCGTTGCGTATGTACTAAGGTGCATTAACTATGTTCCTTAGTACCTTATTTTGGAAGACTTGGATTTTTTTGTAAATTTGTTTGAAGCCCATGGGTCCATACCGGTTTCAGAATCTGCTTGTATAGCAATAGCCTATTGTAGTTGGACAGGGATACTCCCCCAATAAGCCAATACATTTTACTGTATCGCATGTTCAACTCATCTCCCTTTTTCTTTACATGCGCTTTCCAACGCAGTTTAACGTCTAAGGTCATGCCTAGATATTTAGCTGTATTTGAGTATTCCACTACATTGTTGTTTATGTATTCTGGAATGTGTGGTACGTTTTTGTATGTAAAATTAATATGGACTGACATTAGGTTATTTAATCTAATCCGCCAATTTTTAGTCCAATCTGAAATACTGTTTATTGCCATTTGAAGCTTTTTTATTGCTTTCGACAGTTGCTCCCACAGCAAGTACAGCAGTGTCATCTTTAAAAGTTGCTATAGTGGATCCTCCACTTTCAGGCAGATCGCTGGTGAATAAGAGGTAGAGTACAGGACCCAATACACTGCCTTGTGGTACGCCCGCTTTAATTTCTATTAATGTTGAATACTCTGTTTCTTGTTTAATTCTAAAGAATCAATCTGATATATATCCCTCCAGAATTTTCGAATTAGTGGATCAATCCTTTGTGCCAGACTTTTTCGAAAGCTTGTGCTATATCAAGAAATATTGTAGAGCACACATTTTTCTCTTCAAATGCTTTTTTTCGATTATATCTGTGATTCCATGCACCTGGGCAATTATTGTAGAGTGCTTATTTCTAATACAAATTGGTGAATTGGGACTATGGATTTTTCATCAATTATCTCTTGGAAACGTTTTATCAGCATTTTTTCGAATAACTTGGGCAACATTGGCAGTATTGATATTGGGCGATATGAGGTTACTTCCCTAGGTGGTTTGCCTGGTTTCGGTATCATTATTACATAATTTCTTTGATAAGTTTTTTAGCTGTTACCGGCCGAATAGGTCTATCTTCTTCGCAACTTACTTCGATTCCTTGATAACCTTTATCTTCATAAGGTTTGAAGACGTCTTCAAGATACTCTGCAAAAGTATTTGCTTACTCTTGGCTGCTTTGTGAACAAACGATGTAATACATATTGGGGTATACAAGAAGTACCCCGCACTCTTAACCTGCACCGTCCATTGTATGTATGTACTGGAACCTGTATTAATTGTACTAAACTGATCTACATATGAGAACGAATTCTAAGTTTCACGCTATGAACTTTCCAACGACCCGTTTTTATTAACCTGTTTTCAGATACCATAAGTCTGTTAGCCGTTCGTTTGGTTATCTTGTTACCCTTGAAATAATACATGATTAATGATTATCTTGTAAGATATTCAATTACAACATCTATCTTTACGCCTTTATTTAATAAAAAAGGTTTTCAACTACTTTCAAATACTTACGCCCTTTTAGAAACCCATAAAGAAGGCACACTTTTAAATTGATAAACTCCTCATAAACTAAATCCAACAACGAGGTGTTAGTGATTTATTATACGCCAGACTGCCCATAGAAAAAAAAAAAAAACTGCGTTCCTGGTTGCTATTATTATACAACTTATCAACCTGTCGCTTGTTACCAGAGGCAGCGCTTTCTGTTACAGAAACTCAATCCACCCGCTTATCTAAAACTATTTGTGGTCAACAGAACGACTTACCACGGAAATTAATATCCATCACAGCGCCAAGTTACTGGCGCAATAAACTTCTGTCACCGCGATACGAGGGGTAAAGGTAAGCCAAGTTTAAGAGCGACGAAAACAAAAAAACGAAAAAAAAATACCCCGACGAGGCCGCCACAATAGGGTTGAAGAAAAGCTTCAAGGTGACTACCATTTATAAAAAAAAAAAAAAATATTATTTAATTTTTATTTCTTAAAGCACCCCGCACACGCCCCCACCTCCCACTAGAAACATGTTCACTCGTCGAATCGTATTACGTCTTAAGTCCCGTGCGCTGAACTACCCTTTCAGTGTATGCGAGAGTGCAGTACCCATACATATACAGACTCAGCGCAAATATTATGCAATTCGCTGCAAGTAGTCGTTGATCACATTGTTACTTGAGATAATGCAATTAAGTTTATTATGTAGTTGGCCGCAAGTCTATCTGTAGTATGTGTGCCTCCAAGTCAAGTTCAATGGCAAAAAACTTCAACGGCATGCACATGCTCTTACTCACACCAGTCCACTATAGCTACACACACTAACTTTAAGCATGTAGTGACAGACAACAAACAGTCTTTTATTGTAGAATTGTGTCTAAGCGTGGTGAACTTTTTTGATGAGCGTCGTTGTCGTCGTCGAATGAGCTTAGAGATTGATTCCAAATCAATTTAATTACCCTGCATTGATTATTTGTAGAAATTTGTGGAAATAATTGGATGATAGTGGGGATTAACTGCAATCTTTACTGCATCAGCATCCTATCTGTGTGTACATCAAAAATATGCTCACCAACGACAAATCCATGTGTGCACGAGTATGTCCGGTGTCCTTTGTAGATTTTCTGCTATTTTGAATTTTAATTAGAGAATATAGCCACCGTTTGGGGATGGCTTTTACTGGGATGGGGTTAAACTGAATACCTTTTTTCCAGTTCAGTCATCTTTCTTGGGTTAAATTTTGCTGCTGAATACCTCAGGGAAATTATAAGCTTGTTAAAATTGGTTAAGCTCTGCAGGTGTACACAGAGAGATAAATTTCAAACAGACACTGACCCGGTAATCGGTTTATGTTGCATTTTGATTAATAAGCGAGCGAATTAAATGGTCAAACAAAATGCAAATCTTTTCTTTTTTTTTTTCGTTTTCCTGTCAACAAATAGACTAATTACGAGTAATGTGTAATTAAAAGCACGCTGTTTGCTAATTGGCAGCACTTTCAAAGAGAGATTCGAATGGGGCGGGGCTATTGAACGTAAAAGGGCAGTTTTTGTGTAATTTTTTAGGACAATTAAAATATTTATTTTATCTGATAATTTAAAATTACTCGTATTAAGGTCTCCGATGGGTGTTCAGAGATTTAGATTAAATAAAACCCAATTTTTAATAATAATTTATATAAAAATTTCGAATAATATTACGTGATAGGAGTTGGTTGAGAAGATTGTATAGTGGAAAAGTTTAAAGTAGTCTGTAAACAATGGCATTCACTGCATTTAAAATGGGGACACAAATTTAAATTTACTATAACACACCAAATTTAGAAAACCTTTTTGGAATTAATGTTAGGGGCACAGTACCTTGTATTCATCCCTGTTTCCTTCGTAAATGATAAGCGTTTCAAGAAAATTTTAATTCCACTCATTTATTGGTTGAAAGCTGATCGATTTTTGGCTAAGGGAAAATGATGAGTGTTTTTCAAAAAAAATTGTTTGTATTGATAAGTAAGTATAATTTTTAGACTTTTTTTTTGTTTTAATATTGAGAATGTCGAATTGGGATCTCAACAGGATGTACACTATTTTGCTCGCAAACACGCAGGTCTACCAACAAAAAAAAAAATATTACGATACAAGTCATCCGCTTCCTGGTACGATAATGCGTCAAGTGTAGGCGTAAGGAGAAAATATAAAATCGTCGAACTAAAAGCTACATCTAGTGTAAATAATATTGTTCTAACTGCTTTATATGAAGAGGGTTCTATGATGGTCTGAAATAGTATACGAGTATGTTTTGGAGCTTGATCGGATTTAGTCATTATCGATGGAGGTTAATTGTGTACAAATATTCAGTACAAACGCCGAACACCTCGAAAACACTTTTGATATTAATGGGCAAACGCAATGTAGCGCTCGCGCAGTCTCGCGTTTGACAGGCATTCTACCAACTTACAATAATACCTATTTTTCACAACGCGCGACCTCAAAATTTGCAACACCAAATGTGGCTTCAAGACGGTCGGACGTTGAGAGGTTAGGAATATGACAGAATTATGTTCTGTTGCCTCAAATTTCCCACACACGATTTCGCGGCAGAAAGAAAAGTACAAATGTACTCTTTTTATTTTTATGGTTTGATTAGGAAACACAAATTTAAGAAATAATTTAGCAAACAAATGTATATGAATATGAAAACAGAAAAAATTCGTGTTTAAAAAACATCAATTAACAATTAAATATTGTTATATATTACGAGTAAATGCAAACAATTTGGAGTACATACACGACACAAAGACTTACCTTGTTGCTGAAATCAAACAAATCAAAGAATAATGCCCATCCAAAACAGCTACGAGCTGTCAAAACGCGCGACAATAGTAGAGAGTAGCTCTACTCCGACGTCGAGGTGGCGCTTACGATATTTACGATCAAAAACCGACCAAACGCCTGAGATCACATTTGGTGTTACCCCATAAGATCCCATTGTTTCTACTCATTGTGTCATCTCGTCAGATTTTGTGTTTCTACTTTAAGGCTCCTTGCATTTTACCTATCTTATGGTATTGCCTTCCATTTCCCGAGCAATGCTAGATCGTCAATAACTGATGCGCCAACTACTTTGTTGCAAACGTTCAACATTCTCTAACAATGCAAATTCAATTTGTGGACGCGTTAAACCAAAAACGTCTAATGTTCCCGAATTCAACGTGTAATTTATTGGAAGGAAATTCCAAGTCTCAGAGTACTCAGATTCTATTTTCGGTCCATTGTACTACCAGGCAGAAACCCCTTTTTGGTGTAGTGGTTGGAGAAACTTAGATTTTAATAGTTTCTTTTTTCTGCTCGGGTGGTTGTGGTTGCTGTTCCCCGCTAGGGCTCGAACCTGTACAGCTCGGGTCACGACCAAACACACCTTCGTGCTCTTACTACATGATGTCCAAAATTTATTAATGCTTCCTAATCCTCCTTAAATAAAGTCTTAAAACATTTGACGAAAGCGCAACCGATTACTTCGAAATTCTGTTTGAAAAATTAGTTTAATGTGATGACTAAAAATGTGTAGAGAAACTCATCATTTTTCGGTAAAACACTTATTATTTACACAATTAGTACTAATTATCAAAACTTGAGTAAGCTTTTTTCAATTCCCTCTTTGGTGAAGCAGAAAGAGTCCGATGGTTATGATAAGTTAATAAATAGTAGGTGACAAGTCGTTAGAGAAATAGGGCCCAATTCAATGTCGCTGTGATTCAATGATTGGTCGTAAGAAATAAATATTTATCGGAAACTTTCCGGAAAGTATATCGGGTTCCCGACCAGTGAAAAGTCTACTTGAGATACTGCAACCTTCTATGTGATACTGCACACTGTCTTCAGTAAGCATTTACTCATTCAGTATACTAGACTTCCTTTCATCGATCGCAAGATAATGAGCCTAATTGTCAGTATTTTGATTAGATGACCACCACATTACGGTCGACAATATTGGGATCAGTGTTCTTACTGAAGGTTTATTAGTTTTTATCCCTCCTTCCTAAGATTCCCTTTCGAGGTCTTCGAATGAAACCTACACACGTATAATAATCCTACCTTCCTCTTTATTGGCCTTCTTGTATAGGGAGCTCCATTATGGCCATCAAATTAAAAATAAATTATAGCCTAGGGAACATCTATTTAGTGTGGTTTATTACTTCCCAAAGATTGATCGTTTAAAATTTACTCAGTTGTGTAAAATTCTCAGACTTTTTGTGGTTATAACACAAAAACGCGTTATATTACAAAATTTGTGATGTGTGTTCGCTTATAGACGAATTTGATTCTGAATATAACAGCTGACAACATTTTTTTAAAAAAATAACTTTTACAAATTTATTCATGAAAAAAACTTAATGTGGTATTTTTCCCAAGATGCGTTCTTTACAGAATTATGATAAAGCGATTAAGACCATTTCACCATTTAAGGCCTGATACTAGGTCTAATATTCAATTATTTAAAAATTTAGTCAGATTCATTCTTCTTCTTCTTCTCCTTATGGCAAAGTTATGATCCGGAGTAGAAAGATCGCAACCCATTTTACTGCATCCCTACTGGTCCGCCTGTGGGGTTTGCCTGTTTGACCTCAGGAAGTACCGGCAGACTTCCCGGTTTCGGATCACTTCGTCATTAAGGATCTCTCCTTTGAACATGACAATACCAACTGAGCCGGTCGTGCTCTATCTTGCTTGTGACAGGTTCTTTTGCTTCCTCGAATCTTTGAACTTCTTATTCTATCAAGCTTTGTTACTCCTGCTGTCATGCGAAGCATCTTTATCTCAGCTCATACGTGAGCGCTGGACGTACAACTGCGGTATAGAACCTTCCTTTCAGCTTAGGGGGCATTTTTCGATCACAGAAGATAGCGGAGTATTCTCGCCACTTCATCCACGCGATGATTGATGTCATCATAAGAAGTTACTTCGCTATTGATCATAGATCCCAGATATTTGAACTTTTCGCACTTTGGAAACACTTTTCTTTTTTGAACTAATACGGTACCCATTTCCCTCAAAAACATCCACCTATACATCATGTGCTCGTTGCAGGGACGTTTGATCTTCACTTAGGATAGCTCCATCGTCAGCAAAGAATAGTCAGATTCATTATTCATCCGATAGTTGGATAAAAGCTTTCTGGGTTATTGAAGATGGTTCTAAGGATCATTACTTGTAAAATAGGTGGATTGAGATAATTTGCCATGCAACATATTTTCCAATGCTCCTTGAATGAAAATATTTATATAAGAACTTTGCTCAGTTTATAAAAGCTTTATTCTACTACAAATGCAAAGATTGTGCATTAGGCGCCAATTTTATATTACTTACTTTTGGTGAGTAAAATTAGGACAAAGATAAAGATTTAAATAGAGAGGAAGAACAATATAAACACTCCATTATATTCATCTTTGATCTCTATCGATAATGAGCAGCTTCTTTCGAAATTGTACGCTAAGCTTTCTGCCATTTGATGATGACGCGTAGTCCATGGCATCGGTCGCTCTTCTAAGGTTCGACTGATTTCGTTTGGATGACTTTTGTTTTTCTATTGCAATGTTCATTCAAGTATTTTCTTCAATGTATAATAGTTTAACTTAAAATTCATTTAGCACAGACATAGAATAAATGCATTCTTTAAAATTCACCAAAAATGCCATTGCTTCCAATGCATTGTACTCTTTTAAAACCACAAAAAGCCATGTCTTTCATCCTACTTGTTTGACTGTTATTCTTTTAAGAAGTGCGGCACTTGCAAAGTCTACAACTTGGAAAGGAAGCCAATGTAATTCGTCAACAAAACATAATTTTCACCACTCTGGCGACATTTCAATTTCTTCATACATCCCAGACCTCGACCTGATTTGCGTTGTCGGAAAGAAACATTTCTCTGCTTTACTGAAACTTTACAAAGACGTTTCGATATAAAACAATCATTTCCTCAAAACAATCAAGAAAACCAGCTCTTTTACATAAACACCTTCCGCAACTTGCTCGCTAGCTTTCTATTCTCCATGCCGTCCATTGTTCTAGCTCTACCCCTTTTCCAGTTCAAGTTTTAACCGTCTCTGTAACTAAAATTGTTAAGGAAGCCACCCCGCATTTGTAATCAAATACAACGTCTCTACTAGATTGAGACAGGTTATCGTCAGTCGCATTTCTACGGTAACATATCTCATTTAAGTCGCAGCCTGCAAATTGATTTTCCCGAGAAAGATCCAAAATAGTTCAGCATTTTTGCAAAAGTCCTTTTACTTTTAATAGGCGGATAACTTAAAATGGCACCACCATACCTACGCGTATCTTTTTTTTCCCTTTAACTGTTGCACTCTGATGGATACATATGCATGTACTCGTATGTTAACATACAATGAGCTGGAGTGTAGGGGTGGTACCAAAAAAGACGACAGCACTCCATCTGCTTCCAAACAATGATATCGTTATCCTGTGTGATGGGAACTCTATGATGCAGGAGCCTGCGCATCATAAAATGTCCGTTACGTAATTGGTTGAACACCACACAGAAAAAGAAAAAAAAAATCCTGAAAATACGTTAGAAGCGAAGCACACAGGAAACATGCCACAGGTAGTGCACACAGAAGAGATATAGTCCTTTTCGAGACTCGAACTCGTCTACGTCTGTATTTTATTCCACCAATGCACTTGTTGCTTTTAAAAGCACATCAAACCAACGCACACACCCTCACGCACGCATCCTGGAACGATTTGCATGGAATCTAAGATTCATTCGTGTATTTTTGAAATTCATTTTTTAAATCTTAATCTGCATATACTCGGTGTTCGGTTTGCGGTGCGTTAACAGTGTTGGATTACGTTCGAGAAGTGTGCGCTTAAAAATTTAATTAAATAAAAAAATTTCTTATAACATAAAAGTGAGAAAAAAAAATAAAATAATTTATATTTTATATTCCTTTAGTTACAGAATGTGCGTTATAAGTTATTACACATTGTTCAACGTTGACGCGACTTGAAGTTAATATAAATTTTGTTTAATACTTTCAATCTAAAGTATTGAAAAAAATAGAAAGAAAAAAGTTTTAAAAAAAAGTGCAATAAATATAAAAAAAAAAGGGAAAATAATTCCCAAAAGTTTATAGTTTTAGACCCTCCTGGTCCAAGTGGATTTAAACAAACTGTCATCAACCATGGAGGACGACAACGATGACAAGGATGACACAAAAAGGTGAGTCTTAAATAGTTTCTTAATATATTAAATCCTTTCCGAAAACTCTCAGCACATTGCGCTCGATGGATAATGTTCTGGAAAAAAAATCCAATGTCGTCGTGGTTAGAGCAACGCTTGAAATTGGATAATTGATTGATTCCGTTTTGGGGGGTTTTTTTCTTCCTTCTATTTTCTCGTATTGAATTCCGTCTAGAGGTGTTTCAATTAACTTTGCTGCGTATCATTATAATTACCAAGACTATATGGAATTGCTGTTTGGGGAATCTGCGGGGGAGAATCTGTGACAATTGCTGCCAGTGTTCATAAAAATAGTACATTTATTGTAGATTGTGCCACAGATTGCCAGTCGGATGTGAAATTAAGGCGTATAGTTGGAACTGAATGCATTTCGATTTAGAGAACCCAGAATCAGAAAAGTTAGTGATTTGACCTTTGTTTCTTAAGTTAAATCTTTAATAGTTTAAGTAACACATTTAACTTCCCATATGCAATTATCTAAACAACAAGGCGCACACCGCTATCACCTTAAAGGAGATAAATCTAGACGTAACCTAGTCAAAGACCTTGAAAAAAATCGAATCGAAACTTTTCCACCAATCTTCATAACAAAAACATTGCTTTTATCATCTACCTTTTGACGATATAATCAGCATCATAACGAATTTCATCATAACGTTGTGTTTACCCTCATCACAATTATCATCGTGGTCCTGTGAATACGCATGTAGCTTACCTGGATCGATTTTTGGAATTTTGAGGGCAAATTTATTGATCAATTCTTCTGTAATGCGTATATTGTTGAATGCCGTTTTCGGGATCAAATTTCAATTTATTTTAAGAACGTTTTAGCTTTTTTGATTATCTTCTGGAGTCGAATATTGTTTCGCAATTCTGGCCAATGGCTTCTATTTACTTTTCGAGTCACACTATATAGGAGTGATTTCCAGCTTCTGGTTGCTTCGGTTATTCAACACTTGGCAACGGTTGTTTTTGTTTTGCATTTGTCCACTCATTGTTGGTACTACTGTGGCTAGTAGCTCATAGAAGCTAGTAGAAGAAACGCACGTGGATTAATGACACGATAAGAAGAATCGATTGGAGGCTTCTCTTCACTTTTAAGAGAGCTTGGAGGCGAAACCCTGCATCGTGCACGGATATATTAAAAGTGTTAATTTCAAAGCTATTTTTCTTTTTAAAATCCCCAAATTAGCATTAAATCCAGCAGTGTAATTGTCTTTCTCAAGGCTACATCGTTACATCATTTTTTTTTTTTACATAATCGAGGATACACTACGAGAGCAAAGCTACAAAAAGACACGCATTGCACAAAGCAAATGAATCCAATGTAACTTGAACCAGCCTACTCTAGGCTAAGTAACAATGGAAAAAGGAATCACGTGATCTGTAAAGTTAATGCGTTACTCTGCTGACGCATTTAAAATTACTTTGCCAGATCTTATCACGGATCACGGGCTTCTGTGCTTTAAAACTAGGATTTCGCATTTAATTGTGGCCCTAAAAACACCACACATGAAGTTTTAATTAAAACTGATCACCCATTTAGGCTACAGTCAGATTTCGCGGACCCAGTTTTTTTTAGTTCCTTTGTACAAGTACTCGTATATAATACCAAATTTCGAAACTGAAAATTTTCTTGAAACCATTCTTTTATTTACGAGTATTTATTTATTGATGAATGGAAAACAAATAGTACTGTGATTTATTAAATCTTCTGTGTTTCCCCCTTAATTTTTCACATTAAGTGTGACATTGCGTAACCTTCGGATCGCCTTACCAGCTAATTTGCCGATTTGAGTTCGGAAATTGAAACCCTTATCAAAATGTTTAAGTCTGCTGCAGAGCTCAATTGCATTTAAGTTCGCTTAGAAGATTGCTTGTTTGAATTTGAGTCCATAAATTTCAGCGCTTAATTCCTTTCTCTATTTTTCAACCATCTATAAGGGTTTCAACTTAAGTCAAATATCCACTCGTTTGATCTCTCTACGGAATGACAACTCTACGCGAAAAGAAGGAAGAGTTACGTCACACTTCTATCCCCCAGTTAGTTACATTCCTTCTCTTTTACTCCTTTTTATTGCCATTGAGAATTAGTCGGTAAAAACATTCTCTATCAGGAGGCTATTTATAAAAACAATTCTTCTTCCTCCTTTAAGCGATAAAGGTGAGAAATTGTGACTTCCTTTTTTTGTGAAAAGAATGAAGTCATTTTTCATATTTTTAGTGTTCCGTACCATAATAGATTCTGTCCGTGCGTCCATCTATCCGTGTCTCTGTCACACGCTTGTAATTTTTGAACCATTCCAACTAGAGAGCTAACGACGGGGTGGGTGGTGGTGTCTTCTCTGATGGGCTTAATTTAAACCTCTCTTTTCGTCTCCCAAACCATTGTAGCATGTTCCAGGCGGAGATAAGGTCAATAAGGGAAGTCTTGTCTTGGCTAAAGGAAAACGTGATATCGTCCATTGATATCCGCATCTTTTCAGACAGCCAAGTAGCAATCAAATCCTTGGAAACATCCTCAATAAATTCTTTAACAGCTCTAGACTGCCGATTATCTCTTATAGAGTTGGTGGAGCAGTTTAATATTCATAACTGAACATTGTCTAATAGGCAAGCATGCAATAAGACTTGGCGTCTTCTCAAACGATTTCTGCAGATTCTGCAAGGACGACGAGGAGGAAGAGACTATTCTTCACCTTCTTTGCACCTGCCCAAAGAAGGAATCTCCACTCCTGTTTCAACGACCTAAATGGTCTGAATAATATAGACGTTAGGGACCTTCTACGCTTCAGCAGAAGCTCCAAATGGTTCAACGAGTAGGTTAGAGGCCGCGTCCCAAACCCATGTGGTATCACAATGGACCTATTACTGGTCTAAGTCTGTTGGCTTTTTTTGCTGACAGCCACCCCAACCTAACCTAACCTAACTAGAAAGCTGACAATTTTTTTTACAAAAATAGTATGTGGTGGAAAGAATAATTTTGTATACGTGCTTTCGGGGCATAATCTACCCTCAAACAAATATATACATATATCTTTAACACCACATTATGCGAAATAAATAAATAAATATTTTGGCGCTAACAGCAAAATACGGGGCCCGACCTAGCTTCTCGCAGCCACTCGTACTGTGCGCCGAACGAATGGTTGGGACCTACAGTTTAATGTCGTTTCCGAAGGGCAATTTTTCGATTGAGAGAAGCTTCTCATGTCAATTTTTACTCTCGAATGTTTGTCAGACTTTCGCGAGAGGTGGGACCGTGAGAATACTTTTTTTTTTTTTGCTTGGATTTGAACCTTGAACCTACCGCTCTATGATCGCGCACATCATGCGCCATATCAAACCAAAAATATACAATAACAACATTTTTTTTATATAAAATTTGTTTAACATAAAAGCTCAAAAACCATAGCATAGTTTTAAACCTATCCCCATATTTTACCAGCACGTAATTCGATATCAATTATTTCCAATAATAATTGACTACTAACGTGCCAATCTACGTCTACAAGCTAAATGCTATTGAAATTCGTTCATGAGTTCTTGAGTTAAATTTTTGACACACCGCCCCTTACATTCCAGTCACCCTTTATTCGATTTTGACAGTTTTTTTAACGGAATGACCTACGTATCAGGACATAAAACAAACAAAATTTCACCAAAATATCGAACGAGCCGTGTTAAAAAAACATATGGGCAGACATGGAACAAAAAGTGTTTATTTGACCTGACCCTTTAAAGTATGACCATAGCTTTCTTCTTTAAAAATTTGGGCCGTCATATTATAGTTTTTTTTCTCCAGATTTTTACTACAAAAAATAAAATTAAATTTTAGAAATACTATTGTGGGATTTCGTGGTACAACAAGTGGTGTAACTTGCTGGAATTTTTTTTCACTTTAAAAATCCCACAATAGTATTACTAAAATACTAAAATACCTCCTGGCCTGTAGGAGGATTTTAGAATAGATGTGATTCGTGCATCTGTCAATTAGTGCAACTATCAGAAGTAAGAGTTCTAAAGGAAAATCCAGCGACATCTACTGCAAAAACAGTAAAAGTCGCAACATTAAGCTAAATAATAAAAATATAAGAAAAACATCCACACAGAGTTTCGAATACACACAATGTGCACTTAACAAACAAATATTCATGCGTTACTTTGCTTTAGGTGGAACAAAAGTGCGGTATGGACCAGATCCACAACCAACAATCATACCCTTCATTCGTTCTACATGTCCTAGCACTTTAGGCGATGAACTTACGCGACAGAAAATCACTGGAATAATTATTCCAAAAAGAGCCTGTAGGTAGTACATTGCAGTTGCAGTTCAGCTAATGTAAAACAAACTTGAATTTGGCCATGGTCCCCAAAGAGCTGTTTCGCTATTTTTTATTTATTTACTTACCTCGTTTTTGTGTATTATGAGGGTCTCCTTAGTTGTCCTTAAGAAGTCTCTGTCACAAAATTGTCTTTCTACTAATAACTAGGGTTCGCAAGATTGATCTCAGAAAAGCCTACCTAAAAAATGTGTGTGAACAACCCCAAAATTGTACCTATCTATTTTAATGTTCGGTTTATCCGCTAAGTCTATTTGCGCCTCTGCTGTCTCAATATTCACGAACGAACCACTAACAGCCTCTTATCTTCCTTCAATTATATCTGTCGGTGTAAGCGAGCATAAGCTTTTGAAAAATGAGGTTTTTAATGTTGGCTTGTGAATTTAGAATGATTCTTTTTAAAATGATGAAGACATCATATGATTGCATGGCTCAGCATGTATTTTCTATCTTCATCCTGCACAGACAGAGTTGAACAGGGATGTCCAATCTCTTTTCTATAAACGTAGACAACTTCACAATGCCGTTCTCACGACAATCGGTTCTCTCACCAGAACAACTCAAAGCCTGGATCAACACTTCTGCCTTCGACTCTACCTTGTCACCCTCGTGAATTGAAATTGTGTTCATCTCTGCGCTCACCTACATATTCGCTAAGCCAATGTGTAACTGCTACAACAACAACAACTTCAATGTGGATGCGAATATTTGGTTTATGGATTTTCGGGCCCGAAACCATGTCTTATAAGAAGCTTTCAAACTATTGATAATAGGTTTAAGGAGTGAACATAATGTGGCAGAAAAAATTCTATATGCAATGCCGAAGAGATTGATGCCTCTGTAGTTGGCCAAAGTTCCATTCAAATAGCATTCTTTCATCTGACCGCTTTAAATAGTGTGGCAGGATATTGCTATCTTCACCTCATTTTGATCGGGTATACATATGTACATTATGTTAGTTGGCTGCTGTCATCCCTGCAGGCTTCTGTTCGAGCTCTGTATGGCACATCTTCTAAATATCGTTCGTTCTTTCTGTTTTTTTTTTTTTTTTTTTTATGGGCAAAACACAATGTGGCACTCGAGCGTTTGACAGGCATTCTACCGAATTATGATAATATTTGTCAAAACGACCGACCTCAAAATTTACAACACTAAATGTGGCTTCAAGGCGGTCGGGCTTTAAGAGGTTAGGAATATGACAGAATTATGTTATGTTCCCTTAAATTTTCCACACACGATTTCGCGGCAGAAAGAGGAGTAGAAATGTACTCTTTTTTTATTTTTATGGCTTGATTAGGAAACACAAATGTAAGAAAAAACTTGCGAACAAATGTGTATGAATAAGAAAATAAAGAATAAAAACCTCTGCATAATCTAACATAATTAATTTTTGTTCAAAAAACATCGATTAACAATTAAAAATTGTTACATATTAAATGCTAACAATTCGGAGTACATACACACGACAAAATGACTTACCTTGTTGCTAAAATCGAACAGGTCCCATAACAGCTATGAGCTGTCAAAACGCGCGACAATAGTAGAGAGTAGCTGTATTCCAACGTCGAGGTGGCGCTTACGATATTTACAATCAAAAACCGACCAAACGCCTGAGATCACATTTGGTGTTACTCTAAAAGATCCCATTGATTCTACTCATTCTGTCAAAGTGCGACCGCGCGAGCGCCACATTGTGTTTCTACTTTTAGTTTCTCTACACATCTTCGTTTTACATGACTCTTGTGTTACTGCGTTCTTTTGGCGGCACCCTTCAAACAACAAGAGTTTTCGTTGTGGTGTTTAGAAGAAACTCAGCATATCAGTGGCGCCGTTCTTGGTAGGTTTCTGTCAATGATGTCATTGGTCTTGTCGACTTGATGTTGGCAGCATTGGACTTGGACTCCTTGAGGGGTTAAGTTCCATTTACTCAATTTTAAATCTTTCGATAGACGCTGTTATTTATCAAACCGTAAAGGTGACTCAGAAGGTCAACATTTAAGCGATTTTTAACTGAACTCAATCTATGATGTAATAGATTGGCTTGATGTTAGCAGCATTGGACTTGGACTCCTTGAGGGGTTAAGTTCCATTTACTCAATTTTAAATCTTTTGATAGACGCTGTTATTTATCAAACCTTAAAGGTGACACAGAGGGTCAACATTTAAGCGATTTTTAACTGAACTCAATCTAGTATACCGAAGTGATATGCACATATTTTCCGTCCGTTAATGGGCGAAAAAAAAGTATGAATGTACGAGTAAGTCGTCATCTATGTACATTGTTGTAACAAAAGAGGTTATAGCGAATGCACGAAAGATATTGTTTATAGATTAAATTATATGATAAATTGTGATGATTTTTAGCATGACTAAAGGGCATCCGCCTGTCTGTTTTCAGTCTGGCGGTTTATACCTACTCACCGCCAACAACTCATCTGAACACGCTGAACTTCATAACACTCACATGATATGATCAGTCGAATACGAGTAACCTACGCAAATGTATAAAATGCCACTGTATATGAAAAATTCAAAGCGTATAAATAAAAAAACAATTAATATGTGGACGAACATTTATTTTTTTATTTTTTTTTTTTTTTTATAATTCTATATTTAGTTGGCCCTCCCTGCAAGAACCCTACAAGGCATGCTAACAACTAAATTAAAACATTCTTCCGAGCTTATTTTTTCCCATTCTCGTCATATAGTGCTCTTCAGGCTCACTAAGGATGTCAGATTATTGTTCTATATCCTTTTTTTTAGAAGTGCCCACAGGTGTTCAAACGGGTTCAGGTCTGGCGATTGAGCTGGTCACCAAGACCTGAATGTTTTGATTTGAAAACCATTCCATGGTTTTGCTGAAAAATTATTCTTCCGTGAGAAGGATCGTGTTCCCAAATATTTCACGATAGGATGCCTTTAAGGAGGTCCCTAAAACATCAATATAGCTATCGATATTCATTCTTCCCTCGCACTTGAATAGCTCTCCTATGCCTCCTGCCTCCATGCAGCCCCACTCCATGCATCTATCATCACCAAACTTGACTGTGGGTCGCACACAATCGGGATGGTACTCTTCTCCCTTCCTCCTGCGAACGTAGACTGCGCCAGGAGTCCAGAAAATCTGTAAAGCACATTCCGATTTAGTGTTCGGTTCGGACCCACTTTTATTAAAAATCACACGACATTGCCCCAATCCTTATTCAATTTGGCGAGACGTCGTTTCTTGTTTTCTTCAGAAAGCCAGGGTTTTTTTCAGACTTTGCAACTTCTAAAGCCGGCTTCTGTTTGCCTTCTTCTAACCGTTCTTGCAGATAGCGTAACATTTTGGCGTTCTTGAAGCGAAGCAGCTGCTCAGAAGAGATCTTTCGACGATTTTTTAAAAACTCCTAGCAATAAATCCGGTCTGCACTAGCCGAAGAGTTTCTTTTTCTGCCTGGGCGCGGCTTAAAAATGTATTCTCCAGTGAACAGGGAATAGGCCTATTGAATGGCTGCATGCGAATGCTTAAGAGCTTTTGAAATTCGTTGCATTAAGAGGCCAAAAGGACAATTTGGGCTCTTTCAGCTTCACTTAATTAGTGTTTTTGGCTTAGCCATCTTTAGGTTGATTACTTTTATTATTCAAACACAAAAAACTATGAATAATAAGACATCCACAAAAAACTGATGTGCACACTTTCACAACCATTTTTGAAATAATACCAATTATACCAATTTTACCGCACAAAAGTTAAAAATCGGGGGAATTCCCCATAATTTAGTCATTAATGGGTAACGTAACTCAAAAATATTCACCTACCTGCAGCAGTTTTTTATAAAACGTATTTTATAGGGGGTGCTTTTCATTTATAACCAAAGCTGTATAACTCCACTTTAAAAACAGATCCATGAGACATGGAATGTGTTTGACAGCGGATGTTGGCAAGTTGCTAACACGTGCACGTAAACTCAAAAACTGTATGTGTTGTTTGCATATTCGAATTCAGCGCCTTATACCTTCTAATCGAAAAAAAGTACAATTTGGTCGTGCAGTATTAGTTTGCGTCCTAATAATGAAGAATCTACTTTTTACACTCTACGCAATAAGATCGGCAGCACGGTGTTATGAGAGAGGGAGGGAGACTCATATGCGAAAACGAATCTTCATTACAAACCTAATAACATCCAACACAAATCTGTGCACCTAAAGTTAAGAAAGTCAAGACTGTCATCAGCAGTTACAGAGAAAAGGTCCTGCAATCACCTGTTCTTGCAAACGCTATGACAGCCTTGTTATAGTACAAATATACATTGCACAGGTATTTAGGTCGTTTGAACACATTCTCTACATCATAGAGAACCTTCCGATACCGGGGCCTGATTTATTATACTCTGCGTATAAATTGAAACCCAGTCAAATGCTCCGCAAAATGAATGATAACTTTAATAACAAAATTAAGGACACAATAAGATAACCCAACATACAGCATTTTCTAAAAATACATCGGTATATCTTCTGTCAATCTGCGACAGATGCACGTTTAAAAAAAAAAATTAAATCTTACTCCTTTCAGGGTATTGGATGGAGTACGAGTATGTACTGTCGCGCTACGACGAAAATATATTTTGCGCATTAAAAAGTCGCATTGAAAACATATATAACGGTAAAATTGTGTCTGTAGATGAAAGATGCATATGTACATATAACTGATCAGGACTCGCTTACATATGTTGCGTTACAATTATTCCAATTAAAAACCTTATTTTGTAGCATAGTACAATTAATTAATTATAAATGTATTAGTTACATTGATTTGGATTAAATGGGATAGAAATGGGATTAATTAGGGATAGTTCAACCACATCGGCAAAATTTGGGTAGGAAGCGGCAAAATGAGATAAAAAGATGCATTTACTTACACAAATGCGGCCTTTAAATCACGCTTATCCGAGGGTTTTTCGGATCTCATAATAAGAATACTTTACGTGTTAGTTTACTGGACAAAGGAGCAGCACCACCCTAATACCTGGGGGTAGTAAGTAGACAAAACTCCTTCACTCCAATCAAAAAGGTGACTAACTACTCCACTTCGACTAATCGACCTTGGCTTCAGAATCCAGTTCCGCTATCGCATAGCTCTTAGTTCCATTGTAGCAGCTACCTACAGGTTGACAACCAATTTGACAACCAATTGTCTAACTCTAATTACAAATCCGCATCTACATAGTTCACTTGCTCCAGAACAAACTAACTATTGGTAGGAAATAAAATTCTTTATAACATACTCTTAGTTCATGCCATAAGCATAAAAAGGTTTGAGATTTATGCATACGGTGATTCATCGGCAAAATCCTTATTTGTTTTTATTAAGTTACTGCCACATCCTTTAACTATCCCACGAGTCTTCATATCCTTTACAAAATACACGTTTTAATAATTTTTTTTTTCATACCACATGGCCTGTTTTAACTTCACTTTACTACGGTAATGTCATAACCCTCTTGACCCCTGTGATACTAAATGTACACCACCCAAACATTTTAAGTATCCAACACAATTGGTTGTCTCAGGCTGGTTGTCTATTGTCCGATCTAGCTATGCAACCATTGAATAACCCTTGTACTAAAGTACCAATTGTTATCCAATTGTTAGAACGGGGATAAATGACTGAATCTCAGGTGCAAATACATACTGACAAATTAGGAAGGACATCACTACAATTAGTTTATTTTTGCTGAACCCTACTATACGAGTACAGTCAGCAGATTGAATTCACCCGAGTACAAATATTGTGCGGGTATCTACTTATCTATCTAGAAGAAGTTGATTGTGGTGGTGGTTGGGATAGAGTTTCACTTTTTAATTATTACATTATATTCGCAACTAGCTAGCTAGTCATCGTGTTTCAACCCCCGATACCCGCGGTGTGCTCAGGGTGACCTGTATACAATTCATTCTTCCAAATGCGTCTACTATTTTATTCGAAACTGTCATTACCAGATTCCGAAGGAGAATTCCTCTGAATAGACGTCTGTGGACTATTTACTGAGAGTTTGAATTCAATCTGGCGTGGAATACCATTTTTGACAGCACACGTTGTGGTTGTTTTATATTTACGATACCTTGGTGGTACGAGTATATAATGAAACTGCCATTTCCCAAAATTAAAAAAAAGAAGACACAGTTGCTTCCATGCTTAGTACAAATGTATGTATTATCTAACATGGGTGGGCTACGATATGCATACTTTGTCCTATAATACATTTTATAATAAAATAGAGTTTGCCCCGTTTTTCCTTAGGCATTAATTCAAGGATAACAATTTAATCTCTGCGGGATGCCATTCGAATGGGGATTTGAATGTTTCAATAACAAATAGTACAACAAAGACAAATATTAATTGATTAGCTTCACAATTTGAATCAAAAAAGCATTTAATCGTAAGTAACTCGCTTTGTAAAATTTCTATTTGCGGAAGGCCAAATTCTCCAGTAATGCCGGCACTACCGGACAACCTTTACAGTTTTGGACGACACAACTAAACTTCAAATAATGATATGAATGTACAAATTTAACTTTCTGTAGAATTATTTTCGCTTAAGCGATTACTGAGATACAGGATGACTTCAACCTCACTCACTCACTCACTAATACGTCACAACCTATGGGATGCTTTTCGTCACACGCAACCTTAAAGTGAATGATCACGTTATCTATAATGAACAAAAATCCGGATGGACAAAATCTCGGGAATCGATTTTAAATATCTCGAGTAAAGTGATCTGGAATGGTACAAAATCTGAGAAAAAAAGAACTGCTTTCTTGGTCGTAGGCCAAAATAAGATCCAAAAACTAAAATCCAATGGAACCAAAGAAAAACTTTCAAAAGTTATGGTACACACATACTCATGTATGTAGACCGATCGATGATTTTTTTTTAGTTTGTTGGGCGCATTTTGCTCCTTCCAATTTGAATTAAGAAATTCCAGCTTTGATTAAGGATTTACGGATACTTAGAGTTCCTAAAAATCGTTTTGCCTAAATTCTCTTTGATTTACATCAACACTTTACGAAGAAATTGAATTTGTCTATAATTTTGGGCCTTTAAGGCCCATTTGCATTTTAGCCATATGACCACCCTACTGCGAGTGTTATGCCTTCGCAGTAGAGTTGACATAAGCTTTCGCAATTGATCGACTTTTTTATTTATTTTATGGACAGATGTCAACGGCTCATTTAAACCATTGTTCACAATTTGTTTGAAAACCCTGGAAACCTAAAGTTTTAGACCGCTAGTTATACCATCCAGATATCTGAATGAATCTGAGAAGTTTTTTAAGCTCAATATTACATAGGTCCTCCAGACCTGAGAAAAAAATTCTACCAAGAGTTGTGCTTCTTCTAGTCTAGTGCAGGACGATCTCACAGTAGGTGACGAATAGATTATATTTATTCCTCGTCCCTACAGCTTCATGATTGCCCACCGAGCAGTGCCCAGTTAGGACGCCAACGACCGTTCACATGTCTCTACGACTATACCTTATTAGACTAATCTCCTCTTATCGAATATCGTTCTAGCTGAAGCACATGGATTCTATGTCTATTTTCTTATAAAGTGTGCTAAGCGGTGTGCTAGCTGCGATTGGGGCCTGTGAAAAATTTAGACTGGACCCGTTTCTAGCATGTTTGTCTGTCTGTATGTATGGCCGAATGCAGCTTAAGCAGCTGGACAAATTTACTTATAGTTTTGGAATATCGATCTTTAACGGATTATTTGAAAACATCAAAATTTTGAACTGAGTGATTTTCAAACTAACAAAGTATAGGTGCAGGTACGTACAAGTCAATCGTGCACTTTATTTATTTTATTTTTCTGCTTATTGGCAGTAATAAACAATTTATAAGTGGAACTTAATTTATTTTTGGTCATTTCAATTATTTGCAGAGAACATCAATAAAATGCGCCCAACTTCAGTTTTTTGTCAGATGTCCAAATTATTGGAGGCATCTAACGCAAAACTTCACAGTTTTGGAAATCTAGGAAGATGCATTTGCAAACTCAAAAGAGACGCTGTTGCCGTAAGATCACAACTATCCTTGAAACTGTAGAGACATGCATTGCTCGAAAATTAACAACACTAAAACGATCAAACTTCAAAAAAATAACAGTTGCATACAAATTATTTGGGGGAGCTATAATTGACTGATTTTGATCAGTCCTAAATTGAAGTCATATCTCCAGTTAAGCGAAATCATTTTTGTAAAAGGAATTCCATTCAAGCTAAACAAGTATTCACATCTCGTAAATTAACATCTAGTAAATTAACATCTCGTAAATTTGGCGATTCCAAGTTCCGTGAACGTTAGTTCAAAATCCATGTTTTTCTTTATTTTTCACATAATAATTCTCAAATTACTGAAATATCAATGACGCAACGTAAACTACAAAGCTTCTAAGGAACACCTTAGATCCTTAGATGCCTTATGACATATTAATTCTTCCCCAAAATTTAAGTTCATCTTAGCAACATTTAAGATGCACACTGTATTTCGTGAAAAGGGTTAAGTGGAACTTAGACCTTTAAGTGAAATTTACATTGTTATGATTTGCTTCAGAAAACGGGCTCTGATTTGTGTAGTCTTCACTTGCATCTATAAGGGCACGTATTGGTTTCGTGAACAAATTCAAATTCGAGATTTTGTTCAATAGAAAATCTCAAAAAAGTGTGTCCCGCAAATCTGTTTGTCTGTATGTATGGTCAACTTCAGCCTAAACGGCTGGGCGGATTTTCTTCACTCTCTATATCTGGGGTCTGTGGACTCACAATTCGAAGCGAAATGTAAACTTTCAGTCTAACCCCAAAACTAATGACCGATTTTGTAAAAAAAATCGATTTTCTCAAAAACGGCTCCTACGATTTTGTTCAAATTTAATATGTATTTAAGTTACAGTACCGGGTTTGGTAATATTCTTATTAATTGTTTTTTTAAAATTTTGTTATCTCTCGGCTACGACTCAATTTGAGCAATATTTGACAAATACAAGATTATAGCACACCAAGTTTTGGAAAATTTTAAAAATATTTTTTTTTTTTTTAATTTATAACTGATTTTCTAGAAATATCTTTTTAACGATTTTGTTAAATTTTTAAATCTGAGTAATTTGCAGATAAACAACATATACATAGGTGCAAGTATATGCGACTCAGTCGTGCACTTTATTTTATTTCATTTCCTAGGTTATTTCTTGTATTAAAAAAAAAAAAAATAGCGAAGTTGCAGACTCCCCAGAGTACATTCATTTCTTTTCTGTGAAGGGCTGAAGCCCTTCGGTGACGAAAGTCTATAGGATGAAAGTCTATATATGGCACAAAACTACGTGTCTACAAATTTATAAGTGCCTATAGTATTCCTAATTCCACTGGTACTACATGTGATCATAATTTTGGTGTCGCACTTGTAGAATTGAATTTGGCTTCTTGTAATACCTAAATATCGGTTAAGCTAGAGATCTACTTTTCAAATTACTTTCTAGTCCACGCGCAATGTACTATTAAGTGAGAAATATAATCAACATTCGCCTGCATATGCACGCATATGCAAACCCACGAATACTCACAATCTTATCATTCAACACATAATAAGCCCAGCGTCGATTCTTTAAATGTTCGTTCGCTTTTGCAAACATGAGCGAACATAAGAGAGAACGGTCTCAGTCACTCATTGCATATGTAAATCTGACAGTTGTCATGTTTGTTATGAAAATTTGCAAAAAAAATTTCGGACTACGAATTTGTGCACATATTAATAGAAAGTGTTCGCAAAAATAGGTGCCTTTTCGATAAAAGAGATGCCTTTTATTTTAATAAAATGAAAAGAAACGGGCAGATTGATTTGACAGATAGGTAAGCAGACAAAAGTATTGTGGTCGTCGGTTGGAATTGACAGAACACAGGGATGCATTTCGTTCAGTTATGACATTAGCTTATGTTTCCAAATGAATAATATCATTTTGTGTGTACGATCATTATAACTGCCTTCATGAACAACATGTCCAAAGTCCTAAAAAATGCGAACTGTACAATGTCGAAAAAGACAGTCAAGCATGAAAGTGTTTCGTGTGCCGAGGGTTCCGAAGCAATTACAGTAAATGTATTACTAGATATTAAACAAGTAGCTAGTACATCTACATATGTATTATACAACTTTTTATTACAGTTATTATACTTTTTTATACTATGCGCACCATATGCATATTTTAAATTGTTTGCAGTTGTATATAGTCGTGTTTTACTTTCTAGTGCCTAAACGGCTGGGCCGGTCAAGATGGTGGAAGGTAGATGTCATTTTGTTTATCACTCGCATTTGTAAAAAATTGTATGTATATATCAAAATGAAAATAATTTTCCCTTAATTTTTGAAATGTGTCTTTTTCAAAATTGTCTACGTCTGACGGTTCAGATATTATGAGGCTTCTGTGATAGACAAACGGACGAGTAGACGGATGGACAGACAACTGACTTCCAACATAAATGTTCCGTTCACACGGATTTTCGCAATTACCTTAGAAACGGTTGGGCGTAGGACCACAGAATGACTACAAAATGACCACTAAATTTCCTCTAAGACAGAAAGTTCAGTGTTTCTTGATTTTCACTTTAATAGAGAGAAAATATCGTTTTGAAAAAAAAATGTGGCGTTTTAAAGCGCAATTTTTACATTGATTATGAAAAGCACTAAAAAAAAGCCAAAGCAACTCTCTTATAGGAAATTGTGTGCCCTTTATTTTTATATATTTTTTTCTAAAATCAACCGTCAGGAATATTGCAACAAAACTGGATTACGACATACTTAGATCAGCCATTTATTAAAGATGGTAGATGAACTTACCAGAAGCAGAATCAGTCCAAACTTTTAGTATGTTAAAGTTACCCAATTACAAAAATATATATTATTTAGTCGATGAATTCTGTCTTTTCTTTTGACAATAAAAGTAAAAGGCATCAAGGAAAGTAAAAGCGGCCATTTTGTTAATTTTATTTGCTCCATTAATAAGATATGTCGCCGAATCATGCTAATTTGCCTGATTTTGATTCAAACTTTTTTCTTCGATATCTCCAAACTGGGAGACAAGACAGCATGAATCGTCGTTTTCTTAATGTTTTGATGTGATTTTCTAATACCGCTCCAAAATTTAATGCGAAATACGCACATAGGTAGACAACGTATTTACGTATATCCTAAAGTTTCCTTTAGTTTACGCATGACTTTCTCATGGGAAAACACGCTAAGGAAAAGGAAACTAGGAACACGTTAAGTAAAAAAACAAAAAACCCTACGCTTTACGTAATCAATGCGTTGACTGTATTTTTCGAGGTCGTCAGAAAACAGGTGGAAATCTTGACGGTCCCTTCTGGAAGAGTCCCTTTAACGAGAAGTTGCCCACTGTGGCATTCTGCCCCAGTTGAGGAGATTGGAGGGGATTTGTTTGTTGTATGGTTACACAATATAACTTGGTTTTACGAGTATATCCTATGCACGTGACAATAAATTAATATATTTATGAATGATTTTTTTTTTAAGGTGGGTAGTTAAAGTATTTCCGTAGGTCCATTTTTTGTTTTCCTATTCGAGTCGCGTCAATCTGGACGAATAGCTATGCAGCATATGGAGGATATGGAGGAACGAATTCGGAATGATTCTAATAGTTTCTACAAATTTGGTATGACTTTTGCATTGTTAGGGAGGTACTGATATGTAGGCTCTCATTCGATCTTTTGAATTAAACTGAAGTGATTTTATAGGAAATAAGTCGCGTACTGCATTATAAAGAATGTCCCATAATTCATGCAAGAAGTGATAGAAAACACAGGTTTTTAATTAAAAATTGTTGTATTGATTCATAAAGTATAGCATATCGGTTAAATGACCTCCACCGTTCAATGCTGGCACATACGCACTCTTTGTGGCTGAATTTCGTTGATATAGCGCTTAATTTGCTCCTTCAACTCATGGGCTTGTTACAGAAACCTTAGACTTCAAAAAATCGAAAAGAAAAAGTCCAGCGGAGTTAAATCGCATGATCTGGGTGCAAAATTCTGACCACCAAAACGGGAAATTACACGACTAGGAAATGACTCATGCAGTAATTGAATTGTTTCTCGGGCTGTATGGCATGTGACACCGTCTTGTTGAAACCACATGTCGCCCACATCCATATCTTGCAGTTTAGGCACAAAAAACTGGATTATCATGTCGCGATAGCGAACACCATTAAGTGTTATTGCCTGACCAGCCGCATTTTCAAAGAAGAATGATCCGATGATGCCTCCAGCGCAAAATCCGCACCAAACAGTGACACTTTGTGGATGCATTTGTTTCTCAACAATCACTCGTGGATTTTATGAACCCGAAATTCGACAATTTTGACGATTAATAAAGCCATCAAGATGATTTTGTTTGAAAAATCAGCATCCACTTGTTGTTGTTCGCTGTGCGTGTTCAGTAGGCTTCGGTTCTTGAGTCAATTGCACTTTGTATGCATGAAGATTCAAATCTTTCGTGAGAATACGCTGTAGATAACTTCTCGCAATGTCCAATTCTTAACCACTGTGAAGATTTGATGTTCCTGGACTTTCAACAGCTTCGATGTTTTATATTGAACGACTTGTTAAAGGACGGCCAGAGTATCTAAGATCACTAACTAATTCAGTCTCTTGAATTAATCTCTTCAAGTTGAATCACTATTCTGATCATATTATGTACGAAAATTACGAAAGCTGTAGCTGCCAAACCTTCATTATTTTTAAAATATTGCTCAACAATGAAAACGCGTTGTTCTTTCGTGTAGCACTCAATTTTTAATAACACTGAACTGTAAGCTGTCACGCTGTCTTTTTTTTTTTTTTCGTTGGCAACACTTTACCGCACAAATGATGCAAAATTCAAATCTTATGTGAATTTTGGGACACCGTTTAGTTAAGGAGATTCTAGAGAAATGTTTACCACTGGGTACATTTGTGATGAATAAACCTCTTATTCCTGGTCTTGTATATAGACACGACCTAAACAGCACCTTGACCTTCTTTTTTTACCAATTCATCTTAAATACTTTATGATAGCGAATGTTTAATTTTTTTTTTCTTTTCAGAAAGTCAAGAAATCTCAGCGAAAAAAAACGTCGCGATCAGTTTAATTTACTTGTGAATGATTTAAGCGGGTTAATATCGACAACGACTAGGAAAATGGATAAATCCACAGTCCTCAAGTCAACAATAGCATTTCTTAAGCACCACAATGGTAAGGAGTCAATATTATGTTATGAGTATAATTTCCATTTCCTTTCTTTACAGATGTAACTGATAGATCTAAAGTACATGAAATTCAGCAAGACTGGAAGCCAACGTTTCTCACCAACAACGAGTTCACCCATCTCATGCTAGAGGCTCTGGATGGATTCATAATTGTGTTCGCTAGCAATGGTTCCATTCATTATGCATCCGACAGTATTACATCCCTTTTAGGATATCTGCCCGTGAGTAAAAGATCCATAAAGTTTATCTTTCTCCTTCCTTCCCTCTGTCTCTCTCTTCCTGCCTCTATCTCTATCTTTAGAACTGTTTTTGCTTTTGTAAATTTAATTTAAAACGGTCAATGAATCAGAGCGATTAACTAAATTTCAGAGCGATCTATTGAATATGACAATCTTTGATTTAGCATATGAAATTGATCATAAGAATTTGTACAACATATTTCTGAATCCAGCGCCCGTGATCGATCCGTTGAAAATGGAAATATCGGCAGATAATCAGATAAGTCTTTTTGTTTATCTAAAACGTGGTGCACTGGACAAAGCAGACAATACAGCGTATGAGTTAGTTAAACTTGTCGGATATATTAGTGAGTTTTGAACGATATAACGAGATTCTTCGCAATGGTTAATAATATTTCTATTTTTTAGGAAACGATGATAATGTAGACAACACAATCAAAAATACTCAGTCACGGTCGTTTTCGACAGACAGCAGTGATAAGGGAGTTATATTCGTTGGAACGGGACGTGTGCACACGCCTCAGTTAATTCGAGAAATGTCTGTGATAGATCCCTCGAAGGATGAATTCACATCGAAGCATAGTATGGAATGGAAATTTCTATTTCTAGACCATCGAGCACCACCGATCATTGGGTATATGCCATTTGAAGTTCTGGGGACGTCCGGATATGATTACTATCATTTTGATGATCTCGAAAATATTACCGCTTGCCACGAGGAATGTAAGTCAATGTAATCTACTTTTAATAAAAAATTAAATCAGTTTCGAAGTAAAAAAAAAAAATTGAATTTTACTCTCGTCGAACTATATTTACGTCGATTCACTTCGCTTTTCGTTTCTGAATTAGGGATACTGCAGAAATAAAGTCCACATCTAGGTCGCACTTACTTGTACCTATGAAGTGGAATGCTTTGATCTTATTTTGGATAGGAAACTTAGCTCTCTATTCTTGCAAAAGCCTTAGACAATGCTGAAATGAATTTGCTTGTACATTTAGGGGGTTCTCATGACCATGTTTCATCTGCTACTCATGACACTTTGGCAACCCCTTTTACAACTTTTTCCGCATTTTTGCGAAATAATAACGATCGAAGAGAACTTGTCGTCGCTGAAGTGTGGTGTAATATTTACCCAGTTGCAATTAAGTCTTTGGAAAAAGTCTCTCCTAATCCAAAAACCTATCTAGATATTTGCTTGTCTCTTGACAAAATGATTATTTATGATTGGCATACGGTCATTCCAGGGGACCATAAGCCACTAGATAGATTTGGCCTTAGCTGGATCGAAAATGCTCTGACAGTTTGGTGCCAGCCTTATCGACCGAGCAAAAAGGCTCGGTCTCTTCTCAAATAATTTTGGCAGGAGTTACGGAGGCAAAAAGGAAAAGGAGACAGTTCTTCATCTTCTTTACACCTGCCCAGCTCCCTCCAGCAGACGAAAATTAATTTGGGAGCATTTTTCTTCGACAAACCGGGGACCGTACTAACTCGGAAACTACCAACACTGAAAACTATTGGCAGCGTATGGCTGAAACAGTTCTTCTTCAAACTATCTATCTATCTACGCACACCCGCATTAGTTTATATCTCGGCAGCTTAGTTATTTTAGGTACGTGTAGCAGCCTACCTAACGCAGAGTAGGTCATGTTTTGCGACCCCGGATGGTTTTGGGATTCCCCAGTGCGACCTTAGAGTCTGATGTCTGTATTTGCAAGCTTTATATCCTCCCAAGTAAAGCTTTCTTCTGACAGGGACAAGTACAGAGGAGTTACGACATTGTCTTCTCTTGCTCCTCATTCCTACATGTAATACAGAGATGACAAGCTGTTGTGCTACTCGTACTATGCGTTCTTCCTAGTGAGACCAGACTACTAGAGCGTTTCTAATCATGACATTTAATGCGATTACCCCACCTGCAGTGTGTCTCGTTTTTTTTCCAATTTGCACGCACCAAAGGGTATACCCTTATATTATAACAGGGCACGGGCATTTTTGTAGATAGACAGAGAGAGAAAAAGAAAGAAAGATTGGTGTAGTGGTTTGAAACTCAGGTGGTATTAAGTTTCTGTAAACTCCAAGGATAGCGTCCAGATAACTGGGGAGAATTTTTGTTTTGCTGTTGTTGTCGTTGCTTATGATTCACAGTATTTTGTCCGTCCTCCTGATATCACTCTACTGCCAATGTTATGCCTTCGAAGTAGAGTTAAATTAGCTTTCACAATTGATCGACTTTTTTATTTATTTCATGCGAAATAAATAGATGATTCTTGACATCAGTATTTGAACCGTGAACCCACAGCGTGACAAGCAATGATGTTACCACTACACCACGGCCACATTTCCTTAATTGAATGCAGCTGGAGTAAAGGCCCCGAGGCATAGAATCCGTTGATCCGTTGCTGCGGCGTTTTTAACTGACACATAGATAGAATAAAAGTGTTCTTATGGAAGGTGGTTCATATGTATGAACTTCGACGGATAAAGTAGGTTTGCTTTCTACTTTTTTTTGTCCGTTGATCCGTTGGCAGTCGGCAAATTGAGAGTAAGCACTTTCATTGGTGGAAGCATTTAGAGAGAAAAGAAACTGTCATCGCCGTTGACAATCGGTTGACATTTCAATCTGTCAACGAAGGTAAGCGCGGATTGTATGGGACTGTTCTTTCCGGCAATACGTGAACGTCACCGTCAACCTTCAACGGAACGACGTCGACGGATTCTATGGGTCGGGGTCTTAATTGCTCACATCTAGCGAGAGGCATGCGTGGTTTTCCTTTTTTCCAGTAAAATCTGCAACGTTGCACCATAGAGCGAAGTTTAATGTGGAAGATATCGATTCCAACGATTAATCGGTTCATTGTATACAATCATGCTTTCCCCCCTACCTCGATAGCTTAGTTAGATAATATCAGATAACTTTCCGAGAATCGATTTAAAGACATAGAATCAACCGAATCTTTCCTTACTGCACATTTTCACAACTTATCCTCTTCTATTTTTCAGTAATGCAGAAAGGAGAAGGCAAATCATGTTTCTACCGATTCCTTACCAAGGGTCAACAATGGATTTGGCTGCAAAGTGATTTCTACATATCATATCATCAATTGAGTTCCAAGCCTGACTATGTGGTTTGCACACACAAAGTAGTTAGCTATGCTGATGTGATACGGCATAATAAAACTAACAGTAACAACAACAATAGCAGCATCACCACACGCAATCCCAGTGCAACAGTAACGTTAAGAGATCTCGAATGTACGGCGACAGGTGCGGCCGGTGTTAGCGGTGGCAGTGGAAGTGCAACCGCTGCTAGCACAAGTGGAATAGAGAAGCAGTTGCCACCTACAACGACCGCGACTTCACCAGGAATAGACTCAAATATTGTTTGGCACACGAGGGCTACAAAATGCCCCAACTACGGAAACATATCGTCTGCGGGCATTTCACCGAACGTTAAGAGAAAACGCTTTATGCATATCCGAGGCAATGAGTCAGACTCTACGTCGATTTCGGCCGATTCGGCTACAAGTCGACATTCTCTGTTAACGCATCTCAGCACGGTGAGAGTAAAATTGATGCGCATCCAAGTGTATTAAACTTAATTGAGTAATTCTCATTTTCAGCAAGCAAGAGTGCGGCATAGCTTATCATCGCATCTACAACAGCAGCAACAACAGTCCACGTCCCTAGCCGCACAGCAACAGCACTCGCATCACCAACAGCAACAACAAATGCAATCTCAATCCCATAAAATGCTTCCAATAATGTCGCAACAAGCGATAGGCCCGCAGTTAGTTTCAAGCCCGAACACTCAATTCCCACAGCCGTCCTATCCAATTCGGAATACCCAACTGATGGGGCACACTTTTCTCGAGCCGCAACAGTATCTAGCAGCAATACCAGTGCAACCAGTGATAGCACCGTTTCAAGTGACACCAGTACTGTCACCTATGACTGTAGGTGCTATATGTCTCCCAAAATTTTAGAATATACTTAACACTTTTTCTTTTAGAATGCTTCTGATATCCTTCCGGGTACCGTTGTAATGACCCCCACCCAAACGCAGATCCAAGACCAGCTGCAACGAAAGCATGATGAGCTGCAGAAGCTGATAATGCAGCAACAAGACGAGTTGCGACGAGTCTCTGAACAACTTCTAATGGCCCGCTATACTCTACTGCCATCGGTGGTTCCAGTGTCTTATAGCAACAGTCCCAGCACCACTAGACACTTCAATTTCGGTGGTAATTCAATAGACCAGCAATCGCAGCAGCAATTTGTGAACTATAACTTTGGCATGAATCCCAGCGATCAACTGCAAAACAGCCATCACGAACCACAACTACAGCAGCAACAAACTCAATCTCTACAGCAGCAAATGCTTACGAGAAACGTACCTGTACCTGACCTCGATCAATTTGGCCACGAGGAAATCGATGCATTCCTCAACGCCGAAGCGTTACAGCCAACTCTCGTTCCGCCACTGTCTGCAATAAACCCGCAACAACAACAACAACATCTCCAACAACAACAGTCGGCAATGTCCTTGAATCAGCACAACCTTGGTGCACAACAAGATGACAGTCTATTGTCCTACATGCAAATGCAAACAGAGCCAACATCGAATCTGCACTTTCCGATGGGCATTAGTGACGATGGCTCTGAGAGCCGTAGCGAGGACACGGGAACACAGAATCGCTTCAACCCCTATCAGGCCAATCAAATGCCAAATGATTTGGAGATCCTGCCGTATCAGATGTCACAGGAGCAATCACAGATTCTCTTCAATTCACCTCACACGCCCGGTACCAGTCAATAGGGGTGGCAGTAGCCGGATTGCGGTTACCACGTAATCCGATAGTCAATCGTCTGTAGGTCTAATTTAATTATAAATATTGTTAATAAACAAATTAGGATTGTAAATAAGATATTATTATTATTATTATTATTTGGAAGTGTGTGTAGAGTATGTGAACTTAAGAGTTGTAAGAGTTGATTATTGTAATTATAATTGTACACATCTAGGAATAATTTTTATATCGAGATAAAAAAGAAAACAAATAAGGATAAGAATAAAACCTTGTCAAACAATCGCTAAAGACAAAATAAAAGTAAAGAAATTTTGACGGGTTGTTTTTTTTTAAGTAAAATAGAAATCAAACGGGTAGAATAAAAATCAAGAGCCATGACAGCTGAAACATCTAATAGCTTTGTCATCCAGTCCAGACCTATTCCACCAATGGTCAGAGGATTGGCACAGAGGGTAAGTTTTCCAACAATTCAATAGATTAAAATGAAATCTATTTAAAAAGTCGACTTTTTAAAAGTAAAAAAGTAAAAGTTTATTTGGAGAAAACTCCCCAAAATGTGGGCGTTGATAAAAAAACATTATTTGGGAACATGATTCATATTTTGTGTGTAGTTAGTTTAGTTTAGTTTAGTTTTAATGACTTTTAAATTCTTCATATAAGTAATCATTACAAATAAGTTCTATCAGCGTTATTCGTAATCAGTCATGATGACTGTTCATTAACGTTGATCCTAGTTTAATTAACGATGAATACAAAATTCACTATTCATTCGTTATTTAAAAGTTAAAAGTTTAATTACTAATTAACCAATCAGTTAATTAGTAATTAAATAATTAAACTTAAAATAACGAAATCTAATGAATATTGTTGTAAGTCTATTTTAATTTAGTCTAAGGCAGTCTACCAGATTTGCAATTATACGTATTATGTACTATATAAAATATGACTATTTAAACAATAGATAATATTACAAAAATTAACACATCCCCCTCAATAACATAATGTACGTTTTTTGTAACAAAGTTCCTTCACACCATAATTATTCCATACGTTCCAGCCTTGGGATATGCCCACTTTTCGTTTCGAGAATATCTACCCTCGCCACATCTTGGACTTATTCAGATTGACGAACAAGTTCCAGGTTTTGTAATACTTTTCAAGGCTGTTAAGCAAGGGTTATTCATTTTGAGGTTAGGATTTTACATCCCTGCAATACGGCATCTGTTAAATCCATCTGTCATCCATAGTGACGGGTAATTAGTTCTTGCCTTGACTATAGCTCAACGCAATAAAAAATTTTCATCTTACTACAAAAATAACAGTTCTGTAATATCTGTATAATATCGTGATTTAGGGACAGATTATGTCATCATAATCATCCAACGCTGTGAGTGCGTCGGTGGCCGAAAACCCGTACATAATTGTCAATTCTACGACGCGCTCAGCTCAATGTCAAATGTCAAATGATAACCAACTTTGTTTGGCCTGAGATTGAAGACACTGATGTGAGCGCCATGTTGTTCCAACAGGACGGGGCTACTTGGCTCTATCCCGCAAAAAGTTCCCCGAAAGTTTAATTTCGAGATTTGGCGACATAAATTGGCCACAAAGATCGTGTGATCTGACCCCATAAGATTTCTTTTTGGTGGGGCTATGCTAAAGACCGTATCTATGCAGACAATCTCCAAACTTTGGAGCACTTAAAAACTAACATCCGTGAAGTTTTGGCCGCAATACAACCAGAAATGTGCCGATATGTAATCCAAAATTACCTCACAAGAATCGAAGTTTGCAAAATCTCCCGGGGCAGCCATTTAACCGATGTTGTATTCCGTACATAATGGTATAGCCCAAAATTTAAACCAGTAAATAAATTTCACTGAAATGATTAATGCTTTTTATTTTATTTAAAATTAAAATCCTAAAGCACAAAATGAATAATCCTTTAATACGTCTGAAAACATTAGCAAGCCGTAAACGTGCTGAGAGACTTAGCGATATTAAAAGGGATATGATTTTTTCGTCGTTCACTTTTCTGTAATTTTCTTCCAGAGGAATTTAGCCTCAGGAAAAAATAAAAGCTGTCAAATTAAAATTAAAATCAAAAGAAACAAATTTGTGGAATAAATTTTGAATTAAAAAAGCTTAATAAACTTGATTTAATACGATTTGTGCAATATGCTATTAATTTGTTTGTATAATAACGTTGAGTTCTAAAAGTCATCAAAATATTGTGTGTCAATTAATTATTTTTTACAAGCCTAGTAGTTCTGTCATTATAGACAAAAAACAGCAAAATTAGGGCCAAGCTGAATTTTGGTATATTTTCTTTAATTAAGTCAATGTTAACATAAGTTCTATAACTGTTAAAATGTATTAGAAACTAGTTTCCCCAAATATCTTCGTAAGTATTGATCCCAGAACAAAAATGTTTATGGCAAAATTGAGGATGAGGCATTACTTACAGAAAAAATCTTATAAAAATTTCCCTACCGGCAATTGCTTTCATTGTGTTATTTCAATCAATCATTTAACACTTACTAAATTGACATACGAATTACACCTCGAAGAGACAAACGGTTTTCGACTACTTCTAGAGCAAACTGAGTCAGTTAGAGAAAAGTATAAAACGATAAGAACTCTAATATGGAGGAAAAAAATACGATCCAAGTAAAAAAAAAATATTTATTAACGCACTTAAATATTTATGAAAAACTGCAAGTCTTGGACATTACAAACAAAATCTGAAACCATAAAAAATACAAAATGGGAAGTCCAAACTTTTAGAGGAGTTAGATTTGAATATGTTGAATTGTTTGGATTTCCACCTACTTGTGTAGCAAGTTAGAGACATTATAGAAAAAATCTGGAACCAAAAACGTTCAAGATGGCGATGGTGGTCTAAACTCTTAAAAAATATATATATACATACATACATATGTTAATCAATTTATATCTTTAGGGCTACTACTACAAGTAGTAAACTCAAGTGATTTTCATTTTCTCTTAGAAAGATTTAAGGACATTACATAAAAAATCCATTAAAAATTCAAGATGGCACAAATTTTCATCTACTTTTGATGCAAGTTAAGGTCGTTATAAAAGAAGTCTAAAACCATACAAATTCAAGATGACAGCCACAATATATCAGTCCAAACATTTAACAATAAATTGCATGTAAACCAATTTATATATCTAAGACAAACAGGAAGTCGTAAAGACAAACAGTTTCCACCGTCTAATAGAACAAGTGAAAGAATCGCCGCAAAAATCGGAAAAAAAAGCCAAGATGACAGTTATCATACTACGACATAGCGGTCATTTAAAAAAAAAAAATTTAGCCAATTTAAATATTTGCGAAAAATAATGAAACTACAAGTCGCAAAACCAATTTATATATCTAAGACAAACAGGAAGTCATAAAGACAAGCAGTTTCCACCGTCTAATAGGAGAAGTTAAAGAATCGCCGCAAAAATCGGAAAAATCCAAGATGACAGTTATCATACTACGACGTGTCGGTCATTTGAAAATTTTTTTTAGTCAATTTAAATATTTGGGAAAAATAATGAAACTACAAGTCGCAAAGACAAGTAATTGCAAGTGGAACAATAAAGACCATGAAAGTTCCTGATGTCCAAATATTTCAAAAATATTTATTAACTGATTTAAATATTTAATACAAATTACGTGTCGTAGAGACATGAGAACGTCTCTGAAAGAGTCTGAAACTGTAAAAAATCTAAGATGGTGAATACAATTTGTCGGTCTAAACTTTTCGAGAAAGTTATTAAAACGTCGCCACAAACTAAAAGTTGTAGACACAATCCGCTTTCACATGCTTGTAGAATAAGTTGAAGACATTACAGGAGAGATCTAAGACTATGAGAAATTGAAGACGACGTGCATCATATGAAGGCCAATATCAAAGACATAGGAGGTATTCACCAGTTTTTGTGGTAATATGAACATTAGAGGAAAAATCTGAAACTATGAAAAATACAAGTTGCGGATACAATATGGCGATCCAAACCATTCGAGAAAGTTATTTATTAACCGTTTTATATATAACTACGATACGTGTACACTTTCATCTAGAAAACAAATGATGAGGATAGTATAGTATAATGGATATATTTTCGACGGAATTATTTAAAAACCCATTCAAACTTACAGATCGTAAAGACAATTCGTATATCTATACAGATAGAATCTGTTAAGAAAAATAAATACTCGTATACCGGCCTAATATTGCGAGAAATATGTATTATTTGCTGAAATTTTGTAAACAAAATTGTGCAAATCGTTATATAAAGTCAAGATGATGAATTCATCCAAGGTGGATATGGTCAGGGTGTGCCCGGAACAAATCCTTAAAAGCCCCCTAAAATACCTAAAAATATTGGCTATCACTCATTTGAATAGCAACTAAAAGCTCTAACAACCGTTGCCGTGGTGGGCGTGGTGTAGTGGTAACATTATCGCTTGTCACGCTGTTGATTCACGGTTCGAATCCTGATGTCAAGAATCATCTATTGATTTCGCATGAAATAAATAAAAAAGTCGATCATTTGCGAAAGCTAAGACAACTCTACTGTGAAGGCATAACACTGGCAGTAGGGTGGTCATATGGCCAAAATGCAACTCGATCGTGATGATGACATCAGGAGGACGGAAAGAAATACAGTGGATCATAAGCAACGACAATAATAGCGAAAACAAACAAAATACTCCCCAGTTATCTGGACAGCCACCCTTGGAGTTTACAGAAACTTAATACCACCTGAGTTTCAAACCACTTCCTTTCCACAAAAACGCACGTGTTCTAAAAATTAGTATAAGGGTATTCATATCCCCTTTAACACGTGCAAATTATAAAAAAAAAGACGTGTTTTAATTCCAAGACCCTCTTGAGACATAACTAGGGAGAAATATATATTATAACTAGGGAACTTTCTTCTGATTGGTGAATTAGCACACGTGTCTACTTAATAATTTCCCTTTCGAGCTAGAGTACAAAATCCTAACATAAAGGCATATAGTATCTATTTGGTATTTAATTTTTTTTTTTTAAGTGAGACTTAATAAAAGATAGGAATACTTTGCATAGCGAGGACAGCAACTACCAGTCAGTTTATGATCAAAGGGAGGAAAAAAAAAAAAGAACAAAATCAGATAGGCGGTCGAAAAACAATGGGGAAAAATCTAGTTAGGAATACCTAACTAGGGCCTAGAAATCCGAACGCCCCCATTTTTTGTTGGTGGCTTGTTTACCTTTCTCGTTATAAGTAAAATGTCAAAAGTCTCCAGAGTTACCATGCTGGCAAAAGTTTTTGTTACAAGTAAAAGACATTATATACATATGTTTTACAAAAATGTATATCTCCTTATTTATTACTCCCATTAAAAAAGTGTTTATGATAGAATTGAAGATGATGAAATTCTCTGCAACAAAGTTAGAAATAGGTAGGTATGTCCCTAATTTTTCCGAAGTGAAATCCTAAAATGACTGAACTATACCTACATATATGTACATACATAGCTCAACAAACCTTTTTTGAATTTTGGCATTTGGCTTGCTAGCTTGACCTTCCGTCCAGATGGCTGTTACTGAAAGTTATCAATATTTAACAAAGATCTGGTAAGATATGGGGAGCAAATTTAAAAAAAATTCCAAAACCTCCATGAATTTTTATGAAATTAGTTAGTTTGTCTTGGTGTGAATATAGTCCCACCTGAAAATCATCATAATTGGACTGAGTGGAGTAAGATATGTGCGATGAGGTTTCGAAAATTGTAATGGTATGTCCCGTATGAAATCATTAAAAGTGAACGAAATGGGGATAAGTTAAAATACGTAGTTTCAAAAATCTTTATTAAATGTCTAATTCGAGAAATGCTGAACAGATTTTTATAAAATTTGGTTTCTTAATTTGCTCTAATATGATCAATAAATGATCAATATAGAGATGGTATGAACGCTTGTTACGATTCCTATTAATCTAAATCAGCACTTAGCATGCGCGGGAGGAGTGACAAGCTTAGTTTGTTTGTATCCATACGCATCATTAAAATTTATATGGAATAACACTAGGAGACGAGAACTTATTCACCAACAAGATTGCCTTGAATACTACGTTAGCCCCTTTTTACACTACGTTCAAATCATAACAGCTTTGCACTCTGAGATTTCAAGCGTCCATAAATAAGATTTCTGGCCGATTTACATATCTATGTTACACTGAAAGCTTCTAAACCGTATCACACATAAACCCCTAAGACTATTCGCTTTAGTTAAGGTGACCATAGGTACTCCTCTCGGTAATACACCATCGCGTACTTACTGTACTCCTATCAAACGATATAGCTAATCATATTTCAATGGACCACGAGTTTATCTCTCGAAGTCTGCATATGTAAAATACAACAAGTAGCAAATGTTGTCCAACACTTTAGTCCCCAAAATAATTGACCCCATTTTTTGTTGGACTATATGATACTCGTACATGTTTAAGAGTAAAAGTATCTTAAAATTCTGTCGACCTTCGTGATATTCAGCGTGCCGGTTCTCAGTAGCTCCAGGTCGGTATTGAATGTTAGAATACAGATCTTCTGCTTCATAGTTCGAATCCAAAATGCGCTATACTAATTTGCACTCCGTATTTTTCAATTGCTGTCTAGAACACTTTTAAAAGACTTGAACTTAAGTAGATTTTGCGGAAGTTTATTCAACGAGTTAATTGATTCGAGTCCAACAATAAATAAAGTGTACGACTGTATACATAATATACACAAAACTTTTTTTTATCCGAAACTTGGTTCTTGCATACAGATGTATATGAAGCATTGGTTACCAAAATCACTCGAGTTATCTATATACCTATACATATATAAAACTCAATGTACCTATGTTTGTATGCATGCTATGGACTCTGAAACCAATGAACCGATTGAGCTCAAATTTCCAGGCAATCTTCGGTATTGGCCGGAGAGTGTTTCTGTGAAGTTTGCTCACAACTGCGCAGCATCGCACGCCGTGTACCCGCTAGTATCTGATAAATAGGCAATTTTCGAAAATATGGAATTGAGCATAGTACCGATATACGAATTTTTACAGATACTCGTACCTGGCATCTCGTGACATATTACATACATATATGATAAAAAGGATTACATGACTCTTCTGATTTAAATTCTATTGAGATTCGTTGGACTTTGTAAGTCCTCGCTCCATAGCAAAAATGCTCACAAAAACAATATTTTAAACTTCAAGAATGTCACAGTTGTCGTTCCAAACCGTCTTTAAGAAATCGTTATATGAAAAGCAAACCACATTTCTTATTGAAGTGCATCAAGAATATAGTGTCAATCACGTATCACACTTTATATAATGCCAAACTTTCAAAAAGAGCAAGGCACAGTCGGTTTCAACTGGGTGACAATCCTATATTTGTAGGTCCAGCAAAATGTTAAAATGACAATGACGGCACTAAGTTAAAACTATGGAAATTTCGTGTCGAGTCGAGAGAGTCGATGACTTGTACTCGTATAATACACCCTTCCCATTTACAAATAGTGTATGTAGTCCTTTGATGTTTCCAAAATCTAGTCAAATTATTTTAGTACATTATGAAAAACTTGAATTTGTATAAAGCGTATCAACTGTAAGTATATTAAGTTAAGGCTACCTTTTAATCGATCGTATTATACGATAATGCGTATCTACCACATATAGTATATTAAATTAAGGCAACATTTTAATCGATCTGCGATAAAAGGTTTTTTGACCAGCAAAATTAAATTTTTTGATTAATAATTTATAATTTTCATTATCAGAAAATGGAAAAAATAAATTCAGCAGCAAAAGTAAATGTTTATAAGGAAAAATAAAACCTGAACTAAAAAAACGTTTGTCTCAGCAAAAATTAATTATTTGGTCAGCAGAATATAATTTTCTGATGAACAACAAAACAAGATTTCTGATGAGCAGAAAAAGTAAAAGATCAACAAATATGTTAACATGTAAGATGTTGGTTTATATGATATTTGGGTTATCGTTTGTTAAGTACATAATGAGAAAGGAAAGAAAGAATGCTTCAAAGAAAATAAAACAAAAAGAAACATTTACTCAAAAAAAAACTTAAACAATTTCGAATCTCAGAAAATAGAATTAGCAGTCATTTACAGTTACTTGCTAATTTTGCTTCTTATTTTCTGTAGATCAAAAAATTACTTTCTACTGGACAAAAAAAAAACTTTTTGCTAATCGAAAAGTGATTTTCTTGCTGATGATTTATTTACCAGCTAGTTAATTAAAATTAAAAATTAGCTGATCACTAATAATAATAGCGTTAAATTAATATAGATAAGATTATAACTAGGATTAATGAAAAATTGTTATTATTTTCTAGAAATTTCGTACAATTCCCCCGATATTTGTTCATGTATAGTTATAATTTAATATTTATTATCTCTGTCAAACTGGTCTTAACTTACTGAACGAAAAATTTACTAAGAATTCAGTCAACTTAATAAATACCAAAATGCGGCATTTTTATTTTTTCCAATTTATCCTGTTGTTTGTATTTGCGCTAAAATCGTTTCCATTAAAGTGTATCTTGCGATATTTTGGACCAAAAATAAGTCAACTACCTCAAAAAAATGTCATTCTTGACCAATCACTGAACTGACTAATTAGTTAGTTCTGGCACAATTTTAAAGCTTATATTAAGTGTGTAGATTAGGATTACTAAGTTTATTAAGATTTTGTTCATCAGAAAACTAAGAATTTATACTTCTAGAGTAGTTTAGTAAACACTGTCTCTGATTTTTTTTTTTGTTAGCATACAGGGTGAGTAATTCAAATCAGGGCAATTCAATATCTCGGAAACGGTTAGAGAAATGACAAAAATAATTAAGAGCAATGTTGTAAACGGAAGGTGATATTGTTTCGTGTCCTAGAATGTCCTTGAAATTGGGGATGGGTTCTTTTGAGATATCTAATCTAAACTAGGTGTGAGCGCCTTGGCTCAGTGAGTGATCAGTAAGCGAGAGGTTCAAGATTCAAATCCAAGAAAACACAGAAATTAACAAAAATTTGTTTTCTAACGGTCCCACCTCTGGCGAACGACTGACAAACATCCGAGAGTAAAACTGTCATGAAAAGCTTCTCTCAATCAAAAAAATTGCCCTTCGGAATCGGCATAAACCTGTAAGTCCCAACCATTCGTTCATTTGTCGAAAGCGAGTCTACACTTTTTCAACATTAACTTCACGATAAATGCTAAAGAAAGTGCACTATTTAGTTTCTCACAATTCAAATACCTTTATTTCTTTTTTTTTATTATCTGCGCGCCCAAGGGGATATGAATACCCTTAAACTGTTACAGGACACAGGCGTTAGAAAAAGGGGGAAGAGGAACAGAGGAGGAGCCTGTGTACGTTGGCTTTGAATATTTGAAGGTTGTAGTGATGGGGAAATACAGAGCTTGGAATCCCTATATTTGACAGTACGACCGAAATTGGGCTTAAGGGTGAACTGATGTGCATTCGAAGCATGACGCGTATTGCGGGTGAAATTTTGAAGGGGATGAATGCAACTGACTATTTCGCTGCAACATTTTTTATTAAAAAAAAACTATAAAATAGGGAGAGACATGAGACATTTCTCCGATGTTCAAGTGAATGTATGGAATTCACAATGTATGTGCAAAAAGAAGGGTTTCCGCAATAGGAAATCATGTTTTACATGGGAATACTTTTTGCCACCGTTCTCGCTTCACATTGCTAAGTCAAGTAGCAGGTATCGTGACTTGAGAATCATACGTTACGTTCAAAATCCCAGATCTATTGTATGGTACCGATTAGTGGATGATAAGCAGGAAAACAGAGCTAATATTAAAACCGACCAATAGGAAAATTTGTTACGTATGAGGAGGGCGAATGGAAGAAAAGATATGTACAACATAGACTGCATTAGCTGCTGTACTACAAACAGCTTAGAACCGACCAAATACTACAATGGTTCGGAGATTTAAAGCAAATGGCCTATTCTTGAAAGCAAATATTGCAAAGCAAGAGTTTCAAAAACCAGTTTAAGAGTGAATTATAGTTTCCAAAACCTGGCGTATGCGTTCCTAATTAATTCGTTGTAGCTTATCTGGATTATCTTAACATATGCTAAAAGGTATGTGGTTTTCAGAACAGCATTTTGTTGCCAAGAAACAGTTGCCAAGAAACTTGCGAACAGAAACCCATATACGAGTATTTGAAAGGAAAAATCAATTTGTGGTATTACCATCCCATTCGTGCTATGCGACACGCGAATGGTAGTGACCTAAAGTTTTAAGACGTTTCCGAAGAGGAATTTTAACTTGCGCCTACAAGGGCAAATTTTGGTTTCGGGAAAATTTTCAATCTCGAGATTTTGATCAATCTTGACATTACTATAATAGAGAAACTCCAAAAAATGGGTTTTGTCAATTATATCTGTCTGTCTGCATGTTTGTATGTATAGTCGACTGGGAGCTTATGCTCTTGACTTTGGCCTCCATTGGGCCCGTTGTGTTCCTCTCGTCTGTCGAGCTGTGGGAAAAGTATTGCAATATGGGAATTATGTGTTGAGAGAGGATGTAGGTATTGGGATCATGGGGAGTATCAAAATGGAGACTATGTCATATAGTGATCGGGTAATCGTCTTGTTCGTCTAGCGAACTCCACTTTATCGCTGATTCCTTTCTTACTGAAGTGTGTTAGATCCGGTATCCTTGGGGATCCTAGTATCTTCAGTCTTAACCTCGCTGTTGCAGGGCAGAGGCAGAGGAAGTGTTCTATATCTTCCTCCACCTCCTCACAGTTGGCACAGATTGTTGTATCAGCTATCCCGAGTCTGAACGAATGTTTATTGAGCTTGATGTGCTCTGTTAAAAGTCCCACCATCACTCTTAACTGTGTTCTGCTTGAGTTGAAAGATCTTTTTGTTGTTTTGTTTCTCGGTTCTGTTACCATGGATCTGGCCCCTTTACAAGTGTCTAAATAGAGGGATCTCTATAGTCTTGACAGGATTCAGTTCTGCGTTACTCACTCATTTCTTTGCTGGTTCATCTGCCTTTACGTTACCCGGTACCTATGTATGTAAGGCGGACTCTATTGTGCCTGGCAAGTAAGTTCAATTTAATTTTGCACTTATTAGTCGTGATTTTGACATAGGGTTTGTGATCGCGCTAATTGCTGCTTTGCTGTCCGAGCAGATGTCGATTTGCCTCTATTCGCTGGTGTCTTCTGCGAGTATTTCAGTTGCTTTCATAATTGCAAAGACTTCTGCTTGAAACACCGTTACTAATGGTTCTAGATGCCAGCCCCTGATTTCCCTGATATGTTAGAGCCATCTGTATATACCGATTGGATTTTCTTGTCGTCATTTCATTCGTTCAAGATTCTCTTGTGGGGAAAGTTGTTTCAAAGTTGTTGGTGAAAGTATAAGATTTTTCAACAAAATCACTGGGACAATCGATAAGTGGTGTCATTTCTCTTATCATTTTGGTGATTTTTTGATGTCCCGTGTTAACGCCGTCGTAGTGCAGTTTGTGAATCGGTATTCCGTAATTTAATAAACTCGAAAAACTTATAATAAAATTCTGGACGACAAAAAATGACTCCCTGTTAAAAGCTTGCAGTACTTCACGACGACGAATAGAACGACAAACGTCGTATTATGAAACACGACAACGGGCTTCTGGATGAACAACTTGAAACAAATCAAGAAAGTTGAAAAAGAGTTGGAGTTTGCTATATATTTCGAATTAATCGGTACAACTCATATTCATGAATAATTGCAAAACTTCAGTTAGTCGACGACGTACATTCAAATACTTGGAAAAAAAAGTCCAACTTTCGCCATCATCTGGATATTCAGAAACGTGGAAGAATGAAAAAGCGTATATAACATACTCGTACACGGCACCATCAGAAAAGAAAAAAAAGATAAGACTAATTTTTTTATTTCGTATATTTTATTTCGTATAACTAGTTATTGATTTTTCTTACATTACTTTTGCAGTAAATCATACACATCTCATAATAGTATTCTGTAGTCTGTACAAAATTAAATGATTTTTATTATTTTTTTGACGACAAAAAAGGTTGGAAAGGATAGCACTCGAATCCTTATCTAGGCTAAAATACGTAGACTTCTTTAGCTACGATTGCTTTAAAATTTAGTAAATCTATGTACTCTTAATCTATGTAAAGACATGCATTCTATCCTAGTGCAACTACACTTAAATGTTCCATATTCTTTTCCATGTGGAAGAAGCCATAACAAATTACAATATATATAATAAATTTTTAAAAACTTAAATTTATAAACAGTTTCTTTTTTTTTTTCTTTTTTTTTTTTTGTTACACAAAAGCATGCCAATGTGATGGAACGTCCAATCAGCTGTACAATTAAAGTTGACAAAACCCAACCTGCGGACAATTCTCGAGTATATTCATCAAAGCGAAGTTTTTATTTATCTACTAGTAAAGAATATATAGTTCTCCCAGATCTCACGAGTAACAGAAACAAGAAATAAAAGTAGATTTAAATGAAAACTTAATAAAAAAAAATATTACTAGCACATAATCAATTTTTTTTTTTTGTTAGATTTCTGTTTTTCTAGCGCAGCAAATATTTACAATAAAAATAAATTGGTATATTTTGTATATGTATGTATATGGATGCATGGAGGGGAAGAGGGGGTAAAGAACTTAAACCTAACAGCGCTCGATGGCAACTTGTTTAAATTCAGGTTTAAGCTGCACAATGTATATAAATTTCTTTTCAAATAATCAAATAATGAAACAAAATAAAAACTAAAAACAATAAATAAAAAGGAGACTCATGATGAGACAACCAACGAGCGATTTATCGCTCAGATGAGAAGTGTTCACTCGGGTCGTTATCGACATGTCTTCGCTGTTGTTATCCTTCAAGGGTGGCACCCTGATTTACACAATGTTTTATGACCAATTGGGCCGTTTCCTTGATTTTGTCATACGGATTGGGATGCAATATCAGATCAGTCAAAATTTGTAGACCATTCTCTTGCTCAACAAGTCGACAATACTTTTGAGGATAAACCTAGAATGAGAAGCAAGAATAAGCATTTGTGTGACTAGACTAAAACTAAATAATGAAACAAAAGAGGATAGAGAACGAGATGTCGATCCAGAGCTGGGTCCCTCTTCCTTTCATTTTATGTACTTGTTTTTTGTGTAGGAGCTGGAGAAACCTAAATTTTGTTTTTGATATCCCACGGGTGGCAGTTAGGTTGTAGATTAGATTACATTATATTCTTAAATTCTTTTTAGGTCCAACTGTTCGTGGTTCAATGAAGGGGAGATACAGGTAAGCTATGTTCCAATTCGGTTCATTTGTCGCCAATGAGCACAATATCGTCTGCGTAAAATATGTTGCTTAGTGCTGGTGGTTGTATATCTCCTGTTATGAAGTTCATTACCAAATTGAATGGTATACTAATCCTTTTGCCGGAAGTTATGTCTATATACCTGATGTACTATTGGTTTCTGAGCTTGATATATTCTTTGGAAATGCCGTGTTTCCTGAGCAATTGCTACTGATTGACAATACACAATTGGTATGTATACGGTCATCCAACAAGAGGTGTCATTTTAAATTTCGCGCCATTGTTGAACTGTCAACATTCAACTAGCATTGCGATATCTTTTAATAAGTAAAAACTAGGAGGTTATTAAATATGGATCAATACACACTCGCACAACGTGATGAAATAGTGAAAATTCACTACAAGAACGGTGCAAAAATGGCAGAAACCTTTCGTAAAGATCGCACTGCTTTTGGTCATTATCAAGTGCCTTCTCGCACAGCTATAGTAAATTTAATCGATAAATTTGAACGTCTCGGACAGGTTAGTGATGTGAAGACTCCAACTCGTGTTCGTCCGGCAAGGTCAGCTGAAAATAATGCCGCCGTAGCTGAGAGGGTGACTGAAAACCCCGGTGTGTCCATTTCGAGAAGATCACAGGAATCGCGCTTATCTGCAACCAATTTGCACCGCATTTTGCAGAACGATGTCATTGGGCCATATTTCTTCGAAAATTATGCTGGTCCAACCGTTTCAGTGAACAGACTGCGTTACCGAACGATGTTGACTGACTTTTTTTGTCTGAAATTGATGCTATGGACGTGAACGACATTTATTTTCAGTAGGACGGCACCACATGCCACACAGTTGGTGAAAAAATGGCTCTATTGCGTGACAAATTTCCTGAATGTGTGATTTCTCGAAATAGAGGCTTCAATTGGCCGCCAAGATTGTGCGATTTAACACTATTCGACTTTTTCCTTTGGGGCTATGTTAAAGATAAAGTCTACGTCAATGCTCCACCAACGATTCATGCATTAAAAGAAAATACCAGAGCTGTTACTCGCGAAATACAGCCGCAATTATGCGAAAACGTGATAAAAAATGTCATCAAAAGAATGACTATTTGTAGGCAGAGCCGAGGCGGACATTTTGAAGATATTGTATTCCATTACTAACCTCAGAGTTTGTACTTTAATATCACCACTTTTCATAAAAATGTTGCGTTTTTCTATTGATTTAAAATAACACCTTTTGTTGGATGACCCTATATATGCTCCTAGATTGCAGCCATTTCTTGAAAGCGGATTTGTAAAGTATAGTGACGGCTTCTTCAAGATGTTGATGAAATTCCGAAACGAGTTGTTCAGCTTGTTGACTGTTTAGCTTATATGTACGATCTGATCTTTAAGAGGCATACCTGCGCCTTTCGGGCTGTTGTTGCTATTTTATATTTCAGATTTTTATCTAAGAGTCGATGTGTGATGTAAGCGTTTCCCCCGCGATTTCTTTACAGTCTAGGAAATACTTCAAATTGTGCATGTTCTTGTTCCCAGTAAGTGAATCTTTTGTTCATTTAGATGACAGCCAATTAATTTGCATAGTTGCATGAAAAAACGATCAGAGTCCATTTCAGTCCATTTCTTCCCCACACATTTTATTTTATGAACAACAATCGTAAGACAGTCCCTGACTGTTACTTGAATCTAGAATCTTCTCACTACACCCTAGCCACCCGCAAAATAAAACTAAAACTTATTCGTACTTACGCATGTTAAATTGGCTAACGCCCAAACTGCCCAATGTTGACATTGTGGAGTATCGTAACAACGAACCAAACCCAAGATCGGTTCAAAACTGCGATAGTTTATATTTCTTTCACTGTTGATGTTCCACCGATCGATTGCTTTCACCATGCGCTGCAAGACATCATCACGTGTCGGCGATTGAATTGTCCAAGCTTCTAGACCATCAGAAGCTATATGCGCCAAAACACCAGCCGCATTGTAACTCACCTAAAAAAACAGACAATTCAATAATACAATTCCTAATATAGGAAACCATTGAATTCACCTCAATTCCATCACTATCCGAGTCTAGGAGTGTAGCGAAAACTTCAATAAATTCCGCCGTCATCAGTTTGGGTCTTAACCACTTGACTTCGGCCACATTACCCAGCAGACCCATCATATTTCTAAGCAGTTCCTCACGATCAGGGAACGTCTAAAATAGACACACACAGCTAGAATTTGCTTTTACATCTTGTTAGTGGGAAAAGCTAACATTTAAACATTTCAGGAAGTACTCCATACCCCGTCCGTCTAGAAATCTCTTACAATTAATAGCAGTCTCATCGGTTACATTCCACATAGTTGACCACGCCACTTCCATAACATCGTCAAACACTGAGCGTGTCAATCGATCTTTAATTAAACTTAACATAGTCTACAAAGGTGGAAGGGATAATTTTTCATAAAACTAAATCTGAATGTAGACTCTTTTATGAAATGCTCACACTAACAACACCCAAATCTCCCAGAAATAGTTTTTGTCTACCATCGACTTGGCATGCCAAGGTGTTTAGCAAATAAATAGCTATCCTCTGGACGAATCCTTCTTGCTCAGTTTTCGACACACCATGCAACAAGACTGTGATGAGACGTTCGTATTCAAAGAGCTAAAAGAAAAATTGTGGAGACTTCCATAAGAAACCGTCTGACATAATCCTCGGTTTCTATCATACCACATCGTTTGGCATGGAGAACTGGGTAAGAGTGAGATACCCATTGCGAAGCATTGTGTCGTCGGTTATATGCATCTCCATTCCATTTAGTAAAGTGCGAATGATGTGATTCTTTAGTGGCGTTCCAAACTTCGCTCGATCGCGTCCTTTTACAATGTAAAATAGAGTGGCACTGGAATAAGATTTGTATCAGTGTAAACTCGGTTATCGAAGGAGTACTGTGACCACCTACCTTCCAGATATTTGCATGTGTTTAAATTTCAAATGACGGTCCATAGCTGTGAGTACAACATCGAGAGCTGTGTGGATCTCTTTGCAACATTCGAAGCGGAAAATGTGATACAAATCATTGAGGACCTGCAATCAAACAAAAATGCATTTCACATAATTCCGACATTAAATGCTAAACAAACTAACCCTGGTGAGAACCGCCGGTCTATCGTAATAGTATAGAGCAGCTGTAAGAATTTGTTCCTCATTTGCATCCCCAGCAATCTACAAAGGTCCAACATCTATATATCTAACCACTTCCATATGAAATGATCTTACCTCTAAAGCAGGAATATCATGTCTCTTGCAGGCCCAATGCGCTGTATGATATAGCCCAAGATATTGAAGCGGCCGTTCTGTTCTTCCCGCTAGACCAGGAATATCCGATGACCGGCCTGATTTTGGATAAACACGTTCATTTTTTTCACAGGCACCTTTTTGCGCCACACCATTACCGGCTAAATTTGTCCCCGAAATGTCTAAGTGTGAGAGTTCAGGTAAATTCTCCACAAGCATCTCAAGAGTCTGCAATAAGGTATGACATCAATTTTATGTAAAGTATTCAAGCTCCAACTTTACCTGATCTGGAAGATCATATGTTCCATGACCATTACCCGAACCACTTATAGAGATATCCAGTGTTTGCAACTTTTTCATTCGACAAATCGCATGCAACTGATTCGCTATTGGCCAAACATTGAATAAAATTAACGTATGCAAGTTGGGTAGACTGCAGAGTGCCTCCAAACTAAAGTTGGCCAAAATGCACGATGTTAAATCTAAATAACCTAAGTCCTGTAGATGGGCAAACTGTAAACGATGATGCATAACGACACCGTTAAGAACTAGCCGCCGAAGATGCGGACAATTCAATTGGAAGTCTACGGGTTCTTTGTCATTCGGTTCGGCCTGTTGAAGTAGTTGTGCACTTAAGCCTAACTCCAGCGAGCGTAGACTTTCTCCGTATCTCGCTAAAAGGTGATGGGATTGGACTGTTATTCGGTCGCAGTACCATATTGACAAGGCATACAAATTGTGTCGCAGTAGAATCTCTAGACCTGAAAGAAGAAAAACAATAAAATCATTTAACGAAGCTTTTAAACTCAAAGCGCACCACGCTTTGCCATCATGCCGAGGCAATAAAACGTTAACCAACTGGTGTACTTCTAAATTATTGAACTGATATTAAATTTTATTGGGTAATATCGCTTCAGGACGCGTGGGAAGCGATATGAAATAAACATAGGAAATGTAATTCCTTGCGAATTAATTGGTATATCCAAATCAAACTTATTCGTCGTTATAAATGTGGAAATGCTCTATTATCATGATTCTCAATGTTTTACAAACATTCCTCTACATTTGCATTCATTGTTACTTTTGCTTGTACTGGAGTCATCTCTAAAGTAACTGTTTGTTGAAAAATAAAAGCGCCTTTGTCATTATTTCACATAACTTGTGTAAAAATTGTGCATATAGCGGAAATATAAGTGAGTAGTTCCTATCCTTCTTGCTGCACACCACGACAAATAAAAAAGCTCCAAGTTACGAACTTGTTACCGCGCAATTTTTAAAAGAACTACCGGACGTAGCCACATAAAACTTAAGCTTCTAATGAATGCCTGTTTTAAACTAAGACATGTACCTCATCACTGGAAGATCACTGAAGTAGTCGTAATACCGAAACAATCTAAGCCATTTATAGAAGTTACTTCCTATAGGCCAATATCGTTACTCCTGATATTATCAAACAATTTTGAAAAACTACTCCTTAAAAGTTCTAAACTTTTATTTATAATTATTATTGAAAGGCGACTCTTTCCGCGCCATCAATTTGGGTTTAGGAATTCGACAGTAGATCAAGTGCACCGTATTACCGACGTGATGGAGAAAGCACTCGAAATTAAACAGGTATGCTGGACACTGTCTAATAGGCAAGCATGCAACAAGACTTGGCGTCTTCTCTAACGATTTCTGCAGAAGCTGAGCTTCATCAAAAGCTCTAAATGGTTCAACGAGTAGGCTAGAGGCCGCACCTCAAACACATGTGGTATCACAATGGACCTATTGTTGGTCTAAGTGTGTTGGTTTCTTTTGCTGACAGCCACTTCAACCTAACCTAACCTAAACATGTATGCTCTGCATTATTCCTGGACGTAACGTAAGCCTTTGACAAGGTGTGGTATAAAGGAACCTTCCTAGACAATACTATGAGACACTGAAATCTTATTTAGCAGACAGATATTTTTTAGTACGCTACGGTGAAGAGTACTCAGAAATGAAGGAAATAACGGTAGGTGTCCAACAAGGTAGTGTTTTCTGCCTAACTCTGCATTTATTATACACAAGGGTAGTCACTTTTACAAATGACACCGCAATACTTGCAGTCGACAAATGCGCAGACAAAGCCACTGTTAATCTGCAAAATGAAGTCAATAAAGTACGAGTAGTAGATTGAACGAAAAGATGGCGTATTAAACTGAATGAGACAAAGTCTACCCACGTTAACTTTACAAACAACAGAATAAGCTCTCTGCCCGTTTTTATCAACAACCAAATAGTTCCTTACGATAACACAGCAGCGTACCTAGGAATGAGCTTAGATGCAAAATTAAAGTGGAAGGAATACGTTAAAGATAAAGCATACAAATTAAATATATAATGTATACAAAGCTATACTGGCTAATAGGACGTAATTCGGAGCTATCTATTCAGAACAAAATCATGCTATCGTCAACATCAACCCTGACATAGAATTCGTCCTATATTTACAAGTTCGCAGATTGCGAAGAACTAAGCCACATTAGCTTATGATTTAATACTTTTTTTCTAAAACGATTACATACGAGTACGTAAAAGAAATCAAAATCATTTGTCGATCTTCCTTAGATTGGTCATGGTCGAAGGTATTTTTAGTGCGGTTACAATCCCACACTACTATGCGTTAAGATCCTCTTAGTGTCTTTCGAGATTTACACCTTTAAAAATAACAAACGGAATCCTAAATGAGAAAAAGGTTTCCCCCAATGTTGGTGTACCTCAAGGTGCTGTTCTTGGACTGATCCTCTTCTTTGCTTATATTTTCAGCGTATCTCTTAAAATTGTAATTTAATTGGTTGGGTATACAACTAATTCCCTAGGTGGATAAAACAAAACAACAACAACCAATTTACATTTGCTCAGAGTCTGGTGTTGCTTAAACCAAGTCCTGCTGAACAAAAATCTAAGGATGTTGGTTTTTAGCTGTCCAGCCTTAATGTCATTAAGGGTCTTGATTGTCACCACATTGCCAGTCGCAAAGACAATAATTGCACTAAAGAGTATTGCTCTGAACTTTAGTATGTTATTGAATTCAAATACATATTGAGTTTTAATAGACTGTAGTATTAATTGAAAGGCCAAAAAATGTATGTAAAATGTATTTCAATTAACAAACTATATTATATAAAAAATTTCAACACAATCTACTTTCTACCACCAATTATGCATTGGTGCAAACAAGACTGGAATATGGAATATGGAACTTCTATTGTACGACCATAATAAGTTCTTGCTTAGATTCGTCAAGTTTCCGTTCACTTTTGCTCACTTACGAAAATAGCGAAACCATTCGCTTTTACGTTCGAAAACTTTACATTTGACTTTAACTCTGACAATCGCCTCTGACAATCGCTTCCGTTCACATACGCCTATTATGGGCAACTTGAGCAATTAACAGTACTGAAAAAAACTTAACGTAAAATTTTGACATTAACTTCCGATTGCTTTCGGCTATTATAGTTGAGCCTAGTTTTGAACACATCCATTCTATATTGACAGGTACCTACTCGTATTCAATAAGTGACATTTATGCTAAGTACACGAAAGTCGTTCGTAAATATGAGGTGGGGCGATATTGAAAACCGTGTTCTGGTAATTGGCCTTCAAAGTGTAATATGAAAAGAGGACGATATTTCCCAGACCTTGCGACCGCTTGGAATCACCCGGAATTTTGTGTATCGAACTGTTGAGGATAGTGGTGGAGTAACTGACCGTCAAAACTCCGAACGCCCTCGCACTGTCGATCAAAGCTGTTAAAGCCAAAATTAATGCAGAAACCACTGCGAAAGCAGACAAAATTTTCAAGGATATCGCAGAAATCCATGTCTTCATGAGTTCCTAAAGTATAAGGGAATGAAAGATCGAAAGCTCTACGCATCCGGTACTCGCAAAACGGTTGCAGAAAATTTTGTTCACGAATGAGAAAAAAAATTACTATTGAGGAATCGTTCGATAAGTAAAATGACAGAGTCCATGCCTGGTCATCCAAAGAAATATCCGAACACATTCCGCGAACATCTGTTATAGACCTTCATATTTCCGAGAAACGAGTAGAAACATCAGCAAAAATCTACCAAGCGAATGTTCTGGAAGACGTTGTGAAGGGATCTAACCAATAATTGTTTTCAAACAACCAGTGAGCTTTCCAACAATACTCCGCGTCAGCTCATACGTATAAAACAACACAATGGTGGATCGAAAACAATGTGCCGGACTTCATAGCAGCAGACGATTGGACGTCATGCAGTCCAGACCTCAATCATTTACATTATAAGCTGTGGTCTATTTTAGAGGCGATAGCTTGTTCTACTCGACACCCAAATATTAAGTTCTTGGAGAGTGCACTTATCCCCGCAGTAATCAATTTTCCAGTGGACGAGGTGCGTGCTGCGATCGATGAGTGACTAGAGCGACCTGCATAAATGCAAATGGCGGCCATTTCGAATAAATTTTTTAAATATTGTTTCCAAAATAATCAATTAAAGTTTTACAGAACAAAAAAAACTTGTTCGTTTTTATGTTATCATCAAAAATGCATGTACCAGTATTTATGACTATATATTTATAAAGTGCTTAAATTTTTTTCTTCGTGGGAAGTGGCAACGCAACATTCATTTTCGAACGAATGCTCTAATGTCACTCATCAGGCATATAGTAGTATATCCAGCAGTTAAAAGAACATACTAGACGTGTTCTCAACAATATTGCACCGTATATTTACACAGGGTTTTGTAAAATATAAATTTAAGTTATTAAAAGTGTGAAACTACGTATAAAATGTATAACAATAATAATATTTTGGCTCTAACAGACCAATGCAGAGCCTGGCGTACTTCTCGCAGCCACTCGTACTGTGCGCCTCACGAATGATTGGGACCTACAGTTTTATGCCATTTCCGAAGGGCGATTTGTTTTCGATTGAGAAAAGCTTTTTCATGACATTCGCGACAGGTGGGACCGTGAGAAAGCTTTTATTTTTTTATTTTTGTGTTTTTTGGATTCGAACTTTGAACCTATCGCTCAGTGATCGCGCAATTAACCACTGAGCCACGGCTCCCACTAGTGATGTATACAAGTGCATAAAAGTGTATGAAAGTGCAAATAACGTATGTATTTTCGTTGCTAAGTCTCCTGCTCCGATTTTATTATTTCCATGTTTTCTAATTTTTCTTTCATTTACGCACTCCCGATCAAGTAATTAGTTTCACCGAATTATTTTGGCTATTTCAGAGTTTTTTTTCTGCACCTTATTACATTTTCCTGATTTTTTTTTTCTGTAGTTTGGGAAACCAAATTCTGCTGGTTGTTCCATTATTTTGTTTCTCTCGCACTTGTAAAAAATGTTTTTTTGTCCAAGTAAATAGGTTCACTTTGAAAAGTGATGTAGAAAAATGTATTCTGTTTATTTTTTTTTTTTTAGTAATGGGTACAACCACCATTTTTTTATCTGGCAAGCAGTCATAAAGGCTGTTTAAATAATTTAACGACACTTCTTTCCATGCACTTTTAACTACATTCTCAAGGGTCTTATTTTTCAAATTGTCTCCCAGATTCGTAGACTTTGCGGGTTGGTTCGCACACACATTTTCAATTTATATTCAAGTCCGGTGACCATACCATACTCGTGGTAGCCACGAAATAGTTCAACATTTTGTTCGCTTATCCAGCTTTTGATGGCTCGCGCCATGTATATACAAATAATAATAAAAAAAAAGTACAGAAGATGAAATAAAATGAACAAAATTGTGAAATAATCAAAATAATTTGGGACCCTATTTCCTTTATCGAGAGCGTATATCAAAGTAATTTCTTTCCTTTTTCGTTGTTCCATCCTTTTTCATTTATTGATAATTTTATACACTCTTACACAGCAGTCAAATATGGCTCCTCTATAATAGTCAATAGTAATATAATAAGTCCCTGAAAATTAACACAAATTGTGTCGTCACCTTAAATTTAATTTTTTTTTTTGGCAAGAATCATCTCTCAAAAGAACGCACCACGCCACGTTTTGTTGTGGCAGCCATTTTATATAGACGCCTACTAGCTTTTTCGTTAAAATGGAAAAAAGCGAATTTCGAGTGCTCATTAAACACTATTTTTGCGAGAAAAAACTATCACGCAACCCAAACAAAAGCTTGACATATATTATGGGGACTCTTCACCATCGATTGGAACCATTCACCACTGGTTTACTCAATTTCGGTGCGGTCGTTCAAGCACAAGTGACGCCCAACGTTCTGGTCGCCCAATTGAGGTCACCACACCAGGAATGGTCGACAAAATCCATGGTTTGATAATGGACGATAGGCGAGTGAAAGTGCGCGAACTTGAATAGGCCGCAGGCTTATCACATGGCTCAGTGATTTCGATTTTACATAAATATTTGGACATGAAAAAGCTTTCCGCAAGATGGGTGTCGCGTTTGCTCAGAATCGACAACAAACGCATTCGTTTGACAACTTCAAAGGTGTGTTTGGCGATGTTCCAGAAAAAATCGCCTGAGTTTTTGAGCCGTTTCGTAACCGTGAATGAAACCTGGATTCAGCACAACACACCAGAAACCAAGGAACAGTCAAAACAATGGACTTCTCCTGGTGAATCGAAGCCGAAGAAGGCCAAGGCGGGTTTGACAGCAAACAAAGTCATGGCGACAGTTTTTTGGGATGCGCGCGGTGTTATTGACATCGATTACCTTGAAAAGGGTAAAACGATCACCGGCGCATATTACGCAGAGCTGCTGGAGTGCCAGCATATTTCCCAAATTTAGCCCCTGCGACTATTTTTTGTTTCCAAACATGAAGAAATGGCTCGGAGGTAAGAGATTTGGGTCGAATGAAGAGGTCATCGCTGAAACAAACGCTTATTTTGAGGGACTCGAGAAATCGTATTATATGGAGGGCATCAAAAAATTGGAGAAACGTCGGATGAAGTGTATAGTGCTAAAAAGAGACTATGTTGAAAAATAAAATGTTTTATACCGAAAAGTGTGTTCCTTATTTCATTTTTCAGGGACTTATGGACCCACCCTCGTAAGACCACGTTTTCAATAAACTGCAATTTGAAAAATGCACTTTGATTTCTAAAAAAACACAGATTTGTAAAAAGACTTACGAATGTCTACTTTCCAAATTTCAAAGAATGTTTCTTATTGTTTTTATTTTGTTTATTTTGCTTCCTATAAAATGTTTTTATCATTGATCCCTTTTTGTCTCTCTCGTCGTTTTTTCCCGTTTGTGAAGCGCATTGATCGGTTTTTTTTTTAAATCTTCATCACTTAGGACTAAGTTTTCCAATGATGGAGAGAGCGGAAAGGGTGTAGAGAACAATCAAAGATTAATTTTGAATCTTTGCTGATTATAAGTATCAGGAATATTAAGGAAGGCAACTTATTCCATATACTCCCGAAGGCAATGTTTAAGATATAAGGCACTAGGCTTTTTCATTACAATGGGACCGTGGTTGCTATTTTTTGTGATGCAAACCTGAATCTCGGGGTCAGTGTACCACCAGCCAAGTCATCATAATACGGCTCCAACTGGCTTAATTTAAGTCTGGTGGACAGATATGTATGTTTTGACTATCATCGTCTAGGTTGAATGTTAGTCGTCATCTTTTCCTTCTTTGTAGCATTGTTAGGTTATTCTCACATTTTGATAAAGCTTTTGAGTGACAATCGTCCTCTCCATAAATTTAATGAAAAATTGCCATGTTTTAACAATTTTATGCTCTTCCCTCTATCTGCAGCAACATTTTGTTTTGCATAGTAATTACATTTCCGATAAAAGCCCAGAACATCAGAGATGTCATTCCTGATCCCAGACTCGTACGTCTCCCAAATGGCAAAATCTCTGGACGTCTCTTGCCATTCAACGTCAACAGTATGTACTTCCTTGATATTACCGTGCTCCATACATACTCGGCGTGCAACAATGTGGCCAACGGACTTGTACATCCAAACAATAGGAGTGCACTCCTTACAGCGATCGCAATAGGCTTAGACTGGAGACGGTCAACTGAGAATTGTATACGGATGACGTTTCTATCCGCTACGAAGACAATTAGCCCAAATCGATTACCAGATACGTGTTTTTCTATCCTATTTGTCGGTTGATACAAACAAAGCCATATTTAACTTCATACCTAGGAAGTTTTACTCAAGTTTTATCAAAGGGTTCGAAGAGCAATCTTTGATGACGTCATATTTCACCTCTGGTAGGTATAAGCGCATATAGCTGACGTTGTCGAATTTAGCGCTAATGCGAATTGTCAACGGGCATTCGTCAACATCTAGAAGATACTCACTTATTCGACAATTCCACCACAAAATGAGTTAATTGTAATATTACTCATTTGGTTCATGAATTTAATGTCTATGAGAATTATGAGAGACACAACGCCGAAAATAATATCCTTTCAACGATGGTGTGCATAAATGGAAAGAGACTGCAAGTGGATAAAACTAAGAAGTAGCAGAAGTACAACATCAAGTCAACCTCGGACTGTGGTGTGGTGACAGTCTTAAGAAAACCGGCTGAGCCTACTAGTACTTACATGGCAATCTAGATGCAGAAATGAAAAGCTTTCCTTCAGATTGCAATTACGCTCTGAATAGAATATGCTTTGAGAAACAAAACATTATCTTGTGGCAGATAAGACAAAACTCACGAGTTATCAGAACTTAAATTCTATTAAAACAATTCGTGACTACTACCACTACAACCACAGGTGACACTGAAATGTCGCGCTCGTGTTATCACTGCAAACAGTTCCAAACAAATACTGGTGGGAGTATTGTGTGTGTATTGCGTTCTCTAGCAGACATTTTCTGTGCTAAATACTAGTTACAGCGCACATAATCAAAACAATGAATATGATGAGAAATTACGTAGCCACACATTGTGTGATCGTTATCGCCATGCGCACATGTAATTGCTTCTCAACTAACAATAACAAGTCAATACACTCTGATAACTCAGCACCAGTTTACTAAAAAATCTCGTCACCCGCCACGAGCTTAAAGAATATTTGATGATGATTAAGGGAACAAAATTAAAATATACAAAACAAAATGAATACCAAACGGAATTATTAGTCACCAACTACATGGTGATGGTGAAAGAAAGAACTATAGAACTCACCTTCGCCGGTTAGTGTACTATTTCGAAGATGTACTATCTTTATCGATGTCCTATTGGTGTCGCGGAACAAATTTACGACCTTATCATCCAGATGCCGTTGGAAACGCTGGTAACACTCCACAAAACGATCGCAGATATCGTTTGGCAACACAATACCATCGTTGAGAATACGATAGCCCAACTCATCTCGACAACTGATCACATCCAAATTACTAGACAGATACTGATAGGAGATATCCTTCAAAGTTAGTGGATCCTCGTCGAGGACCCCATTTGCCTTTAATCGCACTTTTCCACTCATGCTGCTGATCTCTGAACACTGTAGTCTCTTATTTTCGTTGTGGCTCTCTCGCTCGTTCTCGTTAAATCTCTCAATTGTTTGCTTGTTTTACAATAACAAATAAAAATCAGAAGAAAAAAAAATTATATAAAAAATATATATAACAATAGGGTCCTTTGCGTGGATTCAAGATGATTCTAAACTGATTCACACTCGTGTGTCGTGTCCTCTCTGTCTCTGGTGATTTTAATCGTCTCGCCGCCGCGCTAACAATGCACAACAACGTTTCTAAAAATAAAAAGTTTTTTAACCATTTTTGTTGCTTCACGTAAAGAATTACGTAGGATTCGATGCGAGTTGTGAAGAAGTCCAAACGGTGGGGAGGGTACGAAGCAAAGATTTTCTTTTCTATTGGTCTGCCCCAAGGGGAGTGCAAAGGAAATTTTCTCGACTCGAAATTTTCAGAATAACTTCATTTTGCGTGCAGGCACACTATTTGGAAACAATTCATTGCGTTTCCCTGCGGTAAAATTCGCATTTTCACTGCATTTGTACACCGCTGCTGTTCTGTGGCTGGTACTGGCACACAAGAGCTGGTGGATTTCGAGAAAATTTCTCGATCGTTGCTGCGCTGTGCTGCCTTGGAATCGCGTGTCAGGTATTGGTGGCGAATAACGTTTGCAAAATATTAACTGGAGTTCGTTTTTTCGATGTAATGCAAATTTAATTGGTTTTCAGATTTTATTTGGGAAATTTCTGAGAAAATTCCGAAGGAAAAAACACTTTTTCTTGTCGTTCCAAACACAAAAAACTGCGATTTGGACTTTTCTTTCACTTTTTTCTGACGTTTCGTTTTTCATCTGTCCTTCTGTAGAGAAAAAAAATAACAACAACAAAATCTTGATTACACCACAGCAGCAATTTTGTTTTGACGTTGCTTGTAGAGTTTTTCACCACGCCATATGAAGGGATTTTTTTTTCACATGAAAACTGTTCGTTTGTTGGAATTGTGATCAGCTGATTTGATATTAGCAAAATGGTGGGTGAAATGTTAATTGTTTCGTTGCGGATTTTTTCCGCTACAGTGGGGCGAAAAAATATGAGCTCAATGAGAAGCATGGATGACAGCAAAGTTTGAAAGTAACTAATGAAGAAGGCGGATTATTGAATATCAAGGCTCCTTGATTTGAGCATAAAGTTGTTCAAGTTCGATTTGCACTCAAGACGCTAGTTTGTGAAAAAAATGTACCCAAATAATGGAAAAAAATTCCAAAAGACATCCTCAATTTCCCTTTCAATCTTTTCTTCAAAAGATTGAGTCTATGCTGGTTTCCATCCCATGATTGTTTAGTTTTGTCAGATTATAGAGAACGCAAAGTCTGACTGTACGGTAAGGTAAATGCCAAACTCGTTCCTCCGTCACTTTTTGCGAAATTTCGTTTAGAAAAAAGAAGAGCAATATTAGTCACAATAGAATTATTCTGAGCACTAAATAGTTCTAAGTAAGTAAAGAAATTCACAAACTGTTATAAATACAAAGCCAGCTTCGGTGATCAGTTACGTTCGAATATATTGGTGACTGAGAACTGAGGGTAGAAATTCCATCCTGGGTTCGTGTGCTTCACCTGGAAATCTGGCTCTGTAGATCAATCAGAAGAGCCGACAACCCAGTCAACGGTGAACCAGATCTTGTCCAATATAAATAAATGCGATAGATAGAAAATATTATCAGTCTATATTTCTATGCACACAAATCAACGCAATGTACCCATTGCACACATTTGAACGTTTCTTTAATCAATTACAAACTATTGAATTCCATCTGTCACCATTCCATTCTCTATACGTCAAAGTCCACTCGATACGTCATGGCACTCCAACTCGAGTTTAACTCTGGTTTTGCCATGGAAACATGGTATGTAAGTTACAGCGAAAATCACAAAAATTAAATCAACCGCAGAGCTTATTGATAGCAACGCAAACACAGGCATTACCAAATTATTCTGAAAATATATATTTTCCTTTTTTTCTTTTTGAAGTGCAATATTTTTCCAGCAGATATGTTTGTCCTCCCTTGACCACACCCACGGACAGTCACATGTTACTTTCCCACCACTCACATTCACCAAGTTGTGTGCTTCATTTGTTGAGAAGAAGCTTTCAAAATAACTTTTGCGTAGGTATTATATGGAGTATAAAGGCCTTAATAATAATAAATAATCTTCTTCAGACGTCACAAACTTTCGGCTGCATCTTTGTCAGGCGCTTTCGATTCCATGCGCTTAATTGGTTGAGTTCGTCCTCCATTTATGCCGTCAAAGATAACACATTGTTCAGTGTTAGTGTTCATCCGCTCTATATGAACTTTCTATCTTAAGCCGCTTCACTCAGCACCATGTCGCAACAACAATATCTTACTTTCTCGATAGGATATTAGACCGAACAGAATATGCTTCTAATCTGATCCGTTCCATTTAATCTGTTAGTTTCGTTCCTGAAATGTTGAAAATTTTACTGCTGGAAAGGTGCATTCAATAAGTGATTTGATTTGGAATTTTTTTTTATAAAATCGGTGGAAATAATTTAAAGTGTGCTGCAGGACAATTTGAATAAATTACAATTAGAAATTCACGACAAATTTATATATCAATATCAACATGTTTGTTAATATATTAATTTTGTTTGGAATTGTACACAATACGTGCCATAGAAGTTCGAAAATATTTGCTTAGATTTAATTATTAATTTTCCAGTCATAATTTTGCCACTTTTCGCTTATTTTGAGTAATAGGAGTTGAATGACGAAATCAGATCAAAAGCATTGTGTGCAGAAAGCAATTATTAAATCCTGTGTGATCTTATATTTAAATATCACGCTGCAAGACATTCGTAAAAAGTTCTCCTTGCACCTATTTCCTCCCTTCCCTGTAAATCAAAGTTGGATCAAGTTTGCCCAAAACTGCATTAGTTCTTAGCTAGCAATTAGCCTCAGATTCGATATTGTAAATCAAAGAGCCAAATGGACCAAAATGTAATACTTCCTGAGCCCCTTTTAAACGAAAGTTCTGTTTGCTAAAACGAATTTTGAAATTAATTTACCATCCTCACCAAAAGCTCACACTTACAAAACTCAATTTCTGAGCCATTTGAGAAGTGTCAAAAAACATCTGAAATTTTCCTCCGGATTTTCGCAAGAAGTAATAAAGTTAAATAACACTTGAATGACGATGTTATCTACCAAAGTTCGAATCATATTGAATGGCAAAAATGCCTCCTACATTTGTTTTCAATCAAAGGTTTGTATGCGCGAAATTCCTAACCACCTCGGCTTCCATCCGCCTAACCTATAATAATTTATTTTGAAGGCATCACGGACAGTTCTCACCCCACTGTCCTCCCTCAACACAAGAGACCTGCACATCGCGCACCGCGGACAGCCGGTAAGATCTATCGACCGTAAAATCATCTCGAAACTGACCCCCCTTGCCGGACTTGCCAGCGTACGATACTCCAGTGCTGATGCAATAAACAGAAACATCATCGACCTCAGTGAAATCCCGGATGCGCCACCAGTTCCAACACCTTCACCGGTAAGCGATGCGGTAGTAGAAGTACTTAATGCAGCCGGCGAGCCAACATTCGCTTCATTGGGGCTTGGCGGTTGGTCTCCTGTTGGTTTGGTCCAGAATTGCATGGAATACTTACATATTGGCCTAGATGTGCCTTGGTGGGCAGCCATAGCTATTGGCACAGCTGTTGTACGTACGCTGATTTTCCCGCTGGTTATTGTTTCGCAGCGGAACGCCGCCAAAATGAACAATCACATGCCACAACTGCAGGTATTGCAGCTAAAGATGACTGAAGCTCGACAGTCGGGCGATGCAATTGAGTCGGCACGCTACGCTCAGGAAATGATGCTCTTCATGAAGGAAAAGCAACTGAATCCGTTCAAAAATATGGTAGTCCCCCTAGCTCAAGCCCCACTTTTCATTTCCTTCTTCATGGGACTGCGAGCGATGGCTAACACTCCTGTGGAGTCTCTGCGCGACGGTGGTCTCTGGTGGTTTACAGATCTTACAGTCGCTGATCCGATGTTTCTGCTGCCTCTGATCACTAGTGCTACTCTCTATCTGACAATCGAGATCGGTACGGACAGTGCACGTTTGTCAGCGCAGAATATGCATGTGATGAAGTATGTGCTGCGGGCGCTTCCAATTGCGATCTTCCCCTTCACTATGAACTTCCCAGCCGCTATTCTCTGCTACTGGACATGCAGTAATTTTATTTCATTAGGGCAAGTGGCTATTCTGAAAATTCCCGCCGTGCGGGACTACTTTAAGATCGACAAGTTGATCACACACAAACCAGAGAACCTGCCGTTGAAAAAGAAGCAGGGTGGATTTGTTTCAGGAGTTAAAGATTGTAAGTCGCTTTGCTTATCTGGGAGGCACTTTCATAATCATTTTCTTCCATTGCCACAGCTTGGAGCAACATGAAGATCACAAGACAAATCGAAGAACGACAGCGTATCGATGAGATCCGCTTTGCCAAAGCAGGCAAGGGCCCTCTAGTGAAGACGTTTAAGTACGACCCGACCAAACCACGAGACGCAGGAGCAACAACAATGCAAGCGAAAAGTAAGAATAACTAGCCGATACTCGGAAGCTTTTTATTAGTTTAAGACACCAAAATAAACAAAATTGTATATGTACAGAAAATAACATGGTTACTGTTGCGCTTTTGTTAAAAAATGCGTTCTTCCTTCAACCCTTAGTTGATATACACTGATTGATAACCTCAGCGAGGTGTTTGTTCTCTAAAGCGGCCGCAACACGTTCCTTGTCCGCCAGTTGTTTGTTGACGGCGAATTCAGATGCATGTGTGCCTGGTGTTATCTCAACAGTAACTTTGAATCTTGGAGGAAGCGAGCGTAGGAGTTTCACTCGAATGGACAAACCAATCAGCGTAGCCATGCTGCAATGAGGTATGGTTGGTGTAAAGTGGATGTGAACTGCATTGGATTCGTCAGAGACTTTTATGAGGTCTTCCTGGACGACATGCAGTTCCTCTAGAGTCAGCGGATGCTCGGGGTCATTGATGTTACGAATTAGGTCTATTTAGCGGGAAAATAATGTTTAAAAAGATTTTTAAGGAAATTTCGGAATACCTACCGAAAATTTCTCGTGTGTCAAAAGGATCGGGGATGCTTTCGTTTTCCTCGTCCGCAGTTGTCTCCCTTTCCTTGCATTTGCCATAGACGTTGGGGTTTATATTTTCAATTTCTGTTGGCATTTCGTAAGACAAGTTTTCCACAGGTTTGGATAAAACAAATAAAAGATGATCAAATGACTTGGGGATTAATAAAGTGCGTGAATCGAGAAGTGAAAGATGTCAAATTCAATTTGTTTTGATTTGACAGAAAGTCGTGAGCTGTGAAAAGAGACAACTGCAATTCAAATGAGAGGAATGGAAAAGTGGCCGTGTTCCAGAATACATATACTTCTATAAGTTGACGTTACATCGGGATAATTATAATTGTTGCACTTACGGAATCGTTATCCCACTTAATTTCTAAGCTGAGGGTTCGGAATTTTTTTTTGTTTTTTTTTTTTAATCAAAAAAGCGTTATTTTCATGTTTAAAAATGATAAACGAGGGCCATCACATTTCACGGTAGAATAGATTCTTGAAATTAAACATAACTTAGGAACAGTTTTACTTTTCATTTTATATTGCCTTTTTGTATAAAAAGCTACGAAAAATGCACAATACACAAAAGAAGTTGACTTAAATTTGTTTACAACAAAATAAAAGAGGGTCAGTAGCGAGAATGTATATTTTTAACAGTTAATTTCTTCCTCGGCCGAGAATTTCTGTTCCACATAATAAATATTCTCTGCTGATGAATCGGATGTAAATAGTAGGTAGTGCATTACAGTTACAATCCACTGCATGTCTTATAATTTTTTTTTTAATTTTTTTAATAAATGAATTTAAATTATGAAATTTGAACGCAAATTTTATTAAAGTGTTGTATTATTTTTTTATTTTTGTGGTATTTTTTTTTTTTTTTTTTTTTTTTTTTTATAATTTGCACGTGTTAAAGGGGATATGAATACCCTTATACTAATTTTTTTAGAACATGTGCGTTTTTTGCGGAAAGGGGAAGAGACAGAGAGAAAGACAGAGTGGTGTGGTTTGAAACTCAGGTGGTATTAAGTTTCCGTAAACTCCAAGGGTGGCTGTCCAGATAACTGGGGAGTATTTTGTTTGTTTTCGCTATCATTGTCGTTGCTTATGATTCACAGTATTTTTTTCCGACCACCTGATGTCATCATCACGATCAAGTTGCATTATAGCCATATGACCACCCTACTACGAGTGTTATGCCTTCACAGTAGAGTTGACTTTGCTTTCGCAAATGATCGACTTTTTTATTTATTTCGTGCGAAATAAATAGATGATTCTTTACTTCAGGATTCAAACCGTGAATCAACAGCGTGACAAGCGATGATGTTACCACTACACCACGGCCACCCGTGGTGTAGTGGATCAACATCATAGAATACATTTTTCTAAGTTTAAAAATTATTAAAAAGAGTATCCACAAAATAAAGTCTCAAAAACAACTCATTAATAAAATTGGGACGGTTAATGCAAATTAATTTTCAAGATGCCTTACGATTTCATCAATTTATTCGTGGATGGTTAGTAAGAGACTGATATTATAAGATATATGAAATTATATTTCTTGCATCTGTCAATAAATTCCTATACATTTTTTTGGGGGTCGAAAATACAGATACGTAGTGTTTTTGTTTTTGTTCCCCTTATTTTAACAATCATTCATTTCATGTGTGTTTTGTTTTATCTAATGTGTGCTGTCTAGATTCAAAGTATTTCATAATCCACTATTGAAAAATAACATTGGTGATATTAGGACGGTAGCAGTGAATTTAGAACTTATATCTGACGTTAAAATTACTATTTCTGATGTTGTGGTCATTGTGTTCTGCTCTATTGAAAACCAGTTGTCCTTCCCGTATGTGTCTTCTTTTTAATAAAAATCCAAAAATCGAAATGTAGTCTCACCCTAGAAATTAACCATCCAGCAATCGGCTTGCTATAGCTATCCCTTTTATACATTTACTTTCTCCTTTCGCCGAACTCCATTTTTCACATTTCGTGAAAAGAGCAGTCGCCGACAAACGCAGCAATAATTTATCGAATTTTTCCCACAATTTATTGTGTTTTAAATTGAATTAAACAAACCACTGCGCAGAATGTCGGAATACCGATCGAATTCCAGAGATAATCATCGCTCCACCGTAAACGAGGATGATCCTCCGATGTCGCGGCTTTTTATTATCGGCAATCGAGACCACACCGAAGATGAATTCCGCGATGCATTCTCCAGATTCGGCGAAATCGAAGATGTTTGGGTTGTAAAGGATAAGAAATCTGGCGAAAACAAGGGAATCGCCTATGTGAAGTTTATGAAAACTTCGGATGCCGCCAAGGCACAGGAGGAGATGAACGGTAGCCATATTGGTAATTCGGACCGCACGGTAAAGGTGCTAGTGGCTGCAAAGTAATTAACATAATTTGAAATAGAGTGATGTTATATATGTTTTTGCTAATCAATTTGCCATTTAAATAGTAAAAGTCAAGGCCGCTCTGATAACGAGCAGGAGAGATGCGTTCGTCTGTTCATAGTCGTCCCAAAGAACGCAACCGAAGAAGAGATTCGTGATGAATTCCTAAAATATGGAAACGTGGAGAGTGTATCGATTATGCAAGATCGCAATACAGGCCAATCGAAAGGTTTCGCCTATGTAAGATATAACAGGTATGGCGGGAGAAACTAATTTCCACATTGGAGAGGTGCATGTTAATTTATGTGGATTTGATTTGCAGGTTCTACCATGCCGCTGTGGCATACGAGAATTGCCCTTCGAAGTACAAGGCGGTGTTTGCTGAACCAAAGGCGGCATCTCGCAATCCCCGTGACGGGCATCGCGATGAGTCATTTAATCGATACAACAACGAGTGGGGAAGTGGCAATATGAGCAGTGCCAGCAGTGAAATGGCATCGTTTTTGAAGATGCAAAATTCAAATGGACAGCAGACGACCACTCTGGATGTGATTTGTAGTAGCAATATTAATCAGGACCAGTTGTGGCGTTTGTTTGATATAATTCCGGGATTGGACTATTGCCAGATTACTAGAGAGCGTAACGGAAGTTGATGTTTATTTGAAATTTTTTTTTTTAACTTTTTTGTTTGTAGATGGACCACGAACGAACGAAGCGACGGTGGCTTATAATACACCAGAGGCAGCTATCTACGCAAAGTAAGTGTAAACCGTAAACATAATTGCGTCTTAAACAGCAACGTTTTTTTTTTTTTTTTTTTGTTATATCCGCTGCCAAATATGTACCGCGTCATTTGATATTAATGTGCGGGAGTGAGTGCGCGTCATTTCAAATCAAACATATGTATGTACATACGCCTGTATCTCCGTTGGAATACATCTCCCACGGCTTCTACGACTTCTCTCTTTTCGGTACAGATAATTTATAAATCTATATTAGTTCTCACTCTTCCCAAAAAGGAATTATACTCCATAGATCCATTGATTAAATTCAGATTAGGTGATGCAGAGGGAGTGCAATACAAAACGATAATAGACGTTTCACATAAGTATTTCAGATGTTTTGCGGATCAGTCCATACTGGAGCAGTGCACACACGCCTTCACCAACGGTACACGTCTGTTTTCGATTTTTGTAAACACTTAAATTCTGATTACCTCGTCTCAACCATCCACAGACTTTTTTCTAATAGATTATTCGGATTATTCTCAGTGTGAAATCCTTTCTTTTCAACTGGGAATTGCCTGTTCTCAATTTGGTATAGATTCTTCGAAATCTAGACTTATCTGAAAACAATGAATCATTATTTTATTGAAATGATCATTGCAAATGCATACTTCCTTGAGTGTGCTGAAATTGAACACAAGCCAAATCTCGGGTGAAATGGCCTACCCTATAGATCCCCAAACCCAGAAAATGAATTGACTTTTAACCCCGCTATCACACAACTCAAATCGTCGTCACTCTGTTGTAACAACCACCTGGAGGCCTGTACCTCTAAGTCACATTCGGTACTGAGAATGTGAAAGAACTACTTCTGTATAACGGCGACGAAGACCAACATCCCGCTATTAGGCAAACTGAATCATTCTACCTTGACGATGATAGCAAAAACTTCTGTCCGCCTGATCCAAAAGAAGGAGTGAGGGTAGCAATATCTAAGCTAAAATCCAACAAGACTGTTAGACCTGACAGTTTACCTCCGGAATTATTTAAAGCAGCTGGATATGAGTTGGTAGAGAGTATACACCAACTCATTTCTATTTGGTCAGACGAGTGTATGGCTGATGAATGGAATCTCAGCATCGTTTGCCCGATTCACAAGATAGGAGACCCCCTCAACTGCTCCAGCTACATAGGCATCAGTCTCCTCAATTTGGCGTACAAGATCTTATCTTCAATATTGTGTGAACGCCCGAAACCTTTCGTCAACAACCTGATTGGCCCCCGTCAGTGTGGGGTTTTAGGCCAGGAAAGTTCAGATTCGGTAAAATTTCCACACTTCGACAGATGCTGGAGAAAACTCAAGGAGTTCAAATTGATACTCACTATCTCTTTATCGATTTTATGTCCGCCTACTACAGCATTTATAGAGCTGAGCTATACAGAGCCATGTTGGCATCCCTGCCAAACTTGTCCGTCTGTGCAGGATGATCATGGAAAATGCTCGCTGTTCCATCAAAGTCGGTAAAGACCTCACCGAGACCTTTGATGTCAAAAAAGATTTAGACAAGGCGACGTGCGTCATGTTATTTACTTAACATCGCACTTGAAAGAAGTGTGCGAAAGTCAACACCAGAGGCACAATCTTTTAAAAGTCTGTGCAACTACTTGCGTACGCCGACGATATCAACATAATTGGGAGAAGTCAGCGGTGAGTTCGCGTGTATTGAAACAGATGCAGCCAAAATGGGATTACAGTTGAACGAGGGCAAAACGAAGTATTAGCTGTGAACAAGAAGGGACACCCAACATTGACGAATCGGACAAAATGTCACAATGGACAGCTGAAACTTCGAGATTGTTAGGGACTTTGTATATCTTGACTCTGTTAGAATAACTCTTGTTAATCGCGCTTTCTTTGGGCTGAGAAGGCAATTGAGTAGTAAGGCTCTGTCCCGAAGAACTAAGGAGACGACAAACTGCACCGAACTGTACAGCTACATCGACCTAGTCAAAAAAAAAAAAAACTACGTTTTGGTCGTTTGAGACAGCTAGGACATGTAGAGCGAATGGACACCAACGCTCCGGACCACAGAGTCTTCGAATCTAACCCAGAAGGACGACATGTTAGAGAAAGATCTCGCCTGAGGTGGCGCACACAAGTAGAAAGGACCTCAACCAACTTGGAGTAGTCTAATAACCGGGCTAACTGGAGAGGTTAGCCCAGGTAGTGCCATCTAAGAATGTAACTAAGGAGTACTGTACTCTGAGATCTTCGCATTCCTGATGTTGATAGTCGCCGCCAACTCACTGGACTTGTAACTAACTTCTCTCCCGGATAAATATGTCACTGAAGTTTCTACTCTTGTAAAGTCGGATCATTGTCTGGCAGAACGAGAATGCCGATTGGAACAGTCTCAATTCGTTCTTTAGGCATTTCAACTAGTCCCATTGTATCTCTCGAGACGTAAACGCCACCATCGTCAAGATAACAGAACTAATGCGCTTCCAAGTAATTAAGTTAGTCTTAGACGAAAGCAAGAACAGTGATTTAATTCGGTTTGCAAGTGCTATTTGAATCAAGGAAGGGGTTTTTGCGTTATGGCGTTAAACACCCTCCGAAGCAAACCGATATCTCTACAGATGGGATAGAGATGACTGCAACGTTATCCTAAGACGCACTAAATTTGCACGCTTCCAAAAAGTGAGGCAAAACATAATATGTTAATAAAAATAAAAGGCTCTGCCTTATCGACCGTCCCAGCTCTTGTTCACAATGATTAGAATATCACGGACTCTAGAAAGCTCTTTCTCTCCACTTATGCTGAATTCGGTTCAATATTCTTTAGTACCAATATTTGTTGGAGCCTGTTTAGTAGCTTGAGTGCTTAAAGATCTCAATAGTAACAAATCCTCGGGGACAGATAAAAATTCTACTCTTGTATTGTGGAGGTTTTCTTGTACCCTACACAATATTCCCTATAGTGTGGATGGTTGATCTCTTCAAACTGACACTCTCGCAAAGCAGCCTTGTTAAGCCTTGTTAAGCCTTGTGCCGTGTGCTATTTTTTTTTTTTTCTTGATTGCTGTTTTCCTCAGTAACGGTCTCAACTGGTCGTCCAGAGCGTGGGTCGTCTTCAATGTTCTCTCTTACTACCCTTTTCAATTCATCTGAACTGTCGATAACGAAGGGGTAGATTGCTGGGAAACGGCCAACTAAATCACTGCGCGATGTTCGAGTTTCGCCAGTTCTGCTGCGTCACACAATGTCGTTTTGGGCCAAGTATGAACAAATAAAAAAAAAACAAGCAATTGCAGATAAGAACTAAAGGTCAAACATAGCTCTTTCAAGCTTTGTCGTTTGTTTCCTTAATTCTACCTGATCAACATGAAATTGTTTTCAACACAAGTTTTTACATCAGAAGTAATGGCGCATTGCCAAATTTATGGCGGTAGATCTTATAGTTACGACCTTCAGAGGACCTTTTGAAATATTTTAAATATCTGCGCAAACAATATTCACGACACCAATGTTAATAAAATGCTGCTTCTTAATTTTAGAGAGAAAATACACGGGCTGGAGTATCCCCTTGGTGAGAGAATGATTGCGAAGTTTTCTATTATTAATCCACGGTTGGATGGATCCATGTTAGATCGTAAGTACACCATCCTCCATAGGGAAACAATTATTTCATAATTCTTACTTTCATAGAACGCAAGAACAATAACAATGCATGCAGCGTAAACTTGCCGCCCGCTGCACCAATGGCCAATTCAGATGCGCCGGTGGCTCGTAGGTTGTTCATAGTGCTTTCTTCGGTAAGTGATTACAAACTAGTTTCACCATTATTCCAAATGTAACGTAAAATTTCCATTTCCGCAGGGTATTCCACAAGCAATTTTGAAGAACGTCTTCTCTTGCTTTGGCAGTCTTATAGATGTCTACTTGTTGCCGAATCGCAATTGTGGATACGTTAAATATGCTCGTGCAGAAAGTGCTCAAAATGCAATTGACACTCTAAACGGCGCTGAAATTTGCAGTTCGAAGATCAAGGTAAATAGTACTCAACCCTGAAATTTCTTTCGATTTTTAAACTACATTATCTGTTTTAGGTTATGGATGCAGAGGAGCCCAACGACAGTAATCGCAAACGTTTGCGCAGAGTTTAAAAGTAAGTAAACCATAAATTTTAACTTATTTATTCTCTTTTTCCATGACATAGCTATCAGCTAATTGCCGTTCATGGTAAGTAAGAGTGACAGTGCACAAATAGATATAAGTAAAAAAAAAAGCACTAAAATCTGACTAAACGGTTTTCGTACAGCTAAATAACGTTGTAACGTTTCTTTTCGTATTTTTTTGTTATTTTCCACAGACAGTATTATCTCTCAAACGAACGACGACACAAATAAAAACTGTATAATTCGACATCAAATTTCACAACATAAACAACAAATTAACAAGAAGACCATTAACGGAAAGAAAAGAAACTTAACAACACAAATTAACAACTGAATAAAAGACAGATGAAGACGGGACGGAACGGAACGGAACGGTGACCCAGACGCGACCTCAAAGCAAAATATGAAATTTTATTTACCTCTCTAACTGATAACAAAAACAACAACAACAACAAAAATGAAAACAAAAAAAGCCTTAAATTTCTAAAAATTGTGATGCGAATCGAATGTATTTATTTTAAGTTTATTTTCGCTCTTATTCTATTCTCGGTTTTTTTTTTTTTTGACAGCAACATTTTTATCCTAGAAAATAACTTTTTTTTTTTAACAAGAACTCATCGGAAGCAATAGTTGAGTGAAAGACATAACAAATTAACCAGACCTGAAAACACAAAATCGATTTTGACTCTAATATTGACCCAGGAATTGTATGATAATTTTGAAACTTTTTTTTTTCAAAATAACACTGTTTGATGTATATCTATTCAATAAAACAGTAGATAAAGCGTGTTGGAATGTTGTTTTTTATTTAAAAAAAAAAGTTGAATTTAAACGTGGTCGATGGAGAGAAACACCCCCGTGGACGATCAGTTGAGACAATAATCGAAGAAAAAGAGTTTGGAAAAAATCCAAATAATCGTTTTGTCTGAACGAGTATTGAAGGTTAGAGAAAAAGAGATGACAAGGATCTCAAATTAACATACATACGAGATGGTGCAAAAGTAATGTCATAATGTGAATTGGCTGCCATTTTGTTAGAAGTGAAAAAAATTTGGGGTTTGTTTTCACAAAAAGTTTATTTGAAGGTGTAAAATTGATGACATTAAGTTGAAAAAATGTTATCGGTCAAATGACCACCTCTTGAGGAGATGCACATTTGTAACGATTTACGGCATTTTGAATTGTTGGCCGCAAAACACCTGACTCCAAATTGGTGATTTCTTTTTCAATATTGGCTTTCAAGACTTGCGAGGTTTGTGGTTTGTTGTGGTAAACGCGAGATTTCAAAAAGCTCCAACAATGCTCGAGACCCAATTTACCAACTTGCTGCAAAAAAACTCGTCTAACATCTGTCTGTAGCGCTCACCAGTTACGGTTAAGGTGGTGTCGTCGGCGTCGTCAAAAAAATAAGGGCAATCACTTTTTCATTGCGACATCTCTAGTGGACTCAGTTTGCATGAGGCGCTCAGCCAAATACATAATTGTTCGCGTGCAGGAAGACGAGGAAAACGCGTTAAAACAACAAACAGGAAATTGGTCAAATAAGCAGAAACAATAATCCCGCGTTCTTCAGGTGTGTATCGCTCCATCGCTTCTTGTTAACTAATTCTCTATCGGGTTTGACATTTGACGCCATTTGCAAGAATTATGGCACATTCACATTATGACATTACTTTTGCCCTTGTATATATAAAACTATATCTCCGTTTTGTCCTTTTTTCCAGCGGATAAAGGTTAGAATGGAGACTACTCAAAAGGCATTAAGTGAGCGTTCGTTGATCGTGCGTCGACCACATCAACACCTTGCGTATCAGCCGAGTACCGCCTTACCTCATGTTCGTGGATTTCGAGAAGGCCTTTGACCGTGTAAATCGCGAATATGGAGATCTCTTCTTAGGAGAGGGGATATTCGATCACAAATTCTGCTTCTACTGGCGATATCTGAGTGATTTAAAATTCAACTGTTACGTGGCAATTAACATCAGTGGGTTAGACGAGATATTTCAATCAGGGTGAATGGAGAGTCGGTCGATCCAAGAATCAACGACAAAATAAATGTCCACAGGCCGCTCCGCATATCGGCATATTATTTTGAAGCAGACGTCAATTGCGGAGGGCGATCAGTTTAACCACCAGGGGAGTTTTGTATCATCTGATGGCGGAACGGTCCTAGACGTTAAAAGCATAATAAATAAAGCTGCCTGCGATACATCCTAAAGATTCGCTGGTCAGAAATTATATCCATTTATTACATATCATTTTACGTACTATCTTATAATGAAATTGAGTGAGATAACAATATAAACACGTTCATACATCCTTGTTTATCTAATGGAGGTAATATGTTTGTTTGATGAGCCTACTACTGTTTGATGTTCACGAGTGCTGCAGCACTGCGTTCGCTGTGTGTACTGGGGACGCACTGAATTTGCCGCAGGTATTTTCAGGGGCTCTCAAAAAACTAAATTGTTGACTGTCATTCGGTTGTGTCAGTGGGAGACAGACTGTTGGTATTAATACCATGGTATAGCAATACTACGTTCTATACCACATGTCTGTCACTGCAATACTACGTAAAAAGCCAGCATACCATGAAACATACTTGGTATTGAGATTCGCAAATTTTTGCTGGTATACCACCATCTTACTGATTCCAGCTCCAATTTCTCTCTATTGGCTAGTCTTCGTAGCTTCTTTGACAATTCTTAGGTATGCACTTTCGCTTTCAAGTATTTGAATTTTCTTTATATTCATCATTTGGCACAAAAGTAAATTACTACGAAATGCAGTCTGTCAGGGGTCGTAGTATTCACTATACCATGGTAACAATACCAGCAATCTGTCTCCAAAGACCAAATACTTTGCATACATACTTATGTATATGAAAACATTAATAAAAACGTGTACATATGAGATGCAAAGATTTATAAAATAAAATAGCCTAAACTATAAAGCCAATTTTATTTATTTGCGAAAATTGAAGAATGACAGCTTTCAGGGTAACACACATGTTTGCTTTCGATGTAAAATTACATTCGCAGCCATTTTTTAAAGCTTTGATACTACCCAGGGCGTACTGGTGCTGCGGAAATGGAGCAAACTTCATGACTGATGCGAGTATATCAGTGTGGAAGAGTTTGCTGTTGTTAAACCGGTGCTACAAGCGGCGCAATGATCATGCTGGATTCAACTCGCCTTCGTACTAGAGAAAAACATTATTATTATTGTGTATGGTTATCTTGCACTGCGACGGTTTATTCCCTCATTAGAGTTTAATGTAATTCCTCCAGAATTCTGTTTGAAGGTCAAACACTTATTTTGCCTTGGCAAGAATAGTTCACCCTAGAGCACCCTCTCTAATCCCGTTTCTCTTAAGAAACTAGAAGTGGGCCCATGGTAGGCATCTGAAGATATTCTGGAGTCTCGCTCGACTCATTGCAGAATCTGCAAAGGCTATCGTTTGTTATACATAGTTTCCTTAGAATTAATTTATAGTGTCCTGTTAGGATACGTAGGTTATTCTTGATACGCCTCGTATCTTTCCTGGTTCGCAGTGTACCATCTGTACATCTTAGCTTGCCTCAGACCTGAAGTATTAATCCAGGTTCTCGCCCTGTCTTCTTTCTCCATTTTCCTTAATTCTTCGCATATGTTATAATTTCCTATTCCGCAGGTTCAGGTCAATGAAGGATCAGCTGCCCTTTGATAGCTGCTCCACTGTCTGACAATACTGCCATGTCAAAGAATAACATTACAATTCAGCAGAATTTCGAAAAGATGAACGCATTAAAAACATGACCGAGGCATCTTATTCCTTGACGGTTGGCATCTTGCTTATATAAAAATTCACTTCTAACTGAAAAGGAACAACAACAAAAACAAATGCCGAAAAACGGGATGTATTTCAGCAGTGTGTTCATCTTTTCGAACCCTAAACTTTCCCCTGTTCATCTTTAGAATATTTCGTTCGAATTTTTCAAACGATTCACCCTTTTGAGAATCTACTGTATGTACATTAGAGCAGAAGAAAAATTAAGAATTCATTATGTTTGACAATTTCAAACTTCTTTTAGAACAAAAACAGAGGTGAATACACAGACATTAATATGAATTTATTCATGGTTTTTAAGGGTGAGTATAGTTTATAATAAATAGATGTTCTGATTCCTGTATATCTTTATGGTGCCTCCTCGGGAATGCCACTGACTTCTTCCTTGACTGTCAACGTTGAGTAGGATCTAGAATTTCAAATAAGAGAAATATGTTGTAAATCTGTTCTATGAGAAATAAGGATGCAGTATTCGATAAATTGTTTAAAACAATCTGTTCAATTGGAAATAGTTTTACAGATCAAGACTTGACAATATTCAGCAAAGCTGTTACTCTATTTTTGTCGTATTTAAGTTAAAGACTAATGTATTTATTCACACACTGCATCGTTAAACAAAACATCCGTGTTATCTACTTTGAGACCAATCGTTTAAAGAATTCCATTTTCTCTTCATGGCGTCGCATTTTGGCTTCTTCTGCTTCGCGGAATCTCTTTTCTGAATCCTCTAACATTTTCTTGAAATATTGTTGCCTTTGTCGAGCTCTTATTTCAAGCTTATTTTCATAGACTTCCAACTTTTCGGCATAGTATATTCCACTGGCGACGCTTTTCATTTCTACTCCTCCTTCTGCCGTTTCTGCGAATTCATGAGTTTGAGGCTTACAAGATGGAGAATTCGGCGATGCAGATCTTGAGCGTATTTCTGGTTTTATATCTATTGGTGGCACTGTAACAAATTCTTGCGCCTCTGAAGGATGGAAGTTGAGATTGCCTATATCTCCACTTCCATTTGCAGCTTTTACGCCACCATCATCCAAAGCTTTTATAGGTTTTCCACTCAGATTTACGGTATGGTAACTTAGCTCTTCCATCTTGAAGTCACTTATCTCGTTTGAATACACTGACATGTCATCTGACATATCGACTGAGTCACTGGAGTCATTTGAATCCTTTGACTCCCTGGATTCAAGGTAGCGGGGCTCCTCTTCGCATATCAACTTTAGGTAGGGAATCGTTCGCTTAAAAGTAGAATGGAATTTGCCAAGTTTGTAGGCCTTCAACAGTGCTTGCATTTTATTTTCCAAAATCTTTACTGTGGTACTCGAGTCCTTAAATGTGAACACTTTTCGTTAAAGTTCATTTAGTAGGAAATTTAATAGCAACTTACGAGTATACCCCGTTCTACCAAATCTTGTAAAATTTTTTCGAAAGCGAACTTTTTCTTCCGTTTGTGCTGAAACTCTTCCTTTCTCTCGATGTAGCATTCTAAAAAAGCCACCGTTTGATCCGGTGACCAATGTTTTCGTTTGCTAAAAGAATCAAATTATTTATAGTTCACTATTTTGTAAAAAATCAATTTTGTTTATCCTACCCTTTATCGACCGTCGCCATAATCGATTGAAAACAAAAGTAAAACGTCAAATGTTGAACGCCATCCGAAACAAATTCGCGTTTAAACGAATTAATCGCCATCTGAATTTGATATTCGAGACTACATCTAAGCCGCATGACAACGGGGATGTTATTGGAGGCGTTCCTTGACACAAACTTTTCTAAGAGCTACCCTGTAGTATGGAATGTCCACCGAAAAAGGTAAGAAATTGTTCTCTCCCCCTCTAACACGCACACTTTTTTTTTTTTTTTTGTTGTGATTTACCAAATATCTTTGCAAAAATTTATAGCGTTATAGGTTTGCCTATCCTAGGAGAAATTAAAAAAAAAAGGTCATCCATAGGTTGGCTACGTAGCGTAGAGCAATAACAAAAGTTCGCAAAGTTGGTTGAAAAGAAAATCAAAAATAATTTTAATTTAATAATTCAAATTTCTCTACATAATTTCCATTTATTTTAATACATTTCTTAAATCAATGTAAGTCCTCAAAATCTTCTTTTTAAAGCTTTTCAATTTCGACATTGACTATATTAATAATCTCCTCACTAGAGGTTGAAACTTTTCTCTTAAATTTTTGTCTGTTATTAGGCAGCAATCACACAGGTACTGGGCGAATTTCATTGATATCCGAGAAAGTTGTTGGTATTTCTGCAGTGTGAGCAGGTGCATTATCGTGGAGTAAAAAGTAGTGACGAAGATTCCCTTATTCCAGTTAATGTTTGACCAGTTTTCAGTGGAATAATACTGCTGCAATTACTTTTTGTGCTGATTTGTATTGTCTTGTTTTAACTGGGGGACTTGCAACTTCTGGGCTCCACACCATTGCCTGCTGTTTGGTTTCTGGGTCGTACTTATAGGACCTCGATTTATCACCTGTTAAGATTTTATGAAAGCAGCTTGTCTTGCCCTATATAGGGCAAAACGAACACGTACCATTTTTGGGCAGCATTTATTTCTTTGAGTAATTCAGGTGATGACTGTTTTTTTTGCTGATATCTGCCGATTTTGTCTTCAACAGGGCCACATTTGTATAGTCGCTCAAGGATTTTGGGTTACCTTCAAGAGGGATGGTGTATTCATTTCACATGCATTTTGGCAATCATGTAAAATTGTCACTGTTATATTGTAGCCCCAGAGGCTACGCTCACCACAGTTTATGCATCAATCTGTCAAAAAATTGTTGAGTTATATGAAAATACATAGAAACGGACAAACTCAACGGACGTTTTAATGTTGGTTCGAATTTAACTTTTTACGCATCCAAATATTCAGTTTCATGCTTTGGTGGGATAGTTTTAATTTAATATTTCACAATAAAAATAAATAATTGAATAAAATAAATAAATAAGTAAATTTGATATCGTGTGCGTCATGACGCCCAAAAGATTGCCTCCACCATCGCATGCTCAATGACGTTTACATTTCAATCTGCGTCGCGTCCGTCGAGATTGCTCCCAGCATTAAGATATAACAAATCATTCTTCAAAAACTAATAAATTAAAGCTAAAGGCTGAACTATAATAGTCGGAAGCAATCGGAAGCTAATGTCATAATTCTACGTTAAGATTCCTTCAGTACTGTCAATTGGTCAAGTAGCCCATAATATGCGTATGTGTTCGGAAGCAAAGGTTCTCGTCCGATCATCGAAATCAAGCATCGTCGGGCGCTGTTAGTAGTTGGATAGGGGATCGCTTGTCAAATTTTCATACGTACACTTACGAAAGAGCGAATCCATTCGCTGTTTCGTAACTTAGCGAAGTTTGTTTGCTCCACTGTAGTTTCAATCATCAAATTCAGATGGCGACAAATTCGCCAAAGCGAATATCTTCATTTGTGGAAATCTCATTTATCTTTTGACATTTTGCTTTCAACATAAAATGACGACGGTCGGCGCGTAAATATAAACACAACTATGCATTTTATAAAAAGTAATTCAATTAAATAATTTCTATATTCTTTTAGTAAACGACAACGCTGGACACCGGATCAAACGGTGGCATTTTTGAAATGTTGCATCGAAAGAAAAGATGAGTTCCAGCGCTACCGCAAGAAGAGGCTCGCATACGGAGGGATTTTACGAGATTTGTTAGCACGGAGTGTATTTGTAAGTTGAAACATTATTGTTATTAGAGTTTAATAAAAAGGGCTCGTATTTAAGGACTCGAGTATGACTGAAGCCCTTTTGGAAAATAAAATGCGATCACTGTTGAGGACCTACAGAGCTGGCAGATTTCATCCTGATTTTTGCCCAGCGATTCCTTATCTAAAGTTGATATACGGAGACAAGGAGCGCCTTGGTTTAAGGGATTCAATCGACATGTCAGATGACACGACAATGAATTCAACCGAGATAAGTGACTACAAGGTGGGAGAACTAAGTTACCACACTTTGAATTTGAGTGGAAAACCTATAATAGCTTTGGACGATGGTGGCGTAAAAGCTGAGAAGACACATGGACACGTTTCAGTATCCCCAATAGATATAAAACCGGAATTGCACTCTAGATCTGCATCACCGAATTGTCCCCAAAATCAAAAAGATGGAGTTAAAAGCGTCGCCAATGAACAGTTCTTAGCAGAAAAATTGGAAATGTATGAGAAAAAACTTGAAAATAGAATCCAACAAAAGCGAGATTGCTATAGTAAAATGTTGCAGGATTTAGAAAAAAGATTCCGTGAGTCAGAGGAAGGCACAATGCGACGCCACCGAGAGAAAATGGATTTCTTCAAACGTTTATTACTAAAATAAAAGCTAAGTGATTTTTTTTTTGTTTTACAACGCAGTCTTCGAATAAATATATAAATGTAACATTTAAATGCTGCATAATAACTGGGAGGCTAACACCACTTTGTCGTGGAGGTGAGAACAGTGGTACGGTCAGCACGTTTCCGTTACAGAAAAATAACTACCGTGTGTAGATATTTTTGAAAAAAACGTGACAGGAAACAATTTATGTTTTCCATTTCGAAGCACAATGTGCAATGCACACAGAGAGAGTGATTAAGTATTTTGTACTGCACCTACTCATTACGCAATGCGTGGGGTTACTAAGAAATTCCAAATAGGTCAACATATCCTAAAATACCCAAACTTGAGTTACTGAGGAATGAGATATTGGTAGCCGTTCCGCCTATGTAACTTCGTTACTGAGGAACGATATATTTTTTCTCCTTCCAGATAAATTTAGTTGCTGAGGAACGAGTTATTGCACTATTTTGGAACATTACAAAACTTAAGGCTGAACTATAATAGTAGAATGCTTTCGTACGACCACTTCCGAAACAGAGCGAATACACAGGATTTGTATTGTGTGACCATAATAGCTTTTTGCTTTGATTCGTTAAGTTTCGTTCACTTTTGCTCACGAAAGAGCGAATGGATTCGCTCTTTCGTAAGTGTACGTATGAAAACTTGACAAGCGGTTCTCCATCCATGTGTGCTTCCGAACACATACGCCTATTATGGGCTATTTGGGCAATTGACAGTACTGAAGGAAACTTAACGTAGAATTATGATATTAGCTTCCGATTGCTTCCGACTATTATAGTTCAGCCTTTAATTTATACATCAAAATAAGATTAGTCAAATTTTACATTTGGTCGGTACTCTTATATGGAGTTGAAACGTGGACGTTACACAGAGCAACGATAAGAAAAGTAGAAGCAGAAGTACTACGACGAATAGGGATGAAAAGGGAGCTAATGTACCTAGAAATAAATTGAATACCTCGATCTTATCTTAAGAAACGATAAAATACAAACTTCTGCAACTTAGTCTGCAAGGAAAGATAGACTGAAGAAGAGCGGTTGGGAGACAAAGGCGAACGAGGCTGTCAAACATACGGGAATGGCTCAAACTTTCGACTTCAGAAATAATGAGAGGAGTAAAAAACAAAAGAACTATGAAAATGATGATTTCCAACCTCTGAAGCGGAGAGGAACTTTAAGAAAAAGTAGGTCTCGAGCTAGTAAAAGGGTCCCAATAAATATTGAACCGAATTCAGCATAGGTGGGGACAGAGAGAGATTCTTCCTCTGATTACAAATTTGCAATTGAAAGCCGTGGCAAATGTCGTAGTTTTCAATTTTTCTTATGCTCAGTCCGACTCATCGAACTTCCCAAATGGAGTTGGTATGTGTTTTGTAGCAGTCCAGGGGCTCGACGAGCATATTGGTCCTTGTTTTGTTTGCTTCTGTAGCCAATAGTGAAATCTCATCTTTTTTTGTTGAAATACACAGAAAATTGATATCGCGATGAAGTGGAAGCGGAGGCAAAAGTAGATATCATCAACACATCAAGTGTGCTCTGAAACATTTTCAGATCGCCCTCTTCGCCGATGATGCTTTTCTCTTCATAACAGGATAAAACATCGACGAGTGTGTACAGCGGATACAGGAAGACTTATTAAGTTTTGGCATACCCTACAGGCGGACCAGTAGGGATGCAGTAAAGTGGGAGGGTTGTGATCCTTCTACTCCGGATCATAACTTCGCCGTAAGGAAAGGAAGGCATATGCGTTGAAGGCGAAGTGCATGGCATTCAGGAACAGGCATACCATCAACTTAAACGTAGATAATGAGCCAATTGAACAAGTAGACCAGATAATAGAAGCAGAATTAAAATTAACATTTTCAAAGTACACATAGATTACATAGTTAAAAAGGTATCCAAAAATGTTTACTTCTTTGGTAGAATACGGAATAAAATGTCGGCAATGAATGCTATACGAGTAAATATATGTAGCGTAATGATTAAACCTCATTTTGAATACTGCTCTATGTAGCGAGTTGCATAGGCTCCAGAGAATACACAATGGAGCTATGTGAATAGTATTAAAATGCAATAGATATACTCCATTCGCATTAATAATTACAATGGTTAAGTGTGAAACAGAGGATATCTGCCAATGTTGTTTTATTTTTAAAATTAAACATGGGCTTCTACTTAAGAACTTCATTTTCATTTATTTAGTAGTATTTTGCTATTAATGTCAATAATTTATAAAGCATATTATACATACTTCATCCTTACATAACTAACAATATTTTGCTTAAATCTAATTAAATTATTCTCTACTTTGAGTTCACTAGGTAGCTCATTAAACAGTTTAAATCCATTATAAACTAACATATTCTGAGCTGTTCGAGTTCCTAGAAGTGGAAGACGAAAATCCAACCTATTCCTTTCATTATAATTGTGCACTTCTCCGACATATCTTAACTTACTGCATAAATAATTGTGCAACAAACCATTTTTCATCTTAAATACAAACACTAGGACATTCATAACTGTTCTTTGATTGATACTCAACCATTTTAAAACATCAAGCATTACTGTTTTAGGTGTTCTCCAATCACATCTTAATATTACTCTCATAGATTTATTTTGGAACTTTTGCAATCTGTCCACCATGCCGATATTTCCTAAATATAAGAACGTTGCACAGTACTCAAATTGAGGTTTTATAATAGTATTATATACATTAATTGCACACAGCATAGACATTCTTCTTCTTATCCTTGAAAAAAAAAACCGACTTTTTTACTATTTTTTTGAAATATACTGAAAATGGGCTTTGAAATCTAACTTGTTGTCAATTACAATTCCTAGGTATTTGATTTCATTTACGATTTCTACTATTTCATTATTAATTAGAATACTTCTATCAGATTCTCCGTTAATAATCATGCCCTTTGTTTTACTTATGTTTAAACTTAATTTATTCATCGTAAACCACTTACCCAGTTCATTTAAATCTAAATTTAACTTATCTATACATTCATTTGCATTTCTACCCGAAACATATATTAGACCATCATCAGCAAATAATTTTAATGATGCATGTTTAACAATTTTCGGCATATCATTAACATATATTATAAACAATAATGCTCCTAAAACTGAGCCTTGAGGAACGCCTAGCTTTACATTTATCATGTTAGACACGTTTTCTCCAACTTTTGTCCTCTGTCTACGCGCTTGCAAATAAGACTCAAACCACATCAGCTCTTTGCCTTTTACTCCATATTTCTCCAGTTTTGCTAGCAGGATCCTTCTGTCGATTGTTTCGCAAGCCCTTCTAAGATCAATAAAGACAACCTTCTTTGATGCACATCAGTCTTCCAATCTGCAATAACTAAGTTTATTAGCGCCTCACAGCTGTGTTTTCCTCTGAAGCCCGATCGGCAGTCAGCAAAAAGATGGTTGTCTTCCATATAGTTCTGCAGCATATTTTGTACAGTTTTTTCCAATATCTTATTGGGAAGCATATTATCTGGTCTAAAATCCTCAGGTTTTGTGGAGTTTTTGACCTTCTCTATCGGAACTACTACCGATTCCTTCCAGCAGTCTGGGAAAATGCCCTCATTCAACGATTTATTTATGATTTTACACAACATTGTGCCAGTAGTGCCAAACGAGTCACTTATCATATTAATACTTAACAACTTTGTGTCTGTTTTATTTTTCATATTTCTTAAGATAGTTTTTAGTTCATTTATTTGTATACTGCCGAAACTAAGGGTACTGTTCACTCCTTCAATAATGCTCAAATATGGTACATCGGGGATTTCCCTATTTAACTTATTTATACTTCCAACGAAAAACACATTGAATTGATTTGCCGTTCACCATCTCTTATTAACACATTATTAAAAACAACACCATTTATTGTATTTTTTCTTTCCTTTAGAACGAGAAATTTTATCATTCTCCACATTGACTTTTGGTCTCTCGCAGCTTGAATTTTTCGTGAAACATAGTTGCTTTTTGCCTTATCAATCGCGGATTTAAACATGTTACGCACTGTTTTGTAATTGTTCCAGTCATTTACTAAGTTAGACCACACCGCTAAATTGTAACTAATTATTTTCTTCTCTCTCAAATCTCTCAGTTCACTACTAAAAATATAAACTCATATGAGATTTGTAAGCGAATCGCAAACGTATAACTTAAGAAATAGAGAAGATATTATACTGTCTTTCTGTCTTAACCCATTAGGGCCCAAATAAAACTTCGCGGTGGAAATAACAAAATTTCTTTATTAATTGGTAAAAACTATTATTGTTATAAGAAAATAATAAAGAAACAAAAAAAAAAAAAATATGTCCTTCATTGGAAAAAAAGTCGTCCTCAAATGGGGACACTGGGCTTAAGCAGTATAAAAAATTTCAAGGCATTCTCTTTCAACGCATAAAGTTTGCACACACTTTTTTGCATTGCCAACGTGCTTTTTATGACACACGGTACTAAAAACTAAAAAAAACTAAAAACTAAATTACTTATTTTATGTATTCACTGATCACTGAAACAACTCCACAAGATGCGCGGCAAAATCACTTTTATATTTTCTGATTACTCTTTTGTCTAATAACACGTCAATAGCTTCTTAACCATTAAATGTCAACAAAAGAAAGAAGAAAAAGCAGAAATATTAAGAAGTTTACGGTATTTCTGTAGGTGTCCTCGTTTGGGCACGGCGGGCGTATATGGGCTAATAATGTAACACAAGTATTGTTTACAAAGGTTTTCAATTGTTTAACTCATTGTCGTATGAAATAAAAAGTGAAACTAACATTAATATATTTAAAAGAAAAACGGTTATCTTTATTAAAAATAATTACAATTATAATAATTAAGTATTATGTTTAGGGGAAAAGTAGTTTTTGTAACTGAATTTTAAATAGTGGAAGATCCACTAAATTAATAATAAGTTCTTGCAGTTAGTTACACCCTGTAGGACAAGAGGCAATGTAAACTGATGCCCACCAACTCAATTAAATATGAGATTTAACTCAGAGTTTATTACATATTTCAGTTATTACTTTGTATTAACATAATGCATTGTTAAACAGAACCTTCAGTCAGCATTTACTGAGAGTAAATTTTTATAGAAATCCATTGTATCTCGGTGGCGCCTAATTCTGCGTGCCTCTGACTTACGGAAACTTCTTTCTGACTCCTCCAACATTACAATGTAATAATCCTGCTTTCGTTCGAGTTTCTCTTTAAGCTTTTGCTTATACAGTTTCAATTTTTCGGCATAGAATAGCTCATCGGCGACAACTTTCATCTCTTCGTCCTCTCCCTCTGCTGTTTCTGTGCAATGACGAGTTTCGGTTAAATTTGGTGATGCAGATCTTGAGCGTATTTCTGATTTAATATCTGTTGTTGATAGGAAATTTTCGCCGCTTCCATTTGGAGCTTCTACGCCTCCATCGTCCAAAGCGATAACAGGTGTTCCACTCAAATTTAATGTGTGGCAACTTGGCTCTCCCACATTGTAGTCACTTGTCTCGCTGTAGTCCATTGTCATGTCATCGGACATCTCGTTTGAATCATCGACCTTGTCCCTGTCGCCAAAAATCAGCTTTAGATAAGGAATCGTTCCAAGAAAATCAGGATGAAATTTGCCAGCTCTGTAGGCCCTTAACAGTGATTGCATCTTATTTTCCAACAGCTTCTCTGTAATACTCGAGTCCTTGAATGTGAATATATGTTTCATTAGAGTATCATACAAAGTGAAATAAGAGCTTACCAGGATACCCCGTGCTATCAAATCCTTTAAAATTTTCTCGTAGGCCAACTTCTTCTTTCCGTGCTGGAAATCTTCCTTTATTTCGCAGTAGCTTTGGACAATGGCTACCGTTTGCTCCGGTGTCCATTTTCTGCGCTTACTAACAGAATATAATTATTATTTAATTATTTTATCAAACTAATACTTTTGTTTATATTTACGCCTTATCGTCCGTCGTCATATTACGATTCCAAAAACACAATTGCACAGATTCCAATAAAAAAAAATACTCATTTCAGCGAATCTACCGCCATCTGAATCTGATGAATTGCACGTGAATAGCAGCACAACAGGTATGTTATCTGTATTCCGAGTAGATATTAGACCTCTGAAATCAAATAAGAGACATAGCCTTTATTGGTGGGAGATATCCTTGCAGTTACACATAATTTAGAAACAGTTTTACTTTTATATATTAAATAGTTACAACAAATGCACCGCACACAACAGAATACGCATTTTTCTTTTAATTTTTAATAATTAATTTAATTTAATTTAATTTTCTAATTTCCCCCTCATGGGAGCATTCGTGCTCCACTTAACATGTATTCTCCGCTGAGAGATCGGAGGAAAATCTATGAGAGTTCCCTAAGTTTAACACGCCTATGAAGTCTGCGTAAATTGGTGGCAATTTTATTTTAATCCATAAATTGTATGCCAGTTGATGGAATCAGTGAAAATAATATTGTAAAGTAATTTGCAGAACGAATTGAACAACGAAAGATTTTGTTGACATTTGGAAAACCACAATAAAAAAAAAAATATGTTTACATAATGTTAATATATTGTTTCTATTTGGTTTCGCACAAAATACGTGTCACAAATGTGGGACAACTTTTCCCAAAGGTTCAATTATTATTTTTTTAATTGCAGTTGTGCTGTTTTTAGCTTATTTTCAGTACGAATGTGGAATGATCTACCAAGCTCTGTATTTCCCCATCACTACCAACTACAAACATTTAAAGCCAACGTGCACAGGCTTCTCCTCTGTTCCTATTCCCCTTTTTCCAAAAAGCCCGTGCTCTGTAAGAGCATAAAGGTATTCATATTCCTTTTGGCACGCGAATTATATATATATATATACAAACAAAAAGTGTTGAATGGTGAAACGTTAAATGACAAATTGGATCGGAAGCACTGCGTACAGAAACCCGTTCCGTATGATGCGAATTCAACGAATCTTATAATAAGCATTCTGGTGATTTATTTACATGTTAAGCCTAGTACGCTGATGATGCGGAATGAAAAATTCCATACAAAATTGACACGACGGAATCAGAGACGCAATGTAATTTTTTTTATTGCAAAATGTTGACGTTTCTTCTTTTCTTTCCTTAATATTATTGAGAACCGTCTTCTACATCCATATTCTATATCAAATTTTCAGCTATGATACATGTCTGGCATCTTATCTACATAAGAACCGCTTTACATGCAGAGATTATAATCTCGGTTCTGTTATATTCGTCCAAAAAATATTTTATAAGGCAAAATTCACAAAACAATCAAATTACATGTTCTCTTGCATACATACTACAACTGAAACTTGAATATAACTCACATGTTTCGGGGAGAGCTACCATCACATATTTTACTTTACTTGAACGATTTCCTGAAACTTATAATTTGCAACGATTTAAAGTTAGAGTCCATTGTCACCTAATTCTTTCTCCTTCTATGTCCATTCTTTAACTCTTTCCTGTTCCTTTTTTATTTTGAGGATAGCCACGATATAGTGGGTAGTGCATTTGCTTGTGATTCGAGCTGTGCAGGTTCGAGACCATGCGGGGAACTGTAAACAACAGCCACCCAAGCATAACAGAGAAACAAAATCTCAGTTCTTCCACCCACTACGCCAACCAGAGTTTCTGCCTAGTAGTACCGTAAATCCAAACTGAGTGCTTCAAAAAAAAAAAAAAAAACTGTTAAGAGCTGCCAATAAGTATTTAAAATTTGAAAAAAAGTGAGCTTTCCTCTTGAAAGTGTAGATGGCATCGAGATATCTTTCACATAACGCACCTATCAACAACAAGTTTCCTTACCCCACAACTAGATGACAGCCTTTGGAATTTTGACGTCTATTTGTTGTTCAAAATTCAATTCAAAACAACGTTTTCTTGGATTGAAAAATGTGTTTTAATTTATAATAATGGGAATAAAAGAGCTCTGGTCTGTTCTTACGCCGTACTGTGAACGTAAGCCCTTCTATGAACTTCGTGGTAAAACAGTTGCCATCGACCTGGCTGGCTGGGTGTGTGAAAGTCTCAATGTTGTCGATTATTTTGTCCATCCACGGCAGCATTTAAAGTTTGTTCAATAATTTTCTATATCCGAATCATTATTTAACTGTATTCCCTTCAGAAATCTTTTCTTCCGTACATGCTACCTCATTTGGGAAGATGTCACACCTGTATTCGTTCTGGAAGGTGCTGCACCCAAACTGAAAGCCCAAGTGATTGCGAAACGTAATGAAATCCAATTCCGTGGAGTTAAACCTAAGGAATCACCACCAACACAGCTAGATTCTGGTGTTGCTTCTCAAGAAAAGCCTGTCAACAAGGAGAAGGGACGAACTCGATTCAATCATGTGCTCAAGCAATGTGAGAACTTGCTGCGAAGCATGGGAATCACATGTGTTCAAGGGCCAGGCGAAGCGGAAGCATATTGTGCTTTTCTCAATAAGAAGGGGGTAACGAAAAGGTATATAGTATGAGGATCTTGGAATAACTGGTTTGTCCCTGTAGTTGGTGGACGGTGTTATTAGTCAGGACTCAGATTGCTTTGCATATGGCGCTGTTAGGGTTTATCGGAATTTTTCTGTATCAACTCAAGGTACCTCTTCTGCTCAGGGTGGTGCCGTTGATGTTTATGATATGGTCAAGATATGTCAGGGCATGGGTGCGCATGTAAACAGATAACTTTGTTTTATAGACTCAAGGTTTATCTACTTCTAGATTTTGGTCAGAACAAGATTATCGTCATGGGCCTGCTATGTGGCTGTGATTATTGTCCAGATGGTGTTGGTGGCGTTGGCCGCGATGGAGTCCTGAAACTCTTTAATCGATACAACAATGACATTATAATCGACAGGTAAACTATCACTATTACCTATGCAGCGTTTTGAATGCTTCTGTATTCCAGAATCAAGTCCTGGAGGCGAGAGCACCACAAATATTCTTCCCTAGAAATGAAAGTCGACGACAAGAATGTCTGCGCTAATTGTGGACACCTCGGGAAGACTCAAAGTCATACCAAGAGTGGATGTGGATCATGTGGTACCCATCGTGGATGCGATTCTAGTATTTGGAAGTACGACTCCATCATGCACTGCTATTTCCCCTCCTGTTATTTCTTTTATTTATTTCAGGGAAGAACGTCTTTCTCTGAAATCCGAATTAGCGTTACGCAGAAAAGCCCTAGTGGATCCACATTTCCCATTGCAGGAGATAATCGATGAATTCCTCAGTGAACCCAGCTCGATTCCCAAGCTTGATCTTGGCTGGAAGCAACCAAATGTAGTCAAGTTCGTCAAACAAGTGGCACACCTTTTGCAATGGCAAGAGATCTATTGCTTTCAAAAGTTTTTCCCTCTCTTGACCCGATGGCAAGTGCGTTTTATTAAGAAGCAACCAACGAATTCAGTGGCATATGTAGTTCCTGAAGAAATAGTCAAGAAACGCACTGTGAAGGGTGTGGCAAGCCTTGAAGTTCGATGGAAGGATGAAAAGGGCTTCTTTAATGGTCTGATCCCTGATGAGCAACTGGAGATATTCGCTGCTGAGAATCCCAAAGGAATGCAAGATCTGTGGTCCAGTGTTGAACCACTTAATCTCATGGAAGAAGCGTATCCTGAGTTGGTGAAAGAGTTCTTCGCTTCCAAGGAGAAACCAAAGAAAGTGAAAAAATCACGGAAACCGAAAGCAAAGGCCATAGACAAAGAACCAACAGGTTCTTTGAATGATTTAAGTGCTTTGATGGAAGCCGCAAATGAAATTGAAAAATCGTTGAAACCCAGAAAAGTTCCAACAAAGCCAAAACCAAAAAAAGGCCTTCAGATGATTGATAAGTTTCTTATACCCAAGAAGAATGCCACACAGCCATCATTCAATCCTGGTGGTCAGTGCTCGACACCGAAAACTAAGTGTATCCCTTCGGACCTCGAAAGTGACTACGGGGAAGACTTTGACATGTCTGACATAATCAGTGGAATCATTAAGAACACAGCACCTCCGATAGCGAAACACGCTGGAAGATTACTGCATTATGAAGCTGTCAAGTGGGAGCGGAGTGTCGATGACTTGGACATGATCATGGAGTCGAAGAAGAGGAATTTATCGCTGTCATTTTTTGATAAGTCGGCTAAGAGAATGTCTCTTGATGATAGTATAGACATGCTCATTGCTGGAAAGCAAAATGTAAACTGCATGCAGTCTCCTCTCACACATGTTGATAAATTTCTCAACAAAAATTATTCACTGGCAAAGAGTACACCGAAGAGGTATTCTGTAGTTAAAGAGGAACCGGATACAAATACGAGCTATTTCTTTGGAGCAAATCCTGCGGAAGATGCTGAGGATGAGTTCGAGAAATCGATGGATATTAGTTTTCTTATGAAATCGGAAGGAAAGGATCCGATACTGATAAGCGATAGCAGTTATTCGGATGGATAAAAGTAATTGTTGAATTCAGAGTAAAAATAAAGTTAAGTTTGCATTTTAAAATCGATATTTAGAGATCACTTAGAAAGTAAGAAACCCGCTAGGAACCTTTAAACTTTAAAGGGCGTAGTGTTAAATGGTTTTATATCCCACACGGGATAATTCCGAAAATGCTGCAAAGCTTAAAAGAGCACAGTGTTTCATTGTACACAAATTTAGATCCCTTATGGAGTGAAATTATTGTCCCAATCAAATGTGAATCAGGTGAGCCTATCCAAGCTACAGCAATAAGTTTGCTAAACACCGAGTAACAATTGCGGGCGGCGGGATATTCGAAAGACAAGCTACAGGCTATCGGACGGGAGGCTGTGAATAGTGGAACGGCTTTTAGATATAAAGGTTAGCTGTGAATAAGTGTGTACAGGGTGGCCCAAAAATATAACGTAAATTTTAAAAATTCATAACTTTGTAACGAAGCAATATTTTTCAACAATTTTTTGTGTCTCTTTCAGATTAAATATTCCGATTTTGAATAATGGTGCACTGGACGATCCCATAACGGGTTTTCACTGTCGCGTCTTGCATTCGGCACAACTTCTCAATTGTAAGGACACAACGAGAATTTCGCAGTCATTTTAATGTAAAAAGTGCCCCGCCTAGAGATGCCATCGTGCATTATGTTGTTCGTTTTCGGCAAGAAGGAAAATTTATGTTTCTGGAGTGTGGAAAACCCTCGAGTGGAATCTCGGCTGAATATGCAAATGGGGATCTAGTAACGGTAAATGGGGAATAGTATAGAGAAATGCTCGGAAATTTTACATCCGCAGTTAAGTTACATATACCATGCCCGTATGTGGTTTCAATAAAACGATGCTACTGCTCACACACCCAGGTATATGACTATTCTTCGAGAAATGTTCCCAGGACGAATAATCTCAAAAAATGGAGCCATTGGTAGACCGGCGAGTTCTCCGGACTTAACAGCTCCAGAATTTGTCGTATGAATTATCTGAAAGGAAAGGTTTACGAGAATAATCGCCAGTCTCTTTCAAACCATAAAAGGAACATTAAGTCCCATATATTGACCACAAACTTTGAAAAGAGTGATGGAAAATTTCACCATAAGATTGGATTTTTGCGAAAACTATGGCGGTTACCTAAAGGATATTATTTTCCATTCTTAGCATTATAAAAAATAGCAAAGAAGTTAAAGTTAAAATTCGTTAATGAATCAAAATGTTATTCAAATTTTAAATCCACTTAATATTTTTGGGCCGTATGCAAATAAACATTCCCAGACAAGCAGCGGATATTGGATTGGTTCTGCGATTTCCTAAGAAAAGGTAATAAGGAATATCCTGAGCCACGGACTTTGAAAACCCCTGATGTAGTATATTAAAAAAATGAAATAAAGTTGAAAGGCCAATTTTTTATTTTGTAACAAAAGTGAAAATTTCGAAAGACACTTGGTGGTTCTCGGTTACCAAGTAATGTAGGAGTCTAACGCCACTAAAAACACCTCCTTAATCAGGACCAATCTATGAAAGATCGACAAATGATTTTTCTTTCTTATATTTAAAATCGCGTTAAGGAAAATTTATATTTCTAAGTGCTTTTCCATAGCTTTTAGACCATTGGCTTATGAGGTTTGGTTCTTCTCAATCTTCGGATATTGTCTCTTATATTTAAGACGGGTTCTATCTTGGAGTTGATGTGGATTTGGAGTCGTTGATGGTGTGTCACAGCGTACTTTTTAGCCATTTCTGTCACAATGTCTTTGTAGGTCACGTTGCAAATTGCTAGTTCTTGTATACCAAGGGGCATTTATTATTCCACAAAGGATTTTGTTTTGGAATGTCTGTGTAGTTTTGTTTTCCTTGTCTGAATAATTGAATGCCGTACGTCCAAACAGGCTTCAATGCTTGCTTGTATACATATATCTGAGTTTCTTCCCAGTAATCAGTTAATTTTTCTATAACTCATTTAATTCTTCTCTTTTCTGTTTGATGTACTCTTTCCATTTTAACTTCCTATCCAAAGTGGGGTACAACGTGGTTGGTAATGAATATCGGAAGATTGTTTGACTTTTTATTTGTGAGGTTTATGTGAGTTGATTTTGACCCATTGATTTGATACGCAATTGTTGAGTCCAATCTCTTACTCTATTGACATTCGTTTCTCTGTTGCCTTCACAGTGCAATTATCAGGCACTAATATTGTAATGTCATCTGCAAAAGTAGCTATCATGGCACCGATATATCCTTGGTACACAACAAATATAGTGTTGGTCCTAGGACACTTCCTTGTGGAACACCTGCTTTAATTATCTTTAGTTCCGAATATTCGAACTCGGAAGAGTCTATGATAATACTGTCTATGTAAACCTCTATACAGTTTGTACTCATGGCTCTTATGCCAAACCTTGTCAAAGGCTCGAGCAACATCTAAAAATAGTAGTAGCAGTAGTAGTGCGGGTGCTTTTCTGAAAAAATAATGAAAAACTTCAAATTTAAGTTGGTTTTCAAATAATTGTCTATGGAAAACGTTTATTTTTTCCAAGCAAATAAATCGCAAATTCCGCAAATCACATCAAATCAATTTTATTCAGCCTTTTAAATTCAAAATTGTTTGCACAAGTTTAGTTCTGCTTGATTTTTAATCTTTTCTGCAGCCAAACCTATCAGCTGTGACTTAACAGTTTTCATTTATCCGTGAGTCAAAATTCAGCTGGAAGATTACAGAAAAATGAACGCTAAGTCTCTATGTTCCAGTTTTTTATCGAGTTGTGAATTTCTACGAAATCTTACGAAAATTGGTCAAATCCACAAAGACCACCTCGTGCGGGAACAGGATTTGACCAATTTTCATCAAATTTCATAGAAATTCGTAACTCTGCTCAAGTACGGGAACAGACCTATTACGTTTGCGCGTGACTCAGTAGTTAAGTGCGCGGTCACTGAGGGGGAGATTCAAGGTTCGAATCCTAAAAAAGCACAAAAAAAAAAGTTTTCTCACGGTCCCACCTCTAGCGAACGTTTGACAAACATTCGAGAGTAAAATTGCAATGAGAAACTTCTCTCATGAAAAATTGTCCTTCGGAAACGTCATAAAATTGTAGGTCCCAATCATTCGGCGGCGCACCGCATGAGTGGCTGCGATAAACTGAGTATATCTCTGTATGGTCTGTTAGCACCAAAATATTTATTTATTTATATTTTTATACGTTTGCATGAACTTTTTATTGTTCTTTCATCTTTCTAAAATTTTACTCTATGGCTTAGCAGAATTTATCTTTAGTCCAAATCTCAACTTTCTACGTCAAATGGTTCAAAAGTTATGAGGCTGTGATAGGCAGATCTGCAGGCGGTCGGATAGGCAACTGACTCTCACCATAAGGGTTGCGTTCTTAATTATTTTTGTTTGGTATTGGAACACTGAGAACTGTTTTAAACCATCTAGATCTAGCTTCAACAATTTACACACAAATTTTGCTTAGTTCGGCACTGAATTTTATTTCTGTGAGTGCAATCTACCACCAAGTCTGAGTTTTCCACAGTCATCTTCAAATGTTTAAAAATTACAATTGAGATAGCTAAAATGACCCAAATTCAAATGAAGTTTCAATACTTACTGCCTGGCAGCTCACTAACTGAAACGGTAACTCTCCATTTACAAAAAACTCACTTCAACCGCCCATCGATCAATGTCTTTAGCGAATCCCCGACCTATGCCCTCAGTTCCCGTCGAAATCGCCTTAAATTAGGGTCACAATGTCGAACCTCACACAAATATAGTTGACAAATGGCCCAACTCCTCTGAATACTAAGTTTATCACCTCCAGGTCATCTGTGGTGCTAACAAACGTCATTTGTCCAAATTTCATAATTCACGCCGCATGTGAGCGATCTGCATCGTCATTTGTGTCGACATAGCACGACTCACTTCTCATACGTGGTGTATGAGAATTGCACCACACCGTATGCCATTGTGAGCCCGACGTCCTTCTGCATTAGGCAACCCTCTGAATTCTGCGCTGTTTATTTAGAAATTCAAAACAACTCCTTAGGAAACGATATCACTGGCTTTGTCACATTAGTGTGAGCGCTGCAAACAAATCGGCACCATTAAAAGTCTAATCCTTGCCACACAACCACAACAGTCACATCCAGCATCACATCATCATCATCAGCAGCAACAGCATCATCATCATCTACCCCAACGACGTCGTGGAACGTGCATCTTTTCAAGCGATAAACCCGGACGGTGTCGCTTGCAACGTAACGGCCTCACTCACAATAGTGTGTGAATTGGAGGATGCTATGCAGACACCACCAGCATCATCTCAATCCACCTGACTGTAGTCGCGATCATGATGTCTTCACCATACACGGCTAAAGATCAAATTGCCGTGGTATAACATCCGCTTTAGAATGATTCGTGCCATTATACTAATGGTCCGATTACAATGTTGCCTCGAGATCTGTCGTTGTCGTCGTTGTCTTTTGCTGGCCCGAATCCCAGGCGCATGTCGCCGAGAAACAATAATCATGTCCATGCATCAATCATATCGCCCAGGTGGTTCAATGGTTCTGTTCTCCAGCGATGGCTCATTGGTTTTAACAGCACAGAGATTTGTGGAGGCTGTGTAGCCACCACACACAACAGCAGCAACAGGGACAACAGCCGGCTGCAACTCCACCACCGGACAACAAGCGGGCATTAATGTGGGCAATAAATTTGGTGCCACTAGCCAGCCTGGCCAGCGCGGCACAACAAGTCACTCCGATTGCCAACAAATGGCACTGGATTGGACGGAATTGCTTTTCAGAATTGGAATTCTCCCGACTGTGTGTGGGTAGAGTCGACTCCGTGTGTGCGCATGTATGTTGCCTAGCTTAGCTGGGGACATAAGTCCTGTGATCGGTGGTTGATTTAGTCACCGGAAAGTGGTCAATTAGAGTAACAGTAGTGCCTAAAAGCACCCGCCACCAAAGATCTCCAACGACTGTAGTCATTTCCTTGCCATGGGCATACATTTATCCGCCACCACTGTGCCAGTTGGCCATTTGCTGGGCTCGTTAATAATATGCCTTGGCGTTGAAAAGTTTGTGCCAACCCATAAATAAAGTCCGAGGCATTTAATTTGCATTCTAAATTGTACATTTAAGTAAATTGAACTATTTAAATCAATGCATTCGGCAATTGGCATCGAATGCATTTGACATTAAGGAATTCTGGTTAAAGAGAGCAGCTTGACCACGGGAACATATGGGCGGAATGTGAGCCGCGCGCCGGCCGGTTGGAAGGCCGGTGTCTAGGTATCCCAAAAATGTGGAAATGGTGTTCACATTGATGGCGTAACCAATTTTCGAACTTGCACCTGGTATCCTCAGGAGGTTGGCTTTTGTTGTCTATTGTGTGGAAGTATACGCAAGATTTGTTTTCGTCTCAGCTGGTGAATTCCGAGTGACCTTGCGGTGTGGAATTAGGATTAATGGAGCAACATATCTTTCCTATGGTTGTAATCGATCCAAGTATATGGAATTTGGAACACATACCTTTGCATGTTAATTGGCGCTGCAAGACATATTTTGATTCCAAGAAGAATGTTGTCATGCCAATTGTAGTAGGTTATCATTGGCGCTGATATTGTTTAGTGATCTTATGCGTTGGAAACTCAAATCTGATAAAAGGAAAGTAGTAAAGCTTTCTTCTAGAGTTTAAAAAATAGAAGGCAAACAATGAAAAAGAGCCTCAATCCTATGCATAATCCTAGTCAACATTGCCACCATATACTGAAGGCGCTGAGGGAAATGGAATGGTTGTCTAGCAAAACAATGCTCCTGATACTTGAAGTCAACGAAATAGCGGAGCCGAATTTACCAAGCTTCGAGTATTTAGCAAACAGATAAATCAATAAGCAAAACGGTTCATGGACCGCATTTTCCTGGTTCTTCTTCAGATTTGCTATGCACCTAATAGGTCAGATTCCTGCTTCCATAACATCTGGTAACAATAAGACTGAAGACAGAATTCCCAGCACGATTTCGAAGTGTATGAGCGAATGCTAAGCAAGAGAGCTGCCGAAACACTGGATGGATCACATAACAGTATAGTAGGCACATCACGAGGGGAGTTCTGTCAACCTTAATGTAGAGCCTAGAAGAAATCAAACTCTTGGATATGCTAACAAGTCACGGAATAAACTATTCTGGTTATGTTGATAATATTGTATTGTAAAGCTGAAAGCAAGGTCGAGGGGACGCTTTGTGGGGACTGAAGATAAAAGAGTACCATATTATGATACCTTTCCAAAACAAAAAAGATTTCTGTCGCACCAAAAGAATGAGATCAATCGCTATCTACTGCAGAGATTAGCTTGGATATGCATGTCAGGAATAACGAGGTCATGTCCGACATCTTCATCGCATAATTGAAAGAGCAGCTAAATAAGTAATCACGAGATCATCAGTTTCAGAGAATCCCTCTCCAACTTCGTCAAAAACTTCACTACGAAACTGAGCAATAAAAAGGATCGGATCAATGAATTCACACATACTGTACACCCTCAAGGACGTATACGTTAACGGGCAAATTCTAGCATGTTCCAAGCAGAAACGTCCAATTTAACCTCGACGGTAACTATCGACAGACATCCAAGCTGACCTCAAAGCATTTCCTACAAAATCAGTTCTAAGGTGACATGAGGGTACGTAGATAAACTCAACTATCTATTCAAGATCAACAATGTCACCATATATGGAGTGGATGATAATGAAGAGAAGGTGGCAATCCAGTTCGTATCACTAGAACCCTTTGGCGGGATGGGCGGACACATCAACCGCAGAAGAGTTACGAAAAGATGAGGAACTGAATATAGCTAATAACTGGATAGAACTTCCAAAACGAAGGCAAACAAGTTACAAGTATCCCTAGTAGGGGTACCAACTTGTTCGTTGCGAAATCCACAAATCAGATATAAGGCCCCGACCCATAGAATCCGTCGATGTCGTTCCGTTGAAGGTTGTCGGTGACGTTCACGTATTGCCGGAAAGAACAGTCTTCGTTGACAGATTGAAATGTCAACCGATTCTCAACGGCGATGATAGTTTCTCTTCTCTCTCAATGCTTCCACCAATGAAAATGCTTACTTTCAATTTGCCGACTGCCAACGGATTAATGCACTAAAAAAAGTAGAAAGTAAACATACTTTATCCGTCGAAGTTCATACATGCTCCGGTTATAAGAATACGTGTATTCTATCTATGTGTCAGTAAAATCGACGCACTAACGGCTGCAAATGTATTCTCACTCTCAATCTCTTTGTTAATCTGCAGTCTACTCGAGGCAAGCTGCAAGCAAGGCAAGAGATTAAAGTCATTGTTAAGAAGTAAATAAAACTTTAAATTATTTGGCTCGATCACCCTGATTAAGCACTGCCTTGTCATCTTCATATATTTATCCTTTTAAGAATTCTTAAACCCATACTTATCCTCAACCTTAACCATTCTCATCCTCACAACTTAAACATTACCCTCGTCTCCTCTCTCTAAGGCTAAGAAAATCTCGTCTTAACCTCATTCTAACCTCATCTGAACCTCTTTTAGACTTTGCTTGATGAACGAATAATTGAAGTATCATAATTCACCTTCTGTTCGATGCATCATTCCGTCTATTTAACCTTTCTGCCCTGTTGTACCACTTGCCAGCCACTCGTTGTTTTCACTGTTTATTTTACGATCCACAGAATCCACAACCCATGTCTACTTGACGTAATAATTATGTTTGATATTTACCAGCATAAGATCAAATACCGCTAATTACATGGCGAAGGTGTTATTATAATTATTGTTGAATAGATGATTCCATCATCATTATCATCGTCAGCTTCAGAGCTTCGTCAACGACAACGTGTCCTCGATGAAGAATCATGACTCTGCATTACCAAACCAGTGGAGGCTCAAAGTCATCCCACCAGCGCATTTGGTAGATACTTAAATGTTCCGGCTTCAGAATCTATTTTATTTTTGTTTTACCCGTAAACCTTCAATCGCTAAAGGTGACGGTCGGTCGTTAAAGGTGAAACATGAGATCGTATAGCCAAACAAGAGCCGCCAAAAGCAAGCACATCCAGTTCCAGGTGATCGTGTAGTGTTGTGAAGTAGCAGTGCAACAGCCACACCACCACCGCACCTTGAAGAATAGTCTGCTCTATGAGAGCACATGGTATTAGCCACGTTATTACCAGTTAACGATTGTTGCAAATCTGGAAGATTACCTTTTTAGCGATCACCTTCTTATATCAAATGTCGTTGTTGTTGCTGTTGTTATCGTTCGTCAATGCATGTAATCACATTGCCTTCGATGTACTTAGTTGTGTCGTTATTCATGGCAGGATCTTGTCACGTCATCACGCCAGATGGCCATATGTCAGTTGATATACCTACATACAATATTCACATTTGCTATTTGCTTGGAGTGTTGTGTTGATTTATATCCGCCATTGATGGTGAATATCAGGTGTGATTGTCATCAAAGTTTGACAGATGCCTCGACAGGTACATCGACCATTTGACATTTCAGAGGCTTCCAGTCGGACGATGTTTTACGTCAGTTATGGTAGCTTGATTTAGCTGAAAAGTGAATTTAAGAGCGATAGCTGTCAGGTAGTTGGATTGACCTGATTTCAAAAGTCCTAAGTTCACATATAGCATATTTAAAATTCATAGGTTGATATTTTTCTATTGAAAATTTGAATTCAAGATTAAGATTGAAGTTGAACGCAGTTGTTAGAGTCGTGTTGAATAGGAAGCACAATGTACCTGAGCATCAGCTATGGCCTTAAGGTCCTTTCTGAAGTTTTTCTTAGACAGATGTTTGCAGGTAGATTCTTTCCAAGATATTTTGTTTCAGGGAAATTCTGTCATGGATCTTGGCTATGAACTCTGCTCCTATTAACAACTCATGATACAGCTGTAGTTTCGACGATAGAAGCATTTCCTGTTCTTATTTTCATAGTTAATGTTCTGTGTCTTCGCGCACACCAATCAACGTAGGGGATCGTTTTGGCTGAACTATAATAGTCGGAAGCAATCGGAAGCTAATGTCATAATTCTAAGTTAAGTTTCCTTCAGTACTGTCAATTGCTCAAGTAGCCCATAATAGGCGTATGTGTTCGGAAGCAAAGGTTCTCGTCCGATCACCGAAATCAAGCACCATCGGGCGCTGTTAGTACTTAGATGGAGAACCCCTTGTCAAGTTTTCATACGTACACTTACGAAAGAGCGAATACATTCGCCTTAACTTGTAGGTATCTACAGAAAGATAGAATTTGCAAAGATTTAAAATTAATGCGCGTCTTTACCTCACTCTCTCTCTTTATCTGTCGACATTTTAACGCTTCCTTATACCTTTTCCTTTCGCTCCATCAGTGGGTTTTTCGAACTTCAAAGAGTAGGGTTTGGTTGCTTAGTTGCTTTAGCGTGCCATCCTCTAGTGAATTACACGTGATACTGAATGAGCTGCATCACCATATGTAGGTAGGTATTGAAGTTAAGGTACTCATTTGGCGACGTTTGCAAGCCAGAGGGCGGTTGACATATTAAAGCTGTAGTTATATTTAAGTAATGACATGCATGCCTAGAACTGAATGTAAAATGTGGTTTAAAAGTTCTCTGATTAGACTGATTCCTAGATTGGCAAATGGAGATCTCCGCGAAGTAAACTTAAACTTTTGTATCTAAGATAACATGTTGGTATTAAGTTTTAATAGTAACGAAAAACAGGTTCTAAAACTTGACTGCGATCGATCGATTACCCCAAACTGTTGGAGGTTTTTCACAGAATTCCTACATGGTCGCACATCAATCATTCTATAAAGCTTCAATTCAATTGTGTTCTAAGCCTTAATTAGTATTCTAATAAATCAATTGTTCGATTGAAGGTCAAAAAAACCTTTAACAAACCTAAAAACACAAGATTAAGCCATTCCTTCAGAGCTGTCTGTTTTCAGGATGGAGTACCACTTCCTATCCCATTATCGCTGTGTAAACTTGCCATATAAAATAAGAATATCGTAAACAATCTTTGCCCGCCCTTTACGGCGCGCACATAAAACTGTTTCGCTCTTAAAAACACTGTCAACTTGTAGACGTACCTTTAAATGCGATTCCTTAATAGCCTGTCTCTGACATGGGTTAAAACAAAAAGAGCAAAACCTGCCTGTTAAATGCCTGTCTTTCCGTCCGCCTTCCTCGGTGTGTACGCGAGAAAGAACACAACTCAACAACAAGCCAAACATTGGGCAGAACTTTTAATTCCCCAACATGTCCACCTTCTCGGCAGGAAAATAAAAAAAGAAAAAAAAAACTTCCAACGCCTCATGTCACTCTCTAGGCAAATCCAACAAACCAAGAGAATAAAACCACAAGGAATAGAGGAGTATACAGCACTTCCCCATGGAATAATCTCTATGCATCCCGTCTGACTGGTGTGTTCGTACAAGCGGAAAACACCACTTGCACAGTGTTGCGCGATTGCGCGCTGTATCCTCCCTCTCGTCCTCTTCGAACTTGGAACAACAAACCGGAACGTGAGGAAAATCACACTCCGCCACAGCAACTATGACCAGCCGCAGCCGCCTCCGCTGCCGCAATCACGCGCTATCCTATAAGAAAATTGATTTACGATTATTGGCAAATGCCGGTGAAGCCATTTGGAGCTGGATCTAAGACTATAAAGCTAGTTAGCTGGTTAGTTGGACTTTTTCATGGGCAATTCCCATCGAGGCACTTCGCCTTGCGCATGCAAATGGCGCATATTAACCCGAGCTGTGTTAGTCTGCGTGTGCCTCTAAGTCCACTGTGCTAGGATGTTGTTTTGTCGTCATTTGCCAGGCAATTGTGGAACTGGAATACCCATTAAGTTCAGGTGCCAACTGAAGGAACGTTTTTATTTTCATCATCGGCTTCTCGGCCTGTGGTGGATATAGTTTTCGCATTTTTACGAGCGCGCACCAATGACAGGCCAATCGGAATGCGGTGCGGTGGGGTAGCCACAAAATGGAACAGGAATCGAATTCAGGATTTAGGATGATGTTAACAAAGTATAGGTTACATGGGGTACAGGTGTTTTAATCAAAAACGCAAAACGAAGAGCCGCAAGTCCGTCTGTAAATTGCATCATAAGGTCTTTCATAAAGTGGCGGGCCTGAATGGCTTGAGTGAGATATTTATGGGTCAATTTGCATTATGAAAGGAGGGTCGGGAAGGCTTCTGATTTGTAATTCTGTTAATCAGGTTTATGATGGGGGGAATGTTAGTATGGAAATCAGAGAACCGTTTTGTATCATTCGAAGGAGTGTTGCAAGGAAATAATAGATTCCGGGGGCTAATGTGCTTGGATTATAGGCATTGTAACTGCCTTCGATAATGGAAAACTGTTAGCAGATAATGTTCATCAGCAGAACACAATGAGCTTACCAACATGGAATTGAATCGTGACAATCCAACGCTTTACGATGAGTATTCCGTTTGTGTTTGCTTTAATTATAAAGCAAACACAATTAGCCGTTAAATCTGCTTCTAAAATTCAGTTTAAAACCCTCAAGGCCGGATTTTAATTTTTCCAACACTTGCGGGATTCCATCCTCTTCAACTATAAAATGATGGGGATGAGGATGAGGATGAGGATGAGGATGAGGATGAGGATGAGGATGAGGATGAGGATGAGGATGAGGATGAGGATGAGGATGAGGATGAGGATGAGGATGAGGATGAGGATGAGGATGAGGATGAGGATGAGGATGAGGATGAGGATGAGGATGAGGATGAGGATGAGGATGAGGATGAGGATGAGGATGAGGATGAGGATGAGGATGAGGATGAGGATGAGGATGAGGATGAGGATGAGGATGAGGATGAGGATGAGGATGAGGATGAGGATGAGGATGAGGATGAGGATGAGGATGAGGATGAGGATGAGGATGAGGATGAGGATGAGGATGAGGATGAGGATGAGGATGAGGATGAGGATGAGGATGAGGATGAGGATGAGGATGAGGATGAGGATGAGGATGAGGATGAGGATGAGGATGAGGATGAGGATGAGGATGAGGATGAGGATGAGGATGAGGATGAGGATGAGGATGAGGATGAGGATGAGGATGAGGATGAGGATGAGGATGAGGATGAGGATGAGGATGAGGATGAGGATGAGGATGAGGATGAGGATGAGGATGAGGATGAGGATGAGGATGAGGATGAGGATGAGGATGAGGATGAGGATGAGGATGAGGATGAGGATGAGGATGAGGATGAGGATGAGGATGAGGATGAGGATGAGGATGAGGATGAGGATGAGGATGAGGATGAGGATGAGGATGAGGATGAGGATGAGGATGAGGATGAGGATGAGGATGAGGATGAGGATGAGGATGAGGATGAGGATGAGGATGAGGATGAGGATGAGGATGAGGATGAGGATGAGGATGAGGATGAGGATGAGGATGAGGATGAGGATGAGGATGAGGATGAGGATGAGGATGAGGATGAGGATGAGGATGAGGATGAGGATGAGGATGAGGATGAGGATGAGGATGAGGATGAGGATGAGGATGAGGATGAGGATGAGGATGAGGATGAGGATGAGGATGAGGATGAGGATGAGGATGAGGATGAGGATGAGGATGAGGATGAGGATGAGGATGAGGATGAGGATGAGGATGAGGATGAGGATGAGGATGAGGATGAGGATGAGGATGAGGATGAGGATGAGGATGAGGATGAGGATGAGGATGAGGATGAGGATGAGGATGAGGATGAGGATGAGGATGAGGATGAGGATGAGGATGAGGATGAGGATGAGGATGAGGATGAGGATGAGGATGAGGATGAGGATGAGGATGAGGATGAGGATGAGGATGAGGATGAGGATGAGGATGAGGATGAGGATGAGGATGAGGATGAGGATGAGGATGAGGATGAGGATGAGGATGAGGATGAGGATGAGGATGAGGATGAGGATGAGGATGAGGATGAGGATGAGGATGAGGATGAGGATGAGGATGAGGATGAGGATGAGGATGAGGATGAGGATGAGGATGAGGATGAGGATGAGGATGAGGATGAGGATGAGGATGAGGATGAGGATGAGGATGAGGATGAGGATGAGGATGAGGATGAGGATGAGGATGAGGATGAGGATGAGGATGAGGATGAGGATGAGGATGAGGATGAGGATGAGGATGAGGATGAGGATGAGGATGAGGATGAGGATGAGGATGAGGATGAGGATGAGGATGAGGATGAGGATGAGGATGAGGATGAGGATGAGGATGAGGATGAGGATGAGGATGAGGATGAGGATGAGGATGAGGATGAGGATGAGGATGAGGATGAGGATGAGGATGAGGATGAGGATGAGGATGAGGATGAGGATGAGGATGAGGATGAGGATGAGGATGAGGATGAGGATGAGGATGAGGATGAGGATGAGGATGAGGATGAGGATGAGGATGAGGATGAGGATGAGGATGAGGATGAGGATGAGGATGAGGATGAGGATGAGGATGAGGATGAGGATGAGGATGAGGATGAGGATGAGGATGAGGATGAGGATGAGGATGAGGATGAGGATGAGGATGAGGATGAGGATGAGGATGAGGATGAGGATGAGGATGAGGATGAGGATGAGGATGAGGATGAGGATGAGGATGAGGATGAGGATGAGGATGAGGATGAGGATGAGGATGAGGATGAGGATGAGGATGAGGATGAGGATGAGGATGAGGATGAGGATGAGGATGAGGATGAGGATGAGGATGAGGATGAGGATGAGGATGAGGATGAGGATGAGGATGAGGATGAGGATGAGGATGAGGATGAGGATGAGGATGAGGATGAGGATGAGGATGAGGATGAGGATGAGGATGAGGATGAGGATGAGGATGAGGATGAGGATGAGGATGAGGATGAGGATGAGGATGAGGATGAGGATGAGGATGAGGATGAGGATGAGGATGAGGATGAGGATGAGGATGAGGATGAGGATGAGGATGAGGATGAGGATGAGGATGAGGATGAGGATGAGGATGAGGATGAGGATGAGGATGAGGATGAGGATGAGGATGAGGATGAGGATGAGGATGAGGATGAGGATGAGGATGAGGATGAGGATGAGGATGAGGATGAGGATGAGGATGAGGATGAGGATGAGGATGAGGATGATGCGAGCATAAGCCCCTAAGCTAAGTTGATTGAGGTCATGCCCATGCCGTCAAAATGGTCCTGAGGTAATACCCATGCCATCAGCATCAGCTTGAGGTGAGTTTGAAGTCATCCTTAAGCTCATATCCTGTGATCTAATAAGCTGTTTTTTAATGAGCAAAGTGAGCATATTTACCCGTATAGTGGTTGTCTAGAGAGCACAAGGATATCCCTTAAACATTTTTTTTTAACGATGAGGTGACCTTGAAAATAGCAAAATTTGTCATAGACTGCCCTCACTTTAGCCTTAGGGGCGACCTCTCTAATTCACGGTGGCAAAATGTTTCATACTCTGCATTCGTCTCAACTTTAAAAAGATGTCTCTTATGCTCCTTATAAATTCCATCGGGGGAAAAGATTCACGAAAGGCGGAAATCGATTTCACTGAATGCCCTAGTTTATCGTTAGATATGACAGTGAAGGTGCAGACTTTCATTTAGGGTCCCTGTACGTTGATATATTACTAATATTTACTTACATTACGTTGCGAAAAGTTTTGAGAAGTACTATAGCTTTCTCGGAGCCATAATGAATTCCCACAAAATACCTTTATCTTATTATCAATCAATAAAAATTGACGGTTTTCAACAATGTTTCCTGCGTCTACTAAGACATAAAATAAAATAATAGCGAAATCTAGATTTCAAATTGCAATTGTTAAAAGCAATAAAAACCCCAAGCAATAACACAAAATGTCATCATCAGCAAGTCCGTCCATACATTTGATAGATTGACAGGTGAGATCCTTCAATTTCGCTGTCAGCAGGAAGTCGCGGCAGGCAATTCGAACGCGAATTGTCTAACTTCACGTGACTGCCATTAAAATCCTTTCACTTTGGCTCTTCCAAATGCCAAACTCTATGATATCTGTTTGTTTTCTTTTACAACCTGCACGATGCTCGTCTTCCCTTCATCTACTCTCCGAGTTCTCTGGATCTCTGGCAATTTGTTAATACCATCGCGCGCTTCCAATCACCTCGTAACACCGATTCACCGAATCCATGACGGACTATCAATGAATCAGTCAATCAACAGACGATTATGACCGCAACGGCGAAAGTACTCCAGCCAGCTTGTCGTCAGGGCACAATCACATCGAAGCACCATCGCAGCGACGACTCCATGACGATGAGCCAACGATCTTGTTACTAATTGGCCATTGGAAATGCTTACAATTAAAAATCAATAAATAACTTTATAACCCCCGACAATTGATTACTACCGTGCTAGTTGTGTTCCTGTTGAGCGATATCGTTAGAAGAGATCTGCGTGTTGCGCAAGCGATCTCGCACAGTGATCGTTGCATCTTAGAAAGCTATATGCCACTCACTATAGATACAGTGCAGTGAGTGCAAGCAAAGTCGAGTGGAAAGTGAATGCAATGTGAATGCGATTCCTTGCCAATTGTCCTCCTCGGCGCTCGGTGCTGTTGTAATTCACCTCTCGAAAGGGTGAAGGAGATTGTATAAGCGCGCGGTTACCTTGTTTATTGGCTGAATGGAGTGTGCTACGCTGCCGCCACCTACACACGAAGACGGCGTGCATTTGTTGTGTACGGGGTGCGTAGGTGGCGCTAACCATTCACTTTACAATCGAAAGATTGTTTTGTTGGCTTTAAATTTCAGTACAAGTGGGGGGAGCTTTATGAGAACATATATCTAAAGCAGTTTGGAGTAGAGTTTCATCATGTTTTGGTACTTATATAGTGCAGCAGATGTTTAAAACTGAACATTTTATTAGAAAAATATACTTTGTAGCCGATGGGTAATATGACACGAAGTTGCATATCAAACGTTTACACTTGTGCGAATCAGCAGTATATTCAAAATCGAAAATCTGACCGGGTAAGTCGTGGAGAAAACGGCCGTCTGGGGTTAGATTCAAGACGTGCTTAATTAAGAGGACCAATTGCATTTTCTGGTCAAAAGTTTACTGCTTAGTGATCGGATACACGTTTTTCGTAATCTTCACTTGCAAACCACGGAAGGGAAATCATTGCATGATCAAACCAACACAAGACTTTTATGCATGGACAGGCCAAATAGAGGTCACTCCCAAAAGTCATCAATCTTCGGTTAGCCTGAGCAAATGATCAACGAATTTAATTTCTTCCACTTCCATGTAGCTACAGCAATAGTAATTGCGAACTAAACCGAGACTGTCCAGTAAGTACGCAAGAGACGATGTATTTTCATGGTAGAACTCGTGATAGATAGACTATCGTCGGATATCGCCATTGGTGTTCTAATAGAGGAAGTTAATATTCGGGTTTCTCTCAAACTTTCAAAAGTACGGTAATAGCGACCTAAAAACTCCTGGCGAGAGTCCATGCCGCTGGATGTCACATTACATTAAGTGACCTCTCATCTAATCTCCACTATGGTTGTTGTCAAGTTATCAGAGCTAAAAATAGGTATTTACAGGCCCACACTTGAAAAATTCGATCCGTGATCGCAGCCCGTCCAGATGGCCAACTGTTGTTAAGCAGATGTAACAGCTTCAAGAGGCTTTCAGGATCTTTTGAACCTTATTTTATTTAGATATTTTTATTAACTGTCTCCAGTTATCCTTAACCTACGAGTACTTCTATAAATACTTAAGTTCAGTATCCACTTACAGTGAAATTTGCAGCAGTCCACAACTATTAGGTATTAAACGTGTAAACATTCGCAACAAGCTTACTTATGCAAATTATAGTATTTCTCTCAGATCACATGGCTTACTTTAAGTTCTTACACAATATTGTGCCGATTTACTTGCTAGTCGACGAGGTTCTTGGAATATGAATTTCAGTGGACATTCACTTCTTAGATTTAGCTCCTACCTCCACATTTCTTTATTTATAAGACTTGTTTGACGTTACACCGACTCCTGAAAGCCCTTTAATGCACAATCTGATTGCAATTAGCCCAAACTCAACGATTTTTTTTTTCTCACCATTCTCAAACCTCGTAACCATCACACGTCACATTTATACATTTTCCCACCACAATCTGTCATAAATCACTGCTACCAACAATGCAATAACTTCTTAATGAAATCCAAATAAATCAGAAAAATAAACAATTTGTGAACAAATTTAATTACACTGCGCCAACATAAAACAAAGCAACATACTTGGCCAATACTGCCAACATCACTACACCACAATGTGGCGTATCCAACATAAGTCGTTCTGCGCATAAAATATGCAACCGCAGCACAACATATTTCCCAATGACAGAAACTCGAACTCGTAAATCCTCTCTTTCCCATTCAATTAGCGCGCAAGCATAATGATGTCAAAACCAAGCGGACTGCAATTACTCCGGAGCGGTAGTGCCAAGTGTTCCTTCATACAATGCATCAAAAGTTGACAGGAGGCCCATTGATGGGCCCAATAAGAATTCCAGAGCATACCACAAGAGCACAACAGTGTAATTTATGAGATGTTCGCTACAATGTTGCAAAATTATATTAAAAAGAAACAGTTTAAGGGTGCCATTATACCCGCAGGTTGGCAAGGACGGCATGAATTTATAGATATTTTGAACTCGCCCGCGATCTCCAATTAAGATGTAAAATTTCGTTGTAATTAACTTTTAAAATTTACGAAAACTCAAGAGTCAAAGAAGGATGCGTCATCCAATTTATGACATCTAGCCAACGTTCAACGTTCCGATTCCAAATATTTCTCAATTAACGGTAATGACAGTAAATTGGGAACGTACAGTAATTGGCAATTGAGACGGGTCCAGTAAATTAGTTCGAGGGCTCTTGAAACTGACACCTTAGCGGTTGAATTGCTTTTGTTACTGCCAATTAGGGCATTTTAAGAAGGTCGGCTATTTTTGTGGTAATTGATTTTTTAATTAATTTTTACTGGCAGATGAGATGCCATCGAAATTAAGTAAATTTTTGATTGTCACTGATGTGACTCTTAGCTATGTTAAACGAGCAATTGGCTAATTGAGCGAAATTCGCTTTTAAGTGGAGTTGTGTTCCAAAAGTCAAAACGTTTCGATGCCAAATGTCAGATACGATTTCGTTTCAACTCTCATCCATCAACCAGTCCAACCAAACAATAAACCACGACTGACAATATGCAAAGTTGGAGCGGAGAACCCAAAATCTCAAATGTCGATCGGTAATCGACTTCAATCGGTGAGATCTCTGGAATCTCTATGCCCGCCGCCGTTTGGGAAAATGGAAAGACATCGATTTTCCGTTGTTGTTTGTAGTTATGTGCGCTATTCAATGTTTACAACGGATTAATAGGACATTAATTAGGCACCAACAACAGTTGGTATGGTTGGTTATCCAGCGATTCGCGTGCATCCAAAACGAATCTTAAAATGAACTATGTGAGGTTGAGTTGAGACTGAATTTTTGGATTTTTCGGAGCTCAGAGATAAGTCAGATTCCGGAGGGCGATACGTGTGCTGGAATGTCGTGGGAAAATTGTGGTCGTGAAGGCACTTAGGCATAGTTAGTCGGAGATGGAGTTGGAGTACATGTTCACTTGGAATTTGGCTTGGTTTAGGAATGGGATATCTTGCATGAGAGGTGGAATTTAAAGATTTCTATCGGATCATGACCGATTGTGGCAAAAAAACACTTGCAAGGTTGATAAGACTGACGTGAAAGTTGTGAGGAGATGTAGTTTAGAGGCAAATCCGCTTAGTTTACTAAAGTAATTTAAAACTACTAACCCAAGGAAGTGCCGGATCAGTGCTCTGGCTTTACAGAGATATGTCCGTGTATAGTCTTGTTGCTTAGGTTTGGATCGTGAACTAAATAGTTTCAGAACTAAATCATAATTTGTAATAATTGGGAAAGTTCAAAACAATTCTTCATAATACTGAAGGAAAGCAGATACATACATACATACATACTTTTCCTGGATCAACAAACCAACTTTTAACCATTTAACGCTGCAACAGTAGTTGCCTGTTGATTCTGCTTTTGAATAGCTGGAGATTAAAAGCTTCTGGAAATACGTCTCCTGGGAGTGAATTTCAAAGTTTACTAGTTTCCGTCTCCAGTAGGACATTCAAGTGACCCATTTGTAAGAATTATTCTATTGGGGTCTTCGGAATATCTGCCATGGTAGTATCTATAAAAAACAATAAGATGCTTGGGTTCCTTGGGTTGGATAATCTATTCTTTTATTTAAAGCTGTGGTACAGTGGACATGTTTTTTCTTGAAAAAGTGCTGAATTGGGGTTTCTTTGAATTGAAATCAACTAAATTTGGAAGGTTTTCATTTAATGAGTAAATTTGATCGCATCCCCGACAATGTGATATCCGAGTAAGAAAATAATGGGGTTATGTCATCGGCAAAACTAAAGATCTTGTTATTTGTTGACACTAATGGGTTGTTGATATGAAATGAAAATAGAGTTGGTCAAAGTATAGATCCCTGAGGCACCTTAGCGTTTACAGCAAAGGTGTCGGAAGACACACCATCGACTACAACTTGAATTAATCTGTTCCGAAGAAACAGCCACAGAGAAGTTCCGATGGTCCGTAGGAGGCTGGTTTGGCTAATAGAGCCCGATGTCGAAATCGAACGAATGTTTTGAAATGCCTGAAATGCTTGTCTAGGATGTTGATTTCCCGCGTTGCTCAATGGCAGATATCCATAGGTTGATTACTTAATTTAGCAAGTTTTCAGTTGAACAATAGATATTTGATTATTTCAGTGTTGACAGCCATCACTTTGGTTAGTATGGACAGAAACGCTATGGGACGTTAGTAGAGCTCGGACCTTTAGCCCTTAGTTTTTGCGCCTTCATGCAAATCTAGTTCTAAAAAGCTAAAAAATCTCATTTGTAGCCCTTTTTTATTTCTACTAAGTTTTAACCGAAATATGAACAAACATTTCGGCTGTATTCCTCGTCAAATCTCAGATGCGGTGCATTAATTTCATGCGTGCTACAAAAAATCTTAGTCTTAAATTTTGATTAGTGAATGAACCTTCTGACGTTCAGTGTTAATTCAAATTAGAAATCTAGTCTTCTTTTTTTTTGCTGATTCTAGCCTGCATTTAGAGAAATGAAGCCCGAGTGCTTGAAGGTAGTTTTGTGGCAAGTATTTCTTTCCTTGTTTGCGAATCTGTTGAATACGGGCAGTTTTCTAGCATGACAGATTGATAGACAGAAGGTGCAGGTAAAAATAATAAAATTAAAAACATTTTCTCTCATTCACAGTAAAGGACGGATACAGTGAAATCAATTCCGAACAAGCTCGGTATTGCCGACTTAGCCTATAACAGAAAGTAGGTACGTTCCCTTGAGCCAATGGTTATCAAAACTGAACCACCTAGACCAGTCAGTTCAAGATCGAACAATTTATGGTTCATATCTACGAAAGGCGATCTAGAATATTTTATTTGAAGAAATATGTAAGCTGCTACGCTTTCAAAACGTGAGAATCCACATCATTAAACGATTTTGACAAAAAATTTTCTCAGACCCTTGTTTAATGATAACTAGGAGTTGGCTTACTTCATTTAGTTTACTCATTAAAAAAAAAAAAGAAGATCTCGATCAGCCACTCAACCATCGCAGAAGATGACTTGATAAGAGCCTTTTTTCGAAGCAACCTGTTCAGAATTCCTTTTACATCAAACATTCCTTTTATTTTCCTGTCTCAGATATGTAAAAGGCCGCACCGAATTCCCTTTTTTGAAATATTCCACCTGAATTCCTGTCATACTTCCCGAAACCCCAACATACCACACAACATCGCATCGCTGCAGCGGCAATCTTAACATTCGCATAGAAATCTGTGATGCATAATAAATTCAACTTAATGCATCCCCAAGAAATCGCGCATGGAAATCAATTCACACAGAGGCGCATCACAGCAGCAGACCAACAGTGGCGACATACACCTCGAGGCGCGATGTGCGGAATGTTCAAGAGCCCATATCTCGCACCATCTAAATGTGTAACTGAGTTTGTGAATAAATTTAGCCCGCGGTCCCTGAGCGGTATCTGAATAAATTAATACCAAAGATCAGGCGTCCAATTGCCACCATCATCGCCGTCGTCACTACAATTCTGGCTCACTCACGACGACTGGTGCCTTATCCAGGCTCAGGATCTTCTTCGAGTAGAATTGAATTCTCTGATTGAATGGTATTTTCGTGAACGTATCGCTGGAATCCATGCATGCATGAGTTGAGTACTCGCGCCAGCGCACTTTGACAATAAATTTGTACGCGAAGAACGGCGAACAGACACACATACGAGTACCAATCGGGAGTGTGTTCTTCCAGCACCAGTCCACCATTTCCAGAAGATTGAGTCAATTTTGATGCAATCATGATGGAATCATAGTAGAAAACGTGAGGTGACTCTCTGGCTGGTAGCAATTTGAATCTCGAGTGGCGGCGATCGCCACCGCCAGCATGATCGCAGATCGAATCGATTGTGTGTGCGGGTGGTATTAAGAAATGCTCCTCTGTGAAGTAATCCGCCAGCGGCAGTGGCGGTGATATTGGCAGTTTTAGGCTCAAAAGTAATGGTGGCCATTCCTCTCCCTAAAGAAGCCATAAGTAGCCCACCTATGCATGTGCGAGAGTCGTGACAGTTTTTAAATATTGCATCCGATCGGAAGATTGACATGCTGGGCATGCGGGCCTCCTTCGGTTAGGTGGGAGTGATGAAACTACTGTGTTTGTGCATTCCTAGCTTCGACCAATATGGGAATATCCAAATGAATCGCACGATGGCTTTTGAACCCATTTTCGGGGGGAGCTCGGAACCATTACACACGGAGTGAGAGTGAGGTTAAGTACATGTGCACGGTATGAGAGTGGAAACAGAGAAACAACGACGCGGGAGTTGTTTATGTCACGTAGTCTGCTCGTAGGTGATTTACTCACTATGGAGTATCTATCGGAGGCTTGCTATTGTTTTGGTCATAATGACCCCCTTTGGTGTTGTGATCGAGGTGCAGATATGTGCTCTTTTTATGGCCATTGAAAGTACTGTCGGCCAATGTGGGTGCAGCTTCTACAAATCGATGCATGTGTGTGTGGAAAGGATTTGGTTGGCACTGCACATAATGGGGTCAATCAGATTCTAGGGTATGAGCTGGGATCGTTGCTCGAAAACAGATTAATTGTAGTTTTGGGGATACTAAGCGGATTTGTTGAGTGATTGTAACCGAAGTTAGGTATGCCAGATAAGCTGCCAAACAACACATATTAATGGGCTGGGTTGGTTGTAAAAGGCATAACAGATGTCAATCCTAGAGCGACCATGAAACTAAATTGGTCATTAAAGGAACATGTCCGGCTGCTGGGGGGAAGTAAAGAGTGTGTCGCTTTGTTTACCGCTGGCGGTGAATGGTAGAAACAATGATTGGTGCAAATATTTGTCGAGTCTTGTCATTCATTATGACCCAGTTTTTACTTGGTTTCAGAGCTTAGTCCTTGAGCGGTACAAAGATTTATTGTTTAGTTATCGCAATCTAGGTGGAACATAATCTTTGGGAGTGACACTGAATTAAAGCCAAACAAAAGACCTAAGAGATTTCGGTAATTGCGTCGGTTTAGCTCGATAGACCTTCGATAACTGTCCTGCTTCGCCTTGTGTTCTCAAACTGACCATATTTCTGTCATCCTGGGTATTCATTTAGAACTGCCATATCGCCCTTTCGAATCAATAAGGTAAGATAGTTAAACTCTCTACTGACACTAGAAAGTCTCAAAATCGATCAACAGCAGGTAAAACGACTATTGGTAGTCGCTCCATGCTTTGCTAAAAGATTATTTGTAAGGATTGTACTTTCCTTACACGTGTAACTGCAGGCACTATGGAAATCTCTCAGTCTCGCACTCCTTTAAGTTTTTTTTCTTAGAAAGCTCGATGATCATCTCATTTCCTCACTCTCTGTGGATTTCTGGTCATTCGTCAAAAATATTAAAAATTCTTCCTCGTCTGCCATCCCCACGCTCATTTACAATGACATTCCAGCTGTCAGCTCCTTAGACAAAGCCAATCTGCTTGCTGCTCACTTTGCAGCGAACTCCACGCCGCCAGATAATGCTTTGTCTCCACCTGTATTTGAGAGCGTCAAAATTTCCATGGGACAGGTTCACTTTCGCACTCGTACAGTTGCAGGAATAGGTCTTAACATACACAAATCCGCTGGTCCAGGTGGTATCCCCCACCATAGTTTTGAAGAGATGTTCTTCTACGCTGGCAAAACCTCTGCGTAAGCTTTTCTGTCTATCATACTTTTCAGTGATCTTTCCGAGTAGATGAAAAACAGCATTTGTCTAGCCCCTCCCTAAAGAAGGCAAATCTTCCTGTCTGTCCAATTACCGACTCATTGCACTTACGAGTACTTCCCTTCTTTCCAAGGTCATGAAAACGCTGATAAATCATCAGCTCCATCACTTCTGCGAAACTAAGATCACATGCTGGTGTTCACCAAATAAATGCTGGTGTTCCCCAAGGCTCTGTTTTGCCTCCGACTCTCTTTATTATTTTTATAAACGATCTCTTGTCTGCAACTTCTAATCCATTCCTTCGCTGATGACAGTACCCTCAGTTTTTCATATTCGTTCCCTAACTCACGTCCTTGCTCTTCGGCCGTAGAAGGGGAACGGCAACGTATGTTAATCACATTAAATTCCGACCTGTACAGCATAATTAAATGGGGTTCAACCAACAGAGTGGAATTTAATGCTTCCCAAACACAATGCTGTCTTCTGTCTCTCAAGCGAAACGAAAATTCTCAACCATTATCCATGGATGGTACTTGCATCATTGAAACCGAAAGACTTGCCATTCTCGGTATGCCATTCTTCGATGGAATGATCACATACTCGAGGTCGCCAAAAATGCTGCAAAATGTCTAGGATTCCTTAAACGGTACAAGAAATATTTAACCACGTCTGATCTGGCTTCAATTTATAAGGCATTCATGCGCCCTAAGCTAGAATATAACGCCCATATCTGGTCTGGTGCACCCAAGACCGTTCTGCACATTCTTGATAGGGTACAGAATCGAGCGTTAAAACTTATAGGCGATAGAGACATTGTGAATTCTATACATTCACTTGGACATCGGAGAAATGTCTCGTATCTCTCCCTATTTTATCGTTTTTTTACTTATACAAAATGTTCCAGAGAAATAGCCAGTTGCATTCCTCGCCTTCAAAATTTCACCTGCAATAAGGGTCATGCTTCGAATGCACATCAGTTCACCCTTAAGTCCACCTTCGGTCGTACTGTTAAATATAGAGATTTGTTTATAAACCGAACGACACGAATGTGGAATGATCTACCAGGCTCTGTATTTCCCCATCACTACAACCTTCAAACATTCAAGACCAACTTGCACGGGCTCCTCCTCTGTTCCTCTTCCCCCTTTTCATAACGCCCGTGTCCTGAAACAGTTTAAGGGTATTCATATCCCCTTCGGCGAGCGCAGATTATAAAAAAAAAATAATATAAAAAAATAAAAAGTTATCGGCCTCCCAAGCCCGCTCTAAAAAAATGCAACGGCTGCACTCCAGAAGTTAAGGCTTGTTGAGGATACCTGGAAGCCCCCATGCTTCACCAGCGTCTGTTGGAGTTCGATCACGAAGGGTGAGTCATCTGTTGGTTTCTTTTTAAAATTACTATAAACAAAAACACTTTTCTATTATCTATGGAAAATAATTTCATTTAAATAGCTACCGCGGCTGGCTTGGCAGTGGCGCCCGTCCTGTCAACCAAGTTTTTCAATATTTCGGGGCTCTATTTCATGAATAGCTCGATCAATATTGTGATTAATCGCTTTAATAGTTTCTGGATTGTCAGCATAACATCAATTTCTAACAGCAACTCCGCCGAGGCCAAACAACATCACCAAAAGATCGATTGTTGGACGGCTTGTATTGCACGTAGCGTCATCTTTTTGGAACCAGAGATCGTGCAAGTTCATTTGCTCAGTTTTGCGCAAAAAAAAAAAATTATTATCATGCCTCTCTAGCGCTCTTCGTTCACAACAACGTTGTTGCCATCTTCATCTTCAAAAGAAAAACGGATCAGTAATGCCGCCATTCCACATTACGCCATTTAGGCACACACTTTCGGCAACTTATGAACTTTCTTCTCAGACTTGCGTACAGCATTATTTCGACCGAAATTTCTTTTCAAAATTCTCACTGTTTCGGCAACACAGCACTAACTTTTAACCTTGTTCAAGCGTAAATCGATTCATTTCGTACCGCGGAGATATGATGCTGGGTTCCTGACAATTTGTTGAGCGCAAAAGAGCTGTCAGTGTCAAAATAATATGTAATTTAAAAATAAACCAGCAGATGGCCCACCCGTCACAAGTCAGCGAGACGACAGATTTATTGTTATGACATATAGTACTCGTATGTATCTGCGAAATCGACGCCTATCTGTAGTTCAGATCCAATAAGCAGCTGTGGGTTAGTGTATAGTTAGGCGGACGCTTTATGAAGCAAACTTGGCCACCCAACCAGAGCGCGGTAAATGCGAGTTGAGGTAAGAAGATCCCGCTGGTGAAACTAATAAATTAATACAATGATGAATCATCCATGCTATAGTGGTGCTAGATTAGATTTATAGCAACGCGCGTTATCCTGCTGAAATTTCATCCTACCTAGTTCATTAGAATCAAAAAACCTTCGCTATTCATCCGGCCATCAGAAGCAAAGATTTAGCCCATAGCACCCCCAGCTCATTACGCTGCCTCCACTGTGTTTCACTGTAGACACTGCGCATCGTGGTTTGAAAAACAACATTATTTCATGCAAAGGATTATAACGTGGATTGTACTCGTACGATTAAAACATTGTTATGATGAAGGAACAAGCTTCCTACAAACTTACTTCTATGTTTGATTTGTCGGACCATTGACATAGGATTTGAGCTTCTTTTATTTTTCTCGGAGATCCAGAGTTTTCCTTTCATAAGAAAAGCCTTTTCTATGTTATTCGGGCTGAAATCCGTCATCCAGCTGTTTTCATTATGAATTGCGCCGTTGACGTCCTTTTCCGATTTTGCAAAAACTCTCTTATAAAGAGTCGATTCTCGCGTTCTGCTGTAACATGTTTTCGTCCTGATCTTCATTAGTTTTAATGTGATCCTGTCTCCGGGAAGCGTTTTATAGCTATTTGAACGGCCTTCCGAGAATTTATCTTTTCTTCATAACTTCAGAATCCTTCACAAACAGGTATGTATATTCCTGCCAATTTTCGAACCAAGTCAGGGCTTTGCATTCATCGAAAAACATGATTTCGATTAAGATTTTAGGCTCCAGGTTGAGGACTATTTAAATTGTTTTTCAAAAATTGTAGGGATTTTTTCGAGGGTAAACTTCCCCCATTACACTCAGGTCACTACAGACCCATTGTGATACCTATTAGGGGAAAGAGTAAAAGTACCTTACCCGTGAGGTTCCTATAGAAGAAAATTTAACCATACTTACTCTTCTTATGGTACAAACCATCCTGTGGATTTGATGAAGTTCAAGATGCCATTCATCGGTTTGCCAGATAGTTCTTCTAGATCCTGGAAGAAGTGTCGTCCGGGGAGCCTATTTTTTTGATATTAGAGGCCTGGGCAGTGGCAAAAAAGTGGGTTGTACGAGTATCCTCGTAAATTTTTTTGTCACCACAAGCCCTACTCTTCTTCCGTTATATGTATCTTTTTCATATGATCCCGCAGAGTATTACGCTCCTTAATCACTCCTATAAGGGTAGATAGGGATTTTCTTTCATTTGCATAAGTCTGTCGGTTCTGGCTTTGTCGTATATGGGCCATAGCTTCCTAGCGGTAACAAAAGGGTCTAGAGAGGTCTTCCTGTTATTTGCCTATGTTAGAGCTTTGTAAAGCGGGATGTTCACCGAGGGGTCAGATTGATCAGATCTTAATGCCGAACCTCTTCCTGCTAGTTCGTCCTCGTAGATTTTGGGTTTCGACTTGAAATTCGTTAATGTATCTATTGCAACCCGGAATGGGCTATTTTTGATTGGCTTAATTTGCAAAGCAAAGAATGCGGTTTCCGAACAAAGCATTGTCCGATGGTCGCAAACATAACCGCAAATCGAAGTCCCAGCAAAGTCTGTCTGTCTTGGGACCATCTTTCAAGCATTTTTTATCATTCTCCAAGGTTCCACACTCCTCAGCTCCAGTTGAAGTGGAACATGACAGTCCAGCTGATTTGATGATCTTCATGTAGGTATATATTGGCTATTTGCAGGAACAAAATACCCAGTTTCCATGTCAATTATCCGGACTCTGTTATCCTTCTCTCTCGACTTATACTATTTCCGTACGGTTGCCATTACTAACTGATTTCAAAACGCCTTCCAATTATATTCCATTCACTCGAATCACTTAAAAAAATGTAGAAAATCTCCACTGGTGGTCCATTTGTTCCACCCCTTTGGCAGAATCTCTCAAATATTTGGCGGAAAATGTGCCGCTTTGACACTCTATAAGCCAATCTCTGATAATCAATCCCTCAACTGAAAACAAAATCCATTCAACATTATCTCAGCATGACTCACTTCAATTATACGAATAATTTTGTATCAAAAAAAAAAAACAAAATCCAAACTCAAACCAATCTCCGCCAAGAATCCAAGTGGCAACTAGATCCGTGTAAACAAGCCAACAGCATATGTGCAAATAACAATTTAGTTCCGCTGTTTCTGTTGACTTTTTTCCATCGTTGTCGTTGTTATTTTAGTTTGTAATTCCAATTCAACAACCACCACACCACCACCGAAAAGACAAAGAATCTACAAACAGCAGGCAACAACCACAGCAAGCTACACGATCCATTCTACACACAAGAGACACCAGAAAAGAGTAAATCTGTCGGAAATCATGCCACAGAGAAATATCCACAATTTTACGGGATAATTGCCACTGATCACGACATGCCAGGCGAAAGTCACCAGAATACTCCAGCGCAGCAGCAGCAGCCTGCGCCGGCCGAATAGCTTCAGCATTGGATGGAGAACGTCAAAAAGATACAAAACTCACAGATGGATGGTTGAAGGTATGAGGCTGAACCTCCACTGCCAAGACAGACCTTCAATCAAGAAACCAAGAGGGACACAATACACACACTATCTAGCTGCAGTCAACCTACGACGATTGCGCGCAAATTGTTTGCGCCACACGAATTGAATTCTAATTTCGTTGTCGTCTATCTATCTATCAATCCTGGTGGTACCACACCATCCACCAGCAGCAGCAGCAGCACCACTACCAGAGAATTCCTTAAATCGGTGATGGTGGGGTGGCCTTGTTCTTTTTGGAACTCCTAGACCAGCGAGGACTGTGTTTTTGCAAAAATTATAGTCAGCGTCTCAACCGAAAACCCCTAGTGTAACTCAAGGTGCATGCGATGAGGTGGCACCGTTCCGTTTTTCTAGAGCACGTGCCACACGAACTAAATTGATTTCGCCAGTAGGTGGAATTATAGCCCTCGCGCTCCGCTGCTTAGACGGATAGATTAGTGGCGGTGGCGGTGGCGGTGGCGGTTGTTACAGAACGAATCCGTTTGCAGATCAACAGCAGCAATTCATCCGAATGCCTGAGTGTGTAATTTGCAGATTTCGATTATGGTCCATTCGGCGCTAAAACTCTATACTTATACACCCAGGACTGTTGGCGGAGCCCTTTAATTTAAAATTGCGCAAAGTTAAATGATTCATTAAACTCTGGTGCCCGACGCCGCGTGGAATGACATGCCCGTTTGTTGCATCACGTAATGGCCAAGAGCCAGAGCTACATCTGGATCTCAAGAGCTAGAGAGATAGTGAACTCTCCGGCTCTCTCTGTGTCGACGTTATCGACTTCCTGGATGCTGAGGCTAATTTTTATTTTTCTCGCTTTCTTTGCTGTTGGAAATTCTCAGTGCTTATGCACACATGTGAACCTTTGCGGAGACCTCTGGCATTCTGACCCTCTCGGAGATGTGTTTGCCAGCGCGCTCAGCTTCGGGGAAAATCTCTGCAATGCGGATGGGAATATGGTCAATGGGTTGGCGAGGCGATCGACTGTGCGGCTAGGCTACATTGTGATGGAATCTCTTGCATGCAACTGGATCGGTTCACTTGGTATTTTAATAATGCTGTTGTCGTTGTTGTTGCTGGAGTTATCTGAACCCCGGGGTTAGAGATAGGCCGCATGCTTATAATGAATTTAATTAGTTCAGGTTGCATATGGATCGACTAATAAGTGGAACTGGAATGCAGGCCCGTCAAAGGCAAGAGCAAACTCAAACAACATGTGGTACGAGTACTCGTATCTTAAAGGTTGCGAAGAGTTCATCGTGTGCGACAAAAAAATAAAACTAAAAATGTTGCAAGGTATTCATGGACTGTGGAAATCGTATTGAGTGAAGGCATCTGGTTAAACAGGTACTTTGCAACAATGTATCTAAAGGCAGCTTTGAAGGTAAAAAAAAATTAGGTCGATGAAGGTTGCTTGAGGAGGAATTCTTTAGCGTGACTGTCTTCCAAATGGGATCTTGGTTTTGATTTGAAAAAAGGCCGCGAAACGTGTCGGTTAAGTTAAAGTGTTTTTTGCCGTTAATAAAATGTTGATGTGTCTCCTTTAATTGTATTTTCCATCAGTTAAAGGTGGAAAAGTACTTTTGAGAACGCACTACATTAGCACATCAATACATTCTTGCAATGAGAAGAAACATTTAACAGTTTACCAAACAATCATCCTGATTTCCGTTGTCGTGTTTTTTGTTTGTCGACGATTGTCGTTTCTGAATCGTTTACGGAAACATCTTCGGTATGACAGATACATATGTAAAAGAGTTCCTACTTACCACTTCAATAGCTTAATTGCATCTAGAGAACTGGAATGTCAAAGCTGGAAAAATTTCTTAAGGTAACGGGTGGGCCATCTACTGGTTTCTTTTTAAATTACATGCTATTTTGACACTGGCAGCTCTTTTGCGCTCAAAGAATTGACAGAATCACAGTATCATATCTCCGCGGTACGAAATGGATCTATTTACACTTAAACAAGGTCGGGAAATATTGAAAACTTATTTCCAAACTGAATGCTATGTTGCTGAAACATTGTGAATTTTGGTCGAAATAATACACCAACCCTGCTGTACGTAAGTTTGTGAAATTGGAATGCTAATTGATAACAGAAGTTATCCTCGTGCACAGATAATAAACTACCATTGACCACCACAATTTTGAGGTAGTAAAGGGCAAACGTAAACTCCACAAATGACACCCTGGTGGAGATTCGGCGCAGGATTACCCTAGGCAACCGTTGCTACTTCGGCCTGTCTAAACAGTTAGGGTCCAAACTACTAACCCGAAGGACCAAAATCATACTTTACAGAACATTGAACTTGCTAGTGGTGCAGATCTTGGGCTCCAATGAAAGAAAAATCCTACGCCGGATATTCGGTCCTATCTGCAAGGAGAGCGAATGGAGGAGAAGACATAACCGCGATCTCTATGAGCTGTACAAAGGTGTGGATGTAGTCCGGAAGGTGAAAATCCGTCGACTACACTGGCTCGGCCACATCGAGCGAAGCTACTACAATGCTCCAGCTAAGAAAGTCTTCGTATCTCAACCGAGATACGATAAGGGATACCGAACCTCCGGTTTAAGAACCAAGTGATCGCGGACGCAAGAAATCTTGGTCTTGCCAACTGGAAGCAACGAGCCCGGGACCGTGAAGAATGGAAGGCAGCAGTTTAGGCTCTGACCCTCCAAGGGTCACAGGCCTATTAAGTAAGTACGTAAGTATAACTTAAGAGTGTCTGAACGTATTTCGATGAAATTTGGCTTATCCCGGAAGAAGAGCTGGTATAATAGTCGAGTCTCTCTTCTCACACTCCTAACTGAAAACCACCACAGTAAGTCGGGCGTGTGGACAAGTTTGCCATAATTTTTTTCGTTTTTTCTTTAACAACATTTGCACTGTTTTGGATACGACCATTAATTTGGGGATAAATTTGAATATTTTGGAACATTTTCGTGCTTATAAATTTGGAGATTTTTAAAAAATTCGGCATTTATCTTTTAGGGAATTTCATAACTTCAAATTTCGGTCTCAATGTTTTTTTTTTTCGAAGAAATCGCAGTTTTTGAGATGTTCGCACTAAAATTGATTTCCATCATTAACTTTGGAGTTTCTTTTTTTTTTTCTATTTTTGGCCTTAAGTCACAACTATTTAATATTTCATTTAACACCCCTCGACATTTTTGGTATGCAAATGGCAGCTATCTCAGCTATTCGCCTTAATGCTACTTTACAGTGGTCCAGAAAAGTATATGGCCACGCCTCCATTCTAAACAATTTTAATATCTTCCCTGAAAACACTGACTACACCATACCCAAGTTAAATTTTGAGAATAACTTCTGAGTTACCATCCCTTTCAGATCATTCTGGCAAGATGGTGGTTTTACGGAAGATAAGTCGTTACATTTCTACACCAACGGTTCAAAAATTAACGACGGTGTGGGTGGTGGTGTCTTCTCTGAAAGGCTTAATCTAAAACTCTCTTTTAGCCTCTCAAATCACTCTAGCGTGTTCCAGGCAGAGATAATGGCAATAAGGGAAGTCTTGTCTTGGTTTAAGAAAATGTGATATCAACCGCTAATATCCGCATCTTTTCAGACAGCCAAGCAACAGTCAAATCCTTGGAATCATACTCCATAAATTCTCGAACAGCTCTAGACTGCCGATCGTCTCTTATAGAGATGGCGGAGCAGTTCAATATTCACCTAATTTAGATGCCGAAGTACAGGGACATTCTAGGAAATTGTAAGGCTGACGAACTTGCCAGACATGGAACAACAATATCCATCCTTCCGGACAAAACTTCACTGGGTATGCCGATCGCTACATGCAAACTTAAATTAAAGCTGGAAAGGACAAATTCTAGGTGGACAAGTGGTACAACGTGTCTAGCGAGAAAACAGATTTGGCCTAATCTGGATCTGAAACACTTTAAGAAATTGATTTCTCTCACTAGATTGCATTTCAGCGCTGTAATTGACGTCATCAGTGGGCACTGTCTATTAGGCGAGCATGCAATAAGGCTTGGAGAATTATCGAATGATTTCTGTAGAAGCTGCATGGAGGAGGACACTATTCTTCACCTTCTCTGCACCTGCCCAGCTCTTTCCCAAAGAAGGAAACTCCACTTAGGAGCATTTGGCTTCAAAGTCCTAAACGATCTGAAAAAAATAGACGTTGGGGGCCTCCTACGCTTCATCAGAAGCTCCAAATGGTTCAATGAGTAGGCCTAAGACCACTTCCCAAATCCACGTGGTATCACAATGGTCTAAGTGTGTTGGCTTTTAGCTGACAGCCACCTCAACCTAACCTAACCTAAGTCCCAATTAGTTGGAGTTGGCTCTCCTCACCCAAGATCTTCTGTCCTGAGTTGTCACAGTGAATAAATTGTTACTCTTGATGTCTTTGTTAACGGAGAAGATCCATGCAGCCTCTCTTCTTTTGGGCCCATAATTTAAATCCGTTGCTGTCCTCACTATATGGTCGCTGCTCCTGCGCATCACATCGTAGTCCCGTTTTTTTTAGTTTTTCCGTATGAGTGCTACTTTTCGACTTCGTTTAACATAATCGTTACGGCCTTTGTCTCTAAAGGTTACGTCTGCTGAAAATTGTAGCATTCGCATTTAACTTCGGGGTGAAGATGAAAATTAAAAAAAAAAATCGACATCCAACTTGTACAGAATTTAAAAGCCTAAAATCTAGATCGCAATGACTTTTTCCTACAATGCACCGTTTTCGAGATATCTGCACTCGAAAATGATTTCCAATAATAATAAAAGTCGGGCATTTTGGAAGATACATTAAAATGCTCTCTGCGTTGGTGTATTGACCGTGTATCTACTTACATATAGGCTTCACCTTTGGGCAATGTGACTGTAAATATTTTCACAAAATTTTGTGTACAATTAGCACATTTTCTCACTTTACTCAAAAGTTTCGCAGATATAACCTATGAAGATATGATATTCCCAATAAAAACTTTTATAATAAGTACCTTATCTATCTGTTACCTTTTACAAGATTTTACCATTCTACGAAATTTGACGAAAATTGATCAAAACCACGGGGAACTCAGAGTAGGAACAGGATTTGATAAATTTCCACTAAATTTCGTAGAAATTCACAACTCTGGTCAAGTACGGGAACAGACCTAATGTGTATCAAATGCAATTTCAGTTGTCACCTGTCACACCTATCAAGTTGTATGAAACAATGCTTAGGTATCATTAAGCTCCCACAATTGTCAAGATAAGATAAGAAGGATGAGATTCGAAGAGGTATCTGAGAAAGTTGTATACTATCACGATCAGTCAGGTGCTATTCTTTCCCTAGAAAAGAAAGAAAGATAAAGCTTCAGAGTAGCGATACCACTTCTCTTCCTATCATAGATCACTGATCAATTATTTAGGCACTATTATACACCAGCTGACATTTATCAATTTTATTTTTCCATTAACCTTAGACAATGCGCCCAAGCGTTTCTGACGCCTTTTGTTTGCGCGCATTTCTTCAATCGTGGTGAAGTGCCCTGCGGTAACGGATACGATTAATGGTTCGAATCAAACGCTTACAACCGACAGCAATGTTCTGGCGCAGCAGTCGTTGCGATTGCTTCACAGCTTCCGCGCTCGCAGAATACCAAATGGAATTGTAAATTAAATTTTCTTATAAGGTATACGCGCCTAGGCCAAATGGACCGCCCCGGCGTGATTTGCCGATTGGAATACGAAATAATCAAAACCATTTAAATGCAATGCCCCATAGCGTCAGACATACAGAGCATTGGTGCTGCTGCCAAGCCAGCTATCAGTTTTTTTTTTTTTGCTTCAGCGGGCGATCCGATGGCGGGTGAAAGAAAACAACCACAGTAACTCCTGTTTTGCTTGTAGTCTCCCATCCTGAGGAGGCTTAAATGGAAACCACCAACGGAGTTAGTGGCCAACAGACAAATGGTGTTATCGATGGACGATGTATCCTACACAACTCCTAGAGCCTGATGCATGCGGTGAATGTGAATATTCAGGCAACAAATTGGAATTGAGATTCTGTGCACTTGTGCGTCAGGCAGGTTCGGTTGGATGCTGGTGATGGTGGTAGGCTCTGGACGGACGGTAATTTACCGTCAAACACGTGAACCTCTCATTTGTTATTTGAACGCCAAAAGTGAAAGAATAATTTTATTTAATTATTTTCCTTCATAGCGGCTAGATGATAAAGAAGGAAAACAGAGGAGTAGAATTAAATTCATCGGGGCTGTGGATGCGAAGGTCAGCAATGGATTTAATTTAAGTGGAAATCTGAAGTGGCTTTACGGTGGACACTGTGAAAATGTACACTGTGAGGAGGACGCAAACACTTCCGCCATCCTGCTAACGGACACTCATTGATTTATATGGTGGGGCTCATTTCTCAAAGTTGGACATCAACAATAAAAATTGGACACGGAGGTGGGTAACACTAATGTCTCAAAATATACTATACTTCTGGACATGGAGGTGGGTACCACTAATGCCTCAAAATATACTATACTTCTGGACAAGTATCCGCAGGAGATGGTACCGGATGGATCTCGCTTAAGAAGCTATGTCTGCTGTGAAAAGCAGTCCAGTTCTGCACCTACTTTTTAAATTCAATCAAATATTGATTCGGGTGATATGAGAGGTTTTACACACCTTGGGTCGGCTTAGTCAAAAGGCGGAAGAATACTGGAGGGAGTAGAAGAGGGAAAAGGATACAGGCAACTGATCATTGAGTTCTTTCCAGGCTCAGAGCTAGAACTTCTCGATAAAGTAGGTACGGTCTTAATGAAGTAAAAATGAGGCTAAAAATATTGTCTAATTGCGATCACTTCCAGCACAAGTTCGGCGAAGAAATTCCATCTGTTGGGCAGGTTTTACCACCCGATTTACCCTATGCAGCCAGGCTTTGAGTCAATTCACAATATACTCGTAAAACGCGTCTGAAAACGAGGCGCTTTTAGTTTGCGGAGAAATATTGACGTGGCCCCGTCCTGTTGGAACCACCATGTCGTTCACATCAATGTCTTCAATCTTAGGTCAAAAACAAATTGGTTATCATTTGACTATAGCGCAGTAAATTCACCGTACCAGTGGCGCCTTCGTCGTAAAAATCCGGCCCGATCACGCCACCGGTTCACAGCGCGCACCAAACTGTCATCAGTGGTGGTTGCAATGGCCTCTCAACGATCACATTTGGATTCCCAGACCCTTGCAATTTTATTTGTTTACATAGCCTTCGAGCGAGAAATGGGCACAATCGCTGAAGAAGATTAGTTTGTTGTTTTTCCAGCACCAAATCGGCATATGTTCTGTGCATTAGAATGCAGGCTTTAGTTAAACTTTATAGAGATGAAGATACAAATCCAAGCCCAAAATACGTCAAACGGAGCTGTATGAAATGACCAATTACTGAGCGCAGCGTGGAATTGACAATTCCGGGTTTTCGGTCACTGATGCACTCATAGTGGCTATGTTTTCATTTGATCTAGCATTACAATGATGCACTTCATCACAAATATTGTGATTATGTTTCGAATTGTTTGCTCAGTTAGGCGATTGTGACGACCGTAATCTGTCCTTAAATCGTGACACATAGATATTTCACTGTCATTTGTGTAGTAAGATGGAATTTTAATGCGTTCAGCTGTTTATCCACATTGTAAAATGGCAAGACAAGAGAAAGAACTAACTAGCTGACATTATGGATGACAGATGGATTTGACAGATGTCATATAGCAGGGATGCCAACTTCGAAATGAATAACCCTTTAGCACATGGTTGTAGCAGTGTAGCATCGTGTTGTAAACAATGCTTTCAAAGAGCTTAGGTATAAATGCAAGGGAGCTTGGCCTATAGTTGGAAATTTAACTTTTGCGGGATATAAGAGCCTTTTCACAATTTAGGGAAATATCCGATAGAAATTGCTACCTGAAATAGAGCAGCCATAATTGCCAAAAATTGCTCAAAAATGCCAAGGTGTACACAATTTTCAAAAATCGTGAAGATGTAAAGTAGCGTTATACGATTTTTTCCTAAAACTTGTAGGCCATCTAGTACATATTACTTAAACCAATTTTTTGGTTTTCAAAAACAGCCATTAGTAAAGTACCGTTAATTTTGGGGTTAATTCTAACCATTCCAAACTTCCAGTTTCCCCTCGAATTGTGACATCACAAACCCTCCTAGACATGAATAAATTCAGCTGTTTAGGTTGGAGTCGTACGTATAGGTAGATAGAATTTGCAGACAAATTTTGATTTCCTACTATATAGGTTTGAAAATGTTCAACGACTAACAACGACTTTATTCAATCAAAGGGTTGTACTTATGTAGGATATGTTCACTAATGCACTGGGAATTCGTTGAGTTTGGTTAATCTACCTACTGTTTGAAATTTCATTTCCTATGTAGATATTGATTTTAGGGGCTTTCTGGGGCCCTAGGCGACGTCCTAACTTGCCTACTATATAATACGCTACTGGACGGTATTGAATATAAATACTTTCCCTGTATTTATAGAGACCATACTTCTTTCTAGACCAGAGTACCAACTTCAAAGTTTTATAACGAAAAGAGGAAGCCATTCCAAACCAAAAATAAAAATCCATTCAGTGATCTTAGAGTTAGGTATACGTACCTTGCTTTGAGTAACAGACAACTGAACAAAAGACAGACAGACACTGGACAAATTTTTTTTTTTTTACCAAAAATGTTTCAGGTTTCAGAAATCATCCTTTGGAATCTAAAAAAAATGTCTCAACAACTGTCAATCGAGCTTATTCTGTTAGAAATTGTTTATTAACACTTCAATACGAACCCGTTATACAGTGAGTCAGATAAAATATTTTTACCCCATATTCGTCGAAAATCACTTCCAGTTAAAAGAAAATACCATCACATATCTCACCACTTCCTATATGGGAGATGAGAAATATTTTTCTTTTCCTTATTTCATTCCTGATGAAGTTCCATCAAGTAGTTATCCTATGGTTATAGGTGGTATGCGCCGTATGACCCGCACTTTCTGGAATGCTGACAAGAAGCACTTGTAAAATTTCCCAAGGTGTTTACATTTCTCCAGAATAGAGTACAAACATTGTAGTTGTGACCAACCTAACTGTCGTGTGGTGTAAAAATAAAAAAAATACCACCTAACGCTGACCATTTAATAATGCGCAGCGTCCAAATTAGGAATACATCTACCACCTAAGCAATTGCAATCCAACACCTCACACGTCAAATACTACAAAGTACTCATCACCTACCGATCGATTCTCGACTCATTGATTTGGATGCCTGATTATGATAAAATTCTAACCGCATTGATTTGCAACAATGTTGCAGCTCACATTATGGCGACTTGTAGTTTCACATGTCCTATAAGGGCAACAGAAATTGCTGCTTAGAAGACATATTATTACTTTAATTGATGGTCAACAAGCGGTCTAGAGTTGAATTAATGAAGGTACCTAACTATGATTACTTGGTAAATTATGGAGATGTCAGGTTCTTGGTCTTTTGCAGATGCCTAGCGGCAAATTGTTGACATTGTCTGTAAATATTGGCAGTAAACAATTTCGAACTGGTTTCGAGATAGAATAACAATTTTGACACTTAACATACTCGTAGATGGCGCTTTATGAACTAGTTGTCAAATTAATCCATTAGATATGCAGATGACATGTTTACATATTTGGGATTTACGAGCTAATCCAATTGCAGCAAAAGGCTTAACTAACTCCCCACAGGCAGTTTCTCAATATAGCCGAAAGGCAACTTGCTGTCACTTGGTAACTGTACGTTCAATGACATATCAGAAATGTCATTACGAAAAATTAGCTCTACGTCAACCATTCTCCAGAGAAATATTCCCCAGTGCGCGAGCGCGAGAAAATCCTTAATCATTTTCAGTTATGGCGGCTAACAGCTAATGTAGGAGGTGCAGTAAATTTGGCGATAATGCGCGCAGGTGTTTCCAAGTTATAGAGTGCCAACAACATTAACCGCTGACATGTTACCTTCTGCGAGGTATGCCTTCAAAGCTTTAGCAGGCAATTACAGCGTTGCGCCTGCGCTCCCGTTGCTTATACCAAATTGCTTAATAGATTTTTTTTTTTTTTTTTTTAATTTGTCTTCCGTCCGTTCTCTGTATGCGACATGAGACAATTTATCGTCGACATCATTTAGCGATACAACGGCATTTGTCAGGAACACAAACAACGCCAGCAACGACGACGATGACGATGACTGAAACTCAGACTGAGACTAAGACGACCACCTGAACGATTTGCATAAGAATGCTTGTATTTTTTTTTTTCGTGGCAGGTTAATCAGCCTCAGGTGTTTTAACAAATAGCTTCGTGACATTTGGCTAAGCACTGTGTACAACAGCGTCTCTCGAAGAGACCCCCAAACTTAAGCATGACAAATTGCCCTAAACGGCTCACAGTTCACAAACCAAAAAAAGACTGACTGAATCGCATGGTATGTGCCAAGAGGCAAACATACACCGCGCATACCAACAGCTCAATCAATGCGAAGAGAGATTTCAAGATTCGCATACCTGACAAATCTTGGCGCTGTGACAAAGCGCATGTTGTATGCAAATCACCTGCACCCGCTTAGCTACTCCTGCGGCGAGTTCAATTTTTGCATTCGATTTGTGAATTTCAATCAAATATTAATCTCCATGTGTGTAGATTCAGTTGCTTCGCGGGCCAACAGGTGTTCCAAATGACCCACACAGCTAATGTGGTGGAATATTTTCTTCACATGTTAGGCAAAAGGAGTGGAGCTGCAGCTTCAGCTATCCAAAAATGTATTTATCGTTACGAAGTCATTAAGTTATTTGTCATGCTGATAGGTGACAGGGAGTTGTAAATTACTTAGATTGCCTGGATCTGATCTCTGATCTATTCGAATTGCAAAAATAGATGATGAAATCAACGTTACTACGATCGGTTCGAAGTGTTCGGGTACTTTGCGATTGAGTTTTGCTTTTAAAAACGGGTGGTCCTTATTTATGGTGGTATGGACGGTATGGCGGTATGGTTTATGGACACCGCACCCTTTTATCATCGTCGATTGTAAGTAAGTTGGGCTTAAAATCTAGATGATGTGTTTCGAACACTCTCTTGGCTGAAATGTTGATATCCGTTCGATGGAAATATCCCAACCGAATTTTGAAAGCGCGTCCACATTTTGCGTCCACGTGGAGGAACTAGTATAAATGCTAGTTCGTGTTAAATCGAACACTTTGGATGATTTCAAACCATTTTCCGACAATATTATGAATTCGGTACCCCCCTGTAGAAAAATCCAAAATCTAATATTTGGAGCTTCAGAATTTGTTCCGTGAGGAGCACCATATTGCCACTCAAAAAGTTTTCCAATAACTTCGGGGTAAAATCTGACATTTTGAATGCATTCGTACAGTTTTGGAAAATTCTGAAAAATTTGGAATCCATCTTGTTAAGAATTTCAAAACCAATAACTCCTATCGTAATAATATTATTCATTCGAAGCATTGTTTTCGATACATTTGTACCCCACAATGTCTCCTATTAACCTCAGGGTAAAGTCGGACATTTTAGAAAATTGCGTCGGACATTTTGGAAAACCTAAAAATAAAAGTCGTTTGTCTTATAGAGAATTTCGATCGTAATAATATTTTTCGAAGGATGCATGTATTGCCAGATATTCGTACTGAACATTTTTTTTTTTTAAGATTACGTGCCTTCAGTTTTCGAAAACTTAACAGTGAATTGTAAACTCACCGTTTTCGAGATCTTTGCAAATAAAAGCGATTTTTCCATAACTTCCTGGTAAAGTCGAATATTTGAGAAGATTGTGTCCTTAAATTTTTGAAAATTACGGAAAACTTGGGATCCATTTTGTAGAGAATTTGTGAACCTAAAATTTCGACAGCAATCATCAATAAAAATATTGAAAATTAAAAGCGATTTACAATACATTAGCAGCAATCCGAAGGCACACACAAATACATATTTGAATGTCAATTCACAAAATTGTCTGTCAACGTCATTCATGCCATTATGTATGGTGACCAGATAAGAACGATAGGAAAAGAAATTTAAATAAAGTAACAACGGTGTGAGATATCAAATTCATTCTGGCTTTATTTTGAAACATTCATGAAATTATGTATGGAATAGCACATTATTTAAATAGCCGCCTCGGCTTCGGTGACAGTGCTTCAAGTGGTCGGTCCAATTTTTGATGACTCCGTTCAATATGTGCGGCGGCGAATTGATGAACTCTCGCCGTGAGATGACCCAAATTTCTCCTTCACCACTTCGAGCGTTGCGTCGCTTTTGTGGCATATAGCGCCGTCTTGTTGGAACTACAGCTCGGATATATCGACGTTGTCGAGCTCTGGTTACAGAAAGTCGGTTAACATTGCTCTATACCGAGGACCGTTGACTGTAACGGTGTCTCCTTCCTCATTTCGAAAGAAATAAGGTCCGATGATGCCGCCGCGTCATAAACCGCACCAAATAGTCAATCTTTGTGGATGCATTGATACTTGGTCGAACACTTTGCTTGTTGACATCGCCGCTGGGCCAAAAATGGGCCTCGTCCGAGAAGATGATTTTTTGGCCAAAATCCGGATCTCTGGCCAACATTTCCAGGGCATAATAAGCGAACTCACGGCTTTGTCTATGGTCGTACAGCTTCAATTCTTGCGTCAGCATAATCTTATACAACCGCAAAATAAGCCTGGTTGACTCTCTGGCGATGCCCAATTCAGCTGATCGGCGCAGAATCGACATTTCTGGGTCTTCTTCGATACTGGCCGCTACGGCGGCTATGTTTTCTTCACTTCGCACCGATCTCTGTCTGGTTGGTGGCTTAAGGTTGAAAAGAGTGTGTACCCGCGCTCAAACTTTTCCATGGTTCGACAAATTGCCAGCGCACTGAAGCCATGATGACGACGGATCTCACGACGAAATCCACGTTGCGCATATACAACTGAGCCGAAATTCATTGAATCATTGCTATCTGGTCACCCTTTACTTATCAGAAGTAAATTGTGCTGCGACAGTCAAGAAACCGTATATGTAGCGAGACTTAAAAAATAGCTAAAATTTCCAATTTTTTAAGAGAATTACATGCCATGAATTTCACTTTAGGCACATATTATTTGTGCACACTTTCTTTGCATACATATAAAAGCAATCTAGCTTCGCAGTAGGCACGTGGCACACACCCCATGTTAACCTTCAACTGAGCTGTGCACGTGCACTTGCCTTGCAATATCTGTTCTGAGACAATGTTAGTAAAAAGTGTTGAAAACAAATGTATTGCGGAAGAGTGTTTTAAACATATTTTGATTTTAGAAATTAAATGTTTACTTCGAATTTTTTGTAGCGAGGTTCAGATTATTCAGAGTGATCTGTAGATCATCAATTTTTGAGTCATGTAGATCAAGATCAATGTGTTTTTTTTTTTTTTTGAGCGAAATAGCAGAGGTTTCTCAGGCCGATTCAATGCGCCTAATCACGATGGATTTGTGTGCGCGATAACTTCAAGACCGACTCTTCAACGGTGGCTTTGTTGACCGTTCGCTTCCGTTTCTAAAATACCGTTAAAACCAATTATCATAAAAAAAACGGCAACATGTATAAACGGATGGCGACCACTTCGCGTATATCTAACATTCGTAGAAGTTCTCTTCCTGTTACAAAGGCCAATGCATCCCAAGAACATCAATTTCACATACCTATCTACCGAATAATGTTACACAGCAGGTAAATTATGGCAAATAACTTGTGTTAACGTGCCTTCCATTTTTATCGACTTTTAACAACTTGGTTGAATGAGCTGCTGACTTCCTCGTAAAGTGATCATGGTAACAACCGAACAGGAGCCTCTGTAGTAAATCAGTTATATTTATGAATAGATAAAGATATGAATTGTATCCGCAAACATCAGATTGTTTACGAGTTCCGGTGGATTGAACCACACCTTTCCTTTTTATTATTTATTTTATGGACAAATGAGTCTTAGTATAAAATCAAAACATCTCCATAAAAACCACTCTGTTCCATTACCAAACTGGACATCAATTTGCCTCCACACGATACCGCGTCCAAATGAGATGCATACCAATAGTTGTTTTTTCCTGCCATCCTTTCTCAACCACACCATAAACAACTGGCAATGTCCACCTCTCGACTAAGCATACTTCACCTGTTGGATCTTCTCAACCATGGCAGAGAGGGCATCTATCTTCTTCCTCATTTCCTAACCAAAAAGAGGCGCATAAGATGCATAAATAGAAGCCTGTTTATTTAGCCTAAGCGCAGGGTATCTCTGGCAACTTTTACGTGTGATCGGGCGCAAACACGTGACGTCTTGACCTCCAATATGTTGTGAGGCCATATTGTGCATACGCGCACGCCTGAGAAGTAGTCTTCATCTCCGTGCCTGCCTACTTAGAAGTGTCCATCACGCGAATGCGAATGCGGATGCAGATGCGTTCATGCGATGTGTCCCGCAAAAATTAAGAGGCTAAGCATTTGTGCATACGTGAAAGACCGACCAAGTGTAATGGAATACATACGCCCGCCGTTGCTCGTTCCATCCATGAGTCCAACCAGTGGACGCTTCATTCGTGAGGAGTTATGCGAGAGATGCCTTAATTGGTAATAGCCTGGTGGCTGAAGCACTTTAGGTTACTATTGCGCTCTTCAGAGATAATCATCGGAAGGGGATAAATAATGTTAATAAATTGTCTAGATTACGCGTTCCGTAAAGTAAGTTGGCCTACCTCCCTGGAGGATATTTACTTTGGCCATTTGTTTACCTGCTGAGGTAGAAGACTTCAGATGAAGAAGACTCTTTGCATTGTTTGCACATTTTCTTGTCAAATAAGGCCCCCATCACACTGCCAATCATTGTGCAGAGTAAACAAACACTTTAACCCAGATCGAGTGTTATTATTTTGAATTACAGTTATATACCGTCAATGCCATTTTCCTTTCACTTTTCACACACCAGATGAAGCCGAGCGATTCTCCGACTGCGAAGGATCCAAATTAAGCATCAAACGGATGAGTGGCTGTGCCGTCTTTAAGATCACACTTGTAAATCTAAACATTGTCGCCTCATAAATTGACAGGTTGCCAAGAGTACTGATCATCGTGGCGATCATGATGGTTGTTATGCAGCTCTGACTGTTTCCAGTTCCCATGGATTTCTGAAATGGAAAACGATGAAAAGTTAGTAGATGTGTATTTGTCTTGATTGTTGTGGGAGCGAAAGGTGTTGAAATTCCATTGCGATTTATATTTGCCATTCACTTTTTGGCGTCCGCAAAAGGTTGGCTTTGAAAGTATGTAGCTTACGAGTAAAGTGATTTTTAATAAAATGCAAACTTCAACACGCTTAAGCCCAAAAGTTTTAATAATAAAATTGCATTCAATTTTGTGACCCATTTGAACTAAGTGGTTAAGTCAATTCTAAAACGCAATCAAATTTATATTTCAAAGTATTTATGATTTTTATATGTTTTAAGCCCATTTAAGGCTGATCAACTTTAAAGGAAACAGCGTAATAAAATAGCAATAATAATAATTTTGTATATAAAAACAAAGAATAAAAGTCGCCGCAATTTCCACTTAACAGCGTCTCGTTAAATAAAAAGTATAAACAAAATATTTTAGTGTAACCATTCATTCTGTGCCACGCAGGAATGGCAGCGTGACCTATAGGTTTATGTCAATTCCAAAGGGCAATTTCTTCTATTGCGAAAAGTTTCTTGACCTTTTGTGGATAGATTTCTTTTTTGTTTCACTGAGTGTGCCGTCAAAGTCAATTGACCCTTTTAAAGTTTTTTTTTTTTCAGCCTTAAATCTGGTCCTCAATAGTGCTGTTTTAAATATATCAACTTTAAGAAATATGTTATAGCGGCCGCTAAACGATTCATATTATCTCGGAATATTATTGCTAGTATTATGCTTCGAAGTATTATGAAAATAAAGAAATAGTTCTCAAGTGACAGAGAGCTTGTCCGACGCTTAGCTCAGGAGTTGGTTGTTGAATTTTAGCGAATTTTGTTGCGTTGATTGATCACGAACTACTCAAACAAATTCTAGTTATGGGGGTAGGCTATCAGGTAGGGTATTTCAAAACTCTACAAACCCTGTCTTTTTCACACTGCTAACAGATTTTGATATAACTTTCTGTTTTGGTGTGGCCTAGCATGTAATATTTTATTGCACTCCTGACTCAGTAGTAGTACATTGTAGAATTTTAATTGAATTTGGTTCTTAAGTTTGTCTTGTTTGATGGAGTGGAGGAAACTGTTTTGGATGAGCTACCATTCTTATTATTGTTGAAAGAATAAAAAGCAATTGTAATGTTTTTATTTGTAACGTTTTACATTCGAAATGTAACATAGGTATTAATGAACTATTTAGTGACTGGTGCGCCCTCTACATTTGGAAAAATAACAAACTATAGCCAACTTCAAGAATAAATTGTACGACCATGTTGGACGGCCATCTTGGTTCCGGCATTCTGATTTCAGAGTGATTTGAGACAGGACATATAAAAAATAAGCGACCCGTTTTTTATTTCATACAATATAAAGTATTTGTGGGTCCAGTTTAGTACGAGTATGTAGCAATGGTGACTCGTGCAAAAAACTTTCGAAGTATTCGCTCTGAAAAGCGATGCCCATTAAGTTCGGGTTAAAGTCGGAAAGTTTGCACGATTTCGAGCATATTTCGCGTGAAATAAATAAAAACTCGATCAATTGCGAAAGCTTATGCCAACTCTACTGTGAAGGCATAACACTGGCAGTAGGGTGGTCATATGGCTAAAATGCAACTTTATCGTGATGATGACATCAGGGGGAGGGAAAAAAATGCTGTGAATCATAAGTAACGACAATAAAAGCAAAACAAAAAATAATCCCCAGTTATTTGGACGCCACCCTTGTAGTTCACTAAAACTTAATACCACCTGAGTTTCAAACCAACTACACCAATCTGTCTTTCTCTCTGTCTCTCCCCCTTTCCACGAAACGCCCGTGTTCTAAAATTAGTATAAGGGTATTCACATCCCCTTTCACACGTGCAAATTATAAAAAAAAAATTTCTTTAAAATTGCCTTGTAGAAAAATCGAAACCCTAAAATTTGGACCGTAACTATTTTATTTTTAACGACGCAACCTTTATGAGATTTTCGAACTTAAAGACGATCTCCAACAATTTCGAGGTAAAATCGAAAATTTCGGATGCGTTCCTAAACTTTTGAGAGATTTCAAAAATGTCGGCATCCATCTTGTAGATAATTTTAAAGCCTCCAATTTCGACTGCAATAATTTTTTTCATACTACGTACTGCTTTCGAAATATTCGTATGCAAAACGTGTACCTGTACTTATAATTTTCGAAAATTTAAAACAAAAGGGACTTAAACTCCGAACGCTGCGAGATATTCGCACTGAGAAACGATTCTTTTTATTAAAATGTCACACATTTTGACAGATTACGTGACCTTAATGCTTGGAAATTTTGAAAAAAATTTAAAAAAAATTCTAAAATTTTGATCGGAATATTTATGTTCATACTGTTTTCGAGATAATCGCATTAAAGAACAGTTTCTTCATTAACTTCCATGTAAAGTGGAACATTTTGGAAGATTCCGTTCCACCAGTTTTTGAAAAATTTTAAAAATTGGGCATACATCTATAGAGAATTTCATAGCCTACAATTCTTGAAGACATTCGCAGTACAAACCGATTTACATTAACTGTAATCCATGATAGTGAAAAAAACTTTTTTTTAACGAAACATAAAAAAAATGCTTCATTTTCCGATTTTTCAAACGAATTGCAGGAATTATGCTTTAAGCACAAATTCTGTGTGCACGATTTGTTTCCGTATAAAAGAAACATACTCGTAGCTATGAAGTATATGCACATGTTCGCAAACACACACACACACTCCATTTTAAACTTAAGGTGAGTTGAGCACGTGCCTTTCTTCACATTCCAGTGGAAGGATGCGTCGCGTTTTTGTTTCATTCCCTTGAAATATTTATTTTTCAACAATAGGTGTTGTTATCAAATGAATTTAATGTTTTCGTGGGTCGTATGCTCCTATGAACGAGCCTGGTGGAGCATTAAATATGTCGCGACTCCTTTTAATAAAATGGTGTTTATTCCACACATATTTAAATACATTTGTACATACGTTATTCAACAACAGATGTTGTTAACTGCTTACAAATCGTTCGAATTAAACTTCAATGAACATCTAATATGTACCTATACGTTCACAACAGCATTATTACTCGTTGATAATAGAATAAATTTCCTGTAAAGCCCCACGAGGCCATATGTCATCACACCAAATGACGAAAGAGTAAGACCGTATTAAATTGGCAGATCTTTTAAAGCGGTCCTCACGGTACCCAATATCAGGATGTGTCAGGTGAGATAAATCATTTTGGCAAAGTGAACGAGACACTCGTAGTGGCACAAACAAAAATTCTTAAAAATAAACCACCGTGATGATGGCAACCCTAAGATCGCGATCGCGATCACACCAACACACATCATTCCATTTGGTATATTTAGCAGATGACAATGTCTTGCATTATTAATCTTTGCCCGTTCATTTGAGATATAATTGCATTCGTTGAAAGATCACCAAGGATCCCCTCTTCCTAACAGAGACTTCGTGGTCGTTGTCGTCCATGTCCTCCACCAATATAATGCCGGGGGGAGAACTGCTTGCACTGTTCACCATACCACGCCACATTCCGCTCAGTAAATCATCAAAGCGAACTATGCGTGCCATAGTGTCGGACAAATTCGCTAAATTTATAGTCGAAAACATTAACAAATTGCGACATGTCTTTTGGGAGCAGAATCTATCGCCTATCGCCAGACTAACCAAACCAAAGCAACCACCTCTTGGTTTGTCTTTAGCCTCTACCTCATAGAGTAGGACCTACAGAAATAAAAAGAAGATCTCTACCAAATCGTAAACATTTTGATTTTGCTGAAACAGGAAAAAGAGAGTCTTCTTCGTGCGGTGCGGATGGACGACCGACGTGCTGCAGAGCGCCCCAGTCGCGCATATCTTTTGCATAAATTTAGCGTTTGTGTTCAATGTCACAATGAATTTATCGCATAATTAAATGCCATTAATATCCGTCCGAAAGAGACTTGTCCACAGATTCATAGATTTTCTCTCTTCTGTCTGTCTAGCTGCCATGCGGTGCAATGTAAGGACATGAGCGCTCGACGAATGGCGGTGAAGAAGGTGTTGCTAGTTGCTGTGCTGTGAAGCAAATTTAAAGCCGGTAGCCGCGATCATGATGGATATTATTGAATTTTGCGACAATTTCGTATTTTCGAATTGGGATACTTTTTTTCTTAAAAGGAACTCCGCATGGAAAACTAATACATTGTAGCTGGGGAAAAGTGGCGAAAGCGAATTTCATTATTCAATGCTAAGTTTTTGGATTCAGTATGCGTATACCTTGCATGACGAGGCACGTACGTCCTCTTGTTTACAAAGTATTTGCCTCGATTAGAGTCTACTCCACAAGTAACACGATGACATATTGGTAAATTCTTGTAGTTCGTGTTCTCTAGTATGAATTGAAATGCTGGAGAACCCTCATCCGATTACCGATGGAATTTATGTGTAAAATGGCACAAAAAAGACAACACAGGGCAGGGAACGAGCCTGCGATAAATATGTTATTAAAGCTCTACCAACTGAGCTGTCTTCGGATGACTTCTTCTCTTATCATTTCCCCAAGTTATGTGACTTAATAATAATACTACAGTTTAAATTTCTCCCTCATTTTTTATGAAATTACACATCTTCCAAGAAATTCGAGTACGTGTCCCATTGTTGGACATAACTCCGAGTGGGGCATAGATCGGCAACAAATCTCTTCCATCTTTCTCGGTCTGATATTTCAGCTGTTGACATGTTTTCCTCTGGGACGCTGCTTCTGTCAAGATTGTTGATTTACACGTTGTTCCTGATAATCGAAACCTGCCGTACACCCTGAGGACTCCATACGAAGGACTGCTTCGCGATGTTGTCATTTGGCTTCCTCAGTGTGTGACCAATCTAGTCCCACTTTCGCTGCCTTATCTCGGCAACAATTTCTGGTTAGATATATTTTGCGGCCAGCGAATCTTTTGGATGTATTACAGACATCCTAATACAGGATTCAACGTTGGATTTGAAGAGTCTGAACTTAGTGCGTAAGGAGATTTGACTGGATTTCCAAACTGGAGACAGGATAATAAAGAGGCAGCGCGAGTTTTATTTATTCTCCCTTTAATGTATTCCGTTGCAAAATCGAACGATACGAAAGTTCCCATGTAGTGAAACTGTTCGGCATCCTCAACTGGCGTCAGGGTATGGAAGGTAATGAGATCGCGTTGAACTTACAGGTCATAAATCCTTCTGTGTCCTACCTGTGTATGATATTAGCCACATAATAACTTTTATCTATTATGACTACATGAAAGGGCTACATCAAGCTAAGAAAGTTTATATTTGTAACGGGTGTCCCAAACTTCACGCAAGATTTAAATTTTGCGCCATTTATGCGGCAAAGTGTTGCCAACGAAAACGAAAAAAAGACAGTATGACAGCTGACAGTTTAGGGCTATTAAAAATGGAGTGCTAGTTTGGCAGCTGATTTTTCAAACAAATTCATCTTCAGCGATGAGGCTCATTTTCACCTTGATGGCTTTGTTAATCGTCAAAATTGCCGAATTTGGGGTTGAGAAAATCCACGAGTGATTGTTGAGAAACAAATGCACTCACAACGTACCAATGTTTGGTGAAGATTTTAGCATGGAGGCGTCATCGAACCATTCTTCTTTGAAAATGCGGCTGGTCAGACAATAACATTCAATGGTGCTCGCTATCGCGACATGATAATCCGGTTTTTTGTGCCTAAATTGCAAGATATGGATGTGGACAATGGTGCAACATGCCATACAGTCCGAGCAACAATTCAATTACTGCATGACTCATTTCCCGTTGGACTTTTTTCTTTGTCGTTTTTTAAAGTCTAAGGTTTATGCCAACAAGTTACAAGTTTCAATTAAAAACCAGAGTTTCGTATTAAAATTACTTCTTACGTGAAATTTGGGATATCCTTTGTTCGATTTTTAAATTTGATTTTTTTTTTTAAATTTTATATCAACGTGTACCAATTTGTTGCACATAGTGTAGGTCAACTAACTTTAAACTGCAATGAATTTTATTATTGCAATCGCAACTACGCCAAATCGGATCGGATCTCCCTACTAAAAATTCCGAATGCGTTTTTCTACACCGCATTCACTGCAAAACCTCTAAGAGGAATTTCAAGTTGAGTACGTGTTGCATTCAGATGCATACCTGAGAGTAAAATGTTGTATTGCGTTGCAAAGCTAAAAAAATTTAGAAATTTAGAATGCGAATAGTTGCGCAGTTGGCACAGGTTACCTTTGCACATGACCCGCAAGAGCGGAACTTTAAGTCATCATAGATGTTGAGTCTGGAAGGGCGGAACTCGCAGCAACGAATTTAAAACAAGTAAACACGTCAATTATGACTTGAAAATTATTATTTTATTAGGATTTAAAATATGTGGATTTAAATATTAAAATTCGCTTTTGATGCTCCAACTCAACTGTCAAATGCCGTCAGCCAATCAGCACTCGTTTTTTAACCCACCAATTGCAATACGTTTTTGATGCTGATTTTGCGCCATCTATCGTCCGGGTGAAGTAATTGGCAGGCACCCGATGCCGACGTTACATCAAGGAATAGGTTGCATTCTGTTTATAACAATAGACATCATCATATATCCTGCTTTACGAGTATCTGACTGTCTTGTGGACTGGAATCAGATGAGAAGGTGCTTACCGTTAGCGATGCGAACTATCGTTCGATACTTAATAAAATTCGTTCATTACTGATTCATTCATTCAGTTTGTCTTGCATTCAGTGTAGATGAGCAGGTACCCAATTTTTGTTTTCTTTTGTTTGCGAATGTCTTGAAAACGGTGAAAACAATTATTATGACTGAAATTTTAGGCTCTGAAATTCTCTACAAGAAAATCCTCTAAAATATCCTACTTTATCCCGAAATTAAGGAAGAATATTTTTTAGTGCAAATATCTCCGAAACGGAGTGCCCTACGAATAAAATTATTTCAACCGGAATTGTAGACCTTGAAATTCTCCATAAGATAGATGCCAAATTTTTAAAAATTTTCGAAAATTCTCCAAAATATTCAGCTTTATCCCGAAGCTAAATGTAAAAATTGTATTTAAGTACGAAAATCTCGACAACGGTGCAATATAAGAAAAAAATTGTCATGATCAAAAGTTTAGGCTTTGAAATTCTCTTAAAGATGCAGGAATCATTTTTTTTCTTTCTTGAATATGTTCAAAAATTGCAGGACGCAACCCCACAAAATGCAAGACTTTACTCTGAAGTGGTTTTGGTAAAAATCATTTTTGAGTGTGAATATCTCGAAAAAAAAAAATTATAACGATCGAAACTTTAGGTTTTAGAATTGTCTATTAGAGGGATGCCGAATTTCTCAATTTAAAATGCGCACTCCAAATCTATTGTAAATATTTGCTCCTGAGTGCGAATATAACACTTTTTTTTTTGGTAATGTGACTCTATATGCAACGACCCGTCACTGGTCTGCGTTCTCAATGATTTTATTGGATAGCTGAAATCATTCAGTTACTACAAAACTATCGATAGTCAAATTTATCCAATAGTGTCCAAAACTACTTACAGTAGAGTTGTGGATAAAAGGAACAAAATTTGAGAAAAATTGAAGGAACTACTGGACCCCTTAAGGCGTACGGAACATTCCCACACAATCCCTCGGAACATCACTTAAAATCAACCTTTCTAGCAAAAAGGCTCAATCAGCTTCAATCCCATCTATGGCCGTATCATGACTTCTACAACATCTTGTTTTGGTCGCTGCATCAGTGCCGCCACCGCCACAGCTTAATAGGTCAACACTGATCGCACAAGCGAAAAAAAAGAGGTAAACTCTCCGCGGAACCTATTGTCATTTCACAAAATGTTTTACAACAAAATAAGTCCTTCCCTCGACCTTTTGCCAAATCACACCGAACACATCGAACGTTTATCGTGACTCGATCAATTGTGCAGCGCCACCATCACTATCACCATGTATACCATAAGCCACCCGTCAATTTCGAGCTTCTTACCAAAATGTTGGTGGTGGATGGAGGATGGTGTATACCATGTGCACTGGTTGTTGTTGTTTTTGGCAAGTACTCGTACACTCATTCGTTGGCTTGTCGTAACAACCAAACGAGGACGAAAGATTTGTGAAGATCATTTCGTGCCACAGCAGCTGCTGCACTAAGGTACACAACAATATCCATATCGCGTTGCAAGATCGAAAGATCTCGAGCATATAACAAGCACCGCCACGTCCTAGAACCATGCCAGGCCATAAAGAGGCTGAGTTTTTCCCCGCACGCCGCCGGTCGCCCTTTAAGAGACCGTCATTATGGGTATGATATACAAAATGCAATCGTGTAAGCGATAATCGTAAATAAAACATACAACAACGATCGATCGATCGAGTGCGGAGCACCATAATACTGCACTCGTTCGGCAACGATGAACGGCACTCGCAACTGCATCGGTATCTGCATCTAAACAACGCCAAGAAATAATCATCTAACGTAAGGCAAACAGTAACACACGGGCACAGATAGATCTGTGTCGGGATTAAGTGGTGTACATAACCTTAGCCGGGTTAGTTTTGTTGTCTTCTTGTCTGAGATTTTGTAGAACCAGCTGCTGCTGTTGTTACTGTTGCTGTTGTGCGGTGCCACTACGTTCACTGGTATGTGCCCGCGCTGATCGTTACTTTTACTTTCATAAATCACACGCCAAATGGGCAAAAGCAAAACAGAGCGGGCCCCGATGATAGAATAACGGGCGATGCAACAACGTGTCAAACTAAATTGGACATAGGGACCGATCGCGCGTTGATGGAAGTGATGCTGGTGATGCTGGTGATGGTGACCCACTCAGCACATCCCGTCGTTGGTTGCCGCCAAAGTGCGAATCAATTCTAAATCATAGTGATTCAGTCGATTCAGCTGATTTAGCTGATTTAGGTGATTTAGCTGGTTCGGGCTAACAAGACAGCGTGCCATGTTGATGATGGTAGTTGTTGCTGGGAATCGTCGTCGTCGTCGTCGTCATCGTTGTTGCCATCATCTCATCAACAAAAGGGGTTCAAATCCAACTCCGCGAGCATAATTTATTCGCGCATCTAAGGTGTACGATCTGCAATTTCTTCTCAGCCATAACCCAAGGGGCATCGATAGCACTCTCAACATGATGATGGCGATGGGGATCGGAGATTGTGTGCCGAAACGATGCAATTGGAAACGGCGGATGCGGAATGATGAATCGCCTTTCACTAAATCAATCGTTGGAACTCATTTGTTCCACTTGAACTTTGACAGCGTGCGCGCTATGAAAAATGATCAAGAGGGCGGAACAAAGTGGAAATACGATAAAAATCTAAATTAGTGTTTCATCCAAAATTATATTAGATATGCAGTGCGGAATTGATTTTTTCAAAAATAGAATTCTGCACTCGTCGATGATGAGGTGTTACTTAATTAAATCACCAGCACTGTGTTAGTATCCATGCGATATTTCTACTCATCGAATCGATTTAGAAATTTATGAAATCACTTGTTAATGTTGCTGCCAAGATTTGGCAAAGTGCAAAAGATCACTAGAAAGAGTGAAGAGCTTAAATTGTTTTTCGGGAAAGATTTCACTGTATTTTTTTTTTATTTTACAATATACACACCTAGATACACATTAGACACATCCACGAGTAGTCTTCAGATAGAAAAATAATTACTTTGTTGAAAGAGAAAAGTATATGCGCCGACAAATAGCTAAGTATCATGAGGTGAATCTGTGAAATTTGCAGATTTTAGTCAGTAATACTCTTACACGTGTATAGATAGACAGTTCTTCCTGAGCGCGTTTTTCTCATTTTGAATACAAAACAAATCCCGGTTATCTTTTCATATCCTATTCCAAAGGATGTATTAATTTTGATACATATTTTTTAATATAGAGAAATAATAACGGTATTCAAAGTTATATCATTATAGCCATGTTCGTCCTTCCGTCTGTCTGTATGTCACTACTTTTTGTGCCTTATATTTAGAATATAAGAAGGTTTTCTTAGGACCCGGAGCAGTAAGGTGTAAACATTTTTGAAATCTGCCCATAACTGAAACTCTACAATTAGTTCATTCACTATATAATGCCACACCCACTTTTGGGGTTCGTTTTCTCAATGCTATTTACGGTGATGATTAAGTCTTGTGAACATTTCACCACAATTCTAGACCTTCGGTTACAAATGGCGACCGCCAAGCCCAATTTCTTCTTAGAAAAGTCTAAGCCACAAATTATGCGGTAAAATCGCTTAAAAATCGAGAGAAAATCCTCTTAGTAGAAAGATTTCACTGCTAAATTTTTCATTTTGCTAAATTTTGGTGAGCTCGTCAACTTCCATTGGAGACTTCTGTGCTTGCGTTAAAACTGCAGCATGTTGAAGTGGATTCTAAGAATATTCAGATTTAAATTTCCGGAGTATTAATAAATATGTATACGACGGTGGGTCAATAAGTCCCTGAAAATTAACACAAATTGTGTAGTCGCCCTAAATTTAATTTTTTTTTTGTTAAGAATCACCTTTCGAAAGAAAGCACCCAAATTTTCAGACAGATCTGTCAAATAGTTTTGTTGTGGCAGCCATTTTATATAGACGCCTACACCAGCATTTTCGTTAAAATGGAAAAAAGTGAATTTCGAGTGCTCATTAAACACTATTTTTTGCGAGAAAAAACTATCACGCAAACCAAACAAAGGCTTGACAAATATTATGGGGACTCTTCACCATCGTTTGGAACCATTCACCACTGGTTTACTCAATTTCGGTGCGGTCGTTCAAGCACAAGTGACGCCGAACGTTCTGGTCGCCCAATTGAGGCGAACCACACCAGAAATGGTCGACAAAATCCATGGTTTGATAATGGACGATCGGCTAGTGAAAGTGCGCGAGCTTGAAGAGGCCACAGGCTTATCACATGGCTCAGTGATTTCGATTTTACATAAATAGTTGGACATGAAAAAGCTTTCCGCAATATGGGTGCCGCGTATGCTCACAATCGACAACAAACGCATTCGTTTGACAATGCTTCAATTGAGAACTTTTTTTAGTGGGTGAGGAGCAAACAATTTTTTTTGAATAGTGTGATTTCAAATAGCCCAAAAATAGCCTGAAAGTCACCAGTATTTGGAATTCCAAAATTCGTCCAGCTGCACCCGTGTGATGTCCATAGTCTGTTGGTTGGCCGGTGAGGTGACGATAAATTTTTTTTAGAGTGTCGTACTAGAATGGTAAAACGGATCACTAAAATATTTAACACGGTGCCTGTGTGTCCTTCAGTATATCACACTCTTGAAATTTTAAACAAAAGTAAATTTAAATAATTGTGGCCCGAAATGAATCAGAAAAAAATGCACAAATATTTTTTAAAACCCCTTTCATAGCTTACCCACACATCATAAGGTTTTGATAATTTAGTTTTAGGTGGGGCAACTATAGCTCCAACCTAAACTTACAAGTAAAATTTCATCACAATCCGTTCAGACGTTTTTGAGTTATGCGGGTAATTAAGGTCGGCTAAAGATCCGATTTTGCCAATTTTTCATCAAAACCTCTTCAGTGTTTTTCGAGCGAGCCGTGTAAGGACAAACAGTCTCTCAGAAGGGAGCATAAGGTATTTGTTTTAACCTCATTCTTTCAAATTTGATCACCGATCTTTCTTTTTTCAAGAACACGACTAAATTGACGATTGTTTTTTTTTATTTAGGTTATAAACTTCTGCTGGTGTTAGGAATATTAGTCTACGTCTATGAACATAGTACTCAAACCTGTCATCTGTAATTTCAGATTCAACAGGATTCACTGCAGAATATACTAAATCTCGTTTACCTACTGAAATAACGGAGTGAATAACAAGGTCAAAATCACAGCCATCATTCTTGGCAGGTCCATACAAAATCTTTGCCATCAACCAGTGGGCACGAGTTATCTTAGACTCATATTTCCTCATACACGAAGTGTTGGTTTCTGGTGAATGTGAAAAATCTTTGAATTGAGAAGCATCACATAGACTATAGTTGTCTGAGGACCTTACATCCTATAGATATTGGTGACTAGAGAATGATAAATCTCTCAAAGCATCCCTACAGAATGCAGCGAACTTATTTACCTAAGAAAAGACGTTCTGGAGTGAGTTGACCTCTCCGCAATTCTTACAACCATCCACACAGAGAGAATCACAGAATCTTTGGCGTTCTCTTGGGTGAATAGTATAATCTAGAAACACGTATAGCAGTAGTATAATAGGCTTCCTTATGACTCTATAGTGCCAGAACTGATTAAGTAGCTTCTCAAATTGTTTGTACCTAGTCAAGTTATAAATACTGGTGCACGTATTTTTTAATTTTTTTAAGGATACAATATTTAAACAATTTATTCGAAATGGCCGCCCTTTGCCTTAATGCAGGCTTTGAGTAGCTTTGGCCATCAATTTATCGCAGCACGCACCTCGTCCATTGGAAAATTGTCCTCTGCACGGATAAGTGCTCACTTGATGGACTCAATATTTGGGTGTCGAGTAGAACAAGCCATCGCCTATAAAATAGACCACAGGTTATAATTCAGTGGATGAAGTCTGGACTACCAATCGTCTGCTGCTATGAAGTTCTGCACATTATTCTGGAGCCCACCTTGCGTTGTTGTTGCCTTATGAGCAGGCGCGGAGTCTTGGTGGAAAGTCCACTGGTTGTTTGAAAACAATTGAAAACGCCTTCCAGAACATTCATTTGGTAGATTTTTGATAATGCTTTTACTCCCTTCAGGCAAAAATGAAATTTAGTAAAGCCTTCGTAGCTGACTCCCTTCCAAACCATCACAGATGCGCGATGATGGCCCCGTTCGACTAAGGGAATGAGTTCTGATGCTTCTTTGGATAACTGGGCATAGCATCTGTCAATTTTCATCCGTGAACAAAATTTTCCTCTGACCATTTTGCGAGTACCGACGGCGTAGAGCTTTCGATTTTTCATTCCGTTTTTGCTTTAATTGCGCTGTGAGTAAGTATTCAGTGGGTCTTTTATATGCGTTAAGTCCCAAATCCTGTTTGATAATGCAGGACATGGATTTCTGCGATATCTTCAATTCTCGTGACAAGATTTTCAGCTTTCGCAGCTGTTCTTGATTTATCCTGGCTTTAACAGTTTTGAAAGCCTGTGGAGTTCTGACAGTACGATGGCGTCTGAGTCTTTGGTTGTCAGTTACTCCAACAGTGTCCTCAAACAATTTAGCAGTTTGACATACAAAATTCCAGGTGATTCCAAGCGGTTGCAACTTCTGGAAAATATCGCTTCTTTCCATATTACACTTGTGAAATCCAATTACCACAACACGGTTTTCAATATCGCCTACTCGAAGTGCAAACGACTTCTCTGAAAATCTTTTTGCGCGTTAACTTAGTATAAATATCACTCATTGAATATCTGCCAATATAGAATGGATGTGTTCAATACTAGTTTCACGATGAGTGCGTTTAAGAGTGTATACTGAGTAGTTGACGTTTTCCAATGTCACTTTAAAAGGGCCAGTTCATAAAGTTGATTTCTGTGCTCGACGTTGACCCTGGTGTAACGATAAAAATAATGAAAGTAGGCTCTAATTGTTGGTCTACGTAAGTCGATGACTGAGATCACATGTTTACGTAGAAAAAAAAATGTGTTTCGTAGAATGGTATACAACCGTGAATTTGATAAAATTAAGGTAATTCGTATCTTATATACGTAAGCTTAAAAATAAATTTTATTTCGAAAATTGAAGGTACGCAGTCTTGCAAAATATACTCGTACGACTTCACCTGGAAATTGATGAACAAATCGAACTAACAAACGGTGGTTCCTACGAAAAAAAAATATTATGATGGAAATTTTAAACTTTGAAATTCTTTAAAAGATGGACGCCGAATTCTTTTTGGTTTTCGAAAATTATAGCTGAGCAATCTTCGAAAATGTCATTCTTCAGCTAAATTTAATGGAAGGCGTTTTACAGTGCGAATATTTTGAAATCGGTGTGTCGTATGAAAAATATTATTTCAATAGGAATTATATGCTTTGAAATTCTGCACATGATAGATGCCGAATTTTTCAAAACTTTCTAAAATTTTAGGAACGCATCCTAAATGCCAGACTTTACTACGAAGACATTGAAAATGGTTTTTGAGTGCGAATATATCGAAACTAGTGTATCATATGGAAAAATATTCCGACTTAAATTTTAGGTTTTAGAATTGTCTACAACTCCAGGTGGGTACCGAATTTTTAAGAATTTGTTCGAAATTGTTCAAAATATCCGACTTTACTTCGAATTTAAGTGCTAAATCAAGGTGGCGCAAATGTAATGACCCAATTTGATTTAGCTATACCTTTTTTTCTAATTTAAAAAAACGATCATTTTATATTTTATTATTTTTACTTGGACCTTGAATTTTGTTCCATTTAGTATTGAAGATGATATCATTCAAATGTTGTCCTCCAACGTTTATGCAAATTTAAGCCATTTTAATAGCATTTCACATCACTTTTCTTAATACTTCCGCTGGTATGTTAGCGAGAGTCTGTGGCTTGATCGCGTAGAGCAATGATTGCAAATCACATCAAAGAAAGAAGTCTGGAACGGTCAGATCGGGTATTCTTGCAGAGCAATGCAAATCGCCAAGACGGGAGATAACACGGCCTGAAAAGTGTCCTTCACTAAGTCCATTGTGTCGCCTGTTGTATGTGCAGTGGCACCATCTTGTTGAAACCACATGTGCTCCAACCCAAAATCATAAATCAAAAAGTCACTTAGCATTTTGTAGTGCACGCCAGTGACAGTGACAGTTATCGCGTTGCCAACAGCGTCAACCAAAATGCGCTGCAGAGACCGTCTGGAAATGCCCAATTGCGTGGCCCGTCGTCTCCTTGACGTTTCTGGACACTCTTCCATATCCTCGCGCACAGAATCAATATTCTCGGCCGAACGGCATATTTTTGGTCTACCAGCCCTTGACCTATTTCGTATTGAGCCAGTTTCTTCGAGGTGTGCAGCTTGGCGTTAAAATGTTCGGACGGTGAGGAAATCTTCCACGAAATTCACGTTGTGTTCTGATTAATTATTCCGCAAACAAATCGACACAATTATTCCACGTTCTTGATGAGTGTTCCATTGCTCATCGCATGGCACCTTGTGTTATGAAAAGATTGCTTTTTTTTGTGTTGCTGACCTATGGAACAATCCGCCACTGTTGGCACGGCTTTGTGAGTGGGAATCCAATGGTGTAATACAAATTATCTCACATACGAGTATCCGTACATTGATTTTTGCCGATGATAATTGCCTCTTACTCGTATATCACATTATTTTAGTGACATAGGTTAATATTGAACTTATGAAAAAACCTTCATTCTAAACCACAGGATGCATTGTTAGACTACAGGTTGTCATTGCCGATGCTGTCAATCGGCTGACGGTCCAAGCAAGTAAATCGCTTTTAACGCTTTTCCATCAAAAAAAATTTCCAATCCGTTTCTAATTATCATACGTCCACAAGCTGTAGAGAAATCCCTTATTAACTATTCGATAGAATTAAGAAAAATAAAATTTATCGACAAGAGGACAAAAGTTCCATATTGAGTAACCGCAGGGGTACCATTTTAGTATCATCATTTGATTTTAATTGAATTTTGGGCGTTTTCTCAAGCAGCACCCTGAAACCTACCAGGGCGTGTCATTTGGACATAACTCAACATCGTCTGCACGCCACAGCGCATATATTGTTAGGATTGATAAATGTCGCATTGGTGTTCATCTCATCCATTTCGTCCGTTGGCGGAGCACGCAAGCGTGTCCAAGTCTGACACAAACATCACAACTCCGTCTCCGTCATCCAATGGAACTGCGATGAGTAATTGGTCGCAATATTTTCAGGTGTCACATGGATTTGCATAATTGCCCAACAGCTCCAATTATGACGGTGACGGAATGTGTAAGCCAAACCCCATTAAGCCGACGAATTCGCTGTTTTGTGAGTTCCCAATTCTCGCGGATTTGTTATTCGTCCGTGGCGCGTCATGTTTTTTGTAATAAATTGCCATGTTACGTGGGGGTATCCAAGTCGATGTATACTATATGCCGGAAGAGTACGAAAATGAACTCGTAGACTTTGTTAACAAGAAAAGGATACACCTTTCGAAGTCGTCGTCGGCGAGGCAGGGTAAGAAATATTGTCAACGCACGCGCAAGTTCGTGTTCAAGTGGGCAGCCTTTAGTCGAACACGCTGCTGATGGTCTGTTCCGCTTTGGATCCGTTGCGAACCATCAGTATATCTATTGTGCGAGAGGACGACCGATGAAAGTTTTGCATGTTCGCCAAATTGAAACTAAAATCCATTCTGTGTCAACCATAAATTGTGGTCCTCTCCTAGTGGGACTCTCCTCCCAGTGAGTAGGCATCGATTGTGTACAAATTGGCACCAACCGGGTGTATATCTGTGTAATAAGCGTAATTTCAGTTTCATAGATGGGAGTCGCTGGAGCAACGACATGTTCTCTACGCAGTGTGGGCAATTTAGTGGATGATGATCCCGTTCGGGAATGGAATCGCTGCTGGAATGGATCAGCATGGCGTAATGATATGGTGCATAATTGGATACGTGTTATGATGCCTACGTGAAGGCTACGAAAAGGGGCCTAGACTCGCGCGATTGGAACTCGAAGGTATTAATTTGCAAATGCTAGGTCGCTGCATACTGATTTATTTAAGTAGCTAGGTTGGGTGAGGTGATTTGTGCGCCGCCGCGTCGCTGTGCCGCGTTAAGGGGATTTTAGCAAAAGTTGGTGCTGCGGGAAACACCTGGCTTATTGATGATGATTGATGTATTTAGCGAGAAAGGGGGGGAAATGAGGTTCCCCAGCGGATAATCACAGGTGAAATTCACAGCCGGAAACGGAAAATAGGCATGAAGTGAGCATAATTGAAGGAGAGAAATAGAAGCCAATGGTGTTGCTAACTAGCTGCAGTAGTTTTTCATTTTGAAGAAAGATTTCGTGTCTAATTTAAAGAGATCTCCTGAACTAATGAGGAAGGCCGAAAGGTTTATGACTTTCATATATATGTCCATGACAGGAAGGATTGAAATAGAATTTTCTGCAGAAGTCATAAAAACGTGACCCTGTCTAAAATGTGACTAATCTAGTCACTGCATGTTATGCAGGGAGTATCAGATGTGTGTAGTTCAACAACTCTTCCCCGGGGGAGGAGATACGAAGGAAATCTAAGTCCCGTCAGTGGCAAACAGTCCATCATAGAAGAAGTCAATGCAGCTAGTTATTCAAGAGACGAAAAGTAAACAAAAAAAACAAGGGCTCCTACGGCTAGTATCGAATCTTTAAAAGTTTGGGGGTCATACTGGGTGTACACACTAAATTATCTACTAAGTATCTACTGTAGGTCGACGACTTATCCGATGAATGATGTTTACAAGTTCCTATCTAGCGTAAAGCGAAAATGCCTGAAACCATCCTGCCCCCCCTGCCTCGATAATTTTTTTTTTTTTTATGTATAATCTTCTCTTAGGGGAGGTTAGGCTAGGCCAGCACCTCCAGATGCTTGTAGATGAGTTTTGATTTTGCTCTTGAAGAACTGTCTCCTGGGAGTGAATTTTAAAAGTTACTCGTTCTGTAACAAAAGGAGTCATTATAGTTTGCTCGGTTGCCAGATGGACATAAAGGTGATGAACCCAGCGGCCTGACCTGCAGAAAGTTCGAATGTCGCATTTCTAGAGATCATTCCAATGAGATCTTCGGAACATTTATCAATAGAGTGGGCATGTGTCGGCTGCCAACCTTCGATGGGCCAACGGTTGAAGATTGGATGTTGTAGTGTAGCTATTTTTAATAGAATAGAAGAACAGAACTTACCTCTGTAGGTGCTAACTAAGTGAAGTGAGATTAGTGTAACTTTGTATAGTAGTAGCAGGAGGTTTGGCAGCAGTTTAAAATTGGAAGGAAACGGACGCCTGAAATAAGGATGCTTACAGAAAGGCTTATACTTCTATTGGGAACTGGAAACAATAAAGAGGGAAGTGGGGATAGTGTCATGAGAAGGGAAGGCCCGGAAACATGGGATACCTACGTTTCGGAAAAGAAGAGAAGAGAACTCTATGATGATGCAAAAGGTAGACATGGAGAGACTTCTGCTCGAATGTGCAGAGTTTTTTTTTTATTGTTTTTAAGGTCATAGCCTCCAAAGATCCAGATTCTAAAGTGGGCCTTGTTCGTAAGAGGACGGTGAAAATCGCGGAGTCTTTGGATGTAAACTTTCTTGGAAGATATAAATTAGATCAGCCCTGGGCTTTTAGGAAACTAAGAACTAAAGAGGTGACAAGGGATGCTATGTTCCCAGCTGCCATGTAGCGGAGTGCAGAAATAATTGCAAACAATTTTAGTTTAGAGTACGTCTTGCAATACTCGTAGAGTATACTGATAATATAACGAAAGTAAATCTCTTTCTGCCAAAAATAGTGTAAAACGTGGTCCTTCCGACCGGTTAGCCTGTTAGGTTAAGCGTTTCAGATCCAGCTTAGTCCAAATCTGCCAAATCCACTTGTCCACCTAGAATTTGTCTTTTCAATAGCATCCAGTTTTAATTTAAGTTTACATATAGGCATACCCAGTGAACTTTTGTCTGGAAGGATGGGTATTTTTGTTCCATGTCTGGTAGCCTGTTAAAGGCAATGGAGAAGATTGTGGTGGGCTATACGGAGAGAAAAGGCCTCAAAAAGTATCCTCTTAATAGCGGGAAAAATGTTTATAGAGCGGGTATGTCCACAGAAGCAGCATTAAGTTTAGATGTATATTTTGCGACTCACATTGAACAGAAGATTTTTGTTAGCTGGGTAGACAATATGTTGAAAAACGGGGCCACGAATCAGAAGGGAAGTTCAAGTCTTAGAGGTAGATCCAACAGAGGTAATCCACAAGGTGGTACTTTTTCCCCTATTCTGTGCAAAATCACATTGAAGAAACGGACATCCACAATATTTCTTATGCAGACAAAGGCTGCTATGAATAAAACCTTAGCAATTGCTAGTCAGCATATCGTCTAAGCATTAACAAAAGGCGATTAGCAAAAAGGTTTTGCTTCAAGCAATTGCAAGCTTTAAAGTGAATAAAGTTTTGCTAATGCAAATGCAGAATACGCAGAGTAACATACATTTTTGTTTAACAAGAATAAATAAATATTTTGGTGCTAACAGCCCAATGTAGAGCCTGGCGTAGTTTCTCGCTGCCACTCGTGTTGTTCGCCTGACAAATGGTTGGGACCGTTGCCGTTTCCGAAGGTCAATTTTTTTCGACTGATTTGCTCTCGAATGCTTGTCAGAAGTTCGCGAGAGGCGGGATCGTGAGAAACATTTTTTTTTTTTTTAATTTGTGTGCGCGTACTGAGCCACGGCTCCTAAAAACAGATTACCCTGTCAAAATCTAAAATTGTGTATGTGAAGGTAAGGAACGAACCACTTTGTGTTGTAGGGGCGGTCTATTTAGACTGTAATTCCAGTTATGTCCAATAAATTATTACTTTGGGTTAAATCATATAAGATGCTCTAGCTTCTGAAAGGAAGTATATAAAAGCCATACGGCTTCAAAGCAACATTTTCCAGAAATAAAATTAACAAAATCCAAATTTTATGAACATTTTCTGTCAATTGCTGTTTAATTTTTTTTTGTTTGCAAAGCTGTAGCAGTCTAGTACAAAGATGCCTATAGTACCGTTCCACCTGGCAAGCTCCGAAACGTAATCACGACTACTTCACTCAGCCTTTAGCTAGATGTTGTGGTAGCTCACTGGGTGAGTCCCAGCCTACCACCTACACCTACAGCATTATGCCGAAAACACATGTGCAGAAAATCTCTGCACGTGAAACAGACGTGGAGATATTTTTTGACGTGTATTGCATCGGATACTGTCACTTACGGGCACTGAATTGAAATTTCATTTGCTTTTGTGAAAATAATTTTCCTGTGAAAATATTATCAAATAGATAAAAAATGAATACTACAAAATACAATAAAGTTCGGAAAGTGATATTGATTTTAAATGTTTATCAGTCATACTGGAAGTTTTTAAGTAAACAAACAATGAAACTTCAAAAGTTGGTGATACCAAATACCTTATTTTTTTTTGTGTTGTGGCAACACTGTCGATTGCAGTGAATTTAGAAATAGAGATGTCTTGCAGAACAGCAATGCATGCAGCACTTATAAGTAGCTTCGCTAATTAAAACATGTGCATTCTAATTTCACTGCAGACAGAGTCCTGAACGTGTGTTTTGGGCTCTTCATGGGGAAATTTTTTTAAACAGGCGAATCGCAGACGATGTGGGGTGCCACGAAAGCACTATGAGATGGCTTTTGAAGAAATTATGCTCGATGGGCAGAACGGAGAGGCAACCTGAGAGCGGAAGACCCGAACAAATTATAACACGGCAAGATCGGAGAGATTTTCTATTAACATCAGCGCTCGGAGTGTTCAACGCCGGCTAAATGAAGTGGGTCTACAAGCCCGTAACCTGGAAAAAAGCCGCTTCTCTCTGCAGTAATGAATAATAAAAAGATTGATGTGGGCCAAACAGCACTGGGAATGGGCCGCCAATGATTGGAAAAAGGTCATATTTTCTGACTTTAAATTTAATCAGATTGGACCTGACGGAAAGCAGACAGTGCGAAGGAAAGCTAATGAGCGATATTTAGATGAATGTTTGTTTCCCAGACGAATGTTTTGTTATGGTTTGGGGATGCATGACAAATTGGGCTCTTGGCCGTATTTTGCTTTTGGATGGTTCCGTAAATGCAACGAAATACAAAGAAATCATTGCTGATGGTGTTGTTCCTACAATAGAGGAGTTATGCTGCTACATCCCAAATCCCATATTTCAGGATGGTTCCGACCCCTGTCGTCGCGCTCATTCTATAAGTAAAACAAATTTTGACCCAAAATTTAAACTCAAAATCACTTCTAAATATAGTTTTCTTTCAACAGATAACCCAATGCAAGGCAGATATTAGCCTTGAAACCCTAAATTGGCCAGGAAATAGCCCTGACCTTAATATAATAGAGAACTATGGACCAGAAAGTACGCAACAAGGCACCTTAAACAATTGAAGAGCTCAAATTAGTCATAGAGGAAGTGTGGACTAAAGATATACCTATGTACATAGGAAATGCCACGAAGGGTCCAAGCGGTCATAAAAGCTAAAGGCGGTGCTACAAAGTACTGAACCGATTTCAAAGAAAGCTTACGAATAATAGTGATGAAAACTATCGAAATATTCCATATTTTTCAACTATTCATTCCGAAATGTTCGATTTTAAGAGTGAAGTTAAGAGTGGAAAACGTCATTGAGTACGAATATCTCGCAAACGGTGCATCATGCGAGAGTAATTATGCCGATACAGGCTTTAGGGGTTAAATGCAGAATTACTCAAAATTAAACATATGCACTCAATCCTAATAAAATCAGTTACTAACTATAGATAGTCCAATTCATTCGATAGTGTTCAACCCTAACGAATAGAAAGACGTCTTGTTCCGTTTTGTAATAGCTGAGTAAAGGTATATCTACAATCTGAATCTTTTTGGTAAGAATATCACTTTTCAGGCTTCCGCTTAAAACTTACTCGAGAAATGTCCAACAAAACTAGGCCTACCTTCGTTACCTTCATATAAACCGCACACGCAATTATCTTAACAAAATGCCTTCAAAAAATTCCTCTGCACAATCGAACCGATCAAAGGTAAAGTAGTCATACCCTAATTGAACCAATCAAACTCTGTAGAGGAAAAAATTACTTGCAGTTCTCCTCCACCAGCTACGTACAACCTCTAATCTCAGTACTACCATTTATGGCTCTAACAACTTGATCACTCAATTTAAACTCCTCCAAGTCCTAACCGAATTTACCTCCTCCAAATTGCTATCGATAACAAAGCAATAAATTCCACACGTATATTGTTGTTCGTCGTGCATTGATTGGATTTAGTTAAACCGCCCGGCTAACAGTAGCAACGTATTTGTTAGAACCGCTGTAACATATTTCTTGTCACCCTAATTGAACGGAAACTCAATAGGAAACCCACCGCCATCACACCGCCGCCGCCGTCCGGGTTCCAGACGACAAAATGCGCATGCGCAGCTAACAATAGTCCAACGGACTCCATTACTTCATTGGTTTTGGCTCTCTCTATTGCGGTCTCTGGCAATTAATGGCCCAGTAATGGAATTCTAGAGAAAAAAAAAAAAAAATAAAATAAAAAAAAATAATCGAAAAATCGTGGGCAGCTCTCTTGTCGAGAAGTAGAGGTACTACGTCCGTCTGGACAAAAGCATAAATAAGCCACAAACACGACCTAGCGCGACAATGATGACAGCCAGCAAACAGCAGCTGCTGGTGTTTGGTGTTTCCTTTCAACCAGCAACGACCATCGCGTCGTCGTCGTCGTCGTCGTCGCCGTGGAAGGAAGAGTGCTATAGAGACGTGAACTCTATTCGTGGTAAAAATCCTTGGCCAGAGATTCAATTTACAGACGCGAGGTTGGCCATCAATCAGAGCAAACTGTAGGGGGGGTTTCCTCCAAAACGTTTTGCTTTTACTTTTTTTGGTGTTACAATTCGTGCGGCAACTTTGCCTTAACTGTGGCAATTAAATGTGAACGTTTGGTCAAATCGAAGAAAAACATGGAACTCGTTAGATGTCCACTTTTGGGTGCTCTGCTGGTCTAGTTTCTTAACCAGCAGCAGATGGTTGTGTCAGTGATTTGAACAACTTCATTTGGGAAGCTGCAATAACGTTGACCACATGACCACAAAGGCTACATGGAGTCTTAATTATTCCCATATACGAGTATAGTTGAATTGTTGTGGATCGTTTGGCGAATATCGTGCGTGCTGCGGATCGCAGAGAGGGTTCAGTGATGACAACTTAAAAAAAACCCACGCAAATGCATTTTATAGATCATTTAAGGCAATAATTGACCGTAATTTTTAGTGAGAGGCACGGGCCTGAGGCAGTGGACTCGAGATAAATAATTGCATTGTGAGAAAAGTATTTGTATGTTTGGATGTCAAAGAAATGATTAAGGAACCTGGGTGCAATTGTTGCGTAAGAAATTTGTCGTCAATACCTCTGTAGACATCTGAAATTTTCTGTCTCGCATCGACACGGTTATTTGCCTTTTCTAGGCTTTTTTTTTTTGTGGAACTTCTGTCATTTATTTGAAGTTTTCAAAATTAAGCAAATTTGATTTTTAAATTTAGTTGTGGTTCGGTTTGACTAATTAAAATTGTTATTCTCAAAACGTTTTAAGGGTTCCCGTACTTGCAAGCTAAAACAACATAAGAACGGAACACTTATAATGAGAGTCAGTCTGTCTGTCCCTCTGTCTGTCACAGCCTCATAATATTTGACGTAGAAAGTTGAAATTTGGACCAGGCTTGAGCTTTGCTAAATTACAATAGTTCAAAAGTATAATTTTTGAAAAGTGGTAAAAGAAAACGTTTTGGAGGTTAGAATGAAAGTCGAAACAATTTTTCGAATTGCCCCTATAAGGGGCAGCTAAATTCGATCTCGAGATTTAGATTAATCTTGGTATTACTATCATAGAAAAACTCGAAAGAGTGGGTCTCGCAATTCTGTCCGTCTCTCTGTTTGTTTGTACTTAGGATTGCAGCCTAAACGGCTGAATGGATTTACTTCAAACTTCATATTTGCGGTCTGTGGGCTTATACCGCGAGGTCAAATCGGAGTTTTCATTCTAGCTAAAAAATTAAAGGCAACTTACTTGGTGCCAATTTTGAAAATTTTAGCGGACTTTTGAAAATTCGCTATTTCTCGCATACGGCTGCGTCTGTTTTGCTTAAATTTGATATTTAAGTCACTTCTGACTTAGATTTCTCTAAGTGTAATGACTTTCAAATTTTGGACATATGGTCAAAAAAGTTGTTCTTTGTGTTTTTAACGCATTTTACGAAAACTTTATTCGCTTCGCTTCAAATGAATGGTGGCAATGCTCAGATTCCAAAGATGTATACGTCGTTCATTAGATTTTGATAAAAACCCGAAACACTGTCAACAAAAATATGCCTCTCTTATCTCTGAAACTATCGAACCAAAATATTTTGGAAAATTTCTGGGTGTGCACCAATTTCCAAAAATTACAGAAAACGATATTGATGCACATGTGCACATGTCGATTAATAAAAAAATGTATGAAAGATCGTCCGCCATCGCCATCTTTTTTCGAATAACCTCACTACTGCTAAAGGATAAATCATTCGATACCCTTTTCGTGGGAATCGGATCAACATTTTAGGCTCCGTAATCACATGAACCCACGTAAAATACAAACTAGCATTTTTTTTGTAGTTTTATCGTAGTTCGTAAAAAAAAATAGAACTACGCAAAATACAATTGTGATAACACGAATTCAAATCATGTGCCTAGCAAGTCAACCATTCAACGTATGACGAATAACTTTAAAACTCAGTGTACACTGGGTAGGTAAAGTACGCGGACTCTAAGTGCATAGACTTTGGGTGCCAACACAATTTTCTTTGTCGTCGAATTGCGTACTGACAGTGCGAAATTGTTTGTTTCTCATTTCGTTGTGTTAAATTTGTATAGTAATTTTCGTTTCGCTTGAAAAAACAGTATTAGGCTTTACTATTAAAGTGTTCCGTACGAGTACCATAATGGTATAAACAGAACACTAATAATAAATTCAACACGGTGTCTGTCTATCCGTTGATTCGTTCACACGCTTATAACTTTTGAACTGTTTGACCTATAGAGCTGGAAAAAGTAGTACGTAGTACGTATCATAAAAAACTCAGTAACTTTGACATCTCCGCAACAATTAGTGCGACAAATTTTGAAAAAAAAAGAATTTAGAATTTGTAAAATTGAGGAGAATTATAACAAATCTTCGACCACAAACAGTTCATGAGAATTATAGGAATTCGTAAGCTGAAAAGTCACCTCGTCTTCATCCGGTATTGGTGATTTCATACAGACGTATCTAAATCGAAAATTTCATCAAAATTCGTTTAAGTCCTTGGGTAGAGCTTACTATATAAGAAAAAAGTTTCGAAAATGTTTGAAACCACTTCTTATATCCTACTCCCTCTCCATTGGAATTCGATCAATTTTAAGTGGAAATACTAACGTCTCTGTCTAAGGCTACGTGTGAAATTTAATCGAAATTTGTCCAGGATTTCATGAGTTAGATTTTTAAAACCTGGTCTCCTACATCCCGGTTTTTGGGAGTTTTTCCAAACTTTTCAAGTTCCCTTTTTCTGCGAATTAATATGACAGCAAAATTAGAATACAGTTAAAATACCGGTACGGAATACGCGCAAGGCCCAATTTTGCCATTTTTGTAAAAAAAATTGTAGAATTTGTTTGTATGCCGAGAAAGGTAAACTCCGGGCGCCATGGCTCAGTGGTTAAGTGCGCGATCACTGAGCGAGAGATTCAAGATTAGAATCCGGGAAAACACACACAAACAAAAGTGTTCTCATGGCCCCACCTCTCGCGAACATCTAACAAACATTTCAATCGAAAAAATTGCCCTTCGGAAACAGTATAAAACTGTATTTCCCAACCATTCGTGAGGCGTACAGCACAAGTAGCTGCGAGAAACTAGTTCTGGCTCTGTATGGGCTGTTAGCGCCAAAATATTTATTTATTTTTAGATAAACTTCTCAATAATTGTGTAGTTAGAGCTGTCGACAATGACGTCTTGTACCATGCATTGAGCAGACTCTTCTTTGGTTTGGTCGGAAGCGTCTTAAAGTCTCTATGACATCTCGCTCAGACCGTGCAATGATGTAGATATCGTCTGCGTAATGCAGTAGCTAAACAAACTTGTGGACAAAAGTAGATTACATGTTATCACCTGTGTGCTTCAGCATGAGATAGAAGAAATTGGATGACTTCGCATCCTCCTCTGATCAACGCAACGTTTGGAATAATTCGAAGAAATAAATTCAAAATTGTACAGTACACCTTTACTTACTCCTATAAGGGCAAGTATTGGTTTTGTCTCCAACCGGTTATAGAAGGAAATAATCTTATCCCTGATCACCAGTTTGGGTTCAGAAGTAAGCATTCGACGATTGACCAGGTGCATAGAATTACTGACGTAATCGAGAAAGCACTTGAAGAGAAAAAATATGCTCAAGCGTATTTCTTGACGTCTCGCAAGCCTTTGATAAGGTGGGGCATGATGGCTTGAATTGCAAATTACGACAAGTTCTCCCTGTATGCCTATACGACATTCTAGAATCATATCTCTGGAATAGACTCTTCTGTGTTAGACATGGAAATGAATACTCGGAGCTCAAAGAAATTTCGGTAGGTGTACCGCAAGGAAGTGTTCTTGGGCCACTTCTCTATCTGTTATATACTCGAGATATACCGAAAGAAGATGGCACTATCCTGGCTACGTTTGCCGATGACACCGCTATCCGTAGGTAAAACAATCGAAGAAACGACTACAAAACAGCAAAACGCACTGAATAAAGTAAATGAATGGACGAGGGACTGGCGGATCGCCCTCAACGAATCTAAATCCGTTCACGTGAATTTTACTTATAAGAAAACTAATGTCTTGCCAATTTTCCTAAACTTGGCCCGAATACCTTTTGCAAACGAGGCCAAATACCTTGGAATGACACTCGACACAAAACTGAAATGGAATTCGCATGTGAAAATGAAACGTAAGGAACCCGAAATCAAATATAGAGAAATGAACTGGTTGCTCGGAAAACACTCCCAGCTCAGTATTGAGAACAAACTGCTTTTATACAAGCAATTGCTAAAGCCGGTGTGGACTTACGGTATAGAACTTTGGGGCTGTACCAAGAAAACAAACGCCAATATTTTACAAACTTTTCAAAATAAAGTGCTAAGAGAAATTGTCCACGCACTGTGGTATACTAGAAACGATGATATCCACAGGGATCTCGGAATTCCGACAATCGAAGCTGAAATTAGAAGCTTCGCGAGAAAGCATAGAAACCTACTAATCGGACATGTCAACAATACAATCCTACAAATTCTGGATCAACAAAGGACGAAACCTTTCGACTTGGCGAGATAGGAATCAAACGCGCCTAGATTGCGGAACATGCAGGATCTTTCAGTGGAAAGTAACCTGCCAAACGAGTTTTTTTAATGATAGAAAAATTGCTTGATAAGGTCCTTCTTAGTTGCAATATATATAACAAATTAAATCGCAGGGTGGTGTTTTTTTAGTCAGTAAGAATCTGACATTACTATGAGCACGCGCTTGCTATCCTCATAGTGTCTATGGAAGATTTTTCACCAACCCTCGGGAAAAAAAAAGTATTGGTTTCCTGAAAATTTTCGATCTCGAAAAAGGGAGTCTCTCAATTCTGTCTGTCTGTCTGTATGAATAGCCGACTGCAGCCTAAACGGTTGGAGAGATCTTCCTCAAACTTTATATCTGGGTTCACAATTCGGAGTGAAATTGGAATTTTCATTCTAACCCCAAAATTAATAGTACTCTATTAATGGTCAGTCTTGCCAGTAACACAGCATTCGAGATCCCGAAGACAGTCATCGACGAATAATCAATTTCAGCACCTTGGTACCATTATGCAGAATAATGTGCAAGGCATTCAAAGATGACACTGAAAGTAGATCTCAAATCATAGGAATTGGGAAGTATGTACCTAATATTAATGCATCTATGTATTTGGTAAAAAAACGTCTTCCAACGAATCTACCCAAAAAATATCTAAAGAATTCGTTTTACTTGGATTTTCCCAAAAATTTTGAAGGTTGACAGATACTTCAAATTGCTCGAACCTGCTTAAAGCATTAGGAAATTAATTCACCACATTTTTTTTCCTTGGTGCGCTCTCTAAGCGTTCCAAAATCCGTATCATGCAAAATTTAAGCATATGTGCGGCATTTCTAGGAATTGCTTAAATATACCCCATGTAACTCAAAAACTATTCACCTGACAGAGAAAAGTGTTAAAAGAATAATTGTTAGGAATTGTCTCCTTTACAATTATTTTTATCCTAGAACTTACTTCAGAAAGGATATTGAAAAAATAACAAAAATTGGGCGCCACTTTATTCAAGGTGAGGCTCAGAGCAGACCTATGCCCATGATTATGCCAAAAATCAAAACTACCATTCGTCTACCTATTGACTGGACCAAGAAGAAAGAGACAGAATTGTGTACTGTCATCAATCAAAAGCAAAATGTTCTCCAATTAACAGAAAAGAACTGCCAAATGTAGCTTAATGTTTGTATTTTGAAAATTTTAAGCTGCTGCGGCCAGTTCCCTAGCATCGTACATACATTGTAAGTAGAAAGCTAAAAGCGATGAGTGCCTAAAGTAAAAAAAGCCTCTCCTCGTTGTCCGATTTTCCTTTCCATTTTGTCTATACTCCACTATCGTCGAATTCTCAATATCCAAGTCCGATCTGCACTTTCATCAAAACAATTTTTTTCTGATTAATATTGATCACTGCTGCAAGGCTATTCCAGATATAAATCTCTTTCTCTCTCTTTCGTTATCTCTCTGTTGTTGTTGTTTATCCATCTCTATGCGTTCGATCTATGCGTTTGAGTTGACTACGATCGCTCGCTCGAATCCAATAATAATGAAAGTCCAAGCACGTTACAAATTTAAACCAAATAAATTCGATTGATACTTGGTATCCAGGAGACGTAGTCTCCGGCATAATGCTGTCCGTTGCTCGGCCCCTCGCATTTGTATGCAGTGCGGCAACAAGTGAATTACAGTCACTTGCCAGCAACAACAGCGGCAGCTGCACTCCATCGATGTGCCTACTCCTATCGCGCAGCACATTGCACATTTTCCCATTTTCAATGCCAGCCACAATCGCTGGGCAATTCATTAGGACTGCGCTAAACCGCGTCCACTCTAGCATACTAGATGCGTTACCGCGCTGCTTCCACCAACACCAGCCACCAGCCACCATCGAACATCGATAACCGATCAGCGTTCAATATCGATGACAAATCCCCGCAAAACTCCAATTGACAGGTACATGAGTTCGCTGATTGCTTTCGATCGGTTAAATATTGAATTTCAAATTCAAAAAGGAATACTCTTCGGATATGGCCCCACCACCAACCAGTGGCGGCAGCTGCTGGACCATGTTGGCCGCGCGCATTAATTGCACGGCGCAGCTTTATGGGCATCTTAACGTCATGCTCGTTAGCAATAAAAATCATTTTTTTTATTGAATGATGACTGCCGGGATGTCATTTGCGATGAGCAGACTGTTGCTGGTAACAGAATCCCGCAAAAAAAAAAAAAAAAAACCCATGCATCCACAGTATTGTCGATTAATTGCAATTGAAATTCTGCTCAAAAGGTGTGCGTGATGGTGTTTTGGGGCCGCCTGGTCCTCCATGAGTTTGAGTTTGAGTTATGACTTGGGCTTGGCCAACCGCCATTATGAGATGCCAGATCGAGCAGATCAGTAATTAGTCGAGAAGGCTGGTGTCCACGCTTATCGGTGTTCCTACTGATATGTGCCACCGAATGGTGCGCGGTGACAAAATGACAATCACCGGCTAGTGTTTCCATGTTTTGTGGAAATTTATTAAATTTTACTGCCGCCAGCGGTGGCGAGAGGAGTTTATGCGATGGAAACCTGCGATGTAGTTACAGTCGTGCTGATTGGTTTAATTAAATTCACTGCCTCTGGACGATGACGGACGCATTAAGTGTGGCACGAGTGTCTTAATCGGGCTGAATGTTGGGATTACGCTGAGTTGGTTATTTCAAATCAGATTTGGCACATAATATCCGCAAAAGTAGTCGCTGGGGAAGGTAATTGATTGTCAAATCGGGTGGCGAGGAGGGATGCTTTTATGTCAGATTGTCTGTGCTTTTTTTTGTACTTACGAGTAATCGGGTGTAGGGAAATAAAATAGCACACCATTAAAGTTGGAATGGCCTTTGGCCGTAATGAGTGCGAATAATGATTGCAATTGAAAGCTATTAAATTGGGAAAATTACATACGGTCTTTGTGGTAGCATATAAGAGAGTATGGTATGAGCCAAGCCTGAAAGTTTTATGGCAAACTGTTATTAACATTCAGAGATACAGCTATAAATCTTAAAGCTTTACGTACAATTAATTGGCCGTTTAAATTAGAATCTCGTTAGGGTATTATGACATTTATAGCACTGCGAGCCGAGCCTTATTGGATTATGCCCTTAGACTATAATAGAAAGTGATTGCATAAACTAAATTAAATTAATTTTATGGGCGAACCCCTTACATCGATTAAACGATAAAGTTCTCAGAGAGAAACGTTGAAAAACTCATACAGATACGAGGCTGGGTTCTATGGGAAGAGGGAAAGTGGATCATCACTGAGTCCAATTTAAGTGGGTGGTTAAAGCTTTGTGAAGAAACATATTATCTACAGTCTACCAATTCTTACTCTCATCTCCACCAAAAGAATCTAGCACCTGGATTGAAGATTGGGTTTTAACTCTTTCGAAGGTTGTGGACAAGAGTGGTGTGAAGAGTGTTTTCACTAAGGCCCTCTTCCTTCTATCCAGGTGGCGGGTGAAGAATGCTCTAGATGAAATCTAAAGTAAGGTTAACAGTTCCAGTTAGGCCCAACTAATTAGTGAACAATGCGGGTTATATGAGCTGAAGATCTGTCCCTTACTTCACCAAATATGTTTGCATCTTTTCACACAGCACTTTAATTTCCAAATGATACATTCCACCAAATTTTTACAACGCTAATATTGTTACTGATCAGCATTGTAAATAGTTAAATGACCAGCAAAATATGCTAGCAAAAATAATATTCAATCAGCAAAAAATAAAAAAAAATCAGCAGAAAAGTAAATGATTAGTAAATAAAGTGACTGGATTGGATGTACATGACCTATTTCCAAAAACTTGGTACGCCATCTAGTGGCGTATGTGCAACCCAACTCAAATATAAAATTATAATAAAATCGTAGAAGGCGTTTTCGAGAAAATCGTACCATTAATTTTGAGGTTAGAATGAAAAATCCGATTTCTAATCGAATTGTGACAATATGGACCCCAGATATGAAAATTCAAGTAAAGTTGTTAAGCAGCAGTCTTGCGTACATTCTACAAACGGACGGATATGTATGTATGTAACTCTATTAAACAAAATATTTCTGCCTGAATTGGATTTATCTCCAGTTATTCAAGCAAAAACTTGAGCAATTGCTAATTTCGGAAAATAGTAGTAAAAAATTCGCCCGATTTTTAAAGAATTTATTCTTTCTGAAAATAATATTTATTATTTGCTGAACTTCTACTTTTTCTGGTCCTCAAAAAAATAGTTTCTGCTCATCAAAAAATTATATTCTGCTGATTAAATAATTAATTTCTTTGCTAAGAAGTAATTCGTCAGCTCACCTTTTATTTTTCTGCTGATTTTCTTTTTTATTTTCTGCAAATCAAACAAATATTTTCTGATCATCAAAGAACTATTAAATTGCTAATCAAAATTTAATTCTGCTGATCGATTAAATTGTAGCTATTGTAAAGGAGGTTATTAAACTCTAAAATGTGAATAGTGTGTGCAAAAAAAAAAATTGAAAAGGACCTGCAAAAGTGTTGCAAAGTGTTAAGTGAAAAGTTGCAAAGTTATTTGCTCGAATAGGGCCCAACCTGGATCGCTAAGCTCTGCAAGGATTTCAAGTCTGAGCCACCGAAGAAAGAGATGGTGACGGCTAAACTCTAATATGCCAATGGCTGCATTTCCTAATGCGGTCACTGGCATCGGCTTACCCGGGTCCCTGTTTTAGGATATTTAACTAAGGTCTAGCGGTCTAGGTTGGAGTTTGTTCAGAGGGTTAACTTAACACGATGGTTTGCTAACTCTCGCGTGGACTGTGATGGTATTTGAAGAGGACAAGTAAACTTTCTGCAAAGCTAAATCAACAGGCATCAGCTGCTCGGGGCGCTGGTTCAGCCTTATAGGTTTGAGTGTAGGTTATAAAAAACTGTTGAAGAGTTAGGATAATCCCGAAAGAGTTTCTTTCCCGTTCACTGTTAAAAGTATCGGGCAGTTTTAACACGGCAGTTCTAATCAGCAAGTGAAAATGTTGTTAGGACACCCCAGGACAGATAGATAGGAGTACAATCGCACGATTGTGCATCTTACATGATGAAAATGGTAAGGATTGTCATGTAAAGAGTTAAGCCACCAAGGGAGGCCTGCATAACTTGCTATTCTTCTGCACCGTTAGGGACGTATTAATAAAGAAGCTGTTGTTGGAGCTTAGAAAGCAACCAAAAACAAAGGCCGAAACTATGGACCAACCTAGAGATGAAACCAAACAGGACATCGTAAAATAAAAATAGAGCCAGAAGATTCATTTCGATGGGATACATTGCAAAGTATACCAACTCACTGCCTCACTACGTGAGGGAAAACTCCCGGCAGTTCATCGAAAGAGAACAGACTTCGAAAAACAAATCGGTGGTGTGAGGTAACAATGGTCATGATCGATGAGATAGTTAGATAGTGACTATAACATACTATAGCTATTTAACGCTCGACAGTCGCATAGATGACACTTACTTAATAAGATCCCTGCCCCCTTACAAATTTCAAGGCATCTACTACACCCACGTGCGATTGGCTACAACCTGCTTCCGATGGAAACTCCTTTGGTATCAACTAGTTTAAACTCTAGCTTGATCCCGGCTTTGCAGGAAAAATTTATCCTCCCAACCTATTTCATGCAGAAGTCGCCATTTCCGTTCGCAAACGGTACCACTCCTTGTATCGCTGTCGTGTCAGTATTCGTGACGATTAATTTTTTCTGCATATTCATGCAGCACACTGTGAAGCTCATCTTGATCTTGTGCAACACAATTCCCCATTCAAGACAAATCACTTAACTTCCAATCACAATCAATATTCCCAGCGTGTGCATCCATTAATTTAACACATATTGCACAACGCTCGCGCGTTGCATGGGCACATCGCTCTGTGCTACACAATCTTGGAGGTGTGTCCATGTAGCTACAACCGCACCATCGCTTGATCATCGCCTATCGGCGCATTAAAAAGGTCTCAATGAGGTCACAATTGTGGCTAAGAAAAATTGAAGAAAATTATATTTTGCTGCCTCCGCACACGTGCGCCTGCCTCCTGCACATAAAATGCTATTTAATTCTCATACACACGCTCTGGATGGGCATAGTTAAAGGAAGCCAATTCACGTATTAGCCTCCTGACATTTGGAAAAATGAGGTCGCCCCCAGCCATATTGGCATCTCATCCCCGGAAAGTTCAATTGGAAAACTCGAAGACCAAGCCACAGACAGAGGAGCGCTGTACGGTACGGCAGGCACCTTAATTGATTTTTTTTTTTTTTTTGTTAAATCGGGCCTTGTTGCCTCGAACACCTAATCAACGAACATGACCATTGACAGCGACAATGTTGCCCAACACCATTCCATTGGACTTTTCATGGTGGGAATAAAACCACCACCCAAACAGATGACTTTCACCTGCTTTGGAGTCTCTCACAGTCATGTCGCTGGCTCACCTGTGGCCAAGTACAATTGAAGGAGTCACAAGAAGAAACACAAAATCAATTGGATGCGCCCCGTTAAAGATTAATTTTGCACTAGCCCCGATGTGCAAAAAAAAAAAAAACAGCGACCGTAATTTATGAAGGCCCCGCCAGAGGACCAACAGCAACAACAGTCCTCATCCACCCACAAAAACTTCCTCAAGGTGTTTTATGGCACAATTCGTTGTATGTCCAAGAGGTGCTTATCTGTCGATCGTTGGTATAAATCCTATCAAGTTGCGCGCACACAGAGCGATGCTGATGCGTTGTGAATTGGCCACCATCCTGAGGTGGAGGAACATCTCAGGTGACTGGGGTCAAACGCTGTCAAATGGCACCTCTAATGCTGCTTCATAAATCTACTCTGCTCAAGCAAAGTCCCCCGTCCAGTCCACTTAGTCCAGAGAAAGCTATAGAGCTGGGGACAAGGAATTCTCTCGACATGGCACTGGAATCCGCTCCGAGTTATAATCCGCCCGTAATCTCTGGAATTAGCTGTAAATTGTGATGCGAAAATTATTGGTTTCTAGTGATGGTGGCGGTTGAAACGAATCGGATCGCATGCCTGGCCATGATCACAGATCTCGTCTTCACTGTTCCGCATTATACGGGCGGCAAATAAATGAGAGAAATGGAATTTCTCCTCATTCGTACATAGGTATCTCCAGGAAGACTAGAGAGAACCTCGGTGCGCAATGATAAAGCAATACGGATGCCCTGAGGGTGATTGGTTAAATCCGCACAATTTATCTGCTCGCCGATCATGTTGATTGTTTCGGGCCGCCGCCGTCGCAGCCGAAATGGCATACACACACCAGGCCTACGAGGGAACGTAATAATTTATCCATCAGTTATCTGCGCGAGGTTAACCTGTGAGCGGAATCGCGATCGATTTGTGAAACGCAATGCAACAGGCACCTCATTAGTTATAGCCATTGGGAGACGACAGACGAGTTCCAGTTGGGTGGGATATGAATCGTTCCGTCGACAACGGTCTTTGGTTGTTTGTGTCTAGGAAGTCTGTTTGCACAAGGTGAATGTTTGCTTAGCCACTCTTTGGACTTGGAGCCGAATGCGGGCCATAGTAAATGGGAGGTCTGCGAAATTGTATGTCTAAAGGTAGAAATCAGTTAAAATTGCTCACCAGGGGCGCCTCTGTGAGACTAAGTGCATTGGTTTTGATTGTTTTAGGCATTGGTTTCGAGTTTGTGACGAAGTTTTTTGTGTTTACTTTAACAAATATCCAAAGGTGGTGGGATGCTGTTACTAGGCTTTCATCTGTAATTTAAAGTGCATTCAGGCAATATACTTGATACACGATGATGAATCAAACTAACGTCGACTGTCTTTTTCTTCTTTTCGTAGTTTAGGATGAACAAATTTTAACGATCGCGCAGATAAGAATTCTGGGGCAGTAAAAAGGGCGGCTTTTTTCAATTAGAAAAGTTCGTTGTTGAAGTAAAAACTGTATAAGTTCCCTTCCCTTCCCATCCCAACGAAGGAAGTCCACCTATGTTTTTCAGATTGAATTCGGTGATCATTTCTGCCATGTGGGTGTACAAATGACCAGTCAGTCCTAATTGTGCAACTCCGGTGTGTATCAGCTGTGTGTCTACTTGAGGTCACCAGACGCAGTGTGTTCAACTTTAATATCTGCACTGTAGGTCTCTGTATAGATCTTCAACTTTACTTGACTTTTTTATATTTGTGTCCTCAAAGTATACACAATCCATGTCGCCCAACACACAATCCATCAAGTCCAGATTTCGAAGCATCACCGCGTAAGAGTCCAAAGTTGAAGAGAGCCTTTACCTCTACAACCGATAAATATACGAAAGCCTTGCTTGTGGAGCTAGCTCATTACTTGCAAACTTGTCACAAAATCTTGTCAGAACCGCCCTTAACAACTGCTCAGACAAACTTTGGAATGATGGAGAGAACATCTCATTATCATGTGAATACCGAGAAAACATCTCAACACAGCTGTGCGAACAGCTTCCGTTCATGAATTTGTAAGTGTCATAATTGCTCTGAAAAATAACAAGTCACGTAGGCACGATCTGCGTCGAAATGTAGAGCGCCAAATGCAGGATGAAGGGCTCTTACCTGAAGAATGGCTATTAGGTACTCTGCTCAAAATACGTAAAAAGGACGTCCCTGTATACAAGAGTGCTTCTAAATCGTATGAATGTAAAACTGGATGTTTTTGTATGAAATTAATACAAGTTCGACCTTACACTTACTCCTCATCGACTACAGTCCTGCCTGTGATAGCGTTGCCAGCAAAAGATTTTGGGATTCATTAAAACGACCAGGTACCCCAGTAAAAATATTTAATTTAAGTACGGAGTTCGTCCATGGACTCTTAATGAACGACGGAACTGATTTCCTTCGCTAATTCTCTTTCGTATAGTGTTAGACGATATATGTATTTGAAAATTCCTTGAATGGTTCTAGGAGTGATAATGAGTAAAATTTCAGAAAAAGCCTTGAAGTCGGCTTAAAAAATAAGATTAATAGAGCAAAAGGCTTGGTGTTAAGCTCGGCAACATCGAAATGGCGGACAATTTCGTGCATAGGGAGTACCATTTCTGCAGATAGAGGAGCGGGAGAATATATTAGATAGTAGGCTCTGTTTGTCTTATGATCAATTTTCAAAACCTGTGGAAGTTACCGTTCTTATCAACTTCAGAAAATCCTGGAATCTTCAATCCTAATATAGCTTGCGAAACCTAGATAGTAACAGACTCCATGACAAAAAAGCTTCAACAGTTTGTTACGTGTTGTGACCGATGCTGAGTTGCACCAAAAATGCTACCAAGCCTGCAGCAAATGAAATTAGGAATGGATTGGCCACACGTTCAGTAAACCAACTTCTGAGGTATGCCGACAAGCTATAAAATATAATCTGCAAGGCAGCAGGGGACATTTTATGGTAGTCCAAAAACTACAATAGATATGGGTTCCTGACTCCGCAGTAACATAGAAGGAGATGTAACTACCCAATGCTAGAGATGGCACATATTGAATGTGTTTCATTGATGCCGATGTTCCAGCACAGGGGTTTTCTCATAGAAACCCATTTACTGGAGATGTTAAGATGCTCAGCTGATTATCAATAAAATCGAATGTCATTCTTTCAAACTACGACGGCGAACTGTGATCTGCGAAAAAGGCAGATCAGAAAGAATCAGTATGGACGCAAATATTTAAATGGAGGGTTAGGTATGTCAATGTATTAGTTTCTAAAAAAGAAAGGCCAGCTATCGATTTCTTATAGCCCAACGATATTCAATTTCAAATTTCAGAAAAATCGATAAAAATGCAGACGAGAAAACCTAAAATTGCTGATCGAAGATCCGTAAAAATTCCACCATCAACACAGCAAGAAATTCGCTTTGACGTTCTCTTCAGATTTGGAAGTCAGCTCAAGGCAGTGCAAATTTTACACAAATTCCAAAAGGCATATGGAGTTAATGCACCATCCGACGTAACTATTTCCCGATTGTTTCAAAGATACTAGACTGTGCATTTTTCTATGGAGGTCGAACCTCGTAAAGGTCACCACAAACCTTCGACCAACGACAAATGTGGGCCTAGTGAAGGCATAGGAGAAGGTCCAAGAACGGTCCAGGAAATGATAAGTGATGAACTGGGCTTGAATGCCATGGCTGTGTCACGAATATTAAATCATCACCTAAAATACTCCAAGAAATCTGTCGAATAGGTTCCACGAATTTTGAATGCTGACAAATATAAAAATGAAAATATTTCCTGGACAAATTTTAAAACGGAGAGTCTAGCTTCTTTATAAATACGACCCGGAAACCAAAGACCAGTCCGTGGAATGGAACCCAGCAAGTCAAGTCCCCCAGTTAAAGTAGGACAACAAAAATGGTCGCAGTTATTCTACTGGAAACTGGTAAGACCGTAACTGCTAATTTTTGTACTGATTTAGTAGAAAACGTGCACCAAATCACCAACCAAATAGTGGTAGACAAAAGCATGTCTTTGAATGGAATGTCAGCTCTCTATTTGTATGAAAAGTCTATAAAAGCTATGACTAGTAAGATGTATAGGAGAATGTTCCTGCTAAATAGGTAGAAGACATTAATCTGCACTAATAAGCGAATATCCACTAGTATGCCTTCTAGCCCGGTAAAGCTTCTATAGACACAATTTAAGTCAAGTTCTGGAAAAGACCAACGAATTTAGAGCTACAAAGACAAAGGACAGCATTCTTTGTGTAGGTAGAGCTCTACAAAACGATAGTTGATTTCGAAATCTCGACCGAATCCCTGTGTTAAAGATCAAGCTATTGCCTTCATACATTTTGAGCCTTAGAACGGATTTTCTGGGTCTGAACAAGACGCTGATGGTGGAGCTACAGAGGAATGCTTTTTATGTCCATTTCCTAAAACACCTACCAACACCTGCCTGTCCATTGTCCGCTGATGGACTCCCATTACACAAACTGTTTCTTAAGAAAAAAAAAAAAAAAATGATTCTGTGGCGCCATTCTTTGTGTCGTCAAGAACCGAAAATCCGCATTTAGTTACAGTTTGCAGGCGCCATTGACAAAAGGGTGTATCCAAACAGCAGCATTCGTCAATTGGTCAGCTCATCCCCCTTAGCTACCAAAGAACTCAGCCAAGTGTAAACATCATCTCAAGTTACCATAAGCAGTGTGGGTAACATTTTCTGCATACCATTAAAGTTGATCCCCCGAAAATGTCTTTCCTAGACCACATAGCTGCACCATTTGATGATCGTCGTCATGTATCTTGCACCTACGTTGGCTCCCAATAAATAACCGAGATTTACGGCGGCCATTTCCTTGATAAGCTATCTCAAACATGACTCTTACTATTTGCAGTGTCTTGCAGCAGCACTGCATCGGGTTTCTTTTGACAGTCCAACCCGACGACGACAGCACCGGCTCGCGTGAAATGTTATTGGTTTTTAATGGCCTCCAGTGTGAAGTGGATATCTCACGATCACACTGTTTTTCATCACCGATCTGTCTCCTTCTCTCTGTTTCTTTCGTCGATTACCTGCCTCCATCTCTGTTGTTTTCTTCTAAGTGCAGTGATTTGTAATGACGGTTATTACCTGACCGGGCAGGCCACTCGAATGCGAAAAGGTTGTAACTTTTCTTGATCACCGCAGGTGGTTCCCTGGTTGGTCAAGCGAACAGTGACACTCGATCTGGCAACATCGTCAAAGTTAATAGGGCTGCTTTGGCTTGCAAAGCCAACACGGCGGAAACTGGGTCATCGAGGAAGGGATACTGGTAGCCAACCCACTTCAGATCGTAAACATGTGTTCTTTGCGATAAGTGATCGGTTTGAGCGCCGGCCGTCCCGCCGTTGCAACCTTCTCATTATCCATTCAACCTTTGTGCACATTCCTAAGCCAAATTCAGACGAGTGATTAAAATTCACACGAGCCACACGATCAGTGCCACGATCAGCAGAGAGCGCGATCAGCGGCGCAGAGAGAACGCGCGCATTACGTAAGCGAATTTCAAAGATTGCGCCTTCGGAATGCACCGAGCAGAGTGGTTCCATAAGCATGGAACCTCCATAGTTGGGATCACAGCTGCTGCTGTGACGACCGATCGTGTACTTTGCGGGGGTGTCAATCGATCGGTGATAAATTATTATTTATCCCCTGGATTTGCATAAAATCGGAGCAAGAATGGGTGCATTAATTAGGCGGGCGGTAGAGTGGGATGTGTTAGCAGCAGTGGCAACGACAGCCGGCGTCTCGGTGGTGGTGGTGGTGGCATTTGCTTTTGTTTGCCATTTTCCGGGCCCCAAATGTTGCATGCGATCGAAGCAAAGCGAGTAGAACTAGGTTCGTATTGTGTTGGAGGGGCTGGAATTCTTTGTCTTTTAATGACAGGTTTTCGCTTGTGAGACGAGTAATTAATTCCGCCCGAAAGATAATTGGCAGCTTGTCGGACAAGGGGGGCGAGATGCCGGGTAACCTTTCGATGCAGATTGATGGGGAGTTTCGAGGCGGTGACGTTTGGGATTTGTCAATTCGCTGTTTGCTTTAAGACTGCGTTGGAGCTTCACTGGGAATCATTGATTTTATTGACTCTTTAAATGATTAGGTATTAATTAGGTGGCGTAGGATGGGATGATGATGATCATGATAAGTGTTGTAGGGAGGAAATTAGGTTGCGTAGGGGGAATGAATAATATTCTGAAACCTCTTAAGGCAATCGTATTTGAAAGTAGAAGGCGGATTATTGTAGCTACGTAGAGGGGCCAGAGCGATGAAGAAATATTCTTGTTCTCCATTAGAAATTTTGTATGACATTATCATAATGCGGCTTATTAGCTTCGGATTTGATTTTAAAATTACTCCAATTGGTAATCTTTTTTTTTCGAATAGTAAATTGATTGTAGGAGTCACTACTTCTTTGTCGCCAACCAACCGTGTCCATTATCTCTTGACTACAGGGTTCAAGGTTCGAAGAATCTCAGAAAAAAGCAAACGAAAATTAATTTAAATCCCCTTGAAACACTTTTATACTCCCTAACATTCCCTAATACTACGTGTTCAATAGAGACAAATGAGATGATTATGGCAACAAATTGTAAATGACGAGTTAATTATCTCATTTCCCATACATTTCCTCATTTGCTAAATTACTTCATTACCAGCAAAAGAGATGGCAAATATATACAAAACAAAGTTCAACAAGGCAAACATACCTTTTATTGCATCAAATTGAATGAAAAACTGTCAAAAGAATAAATTGTGACATCTGGAGGTTGTTCCATGTTCAAGCATGGAAATAATGACTTTGTTTGCTTTGTCATTTCTGACGTCTCAGAAGGAATAAGTAAACAAAGACCAGGAATTGCTTGATTATTATCTCAGATACTCAAATAAATCCGAGAAATGTCAGCTTCGGCAAGCGGTGTTTCGAATGGGAACATCTTCTTCTACTGTCAACTGTCAAACCAAATGAGCTGAATATAGTGAAAACAGATCTTCGCCTCACTTAATGAGTCGACTAGTCGGCTCGATGGAAAGCTACAAGAAATGAGATCGTAGTTCATGATGTGCGTTTTGTACGTGTTTGAAGCTGCAAGAAAAGCATAACGGTGTAGTGTAGAGAGATACGAGTATATCTTGAGACAGATTAACGTTTATTACAAAGGAAATAACGCAAAAAGGAATACATTTTTCTTTTAATAATTTCACAAATTAATGCGTCTCGTTGACGGCCTGAATAAGAGTGCTTCTCATTCGCTTGAGGTTTGTAATATCATAGTTGGTCATTATCACTGCATAAGTGTTTTGGGAGTACCAGTGCAAATTTCTATTTCAGCGATTTTTCTGAACGAAATTGTTTGCTTTTTGCTTTTATACTGCAAATAAATGGAAAAGTTATTGTTCGGCAGTTTATCTTGTTTAGCCAATTGACGAAATTCAAATCCGTTTAATTTTTTAATGGAAAAGACATAATGCAAATATTCTTGATACTTGCTGAACAGGCCCCCCATATTGTCCAGACTTTTTTAAGAATTCGCTAATTTCAAAGTGAATTCACGAATCGGACGCCATCTTGGGCTCAATTCACAAATTTTATACAGAAGCGCGTGAAATTCTAACAATATGCGTAAATTAGCTCGTGGGCACCTGGAAAGCCAAGGGAAAGCACTGAGAGCTGGAATACGTTTTTGCTGCTAGTGACAGAAATCAGTTCGAGACTCAAACCTAAAATCATTTTCTTAAACCAATTTTCATTCTTTACTATACAACCTGGCCCCAAAGTGCGATTGAAAAATGTCAAAACAATATTTTGACCATAGCCATCTATTAGAAACTAGTCTTGCTAGGAGGAGCATGTGTAGTTGGGAGCTATTATTCATTTTACCCTAGAGGCTGCTCCAGTTCTTGTGGATCTTCGCCTCATTTAATGAGTCTCTCCAGAGACTCCGCCACTTTCGGGCCAAACTTACTACCTTACGACACTTCACAGGGAATTATCATTGGTATTTCCAGGAAATTCTGGAAAGTTTCTTGACCGCATGAAAGTTCTGCGACCTCTTGGAGGTTTTAAAGTGGACACACAATGTGGAGCTCGCGCAGAATGAGTAGAAATAATGGGATCTTATGGGGTAACACCAAATGTGATATCAACCGTTTGGTCGGTTTTTGATCGTTAATATCATATGCGCCACCTCAACGTCGGAATAGAGCTACTATCTACTATTGTAGCGAGTTATGACAGCTCACAGCTGTTTAGCATTTATATTATTCTTTGACTTGTTCGATTTCAGCAACAAGGTAAGTCATTGTGTCGTGTATGTACCGAATTGTTAGCATTTAATATGTAAACATTTTTAATTGTTACTTATATATTTGTTGAACACAAATTAATTATGTTAGAGTATTCAGAAGTTTTTATTTTTTTTATTTTCTTATTCATACACATGTGCTTGCGAAGTTATTTCTTATATTTGTGTTTCTACTCTTTTTTCTGCCGCGAAATCGTGTGTGGGAAATTTGAGGAAACAGAACATACGAGTAATTCTGTCATAAACCTAACTCTCAACATCCGAACGTCTTGAAACCACATTTGGTGTTGCAAATTCTGAGGTCGAGCGTTGTGACAAATATTATCGTAAGTCGGTAGAAGGCCTGTCAAACGTGCGACCGCGCCAGCGCCACATTGTGTTTTGCCCATTACGATCTACAGCGTTCCGGGAAGTTCGACGACCTCCTGGAAAGTTTCACGACCTCATGGGAACTCAAGAGGAGGTCTCAAAACTTCTCAGGATGTTGTGGAATTTTCCATGATGTGCAGTTTTCTAGGGATCGTGGAACTTTCCTCGAAGTTGTGGAAATCCTCACTGGGTTGCCGGGGTGTACGTACGAGGTAGTGGAATCTCCCGTGGGTCCGTGAAAATTCCCAACAGTTCCATTGGATAGAGCTTCGATCTGATCAGAAATTGCACCAATTCATGGAAATTTATATGATGTCTTGGGAAGTTCCATTAAATCATGGCAAGTACTGCAACCTCATGAGATGTTCTACGACCTCCTGATACGTTCTGCGTAATCATGAAAATCTCGATGACCTCACATGAGTTCCCTTATAGTCGTGTTTAAAGTACACCAGAACTCTGTAGGTATACCCAATTAGAAAAAAAACGTTTATACATATTTAACTCACTTTAAAATGTGTCCAAAAGTTATAAAGGTCAATGAAAACACTAGTTCTCGACATATGCGGATATAACTATATCTTACTGATGACCTGGTGCTTCCCTTCCTTCAACTCATCTGCTCGACTCTAACGATGTCTGGTGTAACTCCTTGACTTTAAGCGGTTGTTAAGTAAAATGGTGTAGAGCCCCGCAGTCCGATAGTGAAATTTTCTGAGAACTTGATTATGTTTTCGTCCAATTCCATAGAATTAAATCCAACAACGCCATCTTCTGTTCCCTAGTACAACTATACCAGTAAGGGTTGAATTTCCATTTTCCATTTATTTCCCATGACGAAGCGCTATCCTCCATTCATGTTTGCAGCTGCGCCGGTGAAATATCCCACATTTGTTTCCTTTTGTAGCTGTGCAATAAATTATTTCCCCCTATCCAAAGGAATGCCATCTTCTGTACATGGAATCTATCGCCACAGCCTCTGCATACTACAAATCAAACAAATTGATTGACTCACCAGCACCAAAAGCGGGTGTCCAGCTTCTCCATCTCCGTATCCTCTCATTCATCACGCAACTGCGGTATCTCTTACGTCCCCCATATTTGGTTGACACAATCTCCTGCTTAATGGTCAACGTCCTGACTGCCACCTAGTTAGGTAACCAGCCTACCGACGGCGATATCATTTCCCTAGCCAAAGAGGAGAAAAATTCCCACCATGTCAAGATTCAAGGAGATTTACAACCACTCTTTCTTGTGTGCGATGAGCTTTGGGAGGCAGCCATATCTCAAAGAACCATCATCAGCGAGAGTCCCAGACTGCGTTGCAGTTTGTCCCACATGAGAAGCAAGAACTTCAAAAAAAGCAATAAATTTTGGTACAAAGTTGCATTGACAACGATGATGCTGACGATGCACACAGTTGGCCATACTGTGTATGTCAGGATAATCAAACCCCCCAACAGCCCCCGTTCCAAACCCAAATGCGGGCAATAACGAAATTTTTATGAGCGGTAATTACGATGACTTATGGCCCATTAAAATATTTCTCGAGTTCGAGTACCCCCTCTCGCTTGGTTCAACCAACGCCCATTGCAGTTTCACACGCGGTATGTGTGTGCTGCATTGCAATAAATCCTCCTTTCTCCTTTGTGGCCTCAGGAATTCATCGTTTGTTGCACCGAGAATCGACTCTCTAAATTGGACGATTCCTTGTGCCGAAAGTGAAGGAGCATTTCTTGCTCTCATAATTTCTTGTGCCCCGGCGATTATTTATCTCCCCCTAGCCCGATTCGTCGATGATGAAAGTGCGAATCTGTGGCCAGGAGCTGTGCTGCTACTGCAGCTACTGTACCTAGAAGCTATTCTTTCCCCATATAGTCGAAGATTAATGAACAGATGAAGCGCGCTGAAATATTGGCTAATGCCATGTCATTAAATCCTACGTCTAGCGTTAGCCGTCGCAGAACACTTACAATGCGGGACGCTGCTAGAGGCAGTAGCAATACACGACGTCGTCGATTCAACAGGAAGCATTCCAATTGACTATTTGGTCGGTTGGGGTCGCGTCTTAGAGCCGTCGTCGTTGTTCACAGTAGCCCGTCAATAGGCTTCGTAAATCGCTATTGCTACTGAAATTAGCCAACGTAATGATAGACCTAGAGCCGTTGAAAGGAACCAAGGTATTTGGTTGATTGGTTGGAATTCGAAATCGAGCGCGCGCTCGCTGGATGGGATCATAGGAATCGCTGAAGATTTAAGCTACCTGAGGAATTTTAATGTGTCCAGGGGAGGAATATTGCGTGTTGCCATGGGCTACTAGACTGCGCGACAAATAAATGTTAAGGACTATGGAATGGAGGTTTTATTTTGTCATTTGAATTTAATTTATGGGGTGGGATGGGTTGGAATTCGGGAATTGGTTTACAGTGACATCGCGCGGACAAGTTGGGAAGGAAAGCAAGTGGATTTTGAAATTTCCCTGTATTTCCGGGGGCGATTTAGTTGCTGTGTCATCTATGGGTGAATAGGAAGAGTGTGACGGTAGGGATATGAACACATGGTAGGAAGGATGCAATACTAAATGTTGAATCGGGGGGACGCTGGTAGTGTCAAACACCACAAAGGATTCAATATTAAAATTAGAATTCGTAGAAATTTATTTGACGGGTTGGTTGATTCGTTCATGCATATCATGGAGTCTGGCAGAGGCCTCAAACGTTTTTTTCAGTGCGGGAAGCCTTCTGCCTCAGAAAGACTGTTCTGACAGCTGGAAACATTTGTTGCTGGTGGGAGTGGACAGATTGCTGCCTCCTGAGATATGGAGCAAGTGTTCGTCACCTTACGTATTCTGCACAAAGTCCACGGCCAGTGTGACCAGTTGAGTCTCCCGGTCCGTGGGTCTCTGTACCTAACCACTGGTTTAAATGCCTTAACGCAAAAGAGTGCTTCCGGAACTATCTAAATTGACACATAAACTAAAAAAATAAATAAATAAATAAATAAATAAAAACAAAGTGTAACTAGGGACAGAAGGACAGAATTGCGTAACCCACTTTGGAAGGAATGATATTCAAAAGTCTTACCAAAAGGAAAAAGAGAGCATGCCAAGGCTGCAAAGCCCGAACAGAAGTCTGTGGGGATGAAGAAGGAAATCTAGTAGTAAACTCAGAGTCGGTGCTGAGAATTTGGATGGATCGTTTCCGCAGACTGTTAAACGGCGGTGACAATCAAAACTCAACTGTTAGGCAGAATGCTCCAACAATTCTATCCAACCGAACAAAGTGAAGTGAAGATAGCAATATCTAGGCTTAAATCCAACAAGACTGCTGGAGCCGAGGTATTTAAATCAGCTGGGAATGGTCCAGAGCACAAATCAACTCATTGTGTAAGAAATGATCGAATGAAAGTATGCTCAACGAATGGTACCTCAGTATCGTTTGCCCGATCCTTTAGAAAGGACACCCTCTGAATTGCGACAAACTATAGAGCTATTAGTCTCTTCAACACCGCTTTTAAGATCCTACTTGCCATATTATGTGAATGCCTTAAATCTCTTGTCAACAGTCTGATTAGTCCGCATCAGTGTGGTTTAATGCCAGGAAAGTGCACCACATATCAGATATTCACATTGCGGCAGATCTTGGAAAAATCCAGGAGCTCCAAATCGATACTGACCACATTTCCATCTATTTTAAAGTCACCTATGATAGCGTCTATAGAGAAGATCTATACAAAGCCATGTCTAGTTTTGGGATCCCTGCGAAACTCGTCCGTCTGTTCAGGATGACGATGAAGAATGCACAAGGTAACGCCCTGTGATGTGATATCTTTAACATCGCACTTGAACGGACTGTACAAAATTCTCAAGATAACATCAGGGGTATGATCTTTTGAAAGTCTATAGAACTACTGGCGTACGCCGATGACATTGACATAATTGGAAAAACGCAGCGGGCTGTCAGTGGTGGGTTAAGCGGTTAACGAGGGTAAAACCAAATATATGCTGTCATAAAAAAAAATACAGTCAACATCGGCGACTTTGACAGAACGTCACAACAGACAGCTACATTATTGAGGTAGATAAGGAATGCCACTAGCGCAGATATCAAGCGATGAATCTCTCCTGCCAACTGCTGTTTCTTTGGGCTAAGAAGGCGATGGAATTAGCATAGCCCTCTCACGGACAACTACGGTGACTTTATAACGGATCGGCCATCTGTTGGTTTCTTTTTAAATTACATGTTATTTTGACACTGACAGCTCTTTTGCGTCCTCTTCTTCTTCTCCTTACGGCGAAGTTATGATCCGGAGTAGAAGGATCACAACCCTCCCACTTTACTGCATCCCTACTGGTCCGCCTGTGGGGTTTGCCGGTGATAGCTATTTTGTGTGTTTGACAGAAACACAGTATCATATCTCCGCGGTACGAAATGATTCGACTTAAGTGAGAAACATAATGAGCCCAGCGTCGATTCGTTAAATGTTTGTTAATTTTGAGCGAACATAAGAGAGAGCGGTCTCAGTCGCTCATTGCATATGTAAATCTGACAGTTGTCATGTTTGTTATGAACATTTTCAAAAAAAAAGGACTACGAATTTGTGCACACATATTAATAGAAAGTGTTCGCAAAAATAGGTGCCTTTTCGATAAAAGAGATGCCTTTTATTTTAATAAAATGAAAAAGGAAAGGACATGATGTTTCAAAAGAAACGGGCAAAGATTGATTTTACAGAAAGGTATGTAGGGTATGTTCAGTTATGACATTAGCTTATGTTTCCCAATGTTGATTATGGTTCAGCCTTTACGTTTGAACAACGTTGGGAAATATTGAATACTTATTTCCAAAGTTGTGCTGTGTGCGAATTTTGAAATGAAATTCCGGTCGAAATGATGCACGAACTGTGCCTACTGTATGCAAGTCTGTGAAGAAAGTTCATGAGATTGGCATGCTAATTGATAACACAAGTAATGCATCCTCAGTGTGTGACTGTTTGGTGTGGTTTGTGGAATGGCGGTATAATTGGTCCATTTTTCTTCGAAGATGAAGATGGCAACTGTAGTCTAAGTTTTAAGAGAACTCAACAAAAAAAACTTTGTTTTCCTTGGTTAGTAGGACTTAAAAATTCTACAATTTATTGCTAAAATACAATATTTTGTTCAAACTTAACATATCTTTCGAATAATACAAATTGGAAATGTATTAATTATTTGTTATTCGGCGATATGACGTTCCCCAGAGCAAGATCAAGAAAAAAGCTGAAAACAAGGAAGTGCCTCCAAGGAAATGAGCGAACCAAAAAAATAAATTCAATATGGACGGCAAATTGGAATTGAATATTTAAGGTTGCAGCGCAAGTCGTTTCTTATGTTGAACAGGTAGATGGCGTTAACAGCAACAACGTTACAATCAATGGAGAGCGTTACAGAGGCATGATAACTGTTTTTTTTTTTGGCCAGTGGACTCTGTAATGAACTTGGATGATCTCTGGTCTCAGTAAGATGGTGCTGCGTGCCATACAAGCCGCCCAACAATCAATCTTTTGCGCACTGAGCTCAATAATCGTGTAATTAGCCGTTTTGGTGATGTTGCTTGACCTTTGCGGAGCTGCAATTTGACGCTGTTGGATTTTTTTTTTTGTGGGGTGCCGTTAAAGATCGATCGCGATGCTGACAGTCCAGAAACGATTCAAACTTAAGCACAATATTGATTGATGAAATATACTGCAAAATGGGGTTGACCAGGCTACTGCCAAGCCAGCCATTTAAATGAAATTATTTTCCATAAATAATAGGAAAGCTTCCTCTCTTCAATAAAGTAAATAACTTTGAAGAAGATGAAGTGAATTTTTTTGTATACCAATTTTAAAAAGAAACCAACAGATGGCCCACCCTTTAAAAAACCCTCATAATCACAGTGCTGCTATATGTCGCAGAAGCCTGGACGTTATCAAAGGCGGTTGCAAACGCTCTTAGTTATTTCGAAGGAAAAATTCTTCGATTGATTTTACTCTCCCGTTTGTATCGACGGGAACCAGTTGTACAGCGACATGGAACTGGCCAGAAGAGTTCGATTCCATCGCCTGAAATGGCTAGGACATGTAGATCAAAATTCTTCGAATCCATCCCGGAGGTATGACGCGGTAAAGAAAGACCTTACCTAAGCTGACTTACACAAGTGGAAGGAGACCTCAACCAACTTCGTGTGCAAAACTGGAGGGGATTGGGACAGAGATTCCAAAACTAAATATCAATTTTTTTTCTTAAAAAATTGTGCTTTGCTAGATACTTCGTCTACAAATTTTCTGCTAGTAATTCGTCAGTTTAAACCTAAAACCAAAAAATTAACTCAAACTGTACTGTCTGTCCACATCCTGCCTCAGACCTTCGTCCAAATGTATGTCAATCATCAAACACTTATTTTTCTGCCTAATTACCGAATAGGTAAAGAAAAAACTTCCCCATTGCGTTGTCATTAGCCTCACCTCACCAATAAAGCCCAAGAAGAAAACGAAAAATCATTCCAGCCAATGCTATCCCACTAACCGATTTAATAGCTCGAATACATCGCCTCCTAATTGTCATTAATGACGGTCCAGTGCGGCGTACTGGTATACGCCACGATTGCGCAACTCCATAGAGGCAATTAACCTTTTGCCATTGCATAATGTTTACGATGACCTTGCCCAACTGACTGTTCCATCGACAACGGCTGGCGGACATAACTCCAGAGGACTCCTACTCGTTGTTAACTGCTGCCGATGGTGCTTAATGATCATCCGGTTAGGAGATACTATGCATTGCGCCGCCACCACCGCCACTGATCAGGCATTAAAATCGATCGGAAATCTCAGATCTGCTGATCTTTCAGCTCCGTTCGCTATTCCATTGGACATGGACAGCTAGACAATGGCGTTTCAGATTTTATGGGCCCCATAAAGATGCAAGTTTCGTACAATATTCCGAGATACGATTAAAATTGAAATGCCAACCATGTGATGGTTGAATGGATTTTTAATCGTCGACGTGATATTAAATTGGGGTCTGTAAACTCTGAAATGAGTTTGACGGTATTTTTTATTTATTTTTATTTTTTGTTGTTGTTTAACATGATTCATGAGGTGATGTAGTCAAGTGTCTTTGACCATTCGTCAGTAACCAGAATCTCCGATTTCGAATTCCTTTAGCTGTTTTATCCTAAACCGTAAGGTAAGGAGATTAATGGAGATTTTATGATTGGAATGAGAAAATGATAGCGTAAACCTTAAATGGGTAGTTTTTGGCATATAACTTGGGGTCTGAGTGGGATCTGAGTCTCCATCTATCTTGATAATAAAATCTTATTCGTACTACGTTCATGCAAAGTAGAAGTATCACTGCTTTTCTTTTAGATAAGTACCACAGACAAGTCGCGTGCCACCGGATCTACCAATTCCACGATACACGTCACAAGATCCATGATGTACGTTACCGAATCCATGATGCGCGTCACTAGATCCATGATGTACGTTACCGAATCCATGATGAGCGTCACTAAATCCCTGACGCGATTTACCCGAACCACGATGCGCACATCAAAAGGGCTACCCTGGATTAGGGGGAAACGACTCTGTCGTAGTTGAGTCGCCTATCCACAGCTGTCCGAGCAACGTGGAAGATTAGCGGCATCTGTCCTGGATCAGACCCTTCTCATCAAGATAGAGGAACGCCTCTGGGGGAACAAAGCCGTCAAGGCGCACTCTCTCGTGTTATTCATAATTAGGGTAATAAGCCCCGCAGGTCAGGTTACTTTGAATCAGCTTGATAACGAAATTATCCACCCTTATTAGGTTAGCCCTGGATAGAATTTTATGTACTGAGTTCTGTAAAAATGAAGGCAAGCCAGAAGGCAAGCCCTCTCAAACACCCGAATCTTTTCCAGCAAGCTTGCTCCCACGTTGAACCACACGGGGCATCCATATACGAGCACGAGCCGAATGACGGCCATGTAGCAGATTATCTTTAGCACATCTGGCTCTGGCCAGAGGAGTATCTATATGTTTGATAAAATATAGATATTGGTCTAACCAGAGCCCCACGACACGCAAGTGACTGTCAGTGTGGTCCAACGATTGAGGACTTTCGCCAATTCTTTCTGGTATCCCTAGAGGCCCCAGACAACGGCGATTTTTGGTCCTGATCTGTACGCGATCAAGTCGTCTGCGTACTCTATGGCATGGTGAAGTGATCCTATGAGATCGCTCGTGTATATGTTGAAAAGGATCGGTGAATTCACCGCACCTTGTTGCAGACCATTTTTAATTGAAATGTTCCAGCAGAAGTCACATTGCCATTTTGGAGAACGAACTATCTACTGGTGAGCATGTTATAAAGTATGTACAGCAGTGGTTTGCTATGCTCAGCCTGTTCAGCTTGTAGAAGAGTCCTTCTAACCATACGGTGTCGAAGGCCTTCTCCAAGTCAATCAGGCAGGCACCCGTGCACTGTTTCTTGCTTTTGTTCCATTGGATATCCGATACCAGTTTAGACGCGGCATGTATTGTATCATGCCCCGCCTTAAAACCGAATTGGTTATCCGGAATTATTTTATTGTCCTCAGTCCACTTAATCAGGGTTGTATCACTGCTGTTTTCCAGTGCGCTAGATAATGTGCATTATTCAGAGCATTGTTAAACAGAGTGGTGTAAATGTCCACCGAAAAGCTTTTCAATGACCTTAATGAGGTCAACAACGCCTGGACGGCTAAAATCAAAATTTTCTTTACGAAAATTATATGGCTCTAGAGTAAGCGGTGCGATCCACTCAATCCTACTTAGTGGCAATACAATGGACTACATCGAGGGCTACTTCAAACCAACGAGTCCTTAAACTACAATAAATGGCAGAGACCTAGATGAATTCATGTCAGTGACATTGTAACTCCTTAAAAGTCTATTCTAAGCTCCATGTTCTGACTTTGAAGATTCTTTCAACACAGCAATCTACATAATCATAGACTTGCAACATGTCAAACATGTTCTAGCGCAGAACATCGATTAAATCCTTATCTACTATCGTGGTGTCATAATTTTTTCCCTAAGTCTCGACAACTGGAACCTCCGACTATGCTATATATACGTCACAGTCTGCCCTGACTTCCTGTCAATTCATCATCGCAGAGATTAATGGATTCCTTCGATCAACATTTCATGGATGGTCAATCCGCTGCCCGTATGCGCGTATGTAAATATTTCCCTTTTTTTATGTTCTCGCATCACGCATCAAGGACATTGAACCGGCGCATCGAGGACTAGCGGAACAAACTCTTTTCCTCTATCGCGGTGCACTCTACAACCTTAAATCAAATTAATAATCATTCAGGAGATTGCGCGATAGTAACATGATCCCGATTTTGTAAATTGTTCATTGTACACGGGAGAGAGAGAGAGAGAGAGAGAGAGAGTGTGCCAGAGAACCTAGATACGCGTGCGCACCTCTATAACGATTGTCCTTCTGGTCGTTTCACGGATGACGACGATGACGACGAGGATGAGGACAACGACGGCCAAGATGATGATGATGATGGTGCCGGTGGACACACCTCACATGCAGATTACCCTTTGGGATGTGCATTGCACTGCAATTCATCAAAGCGTGATTGCCCTGAAGTGGTTGATGCCCGGAGGGCACCTTTAGATTAGTGAGCCCCACTGCCTGAGGCGAGAATAGAGAGAATGGGCCAATGCTCCCAGCAGGTGCTCGATACCCATCGTCGTTGTGGTGGACTCAATGTCGCGCGCGGCATAGACCCAGAAGTGACCAATGGGATGTTATCTGCCCGCAAGGTGGAGAGATTTGTGAATGAAGATTAAGTTCATTACACGACGTCTAGATAATGAATTATTGGTGGCGCGTATTATCGAGGTGTACCGGTGGGCAGATGAATGCGCTGTGATTAGCGGCAACATGTATTGCTGGTTGGGGTGATTAAGCGGGGAAGAAACCAAATTGATAGCCAAACATGAGATGGAATGCTAATATCTGTGAAAATTATCTACGGAACAAGTTTGTATCTGCTGAGATTATTCTCAAGGCATGCCTTTTAGCACACCTATGACATTTAATTGGCAATCTAAGAGAGATTTTTAGAATTTATGGAGAAATAATAATCTAATATGCTAGCTAGAACCGGTAAACTTGCTTCGAATTTAAACCACTTAATCACACAAGACAAGGCTGCTTGGAATTGCATACCTAGTCTGGCGGTCTCTACATACGAGTATAGAGAAGATGCAAAGGAGTCTTTATGCATTTTCACTGAACCTCTGTGAGGACTTGATTTCAACTTAATTGCAAGGTCATTGGTTGTAGTTAATTGGGATAGGCAGGTATGTTTCAACCAAGACACCCTTCCTTCCAACATACTCGTACAGACCAATGGGAATTTGTTTGGATACACTTTCACTGGTAATTGATCAAAGTGGTTAGTTAGGGAAGCTCGTAAGTATGTTCTTGTTGTTCCTCTTGGTGACTGAAATGGAAAACTAGTGCGTCGATCTCTGACTGAGTTTTAGGAGGTTTTTTTGTGGCATTTCTAAAGACCATGGCCTCAACCAACGAGCCACTTTAGCCAGCATGATCCTTTGCCAGCTGGCTCCAGTTGCGTCTGACTTTTATAAAGTTTATACTTCTGCACCATATACCAGGATTGGGATGATACTTAGTTCTTCATTGCTACTCAATTGCTTTCTCAGTTCCAAAAAACAACGACCAGCAAGTTAAAGGTGTCCCTCGTAAAGTTAAAGTGGCTATCGTTCATTTCGAGGTTGGGATTTTACATTCCTGCTATATAACATCTGTCAAATCCATCTGTCATCCATAGTGACAGATAGCTATGTTCTTGCCGTGACATTTTACAATTTGGATCGTTTAACCACCGTTCAACGCATTAAAATTGTTGCCTGCTTACCATAGAATGCGCAGAACATATGCCAATTGGGTTTTGGAAAATCATCAAGTTGACACCCATGAGGCCCATTTTTCGTTCGGCGGCTATATAAACCAAAAAAATTGGTGAAATTTGGGGTTGAGAGGTCATTGATCGGGCCGCATTTCTTTGAAAATGATAAACGCGTCACTGTTACGGTGAATTCTCTGCGCTATGCTCAAATGATAGCTAACTTTTTTTGGCCTGAGATTGAAGACATTGATGTGAGCGACGTGTGGTTCTAACAGGACGGGGCTACGTGCCACAGAACACAGGCAAATTTGGCTCTATTGCACGAAAAGTTCGACGGCCGTTTAATTTGAAGATTTAGCGACATCAATTGGCCACCAAGATCGTATGGTCTGACCCCGTCAGATTTATTTTTATGGGGCTGTTAAAGATCGTGTCTATGCAGACAATCCCCAAACTTGTAGCCAAGAAGTTGTATTGTCCTGCGGAAAGTCATGTACAATGCAGCTTAACTGATTCGCTTGAGGAGATTCTGACTAAACAGAGATAGATAACCGAAGAGCAAATGTACACGTCCTACTTTAAGCTGTAAATTCTAAAGTTTGACCCCAGACAGAACCAGCCGATATTGCTTTGCATAGAGGAGCTAAGAGCTTTTCCCAATATAATATGACTTTCAGCATTCCATGCTTTTCAGACTCTCTTATAAGTACTTATCTGTAGGGTAGACCTGAAACACGTTTTGCTGCTCATGTCCTCTAACCCCTCGTGGGGCGTAGGGCGTCAACCACGCCTGCCCACCATCATGTTCGCAGTTCCGCAACGCGCTTGAGCTCCCTCCAATTCATTCCCAATGATCTGGATTCCTCCTCGACTGTCCTTCTCTCTGCCTAGGGCGGCCCATTCGTCTGCCTGGTGGGGTAAGTGGATTCCATTGCATGGCATACTTCGCAATGGAACTGTCTTCGCGCCATAACGTGTGACCAATCCAATGCCGCTTCCTCCTCTGTATTTTGATGTCTATTGGGTTTTGGCCCGTTATCGCGTGTTGTTGGTCATTCGATATACGATTCCGCCAGAAGATCTTTAGAAAGTTGCGAAGAAATAGATATTTATGAAGGTTTGTAGCTTCCTTGTGACGGTGTTGGTCACTTTCCAAGTACTACACCCACAAAGCTTGGTTTTTGTGCTGAAAACATTGCTTTTCCAGATTTTAGACAGCATACCGAACGCAGCCTTTCTTAGACCATACTTCCTAAATATAGAAACCTGCTTACTTTCTCGACTTGCTGTCCGGCAATGTTGAGTTGAGCTGCGCTGGTGTTTTGTTGAGAAATTGAAGTGCTTAGGGTTTTTATTTTTGTCGTCCTACTTTGTTCGCCTCTGCCTCCAAATTATGAGCCATCTGATGCAGGTCCATTATATTTTTTTTTTTTTTTTTTTATAATTTGCACGTGTTAAAGGGGATATGAATACCCTTATACTAATTTTCAGAACACGGGCGTTTTTTATGAAAAGGGGAAGACACAGAGAGAAAGACAGATTGGTGTAGTTGGTTTGAAACTCAGGTGGTAGTTAAGTTTCAGTTTGAGTGAACTCCAAGGGTGGCTGTCCAGATAACTGGGGAGTATTTTGTTTGTTTTTCGCTATTATTGTCGTTGCTTATGATTCACAGTATTTTTTTCTGTCCTCCTGATGTCATCATCACGATCAAGTTGTATCGCGTGTTTGAGATATGATGCCATAGTCAAACTCAGTCCCATGTTTTCTCCAGACAGAACGAATACGGGATTTTGTTTCTGCGAAAGTCTCACCTGAGTTTGGGTCCAAATCACTGTAACCCAAGTGGTTCACTACTGCAAAATGTTCCCGCCATCTGGCCAGCTGTTCCTCATCCGAAGTCAGCTGAATTTCGTCATTTTTCTAGGTGTATCTTGGAACTCTGACCACCAGCTAGTTCCTATGTGCTGCTTCTTCAGCTTTGGTGGCTAGTACGTTGATGTAGTCATGCTTGTCTCGTCTTATACTATGCTGCACTACGTTCATCGATCCGTCTCCAGGTGTCATCATGTGCTTTGACTTTTTCGTCTTCTCCCGATAATGGTGTCTGCCCCAGAAGTAAAAGCATTTTTCACAGAGTTCCAGTGGTCGTCGATGCTCTCAGGAGCGAAGCTGAGGATTGTTTCTGCAGGTGGTCCCTTATCTGTTGGCGCACTTGGGGATCCTGGAGCCTGTCGGTATTGCCGCTAATGGTAGATATTAACTCCAGACTCACACCTAATTAATTTCGCACCAATTTTCAAACTCTTCTTTACAGCCAGGGCTCTATTCCCAAACAACTTTGCAACTTTGCACCTCAGCACTTTGCGAGTGATCCATTAAACCAACTTTTCAAAGCCGTAAATTAACTCCAAAAAGTGTAAAGTTGTTGCAAGAAAAGTGACGAAAATACCTCATAGGGCGTCAACAACGACTGCGTGCCATTTTGTTTGAAGTTCTGCAACGCGTTTGAGCTGTCTCCAACTAATTTGCCTATGGCGTCCCGCAGTTCTGCTTGCCTGGGTGAGCGGATTCCACTGTATGCCATATTTCGCAATGGAATTGTCTTCGCGCCGTAGGGTGTGTCCAATCCACTGCCACTTTCTCCTCAGTATAGTAATGTCTATAGGTTCTTGGCCCATTCTCTGAGAAATTTGATCGTTTGAGATACGATTCGATCCTAAAGATGATTTTTAGATATTCATTAACAAAGGATTGTATCTTGTGTGTGTTAGTGGTCTCCACTTTCCAAGTACTACACACATATAGAAGTACTGATTCTACGTTAGAGCGGAACACTCGCAGCTTAGTTCTTGCGCTGAGAACATTGCTTCTCCAGATTTTGAATAGCATTCCGAACGCAGCTTTTGCCTTCCTGATTCTGCTGCACACATCCAATTCGGTGCCACCACTGTTAGCCGAAACTACATGCAGTAATGTGAATGTGCCATAATTTTCGCAAATGGCGTCAAATGTCATTCTGCTTTGACATTTATGTTGTAGACAAATGGAGAATTAGTTGATAATAAGCAATGGAGCGATACACAACTGAAGAACGCGGAATTATTGTTACTGCTTATTATTCACGCAGCGTGAATTTTGTCGTCGTTTTCCTCGTCGTCCTGCACCATGTGCGTGAACAGTTAAGCGTTTGGCTGAGCGTCTCGTGCAAACTGGGTCCACTAGAGATGTCGCAAGAAGTGCCCGGCCCCTTTCGTTCGGCCAAGAATATCACTGCTGTGACCGAGGACGTCCGAGAGAGTCCACAAACATCGACGAGACAACGATGCACACAATTTGGCATCAGCAAACGTTCGTTGGGTCGAATTTTGGTGAAAGACCTGAAGATGTTCCCCTATACTCGTAAAGTGCAAACCCTTCACCAATTGCTGCCTGCTCTGTTAAACCTGGTGAAGAAGAGGATGATTTCGTATCCAAAATCATAATGAGTGACGAAGCTCCCACCTTGTAGGAGGTTGTCTATTTTCTCGACTACCTGTCTGGCAATGTTGAGTTCAGCGCAGGTGTTAGAAGTGCTCAGGACTTTTATTTTGTCTGTAATTATTTTAAGGCCCACATTTTTACCTCAGTTTCTAGATTTTCGGCCACCAGATCATCAGCATTGGAGTAGAGCTAGCGCCGACGCTATCCTCTGTTTGCAGATTGCGCAGAGCTCAATTCAATGCCGGTTTTTTTTACTAAATGGATATTATGTTTAGGACGCACACGATCAGCTTTATCCTTTTAAAAAAAACAGAAGAGAAATACGACGGTGGTCTTTTCTAGGATATGTCGCAGATTGAAAATTTGGTCCACACAGATGGATTGCCGAAAATCACACTGGCATGAAAGTATTGATTAGTGTGGAGAAAAAAAGGTTTAAGACGTTAGCTTAGTACATAGGAACGTACGTATAGGATATTTAACGAAAATAAAACGACGATGGCGACAAAATTGTTTTCCAGAACTAAGCAGTTGCTGAATATTTTCGCCAAACGCACTTTCCACTTTCAAGAGTCCAGCCAACTAAATAAATCATATTTCTTCCTCAGGGACATACAAAAAAAAGAAGAATAATAATAAATTTCATGAACGCGCGTTTTGAAGATGTCAGCATCATCCAGCCAACAGATCGGATTAAGGATTTCACTTGAATCTTCTGCTGGCATACCCCGCGGATATCCAGACAGAATTTTACATTTTTATATGTATCTACCTACATATCCCGGCAACAGAAAAGATGGAATGCTTGACTAAATTCGTTGAATAGACGGAGAATCCTTAAAAAAAAAAACCCTAAAACTCTGTCTGGATGAGTTGTGAAAAATGTCAAATTAAATGGAAGAAAGGTTTGAATTTAGATTGTTTTGCCTGCTATGCACTGTTGTTGTTTCTTCATGAAAAATAAACAAAAATAAAGGATTTTCTTTGAGCAAACATTCGCAGAATTGCCCGAAAGGATTTTCCAGAAAAAAAAATCACCTGACAGCTGGAAAATAGTATAAACAAAAATCAGCATCGCAACAGCACACACATCATGTATCCTGCTATGAACCAATCATCTGAGAGATGAATCCTTCTGGAATATGTGAAAGAAATCCTTATGATATGTGTGTGAGGGAAGATGGTGGATGTCAAGTACTCTTTATACTGCGATACATAGCAAGAAAAAAAATCAATTTTAGCCAGTTTTCTTATCCTGACGAATCGGACACGAACGTAGGGGGTGGTTTCACACATGACAGTGAATGCGTGTAAGGTTGTACTGTACACACTTACACATCACACCCGCAGGATGAGCAAATTTTCTTCTTGTAGACACATGAATGGAGTTTGAGGGAGTGCACTTCTGGCGCCTGCCAATGGTAGTAGCAAATTGGAATAAATTGGCAGCCACAGCAGGAACTTCAATAGATTTCCTTCCTTCAAAAATTTAAATTGGATGAGCTTCTAAAGGTAGACATAGAAGCCTTATGTCAAGGGTATGTGTCTGGCAGAATAAAAAAAAAATCAAATAAAGCTCACTCTGAATAAAGAAGAGGATGTCTACGATGGGGATCAGGATCCCTGATGCGACTCACCTGTTTAGTGAACTGATAAATTCTGATAGAGTTGTCGTCGATGTGGGAAACGAATCCTTGGAGATAGGTTGATGTGTGCACGTCGAATCAATCATTTCATATTTAAGTGTACCATGTGATGAAGATGTCTGCGATTTTCTTTCACAAATTCACGGAAAGGATGCGTTCCTGCATCATTTGTCAATGGATTCTGATCGTCGTTCGTTGCTATTGTGAACGATTTATGCAACTTTGCATAAGCACAAACGTATAACGCATGGATATACATAGTGCTTGTGATTTTCGATTTTCGAACATTTAAAGACATCCTAAGTTAGCTGCCTACTGACATAATTGGTCAATAAGACTTGACTGACATAAAATATTAAGAGCCCAAGATAGCCTATTAAATTTGATTGCCATCCCATCAACAAGCTCTCATTTTGACCTTTAATTCTTTTTTTTTTATTACAAATCTCCAGTAATCCAATCATCGTCATAGTTTTATAGCCTCCTACCTACAACGTCATAAACCTTTTAACAAAAAAGTCCATCAAATTAGTTTTGATACACCACTGGACAAGATATAGGAACTGGAAGTGAAGATCTGTGCCATGTCATAAACGCCCAACGACTCCAATTACAGCTCTCGATATAAGTGCAATCCACCCATCACCGTCATCATCGTTTTAGAGACCTTGTGCACCGCTCTCTAAAAATGGACAAAAGGCGTGTGGCACGCTTACATCGAGTATTGTTCGCCTTGTTCATTGCGATGATGATGAAATCAGAGACCATATTGAGATCTCTATCAAGTCGGGCACTTTATGAGCTGTAAATTACCCCCGGCTAATGAGTTGGAATTAATAATTATGCTTTTTGTCCTTTCGGATTGTGTTGTTATAAATTTTGTGTTTATTAACGGATAAATAGACGCCAGGAAGTAAAGGTTTGAGTCTGCGTTTATGGGTGTCATAATATATTTAATGAGTTCCCCTAAAATTTACTGCACTTTTAATTGGTGAAAATAACTTTTCGATTGATTATGATTAACTGAGGTTAGAAATGGCTTAGGCAAAGGCAAATGCATGTATCTCAACGGGGGCCCCTTTAAGCAGTCAACTAAAGACATCATGTGAATGAAATGTATCTTCTTTTTTTTTTAATTGTTACTCTGGCAAAGTGGGTTAGTCGCTATCAAGCTTTTTCTTGTTTGTATTCAGCAAGGAGCTATTTAAAGTCTTTGTGGATAAAGTAGCCCTGTAAAATTTGTTTGCAAATCAGTTCAAAATATAAGCCAATATCTGGTTGGTGATTCCACTAGCAATCGTTTTTTTGGGGAGCTGTAGATACATTACTCAGTACAACGCGCCTAATGTTGACAAGAACGAATATTATGAATATTGTTGCACAACATCGTATTGCATGAGAATGAAAATAAGAAAGGCCGGGAAGATTCTGTATAAGTTGGTTGCTTGATTTTTTTTTTAAGTTTTTGAAAATTGTACCTTGCTGCTTTCTACGAAAAAATCGTGTGAATAAATTCGAAATGTTATGATTTAAAGAAACCTACAGGGTCTTCCAATAGAGACTTCTGAACTTTGACAGTTGATAGCGGCCATACTGTTAAAGCTACATCTGTCAAATTGGCTGTCATTACGGATATAGCGTTCAACAAAACGTGCAAATAATAAAATTGTTTTATCAAAATGGGTGTTCTGTTCGGGCAACGTTCCGCGCGCTTCGCCCATTTTACGGTCGCCATAATCGTCCTTTCGAGAGGACTATTCGTAGTGTGGTGGATAAATTTGAGTCCACTGGTTCAGTAAATGATTAGCCAACACCCGTACGTCGACGAAATGCAAGATCTGCCGAAAACATCACCGCTGTCCGTGAGAGTGTGCAGGAGAATCCGAGGCAGTCGATTTCGCGTCACTCACAAGAACTCGGCCTTTCGCAGCCCACAACTTGGCGAATTTTGCGTCGTGACTTGGGCCTGCACCCGTACAAAATTCAACTAACCCAGGAGCTGAAGGTAAACGACCATAGACAACGACGTGTGTTTGCTGAATGGGCTCTGGAGCAGTTGGAAACTGACCCTAACTTTCAACGTAAAATAATCTTCAGCGATGAGGCCCATTTTTGATTGAATGGGTACGTCAACAAACAAAATTGTCGAATTTGGGGCGATACCAATCCACATGAGATCCAAGAGCATCCAATGAATCCCGAAAAAATCACACTGTTTGGTGTGGATTTTGGGCTGGCGGCGGTCCATATTTCTTTGAGAACGACGTTGGCCAGGCCATCACCATCAATGGCGAGCGCTATAGGTCGATGATTACCAACTTCTTTTGGCCTGAATTGGATCATATGGATACCAGCGATATGTGGTTTTAACAGGACGGCGCTACGTGCCACACAGCTCACGCCACATTGGAAATTTTGTACGCGCGATTCGAGGGCATAGTCATCTCACGTGGAGGTGATGTGAACTGGCCACCGAGATCGTTAGACTTTTTCTTGTGGGGTTTTCTGAAGTCTCAGGTCTATGCGAATAAGCCTCAAACCACAGCGGCCCTCAAAGCCAACATAACCCATGCCATCGGTCAAATTCAGCCTTATTTATAAGCCAGAGTCATGGAAAATTGAACTTTTCGGATGTGCGCCACCCAGAGAAGCCGCGGTGGACATTTGAACGATGTTATATTCCATACATAATGGCATTGATAGGCCTTTCAAACGAATAGAAAATTTCGATGATATCTCACACGCACTTCGTTTTATTTAAATTTAAAGATAGGAAGCGCTTAATGAAAGACCCTTTATAAGTTTGTTGCCCATTTTTTGGTATTGGTTTCGTGAAAAATTTTGATCTCGAAATTTTGATCAATTCTTACAAGAAAAAGTGGGTCTCTTATTTCTGCCTGTCCATCTGCCTGCATGTACGAGTACCTACAGCCGACTGCAGTCTAAACGGTTGGACAGATTTCTTCAAACTTCATTTCAGGGGTTTCTCATTCCAATCCTAAAATTTTTTTTTTTCCAAAAAAAAGGCTCACAGTTATAGTCGGAGAGGCAGTGATCGTTTTTCACAAAGTTTAAGGCAAGGCGCCAGTTCATATCTTTTATTGTTGCACTAGAGTTGTTGATGGCGGAAATCGACGTGTGGCAGTTTTATGGTCGTGCGTTGGGCTATAGTCAATCCATAAATGCAGCAATGTACCGATTTTCAGAGGCACCTTTCAGGAAGTTAATATTTTTAGGTAGACATCTTTATTATGCACAAATATCGATTATTTAGGTTTGCTGCCACGTTTACTTAACTACGGGACGGAAACTTAAAATGACTTATTCTCAACAAAATTAAAAAAAAAAAATCTCATGCAGTATTTATATACACGCCCACTTTTTGAGGGCGTTTTATTTGAATAAGCACACATTTTCACTTTTAAGAAATACGGTGTTTGAATAAATTTGTTTGAAATTGAAAAAAAATGTGTAGTAGACAGTTAAGAAAAACACGACGATGAACAATGGAACGCTATACTCCTCAAGAACGTGGAATAATTCCGTCGATTTTTTTGCGGAATAATTCATTCGTGATAAGAACACAACGTGAATTTCGTCGAAGATTTCCCCACCGTTCGGCATCGATTGGTCGCACAAATCGACGTTAAGCCGAACGCCTCGAAGAAACTGGATCAACAAGAGATCAAGAACAGGCCTTTGGGCTGAGAATATTGATGCTGTGCGCAAGGATGTAGAAAACTGACTAGGAGCATCAATAAGGCGGCGGGCCACACAATTGGGTATTTCCAGGCGGTCTTTGCAGCGTATTTCCGTGAAAGACTTGAAGATGTTTCTCAGATGGTGGATCAGCTGAAGCCCGCAGACCACTAAACCCGTCTGGAATAAAGTAAGTGCATCATAAGCCTTAACCATGAAGAGGACGATTTTTCTTCAAAATTAATCATGAGTGACGAAGCACATTTCCAGCTCTCTGAACATGTCAACAAGCGCGCACAGAAAACCTGCGTATTTTTCAAAAATTGCCTATTCAGAGTATAATTCCATGATATTTCAGAGATTTTATCAGAAGAACAGATTTTATGGGTAGGCGTGGCATTATACAATGTGTGGACGAATTGTAGAGAATGTACGTCTATATATTTTGTTAAGGCGATATTCTGAAATTTCTAGTAAAAATATTAGAAAGCAATTTGTTAAAAGTAGGCGTGTCTGTGGGCTGATTTTAAAAACTTGTACCGCTTCGAGTTTTAAAAAGCTTATAACGAAATTCCACCTTTCTAGCTCAAAATTTAAGCCCAACAACTGGTGACATATGGACAGGCAGATGGACAGATGAGCAGACGGACGGACTTTTTTTTTATAATTTGCACGTGTTAAAGGGGATATGAATACCCTTATACTAATTTTTAGAACACGTGCGTTTTTTGTGGAAAGGGGGAGAGACAGAGAGAAAGACAGAGTGGTATAGTTTGAAACTCAGGTGGTATTAAGTTTCTGTAAACTCCAAGGGTGGCTGTCCACATAACTAGGGAGTATTTTGTTTGTTTTCGCTTTTATTGTCGTTGCTTATGATTCACAGTATTTTTTTCCGTCCTCCTGATGTCATCTCACGATCAAGTTGCATTTTAGCCATATGACCACCCCCCTACTGCCAGTGTTATGCCTTCACAGTAGAGTTGACTTAGCTTTCGCAAGTGATCGACTTTTTGATTTATTTCATGCGAAACAAATAGATGATTCTTGACATCAGGATTCGAACCGTGAATCAACAGCGTGACAAGCGATGATGTTACCACTACACCACGGCCACCCTTGACGACTTAACGACTTAAAATGTTAAAGGGAGGCAGGCGTTTTAATGAATCCCTAATATCATAAGCCAAGTACCTCCACTCATGCAAGGTCATAATGCCAAGATTTGGAAAATGTTTAAAATAATTTTTTTTGCTTAGATTTCAAATTTGAAGGATTTTAAAGTTAAGGGCCTACACACGTATCAGACATCTTTCATTACATATGTTTTTGAGGCAGTATTTTAGTTCTAAAAAGGCTGCATTAGAGAATCTTTGGCTGTAGGGGCTCTTTTTTTCAGCAGTAGCTTGCTCACAATCTTTATGGTATCAAGGCTATCTGCAGACTAATTTTTTGAAGAAGAATGTGTAGAAACGCTGACACCGGTTACTCAAATTCTACTTTCAAATCAGGCGTTAGCGATTCAGTTGTGCTGATATTAATTCATTGTCCGAATTTCCTACAGGGGTAGAAAATTTGAAGGCGTAATTGTCTGAAGATCGAGAGTGTTTCTAAAATTGTAGACCGGTAAATGTAGCTCAGATACTTGTCTAGAGTATCAGGCTCCATCGATACCTACCTCGGTCATGCCAGACACGGCTACAGATACCTATTAGTGAAGAATAGTATAATCGGTTTCTGTTTTCCTATGAGCGTACACATATGCATGTTAGGTCTTTGAGACCGATGTTGTTTGCTACTTGCTTGCTTTTCCCCTGATATAGTCCCATTTAGGTTTTCTCGAACCGTTATTGCTGTTCCATTCTTTCCCGATATCAGCTTAGCCTTTAATGTCGTTGGGCCAATGCTCCCGAGATACCTTATTATTATAGGTCATCGGTCCATTGCTTTCAATACTTACCACTACTGGACTATCTGGGCGGGTATTACACAGTTCTGGCCTTTATTAATATAGATTTTCACAATCTGCAACGCAAAATAAAACAAACTGAGCGTCAATGGATATTCTGAGCATATGAACGGTGCAGTCTGTAATTTCGTAACTTCTCATTTCAATTGGACGACTAATGGAGCAATGATCCATCCAAACTTCGGTGGTCCAAACATTTAGGGACCTTGGCGTTCTAAATTTGATGCACCTCGTTCAGAACCGAAACTTGCACAAGTTTATACTTTCAAAATACCAACAATTATTTGTTGAATTCTACATAAGTTATGGCTTCAACTTTCACCAGTAGATTGAGCTTTGCTTATTCGTCATATGACTGATATTGATATGAACGTCTATCCTTGCCCACATCCTGGTAGGTATCAAAAACAATAAAGAAGAAAATTGTACGTATATCTCACACATTGTCCTCATAAACCTCTGCATCGCTACAAGGATACGAGAAGAAGTGGAAAAAAAAAACTTCAACTCAAACTTTTTCGCTTTCTGTTCTCTCTGTTGTTATGAAGTGGTCCATGCTTTTTGTGTGTCGTCACTTTCATCACTTCCCATGCACGAAGACTTTTATACACAAGAAACAATTTCCCTTCTGAAGGTGCCTGCATACACTGCACATCACCCTCCATCAGACCGCTATCGTCCTGCGCCAACAACAGAGGATTCGTTTTTCACTTAGCTAAACAAGAAAAATGAAATAAAATTCACCTCAAGCCACTTTTCCCTTCAGATCCCCATATACTACCCATAAAATGAACTTTTTTGTTCTCTTCATCCTGAATATTTTCGAAAAAGGGATGGAAGAAATTTCAGAAAAAAAAATCGTCTCCTTCTGAAGAGAATTGACTAGTACATGATACTCGTGCTCTCCAACGTCATCTCTACCATATACCTCCGATGATGACGCTGCTTTTATCACCACGAAGAAGCTGACTTATTTTCGCGCCATGTTCTTAAAAGGTTTCACAGGCATCCAGAAGGACCCTTCACAAAAAATGTGGATATGGAGTGTAAATGAAAGAAAGAAAAAAATCCTTCCTTGCAGCCTTGAAAAGAAAAATTTCTAATTGCACTCCCACACAAATACACATGTACTCGTATGCTTCCATGAATTATTAATGCATATGTGTATCCTTTTTTTAAGGAGCAAATATCAAACAGGAAAATGTAGAAGAAGAAGAAGAACAAAATCTCCAAAAGCCTCTTGTTTCTGTCCAATCTTCCATATTTTTTCCATAATGGAATGGCACTGCGAATGGAATCCACATGCATACGAGTATGCATCTGGAGCGTCATCATTATTCTTAGAAGAGTTGTTTCCATGCTAAAAAGTGAAGAAAAGAAATTCATTTTGTCCTTCAAAAAAAAAAAAAAAACGCTCAGGTCGTGGTGTGAGAGGACGCTTTCAAAGATGCACTTAAAATGTCATCTCCGCACCTCACAGTGGAGTGGGTGGGGATGATGAACTTGAAAAAAATGCTTGCTTCACCCAAAGGACATGTGCAAGGATATTATGCTTTGCAATGTACAGTTTACAGCAAAACATATTTTTGAGGTGTAACTCATGGCGTCGCGTTCTAAGGTGTTGGGAACTGGTTAGAACCAGATGTGGGTTGGGTGGAACTTGTACGCCTCCAAAGAGCCGAAGAAGATAACAAACACAATAAAGCTAATTGAGTTTTCATTTTCAACCAGAAAACTCCGTAGGTGTAGACTTAATGCATGACCGAGTATTGCACATAATAAAGTTCAGCCCATCAGTGTTTGAATTTTTTATTAATTAAGTCAATCAATTCACACCGCAATCGATGCCGTGTGTTGGCGACGACTACGACGAATTGCATTTTACACCACACCAGGGCCAACTAAACAACCTGACCCGCTTTCTCAGGTGCGAATGTATCTAGCAAAGGCATTAATTGTGATTTCTATCGAAAATTTGTATTTTTATTGCATTTTCCACTTACGACCGGACCGCCGCTATTCACGTGTGGATTCGTTTAATTTTAATTCGAAATCACTTATGAGAGTTTTACAGTTTCGATATCAGAAACTAATTCACGGTGTCTGCCCGGTCGATTGTGTGGCATTATTGACGCCTTCGATATCAGAGCGTTCGATGAAACAGGTTCCATTCCGTGGGGGTAACAATCGGCCCCAGCAGCAGCACTCTATGGCAAATTACCAAGTGAATGAGTGTTAGGTTCGGATCTCTCTATTTACGGTCGATCGGGCCTAAAAGCATTTCAAGGAGACTACCAAGAGATTTACGCGCACTGATAAGGTGCGTTGCGGTAGCGCCACAGCGCCAATGAAATGATTTTCGATATTTTTTTTTTTTTCTTTACATTTTTACATCAATTAATGAGATTCTTATCGTGTACAGCGATAGAGATAAAAGCGCCCACTGGCTAGATAAGTCTACGCTAAGTACCGAGATAAGTTTGTTCAATTGATCGCGGGTACACACCCATCACGGGGTGGGTTGCTTAAGATGTAGTCGCCTCCTAGACAACGCATCATTAGATCGCCGGCGTAGATACATCGTTTGAGGTTGTACCATAATCAAATGGGATGGTAGCTGTTAATTGGTTTTATTTCTAATGGAATGCATGGATGATGGGAATAAGTGGTTTTTGAGAAATTATTATATTCATGTGTAGCTGGTGAAGTCAAGGTGAGCCAGAGAAGGTATTCCGCTTGGGGAATAGTCGTTACAAGATTAGTTGAACAATTTAGGATGACTGGGAAGGAAATTAATTGCTGTTATTAGTTGTAGCCAGTCACCGAAGTATGTTTCCCTGAAAGTGGAAGATTATATGGTCTTTAAGTGTTGCAATTTTATGAACTTCTTAACTAACCAGATTTCGTTGGGACGAAAGGTTTCAACTTCTAATCTCACCTCCTCACGGTGAAACCCGGGTGTTAGTGCATCGATCCGAGATTGAGTTTCAACCGCTTTGAAAGCTTGTTGGTAGATGCAAACGAGAAGTGTGCTTAGACTAAGGCCTTCCTCCTCGGAATCAATGGTGGCGTCTAATGTTCCAGTCAGGCCCAACTATTCAGTGTAAGTCTTATATCGTACGCCTAGTACAATACTGTCACCACTCAAAAAATATAAACTTTCAGGAGAGCGAAAAAACAAATCCTTGTTAAATTTCGTTGAATTGTGAATTTATATTGTTTCTTAAATATGCGCTTAGCTAGCTACAGGGTGACCAGATAAGAACGATAGGAAAATAAATTTAAATAGAACAATAACGGTATTAGATTTCAAATTGATTCTGGCTTTATTTTGAAGCTACATTCATGCCATTATGTATGGTGCTGGCAGTGCTTCAAAAGGTCGATCCAATTTTTGATGACTCGGTCCAATATGTACGGCGTTAGTCCGGAAATAGCGTCTCGAATGTTGGCCGCGGAATGTGGTTGACTTGCAAGCGTAGACTAAGGACTTGACATAGAATCATCGAAAATAATCAAGGGGTGGCAAGTCGCATGATCGCGGCGGCCAATTGACGAACGCTCGCCGTGAGATGACCCAGTCGCCAAATTTCTCCTTCACCACTTCGAGCGTTGCGTCGCTTGTATGGCATGTAGCAACAGCTCCGATGTTGTCGAGCTCTGGCCACAGAAATTCAGTTTACATCGTTCTATACCGAGGACCATTGACAGTAAAGGTGTCTCCTTCCACATTTCGAAGGAAATAAGGTCCGATGCCGCCGTGCCATAAACCGCACCAAATAGTCAATCTTTGTGGATGCATTGATGCTTGGTCGAACACTTGTGGATTGCGATCGCTCCAATAACGGCAATTTTGCTTGAGAGAAGATGATTTTTTGGCCAAAATCCGGATCTCTGGCCAACATTTCCAGCGCACAATTAGCGAATTCACGGTGTTGTCTATGGTCATCCGGCTTCTATTCTTTCGTCAGCACAATCTACTGCAACTGAAAATAAGCCTGATTGACTCTCTGGCGATGTCCAATTCAGCTGTTCGGTGCCGAATCGACATTTTTGGGTCTTCTTCGATACTGGCCGCTACAGCGGCTTTGTTTTCTTCACTTCGTACCGATCTCTGTCTGGTTGGTAGCTTAAGGTTGAAAAGAGTGTACTCACGCTCAAATTTGTCCACGGTGCGACGAATTGCCTGCGCACTGAAGCCGTGATGACGACCGAAATTCACGTTGCGTATTTATAACTGAGCCGCAATTTCGAGAATATTTTTTAATAATTTCCACAAGTTCCGGAAACATCAAACGATGCATGATGAAATGGCAAACCTTACTGAAAATTCTGACAGCTAGATGTCATTGGAAAACTATCGCTGCTATCTGGTCACCTTTTAGTTAAATCGTTTCACTCCTCGAAGGGCATAGGGCGTCAACAACGCTTGTGTGCCATATTGTTTGGAGTTCTGCAACGCGTTTGAGCTGCCTCCAACTCATTCCCAAAGAGCTTGGTTCTCCCTCAACTGCTCTGTACCACGTTTGCCTAGCGCGTCCCGCAGTTCTGCATGCCTGGGTGAGCGGATTCCATAGTTATCTTCACGCCTTATGGTGTGTCCATTCCACTGCTACTTTCTCCTTCGCATTGTAATGAATATAGGTTCATGGCCCGTTCTCTTATAAAATTGTTCGTTGGATTGGGCCAACAAATCCTCAAGATGATCCTTAGATATTTATTTACTAAGATTTGCAGCTTGGGTGTGGCAGTGGTATCCATCTTCAAAGTACTGCACACATATAAAGTATTTTTCAATAGGGGCATAACAATTTTGTATTTCAATACAAATGCACTCTTAAACTTTTCTTACGATCTGTTAATGTCAAAACGTCAATCAACGTGCTATAGTGGATAAATTCGAGTCAACATATTCACTATTGAATGTTTCTGTGCCAGTGAGACAACACACAGTCGAAGTACCAAAAATATCGCTGCGGTAAGTGCTTCAGTTCAAAATGAGCCAAATAAGTGAATTCCACGCCGTTCACAGGAATCGGGAATCTCTCAGTCCACATTGTGGTAATTTTTGTAAGATCAAATTAATCCAAGATATCTGAATTATTCTGTATTTTATTTAAATACAAAATTGTTATGTCCTTATTGAAAAACTCTTTAGTAGTACATACTGAGTCTACGTTGGAGAGTAACAGTCGCAGCTTGGTTCTTGTGCTGAGAATATTGCTTCTTCAGACTTTGGATAGCTTTTGCTTCGATTCCCGATTCTGTAGCACACATCCAGTTTTTTAGTCGAGACCACACTTCCTAGATATAGAAAGTCGTCTACTTTCTCGACTTCCTGTCCATTTTGAATAGCCGCTTTCCTTTCAACCCTAGTGAATGTAGATGAATCGCTTGCTTTTTTTGCAAACATGTTCTTAGGAAAATCATCATTAGATCAAGCAAAAACCGCCAGAAAATTACAATCATCAGTGACAGATGTAAAGTTTCGATCTAGTGTAGCCGAGGTGACGACGCTGCGGAACACTTCCTTTATGATTGTCCTGCTTTTGCTCGTATCAGGTGGTAGATTTTCGGCTGAGTGCTGATACCGTAAGTTCTTCATCACTGAAGCGTTTACTCGACTTTCTCCTGAAAATGAGGAAATTCTATTAAAATGAGTAAAACAGGGTTTGCTTCTTAGTAGTACAATGGACCAGTTGCGTCTGAGTGCTCCAGTGCAGTGTTTCCTGACCAGAAAAAAACCGGCGGAAGATTGCAAAAAAAAAGGCAATGGGACCTGACGTAATTCCAGCCATAATCCTTAAAAACTTTTAAGCTGAGTTAACATCTACGAGTACATATTCTTTGTAGACTTCTTTTTATGTCGGACAAGAAAAACTTTCATTTCTTGCTGAAAATCTGACCTCATTTAACCGACTCCAACAAAAGGAAAGGACTGATTACCGAGAACTATTGCCGCATAACGTTGGTGTCCATGCTATCCAAAGCAATGGAAAAACCATCTATTCTAATAAGTGACCGTTCAACTAGAGCTAGAGATCTGCTTAGTTATATAACCAACCTATAGATCCAGCCATTGAACAACACGGAGAATCAAGAGCTGTTGCCCTGGAAATATTAAAAGCGTTCGGCTGAGTTTGCCTTAGAGCCCTATAAAGCAATCCAGCCTCCTACGGGCTGCCGCTACAAATTTGTTATATTACAGATCAATTCCGATACTTTTGCTGCAAACGCTGGGGTGCCTCAGGGATTTGTACTTTCACCAACTCTGTTTCTACTCGAAATCAATGACAAGATTTCTAGTTTTACGGATGGCAGTATCTTTATATTTTGCTCGGACAGCATATCTGTGAATGCAAAATAACTCAGAATGCAACAAAATACGCTCATTAAATACATGAAGCTTCAAACAGAAATTTTGCAGTGGAGACAATAGTTACAGTTTTTTTTTTTTTTTTTTTAGAAAAAAACACCTCTCCTTTATTCCAGCCCTCAATGGGTAACCAAATTATCTATCTCTAGGAGAGCATGCCTCTTCTGGTGTCACAGTCAACCCTGGTATAACGTCCATGAATTTCAACAACCCTGGAGTGTGAACCGCCAAAATGACGTGTAGGCACTGCGACCAGAAAGATCTATTGTGCCAGTAGAGCAAGAGATACTCACATCGGCGCAGTTCCTTTTCCTTTAAGAACCACAAGTGAAACCAGAGCTTGATTATTGTTCTCACATTTGCATTTTAGTCAGGGACTAAACCCTAAATGTTTAGGGAACATTCTCTTTATCTATTCGACAACATACATAGATGAACAGTTCGCTTAATAGAAGATCCCAAACCTATTTTCAAACATTGTATCAACGAAGTTTGCTAGCAAATTTATGCCGCCACTATAGATGGCAGATACGAAACGTCGTTTGACCGTCCTAAGGCTCATCATCTTTAAGTCCACTTGGTAGCAGAGTGAACATCTCTTTAATAAAACTCTTTTTAAACCTTGGAATTCATTCTACTCAAGAGCGGAAGCAATAGACTCGAATTCATTCATTTCGAAATACTATGTTAGGGTTATAGGTTCAAAAGAGAAAGTTAAAAAAAAAAAAAAAATTTAAACCGTACTCTTCTTCTATGAATGCTCCGAAATCCTCACAAACAGAATTTTTCATAAATCCAGTCTAATCAACTGCTGGGGTTAGATCAACAGGTGGGCTGGTACAAACTATGCCACTTACAATATTGAAGACAAGAGAGATTCAAAGCCGGGACTGGACTGGAAAATGTCCAAAACTACTATCTGCTCAGGCTTTATATATTTTTCCATAGAACAAAAAAACAGATTTCCAAAACAAGGTCACGGCCTTTCTTAATAATCGTCTTTACAAAGCAATTGTATCGTGAACTACATAAGACAGAAGAATGAACCAGTTGTGGCCTACATCCATTACAAGTCAGGGTAATTTTTTTTTTATTGTGAAGTCTCTCATTGAGTTTAAAACAATTCATAACTTCAGTTTTGAGTATAAAAACCTGCAGCATGCTTATGTTTCCGTTAGTAGAAAACTTCACTATAGACACCTCAAGATGATTTCAAAACTCTCAGTCATCTTGATTTTCATAATCTTTACTTCGATAAACCTGTCAGCAAATGGTGTCGTTGGTGACTCTTCTGAATCAGAGGATTCACGGGAGATTAATAATCGAATTTTTATAAAACCACAGCCGAATCCTCAATTGGAACCGAAACCAAATCCAAAACCATCAGTACCCCAGCCACCAGTACCTAAACCAACGAATTCAACTCCACGACCAACGCCACGTCCAACTCTACGACCAAATCCACATTTAACTCCACGTCCAACTCTACGACCAACTCCACGGCCAACTCCACGACCAACTCCACGACCAACTCCACCACCAACTCCACTTCCAACTCCACTACCAACTACACGTCCAACTCCACGTCCAACTCCACGACCAACTCCACGACCAACTCCACCACCAACTCCACTTCCAACTCCACTACCAACTACACGTCCAACTCCACGTCCAACTCCACGTCCAACTCCACGTCCAACTCCAAGTCCAACTCCACTACCAACCCCACTTCCAACTCTACGTCCAAGTCCAAAACCAACTCCCCGTCCAACTCCATTTCCAACTCTACTGCCAACTCCACGTCCAACTCCACGTCCAACTCCACGTCCAACTCCACGTCCAACTCCACGTCCAAATCCACTACCAACACCACGACCAACTCCACTTCCAACTCCACTTCCAACTCCAGAACCAACTCCACGACCAACACCACAACCTACTCCAGGACCAACTCCACGTCCAACTCCAGTTCCATGTCCACAACCGACTCTTAAACCGTGCCCTAATCCTTGGCCAACAAATCCGAAGCCTGTTCCCAAACCGAGGTCAATAGATCCAGTGGAAATTCTCGGTCCTACTACAAGAGATCCTAGATTTGTGGTGATTGCCGGTCCTACTACAAGAGATCCTAGATCTAGCCTGTCAGCTACAACAGTCAGACCACAGACAAAGCCTTATCCTCCGAACAACTGCAATCCTGGGCCAATCCACTTATTGATCCAAATCCTAACTCTCATCTAAACCGAGGTCACGACAAAATAGAAAATTGGTTTGCAGTCTTGCAACTACTTCTACATAAAATCGCAACTTCTATTGGGCATAGTCCTTGTTGCCAAAATATTAAAAAAAATAAAAAAACTTTCGTTAATATGTAAAAAGGACTTGTTTTGCTTCAATTATAATACTAAATAACTATCACAGTTTTAGATATTTTTTGGGAAGAAACAATTGACAGAGTACGAGTATCTTTTAAGAAAAAGTTTATGTTGTGTTCCTAGGCGGGTTCTGGAACACACGCAGTGTAGAGTTGGTCTAAGCAAAAATGGTCTAGCAAAAATCCAACTGAACAGATTTGAGGGAAAAAAATGATTCGGTAGGTCTCTAGCAACATTCAAAATTCTTAAAAAAAAACCGTTAAAATTCTACCGTTTCTCTGCATTCAAATTCGTCCTTCTGCCTTCGTTTCATCGCCCATTCAACGAGGGTCTATCGTCTTCAATTGAAATTCTGAATACGAGTACACCCATGTGCACCTCTATTCACACTCTTTATCTTTCATTTCTGGGCGAGCGCGCGTGCATTCAGTAAGTGCATTTGCCTTCGAATGGAAAACATACAAAAAGGACTCCTTTCCATCTCTAAATGCGGCGGCTATTGCAATTATTTTTTTTTCTCCTTTTTTTTGTTTTAATACTTTTCAAGGATATTTCTTCGTTTGAATGGATTCGCTGTTATATTTCGCGGCTTTGTTTTAAATTCATTTCACCAGAGAGACTAGATGGGATGGGGTTGTAAGGATAAAATTGAAAAAAATGTTCATTAAAACAAAAGCATCCTGGTGCCGAGTATACTCGTACACTCCTTTCATGTACTACCGTAGCAGTACTCGCATTTTTTTTTTTGAATGATGTTAAGGAAACAATTTGAGTTTTTCTTGTTTCAAAAAAAAAAAAAAAAAACAGGGGGGCGTGACAGGGGGCTTGTGAATGCAGGGTGTTTTTTTTTTAAAGGCATTCAGGTAATGGGTAAGTATTTCTGGGTAGAGAGATGAGGTAGAGATTTTGAATTAATTGAAAAGAAGTGCAGAAGAAAAGGATCTCCCAAATGAAAGCTATGCAGATGCACTTAAGGGTGAAAGGATTTCGTGAGCTTTTGTAAGAGTGCAAGTAACTACTGCACTGCACTGGTGTGAGGGTGCAGCGATTCTGTTTCTTCCTTCTTGAATGGCTAAGCGATGAAAGGCGAGTTGGGTGATTATGTTGACACTTGGATCTCATTACATTGGGTAAACATGATGCACAAAGTACCTTGTTAAGAGGAAATGCGGACGAACCTATAGTACCTATTCATTTATTTAGAGGTCGTGTGTGCTGGATGTGTGGTGGATCATTAATTTCAAATGAAAAGGATTCATTTGAGTGTGGCAGATAGACATGCTATTCAGTTGGGATTCAGATGGGGGGTTATGTTGTTGTGCAGTCAAATAAAGTATCTTAATCAAAAGGAAACGTGTAATTACTGAAAGTTCAACTTGCTGTTTAGGATATCATAATATGCAAAGTTAAATTGAAGTGACTGAGGGTGCAGGAAACACATCGAAGCATTAATTTGTAGAATATTTTCAATAGGACTTTTTATAAAAAGCGCTTGTCTCAGATTTTTCATTTACATCAATTTAATGTGGTTTTGTGGTATGGACTATCAGTGACAAATCTATGCATTCTCAAGTGTGGAGATAAGTTGCATAAAACATTCAAATGAAAAGGGTTGGCGACATATAGTATCGGTGGTCATATTCCACAAACAATAGTGAATTGTAACTTCCATTAATCCTGGCACTGTTAGTAAGACTAGATGAACAAGTTCTTCTTGTCATCATTTCCTCCTTATGTGGAACATAGGGCCTCCACGATACTTCTGAACCTGACTCTATTTGGTGCTTCTCTTGAGATGTCGTTCCATGAATACTGCGCACGTAGAAGTTCTTTCTCAACTGTCCTTCGTCTCGTTTTAGGTGGAGCTCCAGGGCGTCGGCTACCTTGCGGGTTCCAGCGAAGAGACAGTCTCGCGATGTAGTTATTTGGTTGCCTTAGTGTATGCCCAATCCAGGACCAATGACGGTGTGAGACATCGAATTGATTCTAGCATTATTTTAAAGCTACATTCATGCCATTATGTATGGAACAGCATATCATTTAAATGGCCTCCTCTACTTCGCTGGCAGTGCTTCAAGCGGTCGGTCCAATTTGTGATGACTCGGTCCAATGTGTGCGGCGTTATTCCGGTAATAGCGTCTCGAATGTTGGCCTCGTCCTAAGTAGTTAGCTTGTTAGCGTAGATTAAGGACTTGACGTAGCCCCAGAGAAAATAATCGAAGGGTGTCAAGCCGCATGATCGCGGCGGCCAATTGATGAACGCTCGTTGTGAAAGCCAGTCGCTAAATTTCTCCTTCACCACTTCGAGCGTTGCGTCGCTTGTATGGCATGTAGCGACCTCTTGTTGGAACCACAGCTCGGATATATCGATGTTGTCGAGCTCTGGCTACAGATAGTCGGTTAACATCGCTCTATACCGAGGACCATTGACGGTAACGGTGTCTCCTTCCTAATTTCGAATGAAATAAGGCCGCCGTGCCATAAACCGCACCAAACAGTCAATCTTTGTGGATGCATTGGTGCTTGGTCGAACATAAAAATGGGCCTCGTCTGAGGGGATGAGTTTTTGGCCAAAATCCGTATCTCCAGCCAACATTTCCAGCGCCCAATTAGCGAACTCACGGCATTGTCTAGGGTCGTCCAGCTTCAATTCTTGCGTCAGCATAATCTTATACAGATGTAGGACCAAATCCAACCGCAAAATAAGCCTGATTGACTCTCTGGCGATGCCCAATTCAGCTGATCGGTGCTGAATCGACATTTCTTAGTCTTCTTCGATACTGGCCGCTAAAGCGGCTATGTTTTCTTCACTTCGTACCGATCTCTGTCTGGTTGGTGGCTTAAGGTTGAAAAGAGTGTACTCACGCTCAAATTTTTCCACGGTGCGACGAATTGCCTGTGCCCTGATGCCGTGACGACGACCGAAATTCACGTTGCGTATTTACAACTGAGACGGAATTCAACCCAACGTTGAGGGCGTGCCTATTCAGAGAACATAGTTTAGTCTGAAGATCACAAAGTCTGCTGCTAAAGAGGCATACGACATCGGCGTATTCCAGATCTTCCAATTGTTCAAATAAACCCCATTGGATGCCCTGTCTACCTGTTGGAGCTGCTCGCATTACTTCATCCACAGCCAGTATGAATAGCAAGGGGGAAAGAATGTATCCTTGTTGCACACCAGTTTTGACTTAAAAAGACCTTGACAGCCTACCTCTATGCAGCACGTAGCATCTGAAGTTGGTGTACATTGCTTTAATAAGGTTGACGATTTTTTCTGCAACGCTAAAGCGACGTTGAACATTCCACTAAAATGTCCTGTTGAGACTGTCAAAGGCTTTTTTAAAGTCAATGAATGCCGCATAGACAGATGATCTGAACTCATTACACTGCACGAATATGATTCAACTTCATCCTCCCAGACTTTCTGCATTATTGTGAGCCAGATGTTCGTCGATAGTTCGATGTTTCACTTGAGAAATTCAGCATGTTTGTTATCATTTCCAGGTGCTTTGTCGTTTTTTAAGTTTTTGATGACATTGACTACCTCAGCTCTAGTCAGAAGGCTGGTAAATATACCACGAAAGAAATACTCGTCATCGTAAAACTGATTTGACAGTCCGAGTGGGTTGTTGAGAACCTCTTCGAAATGCTCGGCTTACCTAGCTATTTGCTTTTCATGGCTTGTAAGTATCCTTCAAGTCTTGTCTTTGATAGGTTTATCACTTCCAGTGAACTTTCCAGAAAGACGAACATGTTAAGTACCTACAAGCTTTGTAACACTAAAGACCACGCCGAAGGTGGTCCATTGTAATACGACGGGATCTATCGCTATTACAATTACCTAAAGGTCTAATTGACGTCAATATTCGCCAGTTCGCTTAGGTCATCGAAGAGGAGACTCCCGAGATGGAGGAGTCTTCTTTGAACAGGGCTGGACAGGTACAAAGGAAATGCAGGATTTATTCTTCCTCTTCTTCATAAATGCAGCTCCTGCAGAAGTCATCTGAAAAGAGGCCTAGCTTTTTAGCTTGTAGACACAGAGATCGCTTTAGGAAAGCCAATCTATTAGAGCGTTTTTGATCTAGCTCAAGCCAGATCTGTTTCGAAGCTTGCGGCTAGAGTCAGATATGTTTAAATATTTTCGGAAATTTTTAAAAGTTCTGTGTCCGAGAATTTTAGAGTTTTGAGTTACGTCGGATGTGCAGACACGTTTTTCACAAATAATGAAAATTGGATGAAGACGGGTAAGATATGATGGGGTGACTTTTGATCACATATTCCAATATTTTTCAAGAACTGTTTGCGCAAGAGGATTTGTCTTCCAAATTTTGTTTCTCTGGCTATTTTTGTACATTTTACTTTCAGTTGTCTACGTTAAATGGTTCAAAAGATACAAGCGTATGACAGATACACGGACAGATGGGCAGGACGAACAGACGCGCAGACGGGCTGAAGGATAAACGGACAGACAGACCGTGTTGAATCCATTAGTTTTCCACTTATACCACTATGGTATAGTACACTAAACATGACAGAGAAAGTAAAAATGATGACCACTTGATGGTGTGCAAATCCAGGCAATCGCAGAGTATGTATTTCTGAGTTAACTAGTAACTTTCCAGGGACCACCAAATGTTGAGAGTAATACGAAGGATTCAACTTTCCTGGGAAGCATTTGGAAAAGTAAGGGGCGTTTTTAAGCCTAATATGTCACAGTATTTAAAATACAAAGTTTATGACCAGAGTGTATTGAGAATTACGACTTATGCGTTCGGGACATGAACTCTCATTGAACAGAAACTAACAAACCTGAGAGGGGCCCAAGGAGCTACGGAAAACTCCTAAAAATATGTACCTTTAAGAGACCACACCGAGATAAAGTATTCAACGTCGCTGAGCCTGTATTATCTCTGAAGTGGAACTGGGCCGTCCATTTGATTTGAACAGCTAATGAGAGATGAATGAAAAACGTTACAATGTGGTGGTCGTAAACTGGACGGAGAGATCTAAGAAGACAAATAATGCGATGGGAAAATGACACAAGAATAACAGCAGGGATTAACTGGGTAAGGGAAGCCGTATCAAGAACAAACTGGAGAGCATTAGGAGAGGCCTATATCCAAAGAGATGATGTCAACAAATCCTCTGTTACATGTAACTTCTATCAGAAGTTTTGTAACTCGGTCAAGTTTTGTAACTCAAAGTGAGACGATAAGTCACTTCTCACTTAAAAAAAAGGTTAAAGAAAAAGGTTATAGACATCGAATGACGGTGTTAGAAAGAATACCTCTCCGCCATAATCAACATGTGTCTAGGACTATAAAAACCACAAACAACCTTTCGACACATATAATTATGAGGCAATCAGGAGAACCATTAAACAAATAGGAGCATACCAAACGATATCTAACTGGATGCATGAGATGTTAAGCAGCAAGATATCTGAATCTGTGGAGGGACAAAACAAAAATACACTAACCACAACTAGGGGATGCCCACAAGGAGGGGCTCTCTCATCATTAATGTGGAACCTAGTTGTAGACGAACTCTTGCAAACGCTAAACTGCCAAGGATATGCCGACGACATAATCATAAAAAAGAAGGAAATTTGAGGAGATACTCTGTGAGATAATACAAAGGGTGGTGCTTAACGGTAGGAATAATACACGTAAAGAAAAAGGCAGTTAAAAAAATCAGTAACACTAAATATGATCAGAGTAGACCCATAACAATAGGTCAAGTATCTACATATGTAGGTAGCAAACTTCTTTGAAAGAAATATGAAGTCAAATCAACTCGAGTACTCACGGTGTGCAGGAACATCTTAGCCGTACTATAATGGATGTCAAGCCGCTTATAACGTACGGATCAATTCAGAAGAACCAGGCTGAGCACGACAAGGAAACCCTTAGAAAAGTATCAAGGCTGGCTTGCGTGTGTATTGCAGGGGCCATGAGAAGCTGTGCTATAGCAGCACCAGAAGTTATATTCAAACTCACGCCTCTACACTTAGTGCTAGAAAGAATCGCAAAAGAAACACTTTCAAAAGCAGTCCCGCTTCTGGACTGGCTCATAGAGAATATGTTTAAAAGATATTGTTTCGAGAGGAAATCCAATTTGAAATCCAATTTGAAAAGAGAACGGAGCAGTGAATCCGAGAAGTATCAACTTAAAAAAATGGTACACGGACGGACCCAAAACATACACAGGAACTGGAGCAGGTACGAGTATATAGGGGACCAAGTACTTGAAAGCTATGGGATCTTCTCTTAGAATTTTCCAAGCATGCGATCGAATGGTGCGTCCAATTCAACTTATATATTAAGTATAGCTGACAAGACATCGCGATATTGTCGGACAGCCAGGCAGCTATCAAGGCAGTGAGCTCTCACAAAATCAGGTCTAAACTGGTATTGGAGTGTCTTGCCAAAGTAAACATACTAAGTCAGAACAACAGAGTCACCCCACTCTACTGGGTATCAGATCATGTGAGAGTAGAGGGAAGTGATGCAGTTGATGAATTAGCAGAATAAAACCATTCTGCGGGCTGGAACGGGAAGAGCCAAACTTTGGGAGGAACTCCTTAAGCTAAGACAGGAGAAATATCTTTTCAGGAATTATAACCGGAGAGAAGTAAGATCTGCATAAAGACTAGCAAATTTTGGCTCCGTATTCTTACAGGCTTCCTAACACATCACTGCAGACTTAAGCAACACCTTAGGAAGTGATCATAGAGCAAAGCGGAAATGCGTAAATTCGGTGGAAACTCCAGGGCATCTAATGACTGATCCACAAAAGACGGAACCACCTGGATACCTATCAACTATCAGAAGGAGATCTGCTCCAGATTTTCCGGTTCACCAAGGCAATTGGACTGGAGGAGGTGCTCTAAGTCGAGGATCTCATAGACTAGAGCTCTAAATCAGAGCAGAGCAATAGATTTATGAAGGTCACAGTACGTATACACCCCTACAATTAATCTACTCGTACAATCTACCTATCTATCACTTTTTATAAATTAAATTTTCTGAATGCCAATGTTGAGAAAACAAATTATATTGTAATATGCAAGCTACGGCTCGAGTAGATAAAACGATATTCTGTGAAATTTATTTCTTTATTTTTTTTAGTCTATAGAACAATTCAAGTTCACACTATACTATTCTTCGCAAATTCTTTTCTTACAAGGTCTCTTTCCACTCAAATCACTTTATCTCCTTTCAATTACTTAATTCACAAATCCAACTAATTACTTTTTCTTGTTCACTCTCAACTTTCAATTTATCACCAAATTACAACTTCGCCCATTATCACTTTTCCAATCTCTTCGCCACGGTTCTAAAACCAACTGTGTCTTTTTTGATCGCCATCTGTCCTTATATAGCAGAAGTTTCTGATAGCCAGAAACTTCTAGCAAATTCTTCGACCACTGGAACAAGAGAAATAATTCTTGCAGTTATAATTCCCTTTTATCCCTGATATTATTCGTCTCTTTCGTTGACATGAGCTGTGGAGACTTCGTCCGAGACACGAACCTCGAATGAAAGGACAGTTCGAACCAAAATTCTGCCAGAATGGAAAGTCACTTCGGAATTTGCTGCATAGACATAGGAGCGTAGTTATTATTATGCTACAATATAATAAGGATTAGCGCAAAAGGTAAGTACAAAAATATGTCTGGCTCCAAAACTTCCGATGTAGCTTTAGCATCTACATATCTCGCCACACATACTCGATACTTTTGTTTCGATATCAAGAACTTTGGCATCGAAACTTCGATATATACTTGATATCGGAAAAAATGTACTTGTATCGAGGTCGTGGTATCTGTTTCCCCCCTTTTCTGCGATGACACTTATACACGACATTGCTTTTAAAAAACAGTGTAAACGGTCGGACAGGACTTACTCCCTTAGACCATATTATTTTGAGGATTCATGTCTAAGATCATTTTAAATTATAAATTTACTCTTCTCCTCACAAAGGATTCCCAAACCACATTTTCGAATGGAAAAATTCATAAATCCTCTCAAACTACAAATCACAAAGACACAAAACAAAAAGGAACTCCCTAGAAAGAAATATTATAATACACAAGGACTCATGTGCTTTTGTGTCACACATTGCAGCCTCGCATATTTTCGGTTAAATTGTAAATCCTTTCCCTTGAGTAGCGGAATACTTCGCTACCGGGTAATAGCGTGTAATTTTCGGTAGTCCTGGATAAAACAAAGGATTATTTCTCTCTAGCGGAATAACAATACGAAAAAGGGGTGTGGTGTGGTATTAATCTTTATTTTTGCAAAATAACCAACCAAGTGAAAGAACGAGATTTTTCATCCATGCAACTCATTACTTGGGCCATTATCCTTGTGAATTTCGTGTATATTCCACTTGAGACGTTCTTTTGTTTTCACTGGAATCATTTATTTATATTTTTTTCTCTCTCAGAGTCCTTTGGCATTTGCCGCATAGTGTTTTTATTTTTGTATATGCTGTTTTAGATCTAAAGGGGTTTTTTGAGTAATATGCTGGGTTCTAAGATTACCCTTTCATTTATGGCTGGAACCAGAAAATAAAAGAGTGTCCTTTTGTGTGTCCAAAAGCCTTGAGTATACTCTGTCACTCTTTTGGACAGCGGATTAAAGCGGGGTACATGTATTTTTTTGAAGGACTATTTGTATGCTGAGTGGGTATTTTGCTACTGTTTCAAGGATTCAGTTAATTGTGTAGCTAGTAAGAAGTATTAATGATTTCGAGACTCCGATATCTATCGGTTGCTGGAAAGAAGACATTCAGTCCATCCACCTGCAAACACGTGTCTATCAATATTCCACACCCCTGCCACTGTCAAACGGGGCTTGCTGTAACAAACGACCACAATTAACATTTAGAATTATTCACAACAACTCATTACATTCGTACATGCACAGAGGCAAATAATAGTTATACGCCTCATTACAATAATTTTTTTCTGACCGTTTTACAAGCGATAAACCTACCGCGATGGATAATTAATTTAATATTCGTCGTTGTCGTCGTCCGCTATACCTGTACCGATCTAACATTTATTTTCATTGTTAGAAGTTGTAGGAGAAAAAAAGACTCAAGAAAACCATGTCGTCCAGTACATACGGAGAGCGGACAAGATATGTAATAAATTTTCTGCCAATACGCCGACCATTCTAGTAGACACACAAGACCACCTGTGAAATGAATTTTTTAAATCGTTTGATTTCTATTGTCTGGCTGAGGTAAAAATTCCGCTGTGGTACTATGTATAGGTTATAGATACGAGCATTATGAGGCTAAAGCCGCATTGCATTCTGTCTGCGTAAATGATTTAAACAACTCTTAAAGGTTGACAATATTCATTGAGCATATTAATTTATTTAAAATGAATTGCAGTTGAAAGACTGACTTTATTTCTTACGGAATAGATTTATGATTGGATTTAGCCATAATTTAATTTCATTTGATGACTTTAGCCATTTTATTTTATTATCTAACAAATTTAATGCGCTTTATGGGAGTGGGAATAGGTGTGATTTTTCGTATCTTATAAAGGCTGATTCAATTAAAGGTTATAATTTAAGTCTGGCAATACTGTGGTTCTGTCAAAGATAAACAGCTGATATATGACATTTGTAACTATGGAACGGTATACGACCCATTTTAAATTGCTAAATAGTGTCGGTAGTCATAACCGTTCATCTCCAAAAATTCTATCCCACCGGATTAGTGTTGGATGTACAAAGTTCGGCGCGTCCACTTAGTGACCGGTCACATGAAAATATTGCGGCAGTGAGTGATAGTGTCCGCCATCGTTCCCAGCAATTGAAGCTTTTTTACATCTCCAAGCAGCGCATTTTAACAAAAGATCCGCATCCGGATGCCTACAAAATCCAGTTGACTCAGGAATTGAAACTTCGTTGACTGGGTGTTAGAGAACCACCATGTTGATGGTGATTTTTCGAACAAAACCATCTTCAGCGTTGAGGCTCACTTCCAACTGAATGGCTACAAATCACATGAAATAAATAAAAAAGTTGATCAATTGCGAAGCTCATGTCAACTCTACTGCGAAGGCATAACACTGGCAGTGGGGTGGTCATATGGCTCAAAATGCAGATGATATCAGGAGGACTGAACAAAATACTGTGAATCATAAGGAGCGACAATAACAACCAAACAAAAATGCTTCCCAGTTATCTGGACGCCACCTTTGGAGTTTACTGAAACTTAATACCATCTGAGTTTCAAACCTACTACACCAATCTTTTTTTCTCTCTCTCTCTCTCACTTTCTACAAACGCCCATGTCCTGAAATAATTTATCTGTATTCATATCCCCTTTGGCGCGCGCAAATAATAAAAAAAGCTACGTAAACAGGCAATATTGTCGAACAACCAATGTATCCACAAAAAGTCATTGTTTGGTGAATTCGAAAATTCTCGTGGTGCTGCCGTAACAGTCAATGGTGAACGTTATCGGGTGGTACCAATTGGACGATATTGATGTGGGAGACATGTGGTTTCAACAAGACCGTGCCACCTGCCACACAACGTTACGTTAAACAGAGCAGTAACTGCACATAAAAGTTCCCCGTCGTCATCTCTCGTTTCTTGCACCAAAATTGGCCACCAAGATCGTGCGATATCACGCCATTGGATTTTTTTCTTTGAGGTTATGTGAAGCATCAGATTAGTATGCCAATGACCCCCAAACAATTCCAAAGCTAAAGGAGGAGATTCAATGCGTGATGCAAAATTTAATCAAAAGGGCAGCCGTGACGCCCATTTCGCCGATATCATTTTTCATGTTAATGTCACTGTCTCAATATTATATTTGTTTAAAAACAATGTGTTTTATTTAAAATTTAAATTTAAACCTCCAATTGAATCACCCTTTATAAGCTTACACAAAATGTCGGTGTTAAATACAACATACAATAATAATACCGTAGCTAGTATCGATAGAAAAAATGATGTGATAGTGTGTTGTCTACGTGTTATCGATAACTTGCAGGGAGATGTCACAAATGAATTCATCCGCCATTCCTATGGACGCCATTACAAATCAAGAAGGGGACAAAAATAATGAATGACTCTGATTCATTCTTGTGCGCCAAAAGTGGTCTTTCGCTACCAGGTAGGTTCCTTACTGATCCTTCTTGCCGAAAAAGTACAATCAGACGATTTATTGTTGGCACTGTGAATGCGATCCGCACAATAAAATATCGACGATATGAACGCTACGCCAAAAACCTTTGAAAATAAATTTTGAGGATTTTTGTTCGTTATTCTGTTGTAAATCGTTTCATATTAAATTCCCCAAAAAATAAAAAATAAAAATATTTAAATAAAAAAGTTATAACGAATTTAAACTCTAAGGGGCACCCTGTAAAATCACTTGATTTCAGATTTTGAAATAGTAAAATAAATCAAGGTATGCAAATGAGCTTTCAGCCAAGAAAACTGAAATCTTTTTTAGGATTCTAATTTTAATTAGTAGACGCTGTCTTAATTGAGATACCAATGATTTAAAAAATATATGCAACCCTGCCACTCTCTACATACCTTCATTCACATCACTGATTTTCCTTCATCTTTAAGGCGGCTTATTTTAGTTGGTTTTCTATTCGTAGGTACATATACAGGGAGTGCCTAAGGTATACAAACTCTACAGCACCACAATCCTTTGTCATACATTTAATAAAAAAGCATACAGTAAACAAACCGTCTTTAACGAATCATATGATACCCTATCCCTAATAAAGTGGGCGTGGTGTCATGAATCCTTTTGTTCCAATGCAATGAAATCTTTTTACTTGGAGGATATTATCTCGATGTGTAAGAGATTTTACCACATAATTAGAGGCTAAAACTTTTTAAAGACGAAAATAGGCGTGGCGCTCGCCATTTGTAATCGAAGATCAAGAATTCTGTTGAAATATTCCCATAAGACTTAATCATTAAAATACACAATTTGTTGAAGAAAACGTCCCACAAAAGTGGGCGTGGCATTATATAATATAAGTAGAATATGAATGTCTCAAATATGAAAGTTGTTGGAGCCGTTTTCGATATATATCTTTTTTTTCAAAATATTTTATCTGAAAAGTACCATTAATTTTAGGGTTAGAATGCAATTTCATATTTCGCCTTGATTTGTGAACTCACAGACTCGAAATACGAAGCTTAAATTAGAGACGGCCATATATACAAACAAACAGACATACAGAAGGCAGACAGAAAGACTGACAAACGGGAAGATAGACGGATCGAATTAAGAGACCCTCTTTTTGAGATATTGATTAAATTCTCGACACTGACAATTCTTGAGAAACCATTACTTAAGGCAAGTTAAATATGAAAAAAAAAAAACATCTGGCATCTTTAAAAATTCATCACGATTCTGCTGTAGAGGGTCGAGGTTTTGAAAAGACAACTTTGCATATTTCCAAATGAGACGCCTTCTGTCCTTCATCTCTGCTCATTTCGAAAACCTTCACCCACCATCCAGCGTTGGTTTGTTCTCTTCTAGTGCAAGGTTTTATCTGGGTTTGCTTCTTAATGCTTATTCCAGTCGCTCCTTTGCTGAGAAAGTTCGCGGTTCAGCCATTAATCCAGTACATCGAGAGAGAGGAGAGTGGGTGGGAATAAAGGAAGAGAGAACAGTGGGGTGAATGGGCATTTTAAGAGTTTGTAGTAGGCTTGGTTCGCTCTTCCCAAAAACTTATTGTCTCAGACTTTATCTCTCCTATTTCAGTATATTTTTGATTTAAGGGCCTTTTGCCTGCGAAACTTCGTCTTCTTAGGTCGTCTGGGATAGCAAAAGAGTAAATCTAGTCAGAAATACACAGAATTATTCAAAAACATTTGCAGGGATTCCCACCAAAATTAAATTTAATGCATTTTTTGAATGACTGCAATAGATCAGCAGTAAAGACATTTTTACCAGCAGAATGAAACTATTTGTCAAATTAATAGTTTTTTGATCATCAGAAAATTATTTTTGGATCTTTTGAAAATTGAAAACAAAACTAACGGAAAGAGTAAATTATTAGCTAAAATAAAAAAGTCTGCAAATATGTTAATAGATCAGCAAAAAAGAAAAAAAAAAAATCGCAATCGATCTTGAATCATTCATTCTTTACTTACTTACTTACTTTAGGTGGCGCTACAGTCCGGGGTGGACCTGGGCCTCAATCAATACGTCTCTCCAGTTAGCGCGATCTTTGGCTAACTGCCTCCAGTTGCGCACTCCAAGTAGGTTGAGGTCCCCTTCCACTTGTGCGCGCCACCTAAGGCGAGGTCTTCCTCTACTGCGTTGTCCCTCCGGGTTGGAATCGAAGACTCTTCGGGCCGGAGCGTTGGTGTCCATTCGCTCTACATGTCCTAGCCATCTTAGACGACTGATGCGCACTTTTCTGACCAGGTCGATGTCGCTGTACAGCTCGTAGAATTCGCTGTTAAATCTTCTCCTCCAAAGCCCGTCAACGCAAACGGGACCAAAAATCACTCGTAGAATTTTGCGTTCGAAACGACCAAGATCTTCATCCGCTTTTGCTAGGGTCCATGCTTCTGCGCCATAGAGTAGGACAGTGATGATAAGGGTCTTATATAAAGTCTCCTTAGTGTTTCTTGACAAGGCCTTACTAATCAATTGCCGTCTTAGGCCAAAGAAACAGCGGTTGGCAAGTGTTATTCTTCGCTTGATTTCTGCTGAGGTGTCATTATCAGAGTTTACCGCGAAGCCGAGGTAGACAAAGTCCCTAACTACCTCAAAATTGTAGCTGTCTATCGTGACGTTCTGTCCGATTCGTCGATGTTGTGTGTCCCTTCTTGTTGACAGCATATATTTTGTTTTACCCTCATTCACCACCAAATCCATTTTTGCCGCTTCTGCACTAATACTTGCAAACGCACCAGTGACAGCTCGCTGTGTTCTGCCAATAATGTCAATGTCATCAGCGTATGCAAGAAGTTATACAGACTTTTGGAAAATTATGCCCCTGGTGTTGGAAGCTTTCAACCCCCCTTGTGAGTTTCGCACAATTTTCTCGAGAATGATGTTGAAGAAGTCACATGACAGCGCGTCACCTTGTGTAAATCCTTTTTTGACATCAAAGGTCTCGGTGAGATTGTTTCCAACCTTTATGGAGTAGCGAGCGTTCTCCATCGTCATTCTGCACAATCTGACAAGTTTGGCAGGGATGCCAAAACTAGATATGGCTCTGTATAGATCGTCTCTATAAATGCTGTCATATGCGGCCTTAAAACCGATAAAAAGATGATGAGTATCGATCTGGACTTCTTGGGTTTTCTCCAGGATCTGCCGTAGTGTGAATATTTGATCGGTCGTGGACTTACCGGGCCTAAAACCGCACTGATAGGGACCTATCAGATCGTTGACGAATGGTTTCAGACGCTCACACAGTACAGCAGACATGATCTTATACGCAATGTTCAGGAGACTGATGCCTCTATAGTTGGCGCAGTTTAGAGGGTCTCCTTTCTTGTGGATCATTCTGCTGATAAAATAATTCATTTTTGCTAGTCATTAACTTTTTCTGCTGATTTGGTTTCTTATTTTCTGAAGATCGGAAAATTGATTCTGGCTGATCAAAAAATTGCTTTCTACTGATGAAATAATTATTTTCCTGTCGGTTTTCTGCGTTCATGTTTTGCTGGTGTTTTAATTGTTTAGCTGATCACTAATAATATTTGAATGAATTTAAATATATTTATTTAAAATAATATTTGACTTTAATTTGATTGATTTTTTTCAGCAGATTTTAGCAAATTTTAATGAAAAACCTCACTGTTTAATGAACTCGATCATTCTTCCGAAATATAACAACGTACAAGCGCATACGAATTCTTTTTGCCACATCAAACAGCACTAAGAAAAAAAAAATTGAAAACATTTCAAAGGATTCACATCCGAAACGACAGCCTACGAGAAGAGCTTTCAACCCCCCTGAGGCAGAAAACCACCATATGTGTAGTTCATTTACTTGCATGAAGATTTCGGGTTGGTTCCTTCACTATTCGCCACAATCCAATCGCCGTTCCTTTGAGTAAAATTTTATTTTGTTATTATGGCGGCGGCCGCAAGGAACAAATCTCAAAAAATTGCTTCAGTCAGGAAAATTACATTTTTTCCCTGCTCGAGCTCCACAACCCGCGAAAGGAAAAAAAAAAAACGCAAATGTGTGTAGGTACTTGGAAGAAGGGAGCTCACATTACCGAACCATTATTGCACTTATCTTTTGCCTTCGAAATAAGGAAAGGCGTTTCCGGTACATTTTATTTATTTATTTTTTTTCTCCTCTCATTTTTTTTTTTTTTATTCTATCCCCGTTATTCGGGTTGAGTTTGATTATTTCTGTGTGTGCAAGTGGAAGAAAATGGAAAAAAAAGAAAGAAAATAAAAACTGTGTCCTGACAAGATGTGAAGGAAACTTGGGGCAGGAAGTATGGTGGTGGCTACACCCCCAAACCGCGCCGTCAAACTCTTGAACTTAACTGTTATGCTTTTATGTCCTTCATCATGGACGGGAATATTACAAGAGAATTGCGCTTCGGGAAAGAATCTTTCGACATCAATAACGGGAAACATTTTTATTATTATTTTCTGCGTTTTTTTTTGCATTCATAAAAAAAAACAGGACTTTAAGGCAATATGTATGTACGCGACATTCCTCCCATGATCGGGCTGTCAATGGTCAGTGTGGTGTAAAATAATTTTATTAAAAATCGATTCAATACTTTCAACATATTTATAAATGGGATAGCTGTAGTTGAACGAAAAAGTTATTCATTTCGAGGTTGGGATTTCACTTTCCTGCCATATGGCATCTGTCAAATCCATCTGTCATCCATAGTGACAGGTAGTTAGTTCTTGTATCATCCGCAAACATGAGGGCTTTGTTCAATAACCCTGCCTATGTTACATCTCCTTGCAGGAAATCAATTATGTATATCCTCAAGAAAAAGAGTAAACAAGTCATCGCCGGTCATCGATTGAAACCACTGTGATAACACCTCATCATCCAATACCGCTGCTTTGGTGTCGCCGTAAATGTTTTTTAAGACATGTTCAAGCTCTATTGGCATACCAGTGCAATAAAGGATTTCGATCTACTGAATCTAAAGCCCACTTAATGCGTAGAGCTCTTTGTTCTACAAAATGAGTGACTCCACAATACTCCTTAATACAAGGACGTGGTCAACAGTGGAATAGTAGACTATTGGCATCTATCCATGATGTCAATCGGCTTTGCAGTATTTCTGATTCACTGGGTCTGAATGGGAGAGATCAGTGCTTCTTTCAATCGTTGTGCGACAACCCCATAATCCAAAATGCCGTTGAATAAGGTCGTGAGTTTGACATTGAGTTCGTCATTACAATACTTATAGAATTCAAGAGGAGTCCCATCTCGTCTTTGCAGCTTTCCTGTCTTTCAAACACCTTAGGGCTCCTTTAACTTCCTGCAGAGTGATAGGACTATCTAAAATATTGTTCTGGATAGCTGGTGCAGCACATTGAAAGTGAGATTCCTTAACCACCAAGCCCATCCCCCGGTTTTGCCAAATTCCCAGTATCCACGTGGGATCACAATTAGATGTGGTTCAGCTTACGCTGTTCTTCTACATGTTGTCTTCGCCTTTCCTTCTTTCTTACATTTGGCGTTCTATTTTGCGGAGTTCCTTCATTATTATTGCTGATATGCTTTAACCGTAGGAGTCTGTCATATTTCCGCTTTGAGTCTTGCCCGTTCTATTGAGAATCGCGGACAGCAGATGTTCCGCATCTTCCTGCACTTCATAGTTGGAGTACAGCGGAGAATTGTCGTTCTGCACCGCTGTAGATAAGCTCGGAAGCATCGATGTCCAGTTAGCATTTGGTTCAAGTGAAAGTCCAGTTCTCCATGGGGGCGATTTAGCTACCCGTCGATAAGTCCATCTTCCTTTTACTGAAAGGTTCTACCTTTGCTGCCACTTTGTCAAACTTTGCTCCCTATATTCGATTCGACGGGCTCTCCGGGGGGCTTGCATTTATTCTCTACTAATGTGTTGTCGAAGCATTTTATCTACAAGGATATCCACAGGTATCATGCCAGGAATTTATTTTTATTTATTTATTTAAGCATTGCTCAAAGCTAAACATAATGCATAATAAGCTGAAAACTAAAGAGGGGGAGGGAGAGGTACAGACCGTAGGTTGCGGGGATTTATATTGATAGGAATCATTTGCAATAGGGTGACGCAAACAAAGTTTCTTGCCAACAGCTAACGCACAAAGAGTATATCGGCGATATCATGATGGATTTCCAACGACTGAAGGGTGATAAGTTATGGTAAACTGTCCAAGAAAGATCGGATGAATCTGACCTGCACAGATTCAATTCTTTTGATATGGACATCGTTAAAACGCGACCATACTTGTCCTAGCATTCTTGAGAAGCGGCCTTAAAAAAAGTAATATAGAGAGTCTTTGAAACATGAGGATCCGAAATTCCTTACACCAGCCTTTTCCAAAACCGACTGCTGAGTTGGCAAGAGTTTTCAATATGAGAACGAAATGAGTTCACTATAACAGATGACACCCAAATCATGTGTTGAAGTGACTCGTACCCCCGAGCTCTTCACAAATGAAGTGGACCCTAGATGGTGGTGGAAGAAAGAGAGTGACATTTGTCGACATTCAGTTCTAATCATCACCAGATGGAGAACCCATTCAAGTATTCCTGCAATAGGCGGGAGTCAGCAGTATGGTATGTGTTTAATGATTTGCATGTCATCAGCGCAGATGGATAGATTTGAGTTAGGATAAAGAGCAAAGGTCCTAGATGGCTGCCTTGAGGGACGCCGAAGTTACTATTGGACCAGATACTGAAAATCTAAAGAAAATCAACCAGATACGATTTGATTCACGAAATAAACCTCTCTTAGCTTAAAAATAATAATTTGGTGAGGAATTTTGACAAAAGCCTTAATAAAGTATGTGGCAACAGCACCACATTATTACCATACTCTAATGAGCAGAGGCGGCAGGTGATATCCTCTGAAATTCTCATTTGATTTAGCTAGTAGAGTAATTGGTAGTGACACGAGCCTTCTTATGTCATTTCTGCTATATTTTAGGATATCAACTGCCTTTTTTAGAAGGTTTGGACAGCTCTTTAAGCTTGTCTGAGATCTTGGGAGTTATTCCAGTTGGAAATGCACATGCTGTGTTCCCAACTGTTTAGGGTCAGTTTAAAGGCAGAATCAGATATTCCGCAAAAAGGTTCAGGTTCAATGAACAACTCAGAGGAACCTTTTCTGGCTTGCAAATCTGTAGTTTCGTTGCCGTCAACGCCTACATGACCTGGTACCCACGACAATTTTACTTTATTGTAAACTGTCGAAGCAGCTTAGAACTGATTTTGAACTGATCAGGTGGGAGATCAGTACTTTAAGCGCCGCTTGGCTGTCGGTGAGTATCCTTTGATGCCTGAGTGCAAGTTTATATTAGCACAGGTCTCGATAAAAAGAGCTTGAGAAAGCATGAGAGCTTAGCAATGGGTCCATAGTTAGATACTTACGCTCTTACACCCTTTTTTGTGGATAGGAATAATGTACGAATCAGTCCAGGAAAAACTGCCAGATTAATAATTGAAGCAGGGCAGTGAGGGACTGAATCAGATGGTTCACACATTTTTTCAAAACTATGGCGGACAAGCCAACAGGACCGGGGAAGTAATCGCAGTGGGTATGACGAACTTATACCCACAGCGACTACGGAAGTTTGTGCAGCGTTGTAATTCAAGATCGAGTTCAAGAGCATGATGAGTACACGACGGGCTAAAGAAGCGAGCGAATAATAACGAATATGGCACCATCGGACACCGTGCTACACACACGAAATGCACTGAGTCGGTACACAGAGTTAATTTTGCTCGAATTTGCTAGGTTAATCGTGCCAGTGATACTCTGCCTCAGCCCTCCTATTATTGATAAGCCGGCATTGACTCGAGATTTGTAGATATTCCTTATATGACAGCCTCACATCTATCCTCATTCCTTTATACTTGATGGCTGGTTGCGAGACAATGGTGCGACTACAGACTCTAAGTGTGTCTGTTTCTCCCGCTTTTTTGCTGCTAATGTGTGATACTGGCCCCACAAATGGCCAAATAGACTGATGGAGTGCAATATTTTTTGTATTATTCCCATAATTACGAGTATGTATGTAATGTATGCATGTGTGTCGTAAAAATAAATTGATTTTTTTTCTTGTTTTTCATTAAGAAAAAATCGTTAATAAGCACCTTTGAGCGGTTACGGAAAATTTGCCAAAGGCCATAAACTAACATCATAATGTGTGTTAATAACACGCTTAACGTAATTTATTACGTCAAAATTGTTAGTCTTTTCTGCGTTAATTACCATTATCCTCTCTAAAAAACGCTTAGATACTTGTTAAAAACAAACACGTACTCGTCTAGCAGTGGCGCTAATTTATAATTACATACAGACCCCCACAAACCAACAATATACATAATTTACCCACGGTCGCTAACCTCCTCTTACCAACTGACTTGTAGGGGAAAAAAAGAAATTCCACCCAATTATCCAACACCGTACAAAAAACAACCAACCGTTCCCCGCAATTATTTAAATCACCCTAATTTACTGACCACTGGCATCGATTTTCTTCTCCCCATTCATTACGTCATCCCGGGCGCAAGGACACCCAGATAAATATCCGGACAGACGACGACGGTGACACAGAGAAAGCAAATCCCAAACAAAAAAAAAGTGAAACAAAAAAAAAAAAAAAGAAAAAAAGCGAAGATAAGCAAATTAAAAAAAAAACGAACTGACCTTCCGCAACTAATAAAGAGGACAGAGGAAGAAACCGCTAAAAGCCACTCTAACTACCCAGACAGTCGTTGCTCATTCATTCATTCATGGTCCGGCACAAGTTCATCCCAAGATTCCAATCTCCCCGGGGATGGTAGCACACGACCGAAGCACACAGATTCAAGAAAACCTCCAAAGAATTATCGCGACTTAAAATAAAATTAAATAAAAAAAAAAAACGAGAAAGAAAAGAAAAACGAAGAAATCCTGGGAGACGGGGGAGGAATCTTTTTCCTCCCCATTATGGAATTAATTTCATTAAAGGACGACAACGACGACGTTGGTGGAGCGCCCTGCCGCCTCCGCTGAAAGAAAATGAAAGTTTCATTAATCGACAAGGACCGTACTCGTCGGAAGGACATTGTCTCCTTCTCTCTGGTTTTGTTGAACGCTTTTTAAAGCAGCCGTCTTCTTGATCCTGCTGCAGGATGTGAATGGAATTTCTTCAATGAATTTCAATTTCATTTATCCTTGGGTCGGGTCGTTCACGGCGGAGCGAATAAGACTTAAATTAAATAAAATGCAGAAAAAGGACGAAAGCAACAAATAACAGAACAAAACTCACTCTCAAATCCCCTAGAGCGGTGAGGAATTCTTCATGTTCGTCTTCGTTTTCGTCTTTGGCCTTATTAATATCCTCCACCTTTAGAGCTTCTGATTTGTGCAATCCTCGTTCGCAGCAGCAGAGCATCAATCTATTCTATGGGCAGACGACGGCTGGCAGAAAGGTGACGCGTGTTTGAACTTCAAAGTTGAAAATTGAACACGGAAGTGAAATCACATCTCGTTAGGATCAACGTGTTGATGTAGCGACAGAGTGGGCGGCAGATGGGTCGGGTGTCCTGGAATTCAATTCCAGCAAGTTCCTTAGTGGTTGAATTAATGCGTAACGTAAATAAATGAAGCTGAAAAGTGAATTGACGACGATGGAGCTCTGTTTATTGTGTGTCTGTGTCGAGAGAGTTCATTGGAACATGGACAAGATGTATACCTAAGCAGGATTATGGAAGGCAGTCGAGTTTGAGGGAGGCCTTAATCTGTGTGCCTATCGATTGTGGTTATAAATTGGGTTTGGAATGAGATTGTCATTGTAAATCCATGTCAATGGGAAGAGCATAGATAACGATGTAGAGTTATCGCTTATTATGCGGTTTGGATGGAAGAACGGAAGATTACGCAGATTGACTGGAATAGACGTTTGCAAGGATTGTGGTGTGGGAAGGTTTGAAGTTTTACCAGGCATTAAGGAAGTGAATAATTTAATGAAAACTGGGATGTTACTATAAACCACTTGCTAAGAGTCTTGAAACAAGCAGATACATTTGGGTCGGAGCATCTTAGTAGATTTTTGAAACAATCCAACATAGTTCTTTGAATATCTGTTAACGAAATTCTGAACCATGATCAAGGGAAATAGTCGAAACCGATTCATAAAAGAACAACCTTCCGGTGGACTGATTGAAAGCTGGTTGATCAGTGTTGTTCCAATTTAAAATTAAATTTTTCTCTTAGCCAAGGTCAAACCTTGAAAACAATATGCTCTGGCTGGATATATTAGAATACCCCTCAGTTAAATGTACTGAAAAACATACTAAAAGTACCCTAATTTTCCATGTGCACTCGGTTTAAGTTCATATTCTTCGTGTAATTAATAAATTTTCAAGCCTCTATGTGGGACCCTTTTAAATTAAAAAGAAAAAAACCTTTTAAAAGGTTAATCGGAAGAAGAGAAGGTGATTTCTAAAGGCCGACATTTTGAAGTGTTTAACTTAAGAACCACTGAACTGATTTGGATGAAGTTTCGTCAACAAATTTTAGTATTGTGTATGCATAGCTGAAAATCATTAAATTGAAATGGAATGATAGTGGAATTTAGCGTGATCTCAAAAATCTTCAAATTGTCCCTGTCAACAGTTAACACAAGAAGCACTGAACGGATTTTGATGAAATTTGATTGTGGGGTTTGATGTGTTTATGGTACTCGTAACATATCAGCAAAGTGGGTGGAACCAACAAGGCGGTCGGACTTGACGGTATTCCCGCAGAGCTCTGACGAGCAGCGTCAACAACATCGGCTGAGCTTCTGCTTCCACTTATAGAGAGAGCTTGGGAAGCCGAGAGCTTTCCTGACGAGTGGAAAAAGGGAATGATCGTCAAGCTTTCTATGAAAGGTTATATAATGGAGTGCGGAAACTGGAGAGGTATCTGCGTGCTGCCTGTTGTAGCTAAGATAATAGCTAAATTCATTCTGGAGCGAATCAAACAACATCTCGAAGACACACTCGATGCCGAACAAGAAGGTTTCCGATCTGGATTCTCCTGTATCGACCACATCAACACCCTGCGGATTATCATCGAACAGTGCGTTGAATATCGATCGCCACTTCACCTGCTGTTCATCGATTTTGAGAAGGCTTTCCATAGTGTTAACAGGAGAGAGGTATTCCTGATAAATTAATTGCTATTGTCAAAGCTACATACGAAGGGTCCAAATGTCACGATCTGCACAGAGGAAGGTTGTCTGGGGAATTTGAGATCCAAAGTGGGGTAAGACAAGGCTGCATTCTTTCACCAATACTATTCCTATTGGTGATTAGCGATGTGCTTCGTGCAGCTTTGTCGACGGGAAATGGAGGAATTCGATGGACTCTTACATCCCAACTTAAACATCCTCACTACGCTGACGACGTATACTTACTCTCTCATAGAATTATGGACCTCCACCAAATGACAGCAGATGTGGAGAGGGAGGCTGGCATCGTCGGGGTGAAAATTAATACCGCAAAAACTAAAATTATCAGTCTTGGAACGAACTCATCGGCTTAAATATGCATTGCTGGACAACCGATAGAGAGAGTAGAGGATTTTCAGTATCTTGGGAGTATTGTCTCAACCGATGGTGGAACCAAACTGGATATAGCCAACAGAATCGCCAAAGCAAATTCCGCGTTCGGGATGTTGTCCAAAATATGGCGAAGCAATGCAATCAGTTTGAACACCAAGCTAAGACTGTTCCGCTCCAATGTTGAATCCGTTGCAGCACGTGGAGAGTGACCACTGCAAACGTTCGTTAATAGGTGTCCTGTGCAACATCTTAAGGATTTTCTGGCCCAATCGTATCTCTAACGAACACCTTTACGAGAGTACGGATCAGGAACCAATAGGCACAACCATCCAACGACGGAAGTGGCAGTGGATTGGTCACACGCTCCGAAAGGGTGACAATAGGCACAACCATCCAACGACGGAAGTGGCAGTGGATTGGTCACACGCTCCGAAAGGGTGACAGCTATGCAATGGAACCCCTTAACTCAGGACGGCAGAAGACCTGGTGGTCCTAGGAGAACATGGCGCAGAACAGTCGAGAAGGAAGCACGGCAGTTGGGGAAAAGCTAGGGAGAGCTGAGACACATTGCTAGATACCGTACACGATGGCGCGTAGGCGTAGTCGAGGCCCTAGGACTCACAAGGGGATATAGGACATAAGTAAGTAAGTAAAGTGGGCGGAAAACATAAGCTAATAGCTATTCAGGTGAAAATTAACATTAACTTCTTCTTCGATAGGGATTATATCTGGTTTTTATAGCCTATCCCACAGGTTTTATTTATTTTGGCACATCTGTATGAGTAGTTTGTAACATAGAAAAATAATAGCGATAGACCCCGGGAAGTACATATATTTGTGATTAGAATCAAAAGTTGTATCACCTGTCTCTGAGGTCTTCTGTATATCACCTGTTTTTGGACCTTAATTTTTGGGCTAGGAAGATGAATTTTGATACGAAAGAATTTTAGAACAATGGACTTCGTGTGAGTCTCAGTGCTCCGGAATTTGGAAATTTCTGTTTTTTTTTTTTTAAAGTATAATCGTGGTCCAAAATCCACCGTTGTGTGATTATTTTGACTAGAAACTGAAAATACTGTTTCGCAATACACTATAAACATATAGACGTTGATATTCGCTTCTTTCGGTGATGGCTAAGTACGAGTATTATTGTGGATATCTCATCAAAATCCGTAAACTTTGGTTATAAATGGTGACAGCCAAGCCCACCATTAATCGCGGATATACTCTCTGGCAAAATCTCAAGACTTTTGAATCAAGACGTTCACAACGCCACGCCCACTTTAATATGGACGGGTTAGAAGATGAAGGGATAGGGTATCACATGATTCGTTTCAGACTTTGTAATTTTATAACTATGCATGCATTTGCCGAATTTTTGAATTTTCGATTGTAGGCACAACAGGGTGTTACAATGAAACAGAGTGCGTCTCTCCGCACTCCTGTCCACATTTTATGTTTTCCAGGTACAGAATTTTAAGATTTTCCGCAACACGTGTTGCTTAAAGTTTATTAATCGTGTGATGGAGAAAGAGAGAGAGGTAATGGCGTGGGGGAGTATTAAAGATTAGAGAGGAAAGAAAAGAAAGGCCGCTGTTTCCATCCAACCATTTTGGGTCAGACACCATTTGAAGGAAACATCTGCTCGCCTTGTCGATGGTGGACTCGTATGTGGTTTTTCTAAGGAAATCGTAGAGCCAAATTACACATTTCTACTCACCTATGTAACATCCATTGCTTTAATCGGGACTGTTTATTTGTAAATACATATTTATTCACAGCTAACCTTCATGTCTAAAGGTCGCTCCACCCGTGGACCCAACCGGTAGGCTTCCTCAGAATTCACCCTATTCTTCCAACTGGGTTGTTTAGAATTTTTCGTGGGACCTAAAAAGCTGATAGTTCGCATACTTAAAACACGGATGACGAGGAGGAATATATTTTGGAGTCGAATTCTATATTTTCGGAGAATAGGGTGTTCTTATGTTCGCGCTTATTCCCGCAGACCTTACGACGATCTCAAATGAATTAAAAGATTGAAACTTAGCAGTCTTATAGTATGGATCACGCAAACTAACAGAATGCAACCAAATCATTGAATTTAAAAAAAAAAATACAGGGTGTTGCGTAGAAAATTTTTCTTACAATTTGTACTACTTTCTTCTGTATGGCTCCCTGCACCTCTAAAAAAGTTCTTGGATGACCTAAAAAAACAGAAACTTAGCAATTTTATAGGGCAGATTGATTTTCTAAACACAGGGCGTTGATTAGCATATTTTTCTTTCGATTTATACTCGAATACAACCTTCCTACATGTGAGCGTTTTCTCCCACTTCTCTAGAAGATTCCTACTTTGCAGACTTATAGCAAGTACCATGCAAAGTTTGAATTCGATTTTAGAAATACAGGGACAATTTGACACACCTTAGCGGATACCCGGAGCTATCCGGAAGCCGTTGTTTGTTGTCCTGGCTTGAAGGCTGTACTTTTCGACTAGTGTAACCAAGATATTTGAAGTCCTTGTGTACGTAGGTAAAGTCCAGGAGGTTATGAAACACCACTTTGATGTGGTCTCCGCTTAATTTATTTGGGCTGTGATCATATTAAGCTGATGTTGTAAAAATAGGCTGTGGTGTGGCGATGGTAACCATGGCTTTCATCTAAGCATCTAAGTTGAATTTAGGTCAATACCAACATACAAATACCCTCATATGAGTGGAGTTGATCTGATTCAAAAGAAAACTGCAAAATATTTCGGATTAGATTCCAAACTAAGCTGCAACGAACCAAGAAAGCCTATGTAGCTCTTAATGCATGTAGAAGGCTTTCGGAAAAACATGGGGATTTAAACCAAAAGTGGTATACTGGTTGTACACTGCGGTGGTAAAACCAATTTTAACATATTGATAAACTGTATGGTGGAAAACATTCGAGAAGTGTTGGGAAGATTCAACGGGCAAGCTGTTTAGGCTTAACAGGATCAATGAGATCAACATCAACGGGAAACGATACTAAATCTTCTCCCACTAGACATTTATTACGAAAGCTCGGCAATCAGAACTGCGCTGACCATAGGACAGCGAGTGAGGTCACGACTCATTCCTAATACGAAGGAGTGTTTCGAAAGTCCAGATGGATACGGACTACATCATCCCAATTTCAGAATGTAACCGGAGATTCTCTATCAGAATTCCCAGCTGGGAGGAATGCGATGACGGTAGAATTGACAACTGGCCATCTATACCAAAGGATCCAAAATGGATGTTGGCACGAGGGCTGATTGCTCGAAATACTGATCGCTCCTTTAAACTGAAAGATGGCTGCTGCGTTTTTTAAGCTGAAGTCGCCGCAGTAAAGGAAACAGAAGAAATGAGTATAGAGGAAAATATTTCAGGGAAAAAAAATAATTTCTATGTTGATGGTCAGGCGTTCCAATCAACGATGTCACCCTATACTGGGTCACGGGTCCGGTCTAAATTCTTCACTGGCCCTAATCGAAGCTAGTACACCGCTTAGTACACTATACAGAACAGTAGACATAGAATCCATTAAGAAGGCTAATAAGCACTGGTATCAATTAGATACATGTGATACAGCTAGATTGATGTGGCCAGTATTGAATATCAATCATTAGTCTAATAAAATATGGCGTCCTGACTGGACACTGCTCGGTAGGCAATCATGCAGCACGACTAGGTCTTCGAGGAAGAAATAGAATCAATGCATCATCTACTGTGTGACTGTCCTGCACTGGTCCTTAGAAGAAGCACAACGCTTGGTAAAAACTTCTTCTCAGATCTGGAGGTCCGACGTAATATTGAGCTTAAAAAACTTCCCAGATTCATTCAGATATCGGGGTTATTTAACTAGCAGTCTAGAACTTTAGGTTTTCAAACAAATTGGGCACAATGAACTCTATATGGTCTAAGTGAGCCGTAGACATCTGTCAATAAGGGCACCCATTTACCTAAAGTTGAATTTAAACTGAAAGCCAATACCATTTGAAGTGATAAAAGTTATAAAAGACCATTATAATGATACTATGCAGAACTTTTAATCTGATTTGAATTTATGCCGCATGGCAAGTTCACAATGGTAAAAATATGACAATGAATCACAATAATAAAAATTATTCTGAATTTGATTTTAGTTGAATCTGTTGTATTACTATGAAACTTTAAAGACAACCTACTCGTACAATCATCTTTTAAAGTAGCTTTTAGTATTTTTATTACTAAGGACCAATGAGCTTTGACCTCAGTTAGTGTTCCACGACACTTGGACTTGTACTGTATGAGACTGAAGTGTCAATATGGGTCTATCAATTTTAGTGCCTCTACTAACGTCTATTGTGGAATCCTTTTCTCGACAACTTTCATGAGTCATGAATCATTTAGGTGAGCATGTAACATCTTTCCTAAGAAAGAGTCACAATAAAAAACTCCAAGTACACCAAGAACCACATTCCTATCGCTCTTTTTTTGTGGCTCCCTCCTTATGAAACATCTTATAAATCCTTTTATAAAAGTTGCAAACGAAAAAATAAAACTCCTAAATTGTTCTCCTTCCTTTCAGGATTTTTTTTCCCATACAAGCACATACGGTTTATTGGCCTCCTTTTCCGAAAATTTGCATCCTTAAGTGGTCTTTTCATTTGGTTTCCTTCGAATAAGAAAGCAATAACCAAAGAAAGGTCCTTGGAAAAAAAAAGTAATATTTGGAAAGTTTTTTACGTCCTTTTTCTTTCTCTTATTTTTCCTCGTCTTAGTCAAAGCAAACTTTCAGGATTGCGTGTTAACCTCTCGAGTTTTGTATTGCCATCTCTCCCTCTACCTTTTAGGTATGTTCACATATTCAACATCCTGACAGGTTTTTCGTTTACTTACCGCGGCCAAGAGGGCTGAGTCCCTTGTTTTTGGGTATAGTTGCCTCCCATTCTTATCCTATTTACTGCATTTTACTTACTCGGATAAGCGAAAATGTATTAACGGCTCGGACAAATGATTCCCGACACGAAAGGACCTTAGCATGGTCTTCTATTAGGGTAATAAATTTCCTCTGTTTAAGTGAAATGCGCCACTGACCGGGCGGCATAGCATGTACTCGTACCTCCTTTGTGGAGGAGCTTAGTGCTTTGAATTTGAAGGTGTACCCCGCGAAAAGAGTGGAAGTGGAAATTCATTCTGCACCGACGACGATGACGACGACGAAACTGGATTGGGGGTGTGGGTTGGCGAATACTTTTGCGATTAATTCAATTAAGGAGTTATGAATTATTTCTAGGTTATGACTAATTGAGGAGGACCATTTGGAGTAGGTACATTGACTGGCTTGGTCGAGTGGTCGTGTCCAAGCGAGGCAATAAATTTCAAGGTGAACACTTAACAGCAATTAATTAGTGGCGGGCGTGTTGTAATCAGTCGTTGATCCTTAGATTGGAGCCAGTTATTTCTGGATTTGTGGGAGTCTCTTAGAGTTGGCAATGAAGAATCACTTTGTGCCATGAGAGCATGTTTTTCTTTTATAGGATTTTTGTTTCGTTTTATTTTGGCTGAATTATGGCGTTGGGACATACGAAATTCAAATTCTTGCTGGAATGACTTTTAGAAATAGATTCATGACATGCACTAGATTTTTGTGACCACTTTAATTGTGTTTCTAGCATTTCGGGGGTATTGAAAGGTATGGAAGCGGTCAACCTGGAAAAGCAAGCAACATGCATCAAATTTGTTGTGCTTCGGGATTGAATTTTGTTTCAAAATTTATTGAAAGGACTAGATTTGGGGTTAGGAAATCTGCCTAACACGACGACGGAATTCGTGCTCATTGATTTTGGTAAATCTTACAAAGGGTACCTATGCTGGCAGATGAATTTGAAATTCTGAATAGAATATTCATATCAGAAAACATCATAAGGAAACAGTTATACACTAATGGCCTCCGATAGGTTGTGAACGCTAGCATACATCATCTTGTTTGGGGAAGTAGTGGTGCATAGGTTAGTTCTTCCTTCGCCACGTATAAAAACCGAAACGGCTGCCGCAGCATGCGCCATGAAGCTTAATTTTTTTATCCATTGACTGACTGTCTAAAGATCCCTAATCTACCTCGATACTACATTCTAATTAAGCGAAGTGCATCTCGGAGTTCATATGAACAAATTTAGTATAGAATCGTTCTATCAAAATAGCCAGCCTAGCTAGCACTGTGTGAAAGAACAAAGTCCTAACGAGGAACTCGTCCGTTAAAGCTCAAACTGATACACAGCAGTGATATACTCGTACATAAAGGGTGTCCCAAAATACACGCGAGATTTGAATTTTGCGCCACTTGTGCGGTAAAGTGTTGCCAACGAAAAAAAAAAAAAAAAAAAAACAGCGTGACAGTTCAGGGTTATTAAAAATGGAGGGCTACACGATAATAACAACGCGTTTTCATTGTTGAGCAATATTTTCAAAATAATGAAGGTTTTGTACCTACAGTTCGCAATTTTCGTACAAAATTTGGTCGGAGTAGTGATTTAACTTCATGAACTGTGAAGAAATTAATTAAAAACTTCAGGGAGACTGAATCAATTAGTGATCTTAGACACTCTGGCCGTCGTTCAACACAAAACATCGAAGCAGTTTGTGAGAGTGTTGTTGAAAGTCCACGAACATCAATTCGGCACCGTGAACATTTCGGGAAGTTCTCTACAGCCTGTTCTCACAAAAGATTTGCATCTTCATTCATGCAAAGTGCAATTGACTCCAGAGAGTTCGTTGAATGAATTATGGAACAACAACAAGTGGATGCTGGGTTTTCAAACAAAATCATCTTCAGCGATGAGGCTCATTTTCATTTTGATGGCTTTGTTAATCGTCAAAATTGTCCAATTTGGGGTTCATAAAATCCATAAGTCATTGTTGAGAAACAAATGCATCCACAACGTGTTAGTGTTTATTGCGTATTTTGGACCAGAGGCATCATCGGACCATTCTTCTTTGAAAATGCGGCTGGTCAGGCAATAACAGTTAATGGATGTGGACGACATGTGGTTTCAACAAGACGGTGTCACATGCAATACAGCCCGAGAAACAATTCAATTACTGCATGAGTCATTTCCTGGTCGTGTAATTTTCCGTTTTGGTGATCAGAATTGGGCGCCCAGATAATGCGATTTAACGCCGTTGGACTTTTTTCTTCAAGGTTTTTTGAAGTCTAAGGTCTATGCCAACAAGCCCACGACCACCCGCCTTAAAGGAGCAAATTGAGCGCTGTATCATCGAAATTCAGTCACATTTATGCAAAACGGTCATGGCAAATATCGACAAAAGAGTGCGTATGTGCCAGCGAAGTCGTGGTGGAAATTTACCTGACGTGCTATTCCATACATTACCGTATACTCCATGGTATATGAATCACCAAAACATTTACAATTTTTAATTAAAAGCCTGTGTTTTCTATTAAAATTACTTCTTATTTAAGTACTTTGGGACACCTTTTATATGCAAACGAGCAGCGCGTCACAGAGTGCACTAGACGCACCCTCCGAACATCTCAGATCAATATTTCATATAGCCTGGTAGCGTTGAAAGTTCTCAAAACTTACAATTTTTTGAAACTAAAATCATCTGGAATTGTTTCGATACCCTTAATCAGTTTTCTGAGCTGAATAAAATCTCCTGCAGTTTGGTCCTTGCACTATAAGCCACCATTGTGAAACAAGTATCTAAGCCTCTAGAAATTCTAAGAACATGGCCTACGCCAAACTAAACAATTTAGGTAAGTGTGGCATAAAACTGTTAACAAACTTCTTATCAGCTATTGTTCACTCAACTGTCATAAGGACGAATGTATCTTAGACGTTTGCCATCTTTGTATTGAAGATCAGAAGACTCCCAATCACATTTTGTGTGTATGCCCTGCTATAGCTTGTAGCAGACCCAAAATTGTGCACCCACATTAACGGTTAGATTCATAATTGAGGCTAAAAATGAAAATACATATTGGGGAACTCAGGTGCCGTGCCACTGGTGGATTTGGTAAAACGCAAGAAAGTATGCAATAGTGATCGCTCATTATCTTACGGCCATCGCCATTGAGCAGGTTTACAGAAGCCTTCGTGGTATTTAGGTTCCCTGCTGACAGTGTCGAAAGGCTTTTATTTTTATTAAAAAAAGCAGTCGTCACAATTCCGTAGATCTACTTTAGGGAGCTTAACGATCATTCATTTCTCGGAGAGTATGGCTGGCTGGCCTTATATTTACTGACAGATCCAAGATAAACTTTGAACTGGAATCTTCTGTGAAACTCTAGGAATAAATTTGTCCTTTAGGACTAAAAATGATTGCCGTGTATTTTAAGCTGTTAGGTTAGTTTACTCGTAGGTTCAAGTGACTGCCTGCGCCCTATGCACAGACACACTTAGACCAGAGTAGGTCCATTGTAATACCACGGGATCAGGGGATTTCTCGCGTCTTACCTTAGAACCAATTGGAGATCCTAATGGAGGTTTCAAATATTCATGTTAGCCAGCTCACAAAGGCTGTCGTAGAAGTAAGCTCCCAAGTGAAGCTCTCTTCTGAAAGAGAGAGCAGGACAAATGCAGTGGAGTTGGAGAGTTGTCTGCTCCACTACAGCTACTCCAAAAGTCATTAGAGAAAAGACCAAGCTTTTTGGCGTCCCTTCCAATGAAACAGTGTCTCGGAATGACACCAATTGTTGTACTGATATTCCAGCTAAGGGAGACCAACCTCTTCGAGCGTTTCTGATCCAGATTTGCCCTTAAATCCGTCGAGTGACATGACACTTTATGCCAGTCTCCCACCTGAAGTTGCTCTTCTTGATTTCATTTAGTTTGACCTTTTGCTTACATGTAGCGAGAGACATTCCGAGATTCTCCTTTTCCGATAGAATCTGCAAATTTGTGCCCTGCCTGGCAAGATCACCAGCCCTACAGTTCCCTGGAATGTCGTTATGCCCCGGCACCCAGCACAGCTGAATGTTGAATTGCTCTGCCATCTCTTTAAGAGAAGTGTGATGTGGAAGAGATCGATTCCAGAGATTTTATATCGGCTTGACTGTCAGTGAAGATGCTAATATCCTTAGCAGATATCACATTCGATTTCAGCGAGATAGAGTTTCTTTGATCGGCAATCATGCTCTATCTTGGTTGAATTTTAAGCTTTTAGACTTTTCAAACTGTGCAAACATCATCTAAACGAATCACTACGTCGAACATATGTTGGGTATGGGGGAACATGAGCTGTTGGAATCATAAATTGAAGCCATCCAATCTCTTTTCTTTCGTAAGGCCCTCCCTACATCAGTAAGTACAAGAAGATCGACGAGCCAGGTATAGGAAAAGCAAATAATTATATCATTACCTGGACACACACATTAGCAAGAACACTCTGGCTAGTCATCGATAAGAAGTCCATTCCACAATGACTATTGAAGGTGTGGCAGAGACAAAGAACAGAAAGAATCTATTCGACATCTGCTTTGGGAATGTCTTACCATAGCTAACAGAAGATTGAAGACCCTTGGTAAGTAGTTGATTCTTCGAGCAGCTGGAGGACTTATGTAGTTGAGCTGTGGCACGGTTCTTCTTTTCAATTTCCCAGGGTATTGATTAAAGGGCACAATGAATCCAACTAGTTGTCTACTTAACCAGTGACTGACGTCATAGGGTACCTATCATGCTAAGTAACTACTGCTTTAAGCGGAATTACTCAGTAGTCATCCCCCCAAAGGATGACTGGAAATAGTTCAAACCCTGTCTATCAGAACACGAGTTGTTATGATACATAGATGACTCCAAAATTGTCAGTGAATCTGGCGCGAATCCCTCAGTTTGCCTAGGTACATACTCAACCATTTTCCAGGCAGAACTATTTGCCATCAATCAGTGCGTAAATGATATCTTCTCTGATAGTTAAAATTCTTCTAGAACTAGGTCACACTACATTGGATACCTGCAAGCAACGTTCATGATTTTTGCACTAACCCCACTCATTGGTCTTCATCCATTCTGTGAAGTAAGCAAGGGTCTTGTCAAAAATCATACGATTGAGGAGACCCTGCTCAAATCCAACGTGATCTTGATGGATACTCCAGGGCAGAAATGTACCAAGTCTATTTGTCTGTGCTATCTTACTAGTAATTTATGTTTCTTCTTAATCTGAGCAGGAACCACCTCGGTAGCCTTACCGGTGCCATTAGTGGCGATTGTCTATTGAAAAGGCACCTGCACAGACTTTACTCATGACCGGGCTATAGCTGTAGACTATGTCATTTTCGCCTTATCGGCCTCACTTACTGCGTGGTACTCTGTACCAGAGCGAATGATCTACTCCCGAATAATATAATCCCAATAGTCCAGGTACGATAGCTATAAGTCGTCAACGTCTAATCATACCTCATAAGAAGGGTCGTGTCAATATCGAAGTTTTTTTTACGTTTTACGTATGTTCCTATCTGTAAGGAAAGAACTCAAGATTTTATCTTCTGGTGGAAATGCCAAAAGGTACATCAAAAGTTTGGGGATGTTTTGCTGGACGAATTCAAATTCACATGTTTAGGGTAATAAGCTTTCGATACCAAGTTCCTGAAGCTCCTGAAGTCTATAGCCTTGGACAGTCACATCCTCTAAACTTGTTTTAACTTTGCTGCTTTGGAGCCAGCAAAGGTGAGTTCTGAGTTGAATATCATGTAAAAGATTTTAGCCCAACTGTCACTCTATAACTCACCCAGAATTTTGTTCGCCTTCCACATGAAGAGTTGTCACTATTCATTGAAAGAACCAATCCTCTATTTTCTAATCCGCATCCAACCTTGAAATTGATGTACAAACAGCTTTACAAGAACTGACACTACTGCGCCTCTAACCTTCCCATAGGAAACACCTTAGCACTTATACTCGTACATCTCCCAGACTAATTAGCTGACATAATGTAAATTCTTCTGAATTACAAGGTAAGACTACCAAGCAATTGGCGCCATATCCGCTGCACCTAGTCAGTATCTCTCACCCTACTAATCCGACCTACACAAGTAACACGACAACCAACATTTGTTAGTGGTGCCCCTAAGGACACACGATGACAATCGTGATCAAATTGTTCAGCTACATCTCCATTTGTAGCAGATCACTTCCAATCGAATGGCTTTTACAGCGTTCCTCTGTCAGACTGCATTTGGTTGGTCCGCCAGTACGATGTCATAAGAAACAGTCTACAAATATCACTGTCGTCGAGCGTCACCGGCGAGTGTTAATTAATTCATTTGCAGTTGATCATTCAAATGATCGTGATTATCACAATGGATTGGGGAATCAACAAATTCGTGCGCTCATGATAGGTCACTGGCTTCCGGCTTTCGATCTCAAGCTCCATTGTCGATCTGTTTTCGGTGTTTCTTTAGCATTTTTGTGAAGTTCATGAATTTAAAGGGGAACAACGTTGAAATATTCCACCAGATACTCGTAATCCCTGAACTATATTCAAACCCCCACTCTCAGAGAGGGTACTTCAGAAACTACCCTCCGAAACGAATTCCAATATCTCTCTATTCATAACCACAATCACGACCCCCACGTCTGTGGCAGAATAAAATGTCCTGTCATTGAGTCTGAAAAGTCCTTCTATTATGCAAAAATATATTATCCCCAATATCATAAGCGACAGGACATCTGGAATTCACGGCAGAAAAAAAATGTATACAGCACAAAAAATCGCGAAAACACGAGTTTGTAATTTCCGTTGTGTCCTTCCCCCAATCCCATGGGGGAGGGTTGGTTGGATGACTGTTTCTAGAGTTTGAGCAAAATTCCAAGAATTTTCTCTAAACTTTCACTTAAAGACAGGACACCGTCACTACACCGGAGAAAGCCTACGTCGTCGCTGGAAAATCAATACAATCTTAGAAATACTCCCCAAGGATACGCGGCGCACGAGTGTCCTTAATGCAATTTCGAACCAAATACCTTTCACTTTCGTTAGGCGACAATTTATCTGGTGATCCAAAAATCTGGTGACAGAATTTGTACCGCTCACACAAAGACGTCAGGCTGTAAGGATTCTATTGTTCCTTACAGCCCTAACGGGGTGTCAAAGAAAACACAGCGAAGACAATAAAAAGGACTCTCATTTGGGATGTGTGATTTCTATGTTGCCTGCTGATTTGCTATGTTTGCTTTTATGGCAGTTTGGCATGGTTTACCTTGCGGCAGGATATCCACAGTTTGCACGAATCAAAAAATTGCAAACAGTAATGGAAGTACCTAGATACATTTAAACATACATAAAGGTACATGTATCTTTGCAGGTATATGCTAGATATATACTCCTGTTTTTGGCAAGGGAGGAGTTAGGTCTAATGGTTCTGTGGTTGCACAATGGGATGGTTTGCGGATGGCTTACGTCTATTGGCCTAGGAAGTGCGATGGTGTAATACTCGTATGAGGAGGTGAATTTTTCATTAAACGGGTCATGGTGCATGGCTTATAGCAAAATATGGCTTGAAGTTGACAATTTGAATCCTGAGAACGTTCATGAAGTTTCTCGAGGTATGAAAGTTTCACGAAATCACAAGGTGCTGCATGATGTTGTGCTATGTTTCACTAAGTTTCGCTAGGTCTTACGTAGTTTCACGGAAATCCGTCCCGAGATTTGATGATGTGCCACTAGTTTCCACGATCTTTCATGAGGTTTCACGAGTTTTCGATATGGATCTCTCATGGAGGCAACCGCACCAATGTTGCTTGATCTTTTGTGCGGTTTCACGATACTTTTTGATGATTTACAGGGTACGGGGCTGCACTATCTTTCTCACGTCTTACGAAGCTGAAGTGTTTCTTGAACTTGACGGAGCTTTAAGAGGTATCACTAAGTTTTATAAGGCGAATAGATTGCAAGATATTTTATAAGGTTTCACGAGGTTTTACAAAGTTTGAGGGTGTTTTGCGAAGTTTTCCGGTGCTATACGAGGTATTCCACAAGGTTGCGCCATGATCCATGACCTTTTACGGGATAACGTATGGGGTATTCCAAAGTTTCAGTAGGTTTCACGAGGTTTATCGATGGTTTACAAGGGGCTGTACAATACTGAATGATTTTCACTACTTTTCACGGAGTCTACTTTGCTGAATAGCTTGTTGATATCGACAAATTTGGTCTCGTAAACAATTAGGGCGGAGAGGATACAACCGCAAATCTTATGAGCTAAAATCAACATGTGGATGTAGTCTAAAAACCATAGACCGACATACGTTGGGGCGGTTGTCTCAAGCAGAAACTCTTCAAAGACGGGAACTGATCATATATGCGTAGTTTTAATCCAGAAAAGTCTTGTGACAGACTCTGGAGACAACATAAGAATTTAAAGTTGATGTTCCACATTGTTTCATAGATTTTAAAATTCTCTGGTATAGTATTTATGAGCTATACAGATGCATGGTTAGTCTTGTTAGGTAGCCCTGCCAAATTTGTGCAGTAAGACAGTACGCTTCACTATTGAGATGAAAGTTTTAACCAACTTTGATAAAGGAGAGTAATATCTCGTGCAGCTTTGTCGACGGGAAACGGAGGAATTCGATGGACTCTCACATCCCAACTTAAATATCTCGACTACGCTGACGACGTATGCTTACTCTCTCATAGAATTATTGACCTCCACCAAATGACAGCAGATGTGGAGAGGGAGGCTGGCGTCGTCGGGCTGAAAATTAATACCGCAAAAACTAAAATTATCAGTCTTGGAACGAACTCATCGGCTTAAATATGCATTGCTGGACAACCGATAGAGAGAGTAGAGGATTTTCAGTATCTTGGGAGTATTTTCTCGACCGATGGTGGATCCGAACTGGATATAGCCAACAGAATCACCAAAGCAAAGTCCGCGTTCGGGATGTTGTCCAAAAAATGGCGAAGCAATGCAATCAGTTTGAACACCAAGCTAAGATTGTTCCGCTCTAACGTTGAATCCGTGCTGTTATATGGATGCAGCACGTGGAGAGTGACCATCGCTATCACCAGAAAGCTGCAAACGTTCGTTAATAGGTGCCTGCGCAACATCTTAAGGATTTTCTGGCTCAATCGTATCTCTAACGAACATCTTTACGAGAGAACGGGTCAGGAACCAATAGGCACAACCATCCAACGACGGAAGTGGCAGTGGATTGGTCACACGCTCTGAAAGGGTGATAGCTCCATAGCGAACCATGCTATGCAATGGAACCCCTTAACTCAGGACGGCAGAAGACCTGGTGGTCCTAGGAGAACATGGCGCAGAGCAGTCGAGAAGGAAGCACGGCAGTTGGGGAAAAGCTGGGGAGAGCTGAGACACATTGCCAGAAACCGTACACGATGGCGCGTAGGCGTAGTCGAGGCCCTAGGACCCACAAGGGGATATAGGACATAAGTAAGTAAGTAATATCTCCGTCGCCTTCTTGCGCAGATGAAGACATTTGATGTCAATAGAGGTCTAAGCTGTCATTTGACTCATCATTGGATAACTCTGGTTATCTCTCGTTATCGTCGTTTCCTAAGAATTCTAGAATTCTCTCTAAGAATTGACTCTAGAGGCTGTCAAAAAGTCGAGAGTTTTCTTGGGTGGCGGTGCTTGGTAGCCAGATTTTCTGATGCGAAAGAGATTTAATCATTCCATTAGGATATAGACAGAGGTTTCGCTGCTCTCGAGACATAGTCTACGGATCTGATAACAGTGGCAAGTTGTGCTTTCTGTTCGAATTCTGAGACTAGTCAGGAATCAAGGGGATGCTGAAACTATACTCGTACGAGTAGTTTGGTGTAGATCTGTTCTGGGGTGTCTCGCACATGTTTTTTTTTTTATAATTTGCGCGCGCCAAAGAGGGTATGAATACTATTACAGGACACGGGCGTTTGTGAAGGAGAGAGAGAGAAAGAAAGATTTAGTGTAGTGGTTTGAAACTTAGATGGTATTAAGTTTCTGTAAACTCCAAGGGTAGCGTCCAGATAACTGGGGAGCTTGTTTGTTTTCCTTTTGTCGTTGCTCATGATTCACAGTATTTTTTCGGTCCTCATGATGTCATCATCACGATCAAGTTGCATTTTCAGCCATATGACCGCTCTACTGCCAGTGCTATGACTTCGCAGTAGAGTTGACTTAGCTTTCGCAATTGATCGACTTTTTTATTTATTTCAGACGAAATAAATAGATGATTGTTGACATCAGGATTTGAACCGTGAACCAAGAGCGGGACAAGCGTTGATGTTACCACTACACCACGGCCACCCTTAAATTGTTGGATTTGGAAAGTAAGAGGTTATTTACGTGGTTTTTGAAATGGCTTCTTCTGACTCCGGAAAAAGGTTAAGGACCCATGAGTAGTGCTGAAGCGCCTTACTTGGCCAGGAGGTCAGCTTTTTATTTCCAACGAAACCACTATGGACAGGAATCGAGTGGAGAATGACCAGGCTTTCCTTAGCCAATTCTGAGAGTATCGCGAGGGTTTCTAAAAACAGATTTTATTACAGGTGAGTTAAGTACTTTCAGAGTAGCCTGACTGCTTGAAAATATGAAGGTTGCTTTGCCGACGCTGTTAGAGGAATTTAATGGTAAAAACCTCCGCCTGGAATACGTACCAATTTTTAACAAATCTGTCCTAAAGGTTCGAACAAGGTAATTCTCCAAAAATGCCTGAGCCAGTTTCTGTCTCCATTTTGGATCAATGTGTATACCAGATAAGGTAATTTTGAAATGGGTGGTGTTATATAGCTTTCCCAGATTCCGTGGAAGGTATGATTACAGAAAAGTTTTCTTTGAAGCAATATTTGGGCAAGATGTCACCCAAGAACGTATTACAAGGTGGCACAAAAGTATTTTTATTTGGACCTTGAATTTGGTTCAAGTATGCAAATTTGAGCCCTTTTTATTGCATTTTCCATCATTTTTTTCAATACTTCCGTCGGTATGGTCTCAGTTACTTGTCTAATGTTATCTCTGAGGGCTACGAGAGTCTGTGACTTGTTCATGTAGACCAATGACTTCAAATAACTCCAAAGAAAGAAGTTAGGAATGGTCACATCGGGTGATCTTGCGGGAGATATAAAGGCATCCATTAAATCCACTGCGTCATCCGTTGTGTTCAGTGGCACCGTCTTGTTGAAACTACACGTGTTTCAACCCCAATTCGAGTACCAAAAAGTCATCTAACATGGTTCTGTAGCGGTAGCCAGTGACAGTTACAGTACAGTCCAATCACCCGTCGCACCGCACAGTACTCGTAACTTTTAGTGGATGTAAAGGCGATTCTTCCCTTTGCGGGCCCTTTCCGAGGCTAGTGTACCGCTCAGCATCCTATACAGGGAGATAGACATCGAGTCTAGTGAGGAAGCTAATGGACGCTGGTGTCGATTTGATACATGCGCTACAGCCAAATCATTATGGCCAGTCTACGACGAAAAGAGATCCATCAATCTTATAGAAGTAAGTCGAAGGGATATCCGCATAGCTGTTGGCGTCGTGACAGGACACTGTGTGATAGGTAATAACGCAGCACAGCTAGGGTTACCCCATAACGATTATTGCAGAAGCTGCAGGGAGGTAGAGGAAATAGAATCCTTTCATCATCTCCTGTGTGACTGTCCAGCTCTGGCCAGCAAAAAAAGCCGTGCTTTTGGCAGATACTTCTTTTCAGAGCTGTATGAGCTTCATACATTTATCATACTCATGAAAGGAAATCGTCCTCTTCATGGTTGAGGTTTATGATACACTTACTGTATTCCAGACGGGCTTATTGGTCTGCGGGCAGTAGCTGATCCACCATTCGAGTTTTATAAGTAAACATCTTCAAGCCTTTCATCAATATACGCTGCAAACATCGCCTGGAAATGTCCAATTGCGTGGCCTGCCGCCTAATTGATGCTCCTAGACAGTTTTCCACATTCTCGTGCACAAAATCAATATTCTCACCCGAACGCCCTGTTCTTGGTCTCGTGTTGAGCCAATCTCTTCAAGGCGTGCGGCTTGGCGTCGATTTGTGCAACCAGTCGGTGCCGAACGGTGATGAATTATTCCGCAAACAAATCAACATTCTTGAGGAGTATACCGTTGCATTGTTTATCGTCGAATTTTTGGCATCTGTTTACATAGCAACTGTCAATGTCACGATGACAGGGGGCGCCATTTGCAAAAATCATTGTCAATTGATATGGGGTCATTACTTTCGCGCCAACTTGTATATTCGTTATTATAGGTTGAATTAAGAGGGAATAGAGCCAATACTCGGAAAAAAATTTTGGTTTTTTTTATTTAAACGAATGTGGCCACGCCCAAATGGCGTGGCACTGTGACCAGAAAGATCTATTGTACCTTTTTATGGCAGCAGTATTTCTACTTTCCTTATGAAAGCTATAATTACGGCTGCAGAGGAGTTCCTTAAGTTTAAGGGAGATATTATCTCCTTAAGGAAGAAGCTTCTTCTACTTCTACACTGAGCTACCTAATCACATAGTACAAGTTCTACAGTTTCATCCTCTTCTAGGCAGAGGCGGCAGGTGATATCCTCATTTTATTAAGGTTGTAGATTAATGGACAGTGACCACAAGCTTTCTTATGTCGTTTGTGCTATATTTTAGGATATCAACTGCCTTTTTTGGAAGAGTTGGAGAGCTCTTTTAGCTTGTCTGAGATCTTGGGAGTTATTTCAGTGGGAAATGCACATGTTGCGTTCCAAACTGTTTAGGGTCAGTTTAAAGGCAGAATCAGATATTCCGCAAAAGGGTTCAGGTCCAATGAACAACTCAGAGGCTAGCACATCTACAAGTTCGTTGCCGTCAACGCCTACATGACCCAGTACCCACCACAATTTTACTTTATTGTATCGGGCCAAATTTTGTAAACTGTCGAAGCAGCCAGTATGTGTATAGCGGCACCTTTGATGCCTGAGTGTAAGTTTATGTTAGCACAGGTCTCGATAGCATCATCTTGGGCAGGGTTGCGGCGCATCTTGGGCTTAGCGCCTCAACCCTGCATCGACAGGTCCAAGGGGACTTGGTAGCTCAATTGATGATGCTGTCTATTTGTGGATTCCGGGACAATGTACTATTTTGAACATATAAATCTTAGCAGTTACCGTCTCTGCTTTCAGGTATTTGGATTCCAATAAAATTTCTGTTGTACCTCCTCTATAAGGGGTAAGGTTTAGTTTCTTTCTTTTCGCGAAGTTTATACGTCTGTGTAGGACCATATTTGCAAGGAATTCAACATACTTTAGCATTTGACGCTTTGTTCTGTTTCATTTACCACGTCATTTTTAATTCAATTGCTTCACGATAATCATTTCATTACTGCAAACACATTGCCCCGAGTGTAATTGAATTAATCAACACCTCAATCTCTTTGCGTGTGATGCTGGAAAAATTAAAATCCCTCCCCAGTTACACGGAAAACTGCGACAAACTGAATCTACCGCTTCAATTAAGTCGTATTAATAATATTTACACGTAATTCAATTACCAAAACATTTATCCATCATAGCCAAGCCACTAAGTGATAGTTATACAGGGTGTAATGTCATCCCCATACAACATGAATCACACTGTTCATTGCCTTATTACCGCACACATAACCGGTTACCCATTAATAACTCAATATTGACCGCAGTAAGTTCACAAAACTCGGCCACAACGGTTGCCACACAAACTTCCACCCCACCCCCTGCATTGGATGCATAAACATTTAATTACAATCTGCATGCATAATTTTCAAAGCCAATTGTCGAAATGAATTTAAATCACGTCCCGTGCGTCGGATAGCAGGAGCAGAGGGATAACCAGTGGAACATAATCTCATATTCAGCATTTAGCAAATAAAATTAACTCTCTGCCCCCGAGCGTGCCACCTTTGAGGTGGTCGTGGTGGTGAAATCCCCAAACAAGCGTTCCATTAAAATATTACCGCGTTAAGTGCAACACGTTGTTTGGATGCAAAGCATATCCAGAGTGAAATAAAATCAAAGTTAGTATGGTAGGCATCCTTCCTGCATGGGAGGGTGGGGGTCTGTTAAATGGATATCCAACCGGATGTGCAATCAACCCCCAAATTGCTGGATATTAAATCTTTTCCCAGCCAAAATAACTGGTGCAAATTTCACTAAAAGCACTTGCTAATGAAGTTAAAACTCTCACTTGTGTCGGTTGGTCTTTTACGGGCACTACGAGAATGGAAAGGTTGGAAAGTTTATTTAAAATATTTACACAAAACATTGCAAAGTGAGCTGCCGGGCATGGTATGAATCTGGTTCTCCGATTAGATGGCGCCCAACGAAGCGTCTATATTCCTTTTGCTGTCCACACACACACACAAGTAGGAGCCATCCATGACCCTGGACATGCAAGTAAAAGTTCAAAATTCTGTAAATAATTCCCTAGTCACACATTCACCTCTTCTAGTTGTGGGAGCACGCGGTGGACAGGGTTAGTTTGGTCTGAAAGTTGAGAGCTTATTATCAGAATTTTGATTGTCCAGGTGGTAAACTTGATGTGGTCAAGTGCTGACCTCATGCAGGACATACTCCCTCACTATGGTCGGGGATAATAATAAAGTGGTCGTATGCGGATCAACTGGTAACAGAGGTATAATCGCTATTTTGTTTGGAAAGTTATAGTGTATAGCAAATTATTTGTTGGAAAATTCCCACGACACGCTTAATGAAGTTTGTTTAGAGATGAGTGAATTAGCGTTGTTAATTGGTTAAAATGTTGGCGACTACTCGTATAATAGACCGAACTATTTTGAAGTAAAACAGTGAAAATGTGCGCGAATCAATTTGTGGTATTCTTCACCAGCTGAGTGCCAACAATAGGTAATATCTTGCCTAGTCATTATATGACATCAACACGCATGTGAAGGCAGTACGTTTAGGGGTTTCAAAAATTTAAATGGTAATGGAAACTGGCCAAAGGTGGAATGTTCCTCTAGAAAATGATGCCCTTCAAGCCAGATCAGTATTTAGCTAGCCGCTCCTAGTTTTGAATAGGTTATCGCATTCCATATAGCGCTGTATATAGCCCGTTTTATTCGTTGTTGTATCTTCTAATTCGTACGAGCACTCCGTCAATGCAAAATTACTCGAAGAATTCTCCTTTTAAGCTACTTTTGAGGGCCTTTCAAGTCAGTTGACTTCTTAGAACAAATAAACGCGACACGTTTCGCCTTGTCTAAGAGACTTTTTGACACCAAAATTTAGAAATTGCAGACCTTGATTGAACAGCGTGCAATCTCCATTTTCACCCTCCAGAGACCGATGAGTTTGGTGTGGCGTTGCAAATATAACTCCGTATAAGTTATCGCTATAAACGATATCATAGGCGACTTTGAAATCCAGAGATTTCTCAAGATCCATCGCAGTGTAAGTATTTGGTCGATGGTACACTTTCCTGATCTTAAATCACAATCTTATGGATCAATCAAGTCAAAGGTTTTAGATCAAGGCGTTCGCATAATACGACAAACAGTACTCAGTGCTAAGGATACTGTTCTAGCGTACCTACCTCCTTTTTTGAGAATCAGAGAAGGTAAACGATTCTTAGATTGGTCGGATTTCATCGTCCACATTGAATGCGGGGTGACAGCTGAGTTTTGGTAGGACGCAATATACATTTTCTGCAGAAGCTACATGAACGAGGAGGAGGAAGAGATTATTCTTCACCTGCTCAGCTCTCTCTCAAAGAAGGAAACTCCACTTAGGAGCCTTCTGTTTCAATGACTTAAATGATCTGAATAATATTGATGTTAAGTACATCCTACGCTTCATCAGAAGCTCCAAATGGTGCAACGAGTAGGCTAGAGGCCGCGTCGCAATGTCGGTGTTTCTGCATCGAAACACTATTTCCTTGTGATGATGGAGAGCATTCCAGTACAGCCATTTGATCTGTTTGATAAATTAAGGGGCACTCTAACAGCAAAAGCTCTCATTTAAGTATAGTAATCTAGCTTACCTAGCTAAATAGCAATTGCAAATACACTTGTTGTAAATTCAAAAATAAAAATAGCTACAACAGCTATTTCGGAATACCAATAATTGCTATTTTCCTTCGCTTAATCTTCTGTTTTCTTCTTCTTCATCTTCATCTTTATTATAGGACATCGTTCTGTTATTTTCCAAGATATTGGATTACAATAAATAAACAGTGTAATCTCTTCGGTGGTCGTCAATGTAGTCGTGGGTTGTTTTTGCCGTTGCGCATCCTGTGGACATGGTCCCTTCACATGATCGATCATCCAACTACGTCGTCGATTTGGCAGATTTCGATTTCGACATTGGCTTTTCTATCCAGTCGCGAGAATCCAGCTATAGGTCTTAAGGTGTTCATCTCAACGGTTGTTGCCATTTGTTGAGGTCTGCTGGTGTCTTGTCCAGTTTCTAACGCGTATGTTCTGATGGGCCTGATGTACATCTTACGCTTTCGGTGTTCATAAACTTATTTCGCTATATACTCGTAGTACTTCTCAAGCAGCCTGATATTGGGGCGGCCTTCTTAGGATGCATTTTTACCTTTTTTTTCACATCTCTGCTGTGGGCTTCTAGGTAGGTGAATCAAGGGCTTATTCTATTGGCTTGTTGTTTACAGCCAACTTACATCGTCTCGGTTCCTTTTACACTATAAGTGTTTTGATTTTTTCTACTGAGAGCAGCAGTTGCAAGTTGTTCTCGGATTTAGAAAAGAGAACTGCGCCATCTGCATAGCATAGAATTTTGAGCTGCCGGTTTGACTTCTTCAATTATGGCGTCCATTATGACACTTAAAGAGCATTTGACTTAGGCTGTGGCCTTGTCGGATTTGAGATGTTAATGGGATAGGTTCTATTGTGTCGCCATCGACTCTAATAGATATTCTATTGCTCGTGTTTAGTTCTTTTATTTTCACTTCACATAAATAGCAGTAGCGGCTACATTTCATAACTATTTTTGCTATTTACATTACAGCAAAGCAATTCAAAACAATTTTGGCATAAATATGTATTGTTTAGGGCTTTGGACTGTTAAAGGGGAGGTTCATGTTTCGAATTCTAGAAAATACCAAATACGAGTAAACTTTTTTTAAGGTTTTTCACCTCCAGTCGCATTTGAAAACCGCTACAAAAGTCGTAGTAACATGTGGAAAATATAACACGTCACATCACGAACGAGAGTGGAAGTATTGCTTCTGACTTAGCCGAGGACATTGCAACTTTGGGTCAATGGTAAGTTAGACTACTCGCAAGGCATTAATTTACTAAAAAAATAGCTAAAGCAGCTATTTTTGAATAGCAATAATGGCAATATTTCATAGCTAATTCATCCACTTCTTATAGCTAATGCTTCTATAAATAAAAGCTGATGCAACTATGAACGATATTCTTCTGTTTATATTGCCAGCATTAGCTCTTTCTTTTACAACTGTACACGCATCTATGGGCAGGAATTTAGGCCTGCTTCAAGCTTCGTCTATTATTTTTGAAATTGATTCTATAAACATAGAAATCTGTGGCCAATAGGCTGAGAATAATCTCCCCGGACTACTGCAGGAGCTGTCAAAATGAGGAAGGAATAGAAACCATCAAACGCCTACTCTGCGATTGCCCCAATCTCCACAACCGTTACCTCCTTCATATGGAAAAAAGACTCTTCGGAGAATTGGGTGAGGTGGCACATGTTTCGTTGATGGACTTAACGAGTTTCATAAGGAGCACCACTAGAAACAGAGTCTTATGGCACGGTTGAGCTGGTGCGATCAATCTGGATCGGTAAGAGCTGGGTACTCACGTTAAAATAATCTAACTGTTCCGTTTTCCTCACAAAGTTTAATGGTTTTAAGTGCTATAGTCCCGTTTAGTTTAAAGGGCTGAAGAATCGGATTCAGAAATTTATTTCGAATTCCCTCTCTGCGTCTAGGTATGATAACAATTTCGCCTGTTAAGACTGTGTCTGTAGACGTCATGTTGTAGTCACAGTAGTTCAGTTATCCTGCATTTCTTATGAAGGACGGGCTGAAGACCATTTTTTCAATGTTTGCATCAGATTAAGTAAAACACTAGCTAGCATCATTACAGGCCACAGACCTGGGATTTTATAGCACAGCAGAGGACTCATTCGCCAAAAAATGAGTTGCCTGTCAGATAGTCCAAGGAGACCCTCCCGCCCTAGTTCCACTCCAGGTATTCAATGTTCTAAGGAAAAACTGGACAAGAAAACGTGGTTCGATCTGACTGTAGGAAGATATTGATTAAAACAGCTCCGTTGTCATCCTTGAATTTCGATCAATGCTACAACAGAAGGAAGGGGTAGATATTTTTGCAAGCTTCTACCTAACCCCTTTCGAAAATTAATTTTAAACAGTATTTTCATTCGTTTATTCGCAATGAATCACAAACGAATTGTGAGTGTCACTTATTTGCCAGACGGTCTGTCTCATTTATCCTGTATCCTCCGTGAACATCCTCATCAGCATCAATTTCAATGAAAACAAAAATTTATTTAGCTGGAAACAGCAAACGTCAATATTGACTCAGCTCATTGCCGACGATGACACTTGAAGGACTATAGACTAGTCCTTTCCATATGGCTGCCCTGGGGACGGCACGACGAGAACCCGCGCAATATCATAATCATTACGACAACACCATGGTGTGAGTACGCGTGTAATCCTCCCCGGGTACGCGTTGTATACTTGTGTTTTCACAATTTATTATTTAAATAAATACCAAGTGTGATCCTTGAAGAGATGAGGAGCCACGACGACGATACCACCATACGACGTCAACGTTGAGGGTTCAAAGGAGTGCCAAAGCAGAGCCGGAGCCGGGGAGTACTTACCTTTTGCACCTCGTTAATTAACAGAAAACGTGACAATCTAAGGGTCCCAGAGTGGTGTGGCACGCAAACACATTGAACATGTCGCGTTCACAGTTGGCAGGATTCATAAAATCCTGCCACTGTTGGATGGGGTTTTTTTTGGAATTAATGAATGACGCGCTGTTGTCTTAACGAGACGATGTTTATAATGGGACCGAGATATCCCCAAAAGGAGTTGGAGTTTAAAACATGAGAAAACAAGGACAAAAAAAAAAAAAAAAAAAACATGAGCCAACATAAAACAGCGGGAAAAATCCTTGTAAATGGCAAGGGAATTCCTAGCGCGAAGTGAAGCCTTTCTATCGCGTTCCACACAGAATGCAAGTGATATGTGGCTCATCCCATAGTCAGCTACACATCACACAAATGTCACACACAGACATCGGCGACAGACAGGATGAAGGATATCGTTATTATAATAATAATTCTCCATCATGTTTGCTGTGATGAGAGGAGATTCTCTTTAAACATTTTTTTTTTCTTCCTAACCAGGACATTGTGATGAATCCGGCCCGTCAACAGCGAGATGTGCAGTAGTACCTACACCAGCTATGAAAATGCGAAAAAATATTATAATAATGTGTGCACTCCTTTGGAAATTTGCAACAGCACACAAAGGACCCTCGACTATGTGTTGTCATCATTTGTAGCTCGTAGATGGAGGATTTCTATATATTTTTTTTTCGCATTTTATCTACCCCAGGATAAGGATCCGCGGTGGCGTCACATCTACATGTGTTCAACATCATTTGGAGTTTAGTCGGGTCTGGCGTATATAATTCCTCCTTTGCTTTGCATCCTTACAAAGTGTATCCCTTTTTTTTCCCTGAGTACTGATCTCGTGATGTGAGATATTAAAATGGATGTAAAAATGCGATGCGATTTAGTTGTAGTCAGGGCGGGGCAGATAGAATATGACGACGTATAAGTTGATATAGTAGAGCTTTGCGGAGTAGCTCCTGTTGCTGTGCTGCTTCTGGTGGATCATGACAGGGATAATAAGAAAAATTTTTTATTCTCTCTGCAAAATGAAGAATAATATTTTGGTGTGGAATGGATATGTTTTCGTTGATTGAATTTTCGGAGTCGCGGTAGATATTTTTGTTTATATTGGGGAGGAACTTCTTAAATCGTTAAGGGCGGCAGTCTTCTTCTCAAGCCGAAGCAATTTATCTTTCTAAAAATTAATTTAATCAATATAAAAAAAATTGTCCACTTCTTCTACTCTTACACTTCTTACACTTGGAGAGGGGATCATCCACTCGACTTAATTTGTAAACTTTGTACCTACAGGCTTGGTAGGGTTGGCAAAGTCCAATAAATTCGGTTTTTTAAACATGTCCGCTACTTTTTAAGCCACTACCATACCACTTCTTATTTTTACAATAAATTGTTTAAATCCTATTAATTCGGGCTGCAAAAATATCTGCATACTTCTTCCATAATTTGCATTCCATTTTACTTTTTTACACCACCTCCAATCTACTTGCAGTCAATTCGAAAATATTTTACATGTACTCTTTGACATCATAGACAAAGCTTCTGTAGACTCTTATTTCTTACTCTTAAACTACCTACACATCTTCCACTTCTTATACGATCTCCACTCAAATCCATTCCACTTCATACATTATCCCTAAACTTCTCATGCAAGCCCATAAACTCTATGTCCATCTGGCAACAGCGCGGATATTCCTTTACCGAAACTCCTTTTTCTACAGGACAAGTAAAATTTGTAATTCACTATCAGTAGTCTTTAATCTCCAGAAATTCAAGAGCAGAATCAAAAGGCATTTACAGGCATCTCGGAGCGTTGTTCCAGCGTAATAGAATCACCTCTCTTGAAACAAGATTATGCTTTGATAACTTAGTTCTCACACACATCTGGCTTTACCATAACTTATGTCAAACACATACATTTTATTACCAAAGATATCCGCCACTTCTTACATCACCCCACTCTAAACTTGGGCCTATCTAGATGAAAAGTTTTGTATTCTATTTACATATTACAATCACTTTCATCTGCTGTGACCTATAACTCTGCCTAAATAATCTCCACTTCACTTCTTACACTATCCACACTCTACTTGAACTCAATTCGAAAGTGTTGTACTATACTACTGCACCTTCAATTCCACTTCTTACACCATACCCATTCCAGGGTGTCCTAAAATTCATGCAAGATTTGAATTTACCGCCATTTGTGCTGTAAAGTGTTGCCAACGAAAAAAAAAAAAAAAACGGCGTGACAGCTGACAGTTCAGGGTTATTAAAAATGGAGTGCTACACGAAAGAACAACGCGTTTTCATTGTTGAGTAATATTTTAAAAATAATGAAGGTTTGGCAGCTACAGTTCACAATTTTTGTACAAAATATGGTCGGAATAGTGATTTAGCTTCATCAACTGTGAAGAGATTAAGTAAAAACTTCAGGGAGACTGGATCAACAAGTCGTTCAACACAAAACATCGAAGCAGTTCGTGAGAGTGTTGTTGAGAGTCCAGGAATATCAATTCGGCACCGTGGTCAAGAATTGGTCAATTGGTCAATTCGAGAAGCTCTCTGCAGCGTATTCTCACGAAAGATTTGCATCTTCATGCATGCAAAGTGCAATTGACTCAAGAACTGAAGCCTGCTGACCACGCACCTCGAAAAGAGTTCGTTGAATGGATTATGGAACATCAAGTGGATGCTGATTTTACAATTTCTTTGCAAAAGCCTATAAATTGTCTTTTCAAAAATATTCTTCGTGCAGAATCTCCACTCCACTCCACTTCTTACACTCCACTTCCCCACTCTTCTAAAAAATGTTCTGATCACATGCATCTTTCTTGGTCAAAAAGTATAGCATGCTACCACAATCACTTACGATTGGTCAAGGCCTGTATATTCTCATTTTTAAAAATATCTATCTTCCATCGTTCTGGTCTGCCCTTGAACATAATTTGAAAAAAAAAAAACATCTACGGCTATTAAGCTCGCTTTCAAGTGAAAGGACAATTTCACATACGCACACCGTCACATCTCAGCCAACATAGCTATGTTCATGTCGTCTGTCATTACCATAAGCATAATGTTACGGTCAGTCAAGGTCCGCCAAATGCTGCAAACTCGACTCCACTCACTCAAATTAAAAAAAAAAATCGTATTACTGACCAAGAAAACCCACCTGAGAACTGGAATGACACCGCGATTGGCAATTTCCAATCACGCACAACCAGCCAGATACACACCAAACCAACCACCACCATTCGAAGTTAAACGCAGAAATAGATAAATTTGTCGAAGAAAAAACTGAAAAGAGCAACAAAAATTGGAAAACTATCCAAAAATACTTCACCGTTAATTAAGTTAGACTCTGTAATTAAATTATCTTCTAGCACCGATGCGGGTCTCTGCCATCATAATTCCTGTGGTCAGATGTCAATTTGATTTCAGATAATTTCCAGCCACAGCAGTGGCACTAGTTTGGTAGCCAGCCACTAGCTGGATATCACCCGCAGTGCAAAAAATATTCACAGATACATGATCGGCGCCGTTGGTATGGACCCACAAATAACCAGAAAAAAATTCCTTGAACGCATTAAAATCCGACTCGTGGTACAACTGACCGATTTTTCGGTTTTGACCATTTTGTTCATTTTTTCTAATCTTGCCGGACATGTCTGGTGCAAGTTTGCGATAGTTGCAGTTACACTTGGTGGGCATTCAAAATTGGCAAAACTGGATTTGAATATGGTAGTCTGTCGTGGATTGGCATAGAATGAATTTTTTTTAAAAAATATTTTTGGAGGTAAGAATTTGAGATTTTAGGGATACTCGTACCTAGACGATGGTAGCTAAAACTCTCGTCCACCTGATCAAAACGAAGTGAGGATAGCAATATCCAAGCTAAGATCCAAAATGGTTGATGGGCCTGACTGCTCACCGAATCTTGATGAAAAAGTTTGGGCAGCGGATGACTCAGAGCCGCTATTTGGACTTGTGGAGATTACGCCTTTGAAAAAAAAATGACACCCGGAATAGGGTTCGTGCGAGCAAAGGTCAAAGGAGTACATGTCTATAGCTGTTATGCGTCTCCCAATAGCACTTTCGAGGAGTTCCAGGGTATGCGCAGCCCTACAATTATAACTGGGAACTTCAACGCATGGGCAGCTGATTGGGGTAGCATACGGGCTCTGCGAGAAGCCGTATTGTCACTAGACGTAATACTGCTTGATACGGGAAGCGAGCACACTTTTAGTAGAAACGGCGTAAGTTCTATAGTTGGCATCACCTTTGTAACAAGTTCCCTACCGTCCTGTTTGAAGTCCATTCGATTTTTGGAGAGTCTACAATAAATCCAGGAACATCAAATGCTATGGGCGCTGATGTTATTAAACAAGTTACTAGGGCTTGTGACGCATCCATGGTCCAGAAGACGTCAACAAATCACCGGCCAGCGATCCAAAGGTTTGCCCTCTCATCTGGACTTACAAGTGCAATACAAAAATAGGCGTACTGACCTGAAACTAGCCATTCAGTGAAGCAAGAACAACAGCTTTAATGAACTCTGCGAGTAAGCAGACGTAAATCCTACAGGACAGTCATGATAAACTCAAAAGCACTAGGACACCAATGCCCTCCTGCCTTCCTTATGCAAAAAATACTGTTGGGACTATTTCCACCACAAAAAGCAACTGAGCATATAGAACCACCTCAGGAAATACAAGAGATCCCACCTGTCACGCAAATGGAATTCCTGGATATATGCAGACAATTCGGCGTCACCTGGATTGGATGGCCTACCAAACAAGGCCCTTAAGCTCTCCATCAAATTAACACAGAACCATTTTTAGAACTCTGTATCAAGTGTCTAACAGAAGGGGATTTTTCAGACCAATGGAAAAAGCAACGTCTAGTGCTGCTGCCTAAAGGGAACACACCACTAGATGAGGCCTCTTCAAACCGTCCCATATGCCTATTAGACACAATGAGTAAAATACGGGAGCAAATTATATGAATCATATGACTGAAGGTGGCAATTGATGAAGCCGGGGATTCTCAAACCAATAGTTACGGAGGGTAACTACAACCTTGCAAGAAGCTATTCAAAAAATATGGTGGAGTAATAACATTGGTCAAAAATGCGTTCAACTCTGCAGACAATAGTGTTACGGACCTGGCAACTCTATCACATGACAGTGCGGTGACAGAAACTTCGGGTCTCATTGTGATCGGATGAGGCTGGCTGTCAAATGCTAGAGTAAGAGGAGGAGATGGTTTTGACTTTGGTTTTGCTTCCATCTTGGATTTTGGAGGTTCCAGCAATGCGAACGCGGCCAAAATTTAATCGTGGATAATCGAGTCCATCCATCCTAATAAATTAAAGAAAAAATAAACAATTTTAACCCTCTCGGGAACCACAACTCAATTTTTATTTCATTTCTCGTTTTCCGCTTAATTTTCGCCAATTTTCCCGCGTTTGTAACAATAGTCTTGTTTTCAATTTGTTTTAAAGTGGCAAATTATTTGAACTTATTGCAAATTTCAGAAGCTCAACTGTCTCAACTATCTTTCACCCTTAAGCCGGTCTATACGTCACCGAATGCATTTGCTTGATTATCTGAACGATTTAATTAATCAACGTAGGTTCACGCTATGACATTACTCGTACTCGTACGAGTATATACAGGGTGGCTGACATGAACTGTTACTAATTCAAATAGCTGTATTCCTTTTCGATATTTCTACCAATTTCAACAATTTCCTTATTTCCTTGAGACGGTCAATAAATTTATCGCACGCTGCACGCAAGTGTGTCTGTGGAATGCACTTCCATTCCCGGCGAAGCGCTAACTTTAGCGCTTCCGTTGTTTGGTATTTTTTAGTGCCAATCTTGGCCTTCAAAATGGCTTAGACAGAAAAGTCTAATGTATTCGCATTTTGTCGAGGAAGTGAAGGAACGTTTTGTTGCAGCCATTCGTGATTTGCCCGGGCTTTTTGGGAAGGTGCAGAGTCCTGATGTAATGTCCAGAGTCTTTGGCCGAAATGTTTGCGTGCCCATGGCTTCAACACAGCTTCCAAGACAGTTTCACGATAAGCCATCGCGTTTCTCTTAACGCCACGGTCCAAAAATACGAGCGGAGGCCGACCATCGGCAGTCACTGCGGCCCAAACCATCAAAACCGGTGGTGTTTGCTTCCTGGTGGCCATTCTTTGGTCGAAATTATCGTATGACCTATCTCGATCATTTAGCTTGTTGACAAGTTGCTCAATTGTAAATGGTGCTTCATCAGAAAAGACGATGATTGATGTTCCTTTGTTCTTTCCACTCTAACTTTTTTTTGCCAGGTGTGGTGTGAGATCGTGCACTTTTTGGAACTTTAGAGCCTTGAGTCTGAACTCATTTTTCAAAATGTTTTACATCCGTTCTGTGGATATGTTTAGTTCAGAAGCCATTTTTCTTCCGCTACGCCGAGGATTTCGTTCGATTCTGGCCTTCACACTCCGAATCACTGTTGACGATGTTGCTGTCTTTTTCGGATCACCTACATAGCGTTTTGCAATGCTGCCGATTTCGTTGTAACGCAATATGGTGCGATATACAAACATTTTGTTCACTTTCAAATGTTTTAGCTCATGAACAATAGATGGTTGTGATTTTCCAGCCAAAAAAGAGCCAAAATTAAACACGCGATAAAAAAAACCTTACACACCCTTGTCAACAATGAAATGAGTTAACAACTGTAAAATTTTCAGTGTGCTGTCATTCGTAGTTTGGCAGATATAGTGACGTGAAGTTGGTGACAGTTCATGTCAGCCACAATGTAGTATGCTCTGAGGTCTGTCATCGTTCTGAATCTGCTCGATCAATCACTCGACTACGTTTGCATAAAACTATGCGTGGAGTTCGAAGTTTCAAAAAGCAAATCAAAGACTTTGACCAAGGTTAATTTAATAACTTTCTTAGCAGCTTTAAAGGGGTTTCCAAGGTAGTTTATTTGTTAAACAATAAAGCCATAAGGCCCTTAACGAATTTAGCCATAACCTGGTGTTTTTCAAGAGTCTCACAAATATTTGTACTGCCGACGAGAAGACCAATCCCCCATTCATGACGTATCTGTTTGCTATATCTATTCCTACCATATGGACTGTTAGCATGAACACGTCAATTTCCAAGAGCGGAAGAAATAAACTAACCCATTCTCATCTCCTCACTCAAAACATAACAAATCACATCCACTATTCTCATGGAATTCCAAAGTCAACACCTTGACTACAATTCAAAGGCAACTGCTACTACTACTGCTGTTGCGCATTAGTACCCTGCATCAGTCCTTATGTCCAAAGATGCACCTGATTAGGTAACAAAACGCTAATAAAACGCATGGGAATTAAATTTAAAAAAAAAGAAGAAAACGAAAATAACCAAAAGCGGATGGAAAACGTACACAGAGAGTTAATAAATAGTAAGCAATCCAAATCCCATCCCATCTTTAGCGTATCGTGTCGTTGGTCCTTCAGCTGGTGGTGGTTGGTAAAATATCCTAAACAGTAAGAATTGATTGAAAGGATAGTCAGCTATAGTCTCCCGGCGCTGCGTCCTACGTGATCAATTTACTAACATTGATAGTCGCGCCTGACTTGTCCATAATCAGAGACGAGTTGCATGAGGACAGAGTGAGACTTCTACCTGCCGCCACTGCCACTGCACCAGAGGCATAGATATCGTCTAATGAAATCTCCTCCTGTATGGATTGGATGCGCAAGGCATGGAGGAGATGGTGCTGGAGCAATGACCCGAGTGCTATAAGGACTCATCATCATCATTTGAATGCATTGTTGCAGCGTTCTCCGGATGTGTGTGTTGTTCTTTTTTTTTTTTTTTTGTTCATCATTCTCTTCTGTTCGATAGTTGATGAGATTTTTATTCGACAAAAAAAAAAAGGATATTCGAAGAAAGTGCTATTTTTTTGATTTGAAACAATGAGTTAGGTGCGTGACCTTACAACCTGACAGCAGATTGAACGGATACTTACGAAAGGAAGTGCATATGTTTCAATTGTTAGGATGGAAGAATTATTATGCATTCGAGGGAGGAAAAAGGGAATGTGACAGTGTCCGACAAATCATGGTGAAGCAATCGTTAGGATTAATAGGATTAATATCACTAGAAGAGGCGCTAGCTCCATCCGCTGTTGGAAGCTAGTTGAGTAGAGTAGGTAAGGGAATCTCTGCCTATCTGGTCCTTACCTACATATCTCCCCAGCTGGTGGGATACTGAAGCTGTAAGCTGGATACAGATGGAATAGTACTGAAACGTATTATTGGCTCCAGACTAGAAGCAGCCATTGAAAATGCGGGAAGTCTAACCGAACATCAGTATAGCTTCCATAAGGGACGGTTCACGATAGATGCAGAAAGCTATAGATGGCAGAAGATTGAGAGGAGGCTCAAAAAAGTACTGCTCCGTCATAACATTAGATATCAAAAATGCGTTCAATTCTGTAAACTGGAAACGTATTTTGGCTGCTCTAAGGAACAAGAGAGTTCCACAGTATTTAATAAACATAATAATGGATTATTTTAGGCAGCGGATCCTATTGTATAATACAGATAGGTATTAGGAATACATAGTCATGGGTGGGGTGCCACAGGGCTCGGTCTTAGGGCCGCTATTGTGCATGATGACATTCATCGATTATCAATACCAGAAGAAGCAAAAATTATAGGATTTGCTGATGACATCGTCGTAGTGGCCAAATTTTTTGGAGGAAATTACACAAATCAGCAAGGACACTATTAGGATAGTCCAAAAATGGCTTAATTCCGCAGGCCTAAAGCTTGCTGAAAATAAAATAGAAGCGGTGCTGATCAGCAGCAGGGAAAAGTGCGAAACGTTATCATCACTGTAGGTGGACACGAGATCAAGTATTTGGGTGTGGTGGCCGATACTAAGCTAACATTTAAACAACACCTGGAGCATGTAAGTGCACTCATACGGATAATGCCAAACGTAGGAGGACCAAGGCATAGCCGAAGACGACTGTATGCGAGTGTTATCAAGTCAGTAATCCTGTATGCTACACCAATCTGGGCAGAAGCTATGAAGGCCAAGTCGTATAAGAAGAAAATCGAAACAACGTACAGATTATGTGCCTTGAGGGTATGTAGTGCATGCAGCATGTGTCATTGCAGGAATGGTCCCCATTGACCTGTTATTAGATGAACTGTAGAGGATATATGAAAAGAAAAACAATGTGGACGACTAAAATGGTGAAACGAACACCACTGAGGGAACAAATGAGAAGCTGAACGAGCTGTCAGTGTACGAAAATAGTAGTAGCTTTGGAATGCATCAAATAAAAGTGATGGACGTACCGACTTTCCCCGACAATCAAAGACTGGATAGAGCGCAAACACGGAGAGCTAAACTTCCTTCTTCTTCTTCCTTTCCTTGCGGCGAAGTTATGATCCGGAGTAGAAGAATCCTGAATCCCTACTGGTCCGCCTGTGGGGTTTACCGGAGCTAAACTTCCACATGACTCAAAGGCGTAAGCAAAATGGGATGCAGTAGACACCTATACAAAATACATCTCGAATGAACTTAGACGACTGGAGTGGGAAGAAAGCAGAGGTGGAGAAAGGAGAAGGATAGTCCAAGAGACTGGCCACGTAGACATCTGAAGAAAGCAAGAATTGCTAAATCCTGCCCCGTGAAGGAATACCTGGAGGTGGTACCGTGGGGTATAGAAAAAAAGATAGGGAGGTGGTTTTAGTCAGTAGAAATCTGGCACACTGACCAACCGAGTATTTCGTCAGTGTCTTTTAAAAGATTTTCTCTTCCAAAAAAAAAAAGGTGGAGTATTGAAGAAGATCGATCATGCTCCCGAAAGTACTGAAACGACAGCGATGAAGCTCGAAAGGCTACTGAAATCCAGAGGTGCATGTACCGATGGAATCAGCTAATCAACCGACAGCGATGACGTGCAATGCGGAGAAGCAACAAGAGGTTAGTTGGAGTTTGCGAAAGCCACACCGCACCGATAAAGCCTACGGGTGAGCCGAATGAATCTGCAGCACAGCATCAGCAATGAAGTCCAGATTTTTTGTGGATTTGTTATAGCTCTCTTAGAGGAGCCTTGGATTTGTGGAGGAAAGATCATATAAATACCAGAGAGCATAGTTATTTGTAAGAAAAAAACCGCACTTAGACTCGATTCTCGGTCCACTGTACTACCAGGGATAAACCCCTGTAGTGGTTGGAGGAACGTAGACTTTATTCGCTTCTCTCTTATGCTTGGGTGGCTGTGGTTGCTTCTTCCCGCTTGAGCTAAAACCTGTACAAGCAAAAACACTATCCTCTACACCGGTGAGACACTAAGTGCTGCTGCATCTGAGGAGTACACTAATTTTTGTGGCAGTGTGGGTGTTTATGGTTCCTTTCTTCCCTTTTAAAAACAAAACTGGGCCCGTACTTAATAACAGCGTGAGGTTACCATCCACATATTCTTCTAGCCCTGATCCTCGCGGTACTGCCGTCAAGCATTTCATTACGAGGGGGTCTCTAGTCTCGTGTCATCGGCTCGCTCATATTTACATTCTCCTGCAGTTCTGCTCTTTGTCTCTTCTTAAAGCTGCTTCTGCTGGGTGATAACCTCTCCCAGTTGATGCCTTTTAGTTCTGTAGCATGGGTAATGAAATATGATATGCTCTATATTTCGATGGTTTCCACGCAGCTTGAAGAAGATGGATTATTGCCGTTCCTGTGTGAATATGCCCTAAAGCATCCATGGTCTGTTAACATCTGGGTTATGTAAAAGTTAAACTCTCCGTGTTTTCTGTTTCTCCAAGTTTTTTTCAGAAGAATTGACTGATCACTGATGTACTTGCTACTATTCTCTTTGTTTTATACCCCTCCTGATCTCTATTTGCTAAGACGTCAATCGTCACCATAGCGGCCACCACACACTGCCATGGCCTCGGCCGAAATCTGGGATGTAGGATTATTGATGTTGCCACTAATGCAGATTTGTCTTTGCCATCAAGTTACGTTATCTGTGGTTTGGAGACTACAGCATGGTTGTTATGATACTCACTGCTCTCCTACTGACGAGCACCACTTGCATTTTTTGCTCTACTAGTTGTAGTCCCATATGCGTCAGACATTCCCGCAAGGTCCTAACAGATTAGTTGTTATCGTGCTCTATCTCCTCTAAGCAGTTGGCTACCAATACGATTACAATGTCATCAGCTAATTCAACCATTTTGACGGTGCTTCGGATTTCTAGCTTAAGAACGTCACCGTACATTATGTTCAACAGCAAAGGACCTAGTACAGAGCCTTGAGGAATGCCGACTGCGATGTTGTAATACTTTATCCTCTAGTCTATCAATATTTTCTGTACACAGTTTGCTGCATTGGAAGCATTATTGATGTCCAGCGTGCTAAAAGCGCAGTACTTCCCCGAGCATCGTATAGCCTTTGCCGCAAGCCAACCTGCATTTTCGATTGCTGCATCAGCTTGTCACTTATAATACGCTTCAGAGCTTCAGAGCTTTTCCATTTTCCACCTTCAGGCAGTTTGGGTGGGTATAGATGCTGGCATCATTGTGATGCCCTTTGCATGGCTTACGTACGGCGGCTCGCTTGAATCTTCTTGCACAAAGAAAGTCCGCAGGAACATGCACAGCAGACGGAAAAGGGTCCAGGAAAGTTAAATATCTAGAAGTAAGGCGATTTGCCGAAATAGGTCCGATCAGAGTGCGTCCTTGAAGACGATATTCTCTTTCAAAAACCCGAGTATCTACGAACATCTCTCATGAGTTTTATAACTGAAAGTCCCATTAAACCGACCTTCATATCGCACCAGCTGCAAAAGTGTATAGGTACAAGCGCATTTCAAGCGCGCAACCATCACTGATCGTTCCACTTGAAAAGATCGAAAGTTTGATTCTTATCCGAAAGAAATACAACCTGACCTTCTGATATCCAATTCGGTTGGCAACTGAGCCATAGACAACCTTCCGCCCACTCTGCCAAACATTCAGTGCTCTCTCTTACTCGATGGTAATCGATGGTGTCTTGGCCTCCAATTGCTGCACGTTAATTCCAATGGCCTGAACACGGGTGTTAAATCACGTCAGCTCCATAATCTCGATTAAGGTCCCTTTCTTATCTGAGCTCGAAATTAACTCACCAGCACTGCGGCAGCAACCGTGCAACGTTCACCATCGCCCAAAATGCAATTAAACGAAAATCGATGGAAAATATTGTCTCCACGCTCTGTCAGTGCGGTGACTCTATGCTGGGTTGCAGATAATCACTCAGCGGCTCCATAAATTGTATCTTAAGCCCATGGAATTCCCGACGTGTGGGCTGGTTGCCTCTAGTCAAGAACAAGTTCCCGCTTGAAGGCTCAGCATAGAACAGATTTATGCTGTTCCAACAATTTAATTCGCTCGCTCACTTACGGCTTACGGGATTATTATATCTGACATTAGCATCTGGTGGCATTCAAATAAATTTGTGGCGCGCGATGGTGGCGGTGACGGCGACGCGTCTTCTTGTTGAGTGTGCTGCGCAGCGCTCCTGTAGAATGTCAAATTGGTCTCAAGTCGTCATCGTCATCAGTGCGCTTGTCATTGCGAACGATTGCGAAAGACTCTGAGAGATGGCGCACATCGCCAGCGGGCATCTCACATCTGCGAACTGCGTTCTGCCATTGTCATGTCAGTGTTCTCTGCTCGCGCCTGGGTGATGATACTCGTACAATAAATTGGATTGTAATATCTGGTGTGGTACACTTTTGGGTTGGCCGCTCCTCGCGTTCTCTTTTACGGCTTGGCAGTGATATTTCTGCATCCGATTCCAATTAGGCGTTAACTAATCGCAGATTCAGTGCACTATGGTGTGTATAGAGCTACAGCCTACATGGAGTGTGCTCAGCTCATGTTGGCAGCTCACACGCTCGTCATATGAATTAAATGTCCGTCCGCCTTGTTGTCGGAATGTTGTTTGGGGTTGGACACGCTTGGGATGGTTATGACTGTTTTGAGATTTATGATGTTCTGATCTTGACATGTTTTGAAGTTCCTTGTGGGACGAGAGTGGGTTGATCTTTCTGATGGTTATGACTTGACCGGGATGTTGGTCAAAGAAAGGGGAAATAAATTTAGAACGAGTTTAGTTCTGACCTTGAAAATATCGGTGACTTGGTGGTTAGGTTGGCTTTCATTATTGTTCTCCGTGGCTTATTGTTCTCTGTTGGATTTGGCTAGTCGGTGCTATGGACGGAAGGAACTATTCAATAAAGTGATAGGGAAATAGTTTTGTATACATTCGATTCTAAGTAAGCCTGATGTGACAATCACTGAACTCACTTCTCCAATCTCACTATTTCAAGTGTTCTTAGCAGTTCAAACAGATCATGTTTTTTGCTGAGCCTAAATGCATGTTTCTTAAAATAGATTTGTTCTGAGTTTAGTAACTTCATTCTACTTTACTGGGTTCTTGCTCGACTGTGTAGATAGATATTTTGAAGGGGTTTTCTTGTGATGAGAAATTCTTCTCCTTTAGTCTTTGTATTTGCATATTTTAAAGGTTACGCCCATAACTGCGTAAGAATAGATCGTCCTTTAGTAATGCTTTGTAATCTTTCACAACAATCTATTTAACGCGTCAATCTATTTAACGATTTCTTAGCTACGAAAATGGCAGCTAACTCAGCTATTCGCCTTAAAGCTTCATTTAAACCTGTCTTTTCGTCTCTCAAACCATTGTAGGGTGTTCCAGGCGAAGATAATGGCAATAAGGGAAGTATTGCCTTGGCTAAAGAAAAACGTGATATCGACCGCATCTTTTCAGACATCCAAGCAGCAATCAAATCCTTGGAATCATCCTAAACAAATTCTAAAACAGCTCTAGGCTGCCGATCGTCTCTTATAGAGATGGCGGAGCAGTTCAATATTCACCTAATTTGGGTGCCGAAGCATAGGGATATTCCAGGAAATTGTAAGGCTGACGAACAAGCCAGACATGGATGGAATCTGAATAATATGGACATTAGGGACTTTCTACGCTTCATCAGAAGCTTTAAATGCTTCAACGAGTATGCTAGAGGCCACGTCCCAAACCCATGTGGTATCACAATGGATATGTGTTGGCTTTCTGCTGACAGCCACCTAACCTAGCAACGAAAATAGGGAAAGAAAAAGTACATCCATAGCGTAGCCGTCATAGATCTGAGGTCTTTAAATTTGGTATCAAAATTCTCGTTATCTTGTCTATAATAAGGTCTCCTTAGATTGTAGGATTTTTATGCATAAATACGATTGATTCAATCCAATTATTCTTTCCACCGCCAAGAAAGCGGTAGGTAGGCTCTACACAAAGTTAGCTGTGAGCAGAGATCCAAAAAGGTTTAACCCTTTTTCGCTAATATCACTCTAATAACCTCCCAAAAGTCCCTAAAAGTGTTAAATTGTCAAGAATTCCTCCAGATAAAATGGACAGCAAATCCTTTAAGAAAAAACTGAAACTATTGAAAAGAAATATACCCGAATGGGCAGAGTTTGAAAGACAGATTAGTTCTCAAAGAATAAGGTTCTTCGCTTCATAAGGTTAAGGCATATTTCCAAATTCCCATTTGTGCAGCGGCGGAGATTTTGGTTCCACTCGAACGTAAAGTACTTGACATGCGGTACTTCCCAGAGAAGTACGTAGCTTCAACCTAAACAGTGATTATCATCCGATCGGGCTTCTTGGTGTTGTATACAATTTATTTCAAAGGATGATCTGCAACTGAATTGAACCAGCTGCCGATGCAATTGTACATTGGACTAGGTTCAGCAAAATCTTGATTTATACCAAAATAATTATACACTCCACTGCAAGGAACAATAAAGTCTTCCATATTTCTACTTGAAGTGTAAACACAGTGAACTTAAAAGGACTGCTAATGATTTTGATTTGATTCTTCATTTCTTCATGGTGGTCTACAAGTTTCCTGAATAAGTTTAGTCTGGTAATATATTTGGAGACCTCGACTCTAAGAATTGATAAGCAGTTTGTATGTTCTTTTAGAAATACATATGGTCCACCCTTGGATCTGCTGGGTTTTCATCGGTAACATGAGCCAACCCATAAGTTGTGTATTCCTTTAAGCTGTCTCGATCAACTTCGTTATTATATAAAGAGAAGCTTACCGGGAATCTCCAAAAGCCATATTTCTTCTTTCAACCTTGAACTGCGTAGAGATTCGCTTTATAGTTCGCGGATTAGCTTCTATTCGAGACGGTGGGTACAGTCATTTCAGTCGAGACAATGTTGTTGCTTTAGTCGGTCTTCACAAGACATTTGAGTTCAAAACCGATGAACCTTCGAAGGCAACCACGATTGAATCAATTTTGTTGGGATTCTTCTCCAAATATTTTGATGAAACTCTACCGGCGTGGGTCTTTCATCTGGAATACAGTTTATTGGCAGTCAAATTTGCGAAGTCAAATTTGCGAAGGAAATTTGCGAAACAAAATGCACATATGGGTGGTCAAAACACATAAGTTGAGAACCCTCCTCGCGATGAACTGCATAAAGGCCTATGTGCAACACATGCTGTTGAACCGATTCTTCAGTATCTTTATGCATACATTTTTTCAGGGCATGGAGTCGTCGAGGTACTGGCGAAAAGAGGCACTCGCCCTGTTTTGCAGTACCATCTAGTAGTACTCACTCCGTAATAAAGCCGTGGGAAGTTGATGGCCTTATTGAATACTGCGGCAGCGAAAAGGTTTATCGACCTCAAACAAAATAAGGCCAAAAAGCTACTCTAACTGAGAGAGAGCGTGCATTTTTCACTGCAATACATACTATCTAATGAAGAAGATATCTAGAACATGGAACGTAGAGCTCTACTGAGGTTTATCAAGAGCCTCAATCTAGCTTCTGCTTAACCACTGGGCCAGCACAATAGTTCTTGCAGGTTACAGTGCATACCTAAGGCCCCTTATGTTTTTTTTGTTTTTTTAGTTGTGCCAATGGATGTGGTAATCTACTAAAGAGTTACCAGCATGCATGATTCGCACGAATAATCGATGCCAGGAATGCGCTTATGTACTAATCTACATCCAGGGACTGCCGTTAGGTATTACTTTGCGGGGCTGTTTAGCAAATCATGCAATGCATCTTGTGACGGCTGCTTCTGATACTTCTGTTGTTTCTATTGCTTCTGCCGCTCTTCTTAGCTTTTCTATTTTCCGGGGCTCATTTTGAAGAGTTGTTGCGAAATTACATACAAGTATTGCCATTCAATTTTCTGACGATCGCAACATATGGTGAAGAAGTAACGACGTTGGCTGTGCAATGAAAGACTACGTGCTCCATATCTTCATCTTCATCCGGGCATTTGGACATGGTGAACTGTCGTGTCCAAATCGGTGGAGACCAGACAGGAACTGTGTAAGATGGTAGTTACATTCCCCATTTTTGCCTTTTCTTTCATTTTGATCACCTTGATGCCATTGGCATCGTGTTGGTTCAGAGTTCTTCTACGAGTTTTGTTTATTCTGAACATTTCGTCTGTGAAGATGCCTATGGGGACCATTCCAGCTATAACAAACGCGGCCTCGTCTGAGATGGTTCGGAAGCCACTAATTGTCCTTAGTGCGAGGTGTCTATGATAGTCTCCTTTTGGTCTCCTTCGTTCTTAGTGCCTGACTTTCGGAATATAACAGAACCGAGGTGACAACTCTGGAGAGTAGTACTCGTATACAGGTCCACCTATGTTAGGCAGTATACGCGAAAGAGCTCCTTGTATTTGCAATGCTTTTTTTGTTGAATAATTAGTGCGTTTTGAACTGCAGTTTGTTGTCCAGCATTACTCCAAGGTATTCTTTGAACCTTATTTTGTGGTTACCGTTCTGGTTCTAGTTTCTTCTAGGAAACCAGCTCCATTTGTGCCTGATTCGTCTGTACGTATCTGTTGAGCTACTGTCACGACGGCAATGTCATCAAATTAATGAATAAATAATTATTTTGGCGCTAACAGCCCAATGCTGGGCCTGGCCTAACTTCTCACAGCCACTCGTGCTGTGCGCCTCACGAATGATTGGGACCTACAGCTTTATACCGTTTCCGAAGGGCAATTTTTTCGATTGAGAGAAGATTTTCATGACAATTTTACTCTCGTATGTTTGTCAGACGTTCGCGAGAGCCCTTTTTTTTGAGAATTTATTTTTTTTTTTTCTATTTTTGTGTTTTCTTGGATTCGAACCTTGAAACTCTCGCTCGGATGTTGATTTTTAAGTGCTCCAAAGTTTGCGCATTCTCTGCCTAGACACGATTCTTTGCATACTCTCACAAAAATGAATACGACGTGGTCAGATCAAATGATATTGTTGACAAATTGATGTAGCAAAATCTCGAAATTAAACCGGGGAACTTTTCGTGCAATAGAGCCAACATCAAATTGGTTATCATTTGATCATAGCTCAGAAAATTCACCATAGCAGTGGCGCCGGCGTCGTTTTTAAATACGGTCCGATCACGCCGCCGGTCCACAGCACCCCACCAAACTGTCACCCGTGGTGGATACAATAATACTTGGGTTCCCGGAATCCCGCAAAAAATGTTCCTCATCGCTGAAGAAAATTTTGTTCAAAAAATTGGTCGATTATGACGACCATAATCTGTCCTTAAACAGATGTTGTACACAGATATTACAGAACTGTTATTTGTGTAGCAAGATTCAACAATTTTAATACGTTGAGCGGTGGTTAAGCGATCCATATTGTACAATGGGAAGGCAAGAACTAACTATAATGACAGATGGATTTGACAGATGCGATATGTCAGTAATGTGAAATACCAACCTCGAAATAAATAACCCTTTATAAGATTTTCACATTCTAAAGAAAAATAAAACAGACAGACAGACAAACACATTTTGAGTATTAGGTGCGCAACTAAATTCTTAATAAATGGCTCCAGCAGTAAGTGCTGGTCGATTTTGACATATCCAAAACGTCATGAACCAAGCTTAGACATATGGTAAACAAACTGTTTTGACACATTAGTGATTTTGATTTGGCGTCATATACTTTTGGTTGTGTGAAAATGTCTCATTTGTGCCAAATAATCGTCATTTGCGAGTGTTGATTTTGTTCTTTCATTCGAAGAAAACGGCGGCTGAAGCGCATCGAGAGCTCCAAAAAGTTTACGGAGATGCTGCTCTAAGTGAAACTTCGTGACGTGATTGGTTCCGTCGCTTCAAAGACGGTGATTTCGATGTTGACGACCGTCCGCGTGAAGGAAGGCCATAATCCTTCGAAGACGCTGAATTGGAGGCATTGCTCGATGAGGATCCGTGCCAAACGCAAGAATTGTTTGCTTCAGCATTAGGAGTTACCCATCAAGCCATTTCCAAACGATTGCATGCGTTTGGAATAATTCAAAAACAATGAATTTGGGTTCCTTACGATTTCAAGTCAAGGGACGTTGAGCGTCGTTTTTTCGCCTGTGAATCGCATCGTGACGGGTGATGAAAAATGGATTCGTTACAGCAACCCAAAGAAAAGAAAGTCATGGGGACTGCCCGGTCATGCTTCTACGTCATCGGCTCGGCCGAATATTCACACTGCGAAGTTATGCTGTGTATTTGGTGGGACCAGGTAGGTGTCATTTATTATGAAACCCAACGAAACCATCACTGGGGAACGGTATCGACTTCGATTGATGCGATCGAGCTGAGGACTGCGCCACAATACGAGCAGAGGCACGAAAAAGTGATTCTACAGCATGACATCGCTCGGCCTCACGTTGTCAAATCCGTTAAAACCTACCTGGAAACGCTCAAATGGTATTCGAGCTCTGTCAGAAAGATGAGAAAAAGTTGTAGGCAATACTTTGAAAGATTCATTTGTAACCATGGTATATTGCTCCAGCAATCCAATACTATATTCCACAACGCAGATTCTGATGGTGTGCATTGATCCCGGACCCTTCTATCCAGTTCCTCCCACAACAGCTTTATAGGGTACGAGTAGTTTTGACAAAGTCTTGACCTGTGTTTAAAGTCATTGTCCTGTTGAAATACAAAGCCTTCACCAACTAATCTTAGTGCAGAGGTGTGTTGTACGCCTCCTTATTCATTTTTCTAATCAATTGAGACAGATCTCCCACTCCACTTGACGAGAAATATCCCCAGATCATAACAGAACCACTTTCATGCTTGACCATAGGAACCACTTAGTCTGGCAGCATCTTTTGTTCAGCGCTGCGTCGAACTAAAACTCTCCGTTTTGTGAAAAATACCTCGAACTTGGGATTCATGGCTCCATAAAACTCTGTTGAAATCTTCTTCTGTCCAGTCATTATTCTTCTTCTTGGCCCATTCTAACTTTTTTGAACAGCAATTCGCCCAAATAGTCCAGCATGTCTTAATCTTCGTTTGACCGTTGTCAAGAACAGCGGTTTATTCCGTGTTTCATGCTGGTTTTTATCTACTTCGTTTGCTTGTGACTATTAGCCGATTCTCGTATTTAGTTGTATCTCTAGGCCGTCCGTGGTTTATCCTCAAGACTTCCGGTTTGAGCGTTTCGTTCAATGGTACGTTGATACTCGTACCTTCAACGCCTTCTTTAAGAAGGATAATGATTGCAGATCATTGCTCGATTGTGGTTTCCGTGACTTATCCCATTTTTAACAAGTTGTTTATTCAAGACGAAGAATATTTGAGTTCCCAAAACTTTTGTCGACGATAGAGTAATGAACATCTGGATAAAAATATGTTCAAGACAATAAACAGAAACGGACCGTGCATCTGGTAAAGCCTTCTATGAAACTTTGTATAGCTACAACCCACCAATATACTAAAGTACAAGTATCCATGCCAAATCTCCCCCAAAATGTACTTCACCTCGAATCCATTATCTTAACTCACGCCTGATCTCGAATGACCACATCACCTGAAAACTGAAATATTAACCCGTGCTGCACAAATACGAGTATAATCAGCGCATTTCCATCTGAAATTTCAAAACAAGCGGAAACGATTGAGTCGTTATGTTCCGGTACTTGGCGTTAATCGTTTCTCGAATTCAAATATCGTTGGCGATAAATCAATTTTAATGCGATTTTCTGTGTGCAGCGCCACTGTCCACTGACACACACACAAACACACAGAGTGAGCACACATTTGTGCTCCATTTGTAGCAATCGCAATCCGCACCACCACCGCAGCAGATCTCCTCTAGATATCTCGCGCCGTCGCCTTTCACTTTTATTCTGCGCACTGTGTGACCATAACTGGCGTTTCTTTGTCTCGACGATGGCTATGGCAGCTTTGGAATATTACTGCCACACTAAGCTGCAACTAAGCGATGCACAACGTGCGGGAATCTTAATTAAAAGTGGCAGCCTCTGGACATTGGACAGTGGAATAGTAGGAGTTGCACTAATTTGGTGTGACAACAAAAGGACACAGCTTGTTCGGCATTAAGGATTAAGTGGCACTTGGATTGGCACATTTACCAGTAGTACGAGTACCAGTGGGTTTGTGGTGGTGGTGCTCAGCTGCCCGGTGTCCTTCACTGAAGACACGATGACCGACTTCCACCTGCTCAGTGGCTGGTCTGTGTAAATGACACACCTTAAATGGTTGTTCCTTTCTTTATTTCGGCTAAACGGTGCGACCTGGCCAACGACGTGTGGGAACAAATGTCCGCGGATTAAGTTAGTCGTCGTCATCGTCGTCATCGTCGTCACCGTCACCGAGATGGGGTGCGTGGGTCTTTGCCGCCTTTGTATCTTGCACCTTTTATCGGTCGTTGGTATCTCGGAGGGTTTTGCTTTGATGTGTGAGTATTGTTGTGGGCACCGTGGGCTATCGCACGACTTTGGTGTACCAATTACACCTGTGCGCCAGTAATCGGTTTGTTGAAAGAAGATTGCACATAAAAAGCGCTTCAATTCCCAGGCAACAGGTTAACCTATATACGCGTATCTACGGCATTACAGGATGACCGCGATGAAAATAAATTTTAAGTGCAGACGTTGTGGATTTGTTGGACTGCCTTCTTCTTTCTTTCTCTCTCTGTTCCTGTCAGAGTGGGCAATGTGTATGGATTTTGAAATGCTCCCGATGGGCAGATGGTAATCGATCGAGAACTCCAAGGCAGGAAGTGTACAAGTGCACTTGATTGATATGTCAACTTGGTCGAGTGAAAAGTGGTTGTTGATACTTGAGACAGTCGGCAGAAGTGCTCGCTTCCATCATCCGGAGAAAGTTAATCGGTTGTGGTAGCAGGCATTGGGAAACTTATGACCGCACTGAGATACATTTGCGTAGAGTGTGTCCTTTGGGGCGATTTAAAACCGTCGGTAGTTTGTTTTGCCAAACCTATTCAAGTGGATCTATTGGGAACGAAAAATTGTCAATGATGTATGCGAATGGGATTTGCATGGAGTCGAGAGGTTGTTCAAGAGCTGAGCTGGAAAGTAAATAAATTTAGAGAAATAGTAGTCAAAATTATTAACATTAAATCTTTTAAGGCGAAATAAAGTCTGAGATACTTTGAAGGGTATGAAACTCTGCTTGAGATATTTTGTTGAATGGAAAAGGGTGCTTTTCGAAGAACCATTCAAATGATTCTTTCAATCGTTCAACCAATGATCCAAATGATACTTATGTTGCAAGATCGAAGACCGAGTTTTGGTCCCCAGGCTGAAAGTAGACTAGACTATGCTGTGACACTAAACAAAGTGAAAGCAAAAATCTTGTTCTAAGCTAAGCACCGGTAGAGTTGTTCGGAGCAAGATGGAGATGTAAGGTGTAATAACAAACTCCAATATACTTGCTTTGCTTCTGTTTGCTGCCTCTGGTCCGCTAGTCTTGTTATTAGACATGGTCGGTCCAGATTGACTGCAGGCATTAGGTTTAGATGGTGATAACCTTGTCATGCTTGGCAATCTATACCAACTACAATTGCATATGATATGGCACTAAATGGACAGTCATATGTGTGGCTTTGATTGTAGACGCAGTGGTTAAGCAAGAGTACTCGTCTCATTGGGCTGGGCTGGAGATTAGTTGAAGGTGAAAGACATTTGGTAATGCACATCACATATAAAGAGCCTATATTGATTTCATTCTAAAATTTGGGAGAATCTGTCTTCTATTGCTATTATTAACGGCCGGTACACGCTTCAACAAAGTATTTGGAGAGAAATCCTTAAACGATAGAGTCATGTCATGAGCGGATCCCTTTGGAGGGTCACGGTATTTTTACCAAAAAGTTGTATCTAGGAGTAACCTCACTTAGCTCTGAAATGAAGCTGTAAGTTTGTAAGTGCATGGCTTGAAGGGACACGCGTCGGGAATGATGTCTTCGATCAATCCTTCAGTTGAGCATTGGTAGTGTATTCAAGGTATCTGTGCGACTTTTCAGCACTAATTTTCCTTTTAGTGAGCATTCTGGAGAGGAGTGTTGTGGAAATGAGTCTTACAGCATTTTTTTTAATTTTCTTTTTATTATCTGGAAGAAGCCAGTCCCTTAAAAAATATAATTCTCCGATATTCGAAGGAAAAACAATTGCTTCGCAAACTATAGGTATCAAGGACTATCAAGAAAATTTTTATAAGACTTTAAAGTAAAACATGAATTGAACTGGCAGACGTTTTGTATGTCTAATTACTCCATAGAGTAGCCCACTCTGAGTAGAATTACACACCTTTCTTATGGCGCACTTTTGCAGGACAATCAGTTGCTGTAACTTACTGCGCTAAACATTCCCTCAACAGCTTATACCATACTCATCTCAGAGTTAGAACGAAATTTTCTGAGATGGTAAAAACATCGAATGGGAGATAGAAGATACTGTTTTGAGATTAAAAAATATTCGGTCCAACTCAAACTCTGATCCATTGTAAGTAACACTCAGGCATTTATTCTGCTCTACTTGTTCAATTGTTAAGCAATCAGAACCTAGTAGTGGACATGTGCTGCTAAACAAGTTATGCTTAATACAATTGGTTCGGGACTCCTGTAATTTACGACTGAAAATATATTAATTGATGTTTATATGTTCCGCAAAACCAAGATCTTAGAACGTAAAAATCAATAGGTTAACTGAATCATATGCAATTCCTAGATCAGCTGCAAAGGCCTTCCATTTTCTCATAAACTTTTGTGCGAATAGGCAGCTGATATAAATCAAAAACAAAATAGGACCAATGACTGATCCTTGAGGCACACCTAGATTAATAATCTTCGAATTGGGTAGATCACTATCCAATTTCAAACACTATGTTCTGTTTTCTAAATAAGACCCAAACCAGTTATTTTGTATAGCCCTACAGATGGCTGTGAACCAGGGTCTCAACCAACAAGTCTCTCTAGTTACCATGATTCTTTACCAAGCGCCATTGGAAAAGAACAAAACAAGGGCCGTACTCAAAGAAGTTTTCCAAGACCCGAACTGTAGCTGCGATATACTTTTTACCTGACCATATGAGGGTTATGTATTCCACCTGTCTGTATGTAGGTAAACTTACTTAAATTCTTTCACCCCTTGAGGCATATAAAGACTGCTTGCCTCCAACTCATTAGCAAAGAGCTTGATTCTACTTCAACTGTTCTACTTCACGTTTGCCTAGTGCGCCCCGCTTTTCTGCCTGCCTGGGTGAGCGGATTCTACTGCATGGCATGTTTCACAAAGGAGTCTCCTTAGCAACGTAGGGTGTGTCCATTTTCTCCTTCTTATAGTAATGTCTACAGGTTCTTGGTCCTTTCTCTGATAAAATTGATCTTTGGAGATACGAAATAAGAATATTACCATCTATACTCTTCACTGGATGTTGTTTGGTGCTCCGACCTCAAGTGAGCTACTTGGTGATATTATAGACAGTCCTACTGTCCACCTTCCTTGCTGCTTCTTTAGCCCTTGAGGCAAGTGAGTCGATATACTGACGTTTGTCACATCTCACACTAAGTGGTACTTCCTTCTTTTCACACGATGTTGGGCTTCTAGCTTCAATCCGAGCCTTGATTGCTGTATGCTGACTTTTCTGCCTCTTACCGACATAGGTAGTTCCAAAAATATTTTTCACAGCATACTCCTGCATTGTGCTACTGATTGTTTGTTCTTCTAAGGCGAGGTGGTCCCTGAATTGTTGACACACTTATTGATCCCTGAGCCTGTCGGTATTGAACCTGGTAATGCTAAGCAAGTTTGAGTGGCTTTTTGTTGACGGATGCAGTCCGAAGTCGTATAAAAGCGAACGTAAGATGGTGATCGCGTTCTTGTCCGATGTGGTTTCCACGTCGTTTTTGGAAGTCCAGGAAACAATTTTTGAAGCGACGGCGATCACAATGTGATCAATCTAGGTGGATGTTCGTTGCTTGTTAGTTAAGACCCAACTGATCTGGTGACAGGTATTATGCTTAAAAAGCATACCTAGGCGGTAGGTATTGCAGAAGTCCACCAACTGCTCACCTTTGTCATTGCGGTCTCCAATGCCGTGAACTCTCATCATGTGCTGAAGCATAGTGTTGTCGCTTCCTGTCTTGGTGTTACAATGTTCTCATTAGGCATTGGTTGTAGACGGAGCCTAAATGGTTGTAGCAATTATCATTAGCATCCTCAGTCGCATCTTCAATCGGAGCTTAACACTGTAAGAGGGTAATTTTTCGTACTCTACTCTGGAATCTAGCCCTCTGAGAGTCACTGTGAGGTTTCCAGGATATGGGGCAACTTCGTACTGCTGGAGTTAGCATCGGTCCTACTCCGGAGCTCAGCGTCCTCCAAACTGGTCTACCAGAGTGGGGAGTGGTATTCCTCAGCATCGAACCAACTTATCTCACTCAGCCCCAAGATGTCTATCTTGCATCGCGTGAACCCACGTTCTTGTTGGTGGAATCTGGCGTTTTGAGACCCTTCCTGGAGTGAGCTGACGTTCCAGAAATCGATCGTTACCCATGTTCTATAGCCAAAGCACGAACAAAATATCAGCTGTATGGTTTTATATGCAAATTCACAATTTGTTTATATTTCAAATCTGAGTTATTCGCAGATGAACAACATATAAGTACAAGTCGTGCAATTCAGTCATGCACCTTTCTTCCTATTCCAAGAGTCAAGTTTTGAATTAATTTGTTCCACATTGCAGACAGACATTGTTTAGATTGTCAAAGAAATTATTTCTCGCCATGGTATCGATATTCCTACTTTTAGGACAAGAAATCCGCAGCTGGGATACCTCGCGCTGAGTACACGTCCTTCATATATATGAAAGCGATGGTACTTTTAAGCTGGCAGTCAAAATAACCACTCAGAGTAATTCTAGTGTTAAATCTAGAATGGGACATCATTTCCTTGGTATCTCTTTGTACTGTACCACAGGGTATCTCTTCAAACTTGCCTCTGTCACTTAGTAGAAAGCAGTCGGCATATCCAACTATTAGACTTTAGAAATTTTAAACCGATTTGAATGAAATTTAGAGCATCAAGCTATAAATCATCTCTGTACGTGATCCTGATCAGTGTGAGTGCTATTCAATCTGGCAGTGCATTAATTTGTCGGGCGACAGACCTTGTGCTTTCCATCAGACAAGAGCCTTTGTAAACCTGAGCTGTTTCACCACCAAAAGATTAGGTTCAGTGCTTCCCTTCTATCAATCGGAATCGTTTCGTTCTTTTAACGACAGCAACCTACAAACAGCCTTGATTCACGCCCAAGTAAACAGCAAATGTTGACTGCTTCATGGCTTCAAATCTAACGCCTTTCATTCGTTCTGTTATCGAGATTACAACTCCAAAAGGATAACGAAACAAAGTTGGCTCTGAGATCATTTCCAGTCTCTCTCTCTCTGTCCGCTAGTTAAAGGTGTTTTACATAATCAAGACATTCCCATGTTCCCGTAGGCGTTTTCATTACAAACATTCACGCGCAACTTATAAACGTATCCCAGTCCACCTGAAGCGATGAAATTCGACATAGGAAGTCGATTAACCTCTCTGTGTCCGCCTATCACGTGTTTACATGTGACTCACAGCTTCCAAATCGGTTGCAGCAGATTAAAATAGCACCACGGGCATTAGCGTCCCAACAGGCGGACCATTCCATCTCCACTAACTAACCCAATACAAGCTCAATTGCAATTAATCGCATCAAAACGGTTACCCACATTATCTGCAGCACAATTGTGTTATCAATTATCGTGGCTTAAGATGGTTTCCGCACCTTGGCACCTTTCGGATGGTCCGACTCAACACAAAGGCAACAAATCCGCTTCGCTGGCACTCGGGAACATAATCTCAGGGCTTAGAGATTCCACCAAACTCTGCGCCCGGTTCTTGGGGGCTCAGCGCGATACTCTTTGACTTAAGCTGACACGTAAAGCGATTAATGTTCCTGCTTCGTGAACACTTTTTCTCGCGCCAAGTTAAGCTCTCGATGTTGTGTGTTCGTTTCTTTCGTTTTATACGCATACGGATACATACTCGTAGTTGCTTCTTTCGTTGTACCGAGGAGCATATGCCATGACATGCATTGCAGCTAGACCTGGAGGTGCGCATGGCATGCATGAATTCATGCATACATGCACTTGTATCCCTCAGAACGAACTGCACACATAATGAGCACCTATTCAGAGTGGAGTTGGGATTTTTTGTTTCTTTTCATGTGGAAATCCTATTCAATGCGGTTTTCGATTCACCTCAAGCTTCAAATGAACGGAGCATCATCGTCATCGACGGTGATCCTTTAGATATCAGTGGAAGTTATGGAGGGGTACCCCGAAGAACCCTTAAGCCACCCGAAAACCATGAGTGGAGAATTGAAATTTCGAAATTCCGTCTGATGATGATGATGATGATGGCATGGAAGATGAGAATAAGGATGAGGATGTAGATGATGATTGTTCCATCGTTAGACCTACTCCCGAGCACGCACACCAGCAAATTGGGATGCAGAGAAAGAAATTGAATTCTCATTACTGCTGCTGTTGCTGATGCTCCATGTGCAATGTGACACAAAAGAGGCATCTCTCTAACCAAGCATTATCCATGAGTGGTGCATGGTAACACACTCGGTGTATGTGTCGATGGTGAAATCCACTTAGACGTCGAAATTACGCCTATCATAGAAGTGAAGTTGTACCTGCTGCTGGGAACGCTACAAATGCTGAAGAGGATGATGAGTCGATTGAGCCGTTGGATGAATGGATGCGGAGTCACTTCCGCCCATATCCACCGTTTGTGTCATTATTGCAGCGCACAGCAGAGTGTGAGGGGTCTGCAGGATTTTGCTGCTTCAACAATCAGTGATGTGTGCAAATGCATTAGGTACACCGGCAAAGTGCATTTCTAATGAAGGGCTGTGGTCGGAACTCTCCACTATGAGTCGGGAAGAGAACATGCAATGCAACAATGTAACCAAGAATTAGTTTGGCTCATTTTGGATGACTGATTTGAATCTACCGCGAACTGAAAAGGGCCAAAGAAAGCATTGTCTGGATTTCATTCTTTATTGGATTTGTGGTCTGCGGAAATGAAAATACCTTAAGGAGATTAGGTCTGATTCGTGTTGTGTATTCTCACAGAGCTATTTACCTATAGGTATAAAAGCCCAGGGCTATAAAGCCAGCAAATTAGATGGCAGTGGGTGGAATCTGTTATTTTTCTGACAAAATTTTTAGATTTCAGAAAAAAAGAATCCCTTAGGCAGGGTGGAAACATTCAAGGCTATTTAAGTTAATGCATTAGAGGTTCATTCGCTGTCATGCGGAGCTACTATGGCATTTGAAATCTACTGGCGGGGATTCACTGATATACTTGTCATCAGTATTCCAAATCTTGCTGCCCTTCCCCCATATGTGCAGTTCATGTCCAGTTCTTTTCGGCAGGCAGGATCAAAGTTTTGTAGATCATTAATTGCATTGGGATTGCTGTGGTTAAGTGATTACATAATGATTTTGAGGATATTACGGTCCGTGGTTCGAATCTGACATGAGCCAGTTTAACTAGTTTTTTCAAAAATGTTGACCTACTTCCCTGTAATTCGGACGATTGAAACACATAGCCACATTCATTGATATAATACATACATATCTACATGGGTGGTAAACGATTAATAAAAGCCTCAAAAGGAGCAGTATCTCCCCATAGATGTTGGCCCGCGAAATATCGAGAAAGAGCCACTGCAGCCGAAAACCTATAAACTCTGTCAGTAAGCCATACTCCCACCTCCTCGCAGTGCTATCTGCCATCTGAAATTGCGAACCTGCGCCACAAAACAGGATAAGTGTCGGTTGGTCTATGGCCCAGCGAACCACAATCGTAAAAATCCAAATTGCTCCGAAACGGAACATAACGACTCGGATACAAACGGATACATTTTTGGCTATGATACACGGACAACTATCGAACGTCAAGATGCTCTTCGGCGCACTCCAGGAAGGGCCTCAAAACGCCAGTTTCCAGCAACTAGAGCGTGAGCTCACGCGATATAAGATGGCATCTTAGGGCTGAGTGAGATGAGATGGTTCGTGCTGGAGAATACCACTCCCCAACCAAAATTACTGTCATGCTCTACTCTAGTAGACCAACTGGGAGGGGGCGAAGGTCTGGAGTAGGACTGATGCCAACTCCAGCAGCACAAAGTAGTCCCTTATCCTGGAAACCTCACAGCGACCGTATACTGATGGCTAGATTCCAGAGCAGAGTAAAAAAAATTACCATCTTACAGTGTTAAGCTCCGATTGAAGGATGACATTTTTTATAGCCATTTAGGCTCCATCTACAACCAACGCCTAATGGGGACATCGTGATGGTGATGGGGGACTTCAACGCCAAAGTGGGAAGCGACAACACTATGCTTAAACACACGATGGGAGTTCAGGGCTTTAGAGACCGGAATGACAGCTGTGAGCGGTTTGTGGACTTCTGCAATACCAACCGCCTAGGCATTGGAGGTACGCTCTTTAAGCATAATACCTTCCACAAAATCAGTTGAGTCTCAACTGAAAGATAGCGAATATTTAACCATCACATTGCGATCACATTAAGATCAGTCGCAGCTTCAGAAATTGTCCGAAACAGACATCGGACAACACCGCGATCACCATCTTATGCTCTCTTTATAACGACTTTGGACACTTTGCTACAGTCTTTAAGCACTTAGACGATGGTGATATGAACTCGAACTCTAATGAGTCTTCTGAAGCAACAAATTCCGGAATTCGTACTGGACCTCCCAGTAAAACCGAAATAATAACAGCAATCAAGTTTTCTTCAGAGAGTTGATTGCTGTTGTGCGGTGGGTATTGATGGCATTCCTGCCGAAATATTTTAAGCGGCGCCTATATCGGTAGAAGTGCTACACCCGCTCACATGGAGAGCAAGGGAAAATGAGATTGGAAAAGAGGGATGGTCGATAAGCAAAAAGGAAATCTGATGGATTGTGGAAACTGGTTCTATGTCCGTATTCGAATCATATTAGAACGCATTAAGGAACATTTAGATTCAACTCTCGTTGTCGAGCAGGCAGGCTTCGTGCTGGAACCCTGTGTATCGACACACATAAACACCGTACGGATCATAATAGAGTAATGCGTCGAGTACAAGTCTCTGCTACATCTACTGTTTATCGACTGCGAGAAGGCTTTCGACAGCTTGAATCGAGAACGCAATGGTGTCGGAGGATTTTGATGTAAAAAGTGGAGTACCTAAGGGGTGTATACTGTTACCGCTATTATTCTTGGTGGTCATCAGCGATGTACTCCATGCAGCATTGATGGAAAGTTAATATGGAATTCGTTGGTCTACAACATTTCCATCATTTGATGGCCCAAAATCTAGAAGGTGGGGCGAACAAAGTGGAGCTTAAAATAAACACAGCCAAGACAAACGCCCTGAACACTTCTAACACCCGCGCTCAACTCAACATTGCCGGATAGGAAGCCCAGAAAGTAGACAACTTTCTATATCTAGGAAGTGTGGTCTCAGCTAACATCGATGGCACCGAACTGGATGTGTGCAGCAGAATCGGGAAGGCAAAAGCTGCGTTCGGAATGATATCCAAAGTCTGGAGAATCAATGTTCTCAGCACAAGAATCAAGCGGCGACAGTTCCGCTCCAACGTAGAATCAGTATTACTATGTGGGTGAAGTACTGGGAAGGTCGATACCACTAACCCACGCAAGCAGCAGACCTTAAATAGATTTCTAGAGATCATGATGAGGATTTTTTGGTTCAATCGTATCTCCAACGAACAACTTTATGAGAGAACGGGCCAAGAATCTATAGACATTACTATACGAAGGAGAAAGTAGCAGTTTGGCACACACTACGGTAACTTCTGCACACTCAGTCAGGCATAAAAGCGGGACGCACTAGGCAAACGCAGCGCAGAATAGTTTAGGAGGAATCTAGCTCTTTGGAAATGAATTGGGGGCAGTTCAAACGCTTTGCAGAACTATGAACAGAATGGTTCGCAGACATTTTGCCCCTTGAGTTGTGAAAGGATTTAAGTATTAAATGTGCAATTCAGACCCCCAAGCTTGTAGATGTTCAAATTCGTACATCTTTAGTTATATTTTGGAACCTATGTTTAAAACCTTTGTCTTGTTCTGTTGCAAACCAGCCTGCGCTCTTTATGAAGCCTACCATATTCCTAAGTGGAACTTGTACGAGATCCCCTTGTTCGTCAAAAAGCCTGTTTCCCATATGACGGAGAGGCAATCACATAACAAGTGTTTGATGGTTTCTGTCTCCTCTATATCTTGACAGCTCCTGCAGTGGTCGGGTGTGGTCATGCCTTGCATGGCAGCCATTTCCCCTATCGCGCAGTATCCTGTTAGCGTGTCTATCAAGATTCGAATTTCTTTTTATATTTTGAAAGTCCTATGCTGATCTCTTTTTAGCTCTCGTTTCCTTTTATATTGCTATGTCCAGGAACCCAGCAGAGAGTTATGTCATGGCTATTGCATATTCTGTTCAACGTATTACGGCATCTGGAAACTGTTTTCGATCTGACTTCCCCGCAGTCTAGTGCTTTGATTGCCGCTTGACTATCCAAGAAAATTGTAATCTTTGATTTAGTTTTTTGCTATGTATAGTCTGTGCAGCCCTATCAATGACTAAGACCTCAGCTTGAAAGATTCTACAGTCATCCAGGAGTTTGTACTAGTGGTTGAATTTAAGTGGCTCACAAAAAACTCCGGAGCCAGTTCGGATATCAATTTTAGACCTGTCATCTGCATATTAGTCCGCTTGCGACCGCTTTTCATAAAGCATTTTGGCAAGGCCAGTTCATATCTTTTATTGTTGTACTATGTGCAGCTGGATGGTAGTTATGAAAGGCGACGTTTGGCAGTTTTCTGTTGGTGCTTTGAGTCGGAAGCCGAACCTAAATGCAGCACAAAAGCAGTAAAACTAAACCAAAGCAAATTTTTCGTAATATATCACGTAAAACCCTTGCTGGACATTTTGGTTTGGTGCGAGGCGGTAATAAAAAAACCGACTGTGTAAAGTTATAGACATTCATGATGTATGTTGGAATCCATTTGAATGTGGAACATTAAAAAAATGTCAAAATGTCATTAAAATACGAGCGTAATTTTAAAGCGTAAAATTTTAAATTCAAAAAATATATTTATGTCTTCCGCCCATAGAGCTCTTTTCAGTTATGCATCCGCATTCTTAAATAAAAAAAAAGTCGTCCAACTTTTGCCTATTCTGAGCCTTGATGGTGGCTCGTTTTCTTGAAAAATGACACATGCTTTGTTTTCGGGTCATTGTTATGCATAAATTGTGCAGAAATTATGCATACGAGTACAGCTTTTATAGTTTTGAAACTAGAATGTTGTTCAGTGGTCTATTTACTGAACAATGAAAAGGAAGGAAAAAGGGTTCTGGCAAGCGAGGAAGAGGGACACATTTTCGCATGCAAATTTGCTTAGAGAATTTCAAAACACTTCACCAGCAGATTACGAAAACTTGTAAAGAAAATTTCTGAACTTTCATTGAAGTTGCATCCTCCAAATACCGTGCTGCAACTCCCGATATTAACCAGATACTTATACCCTTATACATCATCGGTTGTCAGTGAGATAATTTCAGAAGCTTATTGTAAATGCACCCACTATTGCGGTTCACGCATCTACTCGTACAATATTATGTGTTAAGCAATGCTGAAGGTAACACTAGCTAGGCACTCTCACTTTCTCACATTTGTCGGTACGATATTTCCTGCCTAAGCCTTTGAAAGATAAACTCCCATTGAATTGAAAAGCCAAACAAAGCCTTCATGTCTTCATTCACATCTTCTGCTCAATTATTTTTACCTACCTATACATTTCCCATGGAAAATTAATCTGTTATTGCCCAAGAGCTCTTCCAGCAGCCGGTAGCATACGTCCGGTGTTGTGCGCGTGCACATAACGAACCTGCACCTGCAAATCATTTTTTACGGGCAAAACAACGTAAAAATGTCGTCGTTACTCTGGCGATTTCCTTGGATTGTCGGTTGGCAGGCACTGACTATGATACGGCACTTTCAAGCTCTCCAGGCTTAGGCTTATACACATCGTTGGCCAATTGCAGTGCTACCGCGAATAATTTTTTTTTTTTTCTTTTACGACTCCGACGACGATATCTTCATGAAAAATGAAAAAAATTTCAACAAAACACGAAAAGAAAATAAATAAAAATTGAGCGAAAGATAGTAGCGAAACGGCACTGTCGCAATTATATGAGATTGCAATTATGATTCCTAGAGGTTATCCCTGTGATATTGATAAATTGATTGCAATTACCTGTGACCGCCAGGAATCCAAATGCGCTTGGACAATTGTATTGGCCAGACGGCCAGACAGCTGAACAAGCAGCTAGCAGCGATATCTATAACCAACTGTTTGGCCATAGATACGAGTAGTTCCGGCTGCGTGCTACTACTGGCCACGAAGCGATTGTTGCAGCCGCACCGCGCCGGATGTGTGATGTTATGCAATTGCACCGGGAACTTATTTATCTCACAAAAATGTGTAATTGACACAAAAATGTTTTCTGCGCGATTTTTATTTTATTTTTTCACCTAAAGAAGTGAAAGGCTCCGAGCCAATTAAACGTGGGAATGGTATTTGATGATGGCGTTGGAAGATATTTATCTTTTAAGAATTCTGACAGTGGATTCATGAAAGCCTTGAATGGTTTTAGTTAAACAGTGTTTAACAAGAGCTATAAGTGGAAGTGTGGAATGCATTAATGCACCTATTAAACTGAATCCACTATGACTGGCAATCATAATAGGTTAGGAGACCCTGATGCCGGAGTGCTTTCTAAAATTCTTAAGACCGAATCATTTAATTGGTCTAAGGGAATAATAAGCAAGTGAATTGCAGTGAAATAACCAACATATCTACTTCTAGTTCTCTGTTGCAGAGCGTTCTTTGATGTTCAAATGTAGATTTGCGTTAAAATTAATGTTCTGCCTGACTTTGAACATCTTATAGTGAGTTAGAGTAGCTCTATTATCTGCTATTCTTTCAAATCGCAAGCGACCTTAGTAATGATGTAGTTTTATCCGCCGGGACCAAAAATACATAAAGAAATTCCAGTACTTCCATAGATACTGAATGAAAGCCGATGTATCTAACGTCGTTCTCACTTAAAAACCTCATTCCTTTCAAATAGGGAAATTCCCCACTCGGCACGTCATATTTTCTTAGCGGCTTACACATAGCGTTGTCGTAAATTTTAAAAACATGTCAAAATTTTTCCAAGAAGTATGTAATGCATCAACATTTTAGGTCGTCAAATTTACGAAAAAGTATCTATAAAATTCAACTCAAAGCTGGGTGGGACATCTGTTAGAAGATATGTTAGCAGAGGTACCCCTTAAATGGGCGCATTATTGCCACTTCTTTGGAATTTGGTGGTCAATGAAGTACTGATAATCCTGGAGGCTGAGGGTTGCGATGTTATTGCCTATGCGGATGACGTTGCTATAGCAGTCTCTGGTAAACACCTTATTACCTTAAAAGAGCACCTACAAAATGGTTTGAATAAATTATCTAGGTGGACAGCTCGGTGTGGTCTAGGAGTGAATCCCCACAAAACCGAACTAGCCGTCTTCCCAAGGAAATATAACATCCCAAGTATTGACCCCCCATCCCTTAATGGAACAAACTTAACTTTCTCCAATTAAGCAAAATATCTGGGTCTTATTTTGGATAGGAAATTAAGTTGGAAACCTAATACTCGTATACAGGAAAGAGTAAAGAAAGCCACTGTCGCACTCTTCTCTTGCAAAAAAGCCATTGGGAACAAATGGAGCTTATAACCCAGTCTAACTCACTGGCTCTATATCTCGGTCATTAGACCGATCCTTATATACGGGGTAGTTGTCTTGTGGATTGCCTTGGATAAGGCGATAAACCAGAAGTTATTAAGTAAAGTTCAACGTTCAGCTTGTCTGTGCATTAGCGGAGCACTGCGAACGACACCTTCCACAGCTATGGACACTCTTTTTCATCTAACACCCCTCGACATTCTTGGTAGGCAATGACAGCTAACTCAGCTATTCGCCTAAATGCTACTTCACGGTGGAACAAAAAGGATTATGGCCAAGCCTCCATCTTAAATAAATTTAACATCTTCCCAAGTAACCGTCCCTTCGAGAGGATTCTGGGAAGAAGGTGGCTTTACGGAAGATAAGTCGTTACATTTCTATACCGACGGTTCAAAAACTAACGATGATGTGGGTGGTGGTATCTTCTCTGATAGGCTTAATTTAAACCTCTCTTTTCGTCTCTCAAACTACTGACTGTAGCATGTTTCAGGCGGAGATAATGGCAATAAGGGAAGTCTTGTTTTGGCTAAAGAAAAACGTGATATCGACAGTTGATATCCGCATCTTTTCAGATAGCCAAGCAGCAATCAAATCCTTGGAATCATCCTCAACAAATTCTATAACAGCTCTAGATTGCCGATCGTCTCTTATAGAGATAGCGGAGCAGTCTAATATTCAGCTAATTTGGGTGCCGGGGCATAGGGATATTCCAGGAAATTGTAAGGCTGACGAACTTGCCAGGCATGGAAAAACAATTACCCATCCTTCCAGACAAAAGTTTACTGGGTATGCCTATCGCTACATGCAAACTTAAATTAATGCTGGATGTTATTGAAAGGACATATTCTAGGTGGACGAGTGGTACAACTTGGCCTAAGCTGGATCTGAAATGCTCTAAGAATTTGATTTCTCTCAATAGAATGGATACCAACGCTGTTATTGGTGTCATTACTGGACACTGTATAATAGGCAAGCATGCAACAAGGCTTGGCGTCTTTGCAAATGATTTCTGCAAAAGCTGTTTCACCTTTTCTGCACCTAAAAACTCCACTTAGGAGCCCTCTGTTTCAACGACCTAAATGATCTAAATAAAATAGACGTTAAGGACCTTCTACGCTTCATCAGAAGCTCCAAATAGTCCAATGAGTTGGCTAGAGGCCGCTTCCCAAACCCATGTGTTATCACAATGGACCTATTACTGGTTCAAGTGTGTTGGCTTTCTTAGCTGACAGCCACCTCAACCTTAGGTTAGGTTTAACCTATCTACAAAATGTGTGGAAATTTATTTTTGAAACAAATAGAAAAAAAATGCAAAGTGATGGCACAGTGTTTCCCTGTACTAAATTGTGCAAACAGGGGAATAGTTTGGAAATTAGCAGCATTTTGACAGGAAGTCTGAAAATCTATTTCAGCTGTGGCCACGTATTCCCTTGGGTCACTGCTTCTGCCAAGACTGTTGATCTCCGTGTTGTTCTTTTTCTTCCAACTTGCCGCGGAACCTGATAATTGCATTCGAAGGATTGCTTTGCGATATTGTCATTTGGCTTCCACAGTGTGTGACCAATCCAGTGCCATTATCGCTGCCTTATCTCGACTTCCAACAGCTTCTGACTCCTTTTACGTGACAATTCCTGGTTGCTGTTGTATTGCAGACAGCAATTAGCTCCGGGACTTAACAGGTTTCACAGGCATACAATAGCACGGATTTAATGTTGGATTCGAAGAGTCTCAACTTAGTGTGTAAGGAAATTTGATTGGTTTTCCAAACTAGAGACAGGATTCCAAAGGCAGTGGCAGCTTTATTTCGTCTAGGTCCGTTGCGTCATCAGATGATTCAAAACTTACCAAGTAGTTAAACTGTTCGACCACCTCAATTGGCGCCTGCTTCAGAATAATACGCTGATGTATAAAGCGGCCTGTGGGCATTACTTTTATCTCTTTGCTGTTTATCCTTAGACCGACCGACTCTCCTTTCATCTGCAGTGATTAACACATCTCGTCTAGCGCGCTGATGGTACTTGCCAGGAAAAAGATATCATCGTGATCAGATAAGAACGATAGGAAAAGAAATTTAAATAAAAAAATAATGGTACAAGATATCAAATTGATTCTGGCTTTATTTTGAAGCTACGTTCATGCCATTATGTATGGAATAGCACATCATTTAAATGGCTGCCTGGACTTCGCTGACAGTGCTTCAAGCGGTCGGTCCAATTTTTGATGACTCGGTCCAATATGTGCAGCGTTTTTTCGCCAATAGCGTCTCGAATGTGGACTTGACGTAGCCTCAGAGAAAATAATCGAGGGGTGTCAAGTCGCATGATCGCGGCGGCCAATTGATGAACGCTCGCCGTGAGATGACCCAGTCGCCAAATTTCTCCTTCACCACTTCGAGCGTTGCGTCGCTTGTATGGCATGTAGCGCCATCTTGTTGGAACCACAGCTGTGATATATTGATGTTGTCGAGCTCTGGTTGGTTAACATCCCTATATACCGAGCACCATTGACGGTAACGGTGTCTCCTTGCTCATTTCGAAAGAAGGTCCAATGATGCCGCCGTGCCATAAACCTCACCAAGCACTCAATCTTTGTGGATGCATTGATGCTTGTTCGAACACTTGTGGATTGTGGTTGCAATTTCGCTTGTTGACATAGCCGCTGATCCCAAAATGGGCCTCGCCCGAGTAGATGATTTTTTCGCCAAAATCCGGATCTCCGGTCAACATTTCCAACGCCCAATTTGCGAACTCATGGCATTTTCTATGGTCGTCTGGCTTCAATTCTTCCGTCAGCACAATCTTATATGGATGTAGGGCCAAATCCAACCGCAAAATAAGCCTGGTTGACTCTCTGGCGATGACTAATTCAGCTGATCGGCGTCGAATCGACATTTCTTGTTCTTCTTTGATACTGGCCGCTACGGCGGTTATGTTTTCTTCATTTCGCACCGATGTCTATCTGGTTGGTGGCTTAAGGTCCAAAAGAGTGTACTCTCGCTCAAACTTTTCCACGGTCACGACGAAATTCACGTTGCGTATTTAGAATTGGTCGTAGGTTAAAATTGGACGCACAACGGCTGTGTACATCCATAGGGTAGTCTTTGGCTGGGGACCCCAATTTTTACCGAATGTTCTGCTGCAGGCATAGAAAGCTACACTTGCTTTCTTAACCCGTTGCTCTATGTTAAGTTTCCGACTAAGTTTCGGATCTAGAATCTCGCGTAGGTATTTTGCACTGGAACATAGTGAGAGTGGTTGACCGTTTGGGGGGAGTGAATTCCTGTAGCTTGGTTTTAGTGGTGAATAGCATCATTTCGGTCTTATCTGGATTTACTCCAAGGCCACATCTCGTAGACTAAGAGTGTACCTTATCCAGAGCACTTTCCATGACTTGACCTATCGTGGAGAGGAACTTTCCTGACACTAGTAAAACCACATCATCCGCGTACGAGGGGGTTACCCTCCTTTTCAAAGTGCACCAAGATTTTATCGATCGCCATTATCCATAGCAAGGGGGAGATAACTCCACCTTGTGGGGTTCCTCTATTTACGATCTTAGTTGTACTGCTGTAACCTAGTGTTACTTTGATTATTCTAGTATTTAGCATGGATATTATCCAATGCCTAAGGAAAGACTTTAAGACTTTTAAGACTCTTGAATAGCTTTGGTATGGATGTTGTTGAAAGCTTCTCCTATATATAGGAAGGTAGCAAGAGTGTATTCTTTATAATGAAGAGTTTTTTTTTCCACCGATCTCATGAAGAGCCGTCTGCATATCTACAGACATCTCCACTTCTGTTTTCCTCATTTTAGTAGAGACATTAAGCCAGAAAACTTGTTTAATTTCTCTTTTAGTTTGTATTTTTAAAATTCAAAAAATAAGATTGACGACTATAGGGCTTTGAACTTATGAACTTTTCGCTAGAAATTACACAAACTCAACACCAGTTTTTAATCCTCGGTCTGTGATTGATGAATTCCTAATGACAGGATTTCCTCAACGCTATCAATTAAAACTATCTTAGAAATAATGTTAGATACATACTCGTATATGATCAGAGGTTATCTGCAGCATCTGATGTGTTAGCTGGGAATTTTTATAGCCAACAACTTCAATTTACCCATCACCATTAATCACTCTCTCATCGTTCATCAATTCTCTGTTGATAGCTGCCAGTTTACGAGTACAACTGGTTATGTTTGCACATTACATCGCAGAGGATTATCTCGTTATCGATATGGATTAATGGATTTCAGTTCTTCAATAGAATGGCTTCCTATTATTTTCTGTAGAGAAATTCGTGACCTCTCCAAAGCTATTTCAAACCGGCATTTATACTTCCTTAAAATTTGCAGGATCTCACTAATCCACTGTACTACAACCCCACCACGTCTCGGCCAGAAGTTAAATAAAACTCAAATAAACATTAATCAGATTATTTGTCTAAGGTCGTGTCTGCCTGTTGTTATTACAGCAATCAAACAGAGGAGAATCCTGTCCCATTTTATCTTCGCGAATTAATCGACAGAGACGAAAAAAAAAAAAAAATAATAAAAATCCTCCCAAAAACCGCAGACGAAGGCGATTGACTTAGTTCTCCCCCGGAAAACCTCCAACCCCGAGGCAACATGCAAATATTGTTTGTGCCACAGGGACGAACAGAAAAAGACCGGTTCAACCTAATCCGTAAAATCCACAAAAAAAAAAGGAAGCACAAAGAAGGGACACGAAAATCCTTTTTTAGCCCACAAGATTCACTGCCAAAAAAAAAGGTTAAAATTCTTTTGGCTTATCAGAGAAAGGGCATCTCGCCAGTTCCTGTTTTGTTCCCACTTCATCCCAGTCATTATTCTCCTTGAAATTCGTCTTCGTATAGAGTCACGAGTGTGAATGGAGGATAGAGGAACAGCATATGTGCTCCCGGTGCATGTCAGTAAGAAGTTTCTAATCGAAACCGCTAACCTTAAGCCACCCTCTCCATGGTGGTTTTTGTGTCGAAAAATGTCTGAAAGACCAGCGGTAAATCGCCAAAATTTCACAGCGCGGGAAAAGTTATCCGCGGACTGTGCCAGGAACTCGCCTGTTGGCGATCCAAAGCATATCACTGGGGATGGGTGCAGGTAGGCCTCGTCTAGTCAAATATATCACACCGAATGTGTAGTGTTGAAAGGGTAGGTGGCTGGGTAGGCGATTCCATATATCACAAATGTGAATGGTTCTACCATTTTTTTTTTGGTGTTCTGAAGGTTTTCCTCCTTTTTTTTGTAAAGTCTGCAAAGTTTCAAGGAGTTTCCTTTGCTAAATGAGATATGTGATATGATTACGTTACGTGTTGCGTGTTTGGAGCTCGCAATGAATATGGCAAAAATGACAGGATGACGGGTAGGTGAGAGCTATGGATGCATTTTTGCATTTAAGTCAAACGAACATGACATTATCCGCTTTCAATGGCAATAAGCTTGATATAATCGTATCAAAGTACCCTGAGATGGTTGGACCACCTACGAGCATTGCAGACTTGTCAGATGAGAACAGAGTGGAACTATTAAGAGGAATTAGTTTTGAATTAATTTTGAGAGAATTTTGCATTTCTTTTGAGGGGTTAACTCCATTAAAGATTCTTTGTGTAGCTATAAACAATTGAAATAAGCCGCTTACGTGTTCAGTTTGTTAATCTTCGTCATCATCTGACAAAATTCCATCATGTTGGCATAAATCTTAGCCTTCAAAAAACACGACAAGGAAATGACTTATGCAGTAATTGAATTATTTCTGGGGCTTATGACATGTGGCACCGTCTTGTTAAGCACATATCGTCCACATCCATAGCTTGTAATTTAAGCACAAAAATCTGGATTATCATTTCGCGATAGCGAGCACTATTAACTGTTATTGCTTGACCAGCCGCATTTTCAAAGATGAATGGTCCGATGATGCCTCCAGCCCTGAATCCGCACCAAACAGTGACACTTTGTGGATTTTCTGAACCCCAAATTCGAAAATTTTGACGATTAATAAAGCCATCAAGATGAAAATGAGCCCATCGCTGAAGATGATTTTGTTTGAAAAATCAGCATCCACTTGTTGTTCCATAATCCGCAACAGCTCTTTAAGTGCCAGGGCCTAGCTTCTCGCAACCACTCGTGTTGTGTGCGTTATATTTTTCACACGAATGGAAGGGACCTACAGTTTAGTGCCGTCTCCGAACAGCAATTTGTTTTGAGAAGCTTTTGTCGTGACAACAATACTCTCGGATGTTTGTCTCTCGCGAGAGGCGGGATTGTGAAAAAAACTTTTTGGTGTTTTCTGGGATTTGAACTTGGAACCTCTTGCGTATTGATCCGACACACTAACCACTACGCCACGACGCTCAACAATGAAAACGCGTTGTTATTTCGTGCAGCACTCTATTTTTAATAATCCTGAACTCTCAGCTGTCACGCTGTCTTTTTTTTTTTTTGTTCGTTGGCAACACTTTGCCGCACAAATGGCACAAAATTCAAATCTTACATGAATTTTGGGACACCCTTTACTTATGGATGATCCATTTCACGATTGCCCCCCATTTTGAAGGGGGGTTAATTTGGACAAAATTCTGCTGGGGAAAGCAGACTAGTTGCTTCTTTTAACTGGGTCGACTTATTTCGAAGATATCTTTGCGTGAATTTTAAAAAACTATGATCCTTATCCATGTCATGATCCCAAAACCGTGCCAGTGTCGAAGAATGCAAGGCTGACTTTCAGCTGTAACAGAGCTTTTTAAAGATCGCTTGGGTAAACTTGTCGTATTTTTCTCCATAGGTCGGTTCTGCCAAGATAATGTATATTTTCTTTTTGAACATATTCCTGGGATCTAGTACTAAATTCAACAATAAAATAAAATCACATTGAAACTGGTAGCTAGATCTAACTTAGTTACATATGGCTGACTTCGATTAGATACATATAAGCTTTCTAGAATCCGAAGCAATACAAGTAAACATGTTTGAAATCCGTCTGTTTTTCAATGTTTTTACTAGAAACTGAAAAATATTGTCTCATTAAAATATATAGCCGATGTGACTTTTTCTACAATTTGTCTGTACATTATAGAGGACAACGCCCACTTCTTGTAGGCGTTTTCTTAAAAAAAGAACTTATTTTGTTTTCTGAAATCTATTTACGGTGATGGTAAGGTCTGTGAATATTTTATCAAAATTTGTGAATTTCTGTGACAAATGGTGACGGCCACGCCCACTTTCTTTTATGAAATAGTCGTAGCATTAGTTTTTCTAACAAAAATTCTTAAAAATCGGCCAAATATCCTTTGAGTAGCAAGATGTCATTGCATTTGCATTACAAAAAGTTGACAACACTACGCCCACTTGATTAGAGATTGTTTTGAAGATGAGGGATAGGGTATTATACGATCCGTTCCAGAAGACCGTAACTTTCTATACAGTTTTATTGTTGTTATTGTTTTTTAAGGGAAAATGTGCCAAAACTATAACTAGCGATGAAACTTAATTCCATCTCAACAAAACAACTGGTCGCTTGGTTTTAAACTGGAGGTCTGGCACTCTGTCGGCAATTTTCCACCAGGATTAGCGCTTAGTTTTTAAGCTTATAAAGCGCATTCTATCAGAAAAGCATAAAACCACTCTAAACTGGCCAAATAAGTGTGTTCAGCTTCTACAAGGGTCAACTGAAGTGTACTCAACTTTATATGCCAAGTATCACAGGATGAATTACCCACAGCGGCAAAGAAAAATGATGAAGTGATCCCTACTATTACTACCCAGCCCTTTAGCCAAGTCATCCAAGAGCACTTAAAAATCGCTGCCATTAACCGTAGCGAACGGTAGGATAGCATCACAGCTGAAAATTGAAGGTAGATGGTAGTGAGGTTCCCAACAAGTTCTGCGAGTCCATTCCGGTCAAGAACCCTCCTGTTGAGACACTGGCTAGCAAATCATTGCCAGCGCAGACTAGACATCGAAATATCTGTACAAGATACTGGCATCCTTATTGGGTGAAGTTTAATCAGAAGCGCTCCTCGAGTTTGTTAAGAATGACTAGGATCCCGAACCGACTGAAAACCTTTGAACCCTTTGATTCTAAAGTGATACTGGAGACATATTCTATCGACCCGTAAGTGGAAAATCTGTAAGGTGGAATAGCCGAGAGGATATTCTAGAGCTGTATTCATTGTCGTCAAAGAATTGGGTAATTAAATTAAGGAAACTTGCGAAAGACACAAGAATTGGTATGGCAGAGTTTTAGCCAGGTCCTGTCCACTTTCCCCAAAGTTACCGCTTCTTCTATTATGGGGGACGACCCTACGTTGATGGGCACGTAGAAGAATAGCGATCCATTAAAGCTTGACAATAATCCTGGTATCCTTTCCACTATGACACCTCGTCGGATGATACACGTATCTACTCCTAGTAGTAGCCTAAATTTGTGATTAATGCAGATTAGCCTACATCACTCCAAAACCAAATCTGCCGCCTTATTCTCGGACTACCAAAGATGGGAAAGAGAAAGTCTTTCTTCAACTATCTTGGGTTGTTAACAACCAGGTGTATGGGCTACAGACTCCTAACTAGAAATTAATCTAAGGAAGGAATGAAAGTAAGCAGAGATGCTGTATCCATGCGAAGAGCATTCTTAATATGTCTAAGTTGTCTTTATCTTCTTGGCCTCCTGGGTGATCCTCACTTTTCAGAATGTAGAGTGCATTCAGAATCAAGAGTAACTACAGGAGAAAGATTTTTCTGTATTTTAGCTTGCACTGAGCGAAACTTGGTTGGTGCCAAGAAGATACTAGGTAAAATTTTTTGGATTTGTATAGTTTGTAAGGATTTTGCTTGGCAGCTCCTTAATCACTGACTGACTTGTCTCGGTATATCTGGCCAACGATCAAATGAGTTCACTCCCTCCAAACATCCTAGCGAACTTGATTACAGACCCCGAGAGTTAAAACAGTCGTTCATCATTAGATGCGAAGCAAATGTGTAAGGAGTGATCCAATGTTTGATTACATTTTAAGTACTAACCTCCTTTTGTGTACGAGTAACTTGGGCTGCAAACTTACCTTTGTTACCCATAACAGAAAAATAGTCCGATCATATCGCACAAGTTATAATGGAACTGGAAATTTTTCGATGAGCATTACTTTCAGGCCATTATTAGGTCCAGCTGACTATTCTATAAAGCAAAAGGGCTGGTCTGGCACCTTTCGTATGCAGATGCCCAAAGAATCCTTTCTGGTAGCGCATGCTGACGATATCGCCGTGGTGTTTATGGCAAGGGACACCGATTGCTCGCAAAGAAAATTGAACCAGGTAATGAGATGGATGAGAATGTGGAAGAACAAATGGAGATAGTCCTCCTGACTAAGACAAGAATCCCGACTATCGTTGCTTTTCAAGTTGGGCCTGAGGTTTTAACCAGCAAGGAAGCTGTGAAGTACTTGGGGATGGCTCTTAACACGAAGCACACTTTCTGGCAACAGATTGGGTCTGCATAGAACGAGCTGCGAAGGTCACAATGTCACTGGGGAGATTAATGGCAAACCTAGATGGAATTACGGCTAGCAGACTAAGGCAGACTGATGACAATTACTCACCCCATCCACCTGTATGGATGCGAGATATGGACTGACCTACTACGGCAAGAGAAATACAAGAAGCAAATGACCGCAGTACAGAGGCGCGGAGTACTACGGGTCACAAGTTCATATCGAACAGTGTCGGAAGCAGCCGTACTCGTAGTCGCGGGAGTGATCCCTATGTGATATGATCTATTTGCAGCAGAGAGGAAGTAGGTCCACGAAAAGACGAACGTAGGAGCGAAAACAGTTGTTGCCGAGGCTAAGGAGCTCGGAAGGTGAACCGCGAGGTTGATTAGGGACGATGTTGCAGAAGTGAATTGAATGGTGAAGTGAATTTCTATATTACCCAGTTCCTAATAGGACATAGCAATTTGAACGGGTACATTCATAATGGGATGGCGACTCTTCAGAAGACGACGCTTACTACACCTTTTCATCTATAACATATGGAAGAGCTGAGAGAAACAGCTTTGACTCAGAGATAGGCAACCTCTCCATAAACAAGATGACATCAAGTGTCGACATGTGGAACAAAATATCCTCATCCATCGAGGTGCTCAGATCCAAAAAGAGAGAGGAAGACGCAAGCATAACTCTATAGAAAGGCCAAAAAGTACAATAGATGTAGCCCACAGAGGTAAAATTAATTGGCGCCACCCTGAAGTCATGCGAAGAGCAGTCCCGGGGTGGGTCCTGCCTGAAGATGGAGAATTTTTAGTTAGCTAGACTCAGACACACCGGGCGACTGTTAGCCCTCAGATTCCTGACGGTACATGAAGCATGAAGCATGACATAGAATCTAAGAGTTTATGGACTTTAAGAGCACTAACCAAGCTTTCAATGATGCAATGTCGGTGGCCTACGAGTATCCTCTATGTTAACTCGGAAATAAAGGCCGTAATGGAACGCCATTTTCGGTGTTGTCAGCAAAAGTGTAGACAACTTTTCAATAAAAGCTTTTAAGTCATTGTAGACTGGGCACCTACAAACCTACTTTTCGAGTGTTACCCTCTTATGGGAATACCAACCTTGATTAAAATAGGTATAATCAAGATTTTTAGTCAAAAAAAAAAAAAAAAAATGTCTTCACTACCACCCACGTCATCTGAGGAGGGAGGTGTAAGTATCACCTCAACAAAACAAGTGAATGATCCATTAATGACCGAATAAATTAAACAATTTAATGAACAGAACCTCACCAGTCAATTGTGACTAATTACAACAGTCCACCTAGAACAAGAAATTCCATAAATACAGGCACCACCACCAGAACACCAACAACAAAGAACTCTAAAAGTAGGAGTTTTATTTGTTTTATTAACAAAAAATAACAATGATATGTAAATTAGCGCAAATAAGCGGATCGCAATTTGTAATGACACAAGTCACGGACTAGGACAGACAATGAATATGCGGGGGAAGACGTTAGTATTTTTTTTTTGAAAAATCCATTGTAGTAAAAAATTAATCACCGTTCGTTCCAGCAGTCAGATATGAGACCAGGAATATGCCAGCTAATTAAACAATGAGTCTGAGTCTTGATGGTTTCTCAGCGGTAGTTACATTCGATGTCATTTATCATAAAAAATTATTTATTTATTTTTTTTTTTTTTTTGAAAACATTTTTTATGGCGCAAAGTAACCTGTGATTGTTTTGGCGGCTAGACACATCACTTTCATCGACCTTCGGGTCTGGTATTCATTCTAAATTTTGATTTTAATTTCTTGGTCAGTCAAGTGGGAAGATAGACTGCAATTTCGACTCTTTGCAATTGGATTTGGTTATTTTTTCCGAATTAGATTAGTGGGTTAGGCAATTAGTCAGCGTTTCCATTGTTCTCAGGGTAATTTGATTTCGATGATGAGGAGAGTGTTCTGGATATGGAGCTGAGTGATTAAGTCAACAGCAAGGCGTAGAATAACAGGTTCTTGTTAAAAATCTACTCACTCTAACAACTTCGTTACAACTAAGTAAGGTTACTTGTAAGTTAGGAGCGGTTCTAAAAAGTTGAACATTTAGGAACCTAGTGCAGAGTGTTAACATTAGCTGCGGCCCAAATACTAACTAAACGGTGTTTTTCTAAAGAGCTAAAAGATTTGAAATTGAAATAAAACACACACAAGTTGAGTAAATGAGCCAAATTCTTTTTTATTTGAAATTCGACATTAATGATGAAAAATAATTTCGGATGCCATCTCGTCTTTTTCGTGCATTTGAGGGCATATCTCTCGCCCGGTGTTGGTCATTGTTGGCTTGTCCACATAGACCAACGACTTCAAATACCCCCACAGAATATAGTCCAGCGACGTCAAATCACACGATCTTTGAGGAAAGGCCACAGGTCCATTTCCGGAGCTAATGTTGTCATCGAACACTTCCTTCAATAACTCGATGGTTTCGCGCCATGTGGCACCATCCTGCTGAAACCAAATGTACTGTAGACCACGTTCACGCACTTTTGGAAACAAAAAATCGTTAATCATGGCTCTATACCGGGTGGTGACAATTCGATTTTCTTAATTTTTGAAGAAGTAGGGCTCGATGATGCCACCAGCCCATAATCCACACCAAACAGTACATTTTTCGAGGTGAATCGGTAGCTGATTGTTCACATTTGGATTTTTTACGCTCGAAATTGGACAATTTTGCTTATTAACAAGAAGTGAGGCTCATCACTGAACAAAACTGGACGGCAAAAAAGTGGATCGACTTCCAACTGTTCCAGTGCCCAAACATTGAACCCACGACGCAAACGATGATGACTCGGCTTCAGTTCTTGCACCAATTGAGTTTTATATGCGTGTAAACCAAGATTTTTACACAAAATCTTCCACAAGGTCGATGGACACGAGCCAAGTTCTTGCGTACGATGACGAATCGATGAATATTGAGGCCAGAGTTGAGAAAGATCCTTTCTCAACTCTGGCCTCAATAGCGTCTATATTTTCATTTGTTCGCACTCTGTGCATTCTTTTCGGGGGGGACTTGGAGTCCAAAACGGTAAATGTAGTGCGCAATTTTTCAATTGTATTGGTCGATTATATTGAAAGTAAGATTGGTGTGGCACTGTATAAAAATTTCTTACTAAACACTGATTTTTGAAATAAATTTGCACAATTTGTAAACTCTGCTCGGATGTTAGTCTTTACACGATGATTTGCCAAACAATACTAAATAAAAAGATGGTGTCAGCTGTCAGATTAACTATCAACTGTCTGAGTGTTGCCATATTGAAAAAAAAAACATCCTAAAAAAACAGGTGGACCATTCTTAACTCACCCTAACTTAATCACTTCCAGAGGACAAGGCTGTACTGGATATACATATGTATATTATATTTGACCTGCTTTACTATTTAATTTTGATAATTTGTGTCACAAGACGCTTGATTATTAAATACAATTTGACACGATGGAGCTATCAGAATTTTTTTTGCATGAAAGTAGATTTCAAAGTCAGGAGACTCTTGCATTTTCAGACTGAATTGCATCAATTTAGTTTTAGTACTGACAACTAGCTTGTGTTCCGGAAACCAGCACCTAGGAGCAAACGATTATCTGAGCGGTATGCGATGCCAAGATCATCAGCAAAGGCTGTAACTTTTCATATAAATGGTTGACTAAATGATGAATTCATAAAGATTAGAAATAGTATGGGACTAAGAACTGATTCTTGAGGTACACCTAAGCTTAAAGTTTTAGAGCAACTAACAAAATCATCCTTTTTGACTTTTTGGGTTCTAGTTTTCAAGCAGGACTTAAACGAATTATTTACAAAGTAACGAAAACCTATACAACATAATTTCTTAAGAAGAACCAAGTCAAATGCTTTGGTGATGTCTACGAAGAGTCTGGCGCAACATTTTCTATCATCAAGTGCTTTATACACTTATAAGAGAAAGAGTAGAAAGACCCTCTCTAAATCCAAAGTGAGCAGGACAGGATAAGCAGTATTCAGGATAAGATTGAAAATGCCATAATTACCGCAGGAGCTTGAGTTGTTAAGTGGACTCATAATTTTGATAAGCTCTAACCATCATTATACAGTACTGTAGATTTATTGATATTGGGAGACTTGCCATCAATGATACTTTTTACACCAAGTGCACTTTGTACTTTAGTGTAATAGTATCTACTCGTATCTCGAGCTATCCTAATAACTTTCTTACTCATAGTTTTGTTTCTGATTTTCAGTGCTACGTTAAGTGGATGCTTAATTTATCCATGGGTTTAGCCTCACTTCAGATTTGTTACGAACAACAGTCTAACTAAAGTTTGCGAATGTAATTCTACCTAAATTTCCTCCAAAGTTTCAGATAGTAGCTCAATATTTAGACGGTTGAAATTAACGTTGGTTACCTTAGGCGACGAAATATATTTTACGGGCTACCTACTTTCAAACAAAATACTGTAATCAGTGATGTGGATATGAAGGATATTTTTGTAAAACGGCCAAACACATGATCGAGGCAAGTGAGTACTGCCATTCTTAATACCGACCTTTCCTTGGGCTGTTCGTCGGGTTTCTTGTACTCTTTTATATTCCTTTGTCCCGGATACCAGGGAGGAATTTGTGGATGTTGCACTTTTTGCTTGATGAAAGTTCAGTAACGATTTCCGATTTCACAGTCTAAAGCTTTAATTGCTGCTGGGGTGTCCACGAAGATTGAAATTACAGATGGTAGTAGCATTTTTATGAAGACTCTGAAGTACAGTAAGATCATATAGGACTAGTTCCTTGCTGTCTCGATTCGGAGGGGCCACTTATAGAGGTTTGTATACAAAAGGATGGAAAAAAAGCCACGTTCTGCCACACAAAATTATATATTCCATTAGAAAATTAATTAAACAATATCTCTCCTTACAGAAACATACTCGTAACAAAAACAAAACGAGATATTTATGCATGCACATAGATAGATTTAAATTCTCTAAATTTAAACTCGATGCGATGCAGTTGCAAACTTTATCGTCCCAATTAGAGGAGTCATGCATGCATGCGATTTCCAGATACCTATTCTTCAGCTAATTAATTTAAGCCGAGCTTACACATGCAATGATTTGCTGGCGCCAGTCTGGCACATCAGTCAAAGTGAAATACACGTGTAAAATTTTACTGGCGTGCCAGTTCGTTCCTTACACGCATGGATGAAAAGTCGGAAGTCTTCCAACTGTTTAATGTTAAATTAAATAGGTGAATCATATCTTTCCAGATACCTATTCTTCAGCTAATTAATTTAAGCCGAGCTTACACATGCAATGATTTGCTGGCGCCAGTCTGGCACATCAGTCAAAGTGAAATACACGTGTAAAATTTTACTGGCGTGCCAGTTCGTTCCTTACACGCATGGATGAAAAGTCGGAAGTCTTCCAACTGTTTAATGTTAAATTTTGATGTTTTTCAAAGTGAGATCAAGCGAAGTACGGTGTTGAATTGTATATAGGAATACAATAAATTTAATTTCTGTTTGTAAACTTTTACTGGCGCAAAAGTTCAATTGGTGCTATTACTGGCGCCAGTAAAACATTATGTGTGTAAACTCCCCTTTACTCCATTTGAAATTGCCCTTTGTTTGATAGATAATTATTTTTCCCTTAACAGATTTCCACGAAATGTGAACTCTTCTACAGAGTCGCTCGCAGTTTCTGCGCATTGCTAGTAAAAGACATTGATCTAGGCAACAGAATTTGACACCATTCTTGCATTTCGTTTTGGTGGTAAAATCTTTCCCCGAAATTTAGCCTATATTTAGGGATCTAGTTAGGTGGAGACGTAAGCAGTTCTTGTGATAGAGAGATTAGATCCAGAATGTTGCTGTGACCACACAGCTTATCAGTCTAGGAGCTAGATTTCATGAGTCTACACTGTATAATGCTTTTGATATGTAATTCGAGAGCTGGAAGGCCAGAACATACTTACAGCGTTTATCAGGCATGAACGCTAAACGATTCCGATTCCGGTGAATATATTTCCATTCTTTGAACCCTTTTTAGTGGTTCGTACCGAAACAAGTCACGCTCATCCTTCTCCGGGTTCCATGCCATAGTATCATATAGGATAAATGGGCTGATGAACTGGACTATCAGGGATCAACAGAGATTCCTTGTTCCACCTTTCGTTAATGCTGTTAGGGGAAACATAAAATTGAGAAAGTGTTTTGAAAAAATATAAGTAAATCGTTAGAAACACTACGAGTATTCGCATTCGAGATGGCATTATGAAGGCCCTGAGATACACAAGGGGAAACAGAAAACTCGTCTATCTAGCCTCGAGAAGGGTAGAAGTGTCATAGGAGACCATTCACTCCAAAGCAGTTGGTAAGCATACCCCGACATGGAACATAAACCCTTTTGTCTTTCTATTCTTCAATTACGGTCCCGTCCTTGAATGGATTTGCGTACGAGTACATAAGACCATTTATATGTAGGCATCCCAACCTAACACAATCCATCTCAAAGGATTACTATCAAAATTGGATTCTCACCTAACACGTATGATGCCAGTTCTCCAAATTCGTCGCACAAAGTAACAAAGAAGTCAACTCCATGTTAAGTTGGTAAAATCGCAAAAAAAGGTACAAATTTATGCAAAAGTAGTTCAGTATAAAATTTGCTACCAAAAAAAAATGCCGAAGAAGTCATCTCAAATTTCGTACACAACCAGTGTTTGTAATGTTATCCAAGTTCAAAGGCAAATCACAGTGAAGTCGTCGCTTTAAGCTCACCAGAGCGTCAAAATTGCTTATGCGCCCAATGCTTGCGGATTGCCTATGCGCTTTGGTTAACCCAAGTTGTGTTCCGCATAGAACACCTACAAATTCATCCTCAGTAAGTGGAGTGTTGTATTGGAGCCCAGTTTCAATTTATACCCTTAGACTACATGCTACTTATGCGTCACTAATGCAGAGCCTTTGGTTGGGTTTTTTGTTAACTCAGTTGGATGCATTTTCGTTCCTGTTGCTACCATGTCCGACCGCTACTTAGTAAAGACCGACTAATGTCATGTAGAGACACAGAATTCATCGCAACTATGTTGCTGTGGATAGAAATCTGATATATCCGTCGAGAGAATAAGTTATTGCCTCGTTAAGCGTTAAGGCGCTCAGAATCTTCAGTGGTTAATACGAATACTGGGATGAAAGAGTGAAGAAATGAAGTAAAATAACAAAACGTCGCACCATGGTTATTGCCAATTTGTTTCGATGACAGCGATTATACATCGCTGAATGTGACATCGAGAATCGTCGTAACTACATTGTGCGAGATTGTTCGGAACTAAGTGGATTTTACCATTAGGTAGTGTTAAGTACTCGTATGTTTAGAAAGTGGTTTTGCTATCTAAATGAGACTTGAGTCCTAAAGGACCATAAGGCCACGTTACGACTGGGACTTTTTATCCTAATGTACTTAATCTAATCTGATCTATTCAACTGCATTTTATTCTCACGATAGGCGGAATCTTCCATGGACTAATCAATTAGGCATAGATATCTGTGGTATTCTAAAATGTTCCTGGTATCCGTAGGTAACCATGTGGAACCATGTACTTTTTTAAATTGAATCAGGTGGTAACAACAAAATCACTACATCCGCCAAGTCTGACCGCAATGACAGATCTAATAGGACATTTAAAATGGGAATATTTCCTAAATTTAACAGTGTCCCCATCAATAATTTGCCAAACAGAAATCGTATGTCATTTGATGTCACTTCCGTCTTCAATCCTCCATTATCTACACTAACACCAAAAGCAACTCCTTCCCCATCTAAATATCCCAATTTCATTCACTCTCACACTATTAATCCAGCACCCTCTAATTCCTCTTCTTCTCTAGCTCCCGCCTTCCTTAATCCACTACTACCTCCCATAGTTAAACTTAGGTGACGATGGCCGTTACGTACTGTCACGTTTGAGAGACCGTAAAATTTATGAAAATATTCGGCTTTACCTTGCCTACCTTCATGACAAACCTGACTCTGTCTGTGTTTATAGCAAAAGCAATACCAATATTAAGCTCCTAATTCCCTAAGAGGGTCTTCCTTAATGCAAATCTCCATCCAATTTCATAAGAGCTTCGATGTATTACTTCTTCAGGTGGCTAACGATCTATCTTCGTATGTGTCATACATAAGTTCTAAACGCCTTTCTCATATCTAAGGGTCTAGCTCCGAAATCATTTCATTTTTCTTTGAATATCAATTGCAACAATGATATACTCGTATTACAACGAGACGGCTCTGTTATGAGAGCAAAACTATTGCATTCTATCTTGAAGTTTTCGACCGGAAAGAATACGCGCAGATGTTTCCTTTCATCTAAAGACAGCCTTTTCATTTATTGCGTCAACCTTCACACTATCGACTGACCCGTTTTTTACTTCTATGTTCAAAACCTATCCAGTAATTATAATATAGTTTTCGGTACACCACACGAAATAATGAGCACTGTACTCAACCTTTGGGGTGGATGAGTACTGTATTAACTAACTATTTTTAGTGCGGCATACAAATATATTTCTTCGAAAAAGTGTTCGATTTTTGGATAAAAATCTTGAAATTTAGAGGCACTGGAGGCAGAAAGGACTTCATTGCATTACAAAACTTTTTCTGAAAGAAGAAGGAGAAGCTGTATGCTTTTTTTTTGTGGACTTTTGTGCAATTCTCTTCTAACTGCTCAAGGTACTGCTACAAGATTCCAACATGAAGTTATTTGAAAAAACTCATCGAGTAGCATGTCTTAACGCTATGAACCATGCTGCACGTTATCCCAATCGACATAGGATGGAGTCGGCTTTAGAGTCTTCTCGGGGGACCTTCTTTTAACTTTTCGAACCATTGCAGGGTTATTTTCTAGACTGAAGTGCTTGTAAATATTTACTTTCTAAATTACTCCTCCACAATGGATTTGTTTTCATTTACATAATACTGACAACAACACATACGAGTATAATACTGACTTTACTATAGATTGTTGCAGAATAAATCCTTAACATCCTTTAACTATTCTCTCTGGAATGAGTAGAATGGCACGTGCTCATCTCAGCCTATAGTTAACATGTGCATGTATGTATATCCGCCAATATGTATGGCAATGCCACATTGCTTTTGTACTAGGAATGGTGCACAAAAAATGTGTGCCTAAATCATAATTCTCACAATATAAATGTCTGTAAAGTCTGTAATTATAAATATACGGATACTACTCGTATCATTGTCATAGCGAAATTCACAAAATTCGGATTGCAGTTAATTTCGATTTAATTTTTTTTTTTTTATGATAGTTCAACTTTTAAGACGGATATAGCCCAATGGTTACACCCTGAATTATTTTTTTAGTTTATGTGCATAGATACATCTGTATTCAGCACGTTTATGAATTGAATGCTAGGTCCAATGGATCTATCCTACGTAGCCTTCTGATTCTATTCGGGTTTTCTACCATTTGTTGTAGTTCTGCATTCGTTGCAGCTTCTTTCACTATTTTCATGTGCGAATCTCATTACGCACGTACCAAGGGATATTAGCAATACACCTCAATGCCTTATTTTGAAAACGTTGCATAATTTGTAGGTTGGTTTTCTTTGTACAGCATTTATTAGGCACTAATATTGCAGTGTCATCTAAAAAAGTGGCCATCATGACATTGCTATCCGTCTGTATATCCCTGGCATACACAAGATACAGGGTTGGTCCTACAACACTTCCTTGTGGGACACCTGCTTTAATTTAAGAGCTGTATTCCATATATCCATCTAGGTTCTAGGATTTGCTGATATATGAGCAATTTGTTGTATGCGGAAAATTCAGAATTTCTTCCTAATAACCAATACATTGTCCTGAATTTAGTATTTAATTCTTCCTGTTTCTTTTCGACGTGTTCTTTCCACTTTAACTTTAGCATCCAAGTGACGCTTAAATATTTTACCGTGTTTGAAGTGCTTTGTTGCTTATGATTTTGTTGCTATTCTTCCTTCAGATGGTACAGGTAAATGTCTTGTGTAAAGTGGGTAAAGCACAGGACCTAAGACGCTACCTTGAGGAACTCCTGCCGGTATTTTTTTAAATTTGGTAGATCCCTCTGCAATTTAAACAGTAGCCTTTTATGCTAGATTTTGTCGAAGGCTTGTGCTACATCCATAAATATGTCATTCACGAAAGCCGAATTGATGTTCTCTGATGGGCTTTAGTCGTCTAAGTCGTCTAATTTTCCAATATTTTTTAGAATACCGGTAGTAGAGAAAGAGGGTGATACAATTTTTTTTATGCATCATTATTACTTCCGCTACTGTCCACTGTCATGGAACATACTTTATTCTAAATGTTGCATTCATGATGTATTGTATTGTTCGCAGAGCTGTTTAATAATTTCGTGGGCTATAAGGTCGTACCCCGATGTGTTTTTGGTATGCAAATTTATTTTTATGAATTTCAAAATTATCATTTTTGTGCACTAAGACTGTGCTTCCATTCGAAGTTTGTCTAGGAAGTGGTTGAAATTTTTGTCCGAGATATTCTGCAAAGAGTTTCGCTTTACTTTGAGAACTTTTTGCTCACGTTTTGTCATCTCGAAAATGGTGCTTCGCAATTTTCTACATAAAGGATGCAGAATTTTTGAAAATGTCGGAAATTCAGGATCCGACTTCACCCGAAAGTTAATTGAAATCGTTTTCAATGCCAATATCTCGCAAACGCAGATTTCTAAGAAAAAAAAATTATTTCAGCCGAAATTGTATGTAGGTTCTAAAATTTTCTAAAAGATGATTTTTTTTTTCGTAACGACGGTGAACAACTCGCTTGGTTCTCGGTTACCAATTAGTGTGGGACTTTAATGTCACTAAAAAAAAACTCCTTAATGAGGACCAATCTATGAAAGATAGACGAATGATATTTCTTTCTTATATTTAAAATAGCGTTAAGGAAAGTTTAAAGTTTGAAGTATTGGTTGGTTTCTAAACTCGGAGGTGATGTGGCTTTGTGGTCGTTGTTTGTTTGACACAGCGTGCTTCTAACCACTTCTGTTGAAGATCACAGTGCAAATCGCTTATACCAAGAGCATTTATTTATTCTACGAAGGAGTTTGTTTTGGAATATCTGTATAGTTTTGATATTTATTTTTCCATGTACAACTCCATAATTGGATGCCGTACGTCCAAACAGGCTTCAATACTTGCTTATATAGGTTGAGCATGATTTTGTTCAGGGTAGTCTAAGATTCTATCATATAATTCAAGTTTAGTTCTTTCCCTTTCCATTTTAACTTCTCGTCCAAAGTCATTCCAAGGTGCTTAGTTGTATTGGCATAGGGTACAAATTGTTTGTTAATGAATTTCGGAAGATTGTTCATCTTTTTATTTGTGAAGTTTATGTGAGTTGACTTTGACGCATTGTGTTTGATCTTGTTGCATCCAATCTCTTACACTATTGACTGCATTCTTCAGTTTCCCTGTTGCCTTCACAGAGCATTTATCAGGTACTAATATTGCAGTGTCATCTAAAAAAGTGACTATCATGGCATTGTTATCCACCGGTATATCCCTGGCATACACAAGATACAGGGTTGGTCCTACAGCACTTCCTTGTGGGACACCTGCTTTTATTTTCTTTAGTTCCGAATATTCTTGTTCGTATCGAACTCAGAAGAGCCGATATGAAATATAGGATTTTAGTATTTCGTAATACTGTCTAGGGAAATCTCTATATAGTTTGATGTAGTTTGTATTCAACCTTGTCAAAGGCTTGAACAACATCTAAAAATAGTACCGAACAGACTTCTTTCTCTTCCAGTGGTTATTCCACTTCATCCGTAATCCGATGCACTTTGTATATTGTGGAATGTTTGTTTCTAAATCCGAACTGATGATTCGGGATTAAACTTCTTTTATCTAAGAGGAGCAATTTTTCGAAAACCTTTGCCGTAATTGGTATAAGCTATATTGGTGTATAAGATGGCACTTCTGTTGCTTGGGTATTACAATCACTTCAACAATATTTGTTTAAATTGGAGTTTTTTTTTAAAGCTTTTGATGGCATTTCTTTTGAAACGTGGGCGCTTTCTTATTTGATAACTTGTATTGACACATGCTCGTACTTCTTTCTTTCCTGAGCGTGACAATGGGAATTTCATCTTCGTTCTTTTATCAACAAACTCTTGGTTTTCAGTGTCTGTACTTGTCGAGAATGGCTTAAAAATGTTTGACAAATATTCTGGGAAGAGGTCAGCCTTTTGTTTCGGGTGAGGTCTTTTTAGATATCTAGCCGCTTTCCACAAGGAGTAGTCGGTGGACGCATCCGTCATTAAGCGGATAAGATCAGTATTGAGATGGTTGAAAACAGCCTTGTCGTCTGGGAACCTTGCGGTTTGCCATTTTCATCAACATCAACTCTTTTATTTCGATAAGGTGTGCTTTCTCTCTGCCGCCTGTTGAACATCAGCAATGAATTGTTCCACTTCATGGTCAATTTACCCTTTTGTTCCCACAGGGGATCTTGGGTTTGTACAACTTTCTAGCGCCCAATATAATGCAAATTATTGTCAATAATCTGAAACGATACTGTGGATGGAATCTAAGTGTTAATACCGTCAAATCAGAGGTAGTGGTCTTTCGGAAAAATCTTGGCAGATTTGCTCGAGAGGAAAACTTGGTTTGGTAGTGGTAAAACAAAATTATTGCCTCGGTGACGTCCTTACCCCTAGATTATCGGACGACTCTAACTATTTACAAGAGAAACTAGGCGAATAAAAAAAACGTCCATACAAAGTAGATGGATCAAACAAGGTCAAAGTATAAGGCATGGTAAATTCTCTGTTAGGCATGACAGGTGTTAGGATACGAAGATTATTAAAGCTAGAACTGTTACGAAGATACTTTCTTAAAAATTTAGATTACCAGCAAAAACACGAATATACAAGTGCATGCATTAGGTTCCTTTTTGGTCCCGCGAAGAAGAAGTACGCCCAATTTCAAGCAAAAAGTATGGAAGGCCTCTAACGGCAGTTGGAGGAAATATCGTCTTCGGCGTCTGATAGGAACCAGGCTACCCAGGAGCTTCGACAAAACAACTTGAACAAGGGAACAACTACCTTCAAAATAGCCGCCCAGAGAAGGAGAACTGCTCAGAAGATTCGTTCATTAACAATGCTCAAGGCCAGCTTTTTGAAAAAGAAAAGCAGTTGGGCCAGACGAGATACCCTCTGAGTTCTGGAAAAAGATGGGACACACCAGGTCCAAGTGGCTCATTATTCTTATCTCCAAACTTATGAGCAGTGATCGAATGCCTAATCAGTGGAGGGAAGTTACCTTCTTCCTTTGCATAAAGGAAAGGATAACTATCGTTCTGTCAAGCTGATGTCACACACCATGAAGATTGTTGAGCGGGTATTAGATTTCCGACTGCGGTAAATAATACGGCCAGTGCGGGTTTGTCTCAAGTAAATCAACTGCATCTGTTGTTGATTTACTCGATCCAAAGTATAAGGATCATAATGGAAAAAGATCGTGATCCCTTAAAGGACTTGCATATGGTGTTGGTTGAGCCTTCGATAGACAACCAAGAGTTCTCTTATAGGTGGCGTTAAGACAAAAAGGAGTTCCAGAAACCTACTTGCGCATGATCGTGGACATGTATGAGGGAGCAAGAACAAGAGTAAGATGTCCCGCTGGAGTCACAGAAGAGATCCCAATCAAAATCGTTGTACATCAGGGAAGCGTCCTCAGTCCTTTGCTATTTATTGCAGTCCTTGATTATCTGCTTGAAGGAAAAGTGACGGACCCCAAAGTGCATCAGTTATTTTTTGCTGACGATGGAGCTATCATAAGTGGAGATCAAACGTCCCTACAACGAGCATGTATAGGTAGATGTTTTGGAAGGAAATGGGTACCGCATTAGTTCAAAAAGGGCAGAGTATATGTGCTGCTCATTCTTTGATCCACACCGGACACACCATACATTTACTTGAATGGAAAAGTGCCTCACAAGTGCGAAAAGTTCAAATATCTGGGATCTATGATCAATAGTGAAGCAACTTGTGATGATGACATCAGTCAAGCAAGCGTATGGTGGATGAAGTGGCGGTAAAACTTCGCAATCTTCTGTGACCGAAAAATGTCCCCTAAGCTGAAAGGAAGGTTCTACACCGCAGTTGTACGTCCGGCGTTCACATACGGTTCACAATGCTGGACAATGAAAAAAGTATGAAGGCAAATTAACGGCAGCTTCGCATGACAGCAGGACTAACAATGCTTGATAGAATAAGAAGTTCGATGATTGGAGGAAGCCTTCATGTAAAAGAACCCATCACAAGCAAGATAGAGCACGATCGGCTCAGTTGGTATTGTCATGTTCAAAGGAGAGATCCTTCGAATCCCGTCAAAAAGGCAATATCAATCAACGTTACTACACAATCGCGCAAAAAAGCCACCAACTGGATCACACAAATGCAAAAACACCAGCATTTGATTGTCCTCAGTGACGAAGTGATCCGAAATCGGGAAGTTTGCCGGTACTTCCTGAGGTTAAATCGGCAAACCCCACAGGCGGATCAGTAGGGATGCAGTAAAGTGGGCGGGTTCTGATCCTTCTACTCCGGATTATAACTTCGCCATAAGGAAAAGAAGAAGAAGAAGCATTAGGTTGCATTTTAAGTACATTTTAAAACTATTTTTTCTTCCTAACTATCATCTCCCAAAGATTACACCACTACATCTGCTTAGAATGAACTGAATCTGAGCTACTGAGTGAACAGCTGACCGAGCTATGTGTATGGAGATATGGGAAGGTCAAAACAGCTGACGTGCAGCATAATGCCCAGGCTGATCCCTGTACAAAAGACGTTACCATGGACTTACGCGTAGTTTTGATGTCGGGGACAGAGAGGTATCGAGCGGAAAGTGTAGAGCCCTGATCCAGTTGTACCCCAATACGTTCAAGTCAACAGAGATTCAAGACATCTGTTCAGATCTTCTAAAAGGCTCTCATGAGTTAAAATTTGGTCATCTAAACTAATGTTTCTTTCAGTTGGTGATTATTAGGGGTGGGCTTAAAGCTCCAATTGGGTCCACTTGTGCGGAGGCATCAAAATATTGCTAAACGCATCCACTCGACTAACTTTCCACATTTATCTACTGCCTTCCATACATTCCATTCAGAAGATAACGTGTTGCGTCCTAAATTCACTACGCTTCGTCATCAACGCTGTCTTCCTAACACCAAATTAAGAAGTTACACCACAAACAGAGATGGAATCTACCCTCTCCTTAGAACCTTTCCTGGCAAGTTGCAGGTTTATCTTTTGAGTAATAGTCTACCTCCACATCTTCGTCAAACAATGGTTGCCTCCTCCATTCACTACTTATGCAGCACCGGTTGCGGTCCCACACTCCGCATAGCTAAACTAGTGAGAAAACAATTGACGTCGAATTGTTTTCCATGAGGAATTTCGCAATTTATCTGATTTATTATTGCAATTTCTCATGTCAATTCGACTGTTCGGGCTGTGGTACACAGCCCACCATCATCTATGAAGATTTTCCAATTTCTCAACCATCGAGTGGATAGCGATGCAGGCACTTGCCATGCCACACCAACCTAACTAACATGACTCCACTAATTCCCATCAGTGAATAAGTTTTCGGTGCATTCAGCAGACAAAAGATGCCATGCAATCGCATATCTAGATACTGTATCTGTTGACTATTGTTATTCCAAATGGTGTAGTGTAGTGCGGTGCGCTCCACCTTAACGGAGGAATACAAAAGCGGGAATTAGCTCGCCAAGGAAACCCAGGTGCTCTATGGTCTTTCCACAGGCAACAGCCACGTCCGGGTGGCGATCATCTCTGCCTGTTAAGACATCGTCTCATGGTCACATTGGCTGTTTGCATTCAATGTGGCTTAAGCCATGAGAATATCTCTGATGATGATGTAGTGTGTGGATTCAATTGAATGTGTTATCGGAGAATTTGTCGTCCACTGGACAATATGCTGGACAATGTATCTCATTTACCTACCACCATGCCCAGGACATTTGTCAAAGAAGATGTTTTCATTTGATTTACCGTGCACTTTGCACGGTGCATGGACATTAACCAGTTAAACAGTCAATGCTGTGCGCATTGACACCCCGAAGGAGTTGGACGATGCTCGATGCCAATACAATTTCATCATCATAACGATGCGATGAGATGCCACATAGGGTACTAGTTGCTGCCGTTTTGCTCGCGGAGAGAGACAGAACTGCACCGTTGATTGGCATAAAACCCATTATGCAGATTACCAGTGGCTTCAGCGGTTCCTGCTGCTGCTGTTGCTGCTACGGTCCTGGCCTTCAGCGAGCAATTTGACTCACGTTTATGGACGAATCGTGAATATCGGACTCATTTCGCGTTATGAAATGCATGTAATTGATGTCCATTAGAGATGAAATTAGTGGCAGTGACGGCTGAACGAAGGTGGTCGTGGTAGTAGGATGTGGTGGCATTGGCCAAAGTCTTCCGCTTCAGGGGGTGCTATTGAGTTTCGGTGAAATCGATATGCGATATGTTGTTGCATTAGAGATAGTTTATCGCTACGAGTTATGTGTGTGTGTGTGTGCCACATGCAGATGACAGATGAGATGCAATGGGGACAGATTAAGTGCATTTCAATGCAATAATACGCCAGGCGTAATCAATGGAAGCAATTAGCATTAAATGTAGATACTTACGTTCTGCAAAGAAAGTGTTTATCACAAGTTGACAGCATAATGCTTCCTCGTCACAAAAGGTACTATAACCACTAGTTATGTCGAATGTATCTATAATAATACGACTTTGGTTTTTAGGGATTAGTCTATTTTCAAAAGATCAACGGATGTCTTCTGCACTCCGGCTCCGACGAGTGTCTTCAATTCTTGTATGGTCGGGTGAAATCGAATTAATTCGGCTTCTTTTCAACATATACCACATGGTAGCTTTAAAGACAATCGATTAGAAGCAATGTGACCTAAAAGATCTCTTCTGTAGGAATTTGAGGATTTAGATTGGACCTACATATGAGAGGTTTGTCTTCTCATGCAGATTACTGTGTTGTTAAGGTCTAGGGTCTAAACCATTTCATCGCAGAATCTTAATAATCGATTGCTTTCTAGATTTAACTTCGCGCAGTGTTTCTTCAGGAGCTTACAGTGAGGAAGCATGTAAGCATTCGTAGTTTATCCATACTTAAGGCAGAGTGTTTCTGCTTGCCCTAGTTTAGAGGCTTTCCTAAACAGTTTGGCTGTTTTGGTTTCCTCCTGCAATTATAGCCCTACTCAGCTGATATGGCCACCCATCCCGCAGAAGATCACTGGTTCTTGTGAATGGGCGTCCCCGTTTTGGCAGTCTCTAGGTCTGTTCATTACTAAGAAATTTGCGACAAAGCTATAATTCCTGATTATATCGTCTCTGTGAATTTGCAGCTGAGGTGGTACTTTGGAAAGGATTATGGAGGGTGTAACTCATGATACGAGTATATGGTTTTGTCTGACTGGTGTTTCGACAGTACTAGTATCTAGCTTCTCACACATCCACTTTGAAAATGTGTATAGGCTTAGAAATCATTTATTCATTATTAAATTCATAAAATTTAGTGGTATGGTGTGAATTTGAAGTCTCCCCTCAAACAACTTGTATAAAAATTATTTCTTTAGATTGGAGAAATATATGACTTTAATCTTCGATCTGCAAGGAGTCTCTCTTCCAACGTTTCCCTCTCGATTTCTTACATTTTGTGTCTATGTCTTTCGTAAGGAGAAACCGCTTTCATAACCCCGATACACAAAAATGTATCAAAGAACGAAGTAAGTCCCATTGCTTAACTTTCTCATATACACAAAACCTTCAAAAGTATTTTATACGAATCCTTAAGATTTCAGTACAAGTCTCTTATCTCCCCTTGACAAGATAGCTTCATGAAAGGTAGATCAACTACTTCAAATCTCGTCGAATTCGCCTCCTTTGCCATATCTGCCGGCAAAGAAGTCGTTGTTATTGCAACCGATATCAGTAAAGCCTTTGTTGAAATATCTCATCAACTAATCTTTTTCAAACTTTCTGCCCTCAGCTTTGAACCCATGGATATCTTCTTACTTGGAAAACCGTTTTTATACTGTTCGCTTCAGGTTCGTCCTCTCAGCTCCCTTCATGACCACCTCTGGTGTCCCACAAGATAGTCATCTAGGTCCTCTTCTCTTCTTCATTAAACACTCCTACCTCTCCACTCTACACTGACGATACTAAATTTTTCAAAGCCATTTCCTCACTCCAAGACTCTAATATCCTTCAATATGACCTCGATAGTTCTCGGTTTGGTGCCTCAAAAATTGCTTAGTGCTCAACATCGGCAAATGCCAACCTATTACTTTGTCTCGTAAGTGCAGTAAGGCAAGACATTGCACGTATAATTCTATTTTCTTCAACACCAACCCTCGTATTCACGATGTTTTCGCGTCTTCTTATGACTCCGATGAATCAATCTCGCGTATGCTGCGAAAGATTAACTCAAGCCCTACAGTTTTCAATTTCAACCGCAGCACTCCCCGCCTAAAACTCGATCTCCTCTATCTGTGTTAGTTTTTAGTTTGGTTTTAATTTTCTGAAATGTCTCAACGTCTTAACGTCTCAACGATTCAGCTATTGACGAACCTAGCAAACGTGCCAAGGGCAGTGATTTTCAGATTTGCACGCTGAACTTTGAACAGACTGTGCGCAGCCGATTAACTAGCTTAATGGAAATGGATCGTGGTTAATCGACTTTGCTGGGTGGCTGAACATGGTAGTTTGTAGCGCAAGACTCTCACACCTCAACATTCATAAAGCAACGTGAAAATCTCTTAATCAGCTGACGACACCGAATTCACTTAGGCCTTCAATACCACCAGAGGTTTATGGTAAAGGTGGGAATTAAGACTATCGTTCGTTCATTACTACGAGTACTTTCATTCAGCTTCATTCTGCGACTTCCTTCCGTAGTCCGCTGAATGAACTATGTAGGCATACAATCTTCCAAAATGTCCGGCTTTACCTCGAGGCTAAAAGGCAAAAGGTGCTTCGTATGACAAAAAATACTCATAACTAAATTTTTCTATATTCCCTCACAACCCTCCCCCAGGGATGCAGTAAAGTGGGAGGGTTGTGATCCTTCTATTCCGGATCATAACTTCGCCGTAAGAAGAAGAGGAAGAAATTCCCCATAAGCTGGAAGCCGAATTTTTTTTCAAAATTTTCGGAAAATTCTAGGTACGAGTATACTTCAAAATTCCGGATTTTACAACAAGTCTTGCAGTGGAAATAGTTCTGATTGCGAATATCTCGAAAACGGTGTGCATCGTAGGAACATTTTTTTGGAAAATTGTACGTAGGCAATCAGCAAACGTGTCGGACTTTACCAGTAGGGTAATGGTAAACATAGCCTACACGACACCACGTCCAGAAACGGATTTAAGCTAATTGACTTTGCAGCGGAATGAAACGTCACTGTAGTTGGTTCGCGGTTTCCTTATTTCAACATTCAGAAGAGCATATAGACTCGGACACAACCTTGTTGCAGCCAAGGTACGAATGCGGATGTACCAGGCGTCACAACAAAGAAGAATTACTGGGGCAAGATACAACGTCGAAGAGCTGCAATTGAAAGAGACCGCCAGAATCTTTTCCAAACAATAATTCTGAAATCTCTCTCGACTTCTATTAAGAATGCGGCCAAGTTCATGCAGCAAAACAAGAGGTATATAAAGTGGAGTTGCAATGAAGGACGAGAGCTGCTTGCCAGTTCGACGAACAAAAGAGACAGGAACAACATCGGTTTTTCCAAAAGAAGAAGAAAGACCACGAGAACCGCGCGATCGAAGATATTGAGAGATTCTACTCCAGAGACAGTGTGCGGAGGTTTCACCAAAAGATAAAAAGAATGTTGTCAAGGGAACAAAGTCTGTACAGAATCCTTGTAGTAGAATCACAGTCGGTGCTGAGAATATGGAAGAACTACTTCTGCAGACTGAATCGATTTTCACACTTCGGCAGATCCTGGAGAAAACTGAAGAAGTCCAAATCGATACTCACCATTTCTTTGTCGATTTTAAGGCTGCCTGCGACAATATTTATAGAGGCGAGCTTTACAGAGCCATGTCTAGTTTTGAAGTCAAAATGGTGAAGGAGGGTAAAACAAAGTATACGCTGTAAAGGATAACATCAACGAATCGGAGAGAATATCACAGTGGACTGCTATATCCTCGAAGTTGTTAGGGACTTTGTATACCTTGGCTCGTGCTGATACATCAGACAATAAGCAGAGCAGAAATCAAACGAAGAATAACTCTCGCTGTTTCTTTGGGCTTAAAAGGCAATTGAGTAGCAAGGCCTATCGCGAAGAACTAAGGAGACTATTAATAATCCCGGTCCTACTTTATGGCGTTGAAGCATGGACTATGCCGAAAGCGGATGAGGATATCCGTAGTCGTTTCGAGAGAAAAATCGGAGTCGGAGAATTCTTTGGACCATCCTTTAACAAAGCCAAGTGAATTTGTGAACGGAAATTTAGTTCCCTATCGTACAATATTCCAAGATCGTGGAGAGATTGAACGATGGATGTACATTGGTTGACCTTGGAGAAGGTAAAAGCGGGCGGAGAACACGTAGTGTTTACGTGATAAGGTAATGGATTGGCATTTAGTGATATTGAGCTCTAAGCGATCTTGTAGGCACCAGTTCGAAAAACTATCAAGGTTTTGAAAAATTTGGTATAATCAGCGTACAGAGACAGGGAAGAGCATTTAATAACCCTCTCAACATCGTTTTTGGTTAGAATGAAGAGAAATGGACCTAGATGACTGCCTTGTGGAACACCAGAAGTGACCAAGAAAGGAGTCGATAGAACGGATCTGAAGCGAACTCTGTAAGAACAGTTTTCCAGGTAAGAAGATATCCATTTTAACAATATGGATTCGAAGCCGAGGGCAGACACTTTGAAGAGGATTAAGTTGTGAGATATCTTATCAGAGCCTTACTAAAATCAGTTGCAATAACGTCAACTTCTTTGCCATTCTCTAAGGCAGACAGGGCGAGGGACACGAATTTGACTAAGTAGAAGAAGACCTCGCCTTAAGTGGTGCGCACAAGTAGAAAGGGACCTCAACCAACTTGGAGTGCGCAACTGGAGGCAGTTGGCTAAGTACTGAGCTAACTGGAGAGGTTTGTTGGTTGAGGCTCAGGTTCACTCCGAATTGTAGCGCTACCTAAGTAAATAAGTAAGTAAGTCATGGAGGAAATGATTTTTGAGTCTTCAACAATTCAATTTTTTAAAATTCAATTCAATTTTTTAAAAATGTCTGCTTTCTAAATGAATGAACGAAACTATTCGAGAGTTGAAATCATTCAGCTACTAACTATCGTTAGTGGAATTCATTCGATAGTGCACAGCATTTGCTTCTGGCTAGTTAACACGTCATGCACTATATTTTACAAGCCCGTACAAATACGACATCGATATTATCCACAGAATGAAGCGACCAGTTGCTAATAACGATCCACAAACCGTCGCGTTTGCCAAATGTAGTCAATCTAGTTTATTTACCTAGGCCTGCTAATCGCCAACCGCTGTTTCTTTGAGCTAGGAAGACAATTGAGTTGATGGGACCTATGAAGAAGAACATTCGAGAAGCTGTAACTCAAAGTCGAATAAAAGTGCTCTTGGCGTCTTCGAAAGAAAAGTTCTTCGTAGGTTTTATGGTTATGCGTTGACGGCATATGGAGGAGTAACGTCTTCACCGCTTAAGGCTAGGTAATGCGATGTGAATAGACATCCAGACTCCGGCGAGACTATGCATAATAGGAGGACACCATCTTCGTTAGCGTACCCAAATGATGAACGGATTGAACCAACTTGCCGTACCAACGCAACTGGAAGCAGCTGACAAGTGTTCGTGCTACGCTTTTTGGTTGACGCCCAGGTCTACTTCAAAGCAAATGATTAGGAACCCATGGTAGATGGTTGCCTACTGGAGAAATGCTTCCATTTGAAATACATATTTTCCTGAAAATATTTCTCCATTATCCAGCCAGCAATAGTTGTAACTTTTATCTACTACCACTAATGACTTGTTGCAGCAAATTGACTGCCTGCTTTTCTATTCGCAACTCCGTTAAAAATTAGCCTCTCACTTCAAAGGGTTAGAGTCAATAGAAAACCGCACACAAAAGCTACGAAGATTAAAGGCGTTCCACGTCAATTCCGCTACAGAAATTGTGCTGCAAATCAGTCCGCCATCAGCACAATCCTTGGCTGCAACAAGAAGTAACATCAGAAAAAGAAAAGAAAAGAATGAAAATCATCTCCTAAGTAGCCTGAACAAAAAGCAACACTGCCTACACACTTATTCCTCACGATTGAGTAACACCACATAGAGTCTTCACCCACTCACATCCTGATTACGCTCGTCGGCACATCACGTTGAATAATAATCGCACAATGCTGTTACAGCCAGGATAGCAGAAGCCTAAACATTATCCATCCCATTGAGCACGTACATCCTCTTATCCTTTAGCTATTCTCTCCAGAGCACCATGTATTCGTCAAGAGCCCACTTGGCGCGCATACAATGATGACAAGTGCATGGCATCCATTACATGAGTTTACATACATATAGAGGGAGTTTTAAAGAATTACGTCCAAAACGGGGGTGTGGCCGTCCCCTCACTCGAAATGCCAAGAAAGATATTTTTTTTTTTTTTTTTTACGTAACATGACACGCCATCAAGCCCAAAAGATGAGAGATGTCAACGAGAGTCCTTGCAGTTTATCCCTGCCATGATAGGACTACCTATCATTCTCTTTGCCTCACTCTTGGATTTTTGTCGTCTCCTCTTCAGTTTTGTGCGCATAACAACAATGACTCTCGAAAAATACGCTTCTTCCATCTCATGCGAGGCTGGCTGACTGATTGAGCGCTGGCAGGACGACAGAAATTTTACTCCGCAAGTGCTCGAGAAAGAATTTGTCGAGCCACTTAAGCCAAAAAAAAAAAAAAAAATGAAAAAACAGGACGAGCCTCAAGAATCTTGGCGAGTGCAGGAAAACTCAAGTGATGCATTCATGCAAAAGTGGCTAACAACCCAAAAGAAATTTCGGGAGACGACTAAGGAGCACTACGGCTACACAGCACGGAAGAAGGTGAGATGAGAAGAAATATATAATATTTGGAGTTAGGCCAGGACACGATGCTGAGATTTTGATGATGCTGATGATGATGATGATGTGTGGTGATAAGTGTCCTTGCATACGTATTCCGAAGAGCAAACATATTTTAAAGGGTTTCCCGTTCCAGTTGATGTGTTTGTTTACCCTGAGCCGTAGAGCTCTGAAGAGTGTTTGCGTAACGACATTTTGACCAGAGAGCTGCAGCCAAAGTTTACACAGCTCACAGTGTGATGTGACGGAGTTCGTCAAGTGTTTGCTGTCTATTAGCTAATGATCCTGAAATGATGTGTATTTAGTGTTCCACATTGTGATGTTGGTACGGTAGTTAGAGGTGGTTAGAGGAAAGAGGGGAGAAGTGAATTGTTTTTTTTTTCAAAAATGTTCAGTCGATGGTCAGCTTTGAGGTGTAGGTTGACATAAGGGCTTTGATATAATCCAAGTCATTAGTCTATTGCCATGCGACCGATTCTATATCTAAGGTCTTGAAGTTTGCAGTTCAAAGATAAGATCCCGGTTTGTAGATGTTGTATTTGAAAATGGTGCTTTGTAAAGCGGCAGCAAACATATGCCTGAGGAGGTTCGGTGAGAAACTAACAACAGGCACGAACGAGCACGTACTGATCAGGAACAGCAAAGAAGTTAAATCATCAACTGAGCTAAAAACTAGTCCCCATATTGCCAAACGTATGTTCAATAATACATGCGTCCAGTCGCAGGAATGAAAAAAAAAACACTCATCATGCCACCGGAGGATTCTGCCCTCTCAGAGCATAGGCACATATGCAGGTGTATAAGTAATTCCGAATCGAATGCGAAGCCGTAACTATGCAGACAAGGAAGAACCAAAGAAAAACTAACTGGATACGTTTCAGGAAGGAGTTAGGCAAGTCTGTTATGATACCACCCAAACTTGAAGACAAATTGTAGAGAGCTATTCATGAACTGAATGACACCCTTCCTATATCTAGGAAGCTAACGTAACTTTTGGATATCACATCTCAAGTAATCTGATTGTTGATGATTGCTGTGCTTGGTCAGATACCATTACATTCATTCTGTGGATTTTAGGAAAAGGATCATTTCGCAATCCTTTTTCATGGGTCTGCTTAAGGTCGTCAAGCAAGGGCCTGATGTTCTGTATTAATCGCCATAATTCAGGCGATATCTACCCGATTTCTGCTTAGGAGCGCCTGGCCTTGTTGAAATTGTAAACTTAAAGTTGGCTATCGATAGAAAGTGTGGAAGTACTCGTATACTCCTCTTAACAAGCTTACAGTGAAATGTTGAACCCAATGTAGAGTAACTCTGGACTTACCACCTAAGAAGGCAAACTCATTACGGAGTTGTTCTAGAAAGTTTACTAGATGTGGTAGTTGGATTCTATGGCTTTGATGGAGGCTTGACTTTGACTTGAAGAATTGTTTGTTCTTCGGATCAGTAGGTTCGCCCGTAAGATTCATGCGAACTCCGAGAACTTTTATATATACTCAAGGTTATAGAGAAACTCCAGCACCGACCCTGCAGTCCGTTTTTGAACCGTCGTTTCACCCCTAAACAGTTTTTTTTTCCATTCTGCCCTGGTTGGGAAATCTATAGATAAATCTTTCATGAAGTTCAACTTCATTTCTCATTAATGTAGCTCCTATGTCCCCTGTCTTAAGGCATCTACTGCACCTACGCGCCATCATGTTTGATTCCTAGCAATGTACCTTAGTTTCCTCCAGATTTTCTCCCCAACTGCTGTGCCTGCTGTTCGACCGAATTGTGCCAAGCATCTCTAGGGCGATACGCTGTTTTTCTTTCTTGGATGAGCGGATTCCGTTGAATGGCCCGATCGTCGCCCTTTCGGAAAGTGTGACCAATCTATTGCCACTTTCTCTTCTGAATAATCGCATCTATACATTCCTGGCTCGTTCTCTCATACAGCTGTTCATTTGAGATACAATTTGACCAGAACACTCGCAATATGTCACTGAGATAACGATTAACAAAAACTTGCAGCTTTTCTGTGACTACTTTCCAAGCATCCATATAATAGCACTGACTCCACATTGAAGCGGAAAAGATGAAGCTTGGTTCGAGAGCATATCAAAAGCAGCCTTGGTTTTTCTGATTCGGTTGGATACATCCAATTCAGTACCGCCCTTGTCCCGTGTTTTGGAAGTCGTTTAGACTCTCGATCAGCAATGTTTACTTGGGATGTTGAGGCGTTATTAAGTCTGAGAATCATATTTGCTTCTCTCACCAAACCGATGGTCATTTGGTGCAGGTCCAATATGCGATGCGATAATAGGCAAATATAGTCAGCGTAGTCAAGTTGTTTAAGATAGGATGTAAGACTCCATTAGTTTCCACCGCTTTCCACCGACAAAAGCACTGCGAGGCGCGCCATTGGTAACCACTAGAAATAGTAATGACGACAGTAGACAGCCTTGTCGGACACCGCTCCGAATCTTAAATTCCTCTGACTGCCTACTTCTATGCAGTACGTGACATTTTGCACCTTCATAGCTTGCTTTGATAACAGCCACTCTCCTGTGCAAGGCATACTCTCCGTTCACATTGTCGAAAGCTTTTTCGAAGTCAATGAAAAGTAACTTGTTTATTGTCACTACAGATGTTCTTTAATGGATTCGAGAGTAATTTTCACTATAATTTTGGAAACTAGCACGCAAATCCCCACCAGTTCTCTTTTTTGGAAGCTTGACAATCAGCTCCTGTGGTGTCTATGTTATCCGTTCTATGCGCTCTTCTGAATTTATTGAAACTAGAACCCTTTACTCAATGCCGAGCCAGCAGGCCGATCCAAAGATGTCATCTTTAGAATTTCACGTTTCTTGACAAAGGTTTTACAGCAGTCGACGTAGAAGTGTTGATTTCATTACTGCGTCATACGGGCAGAGTTGATTTGTGATTCAATCCTTTGCCTGAGATGCAACATGAGAGGGCTTTCGGTTAATCGTCTCAAGACTGAGGTTATTCTCTCTACGGGAAGTTGGGAGTTGCTAAGTCTGACTCAAATAGTGCTCAAAGGTGTTACAATCCGGTTCTTCAATGTAGCTAAATATTTAGAAGCCAGCCTGGATAATAATCTTTTGTTTCATCAGTTTTCCGATAGTGCAAGGATATTTTCGGCAAGGATATTTTGGGGTTTGTCACCGGAAAAGTGACCTATGGACTTACAAGGTGATAGTTGTATGGTGGAAAAAGCTTCTGCAGAAGTATGAACGGTCTCGTCTTCACTAGATCTTTCCCTAGATCTACATATGTATATCATCACTATCAAAGCTATTGTCCGTTCAAAAAGACATCGCTTCCGGTTCAATCTGCACTGAAGTGCTGATGACCTTCTGCGACAACTATCTTTCGATTCATGTGTGCTGCACAAATTTAAATTCGATTTTCCTCGCGTTATTAATTGGTTCTGAACAATATTCCAACCAGAAGAGAATTCTAGTACAATTACCATGGATGGCTTAACATCTCGTTATACATCTGTCTCCCAAGCGGAGACGTACTCGTATGCTATCCGAATATAAGAGTGGTGGAAGAGTCGGGATATCTATAACTACAACCAGGCTACACTCGAGGCCTACATTTTCAAAATAGAATGCTGTACCTCTCTAAATTTGCGACCGAAAGGATGACAGCTGATGACCTAAGTCTTTCATCACTGGATCGCTTAGGTACTCGTCCTTCTACGTAAGTATTGAGTCTCAGTATTCCAGAGAAATATTTTTTCCTACCCAATCAATCTGATGAGGTCCCAGAAAACACTTTGGTAGAGCCCATGTTATTCTGGTACGGGATACCTTAGCTGAAATTTTGAACCGGAGCTACTTAAGTTCATGGATTGCTGTGTAACGCACAGCGCGAATGACAGCGAGAAGCTAGGCTAGACTCTGTAGCCCATACAGCGCCAAAATATTTATTTATTTATTTTTCTAGAATTATTTGAAACCCAGAACGATCAGAGGTATGTCAATAGCTCCTCCATTCGTCAATTTATCGACAACAAATAGAAGGTCTGCGATCATCATTTGTAGTTGGCACTGACAACGTATCGGTTTCGACATTTATTGGCACGCGTAGCTCCAAATGAAGACACGATGGCTCTAGATTATCTATACCAGACTTAAGGGCAAATGGAAGCTATCCATCGAATGACTACTGAAGAGTTACATAGAAATACAGATGTGATGTGCATTCGCTGCAAGTTAATGACGAGGGTTGTCCTTGCAACTCAAAGTGGCAAAGAGGCTTCGTGTCGAAACTACAACAGGATGGTATGTAATTTATGTGGTATGTGGGCTTTCACTGCCATTTTGGGTTATTAAGTTCGACGCTTCAAACTGTGATCTACGAGTACCAACAAATCCACTAAATGGGATGCGTTCGGCAGACCATATTATGGAAAACATTTCCAACACTGATTCAAGCCTGTCCCACCTTTAGAGCGCCGTTACTCGAAACTCTTTCTACTACCCGACCAGATAACCTCATAAATCTCCCTTCTATATATCTACGTCATAATTATCGCCAGCGGCGGCGGCGGTACACAATTTGTAAGACGCCATTTGCTTGATGTCTAACAAGCAATTTTGATTTATAATCGTCGTCAATCCATCTCCCATCAGCCAGATGAATATCCATTTCCAGCTTTGAGCCTCCTTCAGTTCAACAACCACCTGCACACAGGTGAATCGATGAGTAGCCGACGAGTCGCCATCACCATCTGCAGGCCACTCTGCTGCTGCTATTTGCGAATTCCGAACAACGCTTCAGTGCTTTGTGAAACGCTAATGAATTTTCCATAACGCGGAATGTCATCCGGACAACATGCCCACAGCGAGAGAAATTTATATCAAACCCCGGACCATTTGTATCTATTTGTCAAGATGCCTTCCATTGATTTAATTAACGTTAAAAGGAAACAACGCGCCGACTATTATGGACCGACTTGACTTGGATGAAGTGGTGGTGGTGGTGGTGGTGGTGGTGGATAAGATGAGAATCCGAGGAGTGGCGGATTGCCTGTACCCATTTGTGGCTGCGCGAGATGGATTGGTGGTGGAGTGCAACTTCTGTTTTTGTATCCGCGCACTGTTAATCCCTGTGCGCTGCGCTGGAGAGAACAGCACAAAAATTCTGGGAAATCTTCAGCGAAATCATCCGGTGGATTCGCCTCTTAGACCATAATCGTCACTAAATCGTCCCGCAACAGCTCAGCCCATCGCAGATGGATGTGAAAGATGATGATTATGGCAGTATCAGTATCTGCAAGCACTTCCATAACGCGGACACGTTGTGTGTCTCTGGAAAAATTTCCTCTTCCCAGAAATGAGTGATATACACGGTCAAGATATTAAGAACTGACATTTCCCAATTTGGAGCCACTCAGAAGGTAATGAATGGCAGCAGTTCGCTGTTGTGGTGCTGATCCATCTGTTTTGGTTGGCATTTAGCTATGACAGCCGGTTGGCAGGTATGACCATATGCGGGCGCCTTGATTACCACTCAGTGTACGTGCTGTTGCATGTGGGTTCAGACCTTTTGGATTAGTGCTGTGGCTCAGATCGTGCCACAGTGTATTACTAAGCGAGCGCCAACCATATGGATCTACAACTGATTTACACCGCCGCAATTTCCATAGAATCTGCGGTCCCGGTGTCCATGTGGCTGCTGCCGCAAAAGGCTAACAAACGGAAGACCAGTAGCCCAAATGCACGATTACGGCTAAATGCCAACGTAAAAGGCTCGCACTGTGACTGTCGTCGTACTCGTACAGTTCTCTCGGTCCAACAGTTCTGCGTGGCCATTGTGCACTTGCTGCCGCCGGCCAGCCATCTGTGTGTGTGTGTGTATGTGTGTGCGCCAAAGAACGGATGCGATTTATGGCATCTCTTGCGCATAAAGACCGCACTTATGCGATTCAGATGCCACGATAATGTCAGCCAGCAACGGGTTTTCGCCGAGAGTCTCTCTAAGAATACAATCGAATCGATCGATGATGAACAGCGTCTGATCGCACGAGCGCTGCCGTACGAAACGGGTGCACGACTACAACACAACCGTCGTTTGGTCGTGGTCTTGGTCTTGGTCTTGGTGCCCGTTTCGTTGAGAGTTCCTCGAATTTAAATCTTTATTTAGAGATTAGTGACGGTCGCAATTTGCACATCACTAATAGGACAATGTACTTTGCGCAAACACGCACCGCATTATAAAGTGATGGCCGTGACCATAGATGCGATCGGTGCGGATCGTCGCATCGTGTCGCATCGTCGTCGTAGTCGGCCAGGTTGGCTGGTGTGGTTGGTGGTGCTGCGAATGGTGTTAGCTACATATACTCGTGTATCTACGACGCGATGGTGGAGCAGGGTGGTTTTTTTTTGCTTTTATCGGCCGTTGATTGATTGATCGATAGCCATTTGAATGGGGATATGGTGACCGGCATTACACTCTGAGCATGGTTGTCATTAACTTGTTTTGATAATGTGCTCAGATTTGCATTCGCGATTAGCATGAAGTGTAAATGGTGTGAGAGGTACCGGTTGGGTATTAATTAAGCAGATGGAGTGGATAGTGTGGATGGCAGGTTGCATATCATGGTAGCGATGCTTGTGTTTGGCTTAAAAGCGTAATGACAGTTTTGAGTTAGGCTTAAGTACCGTTGTTTAGTAGTGTTTTGTGCATTAAATGCTGAACCTGGAACGAGCATTAGGCAGGTTCTGCAGGTTCGCAGATGACGCTGACAGTTTTCGATATGTTATGCTTTGATTGGCTGAAGTATTGGTGATGTTTTAAGTACCTTTCATCCATTGCGGCTAATGAATTCAATGAATTGGCAGACTTTACTAGTTGAATGGCATTCTAATCGTCTGAGACCACTTGATGGTGAAATTTTACAATTTCAAAATTCTACTTAAGATGGATTTATTAGCGCTAAGCAAATGGACAAGTGCAGGGTCATCTAACAGTTAAAATAAAGGGCTATTCATTTCGAGGTTGGAATTTCACATCCCTGCCATGTGCAACTGTCAAATCCATCTGTCATCGATAATGACAGGTAGTCTTGTTTTGACAATTTACAATATGGATCGTTTGACAATCGTTGAATGCTGACCATAGAATGCGAAGAACATACCATGATTTAGTCTGGTGCTGAAAAATCAACAAGTTGACGCCGATTTTTCGAACAAAATCTTCTTCAGCGATGAGGCCAATTTTTCACTCGGCGGCTTCGTAAACAAAAAAAATTGTGAATTTTAGATTCTGAGAATCCACGGGTTGCAGTTTGGTGCGTGATCTAGCCTGCGGACTGATCGGGCAGTGTTTTCTTGAAAACGACGAAGGCACCACTGTTACTGTGAATTCTCTGCGTTAGGGTCAAATTATAACCAACTTTCTTTGGCCTGAGCTGAAGACATTGATGTGAGCGACGTGTGGATCCAACAGGACGAGGCTACGTGCCACACAACATAGGCAAATTGTTCTCTATTGCACGAAAAGTTACCCGGCCGTTTCTTTTTGTAGGGCTATGTCAAAGATCGTATCCATGCAGGTAATCCCCAAACTTTGGAGTATATTGGAGTTAAAAAAGCCGCAATACAGACAGAAATGTGCCGAAAAGTCATCGAAAATTATCTGACCAGAATCGAAGTTTGCAAAAACTGCAGTGGTGGCCATTTAGTCTCTCAATTCTGTTTGTCTCTCTTTTTTTTTGCAAGCGAAGGAGGAACCTTGCATAGGCAACGCGCCCCAGGTTATACGGTAGCGTCAAATTCTTACTGACTAAACTCTACCTCCGCTAGCTGAGTCTCCCTCAGGTATTACTTCGCAAGGCGAGTTGTCCGGTTCACACGGTCGTTCTTCTCTGCGTTTGCAGCACTCTTCTCTGGCTTTTCAGCTGTCTGAGGTCGATTTTTTTTTTCAAAGGAAATTTTCAAATCCCGGTGCACTCAGACTCAATTTCCTGTGTCCATTGTACTACCAGGCAGAACTCCTATTGGTGTAGTGGTTGAAGAAACTTAGATTTTTCTTCTATGTTCCGGTGGCTGTGGTTGCTGTTCCCCGTCCAGACTTGAACCTACATAATTCGGGTCACAAGCGAACACACTACCAACTACACCGTGGCCAACTCTGAGGTCGATTTGTATTCGGGCTAATAATATACTAACCGCTTCCCATTTCTCCGATTTTAGCATCTATGCTATTCTCCACGTTTATACTTCATATTTATTTCAGTTTCCAATCTAGGTTTTCCCTTAAGGACCCTTGGGCAATTAAAAACGATATGTTATGGGTCTTCGTCGCATCCATGATATGCTGGTAGTTTGGCCCGACAGAAAATTGTATGTCCACCTACACTTGCGTGAGCTATCCATCCTTGTTGGCACATTCTCAGTGGTATTGTTCTTTCTTGCCTTTTTAGTTCTTTAGCTGCATGTTTCCAGTTTCTTTTTGAATTCGTTTTCTGCATCAGTTAGGATGCGATGACGTATGCCGCCTCATCCGTCATTGTCCTATAAGCCGATACAACTCTAAGTGCGGGTAGTCTACAGGCGCCGTTCATCCGTAATCGATTGTTCTTTACTCTTGACTCGTCCGCCCAGATTGGGGATGCGTAGAGCATTATAGGGCTCACAACTCTAGGCATTAATAGTCTCCTGATGCTTCTTGGGCTCCAAGCATTTGGCAACATTCTCGAAAGGTCCGAGTGTACATTTGATGCCTTTTTCGATATATATTCCATGTGGTTACCAAAGTTTAGCTTGTCGTCTATCATAACTCCGAGATATTTTATGCATCTTTTGGATTGTATTGTATAACTCCACACTTTGACTTTGATGATCTCTCCTATTCTGCGCGGCTACTAATAAGAAATGCCTCCGTCTTGTGTTCTGCTAAACTCTTCGATTCTAGCCATTATTTGACAGATGCGATGGTCTCGTCTGCATTCAGTTCTACAATAGCTCGTCTAAGTGGTTTGCCGTAACCACTATCGCTATTTCGACGGCGAAACCTATGATTTGTGCTCCATCGGGGATTCGCTGTCGCAGACTGTCTGTTTGTCTATCTGTACGTCTGCAGCCTAAACGGTTGGACGGACTTTCCCCAAATTTGATATCTAGAGTCTGTGGATAAAATAGAAATTTTCATTCTAACCCCACTTTACTTGGCTCCAATTTTGCTTGGAAATGTGGCCTCTACACCAAGTAGATACTTTTACATTGATGTATCTAACAACAGGTTTTCCGAAAAATTTTGAACTATCAATAAATATTCCTCTCGCACGTGAACACTTCCGAATTTAGCGATAATCGACAGAACCCTGTCAGGTGCATAAGTAACCATAACGATCCCAATTATACGCTTAACACCTTCAGTGACTTTCGTCACTTCTCGCGATATCACTCAGTCGCACCTACGAATCGTATGTGTATACGCCAAATCGACGTGAACGTGTTAAATGCTTTATTTGTGACAATCATCAAGAATTCGTCCACAGAGTTCTTATCACACGGTCGTGACATGATCGTTTAACGTGTCTATCTAACGCCTATACCTAGGTCTTTGTTCTCAATTAGGTATTTAATTATTAACTTGGCGCCACTAAATTTGCATTAATTATCGGCAAACAGCTAAGCACTGACATTTTAACTATTCCTTATGTTGCCGATAGATGCACCCTTTCACATTCAGACATACTTCAGGGAGTGGATCATCGGCGCCAGCATAGTCCAACACTTGATCCATTTCCCAAGCTGAAGCCCTTCTCTTTAGTATGCACAGGAGTACCTAGCATTGTATTCCACGTCCACGTATCAGGAAGACGAGTAGTATAGCTGGACTCATGTTCCTCGAATGTGTCCAGGGAGTTGTCTGACATACGGTCCGTCGGTTGCTACTCCCAATTGTGCTTCCAAAGAAATTCGACGCTGAGTAGGTAAAAACATCAACACGATCCATGGCAGACATCTGGAGCCAGTGATTTCATTGGGGATCAAAGACACATTACAACATGCGCACTCCACCTGAACTAAACTCCAGACGCGTGCCATATCGGATCGCAAGCCTTCACTTTGACAGCAAACACTGTGTACTGTGTGCTGACTGATGACGACGATGATTCCAATCAATGAGCTGATTTGCGCGCTGATTCATGCTGATTCCAGTGCTGACGTATGGATCTATGTGACCGTGTTGGTAGCGGCACGAATTCAGATTTTGAAAGCGCGCCCGTATCTAGCGGATTGGATTCATTGTTGTGTTACAGAACACCTCTCCAACCTCTCTGGCCGCTGCTGCTGGTTAGGTTTTTTTTTGCGGCTAAATGGGTTTTCGCTTTGTTTGAACATATCGGGCACACTGCACGGTTTTTGTTTGTTTAATGAATTTTATATGTTTTTGTTGTTCAGTTGTTTATTGTTTTGTGCAGCAATGTTTTGTTAGCGGGTTAACCCTTTTCGTGCACTCAGAGAGTGGTTGCAAGCTGTCAGAAGTGAAACCTTTCAGTCAACCAGCGGGTGGTGACGGTGTTCTCTACGAGTATTGTGAGTCATGATGATTCCGATGATTCGCCTGAGAAAAATGCTTAACAATATTATTCCGAAGCAAACAATGAGGGCAAAAGGGGGTGGGACTGGAAAGTTAGTTGCAGTGCATTTAATTGTTTTTTTTTATAGCTATTTAATAGAAAACTGTTGTTTGAAATACTTTTGAGATACGGTAGATAGAAAAGATTCAAGTTGTACTGTACACTTTCCAGGTTAGTGATGTGCGGGCACTACTTAGACAATTTAGATACAAAATACAATCTGCTTCCCCTAATTCAAGGTGTCATGCGAGACTTTGTCTATTGGAGAGTAACAATTGCCTTAGTAAGTCACTTGAGACTGTAATATTGCGAATTGCAATTTCCCTGACTATTTATAGTTGGAGCAAGATATCTGTGGGGTAGATCAGCTGCGTCGAAAAGAAAAAGCCCATCACTTGATTCTGGCAGACCAGCAAGCTAGGCATAGAAATAATGACAAAAAGTGAGAAAAATTCAGTGCTTCCTCACATTACTAGTTAAAGGGCAACTGGGTGGCTTCGATGAACCACCAAGATGGAGCCAGGCTTCCATGAACATGGCGTCGAAATAAGTCAGAAAAAAAAATAAAAGTGAGACTCAATAAGAAGAAGCCATCGTTGATCCGCCGGTTGGCTCAAAAGCAAAGTGCCTACAGGGGTTAGAGCTGATGGTGTCTGGGACGAGCCATACGACAGTCATGGTATTCCTCCTTTTCACTGCTCGGTCTACAAAATGAGGAACTCAATACCCACATCTGGAACATCCTCAGCTGCTCGGAGGAGAGTTAACGGTTCCAGAAATTGGAAAATGCCACTATCCACTTAAGGAAAATATGTGTCTGCTTATTTTACTAAACTCCAAAGAACAGTTTGTCTTGATTGTACGGGGACCTTCTCTAAGACGCCTGGCTTTGCTCTAGATGCATTTGCTGAACATCCCTCCTCTTGGTACATATATCATCGGCAGCACAATAAGAGCTATTTTCCCATATTAAGAGGTGGCCGTCTGACGCAATGCCAACAGAACTCCAATTGCTTCGTCCTCACTCTCGGGATTGAATTTTTCCACAATCTGAGCCAGGAAGGAATTGCAGTCGTATTTTCACGGATGACTCCAAAACCAATCAAGAGTCTGGTGCTGGACTCTTCGTGGGGACAACATTAGGCTTCACTTCTCGTTAGGCAAACATGCGTCTGTCTTTCAAGTGGTGCCCAATGCAATCCTAATGACTATAAACTTTATTTTAAGGAATAGGTGGAGAGGACGGAGTATCTGCATATGTAGCGACAGCCAGTCTGCGCTTAAGGCCTTGTTTAGCCCTTTAATCACTTCCAAAATAGTTCGAGAATGCAAGAGCTGTCTTAATACGCTCACAAGGCTGAACTCAGTAAGTCTTGTTTTGGTCCCAGGTCAGGATTACTGGAAATGAGCGTCGTTTTTTCGCCTGTGAACAACTGCTCCAGCGGCAAAAAAGGAAGGGTTTTCTTCATCGCATCGTGACGGGTGATGAAAAATGGATTCATTACAGCAACCCAAAGAAAAAAAAGTCATGGGGACTGTCAGGTCATGCTTCTACGTCGTCGGCTCGGCCGAATATTCACGCTGCGAAGATTGTGCTGTGTATTTGGTGGGACCAAGGTCGGTGTCATTTATTATGAACGAAACCATCACTGGGGAACGGTATCGACTTCAATTGATGCGATAGAGCCGAGCACTGCGCAAAAAATGGCCACAATACGAGCAGAGGCACGAAAAAGTGATTCTACAGCATGACAACCACGTTGCCAAACCCGTCAAAACCTACATGGAAACGCTCAAATCGGAATTCCTACCCCACCCGCCATATTCCCCAGATATTGCGCCATCCGATTATTACTTGTTCCGTCCGATGGCACATGGTCTGGCTGATCAGCAGTTCCGCTCATATGAAGACATCAAAAAATGGTTTGATTCGTGGATAGCCTCAAAAGAACTTTCAAGTGTTAAAAATAATAAATTGCTAATTAGTTTGACGACTAGTTGCGATAATTGGAAGGACAACCTAAACCATGCCTTCCCCGGGTGTTTTTAGTGGATTAAAGTTCCACACTATCGCGATGTCTTTTGACGATTTTCACGCAGCTAAACGCAAAAGAAAAAAGAAAAAAAAAAAATATTTGGTTGGTTGATGGAATACACACATTACCCCTGAATTTTATTTCCATGATATTACTCAAAACCAGCTGGTAATCAACCGCCATGCCATTAACTGGCTTAATCCCTTTTCCAAGACCGTCCCCCCGTCAACAAATTCCCAACAATTGAGTAATTTAAAGATGTAATTGCAATAACCAAACAAAAATGTGTAAGCAAACAAAATAATCGTTTCGCAAAAGTATTAAACTATCCTCACTCCATTCGCATGCAATGTACACCACTCTAAGAAGGACTTAAGGACTCAGAAACTCTCCGCCCTTTGGAAAACATACAGCCATTGTGTTTGCGAAATCCATGGTGTACTCGCAACTTTACATTCCATTTGCGAAATTATACCTGCCACATGAACGACTGTAACTTCCGCCACCACCGCAATTGCAATTTTCAATAATTTCACTCCCTTAGCTGGTGTCCTACCCTTCCAAGTACATGCTCGCGCGAGTAAGTCCATCATCGATAACTTATGACAACATAATGCACGCAATAATAGCTTCGTAAACAAACATGTAGAAAACGTAACGCGAGTGTTGCTCCATCATGACTCTGTTGTGTAGGTACGAGTATGTGCAAGTGGATGGATTTTTAGGTCTTGAGACTCGCGAAAAATCACCCACAATCGTGAGAGGGTGCCACGTTTTAAAAAGTCTCCGAGTCCCCGGACTACTAGTGGTGTGGGTATTGGCATAGGAATACTCGTACATATTTGAATACAATTGGAATTATTTTTGCTGTTCATTGTTGTTCGCAATAGGGGACGTATGTATGCAAATAAGGATATTTTGCCATTAGTCGGATTGACGAAGACCAAATTGAATCGGGGTTGAGGGCAATGAGGACAACTATGCGATGACGATGAAGAAAGGACTCGGTAGACTCATCGTCGGAAGATTTTCCATTACAATAATGGGACACGCTCGCTAGCATTTAGCACATCATTAAAATTATTGTGTTAGCCTAAATCGTTTGTTTGCGGTTTTTGGTGGCAAGCGCGGTTGTACATATGTCGACGTGGCGAAAGGATTTTCGGGTTGGTGGTTGTGATTGTAATTGAGACGTGATTATTGAAAATTTAAACGTTTTGAGCTACTTATTAGCAATTATTGAAAGAATTGACGGTTGGAGAGATAAATTTGGTATCATAGACACGCAGAACCGTTTTGGAAAGGGATGACTTAAGAAAATTCCCATACCCATCTACAAGGTGGCACGCAAAGTCTACGAATTGTCTATGATTTTTGCAAATGGGATGTGCCATTTGATGTGGTAATCTTCTAATAGCCCGGGTTACCAGTATTAGATGTTACTTCGTTGGGCATTTAGTCTTTCGACTCTTCTCAGCTCGGTCTGTATGCTCCTTATGAAGGTACAGGTCTCCAGCCACTAGCCAGTCGTCCCCTGACCTAGTCATATGACTTCTTAGAAGCTGTGGACTAGGCAGATTCATTCCTTCTTCCCTCTGCAAAGCGCCTGCAGTTAAATACTGCGTGTCCCGCTTCCTGTTCATTTGGGCATTCTGAGCAGAAAGGCGAGCTATCATGTCTGTGGAGATATTTTCGGTAGCAGCTGTGCCCGGACAGAAACTGCCTAAGGTGATAGTTGCAGTCACCGTGTGCTATTTAGTCCAAACCTCGATGGTGGAGATCAGCTTGTGGGTCCATCTGCTTTTTGCCGTGTTATCCCGCCTGGCTTGCCGCAGCTTTACAGATTGCCCTTTTTTCTCGCTTTACCCTCTTGATAACGCTGGCTTCTTGATGGTTTGCGATTCGCTTAAGGTAAACCCTTTGCATCTCGTTGGCGACAATGTCGATAGAAATCATACCAGCTATAACACAGGCTGTTTCGTTCGAAATTGTTCGGAAACCGCTTATAGTTCTGATAGCGCAGAGCCAGTATGCAGACGAGAGCTTCCTTCTTGTTTTCTTCGTTGTGAGTGCCCCCGCCCAGACTGGGGCGGCGTAAAGAAAGATTGAGTTTACCACTCTAGATAACAAGATCCTTCGGGCCAGTTGTGTAGTAAACAAATGAAAAAAACACGACGATGAACAATGGAACTCATCAAAAAAGTGGAATAATTGTGTCGATTTTTTTGCTGAAAAATTCATCAAGAGACTGGCTCAACACGGGATAGGGCAGGGGCAACTGGTTTCGATGATATATGCCCAGAATTCCTGAAGCAAGCTGGCGATGGCTAGAACTTCCAAAATCGTTTAAGGAAACAAAAATTATTGCTCTCCTAAAACCTGGAAAAGCTACCAACCTATTGCCCTTCTGAGTTCATGTTACAAGCTACTAGAACGAGTTGTTTTCAATACAATCAGTCCAACCATAAACGAACACATTCCCATTGAACAGGCTTTCGAACAAGCTTTATCGATCTTATAGCAGCTTATGTATGGAGACATGGCCTACTCTACAAGCTCCTAAAGATTATACCCTGTCACAAAATAACTGTCAAACCGGAAGTACCAAGTTTAAACGATGATAAATGATGCTAAAAGTCATATGAAAGAAACTTAAGAACGGACTACCGCAAGGATCGGTATTAGTACCAACCCTGTTCAATCTGTATATCTACCATATACCACCAAGTTTTCATATGTCGATGTCATGCTATAGCCACCCAACACCAAAATATCACAGTAACCGAAAGTTGAAGTTTTAAATAAATACTTTAGTGAATGGCATCTGTGTCCAAGCATGACGAAGGCTGAAGTTTACTCTTTCCATTTGAACACTAAATTGACATTTTCCAAGCTAAGAGTTCATTTTAATGACATCCTTCTGATTCACACGCAAAGTACCTTTGAGTTACGTTGGATAGAGCATTATGCTACCGAGCCCATCTCACAAAATCAGCTGGGAAACAAGAAATAACATCATCCAAAAGCTCGCTGGGACGTCATGGGGAGCTAGTTCTTCACCGCTTCGCTCTGCCGCAATGAGACTTGTGTATTCGGCAGCTCAATAGTGTTCCCCGACGTAGATGAATAGCTTACATACTTCAAAAGTACTAGGTGGGGCAAAATTAATGTCATAATTTGAATTGGCTGCCATTTTGTTAGAAATGAAAAAAAAAAAAGAAATGGGCTCTGTTTCCACGAAAATTTTATTTAAAGTTGAAAAAAAAAATCTGACTGTAGCGCTCACCAGTTGGTGTAGTCTGCGTCCTCAAAAAAATAAAGGCCAATCACTTTTTCACTGCAAATGCCGTGCCACAGTCACTGTGAGGTGATGCAATGGCTCTTCGTGCATTTCATGTGGGTTCTTCACTTAACCACTTAAGTTGACATGGGCATCGTCGCTCATTATGATTTTGGATACGAAATCATCCTCTTCTTGCACCAGGTTTAACAGAACATGGGAGTAAGTTAACCTCACTTGACGGTCAGCAAGCTGCAATTGGTGAACGGTTTGTACTTTATAAGTGAACATCTTCAGGTCTTTCACCAAAATTCGACGCAACGAACGTGTGCATCGTTGTCTCGTCGATGTTTTGAACTCTCAAGGACGTCCTCGGCCACAGCAGTCATATTCTCGGCCGAACGAGCAATACGGGACCGGCCACTTCTTGCGACTTCTCTAATGGACCCAGTTGACGCTCAGCCAAACGCTTAATTGTTCGCGCACATAGTGCAGGACGACGAGGAAAACGACGACGAAATTCACGCTGCGTTAAAACAACAAACCGGAAATTGGTCACATAAGCAGTAACAATAATTCCGCGTTCTTCAGGTGTGTATCGCTCCATTGCTTGTTGTCAACTAATTCCCTATCTGTCTACAACATAAATGTCAAAGCACAATGATATTTGACGCCATTTGCAAAAATGATGCCACATTCACATTATGACTTTTGCTCCACCTTGTATATGTACAACATGGCAACACCATGCGGATCATAACTTTAACACGAAAGTCTACACCAACACATTGCCTCCCAGTGCAAAGCACCGCCAAATATCCATCGGGTTCATGCACGAGTAGTATCAACATCTCCATTCTAGATCACCCTTCAAGACTCAAATCTAGAAGACCAACCCTACGCATTGTTGCCGCTTTAAACTCAGCCGAATTTGAGGTAAGTAGGGAATGGCTAACCCAATGGACGAATAGTCATACTACTGGACCGATTCATATTGTGAACCCTACGACACCCCTCGCTGGCTTTAACTTACCCCAACTGCTGCGTACGAGTATGTGCTGATACACTGCACAAGTGTTGATCTTTTCCTTGACAGTTCATCTGCAATCTCATTCCTTTCTATATCACTATGTCCGGGAAGTCAACCGAGTGGGTTTATTCGGCTTTTTTGCATACTGTCCTACTCGTAGATCTTATGGTCTCACTGCCCGAGACGGATTTATTTTTCTTGTAAGGATTGTCAATGCTGCTCTATCAATGGCGAAGATTTCAGTTTGAAAGACGCTGCATTCGGGAGTTTGTAGGAGTCGTTGTCTGCAGGAGCTGCTTTGTTTCCATAGTCCGGATTCCTGAAGCCAGATTGCGCTGTTGTCTACCAAAAGGGCATTTATGTACTAATACAAGGGAAGAAGATTGAGCATTATTTGTAGTCCTGTTAGTATTGTTGATCTCAGTGCTCCTTGACAATTACATGCCCCTATTCGTCAGGGAAGGGCTTGGTGATCTAAACTTTTTCTACTAGTGGATGCAAAAGGTTTCTGATGTTATGGCCGAAGCTTTGTAGAGCTCTGCGGTAACGCCATCTTGTATACTTTAAGCGTTTTCTTACGGTTCTTAGATACTTTTCCACCGGATAGGTAATTCTGGCTTTAGAGCACATCTTTTTTTTTTTTTTTTTATAATTTGCGCGCGCCAAATGTTTGCAGAAATTGAGAGAGAGAGAAAGGAAGATTGGTGTAGTGGGTTTGAAACTTAGGTGGTGGCTTAAACAGAAGAACCAAGCTCCCACCATCTTATAGCAGATCCATGTTCTAGATTTTCATAATCCAAGTCCTTTGTTCCCCCATCCTGGTGCAGGGTGAACTCTGTAACTTTTTTTTTACAAGTCTTTCCGCTCTTATTCGAAACGTAAGTGTGCCCGCTGCAACAGAAAATGCAACAAACGCGAAACGCCTCCTAAATAACACGCACTTAGAAGGACATGAAAGGACGCGTTTTACACGAACCCCCAACGCATGATAACGCTTATTAAAATATGCGCAACAATCACACCAGCCAGTGACTTATTACAACGCACACTTTGTTTATTTAACTAAGTTGCAACCCACACTGGAATCCGGAAGCCACAGGTCGATACCTATACTCATTGGGTGCAGGGTGTTGGTCGGTTGCTTGGTCTGTTAGCCGTCTTGGTGTAATTACTATCGCCACATCACATCAGCAAATAGTGAGAGGAGATTGTTCGGTGTCCACCAATGTGGGATAGTCAGCGAAGGAAAACCTTCTCTCTCGACTTAAGGCTCTAATTAGTTGCACAATTCCATGATTATAACTCCGGCCTGGCACACATATGTGTTCCATCTACAACGACGAAGACGACGACGACGACGACAACAGGGCACTGCAGAAGTACTGAAATTCATATAATTAGCAGGATTTATATTTTATGACTTTATCGTGCCGGTAGTAGTCGCTCCCGTCACTTGGCCATTCGGCCGTTCCAAGATTAGAATCTAACTATGAGTTCGTACGAGTATATGTTACACTCCCCCTTGCCTAGCAATCTCAAGATAACAGCGCTCGGTGGTGATACACTGGAGCTGCAATGCGTGAATAATTCTTTCTCTCTCTCCAGTGTTCCTCCATGGCCTTCATCATCGTTGTGGCCATCGTGATATCAGATCCTCCCAGAAGAAAGACAGACCGCCACCACGCTTCACGTTTTGTTGCGTTATGGTAATTTAGTGGCGAACGGTAGCAATAAAATGTGACGACTCCTTTAGGTGCTACTTATCTTTTATTCCTAGTTGTCCCGTTTTGTTGTTGTTGGTTTTTTATAGTTTTCTTGCGTCGCTTGTTGCTGCTGCTAGAGATGGCGTTGCTGGGGTCAGGTGCAAATGCATACTCGTACACACGTAGCCTCCCGCTACCGTTGGTGTTAGAGATACTTCATCTGTGCTGCACGCACGCACAATGAAAAGAGGAAAAAAAAAAATACGTGGAAATGACCACCAGGGGGGTGATTATAGCAACGGAAATGGAAATTTATTAAATTTTCTCCACTGTTTTTCTATTCAAATTTGACATTTGAGCTGGGCGGAGAGGTGGGCGAGAGGGTTCACCCCTTCATAGTGTGAGAAAGGGCAATGGGAACACCTAGGAATATGCGTTCGGCTATGGGTCGACGCCTGTACGTCTATGCCGAATGTCAAATGTCAAAATATATGGCGAAAATGTGTCAACTTTCTTATCTGATGCGGTCACGCTTCAGCTTTTGTTTGTTAGCTGGTCACGATAGAGTACGTATGAGCAGCACTATTTGCTGGAGTTTGTTGAACTAGCTATTACCTACCGGGCCCCCTTTTGGGAAGTCGCTATAATTAGGTATTAGTGGAATGTTAAATGGACTTAGACACGTTGTGCGTGGTTAGGTGCTGTGAGTAATAAGTCTGCTTAATTGTCATTCCATATGGTTATGTGTTTTGGGTAACAAGAGTTGGAATATGAATTCATAACGCTTTCTCCTGTTTGTGGATGATATATCACAATGTGGACGGTGTAAAGTGAAATGGTGTACCTTTTAAGCAGACAAATGCATATCAGATACAGACTGGAATAAAGCTGTAGAATCCGCAAAATATATCACTCTTTCGAAATGCCCTATGGACGAAAGATAACAAAAAGTGTTCCATGACTCTCTGTCCATATGTAGCTTCTCAGATGTGGATCTGCATTACCCTGACATATACCTTCTAATGAAAAAGTACCCGGAATTTTCCATACAAACAAACCGCGCTTCTTTTTTTTTTAGGTTGGTACATCTGTCATTTGGTGCTCAAATATCTGTTTGAGCGCCATTTGTCGGGAGTTTGTGCGTGATAGCTTTGTAAACAAGTCAGTGTTTGTTGTGTTCCGCGAATTTTGCTGAATTTGTTGCAGAAACAGGTATTGCATTAATGTCGCTAAAGAAATGCTTTGTTTGGGCCAAAATGTTATCGATGGCATCATTACCAGTGACGAGGTTTGTGGAGAAACAACTCGTGGTTTCTTCACCAGGACAACACACCGGCTCACACATCTCATTGTACGAGTATATGCGACTAATTGATCAAAAACAACGTTCATACAGTTCCGCAAGCTCTGTATTCACCTGACATGGCTCCTTGTGACTTTTTCCTATTCTCACGACCACTTCGCGGAAAGCGTTTTGAGACGATTGAGGTGATACGAGTAAAGGAGAATTCACAGAAGAAGCTGAAGGAGATTCCAAAATCGGCCTATGAAAAGCCTTTTGATTGAATAAAATAAATATCGATGAATAATTGAACAGTTTTCGTTTTATTGGAGAATTCCGGGAACCTTTTGATCAGAAGGTACCATTCCGTAAACTCTTCACGCTTTTTGTTTTGACCCATATTATACAGAACTCAAAAATCTTTGCCATCTGTCGCGATGATGGACCAGCCCATGTGAAACACTAGTTGTGTGGGAGGAGACTTTACAAAGAGCGTCCACGAAGAACCAGCTAAAGATCTACACCGCACTTCCTGTTGTAGGCATTACCTGCTGACTATGGATGATACAAAAACAAGCCTCCAATGAAAGGGTTTATAAACATAATTGTGATTCCTACAAACGCGTAAAAAACAAAGATAGCTAGATAGTACAATAGGATGGACCGGGAGTGAGAAAAGCAAGAACCTGTGACATATCTACAACGGAGACGATTATTTGAATGCGGTTCTACTGTCAGAAACATACGTAGACGGAACTTAAGGGAACGATTGATTACGATGCGCATAGAGGCAAAGTTTCACCACATTTGTGTCCATGTTTGACTTTATGAGCTCCTCCAGTAAATATACCAGCAATGCCCGAAATATGTCGTCAAAACGTTCTTTAGAAATTTTAACGCAAAAATTGGAGAAATGATCGGATATCTAAGGTTGGTCCATCGGAAATATAGTCTCCACGACAACACCTCATCACAGGCTAATCGACTTTGTGACGTGGCAAAATATTTCCTACATCCACAAGGCAATACTCGTATGGAATGAAAGCAACCAGGGGGGTACTCCTTAAGTGAATTGTATGGACGTAGATATCGAGTTGCAAACACAGACTCCGACCATTACCAGGTCGCATCGAAGTTTGCAAATGTTAAAAAGTCACAATCGCAAAAACTGCCAGAGCCTTTGCAGATCGAATATCCGTCCACCTCTTAAGAAATCTTTAAGCAGCAACAGCACAGGTGGAATACCACTGGCAATACTGCCATTAAAATTGTCGCAACTGATGTGCTAGATTTCACTTAACCACCTGCAAGAAATTCTTGATTTTGCTGCATGCAATAAATGCGGTACAAATTTAAGCCTACAGAGTGGCTCTCCAGAAAACGACGGGAGATGCTCTACCACTCTACCAGCAGAAAAAATACGTGCGCATAAGAAAGAAGAGGGGCAAATTCAGATCGAGAAGCAGAAAAGATTTTCGGAACTTGTATGAAAGGCTAAGCCACAACCCATAGTTTTGCATACTTCTGCGGACAGCTAAACCGCGATGAAAGCTAAACTACGTGTGCCAGACTTTCTTCACCAGAAGGCCGACTACATCCCCGACCGGTAGCGATAGTAAGACTTAAATCAAATCCGCCGGTTCAGATGTCTAAGAGCTTTTAAGGCTAGCGGAGATGACGTGGTAGGGAGTAAAGATTGAAGTCTCACCACAACACAAGGGTGATCCCCTCAACTTGGCTAATTACAGGGTATATCGGTTGAAGTGTAACCAACTTCAGACTGATGTATCTTTGGAATGTCAAATCGAAATGTCAAACGCTATTCAGCGTTCATTTGTTCATTATTCACTTGTCTGTCAAATGCAAATAACCTTTTGAGAAATAAACAACATCAACCGACGTTATAGCCGTCGACCGACTGCAACATCAGCTGCGAAAGTAAAAAAGGTGAATAGCAAATTGGCATGAAATCCACTTCGCAGCGGAAACACGTTGACAAAAGAGGTTGGTGTGACTGCCACATTTTACGGAATAAGCAGATGGTCAAGCCTTTCAAAATACAAAAGGTTCAAGACCTTACAGTTGCCCGGAAAGCAATGCGGCTCCACAGATCGAAGGCGTTGAAGTAGTGGCTTGTTCGATTTGAAAAAATTCCGTCTTCACTGATGAGAAGGTGTTCGCTCCAGAAGAGTCGATCAATTTGATCAATTTGACATCCACCACTTGAGGCCGCGAATTACAGCATAAATCGGTGTGAGCTGATGATGATGGACATCAAATCCGGAGCAGACATCACAAAGATCTTGGGCACCACCAGAGGTTACAGACCTGGTGACTTTTTTTTTTATAATTTACACGTGTTAAAGGGGATATGAATACCCTTATACCAATTTTTAGGACACGGGCGTTTTTTGTGGAAAGGGGAAGACACAGAGAGAAAGACAGATTGGTGTAGTTGGTTTGAAACTCTGGTGGTAGTTAAGTTTCAGTGAACTCCAAGGGTGGCTGTCCAGATAACTGGGGAGTATTTTATTTGTTTTCGCTGTTACTGTCGTTGCTTATGATTCACAGTATTTTTTTCCGTCCTCCTGATGTGATCATCACGATCAAGTTGCGTTTTGTCATATGACCACCATACTGCCAGTGTTATGCCTTCACAGTAGAGTTGTCTTAGCTTTCGCAGGTGTTCGACTTTTTTATTTATTTCATGCGAAATAAATAGATGATTCTTGACATCAGGTTTCGAACCGTGAACCAACAGCGTGACAAGCGATGATGCCACCACTACACCATGGCTTCCATGTAGCTTTTTCAACCTTGTGCTGGAAAAAATAGTGCAAGTCAGTGTATGCGCATCATGTTGAAATAATCAGTTGAACGCAGCAATTAGTCACCGACGCCTTCGCTAGCGTTGAATCAGAGGCGGCCAAGATATGTCTTGATATAAAAGAGGATACAACGAAGTCAAGAAATTATGACACCCAGACACATTAACCGAAAGATCACAATGGATAGCTATAACTTAGAAGTAGTCAAGGATATCAACGCGGATATCAAATAAGGAAACACTCTTGCCAACCGCTATTTCTAAGGACAAAGAAGGCATGACATAGTTCCATCAGAAAGAACTAAGGATAAGCTGTATAGAACCCTTACTATCCCAGTCCTGCTATATGATGAAGAACCGTGAACTTTGTCAAAGTCAGATGGAAGTCTTCAAGAGAAAATGTCTCTGCAAGATCTGTGTTGATTGTATATGAAGGAAAAAGATTCTATAACAAAGTAACTGTTTTCAAATCCATTCCAGAGTGACTATAAAGAAGGGACAAACCTCAACCTTACTGGTGTATACAAGTAGACACGGAAGTCAATCAACTGGAGACAGCTGCCTAAGGATCATGCTGGCTGTAGAGGTAAGTATTTAAAGTAATTAAAACAACCAATCAAAGTTTAATATCCTTTCCGGGATGCAGACAAAGTTCACTAACCCCAAAAACCAATCAGCTTCACTTCCTGTCTACTTCGACTAATTGCACCTTAAACCAGCGTCTGCTCTATTTCCAGTGCGACTATCCACTCAGCAAGAGAACACCCCGCGGCATCAATTTGCCGTCCGATCAAAATTTGATTTATTTGGATTTGCATTCCTAATTTCGCTTGTCCAGCTGCCCAGCGTCAAATTAGATTCCACTGAGTTGTGTGCAGTAAATTTAACGCTGAAGCGCATTTTCCAGCCTCAGTTCCATGCAGGATAAGAAAGAAATTAGCACATGGTAATGTGTCAAGCCAGCGGCAAAATCGAACCGGAATCTGTCAAGTGTGTCTGCATTTCCATAGAACAAACAACTCTTCGATTGCAGGCAGAAGAGGCTCTGAGAAAAAAAAAAAAAAAAAAATACAAGTATAACCAAGTCGATACTGGGCGTGTAACCCATCCTGCGAGACGACATGCGTGAGCTCAATTTAAAATTCATGAACTCCATCATCTATTGGAGGCTCTGTGATTAGCATTCAATGATCTTCCAATCGTCCGATCGCGGTCTGCCATTGCTTCTGCTGATCGTTTCCTGTCTACGATCAGCGGCGATCTACTGCAATCTGCTGGCTATCCGATCTGCCATCCATCGGAACCAAGTGACTTCTGTCAAGAGAGCCCGGTTAGATGTTGTTGTTCGATAGTACCTGCGCACTTGGCATGGATCGTAGTTTGGGAAAACAGATCGATCGATGTCCATCTCCGGTGTTGGTTGTGGCAGACATTGAGCACTTGGTCCCGCAAAAGAGGAGACAGCGACACAGACCAAGATCGGATGCATCTAATGCCATTCAACCTATTTTCCATGCATAATGGATTGAATCTTGTCTGCTTCCTGGCACACACACGGGCAAATGGAAAGAGAGACCGATCGACGACGACGACGACGACGATCGATGCGATGGACGTCTCATACATTCATGCATTGACAGATTTTTCGACGGATCTCGATTCTGTTTGTTTTACTGATTTGTTCGGAGCATATTGCTATCATGGCAGTTGAGTTGAATCCGAAATGAGCTTGGAGCAAATGGATATGGGATGCAGCGCATCATTGACCGTTGGGAACCTTACTGAAAGTTGAATAACAATGCACGACGACGACATTTACAAGAGGAAGCAAATCATTTGGGAATTTCCAAAATATTTTTCCCATGGGAAATTTGAGGATTTATTTCAGAGTTTAGACAGGAATATCGATAGATGGCCGATGGCAAAGATGGTGACGACAAGATGTGGATGAAACATGAGAGATCTCAAACTTCTGTGACCTTGCCTTCAGTTCTGATGAGCAGCATGGATGTTTAACAAGATTACGGACACTTTGGTCAATCTGTGGACACAACATTTAGCAAAAATTAAACAAACTTCAAAGACTTGGTCAGGTATCTAAAAGGCTGATCAAACAGAAAGAAAATTTCGAACTAGATTGGAGAAAGATTTGGCCAAAGTGAAAGCTTTACACGCAGTTTCGAGGTAAGAAATACCGCGACTATGGTAAATCGAGTGAAGAATTCGACTAGAAAAGACTCTTCAACTCAACTTGGGACTAAGCCAAAGAAAATGGCATGATGCTGCGAAGTACTATTAGCAAACATTTTTAACTTTCATTTCTAGTCTCTGTCTCTGTCCACTTTTTACGTGAGTGGGAAGTTCTCTGGAAGATTTTCAAATACTAGAGCCTTCCTTGACCATCTCAATCGTAGAATTTTAGGTGAAATTCCTTGACGATGGGACAAGTTTAAGAAAAAAGAGAGGCCATTAGATAAATATCGGAGATCAATTGTGTAGAAAATAACCCAAGGAAGAGCAAATCAACTGTAAAGTCTGAACAAACAGAAAGGAAGAGACTTCTTTTGCTTCCGCTGCTAGAGACTCTCCGGCGCAGATGATAAGTCTTCTCTTCAGATTCTTTTGGAATGTCCGGTTCAAAGTGTGTCAACAAATTCACGCAAGATTTGAATTTTGCGCCATTTGTGCGGTAAAGTGTTGCCAACGAAAAAAAAAAGACAGCGTGACAGCTGACAGTTCAGGATTTTTAAAAATGGAGTGCTACACGAAAGACAAAGCGTTTTTATTGTGGAGCAATATTTTAAAAATAATGAAGGTTTAACAGCTACAGTTAGCAATTTTCGTACAAAATATAGTTGGAATTCGAGTAGTGATTTAACTTCATCAACTATGAAGAGATTAATTAAAAAATTTAGGGAGACTGGATCAACAAGTCGTTCAACACAAAACATCGAAGCAGTTCGTGAGAGTGTTGTTTAGAGTCCAGGAACATCAATTCGGCACCGTGGTCAAGAACTGGTCACTTCGAGAAGCTCTCTACAGCGTATTCTCACGAAAGATTTGTATCTTTATGCATACAAAGTGCAACTGACTCAAGAACTAAAGCCTTCTGACCACGCACAGCGAAGAGAGTTCGTTGAATGGATTATGGAACAACAACAAGTGGATGCTGATTATTCATCTTTAGTCTCATTTTCATGTTGATGGCTTTGTTAATCATCAAATTGTCCAATTTGGGGTTCAGAAAATCCACAAGTGATTGATGAGAATCAAATGCATCCACAACGTGTCATTGTTTGGTGGGGATTTTAGGCTGGAGGCATCACCGGACCATTCTTCTTTGAAAATGTGGCTGGTCACTCAATAACATTTAATGGTGTTCGCTATCGCGACATGATAATTCAGTTTTTTGTACCTAAAGTGCAAGACATGGCTGTGGACGACATGCAGTTTCAACACGACGGTGCCACATGCCATACAGCCCGAAAAACAATTCAATTACAGCATTTTCAAGTGATTTCGCTTTGAGTTCAGTCATCGCATAGGTGAGGGACAGCAATCAATAGTCACTCGAACGTAAAAGGGAAATGAACCAAATCTAAGTTTCTAGAACCATTACCAAAGTCTGAGTGCTCGGGGATTTGGTTTCCTCTTTTTTCTGCCATCTTGGGATTGCCAAGTGCTGGATCTAGGAAGTGCTTCATATATGCATGTCTGAGGGAAATGGCTCACTGAGAGGTAGCTTCTAAAAATCTTCACTAGCTAATTGGCCAACCGGGCAGTACGCCTCCCACCGGGGCCACAGGAATTACACTGACAGAAACTATTTACAGCTTTACACTTTAAAGGTTAGGTGATTCTTTGCTACATAGCAGCAGAACTTGTTCAGATCCATACCAATTAGACCTAATTTTACTCTGAACTGCCTATCTTGGCTGCTGTAATAGGCTTTTTGTATATTCTTAAAGATTTGTTACAAGGCTGCCAGAAACGGTGCATATAACACAGGCTGTAGTATTAAGTACCTACCCTAGTAACTTTCTTGAGATTGGAGAGGTCTTCATTCCACCAACATTATGCAAATAAATACCTACATCGTGTGGAGAACAAATGGTTTTTCCATAATGGAGCAACAATGGCTATGGACATGCTGTTATTTTTCACACTCTCACCCATTAACCTCTTCGCTTTTAAACCATGAATATCTCAAATAGTTGACTGATTGTACTGTTCTGTCAACGCCTACCTCCTTAATGCCTCTTAATCAGCAGCTGAACCAATTTTCTTGTTCGCCTTGGCATCAATGAAAAGACTACCTACCATCTCATGTACAAAAATAAATCTCAAAGCAACGTTCAACGCCCCCAATCAAATCTAAAACAATGAAGCAACTCATCACCTCTTAGATAGCCGTCTGTGCACTCAATTGACCCGAAAATCGCACATTTCTCTGGGTTTAACCTCAACCTCAGTGTTTATTAGATTTTTCACACCTCAATAGGTATCTCTACTTATACTCCACAGTGGCCAGACTCATAATTTTACCTCCCGCCCTTCACCCAGCTGAGTTAGAAAGTTTATTACGGATCACCATCAACATACCTAGCTACTTCCACTTCCACACTGCTGCAATCGAATTTAATTGGAAAAACAAGGCCTCGCTCGAACAGAACAAATAAATGGTGAAATAAATTTCCACAGATCGTATCCTTCATTCGGAGTTCCATTTTTCAGCGTTCCCTGAGGTGGATCTGATCGGACAAGCCCGGCTCTTAGGCTTTACGACGTGTTAAATTATCCCTTCGAAGAGATGCATTTGATTTATGGTATAATTGGTCCCTGTGTTGATGCGCCAACTGAAGATTACTTTTGGAAAGCTCTACAGGTGCAGGCAGATACCTACAATGGGGCGCGCGAGTACACTCCACATGCACATGCATACACAACCAGCCGTGAGGTGTGAATCCAAAGCGAGAGAAAATTACTAACCTCAAGCGGTCCGACCTACCTCCGGGTCCAGTCGATTCAATCGATCGCACACACATCCGCATCCAATGCACCGCACGGTGTCCATTTGGAATTGCTGAACAATTGATTCTGAGAAGAATTTCACATCCCGAACGGAGATGAATGAAGGAGAATACCTCCAGTGATGGCTGCCGCCAACACCACCAACCGCGTCGATATCTTTCAAATGAACAGCTACAGCACTCTCCGAGGAATTCGCGTTGATGGAACTGAGTTCGGCCGATCAGAGTCGGACGATCTCGCGCGATTCCATGAAAAATTACTTTGCCCTCCATGGCCATTGTCGTCGGTTGGCCAATTTTGGTGTTTCGCCGAGTGTGTGCGGCAAAGATAAACAGTGGACGTATAGCCAAACGGTATACTTGTCGCGCACTCGTGCCAAGTTGACATATTTGACTGGAATACTCTATGCACAACGGGTCGTGTCTTTAGACAAAGATGGCGCGAGGGCTGGAGGATGGATTGTTGACGTTCCTTTGAGTGGCATTTCCCTGACGGTACGCGCACGTACCACAACCTAATGTTGTTGTCGACACTACAGCAGCAGCGGCACGATCGTGACATCTACTGGAACATGGTGTAAATTAATAAAAGCAATTTGTCGCGTAATTAAAATGCAGTTAAAGTATGCGATGCGAATTTGTACGCATCCGCATGAATTTTTTTTTTTCCAAAGATGGAGCATTATATACTCGTACATACGGGGTGTGGTGTAGGTATACTTTACATCTATTTACAAAAATTTAATTTGTAAAATTTTTGAAAGGCAAGGCTTTATTTTCCCGATTTTTAGCAGGATTATATAAAGTATTCCTCAGGTAATTTATACTTTTGTAGATTCCTAACTATGCGAATTACTGTGCACTACGGAAAGGCCAACACAAATCCTCTACTTTTTTAAGAATAAAAGAGTCCTCTGGGGCGTCTTGGATCTTCTTCCCTCGGGTCTTGTACACAACCAGACTGTTGTCAAGGAACTCCAATCGTCCGATCGCACCTCTGGGATGATTCTGCACCTAGGTTTTTCAGCTGAGACTCATTGCAAGGTAGTTTCCTACCTCATTTTCTTTGTAATCTGGTCGTTAATAAGCAACTATTGAGCCTGCAGAGTGATCGCCTACGCATATGACGTTGCTATCTAGCAATAATCTATCTAGCAGAATACCCTCTCTAAGCTCTCCGTATGAGCTCATAAGCACGGGTTGTAGATAGAACTCACGAAACTGAACTATTCATCGTTACACAACTAGTATGATATACCAGTCATGTTTTCGAAGACAGAGTAAACTCAAGATGTCGTAATCTGTTGGTAGACTGCCTTGGATAGAGCTGTACACCCCATCTAGAGAGAGTAAAAAAAAATCCTCTTTCCACTTCCTCGAGTGAAATTGACATTCTTTTTCATCTGATTTGGTGTTAAAAAATTATGTCACCTTGTTGGCAGAATTATGTCACATGCCAGAATCCTTCACTACTCGTAAACTATAAGTCTCCAAAACGTTCCTCCTTTAACTGACAAAAAGTATAAAAAAAAATATATCACGTCGAACGACAAAAATAGTCTATTTTCTCGATACGAAATATGTGTTTGCCAGTAGAGATTTCACACAGGTTTTACGAAAAAAAAGCCAATCAATTTCTTTATTTCACATTATTGTTTAAATTATGTCACTTGTTCTGAGAATACTGAAATATGTCACCACTGTGACATGAATTATGTCATGGTGACAACACAGTTAAAGCTACTCCATAGAGGAGTTTCCCTCGATTATGTAAATAATAGTATCTCTTTCCGCCTCCCTGGAGAGTATTGTTGGTGGTAAATTAGTATTTTCATAGATAGCCAAGCCGAGCAATGATTAAGTTCAGTCTATTCAAAAACCGCTCTAGATTCTCGTTTGCCTCCACTGAGATGAAGTAGCCATTCAACTTTTATTTATTCTAGGCGTCTTGGCACTTACATTTCAGATAACTGTAAGACTGACGAATTCGCCATGCAAGCCACAGCTCTAAAAATGCTACAAGAGAAGGGAAGTTCTCTGAATGTATCTAGCAGATGGTCTGAGCTAAATCAAAAACTTCTGGTCCAAGTGAAAAAACTTCTCGAACCTAACTTAACTGGTGTAGGCAGCAGCAACTTTTTGAGGAGTGCGTTGTGTTGCGATGGCATTTCATGTGCTCTTTCACAATTGCCGAGATTATTTTTTGACTATCCTGTGGCAAGTTTTCCATGGCCGACACACTCTTCTTCGCTCCTGTGTATGTGGGTTCCATTGCAGAGGTTAGTTGGCAATGCAGTTATATACATATGTCATCCTTTCGCAGACGGTAACTACTGCCACTTTCGCTTCTATACACAAAATCGCGTATTTACGTTCCTGACCCGTTGTCTAATAAAGCTTTTGGTTTGAGATACCCGCAAATTGTCTCTGAGGCAAGCACCATTGCCGCATGATATTTTTGGTTGCCATTGTTTAATCGACCAGCAGTAAAGGGCTTTTTGATCAGCAAAAACATTATTCTATTAGCAATTTAATAGCTTTTGATCAGCAGAAAGTAAAATCAGTAGAAAACGTGAATTATTGTGAACAAAAATAAAAGAATAACTGAAAGGATGTTTAGTTAGCAAAAAAATAAATATTTGATCAGCAGAATATAATTTGTTGATGAGCAAAAGAAGATCAGCAAATATGTTAATAGATCATCTAAGAAAAAATTGTATTTTCAGCAAGAGAAAATTATTTGATCAACATAACTTATTTCTTTTTCACTAGCAACAAATAAAATCTCAACAGAAAACTATTAAAAACAATCAGCAAAAACGTTAAGGTTCATACGCCAAAATGAAACGAAAAGAAAGAGAGAGAAGACTTGAGCGAGTGTGAATTAAAGAAAATATTATTTTAGTACAAAATTCGCGATCAAATTTTTTCTTTATCTTGAAGCATTGTTTCGTTTTGCTGATCAAATAATTAATTTTTACAGAGAAACCATTTATACAAGTATCTTGATAATTGTCTACATTTTCTGCTGATTTTCTTTTCCATTTTCCGTAGATCAACAAAATATTTTAGCTGGTCAAAAAATTGCTTTTTGCTGGTCCATTTATTTTGCTGGTCGTCTAACCATTTAGCTGATCACTAATAATATTAGCGCTTTTTTTTATTTATTCATTTTTGACCTATTGCTCTACTAACATACATATGTAGTCAAAGTATTCCCTTGATGAATAAAACTCCCGCACAATTATTGCGTGGGCACACCAAGTGTTCATAATTTTTGTGTCATCCAGTGGTCACATGGAAGGTTTCGACTCAACAGAGGTTCCTCAGACATGCACTCGACATTAGCCAATCCATGTCGTAGCAAATTATATTCCATTTTAAACTGAATTAAAACTTAAACAGAAATATACTCGTACATATCTTTTGAATCATTCGGGGGAATGATAGAAAATAGCATGTCAATTTCCACTGTCTGTATTCAAGTTCGTTCTCAAGACTTTCCATACTCTGAGATACCCAGTTCACTTAAAATTCCTTGTCAACGTAATTCATCCAGTATTCATCTTATGTTCGGTTCCCCTCTCTTTGTGAATCACTTCTCCTATGATTAAATCATTTTCCTGAGCACCCGAGTACCTACCCATGCAAGTTTGTAGTCATTCCCTTCTCGGACACGTACCTATTTCAATTCAATTATGACTCCCACCTTACATTGAAATCATGTCAACGTCATAAAGACCGGGACAATGCAAAGTCACGTTTTTCCACGCAAATCTATAAACGAACAGGAAAAGTCAAAGCCACATCAAAACAGCCAAAACTTTTCTTCCAATTGACATCATCCGCGATTCGCCGAGATATCAAACGAAGAGTTCCACCCTGGCCATGCCCTAGAGGGAGACTCATCGCCCATCATCGGACTCTATGGCAATGCAGCTCTGACGTAAAGGCTTTTGTCGTTGTCGTCGCCGTCAGCTATTTCATTTGAATTTCATGTGCCAACCGGTGTGTCAGAGGCAGTGGACATCTAGCTCCAAAGTTAAGGTGAAGCTGAAGCGATTGTTCTCGCTAGGTAAGTGGGGAGCGTCGTCGAGGCACAAAATATATTGCTGACTTGCACTGACAACTGAATTCCTTTGCACACGCACTATTATTGGTTGGTGCTGCACTGTGTGCACGGAACAGTAAGTACATATAGTCTGCGCCGCACTGTCCCGTCCCAACCAACACAAACCATGCAGTCACGAGCGCTGCTGTGTGCAACGCTACTCGTACTCCAGAGACCGTGCAGAGATTCAACCATAGAAAAATGTTTCCAGTGCTTTTGATTGACGCTCATAGCTAACTAATTAGCATACAATGACATTTCGCCAATTGACTCGATGCGGTGTATTGATGGACACAGCCACTTAGCCTCTTGCACTCCGGCCATGTTTCGGTTGTGTGTTCTTAGAGAGATCGTGTTCCTCGTGAGTTGCATATCCAATTGAATCGTAATCGGTTTTTGTTTACTCTGGCTTGATTTTCTTCTCCGTTTTTTTTTTTTTTTTTTTTTGCTGACAAAGGAGGGAAGAAGAAATAACTTCCCGAAGAGTGGATCTTCCAGTGATCCTGTCAAAATGTGATCACCCACACTAAATACACAGAGATGATGATGTTCATGTTGGGGAGCTGACGTGAATCTCGTTCAGCTATTAGCCGATGCGATGAGAGCTTTCGATACTTGTCGGTGATGTGGCGGGGCGGCGCGGTGGATGATCTCATCCAGCTACACATTGGAGCGGTGCCAGTGGAGGAGAGTCGTTTTTCAAAACGATGCCAGAAAATTGCCAAACATTTGAATTTATTGTCGTGGAATAGATTTATTGCGATGGCACACATTTAGTTTGGTTTATTGTGGTTGTGGTTGCCCTGCGGTGGCACGGTTGGAAGACAAATGACTGTCAGACAGTGTGAGTGCCGCAAATGTGAGAGAGTGAGTTCTGAGTTGATAGATAGTTAGGGAAATATGATCCAGAAACGGCGGCGGCTTTTAGGGAATCATTTGATCCGCTAATAGGGGGCAGAATTTCAAACTAACATATTGAAACAATTTGAGCATTGTGTCACAGAGATCGCAGAATATTGTATCTGGAATATCAGAGAGTGGATCCGTCCTCGAGTGATCCATGAAAGGCCGATGCATCCTCGGTGACTCACTATTTGAAGAGATTTCATATCAAGGGCAGTACTTTTGCATCTGAATGGCTTTCAATTAGATCCATCGTCGAGTGATCCATGAAAGACCGATGCATTCTTGGCGACTAACTATTTGAAGCGATTTCTGGTGATTGGGCCGTACTTTTTCGAAGATGATGCCGGAAATACAGTATTTGTTACAACACTATGATAACCGAGTTCTTGTGACCTCTTTGATGTAATTCTAGCAGGACAGCTTGATTTGTCACACTGCGCAAGACGCAATTGGTTTGTTGCGTCAGCAATTTACGGGCCGTGCCATCTCTCGAGCCGACATGAGGGGGTTTTGTAAAATTCAGCAAACCACAAGAAATTCCCAAGCTCAAAACCGAGATCCGACGCATGATTGGTGAAATTATGCCCCATATCTGGCAAAAGTCATGGGGAATTTAACCAAAATAACACAGGTGTGCAACCAGAGATATTCGACGAGTTTGGATAATCTGCAATGAAATACAAATATCATCGCTCACTCAAGAAAAGGTGGTGCTGGCGTTGGGGCTGGGTAAAGGGGTAGAATTAAATCTTAAATTAGACAAACTAGCTCTTAAAAGGCAGTCGTTTATAATATCTTAGAAAAAAGACATAATAGATACTAGACAAGCAAACGAAACGCTCTTACAGTGGAGAACATACTCATCAGTGGGCTGTATAAGCTCCGCGAATATGACCAATTGCTCATAGTCAAAGGATTGGTATCTTTGGACCGAATGCAATCCTCAGGGTCTTGCATTGACCATTTCAATTGAGAAGTATTCGGTGAACGTCTTTGAGAACATAACTGTCAGTCGATCAATATTCTACACATTCCAGGTCAGAATCAAGCCAGTCTATAACCCAAGCAATTTAGGAGACCATTATGTGGGGGAATATTAGAAATACCTTCCAATTTTCTACATAACAACCTTCACCTTAAGTGCACTAACTATTAGGAAGGGAACTAAGTCACAAAATAAGAAACTTGAACTTATACGAGTACTTAGAACAAACTTCTAGACCCTCTCATAATGAACGTGATTTCTAAATGAAAATTAACTTGACTACCCTCCTGAGAAGATCGCAATAAAATGGCCCAAGTAGTGAAGGTATCGATGTCATAGAACCAAATCTAAGTGTCGAAGCGCGTAAGATTTCGGATACAATCTCTATATCTATTCATCTTTAGTTGTATCAACCTCATCTGAGACTGTCTTTAACGACTTAGTAACGGCAACTGAAGCTTCGATCAATCAAAGCCTTAAATATCGCTTGGGTATGAATGATTCTATCCATGCTTAATGGAAAAATAGTCCGCACTAGTATTGATGACGTGACAATATCAGCACCTATAACATGATCACACTTAAGTATCTCACCGAGAAGTGGAACAAATCTCTCTATCATTTCGGTGAAACTAAGATGGTTGCGCTTGATATTTCAAAGGCATTTGACAGAGTTTGGCATCAGGCTCTTTTGTCGAAAATGCATGTCAATGAGTCTCTTATTCAATGGATTAGAAATTACCTTTCAGGGCGTTCAATACAAGTTGTCTTGGACGATTTCAAGTACACAATTCACCATATAAATGCTGGTATTCCCCAAGGCTCTGTTTTGTCTCCCACTCTCTTTCTCATTTTTATAAATGATCTCTTGCCTGCAACTGCTGATGACAGTATCCCAAGTTTTTCATATTCGTTTCCTAACTCAAATCCCTGCTCTTCGGTCATAGAAGAGGAATGGCAACGTATGTTAAATACATTAAATTCTGACCTAGACAGCATAATCAAATTGGGTTCAACCAACAGAATGGAATTTAATGCTCCCAAAACACAATGTTGTCTACTGTCTCTCAAGCGAAACGAAAACCCTCAACCATTATCCACGAATGGTACTTGAATCACTGAAACAGGCTTGCTATTCTCGGGATGTCTATTAATAACCATCTTCGATGGAACGATCACCTATTCGAGATCGTCAAAATGTTTAGGATTCCTAAAACGGTACAGGAAATATTTTACCCCGTCTGATGTGCGGCAATTTATACGGCATCCATCTGGCCTAAGCGGAAATTTAATGCCCTGGTCTGGTGCACCCAATACCGTTCTGCGCATTCCAAACAGGGTACAGAATCGCGCATTAAAACTTATAGGTGATAGAGACTTTGTGAACTCCATAGATTCACTCGAAGATCGTCGGTTTTTTTTGGTAAATACTCCGGCGAAATAGCCAGTTGCATTCCTCCCCTTCAAAATTTCACCCGCAACACGCATCATGCTTCGAATATACATCAGTTCACCCTTAAGCATAACTTAGGAACCCTCAAATAGGGATTCGTTCATAAGCCGAACGACACGAAAGTGGAATGACCTCCGAGGCTCTGTATTTCCTCATCACTATAACCTTCAAACATTTAAAGCCAAGGTGTAGAGGCATCTCCTCTGTTCCTCTTCCCTTTTTTCCCAAATGCCCGTACTCTGAAACAACATAAGGGTATTCATATCCCCTGATGATGTTCTAAGGGAGGTTTTCTCTCACCACTTCTCTGCTGCCAGTGCTCCAGTCCCTGAATATAATACATAGGTCGGCCATTGATCATAATGTGAAGATTCTTCTTCAAAGTGGAGATTTCTTTTACTAATTTGTTCTTAAAAATACTCAACTTAAGTTACTCCAGTCGTATCCTCATCAAAATCACTGGCTACTGCGTAGATACAGCCAGCAGATACACTGGGTTTTTCGCCGAGCCAGTGGAAGCCGGTGTGTGTGAATGGGCTCTTTCGCTCCGATTACAATTCTGGCAACTTTTACAGTGAACTTAAATAATGCTTCAATTACTTACCACCCTAAACGAATGAGTTACAAGTATGTAGATAGACCCATCCGCCGGTGATAGTCTTGAAACCAATATTATAGAAGTTTTGTGCTTCTTACTGTCCTATTTTTACAGTTGCTTTTCTCAGAAGATCTTTGAACAGAACCTCCCATTTGAACCAATGCAATGCTTGGATTGTGTCTCGACTACGAGGTGGCTTCGAAGTGTAACAGGTTATTTGGTATGTACAGGGTGGCACAAAATTACCTTTATGGTTCAAATTCGTTAAAACTTTTTTTTTTTCAGAATTTGCAAACACGGCGAGAATTTAGTATGGGACGATACACAATAGAATAACGAACAAAAATCATCGAATTTTATTTTGAAAATCAATTGTTTTGATGCAGCGTGCATGTCGTCGATATTTTAATGTGTGGATCCCATCCACAGTGCTAACAATAAATCGTTTGGTTGCACGTTTTCGGCAAGACCGGTCAGTAAGGATCCTCCCTGGTACCCGAAGACCACGTACGGCGCACTCGTATAAAAATATTCAACGTGTACTGGAGAGTTTGCAGGATAGTCCAAAAACATCAACAAAGAGACGTTCGGCTCAACTCGGGCTATCGCGGAGGTCCGTTCAGAGGATTTTAGCCACATTGCACATGCTTCCATACAAAGTGCAGCTTGTGCAAGAATTTAAGCCGATAGACTACCAGCAACGGGTTGATTATGTCATTTCGTTGCGGCAAAAGCAGAGCAAAATTCCGATTTCATCCACTATCTGATAATGAGGGATGAATCCCATTTCCAATTAAATGATTTTGTTAATGAGCAAAACTGCAGGATATGGGCTAGGAGAATTCAAGAGCAGTTCATCAGTGACAATTACGCCCACTTAAATTTTTCAGGCCTGCTGTGAAAAACCATCCTCAACTATGGTTCCAAAGGATGGAGCCACAGCGCATACTGCAAGGAATACAATGTCTCTGTTATGGGACATCTTCGACTAGCGCAGTATTTCGCGCAGTAGCAACTTCAATTGGCTGCAGTGTTCACCGTATTTAACCGCTACTGACTATTTTCTTTGGTCATATTTGACAGAACGCGTGTACGTCAATAAGCCAGCGACCATCTTCCTACTGAAAACCAATATTCGCAATGATATCCTTGCCATAACACCTGAAATTTGGCGCAAGGTGATGGGAAATGTGTTGGAAAGGGCACAAATATACGAAGCAGAAAATGGCCACCATTTACGAGATGCAATCTTTCCCATTTAGGTCAGTAAATTCCCCATTTGTACAACGTATAGGTGTTCATATAATTTACACTGAAATAAAAAAAAGTTATAACGAATTCAAACCATAAAGGTGATTTTGCGCCACCCTGTACGGTCGATGAAATCCATTACCAATGTATTTCTCCCTCGCATTTGGACATAAGGACATAGAAAATCAAAAACTCTTACACACCCACCGCATTCAGAGTTTTGTAATGTGCCTCAGCTCTGTAATTTTGTGGTCTGTGGGTGCTTGCATCAAAACGGAAGGTATCTAGACTGCAGTCTTCTTAAAATATACAAATAGATTAGGGGTGAACAAGACATTATGGCATAGCATACGTCTAATGTAGGTACTTTCGCACGAATGGAAGAGTGGTACAATTTTATTGGAATTGCGAAGCTGCTCATTATTCTCGTAGGTTTATCAGACATTCGCGAGAAGTAGTACCGTGGAAAACTTTGATGTTTTTTTTTTTTTCTTTTTGCTGAGATTCAAACCTCTACCCACCCCAGTTAGTCAGATACTACTGAGCACAGTAGTCAAACGCAGTAACCACTTTAACTACGGCCACCAAATAGAGTAGGATACTTGTCACTCTTCTGTCAGATTTTTCATATTTTAAAACAAACGAAAGGAAAAAAAAAATGTCTTACAAGCCTTTTCTATAAGAAACACCACCATGCCACTCTAATCTCATCAAATCTGCACACATTTGTCAAACACTGCCGCAAACATACACGCTGCTCATGTCATACTAGTCTCGACTTGACCCACCTTTCATAGTTGACAGGTTATCACGGTATAACAGCAATAAATCTAACTACAATCGCTTTACCCTATAGGGAAATCATAAATCCATCTATCAACCTTGACAGCACCGTGGACAAATCCACCTCACATGGTTAGCAATATTTGTGTTACAATGTTGCAGTAACCTAACAACTTCCTCCTCAATTATTTTGTTGTCATTGGGGTAACGTAACATGATAAACAAATTGTTGTCTCTGATCTCACCAAGTGGAATGGTGAAGTGCGGATCCCTTGGTCTGTTCAAAGTTTCACGGTCTACGCGATTCCTAGAAGGATGATCGTTAGAAAAATAGCACCACATGGCCAGAGATGAGGATTGAAGATAAACTGCTGCGGCAGTAGCAGATCTCCCTAAGGAACACCCAACAGACATCGCGAATTTTATTTGTCACTGCAGTGCAGAATGAGGAACGGTTACGGTTTGGAATTTATGCTTCCTTGTAAGATGTTATGCTGATAAATTGTTGGTTCTGTTACTGTGGTCAGCTGGTCGGATCTAGAATTTATAAGAATTCATGCAGGTCACTATATTTAAATTTTTCATGTTGCGTCGAAGTACTCCGATTACTTTCTTTCTCATGAATCCTCTTGAATCTTAAGGAATTGGGGAAAGATTCATTCTGAAGTCTTTACTTTGACCAGTGCTATTTTGGAAATGAACTACAGTAGCACGAATAAAAGTAGTATCTTTTCGTCAAATCACTGCAGTGCGTTTCAATCGGAACGCATAGCTATTCAGAAGGCTGTCAAAGTTTGCGGCAGATAGGAGCTCCTTTTGGGGACCATGATCGAACTCGAATGAGTTTTTTGTGAGTTGAATTCCAACTTCGATCCGTGATTGCTTTTACATCCTCAAGCTCAGTGTACAACCATTCAGTTTCGAAAACTTTCGGCAGCTGCAGGAGAGTATCCTATGCTGGGTACCCGCTCCTAACGACTTATTAGAACAGAACACAGTCTGATAAATAAACCAGGCATCGATATTGTTCCAGGCTACGCTTAGGACAGATATTGTAACAACTACACTTGTAATCTAACAAAGCGAACCATGGATAGATAGGTTGTAAAAGTGTAAATGCCTCGGCATTTTTGTGGATCTATTTTGCTTCCCCATCTGAAGTCAATAAGATATTCGTGCTAGAGACAGTCCAACAGTTTTGCTGAACTGGAGCATCTGGAGCTAGCGATTCTGTTAGTTGATAAGCTATCAGGCAGTCCTGTCTTTAATGGATCAACGCTTCATATTATATCCGTTGAAGAGGTGTTCTGGGAGTTCTTCAACATCCGCGCAAAATGTTCAGTCTTCATATTCCGGTACGCCCAGTTTCCTGAGATGTTTCTTAAGTATACCGTGACTCGTTAGGAACTCTAATAGAATGCAGAGAGAGGTTTTGAAGTGGGAATCTTTCAAAGACGAACCCTGGTCCTTGCGGCACTGCGGTTAAGTATTTCATCGCGAGGTGGACTTCAGCCTTACATACTCGGCTCGTTTGTGTTGGCAGCCGTCTGCGCGACGTTTCGCTGTCGCTCCTGTCTTTGTTGTTCTTTTATGATGGTAGCCACAGTTGCGCTTACTGCTTCCCAAGCTTCTTGCGTGCTCGTCATCTGTCTGGTGGTATTCTCTGGTATTAAGTCAACACCCAGTCTGTTTACCAGCAAGATACGTTCTTCGTGATATCGTGCACAGTGGAACATGATATGTTCTGCATCGTCGACCGCTTTCGTGCACGTTGGACAATAAGGGTTTTCTTCGTGTCCAAATCTATGGAGGTAGGCTTTGAAACATAAATGACCAGTAAGCATTTCCGTCAGATAGAAGTTCAGCTTTCCATGCTTCCTATTGATCCAAGGGTCTCTATTGGGGATCAATCTATGCGTCCATCTACGATATTTCCGTTCGACTTCTTTAACGAGGAGGTCTATTGGCACCATTCCAAGTTGTTCGAAAGGCGCTGCATACTCTCAAGACATTGATTCTGTAGATCGTCTCCGTCTTCCTTCTGTACGATTTCGTCTTCATGGCACTTGCCCATATGTGGGAGCCGTAAAGCATCATCGACGTCGCACTATTGCTAAGAGCAGTCTCTTCTTCTGTTTAGGTCCTTCAATATTTGGCATGATCCTTGGGGGGGCAGTCGCTGTCCTTGCTGCCTTCTCTGCTGCGCCAAGTTACTTCAGCTCTGGTTTGGAAACTACAACGTGATCGACCACGGGTACTCTTATAGTCGTCTGCTGCTAATGAGCACTACTTCGGTCTTTTCCTCTGTTAGTGCTAGGTCCATGCCTACCAACCAGTCCTGTACCATCCCGATAGCTTCATTACAGTCGTGTTCCAGCTCCTTAAGAAATTTGGTCACTATAACGATGGTTATGTCGTCGGCGAAGCCAATTATTTTCGCGGATCTCGGGATTCGAAGTCTGAGAACGTCACCGTACATTAGATTCCATAGTAGTGGACATAGTACGGAGCCTTAGGGAACACCGCCTGTGACGTTATACTGCCTCATTCCGTCTCCAGTGTAATAGTACAGTATTCTATTTCCAAAATAGTCTGCCATTATTTTCTGCAGGTAGTCCGGTACTCTCTTGGCGTTAAGTGCTCGCAGAATGTTACTCCAGTTTGCGGTGTTGAAGGCGTTTTTAACATCCAGCGTTATGATTGCGCAATACCTTTTATTTTCGCCCTTCCATCGTCTTCCTTCGATAGTTTTCTTCGCTGCATTTATGACTTCGTCGATGACATCAATCGTAGAACGTGCCTTACGGAAGCCATACTGGCGGTCTGCGAGGCCTTCCGCTTCATTGATCGCGTTTTCCAATCTGTTACTTATTATGCTCTCCAGTATGTTGCCCATGGTATCTAGCGTGCATAGAGGCCTATACAATGAGGGATCCTGCGGTGGTTTATTATTTTTTAGTAAGAGGACAAGTCTTTGCTTCTTCCACTGATCGGGGAATATTCCTTCCTTGAGGCAGGCGTTGTATACGTCTGCAAAGATGTGAGGGCGCTTACTTGCTTGTTATCTTGTAAGTTATGGCTTGTATTAAGCTTCAATAAATAAATAATAGACAGTGCCTGGTTGATGACCCCAATTACAGCGCTGAAATGCACTCTATTGAGTGAAATCAAATTCTTAGAGCCTTTCAGATCCAGCTTAGGCCAAACCTGAAGAATGGGTATTGTTGTTCCATGTCTGCGAAGTTCGTTGGCCTTACAATTCCATTCAATGTCCTTGTGCTCAAGCACCCAACATAGGCGAATATTGAACTGCTGCTTTTGAATTTAGAGAGGACGATTCCAAGGACTTGCTGCCTGACTGTCTGAAAATTTTCAGCGTTAGGTATTCCACAATTTGATTTTAACGATTCGACATCAATAGATAAACGTCAGTTTTTAAACTACCTATACAGGGTGGCTGACATGAACTGTTACCAACTTCACGTCGCTGTCTCTGCCAAACTACGAATGACAGCGCACTGAAAATTTGACAGTTGTTAATTTAGCGTGTTTAGTTTTTGTTCTATCGACAATGAAAATCAAACGTAACAGTGTTATTGCCCTTTTTTGGCTGGAAAATCACAACCAGCTATTGTTCGTGAGCTGAAACATTTGAAAGTGAACAAAATGTTTGTGTATCGCACCATATCAAGTTACAACGAAATGGGCAGATTGCAACATGCTGTGGAGGTGATCCGAAAAAGACAGCACATCCTCAACAGTGATTCTTAGTGTGAAGGCCAGAATTGAACGAAATCCTCCACGTAGCGGAAGAAAAACGGCTTCTGAACTAAACATATCCAGAGAACGGATGCAGCACATTTTGGAAAATGAGCTCGGACTCAAAGGCCTTAAAGTTCCAAAAAGTGCACGATCTCACACCTGATGAAGTTAGAGTGGAAATATTAAAGGAAGGCTTGCACCCAAATGGCCAATTGCCAAACATCGTCTTCTATGGTGAAGCACCATTTCCAATTGAGCAACTTGTCAGCAAGCAAAATGATCGAGATAGGTCATACGATAATTTCGACCAAAGAATGGCCACCAGGCAGCAAGCGCCACCGTTTTTGATGGTTTGGGTCGCAGTGACTGCCGATGGTCGGTCTCCGCTCGTATTTTTGGACCGTGGCGTTATGATAATAGCGATGGTTTATTGGGAAACTATCATGGAAGCTATGTTGAAGCCATGAGCATGCAAACATTTCGGCCAAAGACCCTGGATATTCCAACATGAGTCTGCACCTTCCCACAAAGGCCAAGAAAATCAAGAATGGCTGCGACAAAACAATAGCTATCGAATTCTCCCGATGCAAATCCATTAGACTTTTCTGCCTGGAGCATTTTAAAGGCCAAGGTTTGCACTCAAAAATACCAAAGAACGGACGCCAAAGGTATCCATATCGAAAATATTAATTAAATCCTTGAATTTGAATACATTTCCAACATTTTTTTCTTTGAATGTAAATAATATTCACAATTAAAAAAAATGCAGCTATTTGAGTTAGTAACAGTTCATGTCAGCCACCCTGTATACACATGTGAAGTTAGAATGGATGCCACGGTGGGGCATCTCCCTAACATAACCTGATCAATTCGTTTGGGAAACCAAGCCTGTCATTTGATTTAGCCTCTTGAAGACTTTTTTCTTTAAATTTTTGCGAGTTCAGCACATTCACAAACACTAATCTACAAGTTGCAGATTGAATTTATTAAAAAGTGCACTCAACAAAGCACTTATAATCCTTGAATCTTTGCTCAGTCGACACTTAAAACTTCTACAGTTTCCTACTACGAGTATGATCCTATTTGGAAAACTCAATGATTTGTAACAGTTTAATTTGCATATCATAATCCGTACGCTAAGTGCTCACAAGCACCTTCAAATGGAACAACGAACACTTCCACCATATGGCGCAGCATAGTTGGTGCATAAGAGGTACCTGAATTGAATTCATTCCATCCAATCCCAACCCTTCTACCATTGAACAATCAAAGCAATCGGAATCGAAAGAAATCCTTTCTTTCAATGCATCTTTCTTGCGCTCTCGGTATATTCCCATGACCACTTGAGGGGATTGCAGGAGGGTTCTCCGTCCTGTTATTTTGGTACGGCTGCTGTGCTGGGTTAATTTGAATACGAATTCATTTTAAGAAGCGACGAGGGAAACGTGCATTCGATTTGAACGATTGCACCGTGCCGACAGTTTTTGTGGTGCAAAAATCAAAAGGAAAACGAAATCGAACTTTTGGTTGAATTTTTTTTTTTTTGCATTTAGAATCGCCCCGAGTGGATCATGGCATTTGAGAGCGCAGAATTACGGAATCCAATGTGGTTAAATGTCATTTCATAGCTTTATTGGATTTTTTTCTTCTTTTTTTTTCTTTTGGGTGGGTCTGGCAGTAGGGCTAAATTATTCAAATTCAAATCAAGACCGTGGGAAGCGTTTGGATATGGGTCCAAGAGAGGAGCATTGGGCCATGTTTAGCTTAATGAACTCTACCTACAGTGCAGTGTATAATTCGTGTGGACTATATTACATAAATCACAGACGAATCGTGTCCGTAGACTCAGACCACACTGTGAAAGAAACTCGCAGTGAAACTGGAGCAAGTAGGTGTTTATACCGATGAGTTCCCAAGAAGACATCTACTTAGGTCAGAACATTGGCACAAGAAGGGAAAATTATCTCTAAACATGATGTCCATGAGGATCTACTTAAAACTTTGTGGCTTGTTATTACTATGGTTGCTACGGATATCGATAATCTGCTTAGAGATACATGTTAGTTAGCGACGAAGACATCCTCTTAGGATGTACCCAATACTCTCATTACTCTCTCTTGTTGAATTTGTTGTTGAATTTATATTATTATTATTTTTTTAGGGGAAACATGTGGCAAAACGTTTTACCTAACTCAACCTAGGGCTAGTGTTGACATGTGATGACGGACTGTACATCCGATCGACCTTTTTATCGCGGGGACACAAAATTAAATGTCAGGACCCAGCTCTACTTAACATAATCGTTAGAATCAACCCAGTCGAGCCACTATTATTGTAATAGGCTCGTTCGTCGAATATGATAGGTAGCCCTCCCTCTGGAGGGATGTACGAACTCTCCAAACTGTTTCTGAAATACCCAGGTTTAGGGTAAAATACCCCTGCGTAGCCTTAGCTGATTGCGTGGTATGATTCCTCACAAAATCCAGAATGACATTGACTGGATGGACTGGAAGCATCCAATGGTCTCTTGTTAAAGAAGTGATATGGAAAGTCTGACACTTTCTTTCAAATATCCGAAGCATTCCATATACGATGGGGTTATGTTCCACCATACTGGACTCACATAAGTCAGAATAGAATGACAAAAGCTTGGTAACATATGATCTTCACATCGGATCTCAGATAGTTGAAGGCAGAAACGGTTTTTGAGAGACATAAATTCCGCTCATGCCTTTTGCAAGTGCATGTGCTCATTAGGTGTCACAAAAGTCATCACCCTACCGGAAGATGCTCTCATTTTTGCATATGGCGTCTTATGTCATCGCGACTTTGACATTTGTGAAGTAAACAGAAGCAGAATGCACGTAGTCATACCATGGATTGCTACACTCTTCAAGAACGCGAAATAATTGTGCCAAAGTTTTTGACAAATAATCGATGGGTGGTTATGGCTCAACATGAATTTCGACGTCTTATCAAAAAGAACATCTAAACACTTCGCAATCTTTGATTCTATTCGAAGGCCATTAGAACTCATTATTTGTAGTAGATTTTTCCAGTTTTGTCTCAAATCGAAATCACTTCGTCTTATTGTAGTGCGGAACACTATAGTTTCACATTTTCTATCTTAAGCTTCCATTCTGAGTACTCTGAGTACAATGCCGGAAGCTAATTCAAATTGTTTTGAATTTCTCTTCGAATGTCCTATATTTTGAAACCATTTACATAGAGAACAAAGTCGTCAGCAAGCACAGCTGAGCCATCCCTTCCCTATTTTGATCCATCCATGTATATTGTAATCTATGATATATGCTGGAGATGTTGGAGTGTACGGTTTTAAGTAGTCGGTTTGCAGCAGCTGACCAAATGCTAGTTTCTTTGACGCGTACCACACTGTCTGCAGCAGCTTCACTTAAGTCTAGTGGCATCAAATTTAGTATGGTTTCTAGGCCAACTCATTATGCTCAGACAGTCCGACATTTGTATAATATTTTATTTATCAGGGTCAGGTTCTGGATTGGATCATTACTGTACACCAGACAGTTCCAATTCCAGTTAATATAGTTCTTTCATGGATGGTCCCTTGCCAGTGAGATCTTCTTAACCTTTTCCTCTACATTTACGAGTATCTTCCAGTTCAAATTACTACAGGCAGGTAAGCCTATACGAGTATATGCATTTTGCAATGTTTGATATAGAAAGGACATTGTACTCGTGGTAGCACAAAGCCTCCGGGATGGATCTCCTATTGAAGAGAGACTAGTTTAATCTTTGCTGGAACAGGCAGTTGAGTGCTGATAGTACTCCATTTGTTATCATGTCTACTTGTTTAGTATTTTTTTGAATGAGTACCCACATCGTATCTTTGTATTCTCTTAAGGTGTGCCTTACGGAAAGTAAGTTGATGGATGGCGTAATGTTTTTTCCATGTTTTTTCTCAAAAAATAATCATTAGTTACATTTCAGGTTCACTCACTCAATGGTTTGTATAGACGATAATTAGAGACTCGAACCCACGCTCATCGATGGTAAGATTAGTTAAAACAACGTCTTACCCACCTCAGCTGTGGTAGTGTACTCGTAGTGTTAGCCAAGGAGATGACAGAAGTCGCACTTGTCCATTCTGCGGACTTACAATAACAAAGACGCGATTACAATACACCATTGTCTACGACTTATTATTCTTAACCAGCTACGACTTATAGGCAAAGAACACATACATATGTCAACAGATTGTTATGTTGAAAGGACAGCTCATTTGCTCGAGCGTTGATGGCCAAAGCCGTATTTATCGTAGAATAGTTCTCCCTCCCCTTGGACAAAATGTAGAAGCATTTTGCTTGGCGAGAAAGTTTTGGTCATCATTGCATTTTAGAAGTCTGCACAAATCTTGGAAACAAAATTGCCCAAGAAAGAATTTTCCGGATTATAATTTTGAACATAGTATACCTTGGTATCCGCACCAACGCATTTACATATTTTAATTTTCCTTGGAGTAAACCTAGCTAGCGCGTAGGCCATTAAAACGATTCCCAGCCAAGCGGATTTTTAATAATTTTTGTATTTGAAGATTGGCACTTCTGCCTGACATTAGCTGTCAGCTGTCAAATTATTCATCACAAGAAGGGGCTATGTCCGTGAAGTATAGTGTCCGTTAAAGTGATAGCCGCTATATAAAGTAAGCATATTTTTTTTTTTTTTTTTTTTTTTTTTTTTTTTTTTCCGAGGGTAGGTAAAAAATCTTCAGGAAGACACTATGAGGATCGGTAGCGCGTGCTCATAGTAGTGTGAGATTTTTACTCACTAAAAAAACCTCCCTTCGTGATAAATTTCTTTGATTACATACTACAACTAAGTTTTGACTTATCCAGCAGTTTTTCTTTCACGTATTGAGATCGTTTGGCAGGTCCCTTTCCATTGAAAGTTCCTGCTTGTTCCGCAAATTAGGCGCGGTTTCTTGCTATCGCGTTAAATCGAAAGGTTTAGTCCTTTGTAGACGACGCAGTAGATTCCTCTCATCTAGAATTCGAAGGACTTCATTGTTAACGTGTCCTTGTAATCTGTCTTTATGCTTACGCGCGAAGTTTTTGATTTCATATTCGACTGTCGCAATTCCTAAATCTCTATGGATATCGCTATTTCTAATAAACCACGGTGCATTAACTATTGATCTGAGCACTTTATTTTCAAAAGTTTGTAAAATATTGACATTACTTATTTTGGTACAACCCCAAAGTTGTATTCCATATGTCCATATCGGCTTTAGCACTTGCTTGTATAAAAGCAGTTTGTTCTCTACATTAAGCTTGGAATGTTTTCCAAGTAACCAGTACATTTCTCTGTATTTGGTTTCGAGTTCTTTACGTTTTTTCGTCACGTGCGATTTCCACTTCAGCTTAGCATCAAGTGTCATTCCAAGATACTTAGCCTCGTTTGCAAACGGAATTTGAACCGAATTTGAAAAGATGGGCAAATTATTTATTTTCTTATAAGTAAAATTGACATGAACAGATTTGTTTTCGTTTAAAGCTAGTCGCCAAATCTTTGTCCATTCATTTACTTTATTCAATGCTTCTTGCAATTTTTCAGTCGATTCTTCGATCGTTTTAGCCGTTGCCAGGATGGCAGTGTCGTCGGCAAATGTAGCTAATACGGTGCCTTCTTCTTGCGGTATATCGCGAGTATATAATAGGTACAAAAGCGGTCCAAGGACACTTCCCTGCGGCACCCCAGCCCTTATTTCTTTAAATTCCGAATATTCGTTTCCGTGTTTGACTCGGAAAAGTCGATTCGTCAAGTATTTTTCTAGAATATTATATAAGTGTTCCGGCAGAACTTGTCGTAATTTATATTTCAAGCCTTCATGCCAGACCTTGTCAAAAGCTTGAGAAACATCAAGGAATATGCTTGAGCAAATCTTTTTTTCTTCGTAAGCTTTTTCAATTAAATCAGTTATTCTATGCACTTGGTCTATTGTTGAGTGCTTGGTTCTAAACCCAAACTGGTGATTGGGAATAAGAGATCCTTCTTCTATAACCGGCTGTAATCGCTTAAGTACTATTCTTTCGAAAACTTTAGACATAATCGGCAGCAGCGAAATAGGTCTATACGATTTTTTATCATTCGGTGGTTTTCCTGGCTTCAGAATCATTATTACTTCCGCGACTTTCCATTGACTCGGAACATATTCTAATCTTATCGCTGCGTTTATAATGTAAAGAAACTTAACTAACGCTTTTCTAGGTAACGATTTAAGAAGCTCTCCTGTGATTAGGTCGTATCCAGGAGCTTTATTCGGTTTCAGTTTCTTTATTTCTTGTTGAAGTTCGGTCAGCCTTGCATTTCTTACTGTGTAATTGTGAAATGCTATATCCGACGCATTATCATTTTCAGCAAGCGCTTGCCCATCAAATGGTTTAAATGTTTCTTCTAAATGGGCGGCAAAGACTTCTGCTTTGTCTTTATCATTCTTGGCCCATTCGTTGTAATTTTTCTTGATTGGGGCCGCTTGTATTTTCGGTTTTTTAATGCCTTTTATAGCTTTCCAGAGCGAATAATTGGAATCTTTCAATGCTGGTTTGTATTGTCCGGTTTTTAAAATCAATAATGGCCTTTTTTAGCAAGTTACACAAGTGATTCAAATGCGATTTATGTTGCGGAGCACGAGTTTGTTGCCATTTTTTACGCGCTTTTCTCTTCTCCCTTACCATTTCTTTTATTTCCGGTGGATATTTTTGGGCATGATTGATTGGCGTTTTCCTTTGATAGGGAGTATTTTTCCACGCGGCGCGCTGCAGAACTTCAACAAAACGATCAATTTCGATTTCGAGTTCAGAAAACGTCCTAAGTGATACTCTCAGTTCGGTATGTTCTTCAACGTCTTTTTTAAAGCCTTCCCAATCAGTTTTTCTGCTAGTAAGTCTAGCAGGTACATCTTTTTTAATTAGGCGTTCGCTCATCGTTAGAATGATAGGGGAATGATCGGAAGAGAGATCAAAACTTTCATCAATTTTAATACATTTGTCTGGTATTCCTTTTACAACAAAGAAATCGATCAGATCGGGTATTTTGTTGTTATCAGTCGGCCAATATGTTGGTTTACCAGTCGAGTGAAAGTCGCATCTGTGTTGCATGCAGGCGTTGTAAAGTGCTCTGCCTTTTTGTGAGACACATCTTGAACCCCAGAAGGTGTGTTTTGCATTAAAATCACCGCCAATAATAAAATTCGGTCCAAGAGAGTTGAAAATATTTGTAAAATCATTTTTTTCAAGCCTGCAACGCAGTGGACAATAAATAGACGAGACATTGAAAGTGTAATGTCCATTTTTCACGCGTACAGTGCTCACTTGCATTGTTTCAAGCTCTATCATAATCTCTTCAGAGTGTTCGATGCAATCTTTTATGATTAAAGACGATCCGCCTCTGGCTCTTTCCGACGGGTGATAAGCGTGATAGGTACTGTATCCAGTAATGTTTACACGCGATAGTTTCGTCAGGTGAGTTTCACAGATCAAACATATGTCAATGTCATTTTCCCGTAGAAATATTTCTAGCTCTTCTAGTCTTTGTATGAGACCGTTGGCGTTCCATGCAACAATTTTAAGAAGTTTCGTCATGTTCGTTTTGAAATGCTCCTATTGTTAAGCTTATATTCAAGCTTCTCCAACCTGTCGACAATTAGCGTGTTTGTTTTTGTTTGCTCCTCAAGCCTCGCAAGGATAATAGAAAAGACGTGAGATACGGGGTTTTCCGAATTATCAGTGTTCGTTTTTATTGATGTTGATGCTTGAGCACGCGTCTGCATGTCAGAATCTGATGGCTTTTCTTTAGGCGCTTTTACCTTAACGCGGTGTGGAATTTGATCGGTGTTTGATGTCGCAGCTTGAGCGTACGTAAGCGCGCCAGGGTCGGCTCGGTTGTCTCTAGTCACCTTTCTTGCAGCAGTTTTCGACTTTTCCTTATTTACCGGTTTTGAGGGTGGGTTTTCCGGCTTCATAAGTCGATCTCTTCTTTTTTGTAATTCTTTGGCTACTTCACAGCCTCTGTAATCAGCCGGATGCTTAAAGTAAGCATATGTCCGCTTCTAATTTTGTGTGGAAATTTTTGTTTCACTTGACAGTGTGTTCACTTGAACACTTAATAATTTTACTAGCGTCAAACACCAAGAAGTCATACAAAAATAAAAAAAAAAATTAATTTTATTATAATGTTGCATTCTCATTAATCCACGGAAAAAGAGAAAGCTGTGTTTGAAAGGGTCAAGTCAAACAATCACTTTTTATTCCATGTTTCGTATATTTGTTTTCACACCTCTCTCTCGAGAACCAGTAATGACATTTTGTTGAAATTTAGGTTGTACGTATATATGTATGTATATCATGATACGAAGGCCATTTCGTTTAAGGACTGTTAAAATCAATTGTGTATGCGATGTGGGGGACAGGTTTTCGAAAATGTCTATTATCCGCGTAACTCAAGAACCCCTAAACAGATTTTAATGAAATTTGGCTTGTAGACTTGAAGCCAGTTGAAATTACAATAATTAAAATTGAATGAAGTGGTGATAATATTTGATGAAAGGAAGGGAGGAAGGGGATTAACACTACGTCTGATGTGTGAACATTTTTTTGTATATATCATCAAAATCGGATGGAGTCGGGGTATGATATGGTGAAGCGTCTTTTCATCCCACGTATTCCAATATTTTTCAAGAACTATTTGTGCCAGAAGATTTGTTATTATTTTTCTCTTACCTTTTTCGAGCTTTTTCTAGTTTTTTTCTTGGGGACCATTATGCCCGTAAAAGCCCCTCCACACTAAAATTTTTTGGAATTTTGTTATTGATTGTTTTTGGTCCACCACATGCAATTCTTGTACTAAATTTCAGCCTTCTAGCTCAAATGGTTCAAAAGTTAAAAGAGTGTGACAGACAGAAGAACAAACGTAGAACAGACACCGTTCCGAATCTATTAGCGTTCCATTTACAGCATTCTGATGAAATGGGAAACGATTTTGCTCATGTTGCGTTAATTAAAAATAAATAAATAAATGTTATGGCGCTAACAGCCCATATAGGGACAGGCCCAGCTTCTCGCAACCACTCATGCTGTGCTGGTTGAGACGGACAGTTTTATACCGTTTCCGAAGGACAATTTCTTGGACTGAGAAAAGCTTCTTATGACAATTTTACCCTCGGATGTTTGTCAGTAGTTCGCGAGAGGTGGAACCATGAGAATTTTTTTTTTTTGTATGTTTTCTTGGATTTTAACCTTGAATCTCTCGCTCAGTGATTGCGCACCTAAGCACTGAGCCACGGCGTCCACGTGACCTTAATTAATATTGTAATATTTAATTTTTCGCACGAAATTCATGGAAAATTACTTCACTTTACGAACAAGTCGTACCAACATCTACGAATAAAATCACGCCCACTGTCTGTGAAAAATCATAACCATTCATAGCCAGTTGGTTTTGGCTATGACTAGCTGGTTGATGTATTTGTTTAAAAATTTGGCGTTTCTAGTAGCCGCTGGCTAGCTATAATTCGTCTGAAGTTAAAGTGGAATAACAATATTCTTATAAAATCAAACATGACTCATTCTATTCAATTTTTCTGTAATGCTATGAATAGCCTAAAATATATAAAATATACCTACACCGCAGTCACGTCGTGAATTCTCCGTAATGATAATTTTATTTTTAAAAAATATCACTATCCCTTCTGATGCAGTTAAGCAATTTGTAAGGCTTATTGTCATTTTGTCATCCAAAATTTAATTACTGCCGATATAGATCCCTCTTATTTGCTGCCAATGATTGTGCATGTAATGTATTTCCGAACAGGGAATGATTTAATCCTGTCACAACAAACAACCACCCTCCCACATAATTGAATGTTTACCCCTGCGGTGAGCTGTCACTAGAAATCACAAAGTCATCTACATCACATTATGCACGAGTTAATGACTAAGAAATCCCTCGAATTTACAACAATGAATCTGAATTGTTACACCTCCAGCCATAGTACCGATGCACTGTGATTACGACAATCAAAATATTCTTCAGAATCGCCACAGTTCCACCGGATGTCACACCATGACAACTCTTTTGCGGTCAGACTTGCGACCGTATTACAGATTCAATATTTTTACGAGTATCTCTAATCGGCGCGAGTAAACAAATCTGTAGTACGAGTACTAAATCCCATTAACCCTAGCGGAATAGGAATATAATTAATTAATTAATTTAATCACAGAGTTCGTTCGCAATTCATTTGAAATCACATTGCGTTCTAATTAGCTATTTGAAATAGAACCCTCACGACCGATGCTTCTGTTGCAATTTTGAAATAAAATTGCGCGCATGAAATTCAATTCGAAAATTGAATAGCGGCAAATGCGTTTGATGTCAGTAATGCTCATTGTTTCACATTATTTAGGACGCAATTATAGATGCGTTGAGCTTTGGTCGGTGATGGGATGTGTCATCGATTTCTGGAGAAATGTGAACGTAGATGTTTAGGCTGATGAAGACACTTGACTTTCGTTTTGGATAAGTCACTTAGTCACTGGGTGCCTGGGCCTTTGGTGAGTCAGGGGAAAATGATTCCTAACGTAAAGTCACTGTGGCAAGCTAATTTTTTTAATTGCTTTCTAGGGGGTGAATCATTAATCGTTTGACGGGTTAAGGAAATTTTATATTTTTCAGAAAATATGTCACTAAACGAGATAAACAAAGGAGGGCAATCTTTTCAATCAAATCGAAATTGTAAAAAAAAAAATTGGTTGTCATGCCTTTGTAGCATTGACTCCATTGGCCGGAACATTGTTGTCATCTTCGACTTCGAATAATGCCGCCATTCCATAAACTACACCAAACAGTCATACGCTGAGGATGCATTCGCTGTTCTACCACGAACACGAGGATAACTTGAGGTATCACTTAGCACGTCAATCTCACGAACTTTCTTCACAAACCTGGTGCATTTTTTCAACCGAAATTTATTTTCAAAATTCACACTGTTTCGGCAACACAACACTCGCTTTTCAATATTTCCGAACGCTGTTCGAGCATAAATCGATTCAGTTCGTACCACGGAGATTTGATACTGCGTTTCTGTAAATTTTTTGAGCGCGAAAGAGCTGTCAGTGTCAAAATAACATTTAATTTCAAAAGAAATCAGTAGATGGCGCACACGTTATATTATGGCTGTCGCTGGGATAAAATTAATATCACCTGATGGGGCATGATGGATAACTGGGGGAAAGATAGTACGAACGAGAAAACCTATTTTGGATTGATGTTCAGTTAACAGAACAAATCAAGAAAACAAGTCAGACTACTGCTCAGACAGAGGGATAAGTCGAAGGAGCCTTATGCACCAGACCTCGCTAATAAACGCCCTTTATGGTTCCGTCAAGTTTATGTGCTCCCTTTACCGATCACCGAATGACAACCATCCGGCCAGATTATTTCAACTTCTATCGGACAAAGTCGACTGGATACAGATTCATTAAATGGCGACCGAAATCGCACTCGGCGACTTTAACGTATATAACTCCAACTGGTTGTGATACTTTAATAGAATTGATGACAAAGTAAAAGGAGTTCTTACACAGCGCATCGAAGAGCCCATGCGGTTTTTACACAGTTCCGACTCTGCGTCTATTTCTCTCAACACATCCTGACCATGTCCTAATATCAACAGTACACCCGCTGCTAACACCAATGATAGGACAATAAGATCGCCATCGCCTGATTTGGAATTACAAATTATCTAAGAAGGAGCTGCAGGATTTGTTGCTTCCTTTCCATGGGCTGACATTTGTTTTAAGAGCATTAATTAATTTTTTTGACGTTTGCGTCGAAGCCACTGACGATATTAGATTTTTTTTGCGGAGTTCGGAAGAATTAACTCCATAAAAGTATCTACTTCCAGCAAACCTTGGCTCAACTGGAATTGTGAACAAGCCCTTGCTGCCAAAAATAAAGCCCACCGACAATGGTGCTCCAACTCCAATGAGCTTCATCCGACTCCTATGGCCTTTCAGTTTCCTTACAATATGAAGACTACAGTTTGATTGTTCGTCGATTGTAGAAGTTACAAAGGTGCACTAAAATTCAATTAAGGCGATATGGCGGCCATTTTGAAACACCAATGGCTGCGAGAAGCTGGGCCAGGCGTTGTAAGGGCTGATAGCACAAGAATATTATCTATTTTTATGATACTTCAATTTAACATGGAACCTTGAGAATCAGGATAGAGATAGGGAGTATCTGGAGTAAAGACGTGAAATTAGACCGGAATATCTGCTACTTTGACTTCGCTATGAGGCGTTAAAGAAAATTCGCTGGTCCTCAAGAAGTTTGATTAGGTTTTGCCTAATAGCGCTGGGGAAAAATGCTCCTGTCTTTTTGAATACGCGTAGTGTTTTGTAAGATTCGTGCTCGTGTACTCAATCTTGCACAGTCGTCGTTAAGATTTGAGGTAAAAGCCAAATTTCCTGACTGATGGCATGTGCAGGTAGACTCACAGTGCATGACGAATCTGATGAAGAGCTGCTTGTTACAGTGGTCAAGGCGCAGGAGTCTTGTGGTCGTCGAACTGTGAAAGATGTCACAGACAAGTTTCCAAGACGTTTCTAGGGGTGAATCAACGGTTTTAAAATCGTTACCTGTGCTAGAAATTCACATCTTACGCAATGGGTCGGTAGCGATACAAACATAAAAGGTGAGCTGCCAGACTTTGGTTTCTTCGATCAACCGCTAGTGGAACAAAGAAAAAGTTGGCAACACAATGGAAAAATATTCTCAATCTCTCCGACTATATAAATTTGAATTTATTTCACAATGGAAGGCTCAGTGGACAAATAACTTAGAAAAAAGGGTTTTATGGATGTTTAAACCTTAAAGATTACTGCTTTAGATGTCGTTAATGACGTATCTCTATTAGGCACGACTAATTGGCTATGTAAGATACTTTTGCAATGGGTGAGTACTGGGATCACTATATATATCAATTCTACAAGGAATGGGTGCTAGTTGTACACCGCAATAGTCTGTGGGAAGAGGCAATCCGAAAACCATTTGAGGGTACCTAATACAAATACAGATATTGGGAAGAGGGTATAACTCGGGGTAAGATTTGGAAAAATGGTGAAGACATCGTAAGAGAAAATGGGGGCTAAATTGAGACTGAATCTCAAATAATTTAAAAGAAATTAAGTTGGAGAAGGTACCGAGATAACACCTAGTTTACACTGTTTAAAGCACTAAAACCTTCCCCTTCGACATAGCATGATATGCTCTGATCCTATGGAGACACAACCAAACAATTTTTTAACTCTACATTCGAAGGGTGTCCATGGTGTAGTGGTGACATCATTGCTTGTCACGCTGCAGGTTCACGGTTCGAATACTGATGTCAATAATCATCTATTTATTTCGCATGAAATAAATAAAAAAGTCGATCAATTGCGAAAGCTTATGTCAACTCTACAGCATAAGCTTAACACTGGCAGTATCATGATGATATCAGAAGGACGGAAAAAAATACTGTGAATCATAAGCAACGACAGAAAAAGCAAAATAAAAACACTCCCCAGTTATTTGGATGCCACCCTTGGAGTTCGCTGAAACTTAATACTACTTGAGTTTCAAACCAACTACACCAATCTGTTTTTCTCTCTGTCTCTTCCCCTTTCCACAAAACGCGTTTTTATCTGTTGGGGGTGTGCTCGGCTAGCGAAGTATTTCCACATTTTTCTTGATTTATTATTTAATATATACTACACTACGCAGTTGGATGAAAACATCAGTTCAAGTTGTGGCCGATGGTGTGTCTTCCTATAAATTTTCTGTAAATGGTAGAGTTCCTCAGGGTTTTATACTTTCACCAACTCTTTTTCTACTCCATATTAACGAACCAATACACAGCAGGATCTTTAGTTTTGTAGAAGGCGGAACTCTAATATCATCCTGCTCAACTCAAACCTGCAGAAAAGAAGTGTGAAAAAGCTAAAGACTTTCATGCAATTAATACCCTACCGCCTTTTCCAAAAAGATCACGTCTACTGGAAAACGGTTTTAAATGAACAAATAAACCATTCAATCCAAGGAACACAGAACGACCACATGTAAAACATAGCAAAATCGGCGTCCATAAAATTGAGCTACCTGCAAGGGAAGACATCCAACCTTCAGCTATTAACGCATCGAGGACTGGTATCAGACCTATGCCTATTCTATAGATATTAAAGGGTTACCAGATAGCAATGATAGTTTTCCAATTATTATATTTCAGCAGCTGTCAAAGTTACCAATGACATCCAGCTGTCCAAATATTCAGTAAGGTTTGCCATTTTATCATGCATCGTTTGACGGTTCCCGAACGGGTGGAAGTTATTAAAAAATATTTTCGAAGTTCCGGCTCAGTTGTAAATACGCAACGTGAATTTCGTCGTGAGGTCGGTCGTCATCATGGCTTCAGTGCGCAGGCAATTCGTCGCACCGTCGAAAAGTTTGAGCGTGAGTACACTCTTTTGGACCTTAAGCCACCAACCAGGCAGAGATCGGTGTGAAGTGAAGAAAACATAGCGCCGTAGCGGCCAGTATCGAAGAAGAACGCGGTTGGATTGGGCCTACATCCGAATAAGATTGTGCTGACGCAAAAATTGAAGCCGGTTGACCATAGACAATGCAGTGAGTTCGCTAATTGTGTGCTGGAAATGTTGGCCGGAGATCCGGATTTTGGCCAAAAAATCATCTTCTCGGACGAGGTCTATTTTTGGCTCAGCAGCTATGTCAACAAGCAAAATTGCTACCACAATCCACAAGTGTTCGACCAAGCATCAATGCATCCACAAAGATTGACTGTTTGGTGCGGTTTGTGGCACGGCGGCATCATCGGACCTTATTTCTTTCGAAATGAGCAACGAGACAACAAGACGGCACTACATGCCATACAACGCTCGAAGTGGTGAAGGAGAAATTTGGTCATCTCAAGGCGAGCGTTCATCAATTGGCCGCCGCGATCATGCGACTTGACACCCCTCGACTATTTTCTCTGGGGCTACGTCAAGTCCTTAGTCTACGCTAACAAGCCAACCACTTTGGACGAGCTCGAGGCCAACATTCGAGACGCTACGCCGCACATATTGGACCGAGTTATCAAAAATTGGACCGACCGCTTAAAGCACTGTCAGCGAAGCCGAGGCGGCCATTTAAATGATGTACTATTCCGTACATAATGGCATGAATGTAGCTTCAAAATAAAGTCAGAATCAATTTAATATCTCGCACCATTGTTGTTTTATTTGAATTTCTTTTCCTATCGTTCTTATCTGGTCATCCTCTACTACTACAGGCACTCAGAATCCTCGTTGGAATGATGCGTCGAAATGAGACATTCGAGCCTTCTACTAAGCAAGTTGCGTCTCTCTAGAGGACTAGTAAACTTTTAGATTCACTTCTGGGAGAAGCTTTTAATCGCCAGCTGATCCAAAATTAAGAGGCATCTAGCACAGGCATCTTGGAGTGCTGTCCCGGCGTTATATGTTCGCCTATCCTGAGAGAAGATTAGAAAAAAAAAAAAATGTTGGCACGCGCGGTTGCAATGTGGATAACCGGGGTAATGCTAATATTCCCCGGAGTAATTCAGAACAAAAATTCCCAAACTGAGGAGAAAATGACACAGTTTGGAGTGAGCCTGCCCCGCAACCAACAACCGTCTCCAGGCAGCTCGATCTTGTGCTAGCCGCCTTCAGTTTTGCATATGAAGTTGGTTAAGGTTCATTTCCACTTGAGAGCGCCACCTTAGGTGAGGTCTTTCTTTACCGCATCGTCCCCCGGGACGGGTAGAAAGTTGATGTCCATCCGCTCTACTTATACATGCTTGCGCTATCTTAGGCGACGAATTCGGGTCGCTGTACAACCCGCATCTGAATGAAGTTCGCTGTTTCCCCACATTCCTTTAATATTGGACAGAAATCACTCGAAGCATTGTCTCGAAATAGTCAAGATGCAGCTCTTTTAGACATTTTGCAAGGAGGTCAAATGCTTCAAGAATCACGATTCTCCTAAAATGGTCACTAATAACCAGCTTTTATTAATCTTTTCTTATTTCGTGAATACATGACCGTTATTCCCACATAAAAACTGTCTACGCTGCACAGCCTCTCACACTCCAACCTCCTCTCGATAAATTATCTTTCGCCAGAACCTAACCTACCTGCTTCCCACAGAGCATTGACATTTTGCTCCCGAATTTGGTCGATTAACCCTTCTTGCAACGAACGAACCTTTTTTCCTCAAAACTCCAGCAACTACAGAGGCCTCTTATCCCCCCGCCAAAAAGAACTCTTCCAACTGTTTTTATTGTATCCATGTTCGTATCGTGGACACGGAATCATTGCCGCCGCCGCCACCGTGTATCACAGTCGTCGTCGATAGCAACCTACAACCTATGTATCTTTGCGATGCATCATATGTACCGCAGGCAGGTATCAAGTCTGGCTGGGCACACAGTAGTACCACTCGTACACAATTCAACGCAGTTTCCATTGGAACTGGAAAAATTGTTTACATCGAGTTCGTTCACATTTCCCACGTAGTACGAGTACACCTACCTTTGCTACCTGTGCTCCACCACAAGTTTGGATGCTCCTCTTCGCGATGAGTCTATCGTGGCTGCGACAATGCCGTTGGCGATGGTTTATCCATCGAAGAGGGGGTGCGGGTGTCAGCCCGCTGTATTTACCTTGCTTGACCGGTGTTGTGCAGTTACAGGGTTCCCATTCCGCGTCACGTATTGTTTGTTTACAATTTTGGAGACTGGAGGACGGTTTTCTTCTTGTTCCTTCCTTCATCTGTCATTGATTCGGTGCGCCGTTGTTTTACGATTTTCCCAGAGCCTACAGTTTTATAGCCCCACATCATGAGGTCATAAAAATTAGACTGTGCAGTGCAGTGGTGCTACCAACTGCGGGAGTACTGTCGCCTAAATCACTCATTTCTATTAATTTGTTCCATTTTTTCAGTTTTTATTGCGTTACGCTCCTAGGAAGTACCTACTTTGCTCCATAGCATGTGAATGTGATTCATTCGTTTTTTGGCGGGTCACCGGGACAAATGAAAGATATGGAAAACACTTAGCGCTTTTGATGTTTGAGCAATGAATCAGTGTCGTAAATGGATGTTTATTCCCGGGGACTCTGAGAACGGTCAGGCGTCTCTTCTTTTTGATTGCCGCCTGCGAGGCAATTAAAAGTTAATTTATAGCGAATGAATTGGGCATAATTAATTGTATGCAGTTAACGTGGCCATAAATATATGTAGACAAAGATTTCTTTCTGCCGAACTGGTCACAAAATCGGAGCCGGAGAATTGAACTATTCTGGGGGAAGCGCCATGCCATTGGACTCCATTCAAATACACCGATGGTTAATAAAGAATGTATCTTTGGGTTAATTGCTGCAGTTAAAGAGAGAATTGATTTTCGAAAGCAGGCTGTAGATAGTGGCTACTATAGTAGAAGTAGCCAACAAAGGAATGACATTAATTACAGGATGTCTTTCAACTTGTATCCCAACAATGTTGCGCATCTTAAGAGATATACTCTTATACTGGGGATCATGACTACAAGAGGTCGTAAACTTAACAAGGAAGCTCAGGAAACAGGAAGTGAATTTATATCTACAGGAAAGCCTAACTATTGGCCGACGGTGATAAATAAACTGTCAAGGAATTGTATCCAGATAAAAGAAGGTTTGGATCTAGGGTCGAATCAATCGCCTGATACTCAGTGATACTATTACAGTCAAAGAGCAAAGTCCATACCTTTCAAATAAGTTTACAGACTAAACTGAAGATTATCCAAGAAATTCTTCTGTTAAGACGTCACATCAGCTGGAAATCTGACATGCAGCTTGGAGCTGTACCCTCCATCAAAGGGGAAAGCGAAGGGTAGCTATTATTCAAAAGAAATTAAAGAACTCATAAGAAATAAGAGGAAACCCCGACGAAGGTGGCAACAAACTCGATCTCCTCTCATAAAGGAAGACTACACAAGATCTTTAACTCGAAATAAAGTTAACCAGAAATGAGTCAATAAAAAAATATCTCTCAGAACTATCTGCTGATAAGACCACTGACTATTCACTCAGGAAAAGTTCGAAATATCTTAAGCGATTAACCAAGCATATTCCAGAAAGTAATGATGAAAAGGCTACTGTATTTGCGGACCACCTAACAAATACTTCTAAGCCGAATGAAGCTGACAGAGACGAGTTATTAAATGTCAACGAAAACTGGAGTACTATAATTCCTCAGATCACCTTGTGTGAGTTAAGATACGAGATAAAGTGCTTAAAACAACAAAAATCTCCAACTTTTGCCTTAATTACTGCTGAAGCTCTGAAGCAACTACCAAAAGGTTAGTTAAATCTTCACGAGCTTGTGGAAAGAAGCAGAAGTTATTATGGTCTCTAAAGCAGGTAAGTGGACCCTTACGAGGTGTCCTCATATTGGTCAATATCTCTACTTCCCTTCCTTTCAAGGCTGTTTAAAAGACGGATTTTTAAGCCTCTTGAACTAATAGTAGATTCGAGAAACCTAACCAGTTCATATTTCGAACTAAATACTCCCCAATAGAACAAGTAAACATAGCAAAAATTGAAAGTGAATTAGAAAACAGTGTTCTCCGCCATCATCTTGACAGAGACTTTTGACAGGATATGACATGAAGTCTTACTCAATAAATTAAAAGTATATCTTCTGGAATACTACATTCACCTAATGGAATCTTATTTAACATCGCGATACCTCCGTATAAATCAAGAAAACTGTTACTCTAAGCTAGTACAGATAAAAGATGGAGTTCCTCAGGGAAGTATCCTTGGGCCTCTCTTATATCTCATCTATACCAGCGACCTGCCAACAACACTTTACACTAAAACTGCAACCTCTGCCTATGACACTGCTATCCTAGAGGTGGGAGAGTAAACGTCAGACTTGACGCAAAAATTACAAGCAACTACAGATGAAATAATCAGGTGGACACAAAGGCGGCGAATAAAACTAAATTCGAATAAATCTGCACATGCAGACTTCACAAATAAGTCCGGCTCGTACTATCCTATAACACTACTAGGCACTCCAATACTACATGCTAATTAAGCGAAGTATCTAGGTATGAATCTAGACGTTCGAAAGAGTCGAACTGGACATTAAGTGAAGGTCGAAAGTCAGTGCTCTCAACACATAATAAAATACTCCTATATAACCAGGTCATAAAACCACTGTGAAACAATGGCGCTCAACTACGGGGATGTACCAGCCAAACCAATAGTGCAGCTATTCAGCGTTTCCAAAATAAAGTCCTGTGAATGCTTCATGGTACATCCGGATTTAAGGGGATTGATACTGTTCTCCAAGACATCAATTCAAAGACCATAGCACACGAAAAAAGACTCCAGGGGCATGTTAATAAAGAAGCAAGAAATCTACTTAACGCTCCTACTACTCCGAGGCGACTGCAGCGTACAAAACCATCAAGTGCTTCCGCGTTTCTTCAAACTGCACTATCCCTTGCCATCTGCTTAAGGTTGTGTATACCAAGTTGGGCACATCACCGCAGCCTGTTCTGTATAGTCCCTCCGCCCACATGAATTAGTCATCTTAAGAGATAAAGGTGTATCCGTCGTAGTACCTACAGCCCCGTGTAGTTCAATGACCATAAATGTTCTGTCGAAGACTCCAAGTCCACGTTTCCGTACAATTCAGCAAGACTAGAATGTTGAGACCCTTCTCGATAGGGCCTCACTACTCAATTGCCTTCTTAGCAAAAAGAAATAGCAGTTGACAAGAATGATTGTCTCTTTTATATCCGCCTGATGTAGTTGATAGAGTTAATAAGAGAGCATAGGTAGGCAAAATGCTACGTTGAAGTTGTATCTATCTATTATGATGCTATTGGCCAAGGCATCAGTATTCAAAATTATTGTTTGTTGATAGCAAATACCAGCGTTGGCTTGAGACTGCACTGTTCTTCCCAAAATTGTATTCAAGAAACTGAATGGCAGGGAATAACCTTACCTGAAACATTTGGTGCTCCTGAATGTCTCAGTGGTATTTTCAGCAGGTATGCGAGGCTTAGACATGACACGATGTAGTTTCTTCCTACTCATACCTAGAAATCGAGAAAAAAGGTTGTGGGTATCTAGTTTGATGTGGAGATTTAGTCAATTGTCGACTTTCAAAGCCTAAAGTAGCAGTGATAGGGGCCAATCAGCTTATACTTCTATAATTGGCGCAGCTAGAGCAGTTTCCCTTTCACAGATGTTCTAATCGCCGGACAGAGGAAACTTCCTCTGAGTAGTGGGTACTCTCTAATGCGAAATTTTGGCTTTCGTCGCTGTTTAACTGTCCGCATAAATGGACCCGACAGATCATCAACCCCGCCTATAATACTGCTGAGTATTCTCATCTTTGTCCTTACAGATACGACTTTGGCGAGTGATAATGAGAAGTGTCCTCCATTCATTATAGATTTGATTGGAGTTTACTTCATGAGGAAACTCTCATGTTGCTTTTAGTATACTGAGATTCGCAGGTTTCGTGCCGAAATCCGTTTCAAGGGGTGAACATCTTTAGGTTGTTTTCCGGTGGTCTTTTCATTTTGTATGCTTTGTAGCACTTGAGAATCTCCGCTCTTTCCCTAGTCCGAACGTTACAGATCTGAACATTGTTGTCTTTGGTACGTTTTCTATGGTCGTTAAATAGTCATTAGCTTTGTTACACGGGTTTTTGAAAATGGAATGGCAGTCTGAAGGTCCAGGATGCTACCATCCCTTTTAGTATGACAAAGTATCCCAGGTGTTCAGTAAGTAGTTCGGAACGACTGGACTTGTAAACGTCACCGTAGATTTCAACTGGAAGAGTGCCTTAGAGTAAACACTCTCCCCCTCCTCTCGTTTTACTGCCGCCAGACCTTAAAAGAACCGATTCTTTTTTCGAGGTACTAGGTTTCCGAGGCTTACCGCGTAAAAGTGAGAATAGAAGCTGGTAAGCAGTGGGTAATGTGTCTGAGTCTTCATAGATAGTTCGTACTTTGAACACCATACTGCATGCAACCCTTTATCGTTCGGAATTCGTTCGAATATTCAATGCACTGGAAGAGTGTGTTCTGTCGATCGCAAGATGATCAGTCTGATTAGCTATCGAAAGTTTGCTTTTAACAGCGAGTTTGTCTTGAAATGATCAATGCCGACAGTGTTCTAAAAACCACATCTGCTGAGTGAATTTCTCAACCCACTCATTTCTCATTGCTAGTTCCCAATCAGTCAGTAACAAATACTCAGAGAAGATCCTTAATATCATGCCAACCTTAGGAAGTAGTTCAAATCACTCTAGAAGGTTGGCACAAAGGGATTATCAAAGAAACCTAAGGGCTACTCAGATGTTGTCTCGTTCACCTAATTTAATCCTATCTAGCATCGTCAGAGGGGTGATGTCGGATTACTAACTCGAACTGTACGATCTATACAAATTCTTTAACAGCCCACCTATCAAGCTGCAAAGTCAAAGGACCAAGCGGCAGTGTGCCTGACTATGGTAATCGCCGTCTTAATCCAGTTTTCTACATAAGATACATATATAAACTGCCAGCTAATAGTCAGATGTTCTCACCTAATAACTTCAATTATGATGCTAATTCCAACTAACTTCTTCAGATGGCGCTACTCATAGTCTCAAGCAGAAAAACTTCTTCGGTCATTTTGATCCTTCCCAGTCGGTCTATCTTCTTCCACTAAGAGTGCCATGTGTGGTCTGTCTCTTCATCTTTCTCAGACTAAAAGATACGTCAGGTCTAAGCATTCATATCTATGACCTTTTCAGCATTTACGCTTAATTACATAGACAACAAAAGACAACAAAAAATTACATCCTTTTATGGTGGAAAAGGAAAACTTTAAAGCGCAAACTCATCCCGACCTAGAAAAAACTGGAACCTCCCAAGTGGTGATGCCTAACGATGATGAATGCATATCTCACTCATTAACTATGCATTTGTCTGCAAAAAAAAAAAAAAATAGAAGACGACAAAGTCGTCTTTCGCGATCATTAAGACCTACCTACAGTGGAGAACTCCATTTGTTCAAGTTTTTGTCCGTTCCGTGCTCCTTTGTTTGGATCAGTATGGAATTACCACCAGTATTGCACAAAGAAGACCTCCATAATGATAATCTAATAAATTCCCATCGCATTTCCAGTCGCATCTCTCACCATCATCAGCAGTCCCGTCCCGTCTGACAGGTCCAACTGTTCATCACACGTAATTGGATTTAATCGCTTTTCCATGGAAATCCATACGCGTCTCTCGGTCTGGCATTCACATGGAATTTGGCCATTTTTCTAAAGATGCCATACCACATTATTGTGCGGATTCTCAAGTATCTAGATGCAAGATCACTTAGTAGGGTAGATCGTACTTTTTTTCGGCTAAAATTCCCAAGACATCCATTCGGTGAAATAATTGCGGCTATTAAAACAAAATTAACATCCCTCTCGAGGGGAGGAGATTTGTGAAGGCTGCGATTGGCCGTAAACTCCAACAAAATGACACATACTCGTAAAAACACCTCGCGATTGCCATCCGCAAATGAGGGTCATCTTCAACGCGATGCGCTGCGCGTATTGGGAAAGGTTAAACATTGAATGGCAACAGACATGGTTCTAGTCACCTTGCACCAGCCGCCGCCGCCGCCGCAGGGGATACAATTTAAAAGTCAATAAAAAAAAACCAAAGAGGGAAGTGAATTTACGACCTCACCTTTCGTTGGGGTGGTGATCTGTGTCTTTACTCCCCTTCGATGCGCATGTGTGTGCGTTTTTATAATGCGACCCATAAAAAGCGACTTCCGTCTTTTGTGCGCTGGTATTATGGTATTTATAGCACAATTGATGGAGTCATAAAATAGGCCAGCTTTTGATAAATGTAGGTACCTACCTAGGTGTTCGGTTTAGACAGATCGTTAATTAGAAAGTGTTTGATGTGAGAAACAGCAGCAATTAAATAAGTGCCAGCTAAAAGTAATGAATACGACACAGTTGGTGGGTTGACTTGTGACCAAGGGTATTCAAATTGCGGTTTTCTTGTCAGAATAGGGACAACAGGAGGAAGGGTAATTGCCATATTATTCATTCAGATCGATTTGTTGAATTCAAATTTACTTTGTGTCAAATGAATGGAAGATTCGGCTTCGTTCACCATCATATCACGGACTCCAAAGAGGAAGCTAGTCTGCTGGCTGCAGTATTTGCAGCAAATTCCACATTGTCAGATTGGTCTTTCTTAAGATCTCCAGGTATAGTAACAAGTCTTCAGGGACAAATCGGTTTGCTCCCCTTGTCTTAAAGAGGTGTTCTACTACCCTGGCCCCAAACCTCAGATGGAAACTTGCATACGTACAGTCAATTCCGAAAAAGAGAGACAAAAGCTTTCATTCTAACTACCGACAAATTGCTTTGATGTAGAGTATCATCGCCTTATGAGATATATTGAAAGAAACCATCTTAAACATCCGTAGAATATTTTCCGGCAACAGCGTTACACAGGACACTCAATGATCTTCCTGTCCGTAAAGTGAAACCAACGGATACATGATCATGGTGAATGGAGAGATGTTGCCCTTGATATCTCCAAGACTTTCGATCGAGTGTGGTATCTACTGAAGTCAGTTCTGACATTGATGTAATCAGCAATTGCGGCGCGAAAAAACACAGTGTCTCCTGTCTATGAACCAGGATACTAATGTGGTCAAACTCAATGGATGGAGTCGATCCTGAGGGTTGATCGAAAGGACCAGACCTTTAATGAAACCAGCAGATTACTGATGCTTTAAAAGTGGAACTTCCAATAGGGACTTCTGAACTTTGACAGTTGATAGCGGACATATCTGTCAAATTAACTGTCATTTATTCAGTCTGTTTTGCCAAATTACTATGGATGGATATAGCGTTCAGCAACACGTGCAATTAATAAAATTGTTTTATTAAAATGGGTGTTCTGTTCGGGCAACGTTCCGCGCGCTTCGCCCATTTTACGGTCGCCATAATCATCCTTCCGTGAGGACTATTCGCAGTGTGGTGGATAAATTTGAGTCCACTGGTTCAGTAAACGATCAACCAACACCCGTATGTCGACGAAACGCAAGATCTGCCGAAAACATCACCGCTGTCCGTGAGAGTGTGCAGGAGAATCCGAGGCAGTCGATTTCGCGTCGCTCACAAGAATTCGGCCTTTCGCAGACCACAATTTGGCGAATGTTGCATTGTGACTTGGGCCTGCACCCGTACAAAATTCAACTGACCCAGGAGCTGAAGGTAAACGACCATAGACAATGACGTGTGTCCGCTGAATGGGCTCTGGAGCAGTTGGAAACTGACCCTAATTTTCATCGAAAAATCATCTTCAGCGATGAGGCCCATTTCTGGATGAATGGGTACGTCAACAAACAAAATTGTCGAATTTGGGACGAGATCCAAGAGCGTCCAATGCATCCCGAAAAAGTCACTGTTTGGTGTGGATTTTTGGCTGGCGGCGTCATCGGTCCATATTTCTTTGAGAACGACTTTGGCCAGGCCATTACCGTCAACGGCGAGCGCTATAGGTCGATGATTACCAACTTCTTTTAGCCTGAATTGGATCATATGGATACCAACGATATGTGGTTTCAACAGGATGGCGCTACGTGCGACACAACTCACGCCACATTGGTAATTCTGCAAGAGCGATTCGAGGGCATGGTCATCTCACGTGGAGGTGATGTGAACTGGCCACCAAGATCGTGCTATTTTACCTCGTTAGACGTTTTCTTATGGGGTTTTCTGAAGTCGCAGGTCTATGCGAATAAGCCACAAACCACAGCGGCCCAACATAACCCATGCCATCGGTCAAATTCAGCCTTATTTATGCGCCAGAGTCATGGAAATTAGACATTTCGGATGCGCACCATCCAAAGAAGCCACGACGGATATTTGAACGATATTATATTCCATACATAATGGCATCGATAGGCCTTTCAAACGAATGAAAAATGTCGATGATATCTCACACACACTTTGTTTTATTTAAATTTAAAGATAGGAAGCGCTTAATGAAAGACCCTTTAGATGCCGGTTTTTCGCTCCTTAGAACTTGGTTAAATTCTATAAAGCCGAAAAAACAATCAGTATTGCACCCATAAATATACGACCAAGAGTTCATCACATCACCCTACATAGATTACCTTCGTTAAAGGACTGAGCCGGATGGAAAAGCTAGTAGACAATTCGTATAACTTAATACGAGTCTTTGCGGTGGTCTAATCAAGATATCATACTTAAGATCGATTGCTTAGCGATTAACGCAAGACACTCTCCCATTATGCCGGATGTACAGTTTTGGTACATATGTATCTACCAAACATATGCAATACCTTCTCTTCTGTATAAATGTTGGACATGACTTTACTTAGATCCTTGATTAAGTAAAGAAATATTTAAGAGTATTCACAATCCTTGCGCACAAAGGTAAAGGACTCGTTATTCGGTCCATTGTACTACTGTGCAGAAACTTCTCTTGGCTGCTGGTTGCTGTTCCCTGCTCGGGCTCGAACTTGCACAGCTCGGGTCACAAGCAAACTCATTACCTATAAAATGGCCTCCAATTGAAAAGGTTAGTCAGGAGTTGCTATCATTATTAGTGGTAATCGAAATCAGATTCGTTATGCTCATTTTTTTTTTTTAGAAAATACCAGAGAACAAGCTATAAATGTGAACAGCAAAAATTATGAGGGCATGATCACAGATTTGATTCTTGACACTTGATTCTTACATGTCACACACTTGGTTTCAACAAGATGAGGCCACTCCGCGTACCACTAGAACCTCCATGAGTTTGGTGCGCGAACATTTCCCACGAAACTGATCAGCCGCTTTTGGGACGTCCCGTGGTCACCGAGGTCTACAGACTTAACCGCCATGGATTTTTTTCTATGGGTACATGAGTCTGCACTAATAACCAGCAGTCTGTTACGGAGCTGAAGGAAAATTATCGCCGTGAAATTCACGACATCCGGTCAAGCATGCTGCAGCACTTGGCAGGAAACACGGTGGTTCGCTTCCAACAGTGTGTGCGGCATTTGGATGATATCATTTTCAAAAAATAAAATCCGCATTCTTCCCCTTTATATTAAACTACCCGTAAGTGATGAAACAATATAACTCATAAATTTTGTTTTATTCACGTTTAAAAACAAAAATCTGCAACCGGACACCCTGTATGAAAAATGCTGGCATTTTATGAACTCATATTTTTTTTTATTAAAATCCGAGCATCTTTCAGTGCAACTTTTAATGCAACTTTCATTCAACTTTTGAACACATTCTGTACTTAGCCCTCTACAAATCTCCTTCAAAACTCGTGTAAGTTGTCCTGTTGCAGATGTTTTTGTTCCTCTATGCCATGCTATTGGATTCGTGTCCAGGACTCTGCGATGGCCAATTTAACGTTGTTATACAATTTTCCTGTATTCAACGTGCAATCGTAAAATTCAGTCGTAATTGTCAGGCAAAGATCCGGCAGACTTTAGAAAACCCATTGGTATAGTCTGACCATGAATTAACATCTGAACACTATTAGCATTCCGAATCCTTTAGCCGAGAGGCAGCCATAAACATGAACTTTTGCGGGATGTTTCACTATGCTTTGTTGCAACTTTTCACCTTTTTTTTGTCCAGGCTTTCTTCCAATAATTATTGATGAAATAAATTATTCATTCGTAGATGTAATTTTGTTCCATACACGGTTCAAGTTCTGTGTTGTCCAACTCAGACTTTTTTTTTTCATTAGGTTTAAGGTTGGTATCTCTGTTCTTGATGCCGGATTCTGTCAAGCGGCGTACTGTCATATCTGCGAAAAGAATTAACGTTTTTGCGTTTGCTGTAGCTTCTTATTTTAAGTTCCAATACAATGGAAACGTCCAAGAAGTTGCAGCATAAGCAGTTTTACATAGTATGTTTTACGTAGACATGTACGAGTATGAAGTTTACAATAATTCGCTTTAAGCGAGTAAGTTGCAATCAGGGAGGCAGATTGCGGCAAGCCGAGAGACAGCCAGACACACTTCTATAAGGTCGTCAAGTTTTCTTTTGTCAACAATTTTAGTAAGCTAATATTCGAGAAATAAAAACTTTTACTCATAAATAAAAGATTAATTGGTTTGCAAGAGGTTTAATTTGTGCCGGCAACGCTACACATAATACGTAGAGGGTTATTCATTTCGAAGTTGGTATTGCAAATTAATCTGTCATCCAAGTGACAGATAGTTTGTTCTTGTCTTGCCATTTTGCAATATGGGTCGTTTAACCACCGCTCAAGGCGTTAAAACTGTTGCATCTAACTACAAAAATAACAGTTTTATAATATCTGTGTATATATAAAGGGTTACTCATTTCGAGGTCGGTATTTCACATCCCTGCCATATTGCGTCTGTCAAATTCATCTGTCATCCATAGATAGGTAGTTAGTTCTTGTCTTGTCATGTTTTTTAATTTTATTTTTATAATGTTGATACGTATATAAAGTTTTGTTTTACACAGTTTTAAAAATCATATCGGGTAGGTGACGCCCCCCATTGCCCATATACAGAATAAACCGATTCCTGGCGTTTGTCATGGCCCTCACCAGCATATCAGCGGGTATGTTGGCAATTTCTGCCTGAATGTTAGTCTTCAGGTGTTGTAGGGTCCTCGGACGGTAGACATAAACGCGGGATTTCAAAAAAACCCCACAAAACAAATCGTAAGGGGTCAAATCGGGGAACTGGGATGGCCACTCCAAATCGCTCGTTATTGAGATGAAGCGCCCCGGGAAGTGTTCCCTCAAAACAGCCATTGATGACCTTGAAGTGTGAGCCGTTACTCCATCCTGTTTGAACCAAATGTCCCCAAAGTCCAAGTCGTGGAAAAAAAAAATGCTCTAACAACGCCGTGGGGATCGCAAGATTGAAGCTCTTACTGCGTCAATGTTCTCAGGTGATCTAATTGGTCGATGTACTCCAGTTCTTTGTCTTATCGTACTCACGGTTAGTCCGAACGTAGCGACCCATGTAACAATTGATTTCCGATCTGGGACAGGGCCCAACGGGGCTACATTGATGTGATTTCGAAAGGCGCGCTGCGTTGCGATCACAGAACTTCCATTAGAGAATTAGGCTTCGACGGCTCGATACGGTTCCAACGCATGATGATGACTGACCGGGAGAGGGAACAAATTTTAGAACCACGCATGCCGGATAAGATCACTTTCACTACGCTACGCCCCCCACTACCTCAACGGCGCGTCTTTAAAAAAAAGAAGTTACGTTGCCGCACCCTGTATAATAGTTTTGTAATATCTGTGTATCGCGAGTATATATAAAGGGTCATTTATTTCGAGGTTGGGATTTCACATCCCTGTCATATGCCATCTGTCAGATCCATCTGTCATCCATATTGACAGATAGCTTGGTTTTATCTTGCCATTTCACAATATGGAGCGTTTAATGCATTGAAATTCCTTTCTGCTGACTATAGGATGCGCAGAACATACGCATATTGGGAGTTGAAAAATCAACAAGTTGACGCTGATTTTTCGAACAAAATCTTTTTCATTTCTCGCTCGGCGGCTACGTAAACAAACAAAATTGCAGATTTTGGGGTTCTGAGAATCCAAATGTGACCTTTGAGAGGCCATTGCATCCACCGCGGGTGACAGTTTGGTGTGCGTTGAGGACCGGCGCGCGGTGTGATCGGACGTATGCGCCACGGTTATAGTGAAATCTCTGTGCTATAGTCAAATGGTGACCAATTTTTTTTTTGCCCTGAAAATAAAGACAGTGATGTGAGCGACATGTGGTCCAACAGGACACGGCCACACAACACAGGCAACTTTCACTTTATTGCACGAAATGATCTCCGGCCGTATAGGTATCGTACGAGTACGTGTAATGTCGCATATTTTGTGAATTGCTTCTGGAATAACCTATAAGCACTCATGTAGACTCGTCACCCAATTAAGTTGTAAAATATTCTAATTAACATCACGTTTGGCACTTGACAGCCTGACCTTCATGTTAACCTATTCCATATTGATTTTCTGCCCTTAGCCACCATCAGAGTAAATAGTAATCTACGAGTATAACACCTCTCCCCTTTGCCAGATGAGTAGTTAATAATACTAAATTTATTCATATAACACTTGTAATTTATGTTAAGTTATTCTAGCGATTAAGATGTCCATTTAGATACTTGCTAGTAGCACAGCTACTATGCAAACACAGGCAGCAGCAGTTCTTATCTGTTTTAAAGTAAAAAAAAAGACAACTCGAAAGCCTTTATTTAACCAAATGGGCTATCATAAAATGCGTTAGCTGCCCTGCCCTTATCAATTAATTTATGTTCCAAAACCATTAGGCGAACACTGGTTGCAATTAGCTTTGATATGTTGTTGATATTTTGTTGTTGAAAAAATGCATCCACGATCTACCGCTAATTACAAAACAAATTTTAATTAAAGATAAGATAAGGGATCACTCCACAGCGGTGCAGAGGGTAGAGTATCTTTAAGTGACCAGAAGATAAAATAAACAAAGATCATTGTGGTGGTGGATACTCAGGCAAAGAAGTAGAAATTGTTGAAGATTCTTGTTAATTATGAACGGTTTTACAATTTTTTTTTTCTTTTTAAAGAATGCGGGGTTCAGTGGAAGTTAATTAAATGAAAAGTCGTTGAGTTTATAAGAATTTTTGGATGCGGATAGGCTATGCTATAATTAACATTAACACCAAGTTGTGAATGTTTAATTGAAAAATATGGAGTAAGTGGCTTTCGTAAGCAGGTGCCTTTGATATACAAATAGTTCTGGCAGAGCATTTTGTTAAACTATAAATTATCGTCAGGGTCCCTACTATCCGTCTATCCAGCTGAAACGTCATATATTTGTTAATTTTTTAAATACTTTTACTTCAAGTGACCAATGATAGTGGTCTGTTGCCTTTATTTCAGTGGATTCTACTGATGGAATCATGGAAAGTAACAACGGTCTCTACTTGAAAGCCATTAAAATGAGTGCCGGAATACAAAATGTTAAAAGGTACTCGTACGTGCAGGGTATCTTTCCTCATGGGTCCAACTCGAGGTAGTTGACAGCATCTCACTTTGGGAAGAGAATTTTCACAGATTGCATATTTCTTGCCCAGCTATCCATGGTAACGATTGTTGGTCTTATTTCAGACACCATTGGGTGGTGTCAACCCTCTCAGATTTTGAAGCGAAATCAATACTTGTAAAGGATAAAGTACTCAAAAAATTCTACAAAGTTTAAGAAAACCTCGAGAGCATATTACTTGTGGTCAAGTTTAGTCATCATTTTAACAAACGTTGCCCCTATCAAATAGTTACTCTAATGGGCATGCTGACTGTAACTATTTCACCAGCTTCAAGCCGATTATTATTTCTTTGTTGCGCCCCTTTGACAGGAATGACGAATGGAAGGTCAAATACCATCTGTCCCGTGTTGTAAATTAACACTACCTACTCGTATACTAGAAACACGCTATTTGCATAGATTATGTCGATTCCCGTGGAATATCGGATAAATACCGTCCGTTTCAGTTTTCTATTTCAGATTTCCATTGCTCGATAGTGGGCCAAATTCTGTATGGATCTCATTTAAAGGGATTCAGGAAAATGGATTTCCATAAAATGTTTCAGTGTTTGCTCTTTAGTTTGGTTTCTTTGGCTCAGTAGTGCTCAAAGGTGTCACAATCCCAATATCCAATGAAGTTGCCTTTACTATCCTGAATAGTAAACATTATTGTTTGAAAGGTGTTGAGTTGAATAGTGTCAAGGCGCTCTCAGTTTCTTGGCAGTTCCTGCGGACCTATGCGGCATTGATGAGATCTTTTTCAGCATATCCGTCGGTTATTTGGTGGAAAAGCCTCCGCATAAGTGCATATAATATTGTTTTTTCACTAAATTCCAAAGAACTGTTTATCCCAACACGCCTAGCTCTGACCATCGTTGAACCTCCCTCCTATTGATAATAAAAGCTACCTCTACCTTCATTCAAGTGGCTTCTTTTTGGCACAATCTGCACTAGTGATCTTTGTGCTGTACTTATTCTTTCGGATCCTGGTCTTATGGTGACGATGCCCTATGCTAGGTGACCAAAGATCCGACTATTCGGAAAATTCCTTGCGTTTGGGACTGGCTTTGGCCGAAAACACAGGCAGGGGTCTGGTGCATTTGTCTTCGTGGGAGACTAAGAAACTAGGCTTCACTTATCTTCAATCGGAGGCTACGCTATTCTAATGGCTGTGACTCATATTGTAAGGAATAGGTTGATGGGGCGGAGTATCCAAGCTGCACTTATGGCCTTGTTGAGCCATTTAATCACTTCCAAAATGTGCAGTTCTCTGAATACGGTATCCGGTCATATTGGAATTATGAAGAAAATAAATCTTTTATGAAATTGCTAGATAAGGTTCAGAGTGGAACATTTCATAACCTGAACCAGCGTTGGGTCTTCCTCCATCATCATCTGAGACATCTGTCAATCTGCTATTGTTCTGCTTGCTCATTGCCCCTAAATAACATTGTGCAGGTAGGTATATACTAAAGTCTCAGTTTGTATGTATTACAATGCAATAGCCTCCTTCATTCTTGCCCTGCACATATTTTAAACGTAATCTCACTAGTACGAGTATATGATTCTAGGGAGAGAGAGAGAGATATTCATTTTTCGTCATTGGTTTGTGTAGATTTATTATCGTTTTACTTGTTTCTGCCGCTTGCAGTTCATTGGTTTTGTTTTTTTTTCCTTAAATAAATATTCCTCATTTTATTACATTTTTGTTACCCTACTACGAGTATATACAGAATTGCTGCGACACTGTCTACTATTTTTTTCTTTTATTCAATATACACAAACAACTGTCCTTAAAAGCACAACACTGGCATTATATCGTACCGTATGGCTGAGCAAATGCGAACTGTGAACTTAAGAGTGATTAAATCACTGCTAGTCTTAAATGTTCTTTTTGTTAATGGCTCACTGCAATAACTGCTCACTGAATATTGCGCTTAAGCACATCTCACGTTGTACCTGTTCAGCTCTAAAAATCATGTCCTTACTTAGATGTCAATTTGCACTGTCACTGAAAATATGTATACTTCCATGAGCTCGGAAAGAACTGTCGTTAAAACTGTAGCTGCAGTTACGGGAGGAGCACTAGTGACGTACATTGTAAAGGGTGCGGCTCTTGTTTGTTTTTTATTCTTTTTTTTAATTGCTATACAAAAAATCAATCAATATTTTTCAAAGCTTTTGAAGAGAATATACCCGTACATTCCGATTATATACGAAAAATAGAGTCAAAAAAGCAGTAGACCATCCTCTCAACCCATTTTTGCGGTATATTTTCAGAGGTTCAGGGCTCTATTTCACGAATAGCTTAATCAATTTTATGCTTAAGTGCCTGAATCGTTTCTGAATAGTCAGCATAATATCGATCTTTAGCGGCACTCCACAAAAAAAAAGTCCAACGGCGTCAAATCGCACCTCCGCGCAAGCCAGGCAACATCACCAAAATGGTGATGATCGATTATTGGACGGCTTATATAGCACGTAGCGCCATCTCGCTGGAACCAGAGGATTATTTCCTCAAAAAAAGTCGTTGTCTTGCCTCTGTAGCGCTCTCTGTTGATCGTAACGTTGTTGACATCTTCATCTTCGAAGAAAAATGGGCCAATAATGTATATTCCACAAACCACACTCAACAGTCACACGCTGAGGATTCATTCGCTTCTCTACTACTGCGTGTGGGTTTTCTGAGCTCAAAATACGACAGCTTTGGTTGTTTACATAGTCTCCGAGATGAAAATGTGGCCGATTTTAGTAAAATCGACGTCAATTTCGAGCTGCTCTAAAGCGGATGGTCATACGATAATTAGTCCCTTAAAATTAACACAAATTGTGTCGTCACCTTAAATTTAATTTTTTTTGTCAAGAATCATCTTTCAAAAGAACTCACCCAAATTTTCAGACAGATCTGTCAAATAGTTTTGTTGTGGCAGCCATTTTATATAGACGCCTACTAGTCTCGTTGGACCTTGTAGGGGAACAACCCCAGGTTATTATGTATAATTCTCCTCAGTCTAGTTGTGTAACTTTAATTCATGGTTATCCATTGTTTAATAATTTTCCCTCCGAACTGATATAATATTTCCTTGGTAAATTCCTTGAATGCCTCCATCAAATTTTAGCCCCACTTTCGAACTATCGAATGTTGAACTGTAGCAGCGCTGATGATACCATGTTCAGTTGCTGAGATCTGTGGCGAGTTGAGGTTCTCTGGTTTAGACGCATGCTTTCAGCAACAGCATACTCGGGTGAGCGTAGCATGCCAATCTCATGAACTTTCTTTACAACCTTGCGTACAGCAGGCACGGTTGGTGCAATATGTCGACTGAAATTTATTTTCAAAATTCAAATTTTCAATGTTTTCTAATCTTGTTCAAGTGTAAATCGATTCATTTCGTACCGCGGAGTTATCTGTGATTCTGTCGATTTTTTGAGCGCTAAAGAGCTGTCAATGTCAAAATAAAATGTAACTTAAAATCAAACCACCAGATGGCGCACCCGTTATATAGAATTTCTCACAGATACATTATTTATTGATAATAAAGCCAATTTACAAAATGTCCCGGCCATAACTTTAGCAAATAGAGAGTTTCGCTGTTTTTCCCGGAAAAAATCATGACGCGAATATGGAAATTTAGGGGACTTTTAGTATGTTGCTCAGTACGTCCTTAATAGTTTCTTTAGGAGTGGATGCCGCAGCTGATATGATCACCGACACTATCTTCTTAGGTATGAATGACTTTATTCCTAACAGAATAGAGAGCATTCGACCTAAGGCAAACTTGTGGTTTGACCAGAGCTGTAAAGAGGCTATCAGGTTGAAAGAAGTTAGTTTTCGGTCTTATAAAGCCAACAAATCCGAGGAATACTGAAAGAAGTTTAAACAGCCTGAAAAGACTACAATGACCATATTCGACGTGTAAAATTCTTACATGACCAAAAATTGAGGCAAAAATCCTACAGTGTCCCAAAGGTTGTACAAATTTTTGGTCATTCGTCAAAAATATTAAAAATTCTGCCTCGTCTGCCATCCCCACGCTCATTTACAATGACATTTCAGCTGTCAGCTCCTTAAACAAAGCCAATCTGCTTGCTGCTCACTTTGCAGCCAATTCCACGCTGCCAGATAATGCTTTGTCGCCACCTGTATTTGAGAGCGTCAAATTTTCCATGGGACAAGTCCACTTTCGTACTCGTATAGTTGCAGGAGTACTCAAAGGTCTTAACATACACAAATCCGCTGGTTCAGATGGTATCCCCCCAATAGTTTTGGAGATATATTCTGCTACTCTGGCAAAACCTCTGCGTTAGCTTTTTTGTCTATCCTACATTTCAGGGCTCTTTCCGAGTAGATGGAAAAGAGCATTTATCCAGCGCGTCCCTAAAAAAGGCGAATCTTCTTCCCTGTCTAATTACCGACCCATTGCACTTACTTCCCTTCTTTCCAAGGTCATGGAAACGCTGATAAATCATCAGCTCTATCATTTCGGCGAAACTAAGATGGTTGCGCTTGATATTTCAAAGGCATTTGACAGAGTTTGGCATCAGGCTCTTTTGTCGAAAATGCGTGTATATGGCGTCGATGAATCTCTTTTCCAGTGGATTACAAATTACCTTTCGGGGAGTTCAGTACAAGTTGTCTTGGACGGTTTCAAGTCTGCAATTCACCAAATAAATGCTAGTGTTCCCCAAGGTTCTGTTTTGTCTCCTACTTTTTTTTTATTTTTATAAATGATCTCTTGTCTGCAACCATTCCTTCGCTGATGACAGTAACCTCAGTTTTTCATATTCGTTCACTAACTCACGTCCTTGCTCTTCGGCCGTAGAAGGGAACGGCAACGTATGTTAAACACATAAAATTTCGACCTGGACAGCATAATCAAATGGGGTTCAACCAACAGAGTGGAATTTAATGCTTCCAAAACACAATGCTGTCTTCTGTCTCTCAAGCGAAGCCAAAACCTTCAACAATTATCCATGGTTGGTACTTGCATCATTGAAACCGAAAGACTTGCCATTCTCGGTGTGTTTATTAATAACCATCTTCAATGGAACGATCACCTATTCGAGATCGCCAAAAATGCTGCAAAACATCTAGGATTCTTTAAACGGTGCAAGAAATATTTTACCCCGTCTGATCTGGCCTCAATTTATAAGGCATTTACCCTCCCTAAGCTGGAATATAACGCTCATATCTGGTCTGGTGCACCCAAGACCGCACATTCTTGATAGGGTACAAAATCGCGAGTTAAAACTTATAGGTGATAGAGACATTGTGAATTCCATACATTCAATTGAACATCAGAGAAATGTCTCTCCCTGTCTCTCCCGTGCCCTGAAATAGTTTAAGGGTATTCATAACCCCTTGGGTGCGCGCAGATTATACATACAAAAAAATTAAATTAAACTTAGCTAAGGTATATTTCGAGATGTACCCTAATTCCTGTACTATTAAACTACATAACTGAAGTCTGTGAGTGAGTATCCACAGATGAAATAAAGTATAAACAGCTCCAAAGGTTTTCATAAAATTCGATCACTAAACCAGAAGAGCAAGTACTACAGGGTCTTCCAATAGGGACTTCCGAACTTTGACAGTTGATAGCGGCCATATTGTTGAAATTACATCTGTCAAATTGACTGCAATTTATTAATTGGATCGATATAGCGTTCAACATTGTTTCATTAAAATGGGTGTTCTGTTCGGGCAACGTTCCGCGCTTCGCTCATTTTACGGTCGCCATAATCGTCCTTCCGAGAGGACGTGGTGTGGTGGATAAATTTGAGTCCACTGGTTCAGTAAACGATCAACCAACACCCGTGAGAGTGTGCAGGAGAATCCGAGGCAGTCGATTTCGCGTCGCTCACAAGAACTCGGCCTTTCGCAGACCACAATTTGGCGAATGTTGCATCGTGACTTGGGCCTGCACCCGTACAAAATTCAACTGACCCAGGAGCTGAAGGTAAACGACCATAGACAACGACGTGTAATCGCTCAATGGGTTCTGGATCAGTTGGAAACTGACCCTAATTTTCATCGAAAAATCATCTTCAGCGATGAGGCCCATTTTTCGATGAATGGGTACGTCAACAAACAAAATTGTCGAATTTGGGACGATACCAATCCACATGAGATCCATGAGCGTCCAATGCATCACGAAAAAGTCACTGTTTGGTGTGGATTTTGGGCTGGCGGCGTCATCGGTCCATATTTCTTTGAGAACGACGTTGGCCAGGCCATCACCGTCAAATAGATCGATGATTACCAACTTCTTTTGGCCTGAATTCGGTCATATGGACATCAACGACATGTGGTTTCAACAGGACGGCGCTACGTGCCACACAGTTCACGCCACTTTGGAAATTCTGCACGAGCGATTCGAGGGCATGGTCATCTCACGTTTAGGTGATGTGAACTGGCCACCGAGATCGTGCGATTTGACCCCGTTAGACTTTTTCTTGCGGGGTTTTCTAAAGTCGCAAGTCTATGCGAATAAGCCACAAACCACAGCGACCCTCAAAGCCTACATAACCCATGCCATCGGTCAAATTCAGCCTGATTTATGCGCCAGAGTCATGGAAAATTAGATATTTCGGATGCGCGCCATCCAAAGAAGCCACGACGGATATTTGAACAATATTATATTCCATACATAATGGCATCTATACGCCTTTCAAACGAATAAAAAATATCGATAATATCTCACGCACAATTTGTTTTATTTAAATTTAAAGATAGGAAGCGCTTAATGAAAGACCCTTTACGTACGGCACCGTCGCTTAATTCTAGTTTTGTCTCCAAAAGCCTAGATTTTCTAAAAATACGTGTGAGTCATTGAAAATCATCATAGGTTCGTCGTCCGTGTATTGCCTCTTAAAGAGATGACTTTTGACAACCTGAGTGGCCAAGTACCAAGATTCTAAGGTATTAGAGCTCCTGTAGGCCAATCAAACTTTACGATTTCATACGATTCTATCATACTCAAGTGATTTATTTTATGTACAAGTATTTTAAATACTACTCGTAACCTCACGAACTTCCTGAAAAACCTTAACTTTTACTTTTCTGTCTTTGGTTTCTGCTTGATCATTTGTACAGATCTGAAATTATCTCTAATTTTTCTATTCACTCATGCCCATCATAGATTAGGTATCAACAAACAAAGTTCGGTTCACCCTTTGATACATACTCGTACTATGATAGTATTTATAGCCACTTCCGCATCGTTCAAACTAAAGTTATTCGTTTTTTTTTTTAACTTTCATATTTACAGTCTCAGGTTATACGTACGGACCCCGGCTAGACACGTTATTCATAAATCATTGCGCAAGATTCGAGTCATACATAAATTCCGACTCTAACAATAGTTTTTCGACAGTCGCTTCAATTGAAGTCGCCACACCACTTCCGTTCTGGGTAATTTAACACACCGTGCAGAGGTTGCTGGCTTTCGGTTGCCATTTTTGGTGTTAATGGCGGTATCTTATCTTGCCTGCTGTCTCTCAAGCCGCACTTTACTAATTTATCTACATAATGGTTTAATTAAATTTTAATTGAGTATTTATGTTTACCTGGCATAAGTTGGTGTTTATAGCTATTTTTAGATAATTTTCTAACGAAGCATGCTTATCTATTTGCTTTGTCGTAATAAATATTCATCATGTTTATAGAAACGTTGACCATTTTTGGTAAAAGAATGAGAACTGCTAATTGATATCCCCATTGTTCTTTGTCTTAATGAATATATGCACATATTTATGGTCGATTAACTGCTATAGTCGACTCATAATGATCTAGTTCACAAAGAGCTAATTATCTATAAATATAAAACCGTCAGATGTAATCGAAAAATTCCTTAAATTTCTATGTGGCTGACACGATCAGATATCTATCGTTTAGGTGCGTACAATGTCTAGCTATTGTCTACGTTATCCACTTTATTGAAGCGTTTTGCCCTCACTCTTTGCCACCAAGTGTGGACAGCCATAAAACACTTTTCAATTAACCAGGTTAATAGAATAACATTTTATGCCCGACGGCATAAATCCTTCAGTTGACTTACAGTTGTTCTCCACGCACCCAAAATCAAAGACCCGAAAAAGTTTGTAGAAAAAAATCATAATTTTCCATCATCCACGCAGCCTACTCGTACATGACGTTTATTAATTTCTTTGGGTGGGAAAATTGATTAATGCACACACCCACCGTACCCGAGGATAGAAATAAACGGTTCACCTCCAATGAACCAGAGTGCCACAGAATAGTTCAATAAAAAAAGAAAAATCACAAAAAAAGTATCTTGCAACAGCAACGGCCCGTATCCAGGTGTGCTCCGTCTATGGCAAATCAAATCAAAATAATAATAAAATCTAAAATAACAACAACAACAAGCCCTCGTGGTGATAACTCAAAGTCGAAACAGTAATCCTAATAAAGGTGTCCAAAATTACAACTCCACGAGAGATATTGCCGGTCGTGTTGGCGGTTTTTGGTTTCTCTCAAAAATTGTCCACCTATCCCCATGCATCTGGGGTGGCTGGGAGCATGAAAATTAGAAAAAAAAATATTTTTTAACCTCCTTTGCTCCGTGGGCTGTTTTAATGGATAATTTACGCAATTACAGGCAATTGCAGACTGATCGTCGCAAATTAAATGGACATTAGGTTAGATAAGCGCTCGCTGTACGATGACGCAGGCTGTCGCTGTTGTGATTATAAAAATTGTGATATTGACATTCTGAGACGTGACTAGGTGGCAACACAATCTGACATTACGGAGGGGTTTACAGAGTTGCAGATGCTTTCGGCTGGTTTTGGGTGATCTTTTGGTTTAGCAACATGTTGATGCAACATTCGGAGCAGCTTTTGCATTCTCGCTATTCGGAGAAGAGAGTAGCCAAGGTGTAGTGGCTAATGTGTTTGCTTGTGATCCGATCTGTGCAGGTTCGAGCCCGAGTGGGGAACAGCAACCAACAGCCACCGGAGAATAAAAGAGAAACGTCCAAAATGTAAGCTTCTCCAACCAGTACACAAATAGGGGTTGCTGCCTGGTAGTACAGTGGACGGAAAATAGAGTTAATAGAGAACAATTTGGTCTTTTAGCTTAACCCTGTGTGTAGGTGGTCCTATCTGAAAATCATCAACACAAGGTGCTGGTGAAATCTGGGTCTTCTAAATCTTCAAAAAATGGTCCTGCGGCTGAGGTTAACTGATTTTTATAAAATTTAGTTCGTTGGTTTGGTTTAGTGCGAAGGCGGTTCTATTTGAAAAAAATCCACCCACGTCTATCTTGAGCACCATGTGGATCTCAATGAAATTGAGTCTGTTATATTGGAATGCTAACTTGGTGTGTAGATAGTTTCCTAAGAAAATTTATGAAACTGAATGAAGATATAATGCGTGGATATGATGAATTATTTGCACAAGTATGCGAAGAACAATTATTACTTTTGACATCTCCGACGATAGCCGGCTGCAACAACGGACATGAACAAGTTTTTTGATCGATTGATTTGTGATCGAATCCCGTCGGGGAATGAATTTTTTGGAAATTTTTATTGAATTAACAATTACTACGTTGGCAACATTGTACAAGAAACTATATCTCCTAATTACCGATCATCACTTGAGTCATTTGCAAAAGAAGACAACATGGGTACATGGGCAGTGATCGCACCTGCGATATGCTTGGTTTCAGTCACCCATGCTCTACCAACTGCGTGTGTCGATGTCAAAACGAGTGTTAGCCACAAATACCCAAAAATGTCTTCGGTTTTTGATTCGGAGGACGATATTCTTTTTCCTCCGAAAGTGACTCGTAACTGGATTCAAGTCATTCAGAATGCTCAGGAGCAAATTTTACCGGAGTTTAGACATGATTATGATTTCGTCAAAGGTATGGAAAATCCAACACCCATAGATCTTTTCGAGTTATTGTTTGACGACCAACTTTTTGAGCATATGATTTTCCAAACAAACTTATACGCGGAGCAAAAGCACATCAAAACAGGCAAGTCATTTGAGAAACCACATATGTATGAACGAAATGAAAACTTTCATTGGTTTGAACTTGCTTATGGGAATCAAAAAGCTTCCTAGCTATAAAGATTATTGGTCTACCTCACCAGATTTGCACGATTCCTATGTCAGTTTCTGTATAAAGCAAGCACTGTTTAGTTGGTTGTTGGGAAATTTACATGTTAATGATGGATGTCTTGAGCCAAAACGAGGTGCTCCCAGTTACGATAGGCTTTATAAAATAAAACCTATGCTCCAAATACTCTAACAAATTTCAAAAAAATGTGTAAATCCTACTCGTCCATGGTAAAATTCAAGGGTCGGAGTTATATGAAACAGTATATGCCAAAGAAACCGACAAAAAGGGGGTACAAGGTTTGGATGCTTGCAGATAAAATGGGGTACTGTCACGAGTTTGATATTTACACTGGCAAGTCAGAATCTGGAACTGCAGAAACCAATCTTGGAGCTAGAGTTGTAAGGAACTTGATGTCAAATTTCAAGCACAAAGATCATGTGGTGTATTTTAACAACTATTTCACTGGTGTTGAGCTAATGGAAGACTTGAAGAATGATGGGATACATGCATGTAGAACGGTAAATGCCAAGCGAAAATATCTACCAGGGTTTCCACCAGATAATCGGATGAAACGGGGAGACTCTGAGTTTTTTTTACAGTGACACAAACTTGACCGCTATAAAATGAAAAGATAAGGGGTCTGTACATATTCTCTCCAACTTTCACCCCCACGAAAAATCCAGTGAGGTTTCACGTAAAAACAAGGATGAAACTATTTCAAAAGTATCGTGTCCAAGACTTAGACAAGTTCGACCAGAATTTGTCTGTTCATAAATTAAACAGAAAAAGCATGAAATGGTGGCACCGGATATTTTTCTTTTTTCTAGATACAGCAGTTGTAAATTCCTTTTGCTTGTACAAAATGCTCAATCTCCCGCAAATGGACATGTCGACATTTAGACGCTCATCTGGTTTATTGGCGAAAAATCTAGTTGAAAAGAAACGCCCGTCGGAAAGATCATCGCCCGTTATTGCTAAAAAAGCTTGTAAGCCTTTCGTTCCCTTGGAAATATTTACAACATCGGCCGCCCATCTGCCGGAACGCAGTACCCGTCGAAGATGTTCCATCTGCAGCACGATTAAGAATGCAGTAAGGACAAATTGGATTTGTTCCATTTGCCAAGTTCCGCTGTGTTTGGGGAAAAATAAATCATGTTTCCAAGACTGCCATACAAAATAAGCTGATCCTTGCGGTCCACTGGTTCAAAATTTAACCCACCAGTTTTGATAGTATATTTAAGAAAATAGATGTACAGACAAATGGAAGTACATTTTTTTTTTAAATATGAGTACTTTGTTTAAAAATCTAAATTTATATTTTTTGGTGACGCATGGGTGGATTTTCTTAGCAAATTTTCGAGCCGGAAAGAGTTAAGGGACAGAGACACAGGGTAGCTGATGAAAGCCGCTACCAAAAAAAAATTTAATAACTTTTTTTCTATTTAATGAATCTGGTTAATTTTTTTTTTTTTTGCAGATTGATTTTTAGATTTAACAAAAATGGATAACTGGGACACTGAAACAAGAATTTGGATTGTCCGCCGCTATCACGCACTGGAGTCCGTAGTTTCGGTTCAAAGAGAGTATAGGCGCACGTTTGGCGGCAATCCTCCGAGCAGATGGACCATAATGAGACTTGTTAACAATTTTGCCGAGCATGGGACAGTCGAAAGAAGACCTTACCATCGAAACCCTTCAGTTCGGACGGAGGAAACAATCGCTGCTGTAGCTGCTGCCATACAAAACAATCCAAGAGACAAGAAGCTTATCTGCTCAAATGGGTATAAGCAGACAGTCATTGCACAATGATTTGGACTTATTCCCATATAAAATTCAAATGGCCAACAAACTGAACGCAGCAGACTTGCGGATTCGCTTGGAATTTTGCCAGAAGATGCTTCAAATGGTGGAAGAGGACGGAAACATGTTGAACTGTCTTTTTATGTCTGACGAGGCCCATTTCGATTTAAACGGCAACATAAACAAACAAAATTGTCGAATATGGAGTGCTTCCAACCCACAGATACTCCATGAGACGGAATTGCATCCACTTCGTGTCACAGTGTGGTGTGCAGTTTCATCACGCTGCATTGTCAGGCCCTACTTCTTCGAAGAAAACGGTCACACCGTTACGGTTACTGGAGACCGTTACTTGAGCATGTTGAGAGAGTTTTTCTATCCAGAATTACGCCGAATGAGAATTTCTTTCAACTCTGTGTGGTTTCAGCAAGATGGTGCAACTCCTCACATAGCCCGGCCTGTTATAACAGAATTGTGACGAAAATTTCCCAATAAGCTGACATCCAGAAACTCCACATTCCGTTGGTCCCCCAGGTCGCCTGACCTTACTGCACCTGTCTTTTTCTTGTGGGGTTATTGCAAACAGGAAGTCTACAAAGCAAAACCAACAAATTTGAATGAACTAAAGCAATCCATTCGAGAAACAATTGCTGCTATTCCTGTCTCAACTCTCCAAGCAGTAATGAACAACTTTTTGGTAAGATGCCGCACATGCATCAACGAGCAGGGGGGGCATTTAAATTCCATTATTTTTAAAACTAATTTAGCTATATTTAATAAAATTGAATGAGCTTTAACATGAATAAAAGAAAAATGAATTCCATACACTGAAAAAAAAGTTATTTGAGTTTCTTAATGTAGCAATATTCATCAGCCACCCTGTACATAAGTTGCCGTATCTGCTTGGATTTGAAAGCCTTCTATATAGTCACGGCAAATGACTGGAATACGGCGACAAAAGGTTACCCATAGGAGTGTTTTTTTTATAAGCGGACTGCATTAAAGGATACAGATTAATGCAGATGAAATTATTTCAGCACCATTACCCAGGTGTTAGTTTTCAATTTCCAAAAAAAGGTTAACATCCTTGTCAAACAAATGACATGACCTTTTAAGTGCAGACTTGTGTCAGCCCGCGATACATTTCTTTTTTTTTTTAATTTAAAATAATCAAAAAAATCGCTAAAAAAAAAACTATTTACCATTTTAATGTAAAAAAAAAAAAAAATATCAGTCCCGGCTGTCGTTATCCATTTGTCATTTCTCTCTATCTAAACTTCACATCTCTGTCAGAGGATGATTAAATGATTAAAAGAGAATGTAAATGCGCACACGCGCAATTGAATCCTGGCAAATGGTTCATCGTGACATTTTGATGCACACTAAAATACGGGCGAAACAAATAGCAGAAACAAAAAAAAGAAAACACTCTCAGCGGCAGCAGTTTGTTCCAAACAACCACAGTTTGGATTCAAAAAAAAGCAGCCAGGACAATAGCGTAGAAAAAAACCTTAAGAAAAAAAAAAATCCCAATCGACTATGCATACACTTATCCCTCCATCAAAACATACCCTCGCAGGATCAAAACGCATTCACATCGACCAGCACAATACGCGCAAGGGTTAAATTTGAATTCCAACTTTTTTTTTCTTCAATAAAAAAACCATGAAATCCTGTTCAAGATTGAAGGAGATCCTGCAAAAAAAAAAAAACCAAATAATTCCTAACAAAGGATTCTTTGTCCCTGCTCGATAGTGGCTCATAATAAAAAGCAAATTTTTCAATCCTCCCGTCGTCATCTAAAATTATCCGAAATAAGAATTTTGTTGTTTTACGCGGAATACGATTTTTTTTTTTTTGCTGGAAAATATTAATTTTATTCCTGAATCGGTGTTGTTTTCTCGTCGTCCTTTTGTGTACTTGCGCGACTGCACATCTAACGCATATGTCGCGTCAAATCATTAAATTGAAGTGCACACCTAAATGCATTTTTTTTTTCTTTCGTCCTGTAATTCAAATTAATTGAAATATGAACGCCAGCCGAGGCGACCGCGAACAAAAGGACTCCAATGACATTTGAGAAAAAGGATTCGTTGGAAAAAAAAAAAAAAAAAGAAAACGCCTGCGCCATGTCAAAAATAATGCATCGTCGGCGTACGAGTATAACCCTTTTTTTTCGTCCTTTTTTTCCTCATTTTTGTCATTACTCATCGCGGTGTGTAGCGACGGGTGTGGATAATTGGCGCTAACGTCTAAAGGTGTTTAAATTTATTAATAGTTTGGTAGAGGGGAAGGCCTATACGGCCACCGTTCTAATAATCAAACAGACCGCAGCTACCATATCGGCAAAATTCCTGGCAGTCACAGCTGCACTATGGAGTGTATCCACTCATGTTGCCTTTTGTCCATTTTTTCGATCTCCAAATACAGTCTCCTGCGGCCCAAAACAGTTTCGACGGCTTATTATTGTGAGTCCACTTGCGTGTAACCCAATACCTTGGCTATAAGTGCGGTACTATGTTGGGACAGAGTACTCGTACAACACCAGCGGCATTCCGATGGGTTAACAGCCTGTCCAGTCGTACGGCTACCGCCAGCGCCATTGCAGCGCTGTCAAACTCTGTCGACGACTGTTTAGTTTATCGCCCATGCGAGTTATGGAATTTTAATGAAAGGAAATAACATTCTGAATTAATTGCTCCAAGGAGTGGATTTCCTATATGAGCCGACATTGCCGCCGTCGCCGCCAGGCAGTAGCTACGATCAAAGACCAATGACCCAACCCTTTTATCTTAACTGCGCACGGAGAATGACACTGTGCTGGACTGCAGTCGGAGAGTTCCTTGTTGTGGGGGTGAGAACGTGAGTAAGTGCATGCATGCTGCATGTGTGCATGCTGTAAATGGAATTTAAGGAGATATAAAAATATAAATTAATTTTTTGTATCTTAAGGTTTGGATGCATGACTGGCAGGGTAATAGGTTTCATATTGTCTGTTTGCACAAGACATAAAGAAATTTTTCATTTGTAGTAACTGAATCCGCGAGCAGCCTTTAAAACATGACTACCTGCGGCTGTCGAAAGTATTTAGTCTGTTGTATGCATTTGTTTCAGGATTTTACGAGCGAGAGTGATCTGAGTACATTCGCTCTTAAAGAAATTCCAGACACGTACGTTGTGTCTATAAGCTTTAACCTAACCATAGCTTTGTGTTAAATTTGAGAATATGACATCATATAGCTATCATGGTGGAATAATATTATTGTGTATTGCGCGCCCTCATTAGAGTTTCCCTCGGAATATAATTTCTGTGTTCGAGTGTCAAGCAAGGATGTCTAGGATAGTTCGCCCTAGAACACCGTTTCTAATCCGGTTTCTCTTTGGAATCTGAAAATGAGAAGTGGGTCCATGGTTGGCATATCCTCATTTGATAGTTGGTACTTGCCCAAGTATTTCAATCTTTTATGGGTCAGTGTCTCACTGGACTCATTGCAGAATCTGCAAAAGCCTTCGATTGTTATAGCTAGTTTCCTTAGATGCTCCTCGAGCTTACAGTGTCCCGTTAGAAAGTACGAGTAGGTTATTCTTGCAGTGTAGTGTCCAAAAAGTTTCTTGACTTGCCTCAGACCTGGGGCGTTAATCTAGGTACTCGCCCTGTCTTCCTTCTTCATCTTCCTGAATTTTTTGCATATATAGGGTGAACAGATAAGAAAGATAGGAAAAGAAATTCAAATAAAACAACAACGGTGCGAGGTATCAAATTGATTCTCACTTCGTTTTGAAGCTACGTTCATGCCATTATACACATTTAGCACATCATTCAAATGGCCGTCTCGGCTTCGCTGGCAGTGCTTCAAGCGGTCGGTCCAATTTTTGTTGACTCGGTCCAATATGTGCGGTGTTATTCCAGCAATAGCCTCTCGAATGTTGGGCTCGAGCTCGTCCAAAGTGGTTAGCTTGTTAGCGTAGACTAAGGACTTAACGTAGCCTCAGAGAAAATAATCGAGGGGTGTCAAGTCACATTATCGAGGCGGTCAATTAATGAACGCTCGCCATGAAATGACCCAGTCGCCAAATTTCTCCTTCACCACTTCGAGCGTTGCGTCGCTTGTGTGGTATGTAGCGCCGTCTTGTTGGAACCACAGCTCATATATATCGACGTTGTCGAGCTTTGGCTACAGAAAGTCGGTTAACATCGCTCTTCACCGAGGACCATTGATGGTAAGGGTTCTCCTTCCCCATTTCGAAAGAAATAAGGTCCGATGATGCCGCCGTGCCATAAACCGCACCAAACAGTCAATCTTTGTGAATGCACTGATGCTTGGTCGAACACTTGTGGTGTGGATTGTGGTCGCTCCAATAATGGCAATTTTGTTTGTTGACATAGCCGCTGAGTCAAAAATGGGTCTCATCCGGATCTCCAGCCGACATTTCCAGCGCCCAATTAGCGAACTCACGGTGTTGTCTATGGTCATCTGGCTTCAATTCTTGCATCAGCACAATTTAATACGGATTTAGGCCCAAATCCAACAGAAAAATAAGCCTGGTTGACTCTCTGGCGATGCCCAATTCAGCTGATGGGCGCCGAATCGACACATCTTCTTGTGTCTATTTACGGAACCCTGAAAAGGCGGGTCAATCAGCTAAAGTTAACAAACCAACCTTTGTGAAATCAATCCAAAACGAAGTACTAGCCAATAGGCACGCCTCTAATCCTATCAGACCATTGCCATAATGACTTTGAGCAACAAACTAGATATAGGATTCAAAATGCAGTGTCTTAAGCTTCTATATTGAGCTGATTAGATATGCGTTGGAACCACTACCTCCAGATGGAATAGGTGGCCTCGTAGCCAAATAGTAACATTACGTTAGTGTACGTAAGTAGATGCTAGAACAACAACAGAACAATCACAATCAACCGCGTTGTATCCTGCAAGAACAAAGGGCTCAGTGTTCTTTAGACATAGAGTACGAGACTACTCAACATATCTCAATTCTCCAACATTTGGTATCTACGAGAAAACCTGAAAATTTGTCTACGATATCATTAAAGATTTACTCGCAACGTCCAGAGTTCAGAAAGCCCTCTCAAAAGACCACAACAATGGTATTTATTGTTGGCCTGGCCAACGTCGTTATCAAAGAAATATGGACCGATGACGCCGCCAGCCCAAAATCGACACCAAACAGCCTCATCGCTGAAGATGATTCTTCGATGAAAATTATAGTCAGTTTCCAACTGCTCCAGAGCCCATTCAGCGAACACACGTTGTTGTCTATTGTCGTTTACCTTCAGCTCCTGGGTCAGTTGCACACTCTCACGGACACCGGCGATGTTTTCGGCAGATCTTGCACTTCGTCGACGTACGGGTGTTGGTTGATCGCTTACTGAACCAGTGGACTCAAATTTATCCACCGCACTGCGAATTGTCCTCTCAGAAAGGCGAAGCGCGCGGAACGTTGCCCGAACAGAACACCCATTTTGATGAAACAATGTTGAACGCTATATCCATCCATGGTGATTTGGCAAAACAGACTGAATAAACGGCAGCCAATTTGACAGATGTAGCTTCAACAATATGGCCGCTATCAACTGTCAAAGTTCGGAAGTCCCTATTGGAAGACCCTGTAGAACTGAATGCTCTGTCCTAGTTTGGTCCTTTTCTCAACCTTCTATAGCTAGCTCTTCAGCCTTTTCAGAGTGAGTCATTGTCTTGTGCGCTGAATGCACTTTGGATGTGATAGCTTTCATTGCTGCTTTGTAGATGTCTATATCTATTCGAGGAGGTGGCAACTATCTTCAAAATAGCCGCCCAGAGAAGAAGAAATGCTCAGGAGATTCGTTCCCCAAAGTTCATTAACAATGCTCAACGCCAGCTTCTTGTGGAAGACGATCAAATTCTGCACAGATGGCGACAGTATTGTGAAAGACTCTGAACGAACTGTTTTCCCGGGTATACTTTCCAAGAGCCGCTCCTAACCATCGCGAAGTATCCGACATTACTATAGAAGAAGTTAGGAATGCAGTCAAATACTCAAAAAAAAAATAACTGGTTGGGCCAGACGATATACCCTCTGAGTTCTGGAAAAAGATGAGAGACATCGGGTAAAGATGGCTCATGATTCTTATCTCCAAACATATGAGCGGTGATCCAATGCCTAATCAGTGGAGGGGAAGTTATCTTCTTCCTTTCCACAAAGGAAAGGATAACTATCGTTCTGTCAAGCTGAAGTCACACACCATGAAGATCGTTGAGTGGGTATTAGATGGCCGACTGTGCAAAATAATACGGCTATTTGATGACCAGTGCGAGTTTGTCTCAGGGTGGCGCTAAGACAACAAGGAGTTCCAGGAACCTATGTGCGCATAATCATTGACTATATGAGGAGCAAGGACAAGAGTAAGATGACCCGCAGGAGTCACCGAACAGTTTCCAATCAAAGTCGGTGTACACTAGGGAAGCGTCCTCAGTTCTTTGCTATTTGTTGCAGTCCTTGATTATCTGTTTGAAGGAAAAGTGACGGACCCCAAAGTGCATCAGTTATTCTTTGCTGACGATGGAGCTGTCATAAGTGAAGATCAAACGTCCTTGCAACGAGCAATTGATGTATGGGTGGATGTTTTGGAGGGAAATGGGTACCGTATTAGTTCAAAAAAGGCAGAGTATCTCTCCTGCCCATTCTCTGATCCACACCGGCCTATTTCAGACATTTACTTGAATGGAAAAGTGCGAAAAGTTCAAATATCTGGGATCTATGATCAATAGCGAAGCAACTTGTGATAATGACATCAATCAAGCAAGCGTAGGGTGGATGAAGTGGCGGGAAAACTTCGCAATCTTCTGTGACCGAAAAATGTCCCCTAAGCTGAAAGCAAGGCTCTACACCGCAGTTGTACGTCCGGCGTTCACATACGGTTCACAATGCCGGACAATGTAAAAAGTATGAAGGCAAATTAACGGCAGCTTTGATGAAGATGCTTCGCATGACAGCAGGACTAACAATGCTTGATAGAATAAGAAGTTCGAAGATTCGAGGAAGCCTTCATGTAAAAGAACCCATCACAAGCAAGATAGAGCACGATCGGCTCAGTTGGTATTGTCATGTTCAAAGGAGAGATCCTTCGAATCCCGTCAAAAAGGCAATATCAATCAACGTTCCTACACAATCACGCAAAAAGGCAGACCCATAAACAATTGGATTACACAAATGCAAAAAAACACCAGAATTTGATTGGCCTCAGTGACGAAGTGATCCGAAACCGGGAAGAATGCCGGTTCTTTCTGAGGTCAAACCGGCAAACCACACAGGCGGTAAAGACGGGATGCAATAAAGTGGCAGTGTTGTTATCCTTCTAGCATGGTTTCTAAGGCAGCAGTGGGTGTACGAGTACGTCACCATCTTTTTCCAAAAATTCTATTGCATGCATAGAAGTCGATGGATGTTTTCTGTGTCCCTTGCATAATGTTCTCTTTCCAGTTCAATTTATGATCTAAGATACAGTCAACATATTTTCCCTTATCTGAGGTGTAAAAGTATATGCGTCTCATCCTAACACTCAGTCCACAGTGCTTGGCCCAGTTGTTCAGTATAGTAAGGGCCCGGGCCCGATTGTATCAAGTTAGATATAGTTGGTAGGAATTTTCCTGTAGCCAGTATAACTATCGTGTCAGCGTATAAATATGAAAAATTAAGAAAGTTATGTGTATGTAGTCAGCGTATGGTACAACCTTTACACCTTTGTGTTCTAGTTTCAGTAACTAGTGGCTATGATGCAAACTAGTTGGGATAGGTCCAAAAACCCTATAGATCTGCATTTGCAACATGGACTTGTCAAACTTATCTATTGGCAGAGCCATCAAAATTAAAGCAGATCAGAGCTTGTCCATAATTATTCCAGTTGCACCGCAACTGTTCTTTAACTGCCTGGCGAGCTTTTTCACCCAGCAACGGCAATATACAATCAATTATACTGGACGCGTCGACAGCCCTTAAATCCATTAGTGTTTTAATTAGAAAACTTCTTGAGAACTGCAACTTTTGAAGAAACGTATTCGGGTGTGCTGCAGATATGCAGAAGGTCTTGCAATGAAAAGTTCCTGGTACCGGGAATATTAATTCCACTTTGATCTTCTTGAAGTATACACCATTTCTGTTTCTGACAGATGAGCAGCTGTCTATGTTCTTACAGGTCGTCTGCATTACTCTTAAGCACCCGTCTGCATTATTCGTCATCGACTGCTGATTCCTATCGAAAATTGTGTTCGAAACAAGGTTTTCCGCATAAAAAATTATAGCTCAACACTCCTTACCATTTTCAATTAAATTTAACTTCTTTTACAGATGCCTGGCTTTTCCATAAATCATAACTTCGCGCCAAAGTGTTAATGCAATTTTGATTAATTAAACGCCGATAACGAAAAGAGCTATTAATTTATCTTTCCGGTAATGAAAAGTATCAGGACCCACATAGCTCGTCAAACAATGCTGGGCAATATCGAAAATTCTTAATTAACGTCGAAAAGCTGCAAAGTTTTATCTTTATTTTTACCCAGAACCTAATTATCAACCGCATTACACAACGATTTCTTGTCATCGGGAGGCGTTCGAAAACAAAAACCCTTACTGGACGCAATGTGGCAAAGAATTCGCTCCTCGTTCCGTTAAAATAAACGACCAGTTTTTATGATTGACCGCCTCTTTTCGCGTCTGAGGATGCACACACATGTGCATCACTCCTTGTGCTCATCATCATCATCAATTCTGGAATCGGAGGAGGGAGTAGGACATCGCCATGACGTGGCGGTGTCCCCAATTAATCGTCTGCGCTTCATTATCAAGGGTCATTACGAAAATTTATGATACCACGATGATGGCGGGACCGAAAAAACTGAAACTGAAATCGAAAGACAAAAGTGCGTGTAGCTTCGCGTCATGTGAAAGATTACAAAAGCGAAGCGTTAAGTGCAACTCAAATGAACCAAACGCGGAACCCAGAAAGTTGATGAAGCTGACAGTACAAAATAACGAAAACAAAAACAAAAAACTCAACTGAGTTCGACGGAATTAAATGAAATGAAATTAATGACAGGAGGCATCCCTCTTTACCCTCCTCCACCGCATCGGAATGCGAAGACCAGATGCCCAGAGAATTTAAATACCACGATCCAGATACACTTACAATTGTTGCATGCGACGCAGTAGAACTAATTTCGTTGGCATAAATCAAGAAGTTACAAGGAGTCGCCCTATGTGCGATGGCCCTGCGACAGCGATCACACGATGCGAAGGGTGACCGTCGCTTTCAACAAGGTTATGGGCTTTTGAGGTCAGCCATATGAATTTATACATTGCAAGTCAGAAAAGTTATTACTGCATCTTGGGTACTTGTGGATAATGATGATGACGAGCCCAAATGATCTTCGGTCGCTTAAGGGATGGACACTGAATTGGACAGTGTTTGGGTCGTTTAATGATCGCTATTCGCGTTCGATGTTCTTGCAGGCGAATTAGTATCACGCACTGGTGTCATTAGTTGATGGAAGTTTAATTTGAGACTAGACAATGTAGCGTGTGTTAAGAAATTCAAGAAATTGAACAAGAACTGCAGTAATGATGATAATACGAGTACTCATCTCCTTGAGCGGGTATCAGTAGGGTATGCTGTATGCACTAATGAGATGAGAAAATTGCAAGAATTTTATTTGTTAATGCTTTTTAGGCCTTCCACAAGGTGTCAAAACCTTCAGTCATTAGTGTAAACAATTTAAGTGCTTACATCTGCCATAAAGGTGGTTAGTAAGAGATGTCTATGCAGACGAATTCTTTGATCGCTCCAATGTGGTTTTTATTATATGGCGAACCTATTACAGATAATATTATGTATAAGGTCAAACTCCAAAATTGAAAAGAAAGTATTCAAGCCCGGGTCCGACTTGTACTTTTATATAGCAGAAGGGGCTGTGCTCCTATAGTTCAACTTCATCGATGCTGATACATATGTTGGATACGTGGTCACAGCAGATTTAATTGTGATTCGAAGAAGATACATTTTGTTGTTAAAGATGCGGCACAGTAGACGTATTTTTTGTAAAAAAAAAAATAGCAGCTAATTGAGTTTTCTTCGCATTAAGTTTGCTTTTTCTAACTTCTTTCTTCAGATCTTCAAGCTTACTCTTATTATGTCAGTGAAAGCCCCCGTCAAGTGGGATAAAAAGCATGCAAGCCCTTGCAGTTGGTGATCTATAATCACAAATGCGACGCGAATAGAATATCCGAAGAGCTTCTCGAACAGATCCAGTTCTCCGAGCCAACCATAGAACGAGAGCCCGTACGACCTTTCGGATGGCCAGTTTAAAAGGTAGTCGATACTATGATGTAAGTCTTTTTTGCTGAAGAATGGGAAGGAATCAATCTAGCAATCATACCGGGCTTTCTAGTATAGGCCACAGGACCGGCCTGAGCAACCGCGATCTATTAAAACTCTACGTAACGAAACAAAAGAATGACAAGTACTAGCTTATAGCCAGCCGTATCACTGAGAATGTAAGTCTTCCTCGGGGTAAGGCTTGATTTTGGTAGACGTCGCCCTCTTATCCAAGAGTGTTGGTATGTAACAATAAAGCAAAAGGATGAAGATCGAAATTCAAAGCGATAGTCAACACCGAAAATGGTAAGTGCGCGGATTCTATGATATCTTTTGTACTTATGGATATATTAATGAAACGAAATCAAATTAGCATCCATTTTATTCCACGAATGATCAAGGGCGACCTCAAAGTTCAAAATTGACCGCAATCTTCACCAACCAACGAAATAAAGAGACATGACTCGTCCAGAGTTCAACAAAAAAAACTGTGGACACTGACGCTAATGCGTGGTAGGTACTTACATCCATAAAAGAGTTCAATCATATAGTAGAACATTTGAAAGTCAAATAATATGTTGAAACTAAACTGGGGCCACAGAACAAGTCGCATAAATAAAAAAATAGAAGATAAGTGTTAGATCTATCCTCTAACTGAAGGTCTATTTACCTGATATCTGATTAGAGGATCTATAGTGTATAGTGTAGTCGCTTTTAGCGTAATTATTAACCACAAACACAAACCTAAGGCGCAGTAAGCTTCGTTGCAGTGACTTTAATAAACTAAACAAAGGAAGTTGCCAAAGTCTAAAAGAGTAACTACAATGATCAGCCAAACATGTCTAGGGAGCCACAGACCCACAAAATGGCACCCATGGAACCTCGGTAAAGACAAGATACAAATATCAATTTTTCTTTTTTTTCACAAGCGGTCTTTAGTATGTAATGTTAATTTTGAGGTTAGAGTGAAAATTCCGATTCTATTTAGAATTGTGACCCAACAGAACCCAGATATGAAGAGTCGTTTATGTTGCAGTTCAGTACACATACACACTGAACGACGGATTTGGCAGATCTATGCTATTAATACCAGAATTGATAAAACTCTCGAGATCAAAAATATTTGCTCTAGGTATAGTTATAATTAAAAGACAAACCAATACCGGGCAATACGATAGCAACCTTTCAACGACACCACTATCCCCCTGCCGACCTCGAATTTGGGGTTTGACCGACTGCAGCCGAAAAGGCTGGGTGGATTTTCTTTAAACTTCATATCTGGGATCTGTAGGGCCACATTTCTAGGCAAAATCGTAATTTTCATTATGATTTCAAAATTAACGGCAAAAGACCGATTTTAGGAAAAAATTGATTTTCTCGAAAACTGCTCCAACGATTTTGTTGAAATTTTTTATTTGAATTATGGGTGAATACGAGGGTGGGTCAATAAGTCCCTAAAAAATTAAATACGGAACACTCTTTTCGGTATAAAAACATTTTATTTTTCAACATAGTCTCCTTTTAGCTCTATACTCGTACATTTCATCCAAAGTTTCTCCAATTTTTTGATGCCCTCCAAATAATACGATTTCTCGAGCGTTTGTTTCAGCGATGACCTCTTCATTCGACCCAAATCTCTTACATCCGAGCCATTTCTTCATGTTTGGAAATAAGAAATAGTCGCAGGGGGCTAAATCTGGGGAATATGCTGGATGAGGGAGGCCTACCTCATGCAATTTTGCCATTGCGACTGCGGACTTGTACGCCGGTGCGTTGTCCTGGTGAAAAAGAACTTTTTTCTTCGCCAAATGCGGCCGTTTATGCTTCAAATCGGCTTGGAATCGATCCAGCAGCTCTGCGTAATATGCGCCGGTGATTGTTTTACCCTTTTCAAGGTAATCGAGTGAATAACACCACGCGCATCCCAAAAAACTGTCGCCACGACCTTGTTCGCTGACAAACCCTCATTGGCCTTCTTAGGCTTCGATTCACCAGGAGAAGTCCATTGTTTTGACTGTTCCTTGGTTTTTGGTGTGTTGTGGTGAATCCAGGTTTAATCCACGGTTACGAAACGGTGCAAAAACTCAGGCGAATTTTTCTGGAACATCGCCAAACACACCTTTGAAGTTGTCAAACGCATGCGTTTGTTGTCGATTGTGAGCAAACGCGGCACCTATCTTGCGGAAAGCTTTTTCATGTCCAAATATTTATGTAAAATCGAAATCACTGAGCCATGTGATAAGCCAGTGGCCTCTTCAATTTCGCGCACTTTTACTCGCCGATCGTCCATTATCAAACCATGGATTTTGTCGACCATTTCTGGTGTGGTGACCTCAATTGGGCGACCAGAAGTTTTTTCTCCCAAAAAATAGTGTTTAATGAGCACTCGAAATGCTAGTAGACGTCTATATAAAATGGCTGCCACAACAAAACTATTTGACAGATCTGTCTGAAAATTTGGGTGCGTTCTTTTGAAAGATGATTCTTGACAAAAAAAAAATTAAATTTAGGGTGACGACACAATTTGTGTTAATTTTCAGGGACTTATTGACCCACCCTCGATGTCAACGGATGATGTTCCAGGTTTTTGCCAAGAACGCGTATAACGGTACTTTACTTATTGAACAATTTTTTGAAAATTAGCTTGCTCTCAAATATGACTCAGCCGATTGCTTTCAAAATCGATATCTATGCAGTGTTTGATATATGAGAGGTTATGGTTTGCAAGATTATTAAACAATTTTTTTTAATTTTGTTCTGAGTTTTTGGTAAGCACCTGCTGATACCGACATTACGTGCAGCTACTCCTTATTGCGCTAAAGCCAAGGGTATCGTTGTTTGTAGTCGGCGCAGAGTGTTTGTCACGTTCAGAATTTGGAGTCTGGCATTGTTGCAATGACCATGAAGACGAATACGGAGTTTATGACCAAAGTTTGTTATTTCGTCTAAGACGCACGGTAGCTATTCCTAAAACTTTGTAAATATCATTGTTCCTAATATACCATGGAGCTTTCACGATTACTCTTAGCACTTTGTTTGTAGGATTCTGTACAGTGTGTTTTTTGGGACTGTGGCGGATTTAAAATTGGCGCCATTTCCCACAGAGATGGTTTTGTTATGTGAAAGTTGGCAGTAATGTTCAGCTGTCATCAAGGAGAGTTTGACGCCACAACCACGTGTGTCAGTGATTAAAACATTTTATCGAAATGGTTCATCAATTATTGCAACACATCGTAAATTATGTGATTTTATTGGACTATTCAAACAATTATCCACAATTTCGAGAATCTTTATTGAAGCCTGGACCACGTCGTACAACACATTGATGCAATGAGGCACAATGTGTGGACCATTTTCTTCCGAAAATGACGATGGGGAAACTGTTACTATTACTGGCGAACTAAATCGGCTTCATCTCCTAAATATTTGGTTTCAACAAGACAATGTCACATGCCATACAGCCAGATTAACAATGGAAATTGTAAAACAGGCATATCCAGGCAGGGTCATGTCGAAATTTGGGGATATCAACTGGCTGCCGCGCTCACCAGATTTAACAGCCGTCGACTTCTTTCTCTGGGGATTTTTTTCTTTTTTTTAACAGGTATGTAGCCACGCCCAAATGGCGTGTAGACACTGCGACCAGAAAGATCCAGAGGCCACTTTTTAGGGCAGCAGTACTTCTACTTTCCTTATGAAAGCTAAAATTACGGCTGCGGAGGAGTTCCTTAAGTCTAATGGAGATATAATCCCCTTGAGGAAGAAACTTATCCTGCTTCTACACAGACCTACACATCCTCTTCTGGGCAGAGGCGGTAGGTAATATCTTCTGAAATTCTCTTTTTTTTTCAGGTGGTAAACTAATCCACAGTGACCAGTAAGGAAGCTCACAAGGCTTCTTATGTCGTTTCTGCTATATTTTAGGATATCAGCTGCGTTTTTTTGGAAAGATTGAACAGCTCTTTTAGGGGATACTAGAAGGACCTAGTATACGTTACCATACCAAAAACATTGCAACAATTGAAGGACAATGCTATTGCAGATATTCCGGATGACATGCTGAAAAAAGTGATTGAACGGCCACGCGTTTGTGCCAATGCTAGATATGGTCATTTGGCCGACATAATTTTGACACATTTATAACAAAACCCAAAGATTTATATGTTTGTTTTTTAAATGATTCCAATTTGGAATCGGCCGCAGTCCCAAAGCTCATACTTCAATCCTTCGTGGCATACCTTGTCGAAGGCTTGACAGACGTCCTGGTCAATTGTGGAATACTTGATTCTGAAGCCAAATTGATGATCAGGAGTTAGACGTCTTTCTTCAATGACCGCTTGTAGGTGCTTCAATAGGAATTTTTCAAATACCTTTGATATTATCGGCAGGAGCAATATTGGCCTGTACGATGTGTGGACGTTTGGAGATTTTCCCGGTTGTGAAACCTCGGCGACTTTATATTGTCTTGGAGCGTATAGTAGCCTCAGCGAAGCATTCATAAGATAGAGCAGTTTGATTAGAGCTTTCTTTAGCAATTCCTTGAGGATCTGTCCGGTTATTAAATCATATCCAAGGGCCTTGTTATTTTTCAGTTTTTTTTTTTCTTGCTTTGGCGCAGTTCAGAAAACGACACAGTTTTTATTTTAAAGTTGTCAAGTATCGAAACCATACCACCAATATCCTCTTTCAATGCCTGTCCGTCAAATGGCTTAAAGGTTTCTTCTAGGTGCTCGGCAAATAAATCCGCCTTTTCTTTGTATCTGTTTGCTTATTCGCCATTGTTTTCTCTCATTGGTGGCGGATTACATTTGGAATTTTATGATACTTGCCATAGCTTTCTAAAGTGAGGAATTTGAGCTTTTTTCAGCAGTCAAGTCTTCGAGATATGCAGGAATCTCGGATTGCTATTTGGAGTTTATTACATAGGTGGTTCGAATGAGTTTTATTCTGGGGAGCGCGGATTGCCATCTTTTGGGTATTATCTGCGACTTCTTTCCTCCTACAGAGAGCGTTGTTCCACGCGGCGTTCTATAAGACTTCAATGAATCTGCCGACTTCATCTTCTATTTCGGAAGGTCTTTTCAGTGACACATTCAGAACAAAATTTTCTTCGCAATATTTTCTAATTAAATTAAAAGTTAGTTTTGTTGCTAGCTAATCTAGGCGGTCCTTCGATTTTCATTAGACTTTCACTTGTTGCCAATACGAATAGCCCACCCCTCTTACGATAAAGAGATCTATGGGGTCAGGTGTTTTGTGCTGTATCGGAGGGCCATATGAGTTAAAAAGACCTCTGAAGTCATTCTTTTCTAGCGCGCGTTGCGGAGGGCAATAATTGGACGCGATTTTGCATTGCGAGTGTCTATTTTTTATTTATAGTCAACCTGACTATACTTTGCTGTCATTTCGTTCTTGGTCAGGAAATGTGACTAAAGAAAAAAAAAATAACTTAATGACAGCTAGCTGACACTAAAAGCTGCTCGTATTGATTACGTGTTTAAATTCAGTGTCAGCTTTTGTGATAGTACCGGCATTAGAGGCGTAATTATCCGTAGGTATAGATAGAAAGCAAGTCACTAAACGATGGTAAACGCATGTCGTGGAAGCGATCTTCTTGTGAATTTAACCAATTTTAGTTAAAATTTAAAAGCACCTTTCACGTTCTCCTGTATTCAATTGCTGTGTGAGATTATTTTCCATTCTAGAACAGATATTAAGTTACAACGCGTCACAAGCAAAATGTTTTCCTCATATTCCTTGGCGAGAACATTGTACACCTACCTGACACATATGGTCTTAGTACATGTAAAACACCCCTAATCCCTAACAATTAACCTCCAAACGACACTCCAGACGCCCACCAGCACAAGTATAGGGCACGTGGTAGTAAGTAGATATGTACATATGTGAAAATTCCATCCGATTACAGCTAAATGGTATCAGCCTATTTTCAGACTGTAGGTATTCAGCGCGTCTAATACCAGTCCTCAACTGTAACAGTTGTGGAAGAAGACTCCATTAACATTCACAAATTTTGCCAAACAAAGGCTTCTTCGAAATTTCATCATGCATACATGTGTATGATAAGTAGTACAGGAGGATACAGGAGGTTATAAAAGGCTTTACACCATGTAATTGAATGGAATAAAGTGAAATTGTTTTACACATTGCGAAAGGAATAAGATTAAGTAACGTGTCAAAGTGTAAGGCATTTTGTGTGACTAAGATATTATTAGCAATTTTTTTCCATTGTTTAAAAATTTGCAATTTGCTTCTAAGGATACCATACTACAGCCTTGACTCTGTAAGAGCGTGGTGCATTTGTTTTTGCCAATGCAAACAGGAAATGCCTCAACTTGTTTCGCAAATCATTGATGCGAGGTTCCCAGATGAAATGGCTGTCAATGGTGATACATAAATACTCGTATTTTGGGCTACTAATGTGCATGAACTTCGTTTTCTAGACCTGCCTCTTCAAAATCGACCTGCATCTTCATTGATGCTTCTTCTATCGACTTGTGGCTAATAACAATTGTCGTGCCATCTGCATAAGCGAACGCGTGACTCTCCTTTAAACATCTGAGTATTTCATTTGCATATTATATAAAAAGTAAAGGGTCAAGTTGTGACCCTTGTGGAACTCCATACTGCACTCGGTGTTCAGTGCTACAATAATCTTCGATCTTTACACGCTTTCCCCCTGATTTTCACTATTTGTATGGCGTCGATGAGTCTATTGTGATCCAGAGTATTGAAAGCTTCGCTGAAATCTAGAAATAATACTAAGACGGGATGTCGTTTGCTAAGGCTGGTGTTGATTTAATTCGTAAAGTCACCGAGTAGTTGATTAGTTCTTCTTCTCTTTTGGAACCCGTATTAGTTTCGACTTTCCTTGCCTATTGCTAGCAATATTGCTATGGGACGATAGTTTGCCGTCTCCTTCAGCATCCTCGAACGTCCCTGGAAGGGGTTTTCTTCGTTTCTTCGTGTTAGCATCATTCATGTTTTTTTTTTTATTGTTATTGTTATTGTTGTTGTTTGAAATCATTTCTGTTGGGTCCCCACTCAAAGCCGTAAACAGTGAGGCAATGAAAGGGTTTGCAAAAGCACTTATGGGGTCTTATGCCAGAGCCAGATCGGTGCTAACCAGGAATGTTACAACTGAACCTACACCATCAACTGAATAGCGACGAAACATTGAGCGTTCTTTGAGGCCGGTCAAGGTTTTAACGGGACGGGGGCGCTTGTAGCATTAGCCTGAAAACCATTTCAATAAGATTTCACTCTCGCTTACTCAAGTGACACAATACTACAAACGTCAGCCCTCAGAGCTGTCATTTCAGTTCCTTTTCCAGTATGCCATAATTAAGTCTTTTACTGGTCTCGGTCTTAAAGTTTTGAGGTAATAATATAATACGTAACATATATATTATACACTAAGTGCATTGTTTCGCCCGCTGTGTGACTTGGTGAAACCACATCTACTCCAACACGTGACATGCTCTATCTTGTGTTGAGCCAGTCTCTTCGGTTATTGTGTTATACACATAACTTCTAAAATTGAACCGATTTTGGTGAATTTATTTTGTTACAACATTTATAACTCGTACTCGTACATATTAAATTATTCGTTTCGTTTTTAATGCATTTTTATTTTTAGAATTCATGAACACTTAACAGCTAGACACAAAAAAACGCTTAAAACTAGCTTAACTAACTTAACTATGTTATATACTAACTTAATGGCCCTATGCGGGCGCTCTAAGCTACACCTAATGCTTAAAATATGTCTTTCGACGTAGCATAACTTAAAATATTTATTAAATCTATACTTACAAATATTGAGAAACTAAGAAAAAATTTTTAAGCAAAAACTTAGTATATGAACTGAATTTTTTTACTATATATAAAACTTACAAACTACCTAAAAACTACTTATTCTAAGGTACGTGATTAAACACGCGAATTTTTTTTTGATATACATATATATATACATATATATAGATATATTGTATACCTACATAATACATATAGTATACATATAGTATACTTCGACTCGCTAGTGGCTGCCCGTGCTGTCCCACGATTGAGAACTTTCGCCAATTCTTTCTGGTATTCCTGGAGGCCCCAGATAATGACGTTCTAAACAGAATAGTCTCTGTCTTCTGGAAGTTGATCTTCAGCTTCCAGTCGTCGCAGTATATCCTGATCTTATCGAAATCACGCTGCAAGAGTATTGCAATGACCTCGATCTTTGGTCCTGACCTGTACGCTATCAAGTCGTCTGCATACGCAATAGCATGGGGAAGGGATCCTACGAGATCACTCGTGTAAATGTTAAAGAGGATCGGCGAATTAACCGCGCCTTGTTGTAGACCGTTTTTGATTTCGAACGTCCCAGCAGAAGTCACATTGCCATTTTTCACAATGAACTGCCTACTGGTGAGCATATTACAGAACATGTACAGCAGTGGTTTACTTATACCCAGCCTGCTCAACTTGTAGAAGAGTCCTTCTAGCTAAACGGTATCGAACGCCTTCTCCAAGTCAACCAGGCAGGCACCCGTGCATTGTTTCTTACTTTTGTTCCATTGGATATCAGATACCAGTTTAGACGCGGCATGTACAGTCTCATGACCCGCCTTGAAACCGAATTGGTTATCCGGAACTATATGCATGTCCTCAACCCACTTAGTCAGGGCTCTATTGACCACTTTTTCGAATACCTTGCTGATGTTCGGAAGGAGACTTATCGACCAGAGATTCGCCGAATTGGATGTATCTTTACCTCTTTTGGGAATAGGCTGTACCACTGCTGTTTTCCAATGCGCTGGATAATGTGCACTATTCAGCGCATTGTGGTGTAAATGTCCACCGCTTCTAGAGGGAGATGTCGAAGCACAATGTTCGACACTCCGTCAATTCCCACTGATTTCTTCTTTCTCAATGATGCGAAGATCGATTGGAGTTCTACCTTCGATACGTACGGGGAGTGAACCATTTCATTGGCGACGACATTATTTGCCATGTTATCGTCATTGAACTCGGTAAAACCTATGTTCTCTGATCGCCAGTGCTCTATATCATTTCGAAGGTAGACGTTGTGCACAAGGACTCGACTTTCCAGGTCGTGGTTCGGGCAAATGCTATCATTCACCTTGTACACTTCCTGGAAAGTCGCTCCTATAGGCTCTACTTTCTCCTGGGGATCTTCGATCATGAAAAAATTGCATCGACAGTGTTCCCGGGATCTATGCCTGCTGTTATTAGTATTTGTTCGTTGTTCGTCGTTCGAGGGATCTTAAGACACGGCAGGTCGTTTTGATTATTCCTCCGAAAAATTTTATTTATTTGCGGGAACATACTCGGGTTGTTGGAACATATTAAATTGTTTGATACAAGCTATGCCGTGTGTAAAAATCGTGCTAGTAAGAAGGTGGTGACACAAAAAAGGATACCTTACTCGTAGTCTATTTACTGAATGCTGGAAATGAAATAAAACAGACCGCAAAACTGGATTTAGTAAAAAAAATTCGAGATGGAGGAGAGATTTTCCGTGTGTTGTGATTGATCGCATCTACTCCGAAGTACATATTGTTGCGGTACTACATATAATGGAAGGCTAGTATCTAAAGCACGCGAACCAATAGGTAAATGGAGTAAAATTTTATAAAGAAAGAACTGCTGGACAGTTTGCGAAGAGAGTACAGAATATCTATGTTCTATTAAAAAATGGTAACAAATTGCATGTGAAGTCTGGAGAAACAGTGGTTAAAAATCGTGTTGCGACAGTTTACCTCAAATGTGGAGTGTGTACACTTATATGATTGCAGCATCTGGAAACTGGCTATCACTGTCACAACAAAGTTGCAGACTTCAAATATTCAAATATTCGGCTGTAACTACACATCTAACGAACAGCTATGTTAAAGAACATGCTAGGAACGTAGATGCGATTAGTCGTTCTAGCTAGAATAATAAAAAGTTACTGGATAGAAGATATATAAACTGAGATTTTCCAGCATAAGTCTGAAGCGGTTAGTCTCAACAAAAGTTATCGTTTTTTGAAGCTATCCCACAAAATTTTAAATAAGGAAACAATCCTTTCTTGTCCATGTTATGATTCGGGAGAACATTCAAACCAAACTGCGATGATCCATTCAAACAAAGTTTTGCATGAAAATTGGAAAATTTTATGGAAAGGGAAAGAGACAGAGATAAGACAGATTGGTGTAGTTGGCTTGAAACTCAGGTATTATTAAGTTTCAGTGAACTCCAAAGGTGGCGTCCAGATAACTGGGGAGTATTTTTGAATTGTCGTTGCTTATAATTCACAGTATTTTTTTTCCGTCCTCCTGATGTCATTATCACTATCAAGTTGCATTTTAGCCATATGACCACCCTACTGTCAGTGTTATGCCTTCACAGTAGAGTTGACTAAGCGTTCGCAATTGATCGACTTTTTTATTTATTTCATGCGAAATAAATAGATGATTCTTGACATCAGGATTCGAACCGTGAACCTGCAGCGTGACAAGCAATGATGTTACCACTACACCATGGCCACCCAATGGATGATATTCCACCTACAGTTGACCTTTGATAGAAAGTCCAAAACGTGGACCCATTACGCCAGGGATCTGTGTTGATAGCCGACTTGTCAGCTCGTCAGCCTATGATACTACCACCTGGAATTCCGGGAAGAGTGACTTTGAGGTGATTGCCTGCTTCAGTACGGACCACTAAAAAGTGTTCAGAGTGAAAGTTCACCAGTGTCTTTCCACGTTCATGTCCGACATCAGACTCAATGAATCTGGCTGATAGGTTGCTAAGCCTTATTGACTAAACTGAAGGATATCGACACAGCAATAGTCAATAGATAGCTCGAAGATGGACTGTGGTGGGTTCATTGTGACTTGAATACAATAAAATTTGTTGGCTGTTGGATTCTCCCAGTGCCTTCCAGGCGGAACTGTTGACAATCTTTAAGGCTTGCGTGGTAGTCTGCAGAATGAGTTGACGTTTCAATTGGAGCTCCACCTATAACAGAGTCAAACCAACTCCTTAACGAGGATATCGTATTATCGCTGGCTAGTACGGATTCATTCAACTAAGTATGGTAATAAGAAGCAATCTCTAACTCACTTCCTTTCTCAGATTTCTAGCGTTAGCTAGGGTAATTCACCATGTACTACTCATAGGTATTCCAAAAGTGTACTACGTTTCTAACAAACAATGTGCTTCGTTTTCCAAATTATGGTCGATCTAGGTACTCGTATCGAGGAGCTTAACAAATAATTCCAACAACAGTCAGTATTCCTTTTTGCATTGCGTCAGTCATTGGCTTTTAATCCTTAGTCCTTTATGCGGGGTTTGAATGCCATATCCCTCAACTCAGGTATTTAGTTTTGGCCCTTTTCTGTATTGCGTAAGCTATAACGACGAACTGAATTTACACACTTACCTTGTTGAAAGTGCGTTGAAACCGCACTTCACAGCGTCGTCAGTACGATTGAAAAATCATTGAATGAAGATTACACCCTGGCCGCATTCTTAAACATTGAAGAGGCATTTAATAATGTCACGAAGGTGCCTTGAAAAACCTAAATATTGAGGGCATTCTGATCCATGCTAAGAAATAAGGTACATAAACACAGAACTAGGTAATGCGATACTAAGAGTACGAGTATCAGCTGGTAGAGGTACTCCGCAAGGAGGGGTTCTTTCTCCTCTACTCTGGGTTATTGTGCAAAATGAAGTGCTAATAAAACTTAGATTCAGTGGGGTTAAGACCGTAGCGTACGCAGACGATGTGGCTCTACTGGCTACAGGTAAATTCCTTCCAACCCTAAGTGACCAAATAGAAGGCGCCCTTAAGATAGTCAGCAACTGGACTAAAGTGGACTCGCAACAAATCCACTAAAACGGAACTGACACTATTTACACTTAAATTCCATCCATTGAGGGCACTCCTCTTAAAATTTCTGATAGGGCTAAGTATCTAGGATTAATACTAGACAAAAATCTAAACTGGTGACTAAATGCAGGGGTATACTCGTAGCTCTCTATACTTGTAGCAGAATATTTGGAAAAACTTGGGGGCCCAAACCAAAAGTCATTTTCTGGCTCTACACAGCAGTTGTGAGACCTATACTGACATACGGCAGCCTAGTACGGTGGCCAGCCGCAAGTAAGGGCACAAACCTCAAGATACTAACCAGAGTACAAGGAATGGCGTGCATTAGTGTCACAGGACCTCTGAGAACCACACCAACTGCAAGATTAGAGACCACACTCAATTTATTACTTTTAGATCTATTTGCACAGGAATTTGCAGCTAGAAGTGCTCTAAGGGGTATGCGCAGATTTTACTCAAATACATGGGCGGAGATGTTAGCACAGACTACATTGTGCCCTATTGAGACTTTCATAAGCCGTTTTCCAGTTCATTTCCGAGTCGGGAGGAATGAGAAACTAATATCCCGCTAAATGACACAACCATCTCCATCTCTATCTATACTGATGGATCAAAGATGGACGTGGGAGTAGGTGCAGGGATTTTTTCTGCGAAACTCAATTTGAACAAGTCAATTCGACTTCCGGACTATAGCAGTGCTTTTCAAGCGGAGGTCTTGGCGATGGTAACAGCTGCCCGGGACGCTGCAATGAAAGCTATACCACCAGGTGACATCATCTTTTTCATTGACAGCCAGGCAGCGATAAGAGCGATTTCCGCCACGCAAATAAAATCGAAGCTTGTGCGTTGCTGTCACGAGGAGCTAAGGGTTTTTGGTACGCAACACAATGTAAAGCTCTACTGGGTGAGAATGGCATTTCAGGAAATGAGAAGGCTGACGAGTTGGCAAGGGAGAGCTCAGCACTAAATCCTGAACGAGCTGACCTGTCAGTTAAGGCACCACCCTGCAACCGGAACCTAGAATTTAGAAATGAAATGATCGCCATAGCAAATAGCAAATGGAGGTCACTAGAATCCTGCGTAATTACAAGGAGACTCTGGCCGCTCTACGATGAAAATCGTACCAGCAAATTCTACACTTCAACAGACATATCTTATTTGGTTTTAACTGAACATAACTTGTTGCGTTATCACACAAAGAAATTGGGAATAAACGAAGATGATATGTGTAGAGGCTGCGGCAATGAGGACGTACACGAAGATATACCTCACTTCATGTGCCATTGTCCAGGACTCTACCACCTTAGATTCACAATACTAGGTAAATACTTCTTCCAAGACTAAGAAAAACTATCAAATGCAGCGGGTTGGTTTAAGAAAGCTACACTCCTTGGGCATCACAATGGATCTACATGTGGCGTAGTAGGTCTTTCACCCTCTACGTCAACCCATCAAAACTAACCTTACCTACACCCTTACCTTTTACCCCCTACCGTTCATGTCGCACTGCACGAAGCTAGGCCAGGTCGTGTATGACGTGCTGTTAGAACCAAAATATTTACTTATTTATGGGATCATTGTAGAGCACACTTAAATAGGCATATAGGTATATAAAAGCATAAAGCAATAATGACATTTCCGGAACCCAGGGTAGATATGACAATTCTATGAAACTGTCTTCTAAACAATCAATATCGTGAGAGGAGTCAACGTTTTGTCAAATGGGATAAGCTTAGATGGATTTCCATTTATCGTTAAAAAATATTCATGGTGGAGGCTAGCAAAGGCGAATAAACCCACAACCTATGCAAGGCTGTCATAACAACACAGCTGTCAGCTAAGAAACTAGAAAATTACACCAAGTTCCCTTCCATGTCAATTGAATCCCAATACCATACGAACTACAAGCTGTCAGATCATATTAAGCTACCTTGTGCGTTGTCACCTAGATGACATCAACACGTTTAAAATTCGCGCTACTGGTGTTCACTAGAACTTCATCTCATATTTCCAGTTCGTTGAATAAGACCTTTTCACACCCTGCAGAGGGATTTAGATTTTCTTTCAGTTTCACCATAAACTTCTTGTTTGCCAAATTCCTTTGAATTTCCCTAATCTCGCCTAGGAAAGGGGGCGGTGACTTGAGCTCTGTATGAACGACCATCATCCATTGTTTTGGGGGTAGAACCAGGAAACGCATCCAGCAGAACATAATCACGCAAATGTCTTCATAAAACCTGACAAGGAGCCCATTCCGAAGGAACGAAAGAGACACCATCGACCAAGATGACGACGGGAAGGGCACACAGGAGAGACCTTGAATGCTTGAATTAAATTTCATGCGGTTTACGACAGAGCTAGCATAGTGGCGACGACGGTGGTGGTGGTGATGGTGGCGGGTTCGTCATTCTCCAACTTTGTTTTAGTTTTTCATATTTTCTTTGTTTTATCGTTTTGTTTATTTAGATGGCGCGGTGTTTGTGGACCGTAAAATATGATACGTGTAGTCACTACATTTTAACTCAACAATAAGAAGAAGCTCCTGCTCTGCTCTGTCCCACCTCAATCCATAGTTCCACCAGTGGGTACGAGTACACGCACACCCCTCTGTGGTACTAAGCCAACGAACCGCCAGCATAATATGCAACAGTGTATTAGTCGCTTCCAAGAAACTTTATTCCCAGAATATTTGCACTGATTGGCTTAACACACATACTTTCATCCAGCGGTGAAGTGCTGGCGGTGGTACTTGGTTTGGTTGTTATTCCTGTTGCTCTGGGTTGTCAACGGCTACCACCAGAGAGTGCTTTATTGCTTACATCGAGGAAGACGTCATTATTTTTCTTGCGGTTATAGTTTCGAACAAAGATTTATTTTTGGGGTACGGTAACCCGAGACAAACATTTGGTAGTTTTTTTTTTTTTTTCTGAAAAAGGACATTCCTTGCGGGTCTTCTTCATTTTCAAAAACTCCAGACACCAGAAGTCTGGCTCTGTTACACTTTAACACATGTTGGCAGGCATTCCTATACTAACTACCTACATTGATGTTATTGAGAAATTTGATCAAGGTCATGCACCTAGTCTGGTGTTCTAAGCTATTTCAGGTTAAGTGTAAGATACACTGAATTATTCAACAGTGGTAAGGAGTAACGAGTATCGCTGGGTCATACCTGGGAAAGGGAAAATGCTCTATGTGTTCTTCGTCGATGAAGGAGTGGCAACGAAGATGTTCATATTAATTCAAAACCTTTAGAGGAAAATGTGATGTTGGGGGTGGGTGTACAATTGGTTTGAGTTGCACATAGGAGTCAAACAGGGCTGTCTAATGGGCCCACTTCTCTTTTTTATATATTTCGATGACCTCACAACGATTTTTTTTAGGAGGAGTCGTGTCCGATGGAATTTGTATAAAGCTCCTTGTCAGAATCTCCAACAACTATACAAATGTTGCCTATGCTACAACAATACCGCGCGCTGTGGAACTTTAAAGTAATTGTGTTCTGAAGTGGGTTCGGCCGATACTCGAGGGAGGAAAAATTGACTTGAGAAAATGAAGAACTTAAAGTTTTATAGGAGGTAATTATAACACCTCGACTGTCCCTTAAAATCATCTTAAAGTAACTAAAAGGGCAATAAATTACAACTGGAAGTATCTCCTAAGTAAAAAGACTTCGCCATCAGGCACGAAGTTCAAAAGGGATGTGAAGAAACTGCTCAGATACTTTTTAAAGAAAATGTTCCATTTATCCTTGCAAAGCACTTCATACATCGGACGTCGTAGTTCTTCAATGAATGGCAGCCAACATAATGTCCCTTTACCGGAGTACGAGTATAGTGCAGAAGTTTGGAAAAAGCACGCTGCAAAAGCTATTGATTACTGTAGAGAAATCTACGCGTGCTACATTCAGAGTGAATGCACAGCTAAGTAGAGCTACAGCAAATTTCTTTTGGTCTGCAGTTAGATATTTCAGCTGTAGCCACATTTTGCTCTGGGTCGCTACTGCTGCCAAGACTGTTGTCTCCACATTGTTTTTGGTCTTCCAACACGCCTGAGAACTTTCTCAATGTGTGACTAATCCAGCACCATTTTCGCTGCCTCATCTCAACATCCAACAGCTTCGGGCTGGTTTTACGCCACAATTCCTGGTTGTACAGCGAATTTTCAGTAACTTTCTCGTGATGTTTGTCCAGACTTTCCAGGTTTCACTGGCATACAATAGCATGGCTTTACGATTGGATTCGATGAGTCTTAACTTAATGCGTAAGGAGAGTTGACCGGATTTCCAAACTGGAGGCATGATACCAAAGGCAGTGCAAGCTTTATTTATTCTCCTCTTCACACCTAGGTCTGTTCCGCCATCAGATGATACGAAACTCCCCAGGTAGTTAAACTGTTCGACCTCCACAATTGGCCTCCGCTTCAGAATAATACACTAATATGTAGAGCGGTCTATTTTTGTCTTTTTGCCGTTTATCCTTGGACCGACAGACTCTTCATTCACCTGCAGTGGTTGACATTTCTCGTCTAGCCTGCTGATGGTACTTGCCAGGACACAGATATCATCGGCGTAGTCGAAATGACTTAGCCTTTCAAAAGGTCGCTGCCATGTCTCTCAGATACACCTACGGTGGCAGTCAGTACATCATCTATCACTCTCTGCTGCACTTCGAAAGAGTCGGAGAGCTGTCCATTGGGCAGAACGAAACACCTTGCATTATTGTGGGACTCCCTTATAATAGGAACTACTTTTGGGGGGAATTCCTCTTCTAAGAAGAGATCTCCATATGCATTCGCGATTTACCCGGTCAAAGATCTTCTCAAAATCCACGCGGTGACTTGAACTCGGATGTGGTCGATGCACGATCGATCACTGCGAAAGCCCGCTTGATGCCTCTTGAGTGTAGTCTCGATTCTATCCCTTATCCGCTTGAGAATGATAGTTGCCTTTAGTTTCGGAAAAACGACTTAAGACGTTTGAATGGAGTAGTATTTTGAATGCAACATTTAGGACAAGTTTCTGCATACTTATACAACTTATCTTCCTATTAATCGGGTATGCTTGCTTCCACCAAACCTTGGCAGAAGAGCGTTCGGGTTTTTAATAGCTGCGCCAACCTTTTCTACTACTTTGAGCCATATCTGTATCTATCCACTGAATAGCTGCTGTGAGTGTAACTGCTGTCTAAGTACTACAATCTACTCTCAGCAAGTAGGTGGACAAACTACATTCATGGTTTCTAAAAGTCTTCATTTTTGAGTTAAGACTAGCTGCGAGTTGCTTGTAAAGAAGTGCGGACAAACCGAAATGGCAATTGTAATGCCATTGAGGCTATGTAGGCTACACAAAGGGAGAAGATTTACAAAAAATAGGAGCTCTGAAAGATGATAGCTATAGACTATGTCTGGAGGATGTGAAGATGACGGCATATGTACAGGGTGCACCATCTTTTATGTCGGCATGTAAACATTGAATAACTTTGACATTTATTAGCCGGTTGACTCGAGTAGACATGTTTTTGAAACGTCAATTCAGTACAATTTTAACCATGAATCGCTTCACGCCGAAACAACGCGCCGAAATAGTGACACTGCACATTGAAAAAAATCGTTCTATATCGTGGCCAACAAGCACCGTCTGACAACACTATTCGTCGTTTAGTGTCGAATTTTGTTGAGCACGGGACAGTGGGAGATCGTCGACATGCCGTTCATCAACGCCCAAGACGCTCTAATGAACTGGTTGAAGAGGTAAGAGAGAGTGTTGCCGAGAACCCACATGTGTCGTATCGTCACCGCGCTCAGCATTTTGGCGTCAGTGGAACCACCTTGCGGCGCATTTTGAAGGATGATTTGCATTTGTTTCCATATAAAGTGCAATTGGCTCAAAGAATATTGCCGACAGACCGTCCACGTCGCTTGAAATATGGCCAAACAGTCGCTCGAATGGTTGACACTGAACCTGATTTTTGGAGGTCGAGGAGGCCCATTTCGCACTCCCTGGCCCGTTAATAAGCAAAATTGCCGCATTTGGAGAACGGAGAATCCATGGAACACCATTGCATAACCAAAAAGTGACTGTTTGGGCTGGCGTTTGCGCCAAAACCATCAATGGGCCAATTTTCTTCAGAGAAGGCGAAACAGTCGATGGGAATCGATATCGGTGGATGTTGGATCATTATGTCTGCCCACAAATGTGTGAAAAAGGTCTGGACGGTTACTGGTTTCAACAAGACGGTGCGCCATGCCACAATGCAAATCAAACAATGCAGTTTCTGCAACGTGTGCTGTCAAAAAATGGAGTCATTGACTGACCGAATTTGACCCCTCCGGACTTCTTTTTGTGGGGTTATTTGAAAAGCAAAGTGTACGCATTGACGAGCTCAATGCAAACATTCGTGCCGAAATCATCGCTATACTACCCGAGATGCTCGAAAAAGTGATGCAAAACGCAGCAAAAAAGGCACATTTTGCTTTGGTCAATAGAGGCGGCCACTTAATTGATGTTATATTCAAAAACTGGTCCAAATAAATTGTAAAGGACAAAATAAAAATACCTCATATATATACATATATACTAGATGGCGCACCCTGTACATACGAGTATTGTATCAATGGGGTGCACTTGCAAGTAAATGTAGGGATACCACTGTTTGAAAGCTGAGCAAGCAAATGCTATTGTTGTCGCAAGGAATCGAGATCCGAGAAGAATTTTAGAGAAACACAGAGAGTATCTATGACTACTGAGACTCGTGGAAGACGGACAAAAAGGGATCCAGCAAGGTGGTCTAGCCCCAAATCTTTCTGAAAGAATACAAACCTATTCATGTCATTAGGATATTCATGTCACGATTGATATTTAGAACCTGAGAGCTGAAATTCGAAGACCTTGCCTGTCTAAAGTCCTTTTACACATTATTGAGGTGCTTTGTTGAATGTCTTCTTCGAAACTCAATCAAAAAGACACTTTTAAAATCGGCCTCATTTCCTCTACGGTTCTACTAAGCCACGGCTACGATATGCTTGATTACATCATCACCCTGCAACAAACAGACCACACACTCAAAATGTTGTCAATTAAAGGTGAAATGTCATAGGAGATACGACTTCATACACAACCACGAAATTCATAAAAACTGCATCGGCCAATCTGTCATTTCATAAAATCTGCAAGGACTGCTACCTAACTTCAATAAGGACCGTTTCAGATGTCCGTTATGCGCGTTCGAGAAAAGAGAATAATTGATTACGAGTATGTCCTCTCGCATGAGATGTGTCCACCAGGACCGATGGCTGACAACACTAGTGATGCTCGAACACTAGCATCGGCCCCACCATCATCATATGATTTCCAATTTGACCATGTTTACGCATTAAATTTGCATGAAAATCTGTCTACAATTTGCCTATCAGTCCAGTTCAATAGGCAGCAATCTGTCGGCCAAACAGATTGCACTGCTGGCCCAGGACGAACGAACGATTGGACAGATAGACAAACGGGACAAACAAACTCTCCAACGTCGCTCACATGACAGACATCGGGCAAACAATTTGAATTTTTAATTTCTCGCTTTTCGCTAGGCTCCTGTTTTTCCACTTCCTCGTCCTACTCCGGTTTCCGTTCTCCATCGACATCTTTTATTTGCTGTGTACGAGTATCGCTTTGCAATGTTGGGTTGGCGTGCGACGATGCCTCTACTGAAAGTGGTAATCCAAAGCGGCTAGCAAGGAGATAAATTGCTTTGAGTGCCTAGACGTCGCCGTTGATGTGGCCATCCTCCTTATGTGGCTTCACATACACTCACTTGGATTGCACATGTGAGAACCGTTGAAATTAATTAACTTCTGATCGAATTAAAAGCGGAAGCCCAAAAGTCAATTGCACACATGGGGCCAATACCGGTAGCCCGGTGGCGACTGAGAGGAGAGCAATGGCCAACTCGCACTTTGGAATGACTGACAGGTGAAAATAATTTTTTTTTTTTTTTTTTAGCAACCAACCACCCCCAAGTTGGTGGCACCCTGATGATGGCCAATACCTTATTCCTACAACTGTACAGTGTACAGTGCTTTATTATTTATTGACTTTGCAATGTCAGACTTTTCATTATCCTGTTAAGTACATATTTGGATTACCGCTGCAGGCTAGAGTAAATATGCAGACACCCTAGCGTTACCTTAGCCATTGGGTGGATGGGTGGTTGGGTCGTTTCGAGGTGACACTAGGGGTTGAAAATTAAGTTTACATTGTTAAATGTTACGGATATGTGTGTGTACGAGTTGTAACTATTTGTAATCCTAGGTGGTAGACACCATTTGGAACCACTCTGAGCATACAGTGCGTGTGTGATGGATATGCGGTGCATGGACACAGGAAAAAGCCGACCTGGAGACGATGCATTCGAATTGGAACCGTAATTGAATGTTCGCAGTGTTTAAATGATTTAACGATTCCTTTTGGGTTTGTTTTATTTGGTGCGGTTGACTTGGCACTACATACGAGTATACCCAGTGTGCTTCGTTAGCGGAAGTAATTCATTTGCTGCTGGTTTACATGGCGAAAGAAGCTTTTTGGGTTCATTCTGGCACGTAAAGAGAATCCATCAGTTTAATGCGACAAAAAGTGCCAGGTTGTTCAAATGACATTGACCCCATGGGGAAATGGAAATGGAAATGGGAACGTACATACTCGTATGTGGCTATTATTAACAGGTGTTGAACGAGAGGCTCATATTAGTCTATGTTGCCGTACCGTGGATGGACAGAGACTAACGAAGATGCTTAGAAAATCAGACAGGGGCTGTCTACAGACCAGTTGGACCTCAGCTGTACATAAATATATGTCGTCTTGGGTATACTCGTACTATCTATCCAAGTTTACATTCAAATGGAAACGATATTGAGCATCCCCATCCATTGGCTTTATTCGATATAATGCAGCTCCTACCTTGGAAGTTACTGTTTGCAAAATCCTATGCATCTCCGCAGATCTCTTAAATCATCTCTAACTAACGTAGGTCATACTGATCCTCTTTGGTCCTGAGCCATTGTAAGACATTAATTCATTATATAAACTTAATTTCTTCACCAAATTATCACCAACCAACAGTGCTGCAGCAATGGATGAGTTAGTGTGGTTGTGTGTGCTCAGCACAGTTCAAGGACGGCGTATTTTTGTTTTCCTTTGTATGAATATGAGAAGCAAATACTTTCGGGTGGGTGTACAAAAGTTATGTTATTGTTTAGTTTCAGAATTTGTTCGTATACTTGGGAAATATGTTTAGAGGGCCGTAACATCAGGCCCATTTGCACGGGTTAGAAGTAGCTTCTACAATCCTCCGATGGGAATATTTCGTCCAAACTAAGATTGTTTCATATTACTCGTACTGTTGTCTCGAAGTTAAGAATCGTTTCTAAGTGATTTTTAGCAAACTGATCAGCTACCAAAGAAGGCTTGAATTGATACCTCACCGAATATCCACTATCGCTTGTGGGTGGGTTACAGTTTGGCTCTCTGAAAGAATATCGTTTGTTACTATCGAGTTACTAGCAGATAAGTCGAAAGCGTTCGGTTTAATATCTTGCACAAGGTTGGACTGTTCTACTGTCACACCAGATGGAAGGTATTTCCGCAAATACTTTCCAAATGTGGTGTAGCATGGCCTAAAGTTTTTAACATATTTTTTAAGCTTTGGCTGATTCAGTATCATGAGATTCATGAGAAAATTCTCGACCGCTTTTACTTTACTAACATTTAGGTTCAATTAAAAGCTGACAGACATTGTGCATGGGTCACAGAGCCTGCTTTCATTGCATTGCGGCTGTTACCAAAGTGAATTATAAAATCGCCAAGTGTCACGTGCCGCTTCATAGAGCTAAGCTAGGCCCAGTACTAGACACATCTCTGCTTCTGTGTTCATGAACCATGGCTTTTGTTTCGAAAACAGTCCAATGAAGATAACTAACTCAATGTCCAACAAACACATTTTTACTTATTACCTAAGCAGTGAAAAGTATTTCAGTTGTTTGCCATCATTTGTAAGTTTTCACCTAACGATACATAAATATACATATGTATGTCAACGATTCTATAATGGAACAAAGCCCCGCAAACAACTAGTCGCTATACTCAGCTTTAGGTATATAGGCTGTAAATTAGGCAACATAGATACCTACAACACAACACACCTATATGTATGTATCTCTCCCGGAACCCTTTGTCCAAGCCTTCTTTAGAAACTACTTTTACAATCCAAACACTCAATCGCCCGAAACATGACCCCGTAAGTGTTTCAACTCAATCAAAGAGCATCATTCATAGATACACTACGTGCGCCTCTTGTTCCACTAAACGCACGAGCTCCAACGAGCGCCACACCTACTTCACGCACTCTAGCGAAACTCCAACGGAATTTCCATAAATGCGGAGTCATAAATTTCTTTCGCCAAAGAGGGTGGCAGTGGGGGGGAGGGGGTCTCTCTCTAAAGGGCATTAGAGAGCTTACACTGTATACTGAGTTTGAAGTCTGTTGTCCGCAAGCCACAACGAGTCCAACGGATATGACAACTACACAACATCGCAGGTCTCTACTCTTCATCTTCATCTCGAGAGAAAATGAAAATAAAATGTTTACCTATAAAGTGCCGTTATTACTATTATTGTTATTACACTGTTGTTAGGTCTCGTAACAACATCTTCATACAAACAACAGGCCCAACCAACAGCCAACAGCCACCAACCACACGACCACATCGACTCCATCATCATCATCCTCGTCATCAACGGTCTTCATTGTAGGGTTGCCATGTTTATTGCTGGCTGCTGCTGCGATGGCTCGTAGCGGGGTCAATAGCCATATTATCTGCGCTTATCTCTCTGTCTCTTGTAATAACAATAAAAAGCAAAGAAAACGCACCGAGGAAAGTTGAAAAAAAACACGAAACACAGCGAGAAATACAGATACAGATACAACACGCATTCGTTGCGTTTGTTTTTTTTTTTTTTTTTTTTCGGTTGGCATATGCGTTATCACCCGGGCAAATCATCATCACCACAATGCAAGCCGTGAATTCAAGTGCGCTACAACTTATTCGATAAACAGATAGATAGGGGTTCAATTTCAATTTCAATTTCACTGCGGATGCTCGAGCTTTTGAGAAATGTACCCTCTGTGTGGTGCCCAAAACGATGATCGGTCATGTAAATGTGGTGAACCGATCACTGATCACTGATCACCCTTCACTGGAGAAGTGCACCATGGGTGCAGGTACAAAATTTTGATGAAAAGTGCAGTATACCGTTGGCTTTCTCCCTCCATTATGTTATATTTTTTTTAATTTCGCACATTTTTATCGCTGACTAACCATCAGCTTGTGCTCGGGGCGGTCGAGTGCTTCGGACTGGTGGTCCTTCGTTTAACCCCTTTACTTCTGATTGAGAGAACACACCGAAATTTGTTTACTCAGAGCAAGTGCAGTAGGAGTAGGTATACGAGTAATTGCGATGCAATTATGGCAGATCGGTTATATACAGTTAGTTGATCGGTCAAGCGAGATTTGTGATGGTCATCGGGGTGGACATGAGTCGGTTAAGTGATGTAACCTCCTGGGATGATTGACCTCTTCATTTGTGGCGACGAGGCGCACGCTTCATTGGCTTTCATTATGATCAAATGGCTAAGTGAGTTGATTGATAGCGCTGCAGTGGCGTCAAACAAGACAAGCTGTTGCAGAAAGGTGAATGGCAGATATGCATGCGGTGCAATTGGTGCAGCACGCAGCACGTGGAAGAACAGGATGCACCAAGGAAAGGCAAAGTGCATCAACCTTTTAGGTGATTCGTTGACTTTTTTTTATTTTGTTTGTGAGCCAATTTCAGGATTATGTCTCTGATTGGAGATGTTCCTGACTAACTGGTCTGGTTTAAACAAATACGTGATCGGTCATAAAATGAAAGTCTATTTCTTGACACAATCACTGTGCCTATACTCGTATAACAAAAAAAAGCTTGAAAGAGAGACTGATTTGCAGGGCAAAAGTCAAGCAAGAATACGCAGATTTAGAGAACTTAGAACTGCATCATGAATTCGACGTCAAAGTGATTAGATATTTCCTTTTCGATGGCCAATTACTGATGGATGTGGATAACTTTAAATGGATACTACTCGTTCATTTAATATCTCGGGCTTCTCTTCATGATCCTTGTCCACTGCATTGAAGATACTGCGTTAAGCAAACTTTGTCAACTACAATTTGGGTAAAATGTTCAATTGTTTGCTGTATGGAGGATAGATCCGCGTGAAATTTGTCGTTGGTGAACTGATTACAATCGACAAGGCCTTCAAATAATCATCAAGTCGTGATCCCCTCCACAGCGTCTGATTTAAAACGGACGGCTGTGAATAGCATCTAGTTTTAGGGCTAATACCACTATTTTAATCTGGCAGAAAGGGCAGCTATAGTACCATAAAATAAGGTCCAGCTTCATTCCAGAATATGCATAGTCTATTGTTTTCTTTGCCTAACTTGAGGTGTTCTCGGAGCTTACAGAGTCCCGTATTATTAGACCTTTTCTGATTGAAATTCTCTATGAATGCTTTTGAATAAATTTATTTTGTCGAAGTTACTTCTATTTCCATCCTCTTCTCGGATGATGTGTTCGACAATCCCGCAGAAGGGTTCCGACCCTAAGACAATGGTTGCCACCCCTCTTTCGTCAGTCTATCGGCCTCCTCTTTAGCATTCTCTCTGATATGACTTGACAGACAGTTTTTCCAGGCACTCCCATGACATGAGCTGATTTTGTAAGACCTCAATGTTTTAATGGGAGCTTCTACAGTTTTGTCAAGGTGAAGTTATGCACACCTTCCGATCGGCTGTTTGTCTGCCTGGAAGATACTGGAAAGCTTATCCATTGGTTCCTAGTTCCCTCAGATGTCCTCCATCCATGCGTATACCACTTTATGGTAAAGTTCTAGGTCCACTTCTTTTTAGTTTCACGGTGAAGTTCTTGTCGAAGCTGTATTTATTGTTCATATTATTATCTCTGGAGATTCACAGCAGAGCTGCTTTTTAGAGAGGGGGAGTCCGATGGATTTCCCTTTCCCTGTTTCCTCTTTTGAGGTCCTCATGGTTGCTCATTTTACTGTTCTCTCAATGTGTCGACCATTGCTCCCGACTTGCACATCCAGGCTAATCTTTGTACTTTTCCCAGGTTTTCCTTTATTGCGTTCAGGTTAGTTCCCTTGTGTCAAGCTAGTACGGCATAGATGAGAATACATTCTAGAAGTCCGAAGTGTGCCCCAGTCCACAATCTGGACATCTTTTCAATTCTGAAATTCCACATGTTATAGCATGTTCAGGTCCTTAAACGCTCCAGTAGAGAGTATAGTGATGTCATCGTGATGTAATTCGTGACACTGGTGACAATTATTTCAGTGGTGACATATTTTTAGAATTATGCTGCCATATTTTTACCATTCTCAGAATAAGTGACTCAATTTGTATCACAAATGAGGAACAAAGAAATTGATCTGACTGACAACCCTTCGACTTGGTTGGGATAAGATTAGAAATATATTTCGTGTCGAAAATATTGTGCATTTATTTTGTCGTTTGGACACTTTTTTGTCAAAGTGTGACATATTTTTTCGTTAGATGAAAGAAGAGGCAGAATTTGGCTTCCGGTTTTCTGGAGAATTATGTCATATGACATATTTTTTGTTCAAGCCGATGACAAGAGTGACCTTAAGTCTCTACAGACAAACTTATTTATATACATCCGAGCCTCACAATAGAAAAATTAGTGTACTGTTAATAAGTTGGATATTCTACCTCCAACATAACTTTCTGTTTTTATTGGCTCGCCTACGTAAGTTATTCTCACCTTTTTTGGAAAACATATTATGCTATCTTCTATCCCTCGTTTTTATCTCCTAAATCTTAAAATTTATTCGCCAGAGACAACTCTGTTTATTTTGCTTCTCACTAATTTAAAGTGATGATGAAATTTTACAACCACCTCACCAGTTGTCTCACACGCTAATTAATGAAGAGCCAAATGCTGTTGACTTTTAGACTTTTTTTTTTTTTCTTTTGTTTTTTAGTTTTCTAGGGTAATGTCAACAATGGACTTGATACCACCACAACTGCGTGTCCATGGCACTGATGTAAAACCCCCTGTGAAACATGTAAATAAGAGGTGGGTCTCGTCAGTAGGCCTGTCTTTGTAAACACGTGATTGACAACATCCATTAGGACCAGAGCGACAGATTTAAAAACAAAAAAAAACTCATTAACAGCTCGTGGGTAAAATTTTAAAATAAAAGTCAAACTCTCTGGAATAAAAATAGCACGAAAAACAAATTTAAATTCTAATCGAGTGCTAAGTGTATGCAGTTCGATTGTTCGAGGGCTAAGCCTAAGCCAAAGCCAAAGCCAAAGCCAAACAAGCGCGGCTCAGTAAGTTTGGCGCGAAAACGTAAGAAAATTTAAATAAAATGCGCAAAATGATGATCAACATCTAAGGTCTATTAACCCTAGTTCTCCACTCATGGAGAGTAGCACCACATCACATCACAACCCAGCACAGCAAGAGACTCAGTCGCTTTTTGTGGTGGTGCTGTGGTGGAGTTAGGAAAACAGGGTTGGGCAACTTGGATAGGAAAACAAAAAAATAAATAAAATATAAAGAAAGAAATAGAAAAAAGGAAATCGGAAAAGAACGCGCGCGTCTGTCGTGTAGGTATGCCTGCCCAGATTAGGATCTTCTTCTATAAAATATGATAATGGCATATAAAAATTTGCAATTTACTCTCGTGCTTTTGTGTGACTTTAGCCAGAATGAAATATATATAAATAGATACATATGTACACATGTGCTTACATTTTTTTTTTTTTTTAAGAAGAAATATTGACACAAGATGGTACAGGAAAGATAGATAGAAAGATCATCTAACAACAGACATACAGTTTTTTTTTTTTTTACAAGCAAAAGATAGTTGAACTTACAGTTAATCAGAGATACGAGTATATTTCATCGGAAGACACAACCCATGAAGCAATCTGACATCACTTTATGGTCAGTGAGGGCATTGTGATACAAAATTAAGGAATTTACTTACTAACTACTTTGAATATTGTAAGAAACGATGGTCTACCACAGGAAACTGTTAAGGTACCCATTCTGTTCAACATTATTATATGATAAAGGAAAAATAACATAATGATGTCCGCTTGGTATGATGATTTTGCCAGACTTTGTCATAAGCTGTAGAAAACCCAATCAAACACCGATTGTTGGGGTTATCTCTCCGCTTTTTTTGATGAACGAATTGAAGTACTCGTATATATAATTGTATAATTTATAGTTCTAATAAACTTAAAACTACACTATTATAATAGATTAAAGTGACTGACCTAAGGGCTGCGCAATACTTATAATATGATTTTTAGAAAACTTAATTTTAGTGTTTTAATTTTAATCGATGTTTTTTTTTTAATTTCAAATTTAATTTTTTTTTTATTATTTTTTTTTTTTTTGTATTATTTCATTTTAAGGAAAAACGTGGGAAAACCTTTTAGAATACATTATTTTTTTCATAAAAACTAATCTAGATGATATAAACTAAAACTACCTTAACCCTTTCGGTACGGGAGACGAATAATAAGTTTAAAATGTTTATAATGAGTTAATCTAATAGAGACATGCATATTAACTAATACTATAGCCTCTTTTGGCTTGCCCCTTGCCAGGGAACAGATTGGGGGGTGGGACATATAAGTCCCATCAGTCCTGAACAAGATCGGGTAGTGGGACACATAAGTCCCATCAGTCCTTAGCATGCAGGTATAAAAAAAATAGTATTTATTTTATTATATATTTTATGTATTTTTATTATTATAGAAATTCATTTTAATCATTTAAAAAACAAAAAGAAAATAAAGGGCAACAATTATAAATTAAAATTATTGATGAAATGGTTCAAAACAGTCCTTGCACAACGGAAGTTGACATTCTTTTTCTGGCAACCCGTGCAACGACGCCTCGAAGTTCCCTCGATTGGCAAGTGACTAGCAGATTGTCCATAGATTCTCTTCTTTTTAGAATGGTAGCCACCATGTTTTAGGCTTCTGCTTACGACCGCAGTTTGCTGTCCTTCCGCAGTGAGACCTTCTGCTAGCTGAACTAAAAAATCAAGGAATGGTTCCTTTTTACGATGCAAATTCATATATATTATCCACGAATTCACAGCTGACATCATCGGCAACCTATATAATACTTTCTTCCACCACTTCTGTGATTTACGGTCTAGTTCGTACATTCCGGATAACTGATCGGCTCGATCTACGCCTCCCATTATTGACCTGTAGAATTTTATTATTTCAGGACATGGTACAACTACTTTTTCACCATTCTTTAGCTTTTTTTCTATAGTTGACATTGAAGATTTATGGCAATTGCTTATAGCTGCTACTTCCCTGGTATCATGCCATTTTGTATACATAATCCCAGAACTACACGATTAGAAAATAATTTCACCCTTGTGTAGTTTTGCAGTTAACTTTGGCAAGTTCTTTCAATTCGTCATCACTGTTCCCAATGCCGGATATTCCAAAGTTTCAAGTAAATGAACACTGGTAAAAAAACGGTCGAAGCAAAGCGTAACGTCTGGATGCCTGATGGTCTTGGCTAGGTTATGTACTACACGTTCTCCAAGGGTGCCGATGGTAGGTCCATCTTCTTTACCACAGTATATACAAAAATCGTAAACGTAGCCACTCAAGGAATCACAACGCATCCACATCTTTATGCCACGTTTCGTAGGTTTTAGTGGCATGTATTGCTTTAGTGAAGAACGACCTTTGAACTTAGTCATAGACTCATCTATTGACTGAAATGGGCTATCTTCACGCAAATCCTGAAAACGGGCCTTCAAACACTCGATAATATCATCCAAATAATACGTCTTCGAAGCGTTTGCAGGCTTGTCTGGGGGAGCACAATACAACTTAGAAGAAAGAAATAAGTAGCGATCACGTACTATAGCAGATTTGATTGCTTCATTGCCTTAGTACTTAGTGGAAGGAACGTGGTTATAGCTCATGATAATCACGCAACCTAGAATAATTTTTAACTCTCCAACATCTGTACGTTGTATATGTTGATGCTTTTTCTTGAAAGTACGAAGAATTTCAATTCTTTCATTTGTACATTGCGAGATATACATTATAAGGCTCGGAGGAATCGTTTTTTTGAAAACCTGTAATGGTGTATCAGTTTTGTTATAGTTTAGTCCTAAAGCGGGTTCTCGATGGCTGCTAGCTACTTTTCTAGGTGTAAAGCATTCTTCCGGTGTTGACCATATGTTAGCTTCAAAATTTGATGTTTCAGCTACGGGTGGCAATACAGAGACATCAACCACTTCCTGATCTTTATCTTCATCTGACGAATCACGTTCTGAATTAGATTCTGAATTTACATCTTCATTTTCTTGTCCATCAATACTACTTTCGGAGTCTGATGGCTCGTAATCATCTCCGCTTCCAGATGAAAAGTCATCATCATCAGATAACTTTCTCAAAGTTTTTTCTATAGACAAATTTGAAAGTCGTTATTATTTCAGCCTGTAGCCCTATTGGGATACATATGTCCCACTGCAAAAGCCGAATGGGACATATACGTCCCACTAAAATAAAAACAAGAAAAAGAAATAAAATCTTATACTTACTTCTATAAAAACTAGACGAAAACACCACAGAACAATATTCGATGACTTCACAAATGTATTTTATCTACTTGATAGCACTTTTATATATAAATTTTAACTTTTTCTGGAAAAAACACGTCAAGCGACCTGAATGTAAAACATTTTACACAAGACTAAATGTCAAGCATGAGAAAAATGTGCAATAAAATTTCCAAGAACCGTTATAAAACTTATAGGAAACCGAATGGGACATATTTAACCCATTTAAAGTGAAAATTGTAGATCTTAGGGCTTTATGAACATTCAGTGGGACACATATGTCCCAATAGGTGCGAAAGGGTTAACCTAATTCTCGGGTCGGACCCTGATATGTGATTACTGACCCGCCACTGAAAAGACCAATCAAATGAGTGTTAGACCATTCAATCAGCCATTCAGCGGTATGCCAAAAATTACATATCAGGGTCCGACCCTGCTTAACCTAAGTGTTAACGCAGTCGAGCCACCAATATCTCTCCCTATTCAACCTGTCGTCGTTTACTGAATCCCGCTTAGGTATGCTTACGCAGTATCTCAAATCAGCGTTTCCTTCTCCTGAGTCTATCGGCACGTAGAGGATACGTTTAGCCCTTCTAGAAAGATGATAAATAATGGGAACGTTCAGTGAATCTGACAAATAACTATGTGCATCCAGATACAAGAATGCTTCAGGGGGGATGTAACCACTCACCATAGTACTTTCAAAATACCCAGCCTGGCACAAGTTCGTTTTCCGTAACGCTCGCTGACCACGCAAAATGGTTCCTCACAAGATCTAGAATGACATTGTCAATTCTAGATGCGCTGGAAGTATCTAATAGTCTCTTATTAGAAACATAATGGCGAAAAACGGAATGTGCGCTTCTATACATACGCATGCAGGCTCGAAGACATTTTCTTTCAAATAGCCTAAGTTTTTTCATATAAGACGGGCTTATGTTTCACCATACTGGACTCGTATAAGTCAGAATTGGACGAACGAAAGCTTGGTACCATATAACCTTCACATCAGATCCAAGATAGTTGGAGTAGAAAAGGCGTTTGAGGGACATAAATGCCGCTCTTGCCTTTGCAACTGTCTTGCCTTTGCAAAAACTTGTATGACTCGATGTGAAAACCATTAGAATTCGTAATTTGTAGGTTTTTCCAGATTCGTCTCAAATCTGAATTTCCGCGTCTTACTGGGGGGCGGAACAGTATAGTTTCGCATTTCGTGTCGTTTATTTTAAACTTCCATTTTGAGCAGGATTTTTGAGCCGCTTGCATACAATATAACATCGTCAGCGAACGCTATTGAATTATCCATGTCCTTCAGCATTTCCGAAATGTAGATTTTGAAAAGTAGCGGTGCTGTAACTGTGCCCTGTGGCAGACCATTGATGACATTAAAAACTTCAGTCGTCGTGTATTGATAATCTGTTACAACAAATTTCTTTTTATGCACCATAGATGCAGATAGATGGTGTTGGCTATTAATCTCCGCCTGAGAGAGAAGAGACTGAGCAGACAGTGGGATTTTCAGTTTCGGAATCTTAGTAATGTTACGAGGATTGAAAATCTGATTAATTTTAGGAAACATGTTCCTGGAATCAGACTTCAATATGTTTTCGGCGCGTTGCCCTCAATAATCATTGACACTATTCCGAAACTGCTGACTTAGTAGTGTCCTCACATTTCTCAGGAGAGATTTGCAGCTCTAAATTGGACGATTCCTCTTGGAACTGGCGTAGTATTCGATTTATCTGAGTTACCAAAAAGCTTTTGTAGGTTTGTAGAGTCTTAATGTCACGATTTAGATAACATTCAACGCCGTCTTTGGATTTAGTTTTCGGAACTGACGACTCCATTGCTTGTAAATAGGAATCGCACTGCTCGTTATTAAGATTCCTATTGCTAGGGATATTGGAAGAGGAAGGACAGTTCCTGTATTTTTTGATGGCGCAATGTTGAAATTTGCACCAATCAGTCTGCCTAAAATTCAATTTAGGGACTTTCTGCTGCGTTGCGAAGCTGAAAGTAAAGTCGCCAGCAAATGTCATCGGCATAACTATTGCGTTGTGGTCGCTATCATACGGTAATATAAAAAGTACTCGTATATTCATTGCACGGAGATAATCCGTAATTTAAGTAAATAAATGATTGAACTAGTTGATGCCCATCGGATTCACTAGTTTGGACGTTGGAGTCTTCTAACTTGTTCGCTTTGGTTCAGAAGTTTAGATGCCTCTTCGTATGTGTGCTGTCTCAGTATTTTCGCGTGAGCTATTGAACACCTTTGAATCTCTCTAGATACGGTCTTCATCCTCAGGTCACGATGAAGGTCAGTGTTGCAAATGTACCATGGTGCATTAATTTGAATGGTTTTAATTGTGCTTTTTTTAGTACACTACTATAATTGGATGCCATATGTGTCCATTCTGGTTTCATTACTTGTTTGTAGAGCAAAAGTTTGTTGTGAATAAATAAGACTGATCGTCTTCCAATGAGTCAGTCTACTTAAAGGTTGATTTAGTTTCTTTTTTTTCTTGACGTGCTCTTTCCAATGAAGTTTTGCATCTAAGGTTTATTCCTAGGTATTTAGCGATGTTGGCATAAGGAAAACATGCACAGGCTTGCGTCGGTTATTCACCATTTATTAGTCCAACATTCAATGGCGTTCATCGCTGTTTGTAGCTTTCTCGCTGCTTCTTCTGCTGTTTCGCCGACTGCCAGAACCGCTGTATCATCAGCGAATGTCGTCTGGTGGGGTAGGTAGATCATTGGTGAACAAAAAGTAGAGTGTTGGACCCAGGATGCTGTCATGAGGAACTCCAGCTTTTAATTCTCTTAGTGCGGAGTATGCATCAAGGTGTTAAGTATGATTCAGGTAAGTTGGAATACTGTATTGATAGTATATTGTTTCAGCTGGTTTACTAGTCCTTAGTGCCAGACTTTGTCGAAAGCTTGAGCTACGTCCAGAATAAACCTTTTTCTCTTCCAGCGACTTTATTATGACATCAGTAATTCAATGAACTTGGTCTACAGTTGAATGACTTTCTCTAAAGCCAAACTGGTTACTTGGTTTTTTACTTGGTTTTTTATGATTGGTTTTAGGCATTTGAGAGGTAGGCTTTCGAACAATTTTGACATGACTGGGAGTACGAGTAGAGATATAGGCCTATAGAACGCTGCTTCATACGGTGATTTACCTGGTAATGGCCGACGTGATATAGTCTGATTGCAGCTTGAATTACTCGTAAGTTGGTAAGCTTCACCATACCTTTGTGTGGAAGTTTTTTTTAGTATTTCACCTGTAATTAGGTCATACCCTGGGGATCTCTTCGTCTTGAGACTTGTCTTAATTTCTTTCCTAATTTCAGACATAGAGATCGGTGGAATATCTTCGTTCTCTTGGCTGTGCGTATCGCATTGACTTGCATGTAGTTGAAAAGTGGTTGTTAGATGTTTAGCGAATAAGGCAGCTTTCTCTGCATTCGTTTTCGGCCACTGTTTATAATTTTTTCTGGTCTTAGCTCTATTGGTCTGTTTAGGTGTTTGGTGGTCTTCCAAAGTGAATAGTCAGTACTTTTATCATGCGTATGTTCTTTAAGATACTTATTTATAGACACATTTTTTATTTCTCTTATCATGCGGCGAAGATACTGGGAGATTCCATTAGGATTTCATTTTTCTATTGGAGCCCGAGTCTGCTGCCATTTAGTACTAATTCCAATATTTCTTTGGGAAAGTTTTGGCCAACTGCTTTCCTTTTTAGGACTGGAGTTGATTTCCAGACCGTTTGTTGAATTGTTGGATGCATTTTGAAACAGTTTGCAGTAGTTTTAAAGGGGATAGATAAATTGATTTCTTGATCCAAAAACTGTTTAAAAAGAGCCCAATCAGTGCCAGATTGTGTTTTTTTTTTCTTTTAGTATGATGTCATCGCTCAGGGTTAGGATGATCGAAGAATGATCTGAACGCAGATCAAACCTTTTCTGCAAAGCTGATCAACAAGTTTGGATTGATGGATCGGTTGCGGTAAGGAAGTGAAACTAATGGTCAATTAACGACCGCACTGGGACCAAAAAGAGGAAGTGGGCCTTTGAATTTGTTAGAAGTATTCATCAAAAAAAATATTCTGTTCCATTCCAGTCTTTCGGCGTCTTAATAATTCATATTTTTCGCGAATCCTAACGCGTCGACGCTCTCCGAAAATTTGACATTTGATACATCGTACTGTTGCAATCTTTCTGTAGGCGCATGCTTCCTTTTAGAGGTGCATACGAGTATATTCAGTAATGTTTCCAGATTGTCGTCCTTTTATCGGGAAGCACATTCTAACCGCTAAGAATTATTTGTTGTATTTAAACGGTAGGTTGCGTCAAGGATTATGTAACTTGATCAAAAAGATTCAGGCAATTTATTCAGACAATTGCAAATACAAGTTTATTCTTGATAATCGATATAGTCCCCTTCAAAGTACTCTCCATTGACTGAAACGCACTTCTGGAAGCACTTGAAAAATTTTTTTTAATCGGATTTTGGTATACGAGTAGCCATCAGAGCCGTCTTCGATTTTTCTATTACGAGTATCTCTTCTCGGCTGCTAAAACGCATTCGCCCCATATCGCCCAAATAATCAACCTTGTTAACTGCCTGATCTTGTAGCAAGAATTCATATTGCACAATACCATTGTAATCCATGAAAACCGTGAGCATTTTTGTAGCCTTTTTTTCGATTGAAAACGACGTGGTTTCGGTCTTGGCTCAATCGGTGTACGCCATTCACTCGCCTGATGCCTGGATTGCGTTTCGTACTCATAAACTCACGTCTCGTCTCCAGTAATTATGCGTTTGATGAATGTTGGGTCGGATTCAGTCGTCGAATCCGTTTTTAGCACAAAATTTGATGCAAACTCGTTGTTGCAAAGTTGATCACATTTTTAAAATCGTACAAAATCGAAAACACACACAGAGGCAGATGTACTCTCGACAGCGTAGCTTTTACAAATGTTAAGCTGTGGCGCTAAAATTTGGAGGGAATGTAAATGACAGATGTGTAAATCCAAGCGAGGAAGCCGCGTGCATCAGTTAGTACCAAATAAATGTACTGGAGATAGAGTCTGTTTCGAGTCCTTGCCGACATAAGACGCCATTTGCAAAAATGAGCTTCGTCCAATAGAGAGATGACTTTTGCTACACCTTGTACCTATGTACGACGAGTATATGGAGAACGGTACTTTTGTTGTGAAGGTACTTAACAGTTTTTATATTTTCCTGATATTACCCAGATATTCCAAAATATGGGGTATACTCGTACGCATACGAAGTTCGTCAAAAAGACAATGTTTTGACCTTGCGTTCTAAAGGTCTCTAAAGTATGGGTAAATAAAATTCTGTAAATCATAAGAGATACATCCGTACTCGTATTTAATTTTTATTTAATTTTTTTTTATTATTTACAGAATTTTGAAATGCAACATTTTGGACCATACATACATAATTATGACCCCTTCACGCGTTACTTCTAATCGAAAGGTACGAGTACATGACAGGAACAATTTCTGTTGACATCCAATATGAGACGTCTATTCAGAACAAAGTATGTATTTTTTCATACGTTACGTTGTACGAGTATGAATCTTAAAGACGGGTCATATTGCCGATCGCATCTGATCGCAAAGAATTTTTTAAATCTTTCGATCCCAGCTCGGTTGGCAACTCTCCCCTGAGGATCGTAAAATTTTCAAATAAAACAACGAAAATATTAATAATTTCGCATTAATGTGAATTTTTGCATGTCACATGGCAAGTTTATGTGTTTCAATAAAACCATTTAATCTAAACACTAGGAGGGTCCTAATGGCTAAATAATTTATAACATACTGCAGTCGGTCGGGAGGGAAATTTTTTGTTAAGAATTTTTATATTTCCCTCCGATGAATGATTAAGTGCAATAAAAATTCATCGTATTTGAGGACATTTTATTACATTTTATTTTGTCTGCTGCGACACTAATGTATTTTGGGTCGTAAAAATAAAATAGGAGAAAGATCGTATTCAGCAATTGATTCAGCTGTTAAGAGCATGATTTTTATGTAATCTGCGCTACTGCGAGCGTGTGTACGAGTATCTGTATCGGTTGAAACATTAAAAAACGAGTTCTAATTTTGTCTAGAAAGTTTCAATGACTACTCGTAAGGTTATTTTTTTAGATGGAAATTTATCTATGCACGTTTTAGCAACAAACATTTATAAGATCAACAGTACTAGTTCAAGTCAGGTCAAAAGATTTTGGTTTTTACATCACACTTACTCGTAACTGTTTTAGGCGGATGTATTTTCCTGTTCTTATTTTACAGATGTAAGATACTCGTTCAATGATACTTCTACTGGGCATAAATTGGTTGGGTTACACAGGCATACAGTTTATATTGTATCTGTTCTAGAAATTCAGATAGATAATCTTATTTCAGACGTGTGCAGTTTATCTCTAGTTTAGCCTTCAGTTAAATTTGAATCATATGATATGAAGTTACGAGTAGCGTGTGCTACCACAGGGTTTTGTGGTTTTATGTTTTATCAGAAGGTCTGTGCCTTCTATTTGAATTTATCGCAATTTCGCTACAGAAACTGTCAACTCTAGCTAGTACGAGTAGTATCAGGATGTGTTGAAGGACTTGAATTCAATTTTCAAATATCTGAAGTTCTCCATCTTTTTTTTTATTTTTTCAAAGTATTCTCACACTCAATGTCGTGACACAAACGCCAGGTATACTTAAGCCCAATCATGGTTTAGGTGGGTACATGCCATCGCACTGTTGTTTGCATATATTTGATGTAACGCGTGCACTTTACATGGCGACAGTTTTTTGGGATACGCGCGGTGTTATTCACATCGATTACCTTGAAAAGGGTAAAACGATCACCGGCGCATATTACGCAGAGCTGCTGTTTTTACCTCCAAGCCGATTTGAGGTAAAAACGGCCGCATTTGGCGAAGAAAAAAGTTCTTTTTCACCAGGACAACGCACCGGCGCACAATTCCTCAGTCGCAATGGCAAAATTGCATGAGTTAGGCTACGAACTCCTCTATCATCCAGCATATTCCCCAGATTTAGCCCCCTGCAAATATTTCTTGTTTCCAAACATGAAGAAATGGCTCGGAGGTAAGAGATTTGGGTCGAATGAAAGGAGACTATGTTGAAAAATAAAATGTTTTTATACCGAAAAGAGTGTTCCTTATTTAATTTTTCAGGGACTTATTGACCCACCCTCGTAGTGAGAGTGGTTGACCGTCTAGAGTTTGGGGGGAGTGAATTCCTGTAGCGCTTGGTTTTAGTGGTGAATAGCTTCATTTCGAACTTATCTGGATTTACTCCAAGGAAAAAAAAAATTTATTTACACCTCCAATTCAAAATCGACACCTTTCTTCATACGAGTATGGTCTTCACAAGAAGTATTTTGTTTTTATTAATCTTTTTTTTATATTTTTACGATCCATTTGTACACCAATATGGATGAGTCAATGTTGTACAAATTGCTGACAGCTAATGTCAACGTTGTCCAAATGTAACCACATTCGACTCCTGCACCCAACATAGATTTGTTAATTTGCAAATTGAAATTTAATAGCACCCTGTAAAAGTGCCTCCAAAAATGAATGATAGGAAACATAAAAAAAAAAAAAAAAAAAAAACACAAATTCTCAACTTAATGGATATTATTTTAGTTTCGTTGAAATTAATTCTTTCCGTGTTTTCGGATGGAGTCGAGAGGAAGTAGGTAGTGTTGTGTCTAACACGTCTAATGTCTATGCATTGAAAAATAGCGAGAACGTTTCTGATGAGGGAATCTAAAAGTCAGATTATGAATTATGGCGGAGTGTGCTGTTTTTTTTTTTTTTTTTTTCTCTCTGTTTTTATAGGAAAGACGATTTATAATTATCCCCTGTGGTGACTCTGTAGTGGACAACGGTATTAGTGCGGCGATATGGTGCCGAATGGCATTTTTATGTTTTATTCTCGAAAATTGTTATGCTTGATCGTTGTTTTTGGTCTCCCACTCCCTGGTTTAGCGCTTTTGTTATCGAACCATCTTTAGTGCGTGTCGTCTCATTCGGAATATGGAAGATGGAAAATTTATGGAAATTTTATGATTTAAAAATTTCTGTTCGAAAAGAACAGTGTCGACAAAAATTTTTTTTTTATTAACAAACACTCTGAACATGGATAGATACACTCGTATAGTTTTTTTTTTTTTTTTTTGGAAGGTTTTATGGCTCTACGATTTTTAACACTTAATTAATGCAGCAGAAAATATAGTGTTGTTCTGTTTTGTTGTGCAGTTTAATGTGATGAAATGTTTTCAATTGGTAATGGGTTGGAGATGGATGGCTGTAAAAAAAAACAAAAAGTGTTATGATCGATTTGTATGAGTTAACAACTTTGTCTTCTTTACTATATTTGTGATCCATAAAACAGCTGAAGCTTACATAAATCAATTTTTATTGGCGAATCGTAAGTCCTTGTCAGAGATGTGCTGTATCTGTTGGATCTAGAATCATAAAAAATTAATATGTATGCGATTTTTACGGTTCTAGTATCCATAATTTCTTTTGAAGACATCGAACCATAGACGGACTTAATATTCAAGGTCATGATTTCTACCTATGGGCTTGTTTTTGCGACTTTTGTTGCTTGGACAATATCAGTAATGGGGTGTTTCTAAGGCTTTTGTCTTTCTGAGGCATTGCGTAGAGCTACGGTCAGATGGATGTTACTTTGCTAATATCTACAGTATATTATCAGTGCGGTTCTTAAGAAGATTAGCAAACTCAGGGACGATTACTTCCCCGGTTCTGATGGTTTACCCGCCTCGAGGGTAGTTTTTTCCTATATTATGGAAGGATTCGTACAAATTACCTTCACGCATTTACCCATTTTTCTAAAGTCTGTGGAACTCTTTACTACGAATACTTTAATGGAATCAATCCGATCTCCGACCCCTAAGAGTTCTTACCAATTTATGGATATCCATCTATTCTTGAATTCTCGGATACATCCCCGTCAGACCCTAAAATAATCACTGACCACGTTTTTCCACAAACTTCTCTGGACGCTGTCAGCGGTTGGTTCTTAAGAAGATTAGCAAACTCCAGAACGATTGCTCCAGCGGTCCTGAAGGCTTACCTGCCATAGATTTGAAACAATGTGTGAACCATCTGACTCAGTCCTCTGTTTGAATTATTAATCTCGCAGGGAGTTTTTCCTAGATTATGTACATTACATATTTTTATCCACAAACAAGTGGTGTAAGAGTAAGTATCTAACAATCGGCCTATTACTAAACTCTCATGCGTTCCCTAACTCTTTGGAAGCATCGTGTATGATGTAATATTCTTTCACTGCAATGCAATCTTTTCTACTAAGCAACACTAGGATAATCCTCAACACCAACAGCGGCAATAGAAGCGATTTTAAACATCCTACCAGTGCACATCGAAGCGGAGAAGATTGCTGGTCTGTCAGCCGCAAGACACGGGGCTTCGGAAAATCATCAAAATGATAAGAGAAATGACACCACTCATCGATTGTTCTAGTGACGTTATTGTTGAAAAATCTTTTACGTTCACCAACAGCTTCGAAACAATTTTCCACCCAAGAAAATCTTGGACGAACGGAAGGACGACAAGAAACTCCAACGGCTCATCGGTATATACAGACGGCTCCAAAATATCAGAGGAATCAGGGGCTGACATCTTCTGTGCTAACTCACCGATTGAACTTGCTATTTACCTAGAACCATTTGTAACCGTGTTCCAAGCAGAAGTCCTTCCTCGTAGAAAACACCCGGCGAAGAGAGGCAAATAGACATCTGCTCGGACATCAAAGCAGAAATTAGCGCGATCACAAACCCTGTGTCAAAATCATGACTAATAAAGGAGTGCAAAACTAAATCGAACCTACTTGCCAGGCGTAATAGTGTCCTCCTTATATGGGTACCGGGGCACGAAGGTGTACCGGGTAACGAAAAGGCAGATGAACTAGCAAGGAAAGGAGCGAGTGACACAGATCTGAATCCTGTTAAGACTATAGGGGTCCCTCTGACAACTATTAAAACGATAATCAATGAGAAGATTAGACAGGAGTTCAATAACTACTGGACGAATCTAGACACGTGTAAAGTGGCCAGATCAGTGGTAACACAACCGAGTAACGACACAGCTAAAAGAGCTGTCAACTCAAGCAGAACACAGTTAAGAGCGATGGTGAGACTTTTAACAGGGCACATCAATCTTAATAAACACTCGTTCAGACTCGGGCTAGCTGAAACAACAATCTGTGCCTTCTGTGAGGAAGAAGAGGAAGGTATAGAGCACTGCCTTTGCCTCTGCCCTGCAACAGCAAGATTAAGACTGAAGATACTGGGATCCCCAAGAATACCGGATCTAACACACCTCAGCAAGAAAGGAATTGGTGATATATTGGAGTTCGCTAGACGGACAAGACGATTTCCCGATCACTATATGACATGATCTCCTTTTTTGACACTCCCATGATCCCAATACCTCCTCTCCCATCACTTAATTCCAATTACATTACTTGTCCTACAGCTCGACAGAAGAGGGGAACTCAACGGGCCCAGTGGAGGCCTAAGTGAAGAGCATAAGCTCACCCTCTTAAACCAAATAACCAACCAACTAAACAACACTTATTCCTTAAGAGCAGATCGACAATTCGGGCTGTAAAAGTCAACAACCAGAGTATGTTCCCGCAAATAAATAGAATATTTCGGAGGAACAATCAAAATTACCTTCCGCGTCTTAAGATCCCCCGAACGACGAACAATGGACGAATACTTATAACAGCAGGTATAGATCCAGATAACGTAGTAGAGGATGATAACTTCTTTGTGATCGAAGATCCGCAGGAGAAGGTAGAGGCTATTGGAGCGACTTTCCAGAAAGTGTACAAGGTGAATGATACCATCTGCCCGAACCACGACCTGGAAAATCGCGTCCTTGTGCACAACTCCTACCTTCGAAATGATATAGAGCACTGGCGATCCGAGAACATAGGTTTTACCGAGTTCAATGACGATAACATGGCAAATAATGTCATCGCCGATGAAAGGGTACATCCCCCGTACATATCGAAGGTGGAGCTCCAAGCGATCTTCGACTCTTTGAGGTGGAAGAAATCTGTGGGAATCGATTTAGTATCGAACATTGTGCTTCGACATCTCCCTCCAGAAGCGGTGGAAATTTACACCACTATGTTTAACAATGCGCTGAATAATGCACATTATGCAGCGCATTGGAAAACAGCAGTGATACAACCCATCCCCAAAAGGGGTAAAGACACCTCCAATACGGCAAATCTAGGGTCGATAAGTCTCCTTCCGAACATCAGCAAGGTATTCGAAAAAGTGATCAATAGAGCCCTGATTAAGTGGACTGAGGACAATAAAATAATCCCGGATAACCAATTCGCTTTTAAGGCGGGGCATGATACAATACATGCCGCTTCTAAACTGGTATCGGATATCCAATGGAACAAAAGCAAGAAACAGTGCACGGGTGCCTGCCTGATTGACTTGGAGAAGGCCTTCGACACCGTATAGTTAAACGGACTCTTCTACAAGCTGAACAGACTGGGCATAAGCAAACCACTGCTGTACATACTTTATAACATGCTCACCAGTAGACAGTTCATTGTCAAAAATGGCCTCTGCTGGAACATTTCAAATCAAAAACGGTCTGCAACAAGGTGCGGTCAATTCACCGATCCTTTTCAACGTATTCACGAGCGATCTCATAGGATCACCTTATAGCGTACGCAGACAACTTGATCGCGTACAGATCAGGACCAAAAATCGAGATCATTGCACTGCTCTTGCGACGTGATTTCGGTTAGCTTCAGCGATATTGCGATGACTGGATGTTGAAATTCAATCGGAAACCATTCTTTTTTAGGATGCCGTTGTCTGGAGCCTCTAGGGATACCAGAAAGAATTGGCGAAAGTTCTCAATCTTTGGACCGCACGGACAGCCACTTGCGAGTCGAAGTATAGTCAGGTACCTAGGGCTTTGGTTAGACCAATAGCCAGAAATGCTTTTGCTCTTACAAAGAGACTTTCTTATAGCAAGCAACTCGATTCAAGGGTAAAGGTAATCTGCTACATGGCCCTAATTCGGCCCATGCTCGTATATGGATGCCCCGTGTGGTTCAACGTGGGAGCAAGCTTGTTGGAAAAGATTCGGGTGTTTGAGAGGGCTTGCCTTCATTTATACAGAACACCAGAGTACCAGTATATAAAATTCTATCCCAATGAGGTCCTGTACAACAGGGCTAACTTAATAAGAGTGGGTAATTTCGTTATCAAGCTGATTCGAAGGCACGTTGTAGAAGCAATGAGCTCGATGAACAACCTGATCTCCGGGGCATATTACAATAATTATGAGTATCACGAGTGAGTGCGTCTTAACGGCTTTGCTCCCACAGAGGCGTTCCTCTATCTTGATGCGAAGGGTCTGATCCAGGGCAGATTGACAGTGCCGGTAATCTTCCACATTGCTCGGACAGCTGTGGATAGGCGACGTCTCTGTCGTGTGCCACACAGCAATGTGGAGTCTTCTTAGTATTTATTAATAATTAAACAATAAAACGAATAAAACAAAAAAACGTCGAAAGGCATAGTTTTAAGTATTAGGTTTAGTTTAGAGCGTCCGCATAGTGGCTGTAAGTTAGAATAACATAGTTAAGTTAATTAAGCTAGTTTAACGACACACAAAAGTGTTATATTCAACAGCCTGTACTTCGAAAATCGAAAATCGTTCAGCATTATGTTAGTTCCCATTGCCTGCGCCATAAGTGCTCAAAGTAGCATCTTTCTAGGTTATTCGAGGGGTCCTAAAAGTATACAAGGCTCACACACACATGTTCAAGTCATATTAGAATGCTTCTTAAAGTAATCTTTGCAACACCCTGTAAATCTATAAGTACGCAAAGGTGTGCTTTTCTAGCACATATGACAGCTTCTGCAAAATTCGGGAAGGAAAACACATTTTGAATGACATGTATGAGAGCTATCCGTAGGAGATAAAATGCGATTTAATAGTGTGCCCCCAAGGTGCTACAAATCAAAGAAAAAAACAAATTTGATGCTAAATTGTTTTTGCGGATATTTATTTTGCAAATTGAATGGTTTTGGAGATAATTGCCAAAAAACGTACTTTTCAAGCTGGCGGCTCGAGCACAACCTTCTTTTTGGGAAAAGTACAAAACTGTAACAAGAATGCTATGGAGAACATTTGTTTTTAATTTATAGGATTTGAGAGTTTGCATTACTGCGCCACCCATTCATAGATAACTCCTCACTTTCGCAGCTGAATTTTTAGCTAGTACGAGTCAATAAGTCCCTAAAAATTGTCAAGAATCATCTTTCAAAAGAACGCACCCAAATTTTTAGACAGATCTGTCAAATAGTTTTGTTGTGGCAGCCATTTTATGTAGACGCCTACTAGCATTTTCGTTAAAATGGAAAAAAGTGAATTTCGAGTGCTCATTAAACACTATTTTTTGGGAGAAAAAACTTCTGGTCGCCCAATTGAGGTCACCACACCAGAAATGGTCGACAAAATCCATGGTTTGATAATGGGCGATCGGCGAGTGAAAGTGCGCGAGCTTGAAGAGGCCACTGGCTTATCACATGGCTCAGTGATTTCGATTTTACATAAATATTTGGACATGAAAAAGCTTTCCGCAAGATGGGTGCCGCGTTTGCTCACAATCGACAACAAACGCATTCGTTTCACAACTTCAAAGGTGTGTTTGGCGATGTTCCAGAAAAATTCGCCTGAGTTTTTGCGCCGTTTCGTAACCGTGGATGAAACCTATATTCACCACAACACACCAGAAACCAAGGAGCAGTCAAAACAATGGACTTCTCCTGGTGAATCGAAGCCGAGGAAGGCCAAGGCGGGTTTGTCAGCAAACAAGCCAACGCCAATGAAGAGGTCATAGCTGAAACAAACGCTTATTTTGAGGGGCTCGAGAAATTGTATTATTTGGAGGGCATGAACAAAGAAGGAGAAACGTTGGATGAAGTGTATACTCGTAGAGCTAAAAGGAGACTATGTTGAAAAATAAAATGTTTTTATACCGAAAAAAAGTGTTCCTTATTTAATTTTTCAGGGACTTATTGACCCACCCGTACACCACCTACCTTTATACCTTTTATTCATGAGAAAATATAAAATGCAAAGTCATACTCATCAAAAAAATGGGCACATCGGCGTCAGTCTCCAGTCTGTGGATTGAACTTCCTATAGAATGTGACAGCAAACAAAAACAGCAAAAATAAATACAGAACTGAGGGAACGCACAATTGTACGAGTATCTATCGTATGCAGAAATTCGAGCCGGAAATTAAATTTGTAATGTAATGAGGTGTACAACCTTATATCGTGCAATTGAAGCACTTCATCAACCACTCCCGCTCTTCCTTTCTCTGGCTCCCTTCTATCAGCCTTTTTAATCCAAACTCAGCCAATTTGTTAATCTTGGCGTAAGGCGAACAAAATGTACCTCCTCTGTCGTCTGTACGCTTTGTTATCCACAATCACCTTGCAACACCTGCTGAGTAATTGGTTAATTACGCAACGCACGTACAATTGTTCTGTTATAATTGCTTTTATTAAATCGAATGGATAACTAATTTTTTTTTCCTCCATTTGTTGGTTAATGTTGGCATCGTTCGATGAACCGTCAAAGCGAAGCTGGCAAGTCATGCTCACATACGAGTACACTTGGTATGATTGGTACGACGACGTTGCGTCATCGTTGAGGGAGTTTTTTTTTTTTTTTTTGATAAGAGTCTCAGTATATACAGTTGTTTTATATAATTTGTATTTATTTATTTATTAATTCGTTTTTGCAATTTCTATAGCATAGCTAGTGGCGAGACGATAATCATGGGAGAATATGACTTGAAAGACAGTGAACTTTTGATTAGGGAGAGGAACAGATGGGTGGATGTAGTGTGCTGCGTAAAGAATTTCCAAAAGAAGTTACTTCAAATTTTATAAAGCTTAAGTTCATCGTCCTTATGTTTGGGAAACGAATTCAAACCTTTAATTGTTGGTATTCACCTTCTGAATTGCGAAACCTAAAATTTTGATCTCTCAAAATGCACTGTTTTCAAGATATTCGCACTCAACGGTTTGAATTTATTTTCCGTGTAAAGTCGAGCGCGTTTTAATTTTTTCGAACATTTTTAAAAACTCAAGATTGATCTTGTTGACAATTTCGAAGCCTAAATTTTTGTAGGACGCACTGTTTGCGAGATGTTTGCACTCAAAAACGATTTTAATTAACTTTCGGGAAAAATTGCTTCAATTTTGATAAATCAGGCATCTACCCTACAGAGAATTTCAATGCCTAAAATTTCAACCATATACATTCGAATTCAAAAATGATCGCATTTCGATCGCAATTTTTTTTTTCCGTAATTCGTACTGTTTTCGAGATATTCGTACTCAAAACGATTTTCATTTATTTTCCGGGTAAAGTTTCAGAAGATTGCGTGCTTAAATTTGTCGAACATTTTTAAAAATTCGGGATCCATCTTATACTTATTTCGAATCATACATTTTTTTTTTTAGGACGCACCGTTTGCAAGATATTCGCACTGAAAAACGATTTCCATTAACTTTGGGGTAAAGCCGGATATTTTGGAAGATTGCCAACTCTCAATTGTCAAAAAGTTTGAATAGTTCGGCATCCGCCTTGTAGAAAATTTCAAAACCTAAAATTTTTATCGCAATATTTTTTCCGTGCGACGCACTGTTTTCGAGATATTCGCACTGAAAAACGATTATCATTAACTTCGGGGTAAAGTCAGACATTTTGGAAGATTGCGTACCTACCTTCAATTTTGAACATTTCTACATCCACCCTGTAAAGAATTTCAAACTCTAAAATTTCGACCGTATATGCACTTTTAATTCTTGGACTCACCGTTTTCGAGATATTCGCACTCGAAAACAGTTTTCATTTACTTAAGGGTAAAGTTGAACAATTTGGAAGATTGCATACTTCCAATTATGGAAAAGTTTGAAGAGTTCGGCATCCACTTTGTACAGAATTGCCAAGCCTGAAATTTCGATCGTAAGCAGTAAAAAAATAAACTCTGAGTTGTAGGCCTCCTTGTGATTAGGCAGAGCCTTTTTTCTAATCTTGGTCATGCTCTTGGGTGATCTGTCTGACCAGTTCTGGTTCTCTATTAATTTTCTCACCATATACTCATTCATGTGGTCGCCGTGGTTCAGTGGTTAAGTATGCGATCACTGAGGGAGGTTCGAATTCAAGAAAACACAAAAAAAAAAAAAAAAATTTTTTAAAGTTCCACCTCTTGCGAATGTCTGTAAAACATCCGAGAGTAAAATTGCCATGAGAACCGAAAAAAATGCCTTTCGGAAAGGGCATAAAACTGCAGGACCCAACCGTTTGGGTGGCGCACAGTACAAGTGTCTGCGAGAAGCTAAGCCTAGCCCAGCATAGGCTGTTAGCCCAAAAATATATTTTTTTTTTCTCAATCACCATCCAGCTTTTCAATGATCGTTTGTACCAGCTTAATACCAAAAATCTGAAAAGAATCGAGAGTGATTTTGAAAAGCAATGAGAAGGTTCCGCGAAAATTATGAAAGGTTTTCTGGCAAAGCTGTTTTCGAAAAAAAAAAAATTGAAGATTGGGGTTCAAGGCACCTCACCTACTTCAACCAATTTTGATGATTTTCGATGTCTTCCAGGTCCAAATTTCATCAAAATGCGTTGAGCGGTTCTTGAGTTAGTTGTTTGAAAAATATGATTGGAACATTTTTAAAGCTTACCACACTTTATCCGTTTATTTTCAGGTGTTCCACATTTCATCAAAATCTGTTCCGAATTTTTGAAATCAGCAGTTTTTTATACCTTATATCCGGATATATTAAGTTTATTACATATGTAGTTTGTAACATGCAAAAATAATGACGGTAGTCCCCCGAAAATATAAATAATTAGTTATCAGCATTGAAAGAAGTGTCGATCTAACCATGTCCGCCCGTCCAAAAAGTGGTGATATATGAACGGGAATACGAGTATATCACCACTTTTTGGGCCTTAACTTTTGAGTTGGAAACATGATATTTGGAATATAAGCTTTTAAGAATCCAAAGCAGTACAAGTAAAAATCCGCTCACGGACACGCCCACTGTCTAAGTAAAATATTTAGACCTTGACTTTTCCTACATTTGGTTCATACATTACACATGACCACGCCTACTTTTTGTGGGCGGTTAAGGCTTAGTGTGAATATATCTCATCAGAATCAGTGAACTTCGGTTACAAATTTTGGGAACCATGTCCACTTTCTGCTAAAAAAAAATTTGTAACAAAATTGTGATAAAATTTCTCAAAAAACGCGGAAAGATATCATTGAATCCGTTTAAAGAATTTCGTAACGCCACGCTCACTTTATTAGAAATGAGCCATAAGATGGGGGACAGGGTATCATAGGATCCGTTCTGGATGGATTGTAACTTTGTAAAATGTTTTTTTTTTTTTTTTTTTTAACTTACATCAGCTGCTGTCATCCAAACCGAAAGATCTACAACTCACAGTTTATGTTTCGACAATTTTCGTTATCGGTGAGTGTAGGCACTTATCATAAGCGAATTTTGCTAAAAAATATTTAGAATTTAAAAACTACATATTTACGTGGGCTTTTCCGAAACAAAATATGGGGTTCACGTGCACATATGCTACTATGGACGAGCCGCAACTGATCCAACTGAAATTCCAACGTCACTAAGGAAACAATCCCAAAGTCAAACCACAAAAATGCAGACAGTCTCCTACTGGTATTACTGGTGCCATTATGGCTGCCAAGGAAATACACCTTATAAACACTGACATCACCAAAGAAGTGCATCACCACAAAATTGTATTTTTATAGATACATTATATTTAACGTCCCACATGCTCCACCAATGAATGGGCCGCGCTCCATAAAATGTCTTACTTCATGCAGATGTAGATGTAATTGTATGTAATTCAATATACGAAATGTCATTTCCATAATAATATTGTGAAATGGGATACTCGCTGAGGAATATTACAAGAAAAAAATCAAGAACTACCACCAGAGACATACAGTGCAGGGAAATGCTCAACTCAAAGTCAATTATTGTGAAAAATAAAATAGGATATGGCCTTTGTCTGTGTGTGCGTGTACAATGTCATACGAAGTACTGGAGGCTCCAAATCAAAATCCACCACAGGAACGAAACCAACAATGTTATCCCCCCCGTAAACAAGATAATATGAGCAATTTATGGGACTTGCCCGTGCCGAATGACAGCGAATGTGAATTTCTTTCGGAAATCGAATCTACAAATGAACGGATAAAACGCACTAACTTATTTGGTTGTCATCTTTTTTCAGCACGGACCAGTTCGGCGAGTGCAGTGACTGTTAATAATATAATTTCGTAGCGTACGACAGGTAGTACATGGGAACAGTGGGGTTCGGAAGTAAGTGTGTGGCAGTAGGTACTCAAGTTTTAAGTGTCTGCATCCACGAAGCAATGAATGTTAGTGATCGTCTAATGGAAACTGGATTTGTAATCTTGATCGAGTTTGAGACCTTATTCAAGCATTATTTTACCGAAGGCATATGTACACATGTATATCAGCACCACCTGGGTGGCGATTCGTTAAGATCAGTAGCACAACAACCAAAGTCGTAATCAAATGCTTGCTTTACCTCCTTGTGCAGGTCCACGATAACCACATACGTACTCGCACTCGTATATTCTTAAATCCGTTGCAAGTGCATGCTTTGATTTTTAAGATAACACTTGTCTTGGAAGCAAGTATGAATCGTAAAAATATGTTCTCTGTAGATTCTACTCTTGAATAGCTGGACATTAAATGCTTTCTGAAATATAGTACGTCTCCGGATTACTCTTTTTGCAATGACAAGAATTTTTATAGAGTTCCCGTAAATATGATGGGCCCTAGTAGCTAGCCTAGTGGGATACTCATATTTCCCATTTACAGAGATCATTCCATTCCGGTCTTCGGTGGTCAAACTTTCAGGCTATGCAAGCGACTTCCTTTTGAAATGAATAACGCTATAGACTATGTTAGACGTGCTGTCCATATGAAACTGGGGTGCGATGTTTTGTTTCTGCAAAATACGGTTGGGTATCCTTTTTGACAAAAAATCCGACATCCATAGTACCACGTAGAATTGGAACAAGCTGCAGTACAGCAGAAAATTATCTATATAAGCTACTCGCTGAGGTTCTGTGGAAAGGTTAAGTGCGCGATAACTGAACGGAAGATCCAAGGTTCAAATAACAGAAAAAAAATAGTTTCTCACGGTCTGACCTTTCGCTAACGTCTGACAAAAATCCGAGAGTAAATTTGTCAAAAGAAACACTTTCAATGGAAAAAAAGTACCCTTCGTCGCGATCCACAGCACAACTGGCTGCGAGATGCTAGGCTATGTCTATATGGAAAAATATATGGTGGCAAAGCTACACCATGTAGTATACCAAAATCAGGAAAGCTAAAAGAGACGGCTTAAACTGAAATTATTAAAGTCTTCACAGCGACAACACAAAGCCATGGCTAATGAAACTTAATAGTCACAATTTCACTAAAAAAAAATCGAATCTCCTACTGGAAAACTATTTTCTACGTAGCTTTCCAAACAGCAGATCAAATAGGGAGAAATGGAGAATGGCTGTTAACATTTCTATAGAACAGCGACTAGACTAGGCTTAATACATACCTTCCAACCGCGCAAATCATTAGGGATGATATTTTTTTTACCGCACTGCAAAAGGAAACCAGGACATCATGCCATATGTAATACAAATAACTAAAGACAGCCTGGCACGGAAGGTCGAATACCTAACGAAACTTTAGCACTTGGTGTCAAAGAACGGCCATGTTCGCAATATTGATCAATACTTCACACAAAGCTGATAAGAAAGCCTTTGCTTCAAAGTCTATTTATGAAATACTGTACACAAGAATTGGTATGACAGGAACCGCTAAGAACTTCACTAAAAAAACTGACATTACATAAATGAGAGAGTCGACCAACGAATTCCCAACGTACCTTCACTTTATGAAACCTTATCATAAAATGGTATCTAAACGGATGTTTCAAGAACACCCAATTGCCTCGAATCGAATAGGCAAGTTGTACAATCGCAAGGTGTGTTCAACAACCCAGTAAAGAGAGGTAAGATGTAACCCTCTTCGCAGGAGCAGCTCCCTACTACAGTGTGCGGACTACGAACGCACGTGACCCGCGAAGAGCTATAAATAGAGGAGGAAGATAAAAATATCGAACTCTGGAGAGCATTCCCAAAACTGTAGCTAGCCAACACTATTGCGTAATGAGTCCTCAAAGGCCCGCCAGTCTACGTCCACACAAAATATGCATTATATCTACTCTAACATTCTTACGACCCTGGTGACTTGGGATAATAGTGGACATATCAATAAATTTGTTCATCGGTTATTTAAAAACGCATGCAGTATTTAAGGGCTAATGATCTTAATCGGCTAATCAAGATCCAATACTTTCTTTGGCTTATAACAACACTCTCCACCTTGATTTTTATATTCAAGCTACGTCAGATACATTCGTTTCCATGTATCCGACCAACGTATACTCTTATTGACTTTTATACACTTCGACGTAACCGACGTCGGATATCCGTCGTTCAATGTCAAATAGATTTGAAATTTGTTGACATCCAGAAAGTCGTATATCCGAATCCGATTTCTATGTCGTATTTCTTACATCCAATGCCGGAAATGTAAATGCTCACGTTCAGTTCTAGACACATCGTGTCGTATGTCCGACGCCGTATATCTGATGCCAGATATGTTTAAAACGTCATTTTTACTCGTACTCGTATCCGACCAACGTACGCTCTTATTGAGTTTTATAGACTTCGGTGTAACCGACTTCGGATATCCGTCATTCAATGTCAAATAGTTTTGAAATTTTCTGACATCCAGAATGTCGTATATTCCAATCGGACTTCTGTTTATATCCGCCGCCGGAAATTTGATTCCGTATATCCGATGATTGTTGAGATGAGTGACACACTTAGTCGGATGTCTGACGACGTACATATATCCGGTGGCAGATATGTCTGAAATATCTTTTTACTCGCACTCGTATCCCTCAAACGTACTCTCTCATATTCGATGTAACCGACACGTCAGATAATTTGAGATTTTCTAACATCCAGAGTGTCGTATATCCGAATTCGACTTCTGCGTCGTATAACGAACTCATGTTGAGTTCTAGAAACTTCGAGTCGGGTGTCCGACGCTGTATATGTATGTCTTTTTTACACATACTTGTATCCCACCAACGTACACTCTTATTGAGTATTATATTTCGATGTAACCAACTATGAAACCGACGTCGGATATCCGTCGTTCAATGTCAAAAAGCTTTGAGAATTCCCAGAATGTCGTATATCCGAATCTCACCTTGTGTACTAGACACTTAGTTCGGTATCTGACGCCGTCCGATGACAGATATGCCTGAAACGTTTGAAATTTTGCTTTAAAACAAAATTAAGTGTAACAAAGTTAAAGTTGACAAATACGCAGTAAACCCAGTCCCCCGATTGCTACCTACATTATGTTGCTAAACATTACTTTTTATTCGATGCTATTCCAGGACAACCGTCTGAAAACTTTCAATGACCACTTTACTGCACTTTGGCATTAATGATAACCATGACGACATTGTCATTGACGTTTCTTTTCATTTTCATGTACCTATACCTACAACAATTGAAAGGTAATACCCCAATGGATCCACAGTTTGGCTTCCCGAACTGACAACACAACCGCGACAACAATGTCAATGATGTTAACAAAAAAAATGAAATCGAGTCCAACAAACAAACTAAATGCATTTCCTAACCTCCTCCACCCTCTTGTCATTGGGTGACAGATACCTACCCATATCAACTATCACCACCACCTGAGTTGCTCTTTCTATAGTGCGTCGCGTTATGTGGGGTTCCTGCCGTCAAGGTAGACAAAGCGTCGTCATCGTAAGCGTCATCCTCATCATCAGTTCTTCGTCAATGTTGCCTATCGCTACCGGTGGTGTCTTGGTGGTTGGAATCCAAACGATTTTTGTTTTTTTTTTTTTTCTAATACGCCGGGACATTGTATCTGTATCTATCCCTGTGTGTGCATATGTGTTGTACAAGGAACCCATGTCTAACAATGGAATTTGTTTTGTGTCTGGATTTGATCGGGCGTTGGTTGAGTTAATGTTTGGAGGCGGTTTGTGTCTGGGATTAGATGTAATTTTTTGCACAGACCTTGGTGGAACTAATCGAGGTGAGCGGGCGGGACACGTGGAGATTACAAACCTGTCACAAACAATAAGCACAAACGAAACCTAAATTAATCCGTTAAATATTTATTACTTCTACTGCCGTACACATTAACAATTTGACACCTACTTTGTACCTATTGCGACACAATTCATCAGAGTTCGACTCATGGTGGCAGCGTTGCCTCACACCTTGTTATCCAATTAAAGGTGTGCCCCACAGGGTGGTAACCTCTTGTAGGTACATATTAAACAACAGAAACAGACAAGAAAAAAAGTGGAAAGAAATGAAGAGAAAGCAAACACAGTCGATGTCCATAACAATTGAGTAGTAGGTGTGAACGCGTGTTCCTCTGTGACGTCTTTGGTTCATATTTTCTTAATTCACGTTCGCAGCCGTAGCCAAAATGTATCTTATTGTATACCGCACTTCGATCAGACTTATTTCTTTTTTAACACCTTTCTTTGCGTACCTACATATCATCGTCCTAGAGTTTCGCACATTCCATTTGCGATGTAGTGTGAAGTTTGCGGATCTAATTCGTACGTGTTCACGCACGCTTTTGGATTGTAGATGCATAAACGATTTGGGCCTCCGAACAGGTTGTTGTACCGCTTTCAGTGCTGGAATTTCTAGCGTCCGTGATTGTTTACGTAGGCGCGATGGCATGGCGGAATGATTAGCAAACGCCTCGCCAGCATGTATGTATCTGAAGTTTGGGGCACGGTGACACGTGGGAGCACGCCGAGACACTAAGAGCTATGGAAAATAACTGATAGTCACGCGCCATAAAAACGGTTTTAATTATGAGTTTCCTGTGGCTCGTGTCTCGAGAGAATTGTTGGACAGAACTGATGTCAACAAAGACTATCATCGACTTGAAGTACGATAACAGACGTCCTAGTCGATTTACACTGTTGCGTTAGTCAAAAATTAACCTAATTTAGGCAGCATTTTTTTTTAAAATAATTTGTGTTTACTGGCGTCCAAACGAGTGTAGATTTGACTTTGCAGTAATCTTTAACATCCATATGGGGATGTCTATCGTTGTGAGTTGATTCATAATGAAGATGATTGAGAAAGTCGCGAACAAAATTGCTAATGGACGTTAAAAAGAGAGCATTAGAGCTGAAAGAAACAGCCATTTTCGAAGGTACTATCAGACAGCACTACGCCCTAAGCCGTTAAGGAAGATTGAGGACTGCACGACTTCATGTGAGATATCGGGCACGAAGACTGGTGGGAGAGAAGACCATTCGTTTTAGTAGAACGCGAGTTTGTCCCCACAAAGGGGTCCTATTGACCCGAATACAGATCGTTCTCTTCTAGGGGATGAAATCCTCAACAGACTAAATATGCATTGTTGATGCCAACTTTCTCCGATAACACAGTAGCACTTAAAATCGATTCGCAACGAAATCAGGAAGACATCCATGGTGCATCAAGGCGCAGTCCACAATAAAAGAAAAAAACTAATCCTCCCTTAATCTGCAGCAGTAAAATGTACTCTCCAACCCTCTGTTCTCTATTTGAAATGTGTGTACGAACAGTCGTCTACTCTACTGCGGATAAAATCTACAGCAAGCAGTCGCTCAATACGTAGCAAATTTTCCATATAAATTTTTGTTGTACTGTATATAAAGGTACAAAAGAACAGGCCTAATATACAGAGACGACTCAAAATCACGAGTGCATGATGTCTTTCACTAGATTGAATATCGATCCGACTTAGGGCATCATGATCATTTTTCCAGGATAGACTTTAACTTCAAGTGAGGCACATTCCATTGCAGAAACGGGAAGATAAGTGTAGCTCTAGATAGAAAAATCCTCTGGAATAAGCAGATGGAGAAAGTGGTTAGAAAAGCCACTCGAGTTCATTCACTCCCTTGATGTACACTTTGAGGGTCAGATCTACAACCACATAGCTTGTGCCAATAACCTCTGCCTATAGGACCTATCGCAACCATGGCATTACAATTATGTGAGATTACCAACCAAGGACTGTGCTCTTACAAAATCAGTTCCTAGGTAAACTCAATAGAAAGACCAACAAAGTCTAAAATGGGGTGCTAGGCCACTTTAAAGCGGAGAATAATTAAAAAGTCGATAAGATGGTAAGAAAATGTAGGTTGTCCTCTAATCGTAACGCAAACATTCTTCCACAGCTTAAGAAGATATTGCATCCAGAACAAATTACGGAGAATAGAGAAAATCAAACGAAGCTGGCTGGAGACACTGTCCCGTAATGACATCAATTGTTGTGCTGATAAGGGAGACCAATCTCTTCAAGCTTTTCTGATCCAGCTGAGGTCAAATCTGTCTAGCGACATGACACTTAATGCCAGTCTCCCACCTGAAGTTGGTCTTCTTGATAGTATTCAGCTTGAGCAATTGCTTACATGTAGCAAAAGGCATGCCGAGATTCTCCTTTTCCGGTAGAATCTGCAAATTTGTGCCCTTCCTCGCAAGATCAACAGCCCTACAGTTCCCTGGAATATCCCTATGCTCCGGCACCCACCACAGGTGAATGTTGAATTACTCTGCCATCTCGTTAAGAGACATGCGACAATTTAGAGCAACCTTTGATGTGGAAGAGATCAATTCCAGAGATTTTATAGCAGCTTGATTGTCAGTGAAGATGCTGATATCCTTAGCAGATATTACATTCCATTTCAGCCAAGATAAAACTTCTTTGATCGCTACAGTGATATGGGAGGCGGAAAGAGAATCTAACGTTTAGCCTGTCGGAGAAAACCTGTGTAGAGGTGTAATGAATCTTTGTCCGGGGTCACGTCTCCTTCGCAGTTTAATCTAGATGGGATAGTGGCCCGGAAATTTTTATTGAAAGAAAACATGGGGAGGGTGTAGTCGGTGTTTTCTGGAATGAATTCTAGGTTCTAAAGAATTGTGGTGTGGCCTGTGGGTATGGTGGACCACTGTAAGGTGTCATTGAGTCGAATGGCTGCACTGACTGTCATTTGCTTGCCAAAGAGGTCTAGTGGTATCAGATGGAACAGAATGTCTAGTGCACCCGTAGGAGTGGTTCAAAGTACACCACTATTGTACAGACGAGCTGATCTCTGTACTAGCTGGTTGCGGTGTATAGCTTTAGAGAGAGCTGGCCACTAAACAATCACGTCGTATGGGCCTGATAACGGATACATAGAGCCAGTAAAGAATAGTATGCGAGGTTGCATTCCCCACTTCTTACCAATGGCCTTCTTGCACGAGTATAAAGCTAAGCTAGCCTTCTTAACGTATTCCTGGATGTTGGGCTATCAGCTAATTTTCCAGTTAGAAGTTTGAGGTCCGAGATTTCATTGTTTTTGAAGCTGGCTAGCTTTTTTAATCGTTTTTTGACCGTGAAGTGAAAAGTGCACAATGAGCAGGAAGTAGCTAACAAAATTTGAAAAGGGTTAAATCCTGGCTCGTTGATAAGGATTCAATGAGTCGACCATAAGAAGATTTTTTAGAAAATACTAAGAAAGTGTTTTTTAGAGCGAAAAAGTGGTTGTAAAGGATTTACTACTCTTAGAATCGACCACCTGATGTCAAACCGGCAAACCCCACAAGCGGTCCAGTAAAGTGGGAGGGTTGTGATCGTTTTACTCCGGATCATGACCTCGTCGTAAGGAAAAGAAGACTCTTAGAATCGACCACCATATGAAGAGGACAACGTTGAGAAACCGATCCCTTACTAAAACTACAAGTAAGAAGAGCTATTGTGGAAACCACCGGAATAGACATCTCTGTGACAACAGTTCAAAGATGGCTTAACGAAGCAGGTTTGTTTGCCTACCGGATAACAAAAAAACTCATCTAGAACGGGCACATGAAAGGTAGAATTGGACCCGAGATGACTGGCAAAGGATCATATTCTCAGATGAGTCCAAATTCAAGTTGGCATTTTCAGAAGTTTGACGTCGACCTGGAGAACGATTGAAGGAAGAATTTGTAGCAGCTCGTCCGAAAAGGTCCAAAGGTATCATGGTTTGGGGAATCATAACTGCCGGTGGAGTTGGCACCCTTTTGATAGTGGATGGATCGAAAAATGCTGAAAAATACAAAGAGGTCACTATAGAGGAAGTGAGTCAGTACTACACGGGTGTTGTGTTTCAGGACGATTCTGTACCTGCCACACTGCTAGGACCGTAAGTAAACCATGAACTTTAGACGGTCTTTATGGTGTTTTTAATCGATTTTATTCAATTCTTTTTCCAGGTTGAAAGTTAGAAAGAAGAATTGGATATAAATTCACTCTATTGGTCCGGAATCAGTTCGGGCATGAATCCCACTAAGCACGTTTTGCATCAAATGGGTGTAAATTAAAGGAACAAAAAGCCAAGAAATTTGCACGAATTAAGAAGCCACATAGAAAAAAATTTGGTATGAAGAAATAGACACTTGCTTTTACGATTCCATGCCAAAAAGGGTTGGAGCTCCTATAAATGTCAAAGGCGGATACACGCCATATTAAAAAGGGAACCCATTAATATTAAATCTATACATATTTTGTAAGTTGTGAAAATTACTATTAAAACATGTTACACCGTCTTGTTGAAACCACAGTTCTTCCACATTGGAATTCAATTAGGTAATGCAAAATTCAGTAATCATGGATCTCTAGCGCGCTCCATTGACTATAAAGTTCTGGCCGGCATCACTTTTGAAGAAAAATGGACCAATGATTCCACCAACCCAAAAGCCACACGAAACGATGACTTTTTGTGGATGTAACGACTTCTCAATAATAGCTTGTGGATTTTCTTCACTCCAAATGCGGCAATTTTGCTTGCGGACGAAACCATTCAACCAAAAATGAGCCTCGTCGCTGAACAAAACTCTGTGATAAAAATGAGAATCATTTTCGGCCCATTCATCAACGTTACGACGCACACGATGGTCAAGCGGCTTCAATTCTTGCGCGAGCTGGATCTTGTAAGCTCCTAAACCAAGATCTTTCCGCAAAATCTTCCATAAAGTAGATGGACACAGTTCAGAATCAAATCATTTCAGTCCTACTCAATACTAAGCTGCACAGCAGCAATAGCTATCTCGGTGCGCACTGTACGACATCTCTGCGGATGCGTATTATTAATTAGATTATGCGTGGTTATTCGAATTACTTGCTCGGATGGACGATTATGTCGACGTATGGACGTAGCGCACGATAAGTTTGCAAGCGTTGTTCTAACGTATGTCTATTCATGGTAAAATGGCAAACCAAACTGAACACAAATCAGCTGTCAGCTGTCAAATTGGCTGTCACTGGAAAAAGTATTGCCAATTCGAAAGAAATAATAACGATAGACCCCAAAAGTATCAAGTATTAGTGATCAGCAGCGAAAGTTACGTATGTCGATGTACGCCCATCTGTCCATCCGTCTGTCTGTATGTTACCAGTTTTTATTGTAATTTGAAATTTTGTTAAATATTTTCATTCCAAAATCGGAAAAAAGTCTTAAATGACGAAAATTTCGATAAAAAATATGTGATTCCAGGAGTCTGGTACTTAATCTCCATTTGTGGCTTCTGTCATCTGGTAATACAGTGGATTCCGCTTAATTGACGATAATTGGCATCCTTCATGAAGTATCGCCTCAATTCTTTCACATATTTCCTGGCCGCTTGGGTGGTCACTTAAATTAAATAAACAGCTTCAATCCCAATATCTCTTACGGGATCTTTTGCACTCGTTTTTCAAAATGTGTGTGAGATGTGCGATAGACACATACTTTCTTCTTTTTCTCTTATCCAGCGTCCTAATAAAGCAGAATCCAATGAATTTGTATTACGAAAATGTTTGCCTTGTCTGGCATTGGAACCATTGGATTGATAAGCATTTCCAGGCAGTTTTTGGAGTACAACAACAGTGATATGGTACTCTCTACTGTGGTTTCTAAAGCTGTCGATTTTAAATCGTATGAATTCAAGCTCCCAAGAATTGAGAAGGTTTCTAACGTTCAGGCACTCTATCCTAGTCGGAGGTCTGGAACACAATAACAATGAAAGGTAACGATTACGCTTTGTTAAAATTTTCCTTAATCAGGATTCGAGAAATATAAAGGGTGTCTCAAAATTCACACAAGAAGTAATTTTGATAAAAAACACAGGTTTTATTAATTCATAAAGTATACAGTGTAGGATTATGTATGGAATAGCATATCGGGTAAATGGCCTCCACAGTTTTGCTGGCACATACGCACTCTTTTGTTGGAATTTTCCATGACAGTTTTGCATAAATGTGGCTGAATTTCATTGATACAGAGCTCAATTTGTTCCTTCAAGGCGTCGGTTACCGTGGACTTATTGGCATAAAATTTAAACTTCAAAAAACTCCAAAGAAAAAATTTCAACGGCGTTAAATCGCATGATCTGGGCGGCCAATTTTGATCACTAAAACGGGAAATCACACGACTTATGCAGTAGTTGAATAATTTTTTGGGCTCCGTCTTGTTGAAACCACATGTGGTTCACATCCATATCTTGCAATTGAGGCACAAAAAACTGGATTATCATGTCGCGATAGTGAGCACCATTAACTGCATTTGTTTCCCAACAATCACCCGTGGATTTTCTGAATCCCAAATTCGACCATTTTGGCGATTAACAAAGCCATTAAAGTGAAAATGAGCCTCGTCGCTGAAGATGATTTTATTTAAAAAATCAGCATCCACTTGTTGTTCCATAATCCATGCAAATCATTCGGGAGAATACGTTTTAAAGACCTTCCCGAAATGTCCAATTCTAGACCACGGTGCCGAATTAATGTTCCTGTACTCTCAACAACACTCTCACGAACTACTTTGATGTTTTGAGTTCAACGACTTGTTGAAGGACGGCCAGAGTGTCACTAATTAATCCAGTCTATAAATTTTTGAATTAATCTCTTCACAGTTGATGAAGTTAAATAACTATTCCGACCATATTTTGTACGAAAATTCCGAACTGTAGCTGTCAAACCTTTATTATTTTTAAAATATTGCTCAATAATAAAAACGCGTTGTTCTTTCGTGTAGCACTCCATTTTCAATAACCCTGAATTGTCAGTTGTCACGGTGTCTTTTTTTTTTTTTTTTTTTTTCGTTGGCAACACTTTACCACAAATGGCGCAAAATTCAAATCTTGCGTGAATTTTGGGAGACCATTTATATGCATATGGTCTACATTATAAAATATAATAATGCATAATAAATAAAAACAGTTTAAAACTACTTGTTTGTTATCTAGAATTACATTTATTGAATTTGTTCCAGAACCCTCGACGCATAAAGCACTTTCATGCTTGACCGTCTTTTTTTACACAAGCTGCTTGCCGTATTTACATTCGGCTGTAGTGACCCTTTCATGTTATTTTGCGATCTAACAAACTCTCCTAAACCAAAATAATGTTCAAGCCATTATTACACAAAATAAGCTATTTCTAGAGTTTATTTGAAATTCCATGGACAACTTTTCAAACGAGCAGTTAAAACTAAAACAATTCATCACCAACTATCCTTCAAATCTCTGATCATGAATACCTCTTATTATCAGAAAAATTTGCTTACTCGCTAATAGAATGCATCATACCAACACTTAAAATAATTTAAGGCCTATAAAATCACATTTCACATTATTCCCAACTAAATGTCCAAACCATACCTCTGAATCATTTCAGGTATAGTACTCGTACGTCCATTCGGACACCATATGAGCGCACGCTGTATAACTCATTTTCAACACGTTAATAAACGCAGCACTGTGCTCTTGGCCGATAAATCACACATAAAACTACACGGTTGACATTTATTGTCACTGTGACGTCTATCACTATATCCGTTAAGGAAAGTTCCCCTCATAAAATTAAGTCCAATTAAATTTGAAATAAATTTCTTTTATTAACAAAATGTTGCAATCTTATTTTATGGCAACGCGTTTAAAATTTATTCAAAACTAAACTAATAAAAAAAAAAGGTTTGGCACTAATGCAGCAACCTTCTGGCACTCCAAACCACACATAACACATGCACCTCACGCAATGCACCCTGAGTAGGTGAAAATACTCTTCGATCCTCTGAACCCGGAACTCTCCTATAGCATACACACACTGCTATACTATGCGTGCCGCAACCGCACAACCAATTTATCATCTTTCGCTTCACCTTTTCTAATTCGCTTCGTTAAAATATTCATAATGCGCTGCTTTTCGACGCCATACAGTGGGGTAGAATGTAGAAGAATGTTACTTTTGAGTTTTGGATGTCTAATCTTTTGGGGCAATTCACTCATAACCACGTCTTAATCCATAGATACTTAATGTAGGCACCGCTACCAACAGTAGATTGATCTTCAGCAAAACGTCTGTAGGCAACTTGTCTCAGTTTTCAGGCCAAAAAAAGCTCTTTAGTTCAATAAAGTATTTATTGCCACTTTTGGAAGGATCTACCCCACTGTGCGCCGGTGCGTTTCTGGGAGCGTCATTGTCGTTAGCGGCCCATAGATCAATCCATTCATCTGTGCGCAGTGTCCAAAGTGTCATTTCGAAAGTTTTGTGGGGTTTTCTTTCGTCGTCTTTCCAATATTTTTTTTTTTTTTTTTTTTCGGGTGGAAAATGAGGAAAAAGTGGAAAGGGATATATACGAGGAGAAGCGCACAGCAACAAAAAAGATGAAAAGCATTGCCGACCGTACTTTGCGTCTCACAGTCGCATTGTTTGACAGATTGACAAGCGTTTATTCTTTATTGCCCCAGCCGGGGCAATGGTTGGCCGTTTCTTCTGCCTGTTTCAAAAGTACTACTACCCCACCACCTCCCTCCCAACGAAGAGGACCTATTCTATTTTCTAGATGACGAATGAGTATGTGTTTGCCTGTGTAACAGCGAGGTGCAACGATGTGGCTATGACGAAGATGATGTTGACGATGATCATGTTCGTGCTGTTGCTGATGATGATGGTGATATGTTAGCCTGCCAATCGTGGATGGGGCCCAAAACACTGCTTGGGCCCCATCGCGGTGCTTAGGGGCACTTCTACTAACCACCACGCAAGCAGTTTTGCTTTTAAGCGAGAATCGTACGATCCATTTGTCAATCAATCGCGACAGCGCACTCCGTGGAAAGGTGTAACACTCATGCTAATTTCGTTGCGGACGAAAACAAACAACAAACCTTAGGGAAACATGTTTTCCACATCTTCCTCTGTCCGGACAGAGTTGTTACCCTCTGATGGCTGGTGGATGTGTGCTTTTCGTCATTGCATGCTTTTCTTCTAGGGCTTGCCACTATGGGTATAGAGTGAGTGCGTGTGACAGTATATTACAGATAGCTAAAAATATAACTTTGGGTGCAGCGACGATGACTGGGAAATGGATTGCAGGTGAGTATCTTCCGTGGAAAATGACAAACTGGAGCTGCGATTTATGGATGTGTTGTTGAATGTTGAACAAATGGCTTAAATCTATGGGAGTTTGATCACGAATGGAAATTTAGTGCAGTAGACGGAATTTTGACGGTTGAAATTCATCCTACACGGAGGTAGGACTTTAATGAAGACAATGCCCATATAGTAGGTAGCGACCCGCCTCTTATCACCCTGTGGGATACCATCACTCCAATTATATCTAACAATATATTAGTCGAGCATTACAGCCAGATATTGTGAAAAATCTTATCCCTGATCGCCAGTTTGGGTTCAGAAGCAAGCATTCAACCATTGCCCAGGTTCATAGAATCACTGACGTAATTGAGAAAGCTTTTGAAGAAAAAAGATTTAGCTCAAGCGTATTTCTCGATGTCTTGCAAGCCTTTGACAAGATGTGGCATGAAGGTTTGAAATTCAAATTACGACAGGTTCAGCCTGTACGCCTATATAACATACTGACAACATATTCCCTGTCAGACAGAAACGAACACTCACAGTTTAAGAAAATTTTAGCTGGCGTACCGCAAGGCTGCGTTCTTGGTCCATTTCTGTATCTTCTATATACTCGTGATATACCACAAGAAGAAGGCACCGTTTTAGTTCAATTTGTCGATGACACTGCTATCATAGCAGTAAGTAAAATTATAGAAGAAATAACTGTAAAACTGCAGAGCGCTCAGAATAATGTAAATGAATGGACAAAGGCCTGGTAGATCGCCCTCAACGAAACCAAATCTGTCCAATTGAATTTCACTTATAAGAAAACAAACAACTTGCCTATCCTTATAAACTCTGTCCATATTGCGTTCACAGAGGAAGCTAAATACCTCGGAATGGCACTCGGCACAAAACTGAAATTGAAGTCTCACGTGAAAAAGAGCTCACAGCCAAATATGATACATTGAGAATAAACTGTTCTTATACAAGCAAGTTCTGAAGACGGTGGACCTATGGTATACAACTCTGGGGTTATACCAAGAAAACTAATGGTCATGCTCCGTGATACATAAGAAAAGCCGATATAAATAGAGATCTCGGAATTCCTACAGTCGAAGCTGAAACTAAGAACTTTGGGCGCAAACGGACGTTAATAATACAGTCCTACAAATTCCGAATGAGAGAAATCTATTACGCTCATTACAAAGGCCCAAACCTTTCGACTTAGGAGATCAAAAATGCTTGGATACCGTGCTATAAATCGATTTGTTGTATCATTTCAATTAGAAGACAGACCAAGAAGTGGGCGTACGAACGGGGTTGTAAAAACTGTACGCGAGCGAATTCGAAGAGAATGATGTCGTGTGAGCTGGATATATCTACCAGAAAGCCTTGCGACGGTCCCCTGGACGTCCATTGATTTCTAATTTATAGGAAATTAAGCTTGAAAGATGCAAGCGACTCTTGCATTAGCATGCGGGCAACGGTCACGAAACTATCCTTTTTACGGAAGAAAAGACTTTCACCGTCGAGGAAGATTTTAATAAACAAAACCTTAAAAATTATGCAAGAACAATAAGTAAATACAGTTCCGGTGACATCATCCTGTTTCTGTAATGGTTTGGTGGGGTGCACTCAACAAGGACTTACTGCTCTCCATTTTTATGAAAAAGGTGTCAGAACCGAAACTAAGTGTACCAAGATGTCCTAGAAGGCGCTTGACGAATCCCATTTTTTTGGGTTTGCCAACAAGATTCTGCTCCAGCACATAAAGCCAAAATCAGAATCAATATTCCTGCTTTCATTGCATTCGAGGATTGGCCTACAGCAAGCCCAGATTTGAATCCTTTGGATTATTGTTTGTTGTCAGTTTTGAAAAGTATGGCCTGCATAGACCTCACCGAAATTTGGAGAACCTCTAAAGTGCTTTAACCACTGCAGCGTTGTCCATAGCCTTGGAAACCGTGCGTGAGGCTGTAGCCCAGAGGCCACACTGTTTGAGGGCCTGTGTCAAAACAAAAGGCGTATACTATTTAAGCAAATAAATTTTTTAAATATTAATTAAATAAATATTTTGTTGTTTAATTTTTATGACGTTTTGCACTTGTAACAGAACTTATGGCAGAACCAGATCCGCTTCATTTGATTGAAGATACTTAAAAGTCAGTTAACTATTGAACCTCTGTGTCTTCACAGCTTAAGTTTTTAATGTTTAATAAATAACATTGTGTAAAAAAAAATGTAAGTTTAGTCAGCAGAAAAGTCAAAAATTCATGGATTTTGAATGCCTCACTTAATTGAGTCAACAAAATTCCCCCAAAATAAGTAAGCTTTAAATCAGATTGTTTTTTATTTTTATTTATTATTATATGTACATATATACATACACCTATATTTAAAAATTTTAGTAATAATTTATTCCAGGTTTTTTTGTATTTTACTTTGAAAACTCTTCTTATAACCCCTGCAAAGCAGATAGGGACCTATTTTTGTTCTGAAACATCTTAAAAGCTGGTTAAAAGATTATACGAGTACATTTCGCAATTTTGGAAAATCTGTTATAACTTTAATTTGTAAATTCTCTTCTTGATTGATAAGATTATACACATCAGCTTAACTGTATCATATTAAGTGGTGGATCCCAGGTTAAAATACCTACCTGATAGACGGCTGTGATTTCTTAAATCGTTAAAAGAAAAATCATTTCCTTCAAAATCCTCCTGATTAAACTTCCTCTGTACTGCGGAGACAACCGTCTTCCATTAGTTAAACCAACCCATATGATATTTCTTACCTCTAAGCAATCTTCTGGTCCTTTCAAACAAATTTGTTCGCTTCTTTTGGGTTTTAAAAGTTTTGTCGAATAAGTTTTTTATTTCATAAAAATTAAAGGGCACGACTGAGTAGCACATATTTGCTTCATATACTTGTATGTGCTGCTCGTTCGGGTATTGTTCAGATTTAAAGTTTATGCAAAGTAAAAAAATTTGAATTTTCGAAAAATGCCTTATTTTGACTCAAACAGATATTTGAACGCCAGATGACAGATGTACCAACCTAAAAAAAAATTGAAAATTCCGGGTACTTTTTGATCAGCCATGATTTTGAGAGCCACGTCTTCACATTGTAGATCTAGAATGAAGTCCGCTTACAAGTAAGTAACAAGTAGGAGCTCCTGATATGATGATGATGACATTAGGAGGACGGAAAGAAATACAGTGGACGACAATAATAGCGAATAACAAAACAAAATACACCCCAGGTATCTGGACAGCCACCCTTGGAGTTTACAGAAATTTATTACCACCTGAGTTTCAAACCACACCACTCTGTCTTTCTCTCTGTCTCTTCCTTTCCACAAAAACGCAAGTGTTCTAAAAATTAGTATAAGGGTATTCATATCCCCTTTAACACGTGCAAATTATGAAAAAAAAAAAATAAAAGTAAAGTACCGTTATTCGATTTGTTGACGAAAAACTTTACGCAGCAATACCTCAGTATGAAATTTTATAAAAATCGTAAGAGCCGTATTCGAAAAAACGGCATTTTTTGTAAAAATTGTCTATAAACTGTTCCAATTCTAACATTATTTTGTTCGGAACTTGTTCGAGTAGTTGGATATCAATTCTCCAGACTCAACGATAAGCTACAATTTTTTCTAAAGCATTTTTTTAATAGGAAAATCCACGCGAGCAAGGCCGTGGGCAGCAGGTAGTACATAATAATTCTAAAGGATGAAATTTTCGACCAATTTGAATGTTTTGGGTATAATAATTCTCTATTTTGGAAGAAACGAATAAAGTGGGACTAAAAACGGAGTTGAAAAGACACCCCCAATCGAGTGAAGCGAAGTGTATACCAATAGTAGCTATTTGCTTTTTTTTTATGATTTACACGTGTGAAAGGGGTTATGAATACCCTTATACTAATTTTTAGGACACGGGCATTTTGAGGAAAGGGGAAGAGACAAAGAGAAAGACAGATTGGTGTAGTTGGTTTGAAACTCAGCTGGTATTAAGTTTCAATAAATTCCAAGGCTGGCTGTCGAAATAACTGGGGAGCCTGTTTTCTTTTTGCTTTTGTCGTTGCTCATGATTCACAGTATTTTTTTCCGTCCTCCTGATGTCATCATCACGATCAAGTTTCATTTTAGCCATATAAACGCACTACTGCCAGTGTTATGCCTTCGCAGTAGAGTTGACATAAGCTTTCGCAATAGATCGACTTTTTATTTATTTCATGCGAAATAAATAGATGATTATTGACATCAGGATTCGAACCGTAAACCTGTAGACAAGCGATGATGTTACCACTACACCACGCCAGTATTGTGATGAAAATGTTCGTCCGAATTGGGTTGTACTGTAAGCCTAACTTTGTAAAAAAAGTATGTAGATCAAAAGTAGAATTTATTACTAGCAAAAATAGGTTCAATTTGAAAATTAGTTGAAAACCTTGGTATCATGTAGTCATGTACATGCGGAAAAAACACCTAAGAAAAACCAATCAATGTAGAATGCTTAGGTACTATATTTAGATACTCAAACCTTTGTAGACTTCGAGTGCTTCTTATCAACTTACTCTCAAGTGAACCGAGTTCTTTAGAATAAACAGCAGCGAATGACTTGAGTGAATTAAAATCAATAGAGTAACATCACTAAGAAAACGTCATCCTCGGATGAAGACTGAGTTTCCGAAAGACTCGAGTGTCCATCCTTTTCTCTATTGGTTTTCTAGAGATTTCGAATTCGACCACTGATTTTTTAAGACATTTCGTAAACGATTTGCTGAAATGTTCTTGGTTCTGGTATTGAGAACATTGTGTGGCTGTTCAATGTCCGACGCTAACATCTCTGATTTATGTAAGTACTGGTCGGGTGAAAAATAATTATATCGTCTCGCGTTCTTTTATTTGCGACCATATGAACAAACTTTGACAGTTCTATGATCGTCTTCAGTGACGTTAGCCGTGTTTTGCGGTTGTTATTTATGCGGTTGGTTTTTTGTTGTTAATATATTATATGAATGATAATTTAAGACTGGTCTTTAAAATTTTTTTTTAATTAATTATTCTACTTTTGAATTGCATAATTTTTGTTGGTTTAAATGAACTTTTAAGAAAATTAACAAACCTAGGAGTATTCGACAAAATTTATCCGGAAGCGGATTATAGTAGTGAGACAAAAGTACCATACTAACTATCATAGTAACTAACTACTTAGGTACTCGTACTACTTCGAAAGTAACTAACTAGTTATCGGGGGAAAATGTAGTCAACTATTAGTTAGGTTAGGTAGATGGGTGTCACTGCTCACTTAGACCAACAGTCGGGTCTATTGTGCCCCGACTATTAGTTACTTACTGGTACTTCCGATTCTTCCACAGCAATAAAATAATAGAAATGCGATAATATTGTAAAAGTTTTTGTTTTAAAAAGGAAAGAAAATCCTTTGATTTATTGTAAAGAACTGGAAAAAATCTTCTCCAGTTTGGGTAGTTGCGTTAAAATACGAGTGTATGTACGAGTATCTGTCGATTCAAGTGACCTACCTAGCCGTACAGTTGAGTTAATGTCACAGTGACTGTACATGTACAATATTGATTACATATCTACCAGCTGTCTCCCTCGACTACGCTCGTGTCCGCGCGGTTAGTTGTAAATAAATGTGTTGCATATTTTTAGATATTGATTTTGCGTTATCTTCCATGTAGAATGAACGAATTTTTTCTTGTAGACTTTGACCTGTCCTTCAGCTTTGTGGAACATAATTTTGATCTATCTCCAACGCTTATGTAGGTATAAGGCTGCGCAAAGTGTCTGAGTAGTGCGACCATTTTTCGACCTGTTCCTCAAGCATTTGTCATTTAGTTGGTCACTATACCTCGTAGCTCGATGAAATGTTAGCTAAACACAACGGATAAATGCCTCAATCAAATAGTAACATTATTTTTTTAAGTTCATTTCACTTTCACGGATAGACAGATACGCAATTTATTTTTTTTATTCTTCCAATGTGTGTTCGGAAAAGTATGGATACCGTGGTGAATGAACATAAATCCGATAGGGGTTTAGAAAATATTGGGAAAAATTTAAAATTTCGTAATTGTTGAGATGAGATGTATTTTTCATTTTTTAGCACATTTGTGATGTTCACACGTTCACGCATCAAGTCAAGTATTGAATTTATTTAGTTACTTAGCAACTAACTAGAGTACTTAGTTACTCTTAGGATAATTGGTTACTACCAGCACTTCGAAGTATGTATCTATTTGTCCTACCACAAATGTCGAATGGTCCTCCAATGAGTTTGTTGATCACATATTTTTATAACATACATACATAGATTTCAATAGCATTTTCGTATATGGAAGTTGCAGGAATAAGATGAGAAGGAAATGCAAAAAAGTGACTTAAAGAGAACTACAATAAAAAAAATCCGAGACAATTGACAAGAATTTACTGAACATGTATGTTTCTGAACAGTTTTCCTTCCTCATTAGTTTATAGAGGCACCTGTTTTTTTACTCAAGGACTGAAAAGAATGTATAAGACTTGATTTGTGTAATTATTTTGTTTCTTCGTTAATTTAAACCCTTACGGGTAGTAAGAGGTTTCGACGCAATATGAATTGATTCCTCTTGAAACTATATTATATTAAACTTAAGCAAATGTCATTATATTAAGAAATGAATCTTCTATGTTTGCATTTAAATGTCTAAGGAAAATGTGTTCCTGTAGTGTGTGTGCAGGGGGACAAGTCTAATAGCATGCCGAAGTAAGATTGCCATATCTCCCGATTTTCAATGAGAAGCCAGTTTTGTGTATACACTTCCCGAAGCCTGTAAATCTTCCGATTATGAATTTTTTCTTCTTCCGTCCTTTGTTAATTATTTTTCCATTAAAGAGAAAGAAAAAATCCACACTTAATGTTGTGTAAAAATTGTACAAAACTATTCTTTTTCCTCAAATTTATTTTCGATATATTTTTATTACGTTAAGAGCTTTAAAATTCCAGCTTCTTTGAGCTCCTTAAACATTTATTTGTTTGTTTCACGGATTTTGCAGGCGAGGCGACGATATAACGGGTGAGCCATCTGCTGGTATCTTTTTAAATTACATGCTATTTTGACACTGACAGCTTTTTCGCGATCAGAAAATTGACAGAAACTCCGCGGTAGGAAATGAATCGATTTACACTTGAACAAGGGAAATATTGAAAACTTATTTTCAAAGTGAGTGCTGTGTTGTCGAAACAGTGCGAATTTCGAACAAAAATTTCGGTCGTAATAATGCACCAATCGTGCCTGTTGTACGCAAGTTTTTGAAGAAAATTCGTGAGAGCTAATTGATAATACAAGTTATACTCGTGTTCGTCCTATGCCTTCAGCTGAGAATATTGCTGCTGTTGACGGAGCTACGTGCCATACAATAATCGTGTAATCAGCCGTTTTGGTGTTGTTGGCGTCCCGCAAAAAACTTTGAAAAATATTAAATGAATTTTTTTTACAGCAATTTTGAAAAGAAACTAACAAATGGCCCAGCCTTTATGATTTCAAATGTAAGGAATGATTATTTTTTGAGAATTGCACAAAGAAGAAAACATTTAATCCTGGTTTTAGCCACCAACGATGTACGCTCCATTTTGCAGGCATGCAATACCAAATTTTGCAAAAGAAAAATATATTTTCCTGTTTTATCTCCTATCTCAGAACTATTTTGCTGGTACGTTTAATATTTTAGGGACTAACTAGTCAGTGGGATCTGATTGTTCGGAGATCTCGATTTGACTGCAAATGTAGTGAGTTTTTTGTGATTTAGGCGACTGGGTTCTTAGTCAAAAAATGCTCAGCTAGCGGACTAGTGAAAATCATTATTTTCCTTCAGGATTTGATGGTAAATACACAAACAGGACAACATTAGGATAAAGTGAAAAGAATAAAAAAAAAAGCTCCAATTTTTTCTTGTATGGATTTAATATCAAATTCTTAGTCAATTTGCTTTTAGTATTTTAGGCTTTGATTAAAATTTGAGTCCCTAGAGTGCTGAACGTACCCATTGTCTCGCGTGAAGTATTTGACGTGGCACGTGGTGGCAGTAATAATTGCTTAAAACTGAGCTAATTTTTCCGTAAAATGATAACAAATTTTATTTTGAAACTCACTCTTACTGAAATTTACAAACTTTCCTATTACCAATGGAACTATCGTATTTTCGTAAACATGACGACTAAATTTTAATGAATTTCTTTAAATGAAAAAAAATTGTAATAAGGTTTTTGGACTGATTTAACAAAGAAAATAATTTCCAATCTGAATCCAGGCCGCACAAAAACATTTATTTAAATAAGGGTCTATACATTCAGTTGAAGTTTTTTTTTCATCCGTCTTTTGATAGTGAAATCAAAATGAGGAATTAGCTATCTACTTCACTACTACAAGCTATTTTTAGCTTGTTAAAATTAAATTATCTCTGAATTTATGCGTTTTTAATGATCGCTCTAATTAAGTCATTATTTACGAATTAAATACATTTTTCTCTTGTCTAGACCACTTATGTGGTAATCGAATCATAGAAGTATAGTCGATCAGTTAGGACTTCAAAGAAGCAAACGTAATGCGGGATTTTTCTTTTTTTTAATGTTTTTTTCCGTTCTTTGCTTTCTTTTGTGTGTTTTTCTTTCACTTAAAGGAAAAAATAAATTCTTTGCATTTTCTAGAAGTTGCGCTGCTGGAAGAAGACGATAGGATTTTTTTTTTTTTTAAAAAACACTCAAAACTAAAATTATTTAACACAAAATTAAATAAAACGACAAAATCTTGTTTATTAATTCTAGTAGCGCCATAACTTAATTATAGTCATAAATTGTATTGTATTGTATTATGTTTTTTTTTTTTAATAATTTCCAGTCCAACACCATATCACTTTATTTGCATTAATAAAATTTTTTTTTTTTTCATAAAAAGTTTCTAATTAAAAAGTAACACTCTTCAAATTAGCCACGTGACAACCATTATACACACAAAACCAACAAATAAAAAAAAAAAAAGGCGCGCAATTTGTTGTTTAAAATTTGACATTTAGCATAATTGATGACGTCAACTAAAAATGCCATCGCTGATCTAGGGGATTTGGGGCGGATCATAGGCGTTGCTTTAGTTTTTTTTTTTTTTTCTTTTGAATGTATCTATTGTTTAAAGATTTGAAATTCGAATTGTTAAAGGAATGAACACTTTATTCAAAGCAAAAAAAAAAATATATATGTATAATTTCTTTTTTTAATAATCACTTGAATCACAATATCGATTGTATGTTGGTCATCGGCTCTCCAAGAGCACGGTATGAAGTTCCTACAAATTGTAAAATTCACGTAGGAACTCTATACCTCGCTTATGGCAAAAAGCAGACATTTTCAAAAAAAAAAAAAAATTTTAATCACTTTTGTCGAAATTATTTTAATGTGATTTTTCGTCCATCGAAAAACCAAAAAAAAAAAATTGAACAAATCCAGGGAACATTTTTTTTTTTATGTACTTTCCTTTCAATCACCACGAAAACACTTGCTATCGCAGAGTTAGAGTATATTTGTAGCAGAAGAACGCATGCGTCGTCCACTATCCGCGATCTATGACCGATCAGTCACCGAGTTCAACTGACTGAGTGAAATAAACATTCCGTTACGCTAAGCCGCCAACAATCGACTGAGTACGCGGCGACTGGCATTCACGGTAATTCCGTTTTCTCCGTTCATTCGTCGGAAAAATTGTTTTCCTTACAAGAAACTGTTTTTTTTTTTTTTTTTTCTTTCTTTCAAAAGAAAAATTCCAATGAGGGAGGCGTTGCGGAGAAACGAACTGGTACTGGAAGGCGAATACACTCACAAAAAAAAAAACGGAGAGTATTTCCAATGAGAGAGAGAGCGAACAACGGAAAACCACCAACGAAACGGTGAACATTCACCAACAACGGTCGACTTCGAACTGTACATGACAAAATGTTGCAACTTGGAAAACCACCACCTCGCCGACTGAGATCCGACACGACTACAACGGCGAGACAACAACTGACGACTGTGGCGACTGACTGTTGAATTGTTGTTGATTGTCGCCAAGTTTTTTATTTTTTTTTTTTCCTTTTTAGACACACATCCCAAACTCTACCGTGAGCGAGAAAGAGAAAGCTAACCGATAACTGCACACGTCCACCGTTGTTTAACTGTTTTCTTTGCTTCCAAACTGTACATATACGCACGCACACTCACACTGGTTTACCGTTTGTGTCGCGCGCGCGACTACATCAGTCTCACTCTCTCTGCTGTGAAATTTCGGGTGACTTTTGTGGCTTTGTGGATTTGTAGCTTTGTAGTACACCACCGCCCCTTTGCCGCGCCGCCCTTCCAAAAACAAAACAACTTTTTGCTTCTTTTTTTCTCATTTTTTTTTCTCTGCCTTTGACATACGCACTGAATTTCGGACGCGATTACCGTTTTTTTTTTTTTTTTTTTCGTGGCCGTGTTCGTTGGTATTCTCGTTGGTTCGTGTATCTCTGCCGTCTCTTGATGTTGTTTTGCGTTCGTGCCGCGAGCTAAATTCGGTTATTTGGCCTGACTGCGTACATACCAAAAACAGGAGAAATGCTACTGGAAAAGAGACAAAAAAAAAAAAACGATGAACAAACGAGATGTGTGGAAAAGTCGTCCACGGTTGTGGAAAAAAAAAATTATTTTAAAAAGCTTCCACAAGTTCGATGATCGCTTGTTTACGCGTCGGTGTCGCTCTGTTTTTTTTCTGTCAAAAATTCAACTGTGTTCACGTACACATTTTGGTTCAGTTTTTTTTTTTTTTTTTCTCGTTTCATGTATATTTTTTTTGCGATTTTACACGTTCAGGCATTTTATTATTTCTTTTTTTTTTGTTTTATTTTTAACGAAATTTATTCTTCTTTTTATCATCTTTTGATTATAATTACGTGCTTCACGTGCTGCTGCTGCTGCGGCTGTAGCTGCACAAATCTGCTTTCGCTGCTGCGATTTCCATTGAACTTTGTAGAATTTATTACAAATTTTTGTGAACTCTTTTGGTCACAAAATTTCGTTTTTTACACATTTTCTGTTTACACATTTCGGTGAGAATTTATTTATTTTATTTTTGGCGGTGAAAATTTTATGCTTGAAAAGGTTAATGTTGTTACCATTATTTTGTTTGTTTGTTTGTGGTTTGCTTTCGTTGTTTGTGAGCTTGTAAAATCGTTTGACTGTAAATATGCATAAGTTTGCGATTTAAAATTTAAAAAAAGAAATTCGGTTATAAATACTTTGAAATGGCCACACGTGCGGTGTCGTAAATAAATTTTGGCAGAACGGGTTTGTTTGTTTTTTTTTTTTTTTTTTTTTATAGGGATGAACAGAAATAAGTTAATATGGTTTGGATGGAGATATATGTATCTTAAATACATGAAAGGGGCGTGCCAGTGAGTTGACATTGAACTACGGATATGTTTGTGGTTCACGTGTATTCAAAGAATGTTTCCGAGAGGATTATAGTTACAGGTACCTGCGACGTGGGCTCTGTAGGTTTTTCAATACAATTGACTTTGAATGGAACCTACATAGTCATGTCATAAATACTGGTACACGTTTAAACGCACTCATCGTGAAACTACTATTGAACACACCCATTCTACATTGACAGGTATGCAAAGAATGGCATTTGTAGTAAGTTAATGCGCAAGAAGATTAACTCAAAAGTCGTTTGTACCTGAAGTGGACGATATTGAAAACCGTGTTGTGGTAATTGGCTTTCACAAGTGCAATATGGAAAGAGGCGATATTTCTTGGTATCACCGGAAATTTTGTGTGTCGTACTGTTAAATTGTTTGAGGGCAATGGTGCAGTAACTAACCGTCAAAGATCCGCTGTCAGAACTCCACAGGCGATCAAAGCTGTTAAAGCCAGGATTAATCGGAAATCGCAGAGACCCATGTCTCTCATTACTAAACAGGATTCAGGGCTAAAGGCGTACAAAAGACTGGCCACTTACTTACAGCCCATTAAAGCAAAAACGGAATGAAAGATCGAAATCTCTACACCGCCGATACGCGCAAAAAAAATGTTCACAGAAAAATGCTGAATAAAAACATCGGCAAAAATCTACCATTCGAATGTTCTGGAAGGCGTTGTGAAGGGATTTAACCAATAATTATTTTCAAACAACGACTTTCAAAGAAGATTCCGCGACAGCTCATAAGGCAAAAACAACACGAGGGTGGCTTCAAACCAATGTGCTGGATTATATAGCTGGCGACGATTGGCCGTCAGGCAGTCCAGACCTCAATCCTTTGGATTATAAGCTGTGGTCTATTTGAGAGGCGATGGCTTATTCTACTGGACACCCAAATATCGAGTCCTTCAACAGCGATCTTATCGGTGCAGTGCACAATTTCCCAATGCAGGAGTTGCGTGCTGCGATCGATACGTGACCAGAGCGACTCAAGGCCTATATAAATACAAAAATGCATATAGCTGGGGGGAAATTAGTATTACCTAGAAATCCTTACCGTGTATGATGGAAAACTGGGGGAAAGATAGTACTAGTACGAGAAAAACTATTTTGGGTTGATGTTCAGTTAACAGAACAAGCAAGAGTTGAAGGAGCCTGATGTACTGGACGTTATATGGCTGATAAACGCCTTTGTGGTTCTACTAAGTCTATGTGCTCCATTTACCGAACACCGATTGGCGACCATTTGGCCAGCCTATTTCAATATCTATCGGAAAATGTCGACTGGATACAGATTCATTAAATGATGTCCGAAAATTGATGATAAGGGAAGTCAATTGAAGCCGAACAACGATGGCTTTATTTCTGTTTTCTGAGACATCTTTAAAGACATTCTATTGAAAAGTATTTGGTAATAGGCTTCGGTGAAGAATTATTCTTCAGAACTATAACATACATAAGTAGTGTATCAAGAAAACTAGGTTTAAAAATTATGGACGAAGCAAAAATTATTACCTATGGACCAGCAAATAATCCAGTTAATATAGGTGGTTTGCTAATCCAGGTGGTCGTAGAGTATGTGTATCTGTGTTAGCTAGTAACTTTCCAGAGACCACCAAATGTTTAACATTTGGAAAATTCAGTAACGTTTTTATGTCCAATATGTCACAGTATTAAAAAAAAATAAATTTTTTTGAATAGAATGTATTAAGAATTATGACGTATGCGTCCCAGATCAGAATATCTATCAAAACTTAGAGTGACCCAAAGGAGCTTTGGAAAGCTCCATGTTAAAAATATCTTTGAGATACCACATCCAAAATGACGAGGTAAGAGGCCGAACTAAAGTATAAGGGCTTGACATTTGATTTGAACAGCTAACGAGAGGTGGACAAAAACGTTATCGTGTGGCAGCCGAAGACTGGATGGAGAGATCGATGAAACAAGAATAGCAGCAGGAGTTAACTGGATAGGAGGATCCGCATTAAGAAGAGTATTACGAGGCCTATATCCAACAGAGAATAGGAAAACGACGACGACGATAGTGCTCCGTGTCATAAGTCCCAAACTACATTCGGCTGGTTTGCAAATCAGACAATTCAAGTGTTGGACTTGCCACCTCAATCACTTGTAGACAGATTCTGTAAATTAAAGCGAGAAACAAATCACTTCTCACTTCGAATGAAACTCAAGATATTATCCTTACTTGTAAATAAATTCGTGTTCTTCAAGTTATTTTATTAAAAATAAAGGACGTGACCCTTAGGAAAGAAGTGAGTTCTTCTTGAGAGTTTTAATTATTTCATTCGAAAACAGTTGGCAGCTCGTATTTTTGTATTTTTTTGAGTAGCTATCTTCGATCCATATTGCGATTTTGTCAGTTATTCATCAAAGAGTTGAATTTAATTGGTCAATTTACAAATGTTGTACATCCAACAAAAATTTGAGAATATTCCCGAATGAAACACGCTGTCCACAAAAGTCATAAAAAAAGTTACATCAGAACTTGTAGTATAACAATTTAAAGTGAAATTTAGCTTAAAACCAACTTTAACTCTGAAACTATAGAAAGTAACACCAACAACAAATTACAAAGTTTGCTACGGAAAATAGCGAAGTTATCGCCATCGCTACTGTCTAAGTCAATTTTTAAGTGACAACCAATATAAGTAACGCTAATATTATTAGTGATCAGCTAAATAATTTAACGACCAGCTAAATTTGCTGGGAGAAAACAAGGCAGCAGAAAAATAAACAAAGGCATTTTTTTGATCTGCAGAATATAAAAAATGAAATCAGGAGAAAAGTTGTCAAGTGATTGACAAGAAAAATATAAAAGATGAGCTGAACCATTTTGGACCAGCAAAAATTAATTATTTGATCAGCAGAAAGAAATAATGCTTAAAGAAAATGAAAACGAAAAGAAAGAAATACCAAATCGAGAAAAAAAACTTGAGCGCTTGCGAATCTGATTTGAGATTATCTTCTACTTTTCTGCTGATCAAAAATTCAGCTGAGAAAATATTTTTTTAATTTTTTCCTGATCATTTACTTACTGTTTCCTTTTTTTATTTTCTGCAGATCAAACAGATACTTTCTGATGGGAAAAAACTATTAAATTGCTAATCAAATAATTTAATTTTGCTGATCAAAAAACCCTTTACCGCTCATCGATTAAATGATAACCTTTTAATAAAGAGCAGTTAAAAGGTAAACATTAGTTGGCTTGGGATTCATTTTCAAAGTCAGAGCAATCAGCAGTGCGAGGTTTGCCAAAATGCTACATACGAGTATATTTGGTTCAAAAGTGATACTTTTTGTTCCTTAATTTTGAAAAGGTACTTTAAAACCCATTCCTATCATAAGAAAAATTATTGGATTTGAGCAAAAAATTGTTATAACCAATAACTGCTACCGTTGGAGATTTTTGGTCCGTTGGAATATATTTAAGAACAGTTCGTTCCATTTTGAGTGCGAGAACCTTTTCTCAGACGTCTATGATAACACTGCATTGGTCATAGGCTAATTTAGAAACTTTTTTACACTTTTCACAAGCAAACAAATTCCTCTTTGGAAACGGCATACAACTGTAAGTCTCAGTTATAATTTGTAGGTCGCTCAGCACGAATGGTTGCGAGAAGCTATGCCAAGCCCTGTAGCCTATACAAGACACTTTTCAAAATCAAAAAAAAATTGTACTCGCATATTCGTAAGTTGAACGACGGACTAGACGGACAAGCTATAGGCTGCCTAGAATCTGAAGACCTACTCCACAGTTGCAGTACCAGAGACTATCGAAACACTTATGTCAAACATCAACTTTATCGTTTCAAAATTAAGTAGCACATTTCGAGCTTTCACCTTGGACTCAAATTTATAGAAGATTAAATTTGAAATATGTAGGTATCCCTCGTATCGTTACCGGTACGTGCCAAAAAGAAATTAATAGTGTTAACACACTTTTCTCTCCGACTGTACGTGTCTTATATACACTACACGTACATATGTTCTGACTAATGTGCTAAGATTGCTAATTGTGATTAGAACGTGAATTAAGTCACGTAATATGTTAATTGATAATAAATTTTTGCATGTATCAGTTATTCATACAAAAACTGTTTACATATGTACGCCCTGGGTATGTGCCTTGGACGTATAATTTCGATGCTACTGCTACTATACTCGTATCTACTGTTGCCGATGATAGTGTGTTGTGTTTATAGAAAAAGAACACACCCCACAACAGAGATAATAGCAGCGATGGCAATGATGATGATGATGATGATGATGATGATGATTATGATACTGCAAAAGATGACTCTTCTCTAAATCGAATATAATAAAATTCCTTGAGTCCAAATGAGCAGCACTATACCCCGAATGAGGGTATGCAACGTGCAGTCAGCTTCAAGTTGCAATGAATGATCTCAGAGTAATGCAATGCGGGATCTCTGATGCGATGGCCTTGGACTGTGTGTGTAGGGTTGAAGGAAAAAAAGTCCAACTTTTTTTTCCTCTCTAATTTTATTTGATTCTAGCCATTTGCGGCTAATTGGTATTGTTGTGATTTTTTTGTTTACTATTTTGTTGTAAAGTGTTCACAAAAATTAGAGCCATTTGAAAGTGAATGCAAGTTGATTGGAGGGAACATTGCACCTACACTTATGCGGACTAATTGGCAATTGACTGAAACAAATTAGGTAAGTGCTTTGAGTTCAAGCTGTCCTATAAAATCTCAGGCATAGAATACTGTAGTTTTTATATCGAAAAAATGTCGTCACTCAGGTTCAGGAATGCTTCTCAGCACACATTATTAATACCACGGGCCATGGCCAAGTCGGCGCAAAATGGAAAGTCTATTGATTTGTGACAGAGCATCACTCTCATTCTGGGAATCCTCTTGAACGATTACTGTCTCAGCTACAAATGGAGAAAGAAACATTTCCCGTCTTTTGGTCAAGTTGAGAATTCATTCAAAACTCAAAATAGCTAAAAGAGTGACGAGACTAGTAAAATGAATCTCTCTTTGGTATAAGTGATTACCGTCGTCACAACGAGAGATAGCCCTTAGCGTAGGTAGCTTTACATTAAGTCCACTTTAGTCTGAATTGTCGTGTCCAATAAAATCCAATATTGATGGAGCCTAAAAGGTTTTAGATGAACGACACAGACTTTACCCACCCAAGGGTCATTCCAGGTTCAAGATTTTTACTTATGAAAGTCCACAATGAAGATGGATTATACCCGACGATACTATTGTCTTTATCAGTGAAGGCCTTCGAGGACTTGGGGTAAAGTAAGAACAGTGGTTTGGTAAGATGACCTAAAAGTTCGAAGATATAAGAACCAGAAAAGCGGAATGAGGACCTTATGGAAATGAAGTTGAAAAGCTTGAGCAGCTCAAGACAATAAGTAGTAAATACACATGTAACAGCTGCACGTCCAACATGGCTAATCCAAGGCTCAATGGTAAATAGCAACCAAACAGATAGCAGATAAAATGTCATTAGAGTCAATTGAACTGAAAAGCAGACTCTTTATAGAAGAGAGAGCAAGCGAAGAAGGATGTGACCGTACAGTAGTCAAACTCTCATTTGACTTCTTATCGAGTTTCGGTTTAGCCAGTATTTCAATATTTTAGACCAGTGTTCGTCAAACTTTTGAACCGAAAACGAATTAATAAGAAATGATATTCAACAGAGAAAGACGGTTAAGAGTGCTATTGGCAACTGATTTAGCCAATGGGTAGCAAGACTTATACTTCAAGTATTTGCGCGCTAGAAGGAAAGGTAGCTACGAATAAATGGAAAATTTACGGGACTGATTTTAAAAAGTTCTTCCCCTATTTTGCCAATTTATATCGAACATGTCGCCACAAGTGTTTGCCCGGAAGGTTTAAAAGTCTGAGCCCTGGTTGAAAATATACCCAAGTTGCTGATACCAGGAAATGCAAAAATCGCTGCTCGTTTATTCCAGTAGGTATTTTTTTTTTAGACAATTTTTATATCCAAATGAAGTCCCATATTACTGGATACTTGTACCTGTACTTTTTCCATTTTTTACATAAAATTCGTAGACCTGGATAGAGTATCAGGGTTTCAAGTATTTGCAGTTTCAAGAAGAGCGTTGCAAATGCATCATTTTTGTTTTTCTTTTACCAATGTTCTCACCTAATAAATACTCGTACTCGTCGTGTCTTATGACAAGCACATAGTTTTCAGAAATTTTAAATTTCAATAGCGAAACGTGACTGTTGAAACAAAATGTCAATCATGATAGGTTTACCTTAAAACTAATTTAAAAATCGATACAAAAAACTAATCGATATACAGCTAGGTATCCACTTACAGACAAATAGATATTCCAATGGTTTTCAGCACCTGAAAATAGAAAAAAAAAACACACATTAGTATATAATTCATAAATTAATACAATTTAATGTCATATTGACATCACTAAATTTAATTATCGATCGAGGTATAAAAGTTACTAGCCGTAAAATAATAGAGGAAATCTTGCATTTGAGTTATCTTAAAATTGGCAATTAACGTTCGCTGTTTTGCATGAGATCAAAACTTGTGAAAGCCAATACCCATTTGGCATTTTTATTGTTCCATATCGAAATGGAAAGATGGAACATTTATGGTTCTAACTAACAAAGTGTCTGTCTGTATGACTGTAAATTTGATTCTCTGTCACACATCTGTAACTTGTTGCGATCCATTCATATATGCAGACATTGAACGTACCAGACACGTAGCTTGGCAGACAAGACATTTTCAATAGTATTTACAAACAGGTAGCGTGAAAGACATTACGATTTCGATAGTTAGAACATAGTAGCAACTTCCGACTAAGGGAGACAAAGTATGTACTGTGTTGGTACGATTCGTACTGTGTTTGTCACGCCACGTACGTTGAGTTTTAACACTTTAAGTGCTGAGAATTTTCACAAAACTATGTGCTAACAATTGATCAAAATCAGCCGAGAACAAATATATAGGAGCAGGCAGAGTAGGGCAGAGTATACCCTAAAAGAATTTGAATATGAAATTTGAAATGGTAACCAAATTGTATAAAACCATGTCCTATTCGAATCAATTGCTTATATCTTTCGCCGCTCAAAATTACGTTATCTAAACGAAATGGTGCAAGGAAGTGTTACGAACTAGAATGAAGTGACGGTACACTTTAATGTTGAGTCTTTGCCGGTTATATGCAGGTTATGTTAGGTTAGAATGATCGCCTCCACTTTGAGAGCAGGCACACTTAAATCAGAAGTAGGCGATACAATAAAGATGTAGGAATTCAAAGATCTACCTTTGAAGGAACCTTTCATTCGCATTTACTAGTTTCCCGAATGAGTGCAAAGAAGATAAAAAGTTGACTCTCCTAGAATTAGTTAGAGGAAATGCTCGACACCTATAACTGTTGTGTTGATACGCAGGGTATAGCTCTGCGGAAATATTGAAGAAGGCTATCTATTCCAACGCCGGTAATGACTTTGAGATGGGTCCACCTAATCTATAGGTATATGCCAGACTATCAAACAATACTCAAAAACCCTGTATTTAGTGGTTCTTGAGAACGACTTAGCGACGACAGGGAAAGAATGAAAGTATCATTGTTGACCTGAAGCCGAAAGTAGAAGTAAAGATTCTAAAGCCGGAGGTTAAACATGTTCCAGCTTTCATGAATGATTCCACCGAGATTAAGAAGAAACAGACTCATTTTCAGTTTCACAATCCAGAACAATTAACTCTCAGTTAATCGATTTGATTTTCCAATATTTTTGGCCCTTCGAGCCGGATTGAAGAAGAGAGAAGTGGCTTTACTATTATGTAGGTGGAGGAATGCAGTTGCAGTCGAGTTCTGGATAGCCAAGGTTATTATTACCTGATAATTTCACTGCTGATTGGTTGGAAATAAACTTTATTGTATGACAATCTTGAAAGTTTCGGCAATAGGCAAATCGCGAAGGTTGTTTGTTCTGCATAAGGTTTTCATTTCATTTAGCAAATAACAACCATTACCGACTTTTCGCGCTGTCACAGCGTTGCAGGTTTACCTATTGTTACAGGTTCGCCTATGATTATAAAAAGAAAGACTAGTAGCAGCTTGTGGTCAAATAAGTCACCAAACCCTGTATATGTATCAACCGATCTTTGGTTTGATTGATTTTCGATTCAGAATGCTATAAGACAGTAGGTACAAGTAGGGAATGTCTAATCTTGACTCCCAAAAGTATGGTTTTGTTGGTTGCTGTATACCACACGGCTTCAAGGAATCCTTAAAATGTGAGCCAAAACGACTGAAAGACATCAAATTTTACAACTTGGTTGATGAACTACAAGCAGTGCAGTCGTTGAAAACGTTGAAATTTAACGATGCAAACGTGCTTTTGCCGCCTAGTATAGTCTGAAACTAGATACTGGCAGACAATATGGCAGGTGGATGTTCTGGGAGATATTCTGTGTCGGAGCCAACAAAAAAAACACAAAACAGATCTACCCTAGGTGTGTTGAATAAGCTTTCGGAACAATTTAAATTATTTTCTGTCTGATTGCGAAAAAAAAAAAAAAAAAATCATAAAAAAAGATACTTTCACGAAAAAATCATAAAATGCATCGCCTGGTCATAAAAAATGAACCATAGGCCCGTGCAGGCATATGTAGAGTCATTGAACGTTGAATTGCATTCACGAGAGCTTTGTATCCGAATTTTATTTTTTTTTTTGTTCTTTTTTGCTTGCATTGTATCTTTCTTTATGAAATTCGTTCCATTTTAAGCATTTTTTGCCAATTGTTACGAAAATATTCAATTTTTTACTTGTTTTTTTGCTTTTGTATCTCAACCACATATTCGCCAAATCGATACTTCATGTGAATGTGGTGTCGAAATGAAATGCACGATGCATTTGTTGAAACGATTGCCGCTGCTGCTGATGCTGCCTTATGTTGCCGTTGGGATGCAATTTGGGAATCAATTTGATTTTTTATTTTTTTGGTTTCTCTTCTCAATTGATATTCAGAGATACTTTTTTTTGGGATTCCTCAGCAACTGATATCATAGACGTGCAGTACAGCAGTTGATTGTATCCATGGATTTCTTTATTTTTGGTTCGATCGTCCGCTTGTTTCAATTAACTGCAACTTCGTAAAAAAAAGAAAATTTTTACGATGTGAACGACGAAAACAAGTTGATGATGATTGCTCATGATGGGCATGTCTATACCGAGAACCTTAATTAATGAGAAGGTAGCCATAGTTATCCTTATTGCGTTGTAGCATTGTTAAACGGCGAGTCTGCGGAAATTCCATGAGCTACGTGTCCTTCGATAATTAGGACAATTCATGCAAATGCGTTTCTGTTTCTGTGTAGTTTGTGTGCGCCGAGCAAATTACTCCTAATTATTGGGGGTCGTTTCGTTTCGGGGTGTGTTGTGTGTGCTTAACCTAATAACAGCACAACAGGAACAACAATAATGGCGGCTATGTCGACGACTCACACACACGCCTACTGTACAAATCGCATAAAGGACGCACAAAAAAAAAAAATGTCCCAAATCGATTTGACTTCGTCCTCATTCGAGGACATTGAACAGATACAGGCTGTTTATCACATATGTAACCATACATGGGCGGCGTATGTGCCTACATATATGCGTGTGCGTACAAGTGCAACGCGTATGTTACACTCATATGAACGTATCTATACCGTCCCGCCCCCGAAATTTCATGCTTAGAACACTAGGATTGAAGAAAACGGATGTCGATTTCCTTTACCGTGAATTACAGGAAGCGAGCCCTTAGTTTGTTGTTTTTTTTTCCTTAGCATATCGATTTACTCACACCCCAGGCTGAGTGTGTAGAATGGGGTGCAGTGGCAGTCTACGCATGTTGAAACAATGAATTGCCACAGCATGTGCGTGTTTCTTTGAAACAATAATTCATAATAAGAAAACGAACCGAAAAAAAGAAAACTTTGTTATGACACAACAACCCTTAAAGCAGGTTTGTACGAGGAACGAGGAGAGCTGGGTACTTGAAAAGCTAACTACTACCCCCCAACTCGACAGAGAGCACACGGAAAATAGGTAATAAAATTTATTACTTTCACTTCTTATGCAGCCCCCTGAGGGTATTGTAGACGTAGACGACCATTTTTATGCAAAGCAAATGAATTTAATTCTGATATCAACCTATTTGTGCGGGTAAAGTGCGTGAGAAGGTTTTAGTTGCATGGAAGGGTGTCTGTAGCATTTAATCCTGGTTGTTGTAAGGAGTTCCAAGGGATATTTATGAGGGGATTTGAAGAACAACTTTTGGAAAGAAATATGATTGCAATTGAAACATGGTTTCACTGTTTTCTTTTTAATACCGTTGCACAGATGCAATTATCCTTTAATTGGGAGTGGGGAGGATTGTGGTTCATTTTCGTTCAATGATTCGAGGATTTGCGGGTTTCGGGAAAAGTTTAGAAATACAAATTAAGTTAAGTTTAATGGAAATACGTCACCATGAGAAAGCTAGAGTTTTAAGACGAATGCGAATTATAGTATCATCTGCGAGCAAGTACGACCCTTCGCTATATACTTTGTTATGGTGGCTAAGGTGTTACGTGACTAAGACTCGCCTTTGTCCTATTATCGCGAGGCGATTGATTCAACGTAAAACTCTTACAACTAAAAGTTAATTCCGAGAAGACAAGCTAATTCCAAGAATCGGAAAAGAAGAAAGAAAGGGTGGGAGAGGGAGGACATTCTCTCGAAAGTCGATAAAGATCAGTGGCGGTCCGTCATGTGTACCAGGTCTCATTTCAAAAAATCCCACCTAATGTGGGAGTCTTCAACTCACATACTAACATTGTTGCATTCTGGGCATTATATTAGACAGGAAACTGACCTGAAGAAAGAACCTGGAAGAAAGAGTCACCAAAGCAAAGAGAGCATATTGGATATGCAGGAGGGCCATCGGGAAGTCATGGGGCTTGGAACCGAAACAGGTCCACTGGATATACGAATGCGTAATAAAACCCATCATCTTCTACGGAGTAGTTGTATGGTGGCCAGTGATGAGCAAAAAGTATGCAAGAGACTTGCTAACTAAGGTGCAGCGTATGGTCTGCCTGGGTATTACAGGAGCACAATCCTCAACACCAACCGCGGCCATGGAAGCGATACTTAACATTCTACCAGTGCACCTCGAAGCGAAAAAGATTGCCGGTATTTCAGCCTCACGGCTTAAAACTATCGGCCATTTCACCGGTGGTGCAAATACGGGACATCGAAAAATCACCGAAATGATAAGAGTAATGACACCACTCATCGATTGCCCCAGTGATGTTGTTGGGAAATCGTACACATTCTCCAACAACTTCGAAACAATTTTTCCCGCAAGAGAATATTGGACGTATGAAAGAACGACAAGAAACTCCAATGGGATATCGGTTTATACAGATGGCTCTAACATATCAGGGGAATCAGGGGCTGGCATCTTTAGTGCTAACCCACCGATTGAACTTGCTATTCACCTAGAACCATTTGTATCGGTGTTCCAAGCAGAAGTCTATGCAATTATGAAGGCAACCGAAATACTCGCAGAAGACACCAGCGAAGAAAGGCAAATTGACATCTGCTCGGACAGCAAAGCAGCAATTAGCGCGATCACAAACCCCATGTCGAAATCACTACTAGTAAGGGAGTGCAAAACTAAATTGAACTTACTTGCCAGACGCAATAGAGTCCGTCTCACATGGGTACCGGGGCACGAGGGTGTACCGGGCAACGAAAAGGCAGACGAACTAGCAAGGAAAGGAGCAGGCAATACAGAACTGAACCCGGATAGTACAATAGGGGTCCCTCTGACAACTATTAAAACAATAATCAATGATAAGATACGACAGGAGTTCAATAACTACTGGACGAATCTAGACACGTGCAAAGTGGCTAGATCTGTAATAACCAAACCGAGTAACAACACAGCAAAAAGAGCTCTTAACTCAAGCAGAACACAATTGAGATTGATGGTGGGACTTTTAACAGGGCACATCAATCTCAACAAACATTCGTTCAGACTCGGGATAGCTGATACAGCAATCTGTGCCAACTGTGAAGAAGAGGAGGAAGATATAGAACACTTCCTCTGTCACTGCCCCGCTACAGCGAGGCTAAGGCTGAAAATTCTGGGATCTCCAAGGATTCCGGATATTACACACCTCAATAAGAAAGGAATCGGGGATATACTGGAGTTCGCCAGACGAACACTACGATTCCCCGATCACTATACGATATAGTTGATACTACCCATGATCCCTAGACCTAAATCCTCTCAATACATAATTCCCAAAACACATCACTATTCCTTACAGTTACACAGATGAGGGGAACACAACGGGCCCAATGGAGGCCTAAGTGAAGAGCATAAGCTCACCCTCTCAAACCAACCAACCAACATTGTTGCAGAATAGGTGCTACAGAAATCAAAATAAAATCGCGAAGCATCCTTCCACTTAGCTCATCACAGCTTAAGGTTAACATGAAGCGCATTTGTATCTAGCAACATTAATGTATATTGCATAGCTACTTTGCTTTTATAATGGAAAGGAATTGTGTACAAATAATTCGTTCCTTAAGTATAAAACAAATACAATGTTATTCGCTGGACTTTTTTTTTAAATCACACTATATACAATTTTTATCGCGATCTATTCATATATGCAGACATTGAACGTACCAGACGCGTAGGTTGGCAGACAAGATATTTTCAATAGTATTTACAAACAGGTAGCGTGAAAATTAAAAGTACGCAATCTTTCAAATAACCAACTCTGCCGTGTAATTATGAATAAATCGCTTTTCAGTGGGAATGTTGTGAAAACGCTGCGTCCTACGAAGAAAAATAATTCAGGCTAGGTTTTAGGTTCTGAAATTCTCTACAAGATGGGTGCAAGATTTTTAAAAGCTTTGAAATTTTTAAGGAACGCAATCCGCCTCCGGGTCTACCGGCAAACTATGAACAAATCGCTTTTCCGTGTATCGTATAAAAATACCCGAAAAATGGTTTTTAAGTACCAATATCTCGCAAACGATGTGTTCTACAAAAAAATATTATTCGAGTTAAATTTTAAGCTTTTTAAAATGGATGTCGAATTTTTCATAATTTTCAAAAACTGACAGTATGTAGTCTTCCAAAATATCCGACTCTACCATGAAACTATGAACAAATCGCTTTTCAGTGCGAATATCGTAAAATCGATGCGTCCTACGAAAAAAAAAAAATGTGTTTTGACATCTCTACAAGATGAATGCATCCAAAATGTCAGACTCTAACCCTAAGTTGTTGGAAACCATTGTTGCGTGCGAATATCTCGAAAACGGTGCGTCCTGCGAACAAAATTTTTATTATCCAAAATTTAAGGTTTTCGAATTTCTTAATATTTCCTAAAAGTTGTTCGAAATTGTCCGAAATTTTCGACGTTACCCCGAACTTGATGGAATGTAGAGCAAAAATAGGGAGCGGTATAAACTAAGGAAACTTACGACTGTAGGTAATGGTAAGCACTTAGGCATGCCTAATTACAAGTAAGTCTGAGCATGTTGATTAGTCGACGGAACTGGAACGGGCAAGGATCCTCCTTTATACTGGAGCCTTTACAATGCTTTGAGGTAGCATACCACCGAGAAATAAAATATATCATTTACAATGCAAGTTAAAGAGAAAATTGCTATTCTCTTGACAGAACAAAGGACAGCAAGAGGGTGGTGTGAAAAATGTGCATATACCCAAAGGAGAAAGATCCTAAAGGGCGCATAACAGGTGACTTTTGCGGGCAGTCACCTGCTATGGTGGACAGAAAAGAGGGAATAAAATAAAGTCGAAGAAGCTGCAACTAGATTTGATAATTCATGTACATATAATGTCACCAAAGAGTTGAAAAATTGTTACAAAAAACGTTTGAACGATTTCTTGCTGGTTTTGAATAACGATCAATAAGACCATGGAGAGAAGATTTTTCTATCGTTCTGAACATAATTGTGGATAGAAGTATACTCCCCAAACCCGATCCTGCATAACTTTACGAAGCTTCGCCAAAATCATAGGCAAACCTTTTACATCTACTAGCAGAAAAACTTGGGATATCGAGATGAGTTCTAACTTACATGTCACTAGCCCGGTGGCACACGTTAAGCGTTACAATCTGAAAAAAAATTAGGAGTGACGGGCCTTAAGATTCACGACAATGTTTACCAAATGCGGGGTTGATGTGTGGCTTTTCTCAGAATTCTATCGCTTGCCGGATCCTGCCAGGGTCTTCCAGGCGCAGTTATTAGCAAATCTGGAATTTTGCCAGACACTTAAACACAATTCAACACCGCGATCTCTATTGACAGAGCAACTATTAAAGTAATAAACTTGAGTATCACATGTTTCAAGCTGATAGTATATGACTGGCATAAGCTCGCTTGTAGTCACTTTGGCGGAAAGAGTTCTCATTCCGATAGGATCTCATTATCGCCTATGAAATTCCAATTTTTTTTTAAAAAATTTCTCCGTCCTCTATCGGTAAGAGATCTGTTTTTTTTTTATATATAATTTGCACGTGTTAAAGGGGATATGAATACTCTTATACTAATTTTTAGGACACGGGCGTTTTTTGTGGAAAGGGGAAGAGACAGAGAGAAAGACAGATTGCTGTAGTTGGTTTGAAACTTAGGTGGTATTAAGTTTCAGTGAATTCCAAGGGTGGCTGTCCAGATAACTGGGGAGTATTTCTTTGTTTTGCTGTTATTGTCGTTGCTTATGATTCACATTATTTTTTTCCGTCCTCCTGATGTCATCATCACGATCAAGTTGCATTTTAGCCATATGACCACCCTACTGCCAGTGTTATGCCTTCGGAGTAGAGTTGACATAGCTTTCGCAAGTGATTCTTGACATCATTCGAACCGTGAACCAACAGCTTGACAAGCGATGATGTTACCACTATACCACGGCCACCCTCAAATCACAGAACACTCTCAAAAGCCGATAGATGAATCCAATACTGCGACACTGATTGGTTTTAGCTGATGTAAATGTGTTGGTTCATCCAGTTCTATCTCTAAATAGTTGATCAGAACTGCAACGCAAAACATGAGACTGATAGATATGTTTACAACACCATCTTAAACATATGTTTAACCATTTCATAAACTGAACCTTAGCAACAATATGCCAAAGTCCCAAAAGACTCCTCCTATTCCCATGCCCATTCTTATTTTTTTTTTTTTTTTTTTGTAGAAAAACACATCCATTATCAATTTGTATCTTTGCCCAACAAAACAAAACACGTCATCGCGACTATTAATCTTCTAGACGTCTAAAAATCGTTGTTAAACACTTTTCGAACTCTAGTGCCCCACCAAAAAAGATAACTCATCGCGGTGTGTAGCCCTCTGGGAGGGCGGAGGGGGACTTTTCAAGCTAACTCGCGCGTGTATTAGAGTTGGTGATCTATTGTTTCCACATGTTGAATGCAGATTATAAATATTTGTTCCAGGATTTTGCATTCATTTTTTTTTTCTTTGACGTTTTCTTTCTGTTCTTTGACGTTTTCTTTTTATTCATTTTAAATTTAGAAATTATTTTGAACTTTATTCTGAACCACGTGTTGATAAAAGTATCTATGAATATATCTAAATGCCAAATTTCGAATCAGAGTCAAAACAAATCACTCTCGAGACATTCAGACTACATGTGGCATCCGAATAGATAGGAGTCGAGTTGAGTAGTTAATTCATCAACAACACCAATACTATCCCAACCACATTGGCTACCAACAATAACAACAACATCTGATATCACCTCTTGGGAATGATGGGGCTAAACAAATTTTTTTTTTTTTTTTTTTAAATGAAAAATATTTAAATTGGCTACAAGAAGTGTATAGTATTGGGTATGTCGTGTATCTGTTGTACTATTATGTGGTTTTTTTTTTTTTATCTACGTACACGGTGAGCCACACCGATGATGATGATGAGCGTAGAGTACGCGAGACAGAGACGAAAATTGGGTAAAGTATCTAAAAATAAAATAAACAGTTTGTTTGTATTTAAATTAGAGCTTAACGTGTCCCGCGTAATTTTGTTCCTCACTTTTATTTTTGCGTAACAATTCAAAATTGCGGAATTTCAATTGTGAGTTTCTTTTTTTCTGTTATTTTGCATAAAATGAATGAGTCCAATTCGGAGGAGAAAGATACAAGGAGAGGATGAAAATGTAGAGTACACGACACGGTTTTTTTTTTTTTTTCTTACTTCTACTGGTATAAAGGACAGGTATTGGTTTTAATGGTATTACAGCGCCTCATTGGTATGTCGGTTGCAGTGTAAATCTGCAGTCAATTTCTTTTTAAATTCGACTCGATTGTAACGACTTTTATGAAACTACGTTTGTCTGTTCTGGTATCACGTCTGAACTGCTCAAAGGAATTTCATGAAATTTTGCACAAAGATTCTCAATGAATCTGGCTTCAACATAGACTGGACGACCATGGTTCATGGCTCATTGATTTTCTAAATAATTTAGCAACGAACAGCATATAAAAGCAAATACATACGACCCAGTTGTATACTTAATTTTTTATTTTTTTTCAGAGATGTGAGAGTTCGTTGACGCTGACATACAGTACAGATACAGTAGAGAGATACACTGTACTGCAGAGATACTCAACTCGTACTCGTATTCGGGCTTGTTATAATTTGTCTCTCAGATATGAGAAGAATTTATTGTCAAACACACCACGACGACCATGGTGTATGGAGGAGAGTCATTTTGGATTGGTGTGGTTTTTTTTTTTTTTTTTTTCTGAGAGAGAAAAGCCAGATTGTGTGTAGTCGAGTGTATCTATAGTGTGTAGTGCACATAATAAACATCTGGGGAATGTTAAGGCTAATTTTAGACAATGTCTAATTTTGCAAATTGCCATGATAAAATGTCAAAATGAACGAATGAGTGTAAAATTACTGCAGCCCACATGATGTGACGGCAGAAGATGATGAAAAAAAAAAAAAAAAAAAAAAAAAATTCCTATGTACCCCATAGTTGTTTGTTGCTATAAAAATGAAAATTTTTTATTTTTTGTTTTGATTGTCGGGTGGAATTATGTTATGTCAAATTGTACTATATGTGCCGTGCCGGGTGGGTTTTGCATTGCATCGCTTATGACATGTGAAACAGTTTTACGTGATTAAGTTCTGACAAGACCGGTACGGCATAGTGGTTGAGAACGCATGTTTTATGACACAAGTTAATGCTGTCGTAATCCATGGGCTTTTGAGATACATTTTTGATGACCATATATTTGTTTCTGCGCGGGTAAAACCGCTGTTTGGATTTTTAGTATCAAGGGACTCTTTGATCATGTGCCTTCATGTAGGAGTTTTAATAGCTTCTCTGAGTAGTTTAACCAAAGCGATGTCATACATTGTTGTCACATGTGTTAATTGAACGTTGAAAGAATGATAGTTTATATACACAGAGTGTCACTTAAACGGCATTTTGGTCAGAATATTTTCGGCATCGACACGCATCTAGAATAAAACCTCAAGTTTCGACAAGAAACGACTCCAGAATCAGAAGAGTTTATCCATAAGTAAGTAGCCAATGTGCTTTTTGTGAATCCGAATGGCGAGCACCAATCATTTCAGTCTGAAGCGCTATGATAAAATCCTTAGTAAAGTAAAATTAAGCCGGCAATTTACAGGTTCACTGAGCTGCTAACAGATTTAATTGGTAAAGATAGCGCACCTCATATTGACTCTGATAGTTAATTAGCTATTTTCAAATCACAAGATGTTAGCTTCTCCAAATTGGCTAACCAAGCTAGTCGACGTGGTATCTTCAACGAAGACCGATGGCGGAGGGAATATTTTTAGGTATTCATCTACATATGCTGGGTGTCGTATAAGTATGGTTGATGCCCTAAGACCCATAGAACACAGTGTGTTCGCACAATGCTATCCATGCAGAAAGCCAAAAGATATGCGTCGATACCTGCATGTCTGATTGGGAGTTTAATTTTTATTTATTTTGCACAAACTTCTCTCTGTAACAGCGAACAGAGATACCTGTAGCACCGGTCCATCTGCCAAGCTTATTGCGATCAAAAGTCTACATATGTACCTGATGGTCTTTAGTTACAAAAGGTTTCATTTTCTGTCTAGAGATGAAGTAGGTCATTCAGTAGAGATTACGCAGAAGGATTTTTTTTTTAAGGTAATTTCCCTTCCCAGACACTTAAACTCTTTTTGAACCTACAGAGTTCGGGTCACGAGCAAATACTTTACTCACTACACCGTAGCCACCTTATTTCCGTGGTGCTATTACTCAACAATGGGTGATTGTTGTAGGGTTGCCTGACTGAGTAGTGTTCTGAAACAATTATTATAGCCTGGGATAAATAATATGGAAGGCACTATTAATGGTTGACTTCGTGAACATTGCTGGCAATTACCGTTAACCTGTGGCCTCGCTGGAAGTTGCTTGTGTGGCGAGTCACCAAGCCACCCCTGAGGCACCTTCCTTACAATCTATTTCGCTAGACTCGCCAGGCATATTATGATACAATCAAATTTGTTTGACAATAGCGAGAATTTGGCTTCTTGAAAAATGAAAACTGGAACAAAATGTTCTGAGTACACACAGCCGCACAAACTCATCCACTGGTGCACCGCTGTTGGTAGTGGTACCCGCAGATTAAGAAAAGAATTGTCAATCTGAAGTCAACAATGGCGATGAAGTTACAGTCAGATTGAACAACTTGGCGAAAACTTCTGTGAACTTCTTCGAATTTCAACTTACAAACAACTTGCTTTGAAGTCACAATAGACGCTGGCGCTTAATAAATATTCATTAAAAGTCGACTTCTAACTACACCTAAAATAAAGGCGACATTCGACCTTGGGTTGTGTTAAATTCATTCTAGTATTTCAATACTAGATACTCAAATCCTTTCAAGGCATGACATCTTCACTCGCTCCCCCATTGAAATCAGACGTACATGTATCTAGACATCCACTACAGAATTTATAACAGAATACCAATTGAGAAACATGAGAGCACATATCTGAAACTCAAACCCTGCTTGTGCCGTTGTTCCTTTTTATAGATATATTTTTAGATTAAAGCTCTTTTCCCTCCATCCATAGTGCACAGCATACCCAACAACAAATAATAATGCAATGCATTGCAATTTATTGCATTTTGCGATTTATGTGCATCCGTTGCTATTTTAATTCACTAAATCGCGATACGGGTGAGGATGGTTGAAAATCTGAATAAGAGCCTCAGTCCAACCACAAAAAAATAAATAAATCTATGCCCACTTGAACGCGCTCAGCACTCAGATACTTCTGATATACACTCTGGCTTCTATCTCTGAATGGATTTAATTCTCTGATATGCAATTGTGTTGCTGTTATTATTGCTTTTGTGTGTAAATTGCAATTCAATTATGACAGCTGACGGGTTTCTAAAGGAGATTCCCCCGTGCACACACAACAAACGTTGGCTCTCTAAGGGTAAGCTAAATTCTTTCAATTTCTTAAGTGATTCGTTAAATGCAAATCAATTGACATTTTCTCTTCGGTGTTGTCTCCTCTTCCCTAAACAATTTTCACACTAAACACACGTACTGACTAGAAAGATACAACGTTTAGTACTGTGTGCATAGAAATGCAAATGAATTATGACATCTCTGACAGATACTCTTCTAGGGTATGTCATTCTCAAGTGGTGACGTGAGTGTGCACTCTAAGATGAGGAATTTCTTGCTGCTTGAACGCTGCAGCGATCTATCTAGCTATCTATCTACTCGTATGTATCTTTGTGTGAAATTGATTGGCTTGCAAGTTTATGATTGCGTAATCGATCATGATGTTGGTTTCTTTTATAATTATTCTTTGTGCACTTACCCGAGCTATACTAGTGGATGAAGCAATTTGATGTGCTTTTTTTTCTGGAATAAACCCAAGTATGAATCTGTAAAGAGAGAGAGAAAATGACTTGATTAAGACATTTGTTTGGGTTTTTTTTTTTTTTGTTTTGTTTTAGTTAATGGATGACTGATGGAAAAACGATTGAAAAGTGACAAGAACGAAATAAATCAAATGCAAATGAATGCAATTTATGAACGGATGAAGATGGTCATGGCAGCAAACGTCAAATGGTTGTGTCAATTGGCCAACTGTTTTAGTTTTATGCAATCAGCAGTAAAATTTTTGCGAAAGAAACGCTAACATAGTGAATGTGTCAATTAATAAAAATTTACGAATTTGACAAGAGTTCAGCAGGGATGCATTAGTGGAGTTAATTGAACGTTGTCACTGCAGTTTTAAAAATCTTCAAGAATGTTTGAGGAAATTCGAGGTAGGGCCTCAGTTGTCATTGTCAAATTGAAGATTGAATATTTTTAACTAAATAGTAGATATGAACGCAGAAATAAAAACTAGCCAGCTGAGATACATGAATTCTCTACTTAGTAGGGAGCTATACAAATGATCGACTGGATTTATAATAGATGTCGTACGTAGAACCCAAAGACGGAAACCAACGAGTAACAAAACAATATCAAGCTCGCGTAAACAGACTTACGAAGTTGATTACCCCAGACAACGATTTACGTATCTGTAAGTGAAAGATTTGTAAGAGGGTGGGGCCGTGGTGTAGTGGTAACATCAACGCTTGTCACGCTCTTGGTTCACGGTTCAAATCCTGATCTCAACAGTCATCTATTTATTTCGTCTGAAATAAATAAAAAAAGTCGATCAATTGCGAAAGCTTAGTCAACTCTACTGCGAAGGCATAACACTGGCAGTAGGGAGGTCATATGGCTTAAATGCAATTTGATCGTGATGATGACATCAGGTGGAGGGAAAAAAATACTGTGAATCATGAGCAACGACAAAAAGCAAAACAAACAAGCTCCCCAGTTATCTGGACGCCACCCTTGGAGTTTACTGAAACTTAATACCACCTAAGTTTCAAACCCACTACACCAATCTATCTTTCTCTCTCTCTCAATTTATACTAACGCCCGTGCCCTGAAATAATTTAATGGTATTCATATCTCATTTGGCGCGCGCAAATTATAAAAAAAAAAAAAAAAAAACTCTGAACGCTGAACAGACAGATCAACCAGAGAGCTTCAACTGCTATATATGACGAAAGATATGAATACCCTCATACTATTATAGGGTACGGGCGTTGTGTAGATAGGCAGAGAGATAGAAAGAAAGAAAGATCTGGTGCAATGGTTTGAAATTCAGGTGGTATTAAGTTTCTGTTAACTCCAAGAGTAGCGTCCAGATAACTGGGAGTATTTCTGTTTTGCTGTTATTGTCGTTGCTCATGATTCACAATATTTTTTTCCGTCCTCATGATGTAATCATCACGATCAAGTTGCATTTTCAGCAATACTCGTAGAAGAGGTCAGGGTCCTTTGAACCTAAAATAACTAAGAGGGCAACTCAAGACTTCGTTACTCAAATCAGAGACAGTATAAAGACTTGCCTTATTAAAATGCTGGAATATAGCTCGATGGATCGATAAGGTCTGACCAAATAAACACCCCCTATCTATTACAATTTTGGCTTTCACCATTACTGTGGCCTAAGCTTACAACAATTATAATTGAAATAACATTTCAGCCTAACAGCTCCCAAAAGTATACAAGAGCTAGAAGCTTCATTAGATCGTAACAGACTTGTACATTTTTGGCAAGTGGTATTAGAACTCCGCAGGACGTCTCAACGGCAATGAAAGCCAAGATCCTGCGTTAAGGCAGTCTTGTCTTCTCATCTAGTTAATGACCAATATTTGCAACTATTTGACCAGATTGCCATGAAGGTAACTACAACAAAGCTGGCTAGAGAAGGGTTTTAGGTTATAGAATGAGCTGACTTCCTAGTTATGTTCAAAAATAAAGATCTTCGTCTACTAAATAAGAAAGTCTCTGTGAAAGCCAAAGATTGTTGAGAAATTTGCATCGTTTTCACTTACCGCAACTATAAAATACTGTAGTGCTGTTAAATATATTTTCACATCGAAAATCACTTGCGATTAACGACGACAAGCCATAAACTAATAATTCCTCTTCTATATGCACTCAAAAAGTGTGGCCACACACACCATTCATTTAAAAAAAAATGCAAAACTAACGAAATAAATAGAAAAAAAAGTAAAAATCATTTATTACTCCAACTCCATTCGAAAAGGGTAATAAAATGGCCATTCACCACATCCAATTCCACGGCACAATTAAACAATTCCAGAGCCATACGGCTTCGCGACAGACACTTCTCATAAAAAGCCACCAGCAATAGCAACAACAACAACAATAACAAAAAAAAAGTCCACTAAACATAAATTTAATTAATAAAGTGTGCACGATGGTGAGTGGCAGACCCTCTCACGAGCATAAGTGTAATAGTGTAATTACCGGGTTACTCGAAAAAAAAAACCAAAAAAAAAAAGTAAAAGTATCTTTTTGCCTACTCGTACCTATTCTCAGTGTCGATGTACCCTTAATTGCTCAGCACATACACACATTTAGTAGTATTTCTATCTCACTGTAAGCCATATGGTTGCCATAATGTCAGGGAAAATAATCCATTAATTAATAAACACACTACTCGTATCTCAGTGCTATTTTTCACTTCGAAAAAGTATCTACGACTATCTAACTTCTTTCGAAGATTATTTTGACAGATAACTTCGAATGGAAAATGTCAATTAGTTGTTTTTCAGTTCATTTGATTTTGCAATCTGTAACAGTTTTGAAATTAAATACCCATTCCAGGATTGTGAATTAGAGGCAATGTTTCAGGATTATCTAATGAAATGCCATTTAAATGACAGAAAATAAAGAAAAAAAAAAAAAAAAAATAGGGTAAATGGTAAAATGGGTTGGTTGTGGTCCCCTCTCAATGATGGAGTGCTGTTTGCATGTTTTGTGTGCGCTATTATGTGGCGATTCGTATCTCTAAAACGAGTGAAATGTGAAAATTGTATGGTGCAGCGGTGGTGCCAAATTGGGAAGTCTATCATATTTCTTTGGACATGTTTTGACGTTGTTTGTTTTTTTGATATCAATTTTTTTTTTTTTTTTGTAAAACTGTGTGTTGTACTTCTGATTGGCCATGCATGTCGATGTGAATGATTATGTATTTAACACACTTAATGAAATTACGTTTGGTTTAACGTTCTTTTTTTTTGACTGGGGTTTTTGTGCGAGTGTCCGTTGTCACTGCTGGCACTTTTGTGGTTTCAACGTAATGACAAATAAATGGAAATTAATGAAAAGGATAACATATGAGTGCCTGACTTAAGGGAATTTCCTTTCATTAGTTGATTTTCATTGGTGATAGGGAGTGTGAGATGAGGTGTGAGTGGAGAGCGGTAGACGGTAGTGGTGGTAGAAAAAAAAAAAGGAATTACAACCCTTCTAGACTGTTTTTTAAATGGAAGAATACGGATTTTGAGCAGCACAATTTTAGAAAATGCAGATTTCCTCTAAAAAGCCATTAAATTTCTCTAAAAATAAACATAGGTCGTTCAAGAATGTATCGTAGTTGACACGAGTTTTGGATACCAGTGTAGTTGGTATACTCAACTCTTAGCTTCTGCATTCTGCCAGTGTTACGAGCTTCTAAATTCACGATTTAAAATGGATTACATTCAACCTGAAATTTTAACAAATAAATTAAGTTTCAGGAACAGCGAAACCGAATTGGCTACGGCCAAGGCACTGATCTGGTCATTGCCCAGGTTTTCAGTTTTACGGTCATTTCGACATTTTTTTTTAGTGAATGTCGCATTTTTTTCTACAAATTTGCTGAGACACCTCTGTCGAGATACATGTAGTCAAATTCGTTCCAAATTCCATCAAACTGTTGCAGTATTTCTGATCCAACGTAAGCCAAGTCTGTCTAACAATATGTTACGTAGTGGACTAAGTTCATTTGCGTTTGGTTTTGCTGATTGTGTTTAGTGGCACGCCCATCCTGATTATGGTCGTACGATAGAATCCGTGAAGTTGTGTTATGCTTTGCCAGTACATCAGCCTGGAATATCACAATGACCCGGCACCCAGCATAGGTGAATATTGAACAGTTCTCCTTAGAAGAGATCAACTCCAGTTATTTTATTACGGTAAAGATGCTAATATCCCGAACAATTAATAAATTGAACTTCAGGCAAAACTAGGCTTGCTCGAGCTAGCTGTCAGATGATCTGGGAGACAAAAAAGCTAATCTTTAGCCTGACGATAAGACTCTTCCTCCCATTTTGCGGTCAGTTTTGGGATTGGTACGGATGCCCTGTGTGATGTCGTGTCTTTTTAGCACTGTTGTCTGGTAACGTCCAAAGCCTCTCACCATCAGATTATTGTTCAGTGGCATGTTCTAGAACCACGACAATATCGTAGATATTTTTGTTTGTTGAAATGAATGTAAAGCATTTTTCGAAAGATTGTATAACATGCAAACATCGATTGAAATAAATATCTACGAGATGAATACCAATCTGTTTTAATATTTAAACACGGGAAAAACTTGTTTTTATGTAAAACATCAGACAACTTTTAAGATTTCCAGTGCTTTATATGAGTTCCTTGACTCATGAGGTGATTATAGTCTTTTGGGAGCGAATTGTCTCTATCGATAAATCAAGACAACCTAATCGAACACAGGCATCACACCTATGTCTATACTATAGATACTATCAGATGCAGATGTTCCGAAGATTTGAATGGAACGATCCCTAGAAATGCGACATTTGAGACTACTACTAGGGAAGCCACTAAGACCCACCACCTCTATGTTCACCTTCTGCTGCAGCACAAGTATAGTTTGGAATTCACTACCAGGAGACGACACATTTAAAGAAGCCCTTAAGATCCATTCACAGCTCAGCGACCGGCGAATGGGCGAACTGCGAAAAAAAACATTTTTAGTGAAATTAAAGGCACACAATTGACAGCTTTACTATTCCAAAAGAACATAGCTTAATTTATCTATCGATTAATAAGAAAAAAGTTTAAATTTTAATTAGATTCTGCGAAGAAATTAACAATTTGCTGATTTTTCCGCGAATAGGCGAACACTTCTTGCGAACTGTCAAATTTTATTTACATTCCACAGATGTGAAACGCAATCCACATTCGCTCGACTAGAAAAAAACAGTTGCTGTGGATGAAATGTCAAAATTTTGCTAATATTCGCGCTCGTTCGTATTCGCAGGTTGCTGATCTGTAAATAGGCCTTTAGTCTCCAACAATTCATGACCAGCATCAACAAGCATCTGCGTTATAGGCTATAAGTTCTCCATTAAAATAAAAAATAAATACTTGGTGCAACAGCTCTTTAAGTGCCAGGGCCTAGCTTCTCGTGTTGTGTGCGTTATGTTTTTCAGATGAATGGAAGGGACCTACAGTTTAGTGCCGTATCCGAACGGTAATTTGTTTTGAGAAGCTTTCTCGTGACAGCAATACTCTCGGATGTTTGTCAGACGTTCGCGAGAGGTGGGATCGTGAAAAAACATTTTTGGTGTTTTTCTGGGATTCGAACTTGGACCCTCTTGCGTAGTGATCCGACACACTAACCACTACACCACGACGCCCATAAAATCTCTATTAGACAACAACTATTCTCAGTGCTTCACAGAATGTTTGGTGATGAATAGTGCAGAATTGGATAGATGAGTCCTCTCCGTGGAGCCTGCTGAAAATGACTCAACTATGAAGGAAATCAGAGTTTTCCAAAATTGAATCGCATCGTTTAGGGCCGAGCGGAGCATCCTCCTATCTGCATATTTAGAAACCAAGATCGCAAAATTTACAAAACAAAGAAGCGGAAATTATCATCGTCAATTCATGGTCCTTCGAGCCGGATCAAATGAAAAAATTAAAATAAAAAGCAACCGTCTTTCATTTCAATTATAATTTTCATCGTTGATAGCATCTTACGAGTATTGCGTTGGCATGCATCCCCGCTTCACATCTTATTAATTTTGTGCTGATTTTTATTTAAATTTGATGCATTCGTCAGATATTGCAATCATCAGCAACAACATTAAAAAAAAAAAACAAAGAAATTTTTGTATCATTCCGACAACAATTCAAATTGAGATCACGTTCACCTGATCTCCATCTAGATCGTTATGCGAATATCTTGTTTTCTTTGTATTAAATTTGCAAAATTAAACCATACGAGAACATTCGTTGAATACCCGTATCGTATATTCAAAGAAACAAAGTTAAATAAATAAAACTGAACACAAAGCGGAGAACAATGCCAAATAAAAATAACGAAAAATGGTTTCAATTTAAGTGGATAATTATCAATCTTCACCGCTTTGAGAGTTGTTAATTAATTTAATTTATTTTACGTGACCACCAACCAACCACACTCATAAATAAATGTTTTATTATAGATATTCGTATCTTTGTTAAATGTTTTTCTTTCACTAGCTTGTGGCACCTCAACATTCGCTCTCTGTGGTGTGGTGGTGGTGCACCTTAGCATCGACAGATTAATTAAATATAATACATTGCCTCGTTTAATGAGCACTCATGCCGTACAAGGAGCATACTTTATATACGGATATGTGTTTCGCCTGCAGCAGCATTTGAAATTCAAAAATCCGTCCGAACAAAGAACAACAAAAACTACTTTTACTGTGAATCTAGATTTTTTTTTTTCCAATTATCTTCAAAGTAGTGCTTAAGAGGGGTAGCAGATACTACACCAACACAGAGTTGCAAATTAATTACCATAGACGGAAACAATGTGTAGTATCTTTGGGATACTGCATATCCATCATACTCGTACTCGTACACTGACTGACTGCACAGATACTATTTTAATGAGTGTCCGCTAGTTTTTTTTTTTTTTTTTGTTTCATCTGCAAATTACCATTGATAAACAGAGAACATGCTCAGAGGTTGTTTCTTTGTTTTCTTAATCAAATCTCACCACAATACACCCTGGGCGATTCCATATAAACGTATATAGTATAAATAATCTGACATAAAAGTGTTAATTTTTTGTTTTGTGCCTGTGTATCTAGATAAGTAATCGACCGCGAAAAAAAAAGAAACAGAATTGCTAATTTTATTATCGTGATACGAATATACGTATACTGGTAGGAGAAAAGCAGGCTATACTATAGCTCATCGCGTCGTCGCGTCGGTCGTCTTCGTCGCGTATATGAGGAGCTTATTTTTAGCAAGCTAATTGTGATAATAAAATGTCTAAGACTACCTATTAATTTGGGCTTGATTAGCATCGAATTGCGCGGAAAAATTAAAATTTATATGAAGGCGATAAAGCAGAAGAACTTATTGGTCGGTAGGTTGAGCCGCGGGCAGAGACCAGCGGTGCGGTGCCAATGAACGCGTGCGCGTGAAGATTTGCATTTATAAATATATATACATATATATATTCTTTTTTACTGTTCTATTGCCAGAAATATCTGTATCTCTATTGTGTTGATAATAATTAAAAACTGCCTGTCGTCGATGCAGATCAACAATAATCAATTTTTGTCAATAGCTGCCATCCGATGCGTGTGTGAGTTGTTGTGCTAAACAAAAGAACACAAGACTGTAAGATCGATTAATGACAGGTAAACAAATATAAAGAAACAAGGAAACCCGATAGCTCGTACACAGTCGGATTGCTTATAAAAATACAAGAGTGGGACGAGTACTAAACGGATTGGAAGTACTCGTATCTGTAACCTCCCCCTTCGTTTTGACATCGGTTAGGACATTTGATACATTTTCTTTCAGTCACTGTAGGTATGATATGATATCAAAGGGGAAGTCTGCAACTGCTCGACGGTGGTATACAGATAGAAATGCACAAAAATGCGAATGACGAGTTCTCTATATTTCGATATGGTTGTAAGTTACACCTGTAAGTATCAAAGAGTGCTTGACTAAATCCTTGAGGTCTTCAAAAAGCCAGATTTTTCTAACTGCAGCGCAACTTATGCGATAAAAATTAAAACGACATTTTTCGACAACTTAGGTCCAACTGGAAGTGCTCGTAAATCCTCCGCGAAACTACTGTTGGACTCCAACTACACTCATATCTTGGGAGAGATATTGTGGTATTTGCAACGACATTCAGACTGCACTGAAACCGCTCAAAGCTCCCACAAATCACTTAAAGTTTGTTCTAGAATATAAGAACATCCCGGGCATAGATGGTTGAAAGTAATGAAATCTGTGATGCACTAGCGAAATACGACTCGAATCAAGTACTTTGCGAAACATCAAGAACTTTGCGAAAGGACTTTAGAAGAGGAATGTAAAACTCCTTCTTAATTTGAGTAGAAAGGATAGCAGAACTATGGTCAGAACTCACCATCAAAATGGGAATCAATAAAGACTTAAAGTGTGCATCCTGTTTCGAAAGCGAAAATAAAATGAAGCACCTTCTCTGTAAGTGTCCTGCTTTCGCGAAGATTAGATTTCACTCCTTGGGCTTCGATGTTAATCTACTGCACATCCCTGCTCGAAGTTCGCGTTTTGTTAAGAACACTACTTCAAGGGTATAACTATGTACTGTGGACCACTTTTGTGTTTGATTGCTTCGGATAAACTAAGATTTATCCTCCAACAATTATTCATTCATTTACTCAATTATACAGTTTTACAGGAGCCATGCAGCAAAGCCCAACACTCAAGCAAATTATGTGAAATCATGGTCTCAGAGATCCATCATATCATAGTGACTACAGTGAATTGCAAGATCTGTTGCAAGATCTGTTGGACCACAACCGACACTCAACGAAAAACCAACTAGATCGACTCTTAGAAAAAGCAAAGAGGCAGGCGACCTGGCAGCGGAGTGTCGGTGACATAGCATCTAGCGTGCATCTTCACTTGAACCCAAGATGAACATACTCGTATGCTATGCTGCGCTGACTGAATAAGCATGAGGCTGATTGGCACGTATAAACGATCATGTGATGGAGCTAATACGCCTCCGTACTGCCGTAGAGATCCGAAATAAGCGTGTGCCTACATTGGATTGGCACAATCTTATGGTAGAGCTGATACGCCTCCGTACTGCACCATTTGAAGCAATCGAAACAACATTTTTTGTCTACGTAGGTGCGATACCGCCTGGCTTCAGGATCATGAGGACTTCAAGCTTAGTGGCATTCCTGCCGTCGTTTTAAAAACAGTTCCAAATGTATCGGTAGACTTAAAGCTTCTAATAATGAAAAATGTCAAACTTACGCTAAGGATCATCTGAGGATCATCATTTCGAGAACGCCCTGGAGTGTGATAATTAGAAAAATTGAATATCTTGACACATTGTCAGAAATCTGGAAAAGCATTGTTTTCAGCACGAAATATAAGCTGAAACTGCTTCGTTACATATGGTATTGAGGGTTCACATTCCACAAACAAAAGTGAATTGCAACTCTCATCAACTACTTTGTAGCTGGACTCTGATAGCGACAGCATCCCAAAAATCGAAAATACTGTTATAAACGACTGCGTTCCTACAAATTAGGAAAATTTCGAACAGTAATAATTTTTGTGGTAGGATGCACTGTTTTTGAGATATTCGCAGCAGAAACCGATTTCATTTAACCGCAACCAAAAAGTACATATTCTGAATTTCGACTCACACAACTTTCTGTCAACCACATGCAGCGAAAAAAGCATGAATGTAGCGAAACTTAATAAGAAAAACTATGCAATTTCCCGCTGCTCAAGGTAATTACACTGTGGGAAGCACACATTGAGCACAAATTTTTTGTGCACAATTTGTTTCCATATGCAAAAGCAAAGTACATAATAAATAAGTATTTTGGCGCTAATAGCCCAATATAGGGCCTGGCCTTGAATAGTTGGGACCTACAGTTTTATGTCGTTTCCGAAGGAAAATTTTTTGGATTGAGAGAAACTTCTCATGACAATTTTACTCTCGAATGTTTGTCAGACGTTTGCGAAGTGGGACCGTGAGAATCGAACCTTGAACCTCCCGCTCAATGATTGCGAACTTAACCACACTGAGCCACGGCGCCCACTGTATATATTGGCAGCACACAAACACTTCATGTTAACCTTAAGCTGAGATGAGCACGTGCCATTAGTGAAAAAATGTTTCCGGATTTTTCCATTCTTTTGCAACATTTGTTCTGCAACAATGTTAGTAAAATGCGTAGTTGTCAACATCATGTAAAACAAATGAATTGTGGAAATGTTTTAAAAATTGGGGGTTCACGTGTCCCTACTGACTAGCGGCGCAATTGCAGAGTCAAAACATATTGCTGCATGGATGCAATACATTGAAGGTACCTACCACTCGTACGCGCTAGTTCTTCGTATCATCTTAAGCATTTTCTAGCCGAATTGTATCTCGAACAACAATGGATTGGTCATGCCTGACAGAGCAAAGAAAATTCAGTAAAAATATTCCACACAGTGCGAAGTATGGGTTGTTTTTAGATCAATAGTATTCTATGCCACGCCTGAGGTGACAAGACGTAAGTTTACACTACTGAGAGAACATATAAGACAGATACCCCGATTAACATCAACAACCATCACTTGGGGATGGTTTTCATACAATCGCAAGCATGTCTACTGTCTGGGATAACCTACTTCACCACATACTCGTAGTCACACAAATTCATGGAGTATCTTATCTAATCCGTGCGATTGCCCTCAAAATTGCAGAAAACATTTGTCTGGTGTCAACAATGTCGCACTATTTAACTTATGCTTCAACAGATTGACGTAATTATCTATATGGAAACCTAGAAGAACCAAATCGAAATAGCCATAGATAACCTTATTATCGACCTTGAAGCTGCATAACGATAGTGTTTACTGCAGGCAATTGTTTGGCTGATTCAGCGTTGCTTTAGGGTTGGTTTATATTTGCTGATAGCGAAAATAGTAACGTCATTCTCGAGATTAAAAAGAGTACTCGTATAATGGGCCGATATGTTCTTTTGGAGACAACTGGCAAAACGAAATAAAGCCCAGTGGAAGTGTACGAGTATGCATGAAAGATAGGAAAGTGACGCTATTGACGTCATATAAAAAAATACCCAACAATCATCATAAAACTATCTCAGATACCAGAGTTCCCATAAAAGAAAAAAAAAATCCAATAAATTCATCTGCTGTATAATTTTATTTCAAACTTTTTTTTTTTTTTTTTACACAAGTGAAAGCGGTTTTCCACAGTTTATTGAAATCTCTTTGTGAAATGACAACTAGGAGGAGAAAAAAAACCTGGAAACCCATTCAACACAAAACAACTGACATTCAATCCAAAAAGTTAGCATGTCTGCTACTTAATACCCTCCACAGATACCTATACTTATGTACTTGTACAAAATTTTCGAATTGTTCGTTCTGTATCTTCAATTGAAAGCCTGTGATTAAAAAAAAAAACAAAAAAAATTGAATATGTTTCGTTTCTGTTTTTGTTGTATTCACCCCAGGCCTGTTCTTCTTCCTCTCATCCGATGATGATTGCAGTTCATGATGATGACGATGACGACTACAATGATGATCCATTCACATGACAATTTCACTTCTGCTGTGCTGTGCTGAGCTCTTCGTGTTTGTTTCATCATCATTTTCATGGTCGGAAATGTAGTCCTCGTCAAGTTGTCAAAAATTATGACAACCATTATATAAAACAACAACAAAATGAGAAAGCGAGATTCGTGTTCGTAGTTCGCACTCCTCCGTCCTCCTCCCTCGACACCGGAGAGAAGCAGAGTCGAACTGCAGACAAAACCGAAAATTACTTGTAATTGTTTGTCAACAGTCATTTAGGAGTCCATCCATCCAGGGGAACGCGGGTTAGATACACGATAATGTATCTGGTATCTGGAGGAACGTAAACCAAACATACAACAATGGAACCACCTATTATCGGCCTCACATGCAATCCATCCACACCGGCCCGGCCCGGCCCGGCGGTCGAATGCAATGTGTGAGAGATGTTTAGCAGGTTCGTCGGTGTTTCCTTCTTTTTGCGGTCAAATATGAGGAATAAAATTGTTTGTCAAAAATATTTTCAAGTAGAAATTGCTCACAAATAACACATTCAGCGACGACGAAGAGGGGCCGATTGGTTGTTTGGTGGTTCTAGCCGAGACACAGGTATGCATGACGTGACAGTTGTTTTTCGTCAGTTGTAATTGATGTTAAATGTTGTCGAAGAAACGGCATCATAATTAGCGACATACAATCGTGAGGCTAGCAGTGCATGAAGAGATCTTGAACAGGGTCCTGCGATTGCAAACAATAATGAGACCGGAGGTAGTTATGTTCGGGAATTCATAAATTCCCTGAAATTCTTGTAGCTTCAGATTCCATGTTGTCGAAATATTTGTCGTTATCCAATTATCTTGGTTAGCTATATGGCTGCCTTCGTTGCATTTAGGAAGATACGAGTAATGTTGAGGTTGGGGTTGGATAATGACACTCATAGAACGGCTTCTTCAAAACTGAACTTTAAATAGACGTACTCATAAGTTCGGTACGGGATCGTTGGAAGATATTCGCTAATCGAACTTCAAGTTGTAAAAGAACCGATTTTCAAAGATTAGGAATTTTTTGTGTCCAACCATTACAAAGTCAAAGAAAACCAAATCACGCCAGCATAGGGAAGCCATCTTCAAGTCCTAGTTGTTGGAAAACCATACATATCTGTGGCCAGCTGTGACACTGCGACTTTTTTTAAGCCTTGTGTAGAGGTCTAGGATCCTTTCAAGAAGGACCACCGAATGTGTACTTGGGGTAGCGGTGGATAGCAGGATATTTGTTTGTGGATCAAAATTGAAGAGGCAATGGCCAGAATTCTACTCGATGCACCAGGTTTGGCTAGCGAGGCAGCTCTATCAGTGGAAGTGAAGTTACTAGGCGCTGAAACTAGTGGACGATGACTAGGTTGTTCCGAACGAATTTGGAGAGTGTACTACAAAGAAATAGGATTTAAGAGCAGCACAACAATTTCAAGTGTGAATGTCTGCTAGCGCTGAACTATTCCATATACGGATCTTGTTGTAGTCAAATTTACAGCTCAGATACAAAATCAAGAAGAGCACTGGAATCTGAAAAGCTGTTAGCACAGGAATCTGCACAGAATCGTGAATAATCCGACTCTCTATCAACCAGCATCATGAAAGGCAAATGAGCTATGTCGCCTCTGAACTCAATGCATTCGAAAATCAGACACAAAAGTCCTGCGTTCAAAACTGCCAAGCACCGTCATGATAAAAGTACTCGTGGGCTCTGCCTGCAATTCTATGGACAGAAGTCGTAACTAGTTGGAGAACTGCTTGAAAAGTTAAGACAAGCCTGATATAAAAAGTCTCTGGCAGACTCTTAAGATTCCAGACGTTCAATGTTACACTTTGTCAAGGTGGGTTCATGTTAGTTGCCATTGCCGCAGAAGACGTCGCGGCGTCACATTGACGACAGCGTATCCCTATAGACCCTTCTGGCACGCGCAGACTCATCTTTCTCATCCAAGCAAAAAGTGGAGGAAACTATCTCCTCCTCCAAGAAGCACAACCACAAAGAGAGTTATAGGCTAAGGTCATGCGGAAGTGTAATGCATTTCTGGATAAGCCTGCAACTACAGACGTAGAAAAGGACCTAACCAGCTGGAACCAGCGGATAAATTAGTCCCTCGACCACACCCGGTGCGATTCACAAACTCCAGTAGGAATTCGTAGCTAGATGAGGATAAGACTAGATGACGCCACACCACCTCCGGATACAACTAGTAAGAAGCCCAAGATAACAGTTCAAAGCGTATCCTCGTAAGTGAGCATGCCCGCCAAGTAGATCGCGTGAAACCTGAGTTTATGTTAAGCGATAAGCAGTGAAGAATTGTCCACAAACAGTTGCTGTTGGATATCAATGCTTCGCTGGAGGACAATCCCGATAAGGAGCTGTCTGTCGACCAGATTGTCACATAGAATGGCATCATCAGTGCGTTGTTTGGATCAAAACAAAAGTGGAAATAGATGAAAACAAATCAAAAATGCGGGACACACCTTCCTAGGAAAAGACTTAAAATGAATAAGAATCACAAATGAAGAACATAGGTATCTGCAGAAACAGAAGACATTGGGATCTACTTCGGAGAGCTACACTTTTTTTTTTGTCGGGGAGGGTACACTCTACAACCAGGCAAAGAACACCATTTTAATGTGTTTTCTTTTCGTCTTTTGTAAAAAGACGAGTAGACGCTTCAGTGATGAAGAACTTAGGTCATTCCACTCACCACATCAGCACCGAAAATCTTCCACCTGATCCGAGAATAGACAGAACAATCACATAGGAAGTGTTCCGCAGTGTAATTGCCCTCTCCACAGGAGTCGCAGGCAGGGGTAGCGCTCAAACCTAGCACATGGAGGTGCAAGTGGTACGTAAGAACGCCAGTAAGTTGTCTGCAGTCTTTTCTGCTAAGAGACAGCAAGAAAGCCACAGATTTCTTACAGACGACAGGGACCATTCGCTTAGTTTGCCTGCACCCTGGAGAGTCATACCACCTTCGATTGTGTTCACTGAAAGCCTAATCGTCAATGGAAGTCCAAACCGAGGACGCTGGCAAACCCAACATGGGTTCAGGTTCAGAGAAATTTCTCTTCGGAGCCTAGTCTAGCAAGCTCGTCTGTTATCCCTTTGTGTCCTGGGAACCAAACAAGATTCAGTGAGTTCAGCCTTCCGACGGAATTCAAGGATGTTTTGCATTCTCGAACTATTTTGGAAGTGGTTATAGGATTGAGGAAGATCTTAAGCGCAGTCTGACTGTCACTACAGGCGCAGATACTTCGCCGGATATCATATATTTTTGCCTGGAAGAAGAAGGAGACCAATGAGAAGTGAAGCCTAATATTGTCGCATTCCACGAAAACACCAGCACCAGACCCCTGTGCAGTTTTAGAGCCGTCTGTGAAAATGCAACTACATTCCTTTCCTGCCTCAGACTCCAGCCAAAGCCAATCCGGAATATGGGGAAAGTTGGCTTCAAATTTGCACCGCAGCCGCAATTCAGGTGTCATTGCATCAGACGGCAAATCCATGAGACAGGGGTCGTAGGATAATCGTCGCGCAACGTCATCAAAACTCCAGTGCGAATCGTGCCAGAAACCACTTCTTTTTAAACGGAAGTGTGCACCCCATAATATAAATATCAACGGGGTCCATCAAGGCGTCCAGAGCAGAGCCAGGCGTGTACTGGGGAAAGGTCCCAAGCAGTCGAGACAGACCGTTCTTTGGAGTTTGGTAACGTATTTACGTGAGAGCTTATTCCATCAAACAAGCTTCACTTGGGAGTATACCTCTTTGACAACCCTGGTGATCTGACAGATATGAATGCCAGGTGTAGTTTCTATGGAATATCTATATCTCTTGTTGTATCACTTACTCCTGGTCTAGGTGCGTCTGTGCTTAAGTGCAACCTATATCCGTAGGCACACAAATGCTTATCACTTAACGTCTTCAACTTTATATCCTCCAGTGGCCGATTTTTTAAGTATCCAAAGAGTTTTATCGGTTTTGACGTTGTACATTCGCGGACTTTATATCCTTTGTACTATTTCAACTAAACTATAATCCATTAACAAGGCACAATGCTTCGCTGCTCGCTTTAACGACTTCCGCTTAAGAGTTACGGATCGCGTTATTGATCGTATTACTCTTGATTGGAAGCGCACTTCTAAATCCCTGGTCTTTAAACTCATTCCTGATCTCATCTGGTTACGGTAACTCGAATAAACCCATAAAAATCCAACGAACGATAAGAATTCTGCAAGTTAACTGCAATAGATTCATTTTATGATCCTCTAACCAATAAAATCACTAAAATGCATGAAATCCTTTCCAATCCTTTGTTTGATCTTTCACGCAGCACGCTCATGAAACACATATTTCCATTCAAATAAAATTTAAAATAAAACTAAGTAGAAGCATCTACATATGTACGTGTAGTAAAAAAAAAAAAAATAATATCAAACCAGACTCAAAACGACTTTTCCATTTATGGCTGGCAAGTGGTCGTAAAAAGAGCATTTTCATTCAAATAATTATCAATAACAGCGTCCGAGAGTGGGTGCGAATTAGTTTTTCCGTCCTCTTTTTTTTTTTTTTTTTGTATCTGCGAGACAGTAGAGCTAATGAATTATAAATGGGGGATTGGTCATATTTCGTGGTTCATTAGTGAACAAATGGATTTCGTTGTTATTTGGAAAAATCATGATGCTGTATATGGTAAAAGATACTTATTGGAGGCGCACGGTGCGGTGGGTTTTTAGAAGATTAAATAGCAGTTTATGGGTGATTTTTTTTTTTTTTTTTTAACTTGAAAGCTATTAAATTTTTTATGAATACCTTATTTTTTTTGTATAATTTTTTTTTATTGCATATGTGCTATAAATTTTGAAGAAAAAAAGATTTGAAAAGGAGTGATAAAAAGAAGATGTTCAGATTTTTAGCATTAATATTCAATTTTTGTTCTCTTAAATCGGGCAGAAAGCTGATTTAGAGCTCTAAACGGATTTATGATCGTAAAAAATCTATAAAATCACAATAGTTACAATCGGTTTAGTTTCTTTTAACTATTCGCACATGGTATGGCTAACATAGTTAATATTATACACATGTAAGAGTTTTATTATTATGACCTTAATAGTGGATGAGAAGATGTCAATGAAATACGCTAAGGACGGATGGGAAAAAGAAAATCTATTGCTAAGTTAGATCACCCATTGGGTTGAGTTTTGTTTGGATTTTTATAATCCAACTTTGCTGTATAGAAATCTTATGATGAGCATGTATAGGTGCATAGTAGGTCTGCTTCCATGGAAAGGTATAAAGCTTTGAATATCTAATCGCCTTAGGAGGTCTCACGTATGTGTGTATATCTTGTGGGATAAAGACCAAAGAAATTGAGTAGAGTAGAGTAGTCCTTTTTTTCCGCCTCCAAAAGATGAAAAATTGATTAGTTTTCCTAATAAAATGAATAATTAAGTTAGGTTAGTAGAGGCGGGCCTATAGCATTGTCTCAAATGAGAATACATGTGGGAATACTAGATACTGCGCCATCTGCCTCCAATGGAAATTTTCCTCATCGTTTTCAGCGTTAAATCTGCTAGCATGTTCAGCTTTTCTTAGACTTTGAGGGTGCCTTTGACAATGCGACTTTTGACAGCATGTTATAGCTCCGCCAGAAATCACGACAGAACATTGACTGTAGATGCAGATTGTGGCCGGTGTGTTATGGCAGGTGTATATAGGGGCTACCCGCAAGGCGATGTTCTATCTCCACTGCTTTGGTGCATGCTGGTTGACTCCCTGTTGAACACACTCAATAGTTCTAACGTCTACGCTTAAGCATATGCAGACGATGTCGCCGTTCTGTCTGTCGGATCGTGCCTAGCGACTGTTTGCTCTAAGGTGCAGATGGCCCTAGACGCAATCGACGATTGGTGCGCTAGGAATGGGCTTTCAGTTAATTCTCTCAAAACTGAGGTAGTTCTCTGACTCAGCCAGTACTTAAAGGCGTCACTATCCAACTCTCCAAGGAAGCTAAATATTTAGGAGTAATCTTAGGTAGCAAGCTTCTTTGGATGAAACATGTCGAGCTGAAAACTTCCAAAGCTCTGCCAGTCTTTCGGCAATGCAAAGGTATTTTCGACAAGACATGGGGCTTGTCTAAACGGCAATGATAAGACCCTTCCTCTCATATGCGTCAGCTGTTTGGTGGAATAAGCTATCACGTGAATACGTTACTGCTGCTTTCGCCAAACTCCAAAGAACGGTCTGTCTCGGCTGCTTAGGAGCTTTCCCCAGTACGCCTGGTTCTGCTCTGGACGCCTTGATCAACCTCCTCTCCTTGATATTTATATTATGGGCTGTATACTCAGAGCCATCTCCCGTTTAAAAAGAAGTGGTTTCTGGCACGATTCGCACTAGAGTTTTGATGACGTTGCGCGACGATTAACCTACGACCCCTGTCTCATGGATATGTCGTCTGATGCAATGACACCTGAATTGCGGCTGCGGTACAAATTTGAAGTCAACTTTCCCCATGTTCAGGATTGGCTTTGGCCGGAGTTTGAGCCAGGAAAGGAATGTAGGTGTTTTCGTGGAATGCGATAACATTAGGCTTCACTTCTCATTGGTCTCCTTCTTCTTCCAGGCAAAAATATATGATATCCGGCGAAGTATCTGCGCCTGTAGTGACAGTCAGACTGCGCTTAAGATCTTCCTCAATCCTTTAACAACTTCCAAAATAGTTCGAGAATGCAAGACATCCCTGAATTCTATCAGACGAGCTTGCTAGACTAGGCTCAGAAGAGAATTTCTCTGGACCTGAACCCATGTTGGGTTTGCCAGCGTCCTCGGTTAGGGCTTCCATTGACGACTGGGTTTTCAGTGAACACAATCGAAGGTGGCATGACTCTCCAGGGTACAGGCAAACTAAACGAATGGTCCTCGTCATCTGTAAGAAATCCGCGGCTTTCTTGCTATCTCTTAGCAGAAAAGACTGCAGACAACTTACTGGCGTTCTTACGGGCCACTTCGCTTTTGTCAAGCACCTTCATGTGTTTGAGCGCTACCCCAGTCTACGACTCCTGTGGAGAGCACAATGACACTGCGGAACACTTCCTATATGATTGTCTTGCCTTTGCTAGGATCAGGTGTCAGATTTTAGGTGCTGATGTGGTGAGTGCTGATGACCTAAGCTCTTCATCACTGAAGCATCTACTCGTCTTTTTACAGGCGAAAAAAACAGATTAAAATGGGGTTCTCTGCCTGGTTGTACAATGGACCTGTTTTTTGAGTCTGAGTGCTCCAGTAGGGTGTACCCGCCCTGACAAAAAAATCTGCTTGAGCGTTACTGATATGGCTGAGGCCAAATTTGTCTATTAACCCGGCACGTAGCTGAACTAATCGCTTTCAGCTTGAGTAATAATTTCCAAGTAGAAGCGTACCGACATTTTATTTTCTAGGAAAAAATAATAAAAGCCTGGAACGTCACTGCGTCCAGGCACCCCGGATAGATGAATGTTGAAATGCTCAGCGATTTTAAAAGACCGATTCCAGGAACTTTATCACGGCTTAGCGCGATGAAAATGCAAATATCCCGCGTAGATATTACACTCCACTTCAGTTATGAAAGTGCCTCTTTGATTGCCATAATCTTCGCCAGGAAAACCTTACAATGATCTTTGAGGCGGTAGGAAATGTTGATATTTCGATTTTTGGAGAAAACCGCCCCTACCGTGTAGAAATGCACGGAATTCGTGAAGTCTCCTTCCAATTTCTGTCTGGAATCACAAATTTTCTTGTGAAAATTATTTTGGCAGGGTGTTCCTTGGGAGGAACTCTAAGTTTCCCAGAATAAAGGAGTGTCCACTCGAATAGGTGGCACTAGCTACCTTCGATTTGCAAAAAAAAAATGTCTAGAGGTAGCAGGTGCATTCTGGTCTGGTCTTGATAGACCCACTAATGCATAGGCAGCCTTATCTATGTACCTTTCCTAAATAGTTGCGGTGAATAGCTCTGTACAGAGCTATATATATACATTCGGCGTTGCATGCCCTAATTATTACCCATGGCTTTTTAGCAAGAGTTGAGAACTAAAGTGGCTTTTTTAACACGTTCTTGGATGTTATGTTTCCAGCTGAGTTTCTTATCTAAAATGAGACCAAGGTATTTTGCTTTATCTGTGAAAACAAGGCTGGTGGCAAACAATTTGGGAAGATCAACGTGAGGAATCTTATATTTACCACCCATCAGCCCATATGGAGAGCTTAGTGAGAGCATTCTGTAAAAACTCTACAAGCGTGGTCAGGTGCTTGGCAGCGACAGAAATAGCAACGTTATCTGCGATCAATCGGTAACCTTTCTCAATTCGTTTATTTTCAGGTGCCAAGGAAGAGGATCTAAGACACCTAGAGGTAGTGTGCTCCTATCTACGTGCAGACGAATGTCCTTCAAGGCCTCCTCAATGACAAGGGAGGTCAACTACTTTTCCATCAAAACGACAATCTGTAGTGAATCATAGCGAATACTGAAAAACAAGGGACTATTGTAATTAAACTGGGAGAACCCTTTAATCTTCAGATAATTTCTTTCCCCAATAACACACAATATAGGATGACTGGAACTAATTTTGTCAAACAACACAAAAAAAATATCTAAAACAACGGTTCCCGATGCTCACGCAAAAAGCCCCCCACATTGAGGAACCTGCCGCGCCGCCACTTGTCCCTGTAATAAACCTGCCACCCTTAATCCCTTTCTGATGCCCTTAACTATTCCCCAAATGGGTAAAACTAAATGACAGCAATAAAAAATAAAACAAATCTACACATTTAGATGCCGCATCGCAAACACATAAACCGACTACGACTATGCACCCAAAAATGTACATCCGTATCCCCCAGTGACAGATATACGATCACTGCACGATCATCTTGAAAATCTTAAATTTATTTGATGATTTCAAATAAAAATTAAATAAAATGTCTAAAAATCTCTATTATGGCATTCTGACATACTTTTCCAAGTTTTATTTTCGACAAGACGATGAAGAAGAAAAACTAGGTGCTTGTGCCGCCCAGCCGCATCGGTTTGGGGCCAACGCAACTCCTTAGAGTGCCGCATGCAGATGTATGTCATGCTATACTCGTACCGCTGCTATTAACACCATCTCATGTGAGAGCGGGTGAGGGGGTCGACGGGTGACAGCAGCACTCTCTAACGTTATTCGAATTTTAGTATTTTTTCGTTAAAATTATGTTTAATATTTTTAGAAAATATCTTTTGGCAGGTGCTCAGAGTGTATCTATGCAATTTATCTTCATACACCACACTTTTGCTGGGATATAGTGTAACGTGGCCCGACTTTACGGATATCGTTTAGTCACCAATTGCTCATTAGGCTTGACAAACACCAGCAAAAAAAAGAAAAAAAAAAAATCTTTATATAGAGAAAGTAATATCGACGCGAGTATGATTGAAAGTGGAACATTTTCAAAGGGATTGTATCTGGTGTTAGAATGCAATGAAATACGCGGATACTTTTGTGTCTTAAATATAAATTACAATTTTTATTTTTAACAAAACTATAAATACACTAAATTTCCACGCTACGATGAGCTACATAGAGCGTATACGCATTTGTAGCTTTGTCATGCGTGGTGCATGTGCATCTGACAGTGCATCAGATCTCGGGGGGAAAAAATAACAAATATCAAATTAGATACTCTTCGTATGGAGGAGAAAACATAAACAGCCCGAATGATCAAAATACATCCCATTAGATGTATGGATACTAGTCGTAGATACTCATATTTTGCTTTAGTTTTTTGTGGTATAAAGTTTGGTTTGACATAGATACTTGGTGGTGATGTTTGTTCATGTGCATTCAATCTCAGTGAAATGCGCGATTCGTTTGTTTGTGCATTTCAGATTGGATTTGGGATTGATGGGATAATACTCGTACTCGCCATTCCCATGATTACGAAGCATAATCAGTGATCTATCCGTAAAATATTGATGTTGGCAAGCGATAGTGGTGGATTTTATTTGGTAAAATTTGTACAACTCAAAGTTGAGTTGGTATGAAAATAGATACGCGATACACACTGGGCCTGTAAATATGGCCCATG